>CM077010.1:149784486-151034486 GCA_039090855.1 Macrothele yani | reverse complement strand
TCTCTAGATTCAAGAAGAAGGATTTCCTCCACAAGATTTTGACCTGTAATAAGAAGTGGATCCTCTACGATAATTCTAAGCGGCGCAAATCGTGGGTTTATCCAGGTCAGCCTACCACCAGTACCGCCAAATCGAATATCCATGCCAGGAAGTTGTTGCTGTGCATGCGTTGTCTTCTCCCCAGTCAGTGATAGTGTCCTGTTTGACATGAGTTCGTATTCAAATCAGCGCGGTGTCGTACACTGTGAGTTGCTCAAACCTGGTGAAACGGTTAATGCTGAGCGTTATTGTCAGCAACTCATTTGTGTGAGTAAAGCAATGGAGGTGAAAAGTCCATACAACGGAAACAGCAGAAGGTCGGTCCTCTTGCTTCAGGGTAACGCGCATCCTCACACCCCGAAAACGACTTTAAACACAATCACCGACCTGGGATGGGAGATTTTGTCCCACCCGGCGTATTCTCCAGACTTCGCCCCGTCGGATTATCACCTCTTTCGCTCCCTGCAACATCACCTGAGTGATACGCACTTCACTTCTGTCGAGGAGGTCCTCTTTTTCCGCAGTAGCATTCGGCAGCTCCCTGACCGATGGCTGCAATGTATCCAACACGACGGGGATTATTTCCCTGATTAGGTACGTATTCGATTTGCTATAATTTGCTGTAAACGTGTCGTGCCTGTGACCGAGAATTAAGTTGCACACCTAATAACAGGTGTGAAGTACGGCACTTCGCAATCGCCCACAACCCCTAGAACACGGCTTATAAAAGTGGGACGACCGCCTGTAATGTATGCAGGCATAAAGTGTCAAACAACATTTACCTGTTAGATATGAGGCACCTAAATGTCAAGAGAGACCATGTACAACACCATTAAGTTGCAAATGTCAAATACATACCTCACTCCACGTCATGGTAATGTGTTGAGAGAAGGCAGTGCTGTAAGCAAAGGTGAATCTCGCACCACGAGTAGATAATGACGGCACTGGAATCACAGTCAAGAACGTTGCACATGTCACGCACAGCAAAATTGATGTCCAACACATTATGGAACGGAAGATGCGCTTCGTGTGGCAGGTATCCAGAGGCCTTCCACGCATAGCTAAGCATAGGTTGGTACTGTGGTACACACAACTGGTTGTATATATATAAATGCAGCTTAAAAATGAAGATTTTGTCATGCAGGTTGACGCCATGCACCTCATCAGAACGTATGTACTCTTTCATGCGTCGTGCAAACAGTTTGTATTGTCGAAAGAAATGCACATCAAGCGGCTGGCAGTATTTGGTGGCTTTCGGTGGTATGATTTTTGCGTGCAAATTGACGTCCCTGTCACCAAAGGCTTTGGCTGGCAAACTAGTGTCGGTTTGACCAGACCACAAATCCAGTAAGAGAAGGGAAGGTCCTGTTAGCTCTGGTTCCAGTACCTTACGCATCCAGGACAGAACGAGAGCTGTGGACATCTTACCACTGGTGCTGCAGTCACATTCTATATTTGGAGGTTGGTTACGTCGTACTGTTTCGGAAACACGTTTGCCAAACTTGGCACCCGCTTCCTGAAAGCAGATGTACAGTTTCTTTGCAAGGCGTTCTGACATGGACATAAGTACCTGAATGGTATAGGAGTGGGTAGTCGATGCAACGGATTGCACAACAACTTCAGTTGTCTTCTCCCCAGTCAGTGATAGTGTCCTGTTTGACATGAGTTCGTATTCAAATCGAGCTCGGTCTGTATTGAACACCATGTCGGCGTCAATTGCACTGGCAGTAATGTAGTCCGTAACAGCTCGAAAAAACTCCAATGCGCTGTTCCTTACGGCCGTGTCAAGGGTAACAGTTCGCCTGGCAACGAACCTTCTGATCTTGCGTGATGATATTTTATAGCGTCGTTTGAATTTGTTCAGGAAATATGTATTAAAAAAGAATGAGTACAGATAA
The DNA here is from genome assembly GCA_039090855.1 of Macrothele yani. Classification (NCBI taxonomy): domain Eukaryota; kingdom Metazoa; phylum Arthropoda; class Arachnida; order Araneae; family Macrothelidae; genus Macrothele; species Macrothele yani. The sequence goes on along the minus strand of CM077010.1, from coordinate 151,032,549 downwards.
TGCATGTTTATGCGGTGTTTCCTTCAAAGTAGTTACCCTGTGCAACTATGCACTTTTGCCAGCGCTCATACAAACATTTAAACGCAGATTGCAAACCTTCTTTTGCCACGTCCTCCAGTGCCTCTGTCGCAGCTCGTTGCACTTCTTCGGAACTTGAGAAGCGTTGCCCCTTAAGCAAATTCTTCATCCGGGGAAAAAGGAAAACGTCACACAGGGCGAGATCAGGGGAATAAGCTGATTGTGGAAGAACGGGAATGTGATGTTTGGACAGGTAAACGGACACCAGGAGGGACCTGTGAGCCGGTGCATTATCGTGACTATTGTGACCCACGAGTTGGTCTTCCAAAGTTCGGGTCGCTTGCGTCTCACTGATTCTCGGAGACGTTTCAGGACGTTGACGTACTCTTCTTTAGTGACTGTACGACCATAGTGAAGGAACTCTTTTTTTGTGACAGACCAGAGAGAACCGGTTTGATCTAGATCCAACACGTACAGCGTATGTGCTTACTCCTATTGTACGCACATACGCTGTACGTGTTGGATCTGGATCAAACCGGTTCTGGCTTGTCTGTCACATCATGCTCTTCGCTTGCTCAGCGGGGAATGACGTAATCCATTGACATTTCGCAAATATTCAAAACGTTCCGAAACTTTTTTGAACGCAGTAGTATTAATCGTGCTGTGAAGGCTTGTCTAATTAAAATTATGTTTAGCGCACGAAGAATTCTTATTTAAAGCACTTTTTATCATTTATGCAACGTAGCCTCGCTGGCGCTATTTCAATGCCTGTTACTTGAATCACATACAGACATCCTTCATTTCATGCAGTATCCTTAATTTTTTATGACCATTGTATAATTAATGCAAAATTACGCAATGAAACTGTAGTTCTGCAACAGTTACTTCAATTACGAAAAATAATTTCGCAGTTGTATTGTCGTTCTATTTACTCTGTTAGTATTTAAAAGTGGCTTATGTTATCTGATATAGTTGTGGACACGTTGTTCGACTTTCGATATCTCAATGTTGCGTTACAAGAAAGAAATGCTCATGAAAAAACCATCACAAGTTTTATTTTTTCATGGGCAGAATTCCATAACTCGATATGATAATTACAAATTCCTTGTAAAAAAAATCCTATCCACGTCTAGGATTTTTTTATTTTATTTTTTATGTTTCTGTCTATTACTTCCAAAATTTTCATATGTTGAATCTGTTGTTCTTTGTCACGTGAAGTTCCATTTAATGATTTACTTCAGCGCGTTTTCCTCGGTTTCTCAGTTAAAATAAGAAGTCATTTTTATTACTTTACGTTCTTCAGAAGATTATGAAAAATCCTCCAAAAGTGTGAAAACATTGTGCTTTTAATTGTGAACAGTAATAATTTAATTTTATATAAAATATCCAGGTAGAAAACAACTTATACCTATTTAATTAGTTTTAATTAGTACAACGTAAAGATAAATTTTTTTCAAGAAATTCTTAGAAAAACAGAGTATAATTAGTGCTGTTCTTCGCTGACTGAATTGCAAATAAAGTCGTAAACTAGTTTTGTTAAGTAATAGGAGTAATAATATCATATATTTGAGAAACGAATTTCTCCGAAGAAATAATTCTTCATTTACACATGGTCGGCATCAATTCTGGTTTTATTCCGCATCACACACATCCACCATCACCAAATCATGGTTAGAGGAATATTCCACGGATTATTGGCATATTTTCACTTTATTCGATGTATTTACTTCATCAAACAAAAGTCGCCGCTCTTTCCACGTTTATAAGTGAGTCACGGAAACATTCTCATCGGCGCCAGCGGGAATCGAACCCAGGGTCTTCCAGTTACGGGTTCGACTCTCGGTGGCAGCCGATGAGAATTTTTCCGTGACTCACTTATAAACGTGGAAAGAGCGATGACTTCTGTTTGATATTCCTAATCCACGTCAATTGTGTGTATTAATTACTCATTCGCCTCCTAGTTATTTGTTCTGTTGCTGCTTACATCTATGGTGAATCCCCAGCATTGTGCGAGACTCCAAGAAGCAACCTTCGGCAGTTAGTCGTATGTGAGTCTGGAGAATTCCAGGCTGCTGTGGTGCAGTGGTAGCATGTCCGGCAAGTAACTGGAAGACCCTGAGCTCGATTTCTGGTGGCGGCCGATGAGAAGTTTTCCGTGACACACTTATAAACATGGAAAGAGCGATGGCTTCTGTTTGATATTCCTAATCCACGTCAATTGTGTGTATTAATTACTCATTCGCCTCCTAGTTATTTGTTTAGTTGCTGCTTTCCATCTTTGGCGAATCCCCAGCATTGTGCGGGGTTCCAAGAAGCAACCTGCTATGTGGTTTGGCAGTTGTGAGTCTGGAAAATTCGAGGCTGCTGTGGTGCAGTGGTAGCATATCCCGCGCGTAACTGGAAGACCCTGGGTTCGATTCCCGGTGACGGCCGATGATAATTTTTCCGTGACTCACTTATTAACGTGGAAAGAGCCATGACTTCTGTTTGATACTCCTAATCCACGTCAATTGTGTGTGTTATTTACTTCATTCAGAAAACTTGAAATATTTCGCTGTTCTGGAGTGGAAATCGAACCTCCCGATTTCCGGTCGAACATGATAGTCATTACACAGGACAGCGATTTTTTTCAAGTTTTCTGAATGAAGTAAATACAAGGAATAAAGTGAAAATATTACAAAAAATTCGTGGAATATTCCTCTAGCCATGATTTGGTGATTGTGGATGTGTGCGATGGCATAAAACCAGCAGGTGTAATGATAATTAGTATAGCATTTTGCCTTCCGATCTGCAGACACTATGACAGAAAAGATGTCCGTGATTTTTAAATATTGCAAAGCAGAAAGATTAGGCCAAAACAAAAGCCTTTATATCTCCTTATAAGCTATCGACTATTATGCTGCGAAGACAAACAGCGATTTTCGTTATGCCTCATCCACATTACCTTTCTCTAAATTCAGAATTTCACGTTAAACTTGAGCTCCGGGACTTTTTAGAAAGGAATTTTCTATTTTTATTTACGTCACTTGGCTGGAATTCAATTTAACACTAAACTGTTGAAACATACTTTACATTACATGGAATTAACAAAATCTGTTATTTATATTGCCTTACCGAATAGTTACAGAGCTGTTGGAACCTAGAAAAAAAATTTAATTTATTTTCTTATAAGGCAAAAGCCTCCTAACAGGTTTCCATAGATGAGAATGAAAATACAGTAAGTACCTCTCAATAAGGGACACAAATGGGACTAGAAGTTCCTTGAACTTTCGGTCCCATGGGTCTCTTAAATAGAGGTGTCCCTCATTGAGAGGTTCCTAACGAAAATATGTATTAAATAAATATGTAACGGGCATTTTCATTTAATAAGGAACGTAAATTTTAAATGTAAATAACAGTAAACCTTAAATACGATAAAAATAAAAAATACATATGTATAAAACAGAAATACAGTGCATGTATAAAAATACAGTACCTTACGTGAAACAGTGGGAAGTATATAAAGTACGTATTTATTTGAAATAATCCAACAAAAGGATTTGTTTCGAAGCTTTCAATTTACGGGCATTTTTCTCCAAATGAATATAAATTAACTTTATTAACCAAATTGAGTCCTTCGCTGTCATCGACATTTTAAAAATATTTAAGCAACTATCCGGCATGTTTTAAGGCTTCCATAAAGTTTTTGATATCACAGTTACCTACACCTAACTTCCTAAATTGCTACCTACACCTAACTTCCTAAATCCGGAAGACCACATGTCTCTGCGTCATCAGCTTAACAGGAACTTCAACCCCAAAACATGTTTAACACTTGTTTTCCTATTGGACAGTCTTATCGTTTGGCAAGCGTCTAGGGACAGAAAAATGCTTAATGCTTTTAGACTTTGAAAAAATTTGGTGCTCCCTTCGACCGTCGTGCGCATGCTCAAATTTAGTTGGCGTAAGGACTCGATAATATTTGTTTACCCCACGCTATCCGTGTTGTGTTTTGAATGAACGTTTTTGCAGTTTGTGCTGTGCTTTATAATTTGGGAACTTAAAAATATGGAAAATAAGTGCTTCATTTGCGATAAGACTTTAAAATGTTCTTCATTAAAGGCTGACATTTCGGTTCACTTAATGTTGCCCAGGAACCATTTTCAATACTCTGTTAACAATAACAAATTGAAATTTGTACATTCTGTTGAATTGGTGACTGTCAACAGAGCATTGAAAATCGTGCTCCTTAATCGAATTTAAATTGATGTGCATAAGGCCAATTAATTGTTTCCCACAGCATGTTAAAATACGAAATTTTAAAGCACAAAAGTTTATACTCACTTGTGAAAACCACAGCTGCAACCTTGGGAACGACACTGCTGGACGCAACGATACGAATTACTGTTCTTCAGGGAATTCTCCAGTATACTACCCTCTAATTCCAGAATAAATGTTACAAAAACGAAACAAAAAACCAAAAACGAGCCAACCAAACCTAAGCAACGATCGCACAAATTTTGGCCGCTAGAGAGAGAGCGGACCGTTGAGATGCCAATCGACTAGTTACGACTGGTTACGCCACTTCAAGTTGCGCATGCTTAAATGTTTTCGAAGTCCAAAAGCATTAGGCATCCTTCTGTCCCTAGAATCTTGCTATCGTTTGCTGTCTCTAGTCTCTTGTGCATTGAAACTCTAAGCCTGCGTTCTTACTGCAGGCTCATTTTCATTCGTCCCAAGAATACACTAATCCTAAACATGTTTTGAAAAGAAGTGACTGACATGTGCTTCCCCTGTTCACTGCTCCATAATCACAAACTTAACCTTCAAGCAGTGCTTTCTGCTAAAGGACTTGACTTTGAAGCAGTTCTTGCTACTTAAGGTTGTTACGACGAGGCATTTTCTGGTTTTTGAGTGGAACAATTTCTTTTTAAAAACATTTTTGGTTTCTAGTAGTGTCTCTAAAATAGAGTGCCCCTTATTTGGAGGTAAATACATTAAGATCCCTTTACCAAGGGATTGGGACTAAAAGAATTGTTCCTTAAATAGGTACCCCTTATTCGAAGGTGTACCTTAAATAAGGTAGCACTGTATCATGTAAGTTACAATACCACCAGGCATGATCGAAAAGTTTCCGTTCGGTGTCGGTAAGTTCAGACAGGTCTCAAATATTTAAAAGTACTTGCCGTAGGCGTTAAGACAATTGTCCCATTGACGAACCAGGTTGAAGACTCCGTTGTAGTAGAAGTCTGTTTTTTTTTTGGTTGGAGGTTTAACGACCACCGTGAGCAACTCAATGGGCTATAAGCAGTCGCCCGTCCCTAATTTAGGGTCACTGGTTCCAGGGAAGGGAGAGAGCCAGTGCCGTAAGACAAACAGAACATCCATGCCTGACCGGGATTCGAACCCGGACCCCGTACGGACGAATGATCAGAAGCCAGCGCCTTAGACCACTGCGCCACGAAGTCTGTTTTCTATGCGTACAAAAATCCAATACAGCCTGCTTCACGGCATCGTCCGACAGGAACCTACGTCCTTTCAGTGTCTTTTTCAGCGGACAGAAGAAGTGGAAATAGCCAGGGAAGAAATCTGGATTGTAAGGAAGGTGCTAAAGGGTCTGCCGTTTAAGGCTTTGCAATTTGGTCTTTACGATGTTGGCAATATTAGGGCGGGTGTTGTCGTGCAGTAATATTACTACTTTACTCAGGTTTGCCGGGACATTCATTCTTAATGGCCCGACGTAAACGCTCAAGTATCTAACAATACCATGCTGCATTGATACCTACAACTGGCCTCTTGAACTCTACCAGCAATATGCCTCGGTGGTCGAAGAACACTGTCGCCATCACTTTTCCAGCAGATGCTTGCTCCTTAAATTTCTTCGGGCTGGGAGAGGACGGATGCCGCCATTGCATGCTCACAGACTTGGATTCTAGTCGGAAGTGAAAGCATCCTGTTCATCCTCGCCGGCCATAATGCGCTCCAATAACGCATTGCCCTCCACGTTGAAACGCAGCAATTGTTGCAGAGAGACTGTCATGCGATGTGCTTCCTAATCACTATTGAGGGTTCACTGGATCCACTGACAGCACACTTTATGGTCCTCTACACCCTGTACGATACTTTTAACACTTCCGTAGCCCATATTAAAGTCACTGGGCATTTCACCAATGGTTACTCACGAATCATTGAGAATAACGGCTTTCACATTCTCGATGCTATCGGTCTTTCTGGCTCAGTGGTAAAGACACGCGGCTTCAACCCAAATGGCCTGGGCACGATCCCAACCACCTGCGCAAAAGAATTCGCTCGCGTAAGGGCTGAAATATTCAGCGTGCTTGATTCTGCGGAATTTCTGTCTAAATAAGGAAGGACTTAAAACGTAATTTTCTGAAATAAACGGAATTACTACCTACGGGGAAGAAATTTTCCGTAAATTCACACCACTTATTTTCTTACAGTGTATCACTGGGTAAAATCCAGTGACTCAAATAACTTCTCTCTACTATTTTAGGTAAAAAGGCAGTCTGACAGAGAAATCAATAATCACCTCCTAAATGACCTGTCGGATTAAAAGAACCTAAAGGAAAAACAACGCTTTCTGTTTCTTTGTTTTATGTCTCATGCCCGACTTTAATGAAAGCCGACCATGAGGAATTCATAAAGAATTGTTAAGGATTTATTTATTTTTTCCTGAATCAAATTTAAACACAACTTTTACTCACTTTCATAACATTTACTTAATCTAAAGATTTATCTAAAAATGCGGAATTTATTTAAGCTACTATTTTGCAGAATAGATAGGTAAGGAGCACTATAAACGTGCTCCTGGATTAAAAAAGCAAAAAAAACAAGTTAAATTATTTCTCATATCTATACTTTTCAGACTAAATTTCATGTAGATCCAAGAAACAAAATTTCACAATAAGTACTTACAAGTTTTAGCAATATTCTTTCACATCTTTCATACAGATCTTTCAAAATATCTTTGCTGGAGGGGAGCTTTCCCGGGAAAAACCCCCGAAGCAGGTTTAATACAATTTATTTACAATCACCCCATCAAAGAGAACTATCATGCGCAACCGCACTTGTCCAGTCCGCTTTCGGCTCACCTAACGAATAATTTCGTTGCAGCTGATTTCAGCAAATTTTCTTGGCCCCGAGTTGATTCGTTTCGGGTGGTTAAAAGGTAAAAGTAAGTGTAAACTGGCGCAAACAAAGTAATATTACTAACACAATAATTATTTCATCTGCAGCCACTTAATTTATCGACGCGCCTCCTACATGCCCAGATACGAAGTAAAAGCAGCTTTCGTTTGCACATGCTTCCTTTTTAAATATGGTTTTCATGTGAAGTTTAACTTTTTGACGTTGAACACCTATTAATTTTATTAAAAAAAAACTAGCAAAATACCAAAAATACCCGGTGTTGCCCGCGGTTCTAATAAAAAAAGATACGTGAATCGGGTTCTGGGCCAACGTTTCCCGAGCTTTCCAGAAATTACGAATCATCATTGTCAACCATTATCAATCCACTGCTAGACGAAGGTCTCCTCAAGTTTCCTCCACAACGGTCTGTCTTGTGCCAGTCTCCTCCATGTCACTCACGCATACTTTCGAATTTCATCTACCCATCTCCCATGTGGTTTTCTTCTGGGTCTTTTCCTGTCCTTTGAAATCCAATCTAAAATTTCGGCTGTCCATCGATGGTCTGTCCTTCTGGCAGTATGTCCAGCCCATTGCCATTTTAGGGATTTAACTCTGATCATGATGTCTTCCACTCTTGTCATTTTTCGGATCCACGAGTTCCTCTTTTTATCTCTCCTGGTTACACCAAGCATGCACCTCTCCATGTTGCTTTGAGTTGTCTGCAGCCTTTGTATGTCTCTTTTAGTTAAGGTCCACGTCTCTGCATCATACGTAAGCACTGGAAGGATGCATTGATCAAACACTTTTCTTTTAAGTCATAATGGCATATTGCTTTTGAAAACTATGCTGTTTTTTCCAAAAGCTCTCCAGGCAAGTTTTGTACGCCGATTAATTTCTTCATCAATGTGACCCTCACTTGATATCTGCTGCTCAAGATAAACGTACGTGTCTGTTATCTCCAGCTTTTCTCCATCAATCGATAAATCTTCATTTCTTGTAAAAGCATTGTACATCACTTTTGTCTTCTGAAAGTTCATTTTTAATCCCACTTCTTTACTCTTCTCAGCAAGTTCCTGGATCATACTTTGAAGCTCTGATGGGGTAGTTGCAAAAATGACTACGTCATCAGCAAAACGAAGGTGGGTTAGATAATCTCCATTAATCTTTATTCCTTTGTTTTCCCAGTTCAGTGATTGAAAGACATTTTCCAATGTGGCATTAAAGAGCTTCAGAGATATGGTGTCACCTTGTCTCACTCCCTTTCCAATTTTTATGTGTGTTGTATTTCCAAACAGCCGAATCTTTGCACTTGCATTTTCATAGATGTTATTAATAATATTACTGTATGCATCTTCAACACCGCAGGATTTCAGAGCCATTATAACTGCTGACGATTTCACTGAATCAAAGGCTTTTTCGTAATCGATAAAAGCCATGCACAATGGAAGTTCATATTGCCTCGCTCTTTCAATTAGTTCTCTCAATACGTGAATATGATCTATTGTGCTGTAGCCACTCCTGAATCCAGGTTGTTTTCTCGGTTGAGCCATGTCCAGTGTTACCTACAAACGGTGTGAAAGAACTTTAGTGAAGATTTTATAAACCACTGATAGGAGGCTGATAGGTCTGTAGTTCCTGAGATCCACAATATCACCTTTTTTTATGTAGCAGGATCATTGTAGCGTTGTTCCAATCCTCAGGAACCTTCCCTTCATTAAGGCATCGAGTGAAAATTTCGGCGAGTACTGTTTCGATTTCTCCACTTGCTTCTTGTATGATGTCTACAGTAATTCCATCTTCTCCTGGAGCTTTTCCCCACTTCATGTTCTTGATTGCATGTGCAACTTCTGCTGGGAGGACTGGAAGAACTCTGGCACTGGTACCTTTCATGATGTCTGGAGTACGTGTATCATCCCTTTCATATAATTTGGAGTAGAAATCTTTCACTCTTGTCAAAATTTCGCCTGTGTTTCTTGTTACAGAACCATCTTTATTTCTCAGTGGCATAATCTGTTTTTTTCCCTTACTGAGATGTCCTTTTGCTATCTTTTGGCTTTGGTTGTTTTCAATTGCTTTCCTCACTAGTTCACAGTTGAATTTCCCTACGTCTTCAGTGATACTTTTTCGTACTGTCCTGCATAGCTCTATATATTCCACTTTGGAAGTCACATCTTCTTTAGTTGTCCTCATCTCTCTTCTTTTTTGCATCAACATTTTGGTTTTTCCTGTTAATTTGTTCACATGCACTTGTTCTTACACCCAGCTAATTTTGTTGCTGTTTCCATAAGAGCTTTGGTTACTTTTCTGTTAACTTCAGAAATATCCACTTCTTCCGATGTTAGGCCTTCTAAAGCAGAGAATCTGTTCTTCAGTTCCAACTTGAATGTATTATGGTGTTTTTTAAGGTTGGTTATGTCAATCCATTTTGTTTGTCTTATGAGCTTGCCACGCTCGAGTTTAGTGTTGAGGTGCATCTTACATCTCACCAATCTATGGTCACTACCTGTGCTGAACTTGTTTAATACACTTCAGTCTTCTATGACGAATTTTTTGTCTATTGCACCGTTGCATTTCATTGAAACAGGTTTCCAGTGATCAATAGAGAAAGATAAAAAAAACGAATAAAAGCTATACGACGGAACAACTGGATTAAACAAATAGTCTTTATTGTTGACTATGAATATAAGTATTTTAAACATCTACGTTTTTCTCTCGTGTTGTGATCAGCGTTAGACACAGTTACTCCGAAGCGCAAGTAAGTACATCCTTGAAGAACCGTTGGATCAGCGACGTTCAGTGTTCTTTAATTTGGAGTAAAGGTTTTTATTTTTACCTACTCGGGGGAAACCAACATAGAACTAGCCATGGGAAAAGCATGAGTTTTACAGGTGGACTCCAACAACTTTTGACGATTGATTCTGTGTCATGTTGATGCTCATTGAGAAACTGAAGCCAACTGGAAACTGTATGCTTTTAAACTAAGATGGATGGTCAGATGGGAGGATTAAAATGCTTGAAATAAAACATGGTCTCCTGTAGCATGGTCTGTCATGATAGTAACTTCTATGACATTTAGCATGAGTTTCTTGACAGACAGTCCCGCTCCATTGCAGGTGGATCTAGATTACGTCAAGCTAAAAACAAAATGGTCAAGATTTTGTGGGAGAATGAGCGAACGGAGGAATAGCAATGCTAAGCTCTGAAGATACGAAATACAATAAAATTCACATGTTTCCCACATTACATTTCTTAAGAATCGCGGAACTATTGTTTCTCAAATAGTGAAACTATTTGCCCCGCGTATTAACATACGGACAGCAGTGGTATCAAATGTAAATAAACCATCTGGCAACTGCGGGAAAGGAAACACGTAACACATCGGAAGTGTTACACAGTAAATAGGAAAATCAAATTGCGCTCGTTTTGTCAAATTCGAAACAACGTTTAAAGAAACGTAATTAAAATCTTGTTGTGGACATAGCGTGGAACAATTTATAGCGAATAGCAACACACGAAGAGCTGTTACCTGAAAAGCAAACAAATCCGCCGTCACTTCGGAAGTCTATTTAACAGGAGAAACAGCAAGATCAAATTTCAAATCGCAAACCAAGTGCTCTATGTCAGATTCGAATGAGTGGTTGAAGAAACCTTGTCAAAATTTTCTGGTAGAAATTGCTTGGAGCTATTTATAGTAGCATACGAAAAGCTGTGGTCTGAAACGTAAACGAACCAGCCGACAAATGCGGCAGAAGGATAGACGTAATACTTTAGAAATATATCGCGGTAAACAGAAAGAACAACTTTCTAATTGTAAATCGTGCACGTTTTGTAAAATTCGAAGCAAAGATTGAAGAAATCAAGTCAAAATCTTCCCGTAAAAATAGCTTGGAACTATAAATAGTGCGTAGTAACGCAATGGAAGCCGCGATCTGAAACATTAATAAACCCACGGGCAACTGTGACCGAAGGACACAACTCGGAATTGTTACACAGTAAACAGAAAGATCAAAATGCAAATTGCAAATCGTGCGCGATATGTCAAATTGGGAACAAATTTTGAAGAAATCTTAAAATCTTCCCTTAGAAATAATTTAGAACTATTAATACGAATAGTAACATACGGGGATCCGTAGTCTGAAACGAAAGCAAACCCAGCGACAACTGCGGCGGAAGGATACTCGTAACAGTTTAGAAGTCTCACGCAGTCAACAGCATTTTCAAATTTCAAATTATAAATCGTGCGTGTTCTGTCAAGTTCAAAACCATGATTAAAGAAACCTCGACGAAGACTTCCCGCAGAAATAACTTGAAGCTATTTACAGAGCGCCAGTGGCGGCCCCAGGTACGGGCATACCGGGCAACCGCACAGGGCCCAGCGCCCAAAGGGGCCCGCACCGCTGCCAATTAATTAGCAGTTTTTGCCTGGCGTTACCTAAAATATTATAGTTCACGATCATATACAAATAAAAGACCAACTGTAATATTTCGTCTGCCGAGAGGAGCTTTTCTAAGCTGAAGCTCATTAAGAGCTACCTAAAAGGTACACCATGACCCAAGACCGGCTGTCAGCTCTCGCTCTTCTGTCCATAGAAAACGAAGTGGTATTTACTCTGGACTATAGTGATTTGATTGAAGACTTCAGCCACAAGAAAAGTCGCCGCAGAATTCTTCTTTAAATAACACTAATATGCAAGGTTTTGTTGTTTTGAAATGAATAGGTGTATCTGAATGGATTACTTGCGCAGATTCCGAAAATGACATTCAAAATTCCGTATCACGTCAGGTTTTTTCACAAATGACGGAAATGTGAAAATTTAAAAAAACGTTATTTTTTAATGACATTGTTATATGGCAACGTTTGTAACGTGTGAAAATGTTCTCTGGAGGGGCGGAATGATTGTTTAAGGAATAGATAAACATAAATATATAGCTGATAATGGAAATGCAACTGTTTTATCTGTATGACGTCACGATTTGCGCCACTCACAAAGGCGGAAAATGAGAGAATGTTATCTTGGCACGGCAGTATGACTCATACCTCACGCCACTGCTCCCTTCTTTCTGTTGGTCACATGTGGCGCCATTCGGGGCAGATCGTATTACACTAGTCAGTGCAAAGAAGGGACTGTTCCCCGTTCGGTTGTTTCTTTGTGGCGTGTGCAATGGCTTCACGTGGTTGTGTAAATCATCCAGACATATATTTGCTACATATGTGGCTGTTATACGACAGGAAAAAACACAGGCAAAATATTACGCCTTTCGTGAAAAATGCTTATTTTCAATACTTCGGCATTAAACTAGCAGATCAGGACAAAGTTTTGTCTCCTCACAATGTGTGCCGTGCATGTGTGGAGGGGTTGAGGAACTGGAAAAGTGAAAAAAGGGCATCAATGCCGTTCGGTTTACCCATGGTGTGGCGTGAGCCAAAAAATCACATTGACTACTGCTACTTCTGCACAGTGAATATCGTGGGCCATACCAGAACCAGTAAGCGTAACATTGTGTATCATAATATCCCATCTTCCATAAGACCAGTGCTCCATAGTGAATCCATCCCTGTGCCATCCTCGTCCAATATCAAGCCCCCAACAGACACCGATTCAGACGATGATACAAGTGATGAGATGTACCAACCGGACAGCATGGAGGATGAAACCCCAGTGCCATTTACCGAGCATGAACTGAATGATTTGGTTCGTGATCTGAATTTACCTAAAGACGCAGCAGAGCTTTTAGGATCACGACTTCAGGAAAAGAATTTACTATGTCCTAATACGAGATTCTCCTGGTACAGACACCGAGAAGCAGAATTGGTTCCGTTTTTTGCTGAGGAAAGCGGTTTGGTATATTGTCGAGACATTCCGGCAGTCATGAAATACTTCAACATTAATTACAATTCAAGACAGTGGAGGTTGTTCATAGATGCCAGCAAATCCAGTTTAAATGGTGTTTTATTACACAATACTAACATCCATCCATCCATTCCAGTAGCACATTCTGTGACTTTGAAGGAGACATACGAAAACCTTAAATTACTGCTGGAAAGTGTGCAGCACAAATTTCATGAATGGTCTTTCTGCGGGGATTTCAAGGTAATTGGAATATTGCTCGGCCAACAAGCAGGCTACACCAAATTTCCTTGCTTTTTGTGTGAATGGGACTCCAGAGCAAGGACGGAACATTGGGTTCGGCAGCAGTGACCAGTCAAAATTACATTCACACCTGGCGAAAAAAACATTGTTTCACTTCCACTGGTTGATCCCTCGAAAATACTGTTGCCACCTTTACACACCAAACTTGGCTTAATGAAGCAATTCGTGACAGCTTTAAGCAGGGACAGTAAATGCTTTTAGCATCTTGGTGGTAAGTTTCCATCAATCACGTCTGAAAAAATTAAAGCTGGCATTTTCATAGGCCCTCAAATACGAAAATTAATGGCAGACAACATATTCGAGGAAACCATGAGTGAGTGCGAATTGTGAGCATGGACTGCATTCAGAAATGTGGTACACAACTTTTTGGGGAACACGAAGGCTTCAAATTACACCACTTTAGTCGAGGACATGCTGGAATCCTATGAACTGCTTGGTTGCAACATGAGCGTCAAAGTTCACTTTCTTCATGCTCATCTAAATTACTTTCCTAACAATCTTAAGGATTTTTTGGAAGAACATGGCGAGCACTTCCATCAGGATATTAAAGTGATGGAAAAGAGATACCAAGGAAAGTGGACTGTACATATGATGGGCGACTATTGTTGGATGTTGAACAGAGACTGTACGGACGCACACCGAAGACAATCCAAAAAGAGGAAGTTTGAAGGGGAGCCCAGTGGCGAATGTTAGGTATGTTTGCTTTTGAATATGTATTTATGTTTATCTATTCCTTAAACAGTCATTCCGCCCCTCCAAAGAACATTTTCACACGTTACAAACGTTGTCATATAGCAATGTCATTAAAAAATAACGGTTTTTTAAATTTTCACATTTCCGTCATTTGTGAAAAAACCTGACGTGATACGGAATTTCGAAGGTCATTTTCGGAATCTGCGCAAAAAATCCATTCAGATACACCTATTCATTTGAAAACAACAGAAAAAAGTTGAAAAATTGCAGATCAGTGTAATAGGCTTATCTTGCAATTATACAGCTAACCTTGTTTTTTTAGTAACAGGCCATTCTGGAACAGGTAATATTTTGGATTCCTAATTATATGAACAAACAATGTATTGTATTACATCGTGTTTATTTCATATAAATCAAAACAACTCCCGATAAAAAAATTGCTTTCGGATCACATTCGCCTCAAGTGAGGGTTTGTGAAAGGAAACAAAAAGCGAGCGACTGGTTTACGGTCAGAGTAAGCAACATGTAATTTTTTTATGTATTAAAAAGGGGTTATTGCGATGGTTTCGGGTTATTACAATGGTTTCGGGTTGGTTGGTTGGTTGGTTGTTGGATTTTATTGGCGCAAGGGCCAGGTTTGGCCAAAGAGCGCCAGACAAAGAACTATCAGCCACAGATTTTTAAAAACGTGGAAAATGATTAAGAGCAGACAGGCTTGGTAAAAGTTGAAAAAGAGTATGATGAAAGCTGTGAAGACAAGGTAGTTAATTAGGTTTATATAAAAATTTATTAATTTACTATTATAATTATAATTTTTTTTCTTTAAACACAACTACACAAAGGATGAGTCACTCTCCTCCCCCCACACTCCTCTGCAATGCTGGCAGAGGGCGGGGACGAACTGTCACTCTCTTCCCCCATGTTCCTCTCCAATGTTGTTTGAGGCTGGGGACGAACTGTCACTCTCCTCCCCCTATGTTCCTCTATAATGTTGGTTGAGGGTGGGGACCTCGCTGAGGCCGAGACAGTTGGATGGACACTGCACACCTTTGCGGATTGAGGGCCGGGTCTTCCGCACGTGCAGGCTTTCGGCTGGAAACTGGAAGAGACGGTCGGCAGCAAAAGAGAAGGCCCAGAATCAGGTATTCGAAAAATCTCGAGCTCGGGGAAAAACACCTGTGTCGCTTGGTCAGCTGTAGATCGCTTGGCAAGGGCGGCGAGAGCTACAGGGCGCGGAACAAAGGGCTGCACGGGTTGTGGCAGAGACTGAACTACTGCGGCAAAAGTACGCTGTCGGGTGGTGGGTATACCCAACTTGGCCTTGGCAGCAGGGTTTCGGGTTATTGCGATGGTTTCGGGTTATTGCGATGGTTTGGGGTTATTACGATGGTTTCGAGTTATTACGATGGTTTCGAGTTATTGCGACGGTTTCGGGTTATTACGATGGTTTCGGGTTATTACGATGGTTTCGGGTTATTGCGATGGTTTCGGGTTATTGCGATGGTTTCGGGTTATTACCATAGTTTCGGGTTATTGCGATGGTTTCGGGTTATTGCGGTGGTTTCGGGTTATTACGATGGTTTCGGGTTATTACCATGGTTTCGGGTTATTGCGATGGTTTCGGGTTATTACGATGGTTTCGGGTTATTACCATGGTTTCGGGTTATTGCGATGGTTTCGGGTTATTACCATGGTTTCGGGTTATGTCGATGGTTTCGGGTTATTACGATGGTTTCGGGTTATTACGATGGTTTCGGGTTATTGCGATGGTTTCGGGTTATTACCATGGTTTCGGGTTATTACGATGGTTACGGGTTATCCCGATGGTCCCCGTGAAGAGCCATCGTGAGGGTTTGTGAAAGGAAACAAACGCAAGCGCTAGTGCCGCCACTGCAGTGCGTAGTAACACACGAAAAGCCGCGGTTTGAAACGTAAACAAACCCGCAGACAACTAAAGCGAAAGGATACGAGTAACACTTCAGAAGTGCATCCCAAAAATTCTGGCACAACTTTTTAACACTGTTGCTTCTTTTCTTCTGCAGGTTCTCCCCGGTATAGGCTTGTAGTATTTATCAGGCTGCCGCAATAAATCCACACGAAGAGCCGTTACCTGAAACTATTACTGCAAGCGTGTGAAAGATTGGAACACATAAGTTGAGACGTCAACAACAAAATGATTTTATAATAGTTTCGATCCGTGTCCTCTTGACGTTCTCGTATTTTACGGATAGTACAATGCAATGAAATATTGTCAGGTTTACGCAAATTGTAATGAAATATTGTTAAGCAAAGGTCTTGATGAAATGCTATTGAATAACAATAAAATCAACTACCCTTTTTTTTTTTTTTTTTGATTGGAGGTTTAATGACCACCGTGACCAACTCCGTGTGCTATAAGAAGTCTCTTGTCCTTACCCTAGGGCCACTGGTTCCAGGGAAGGGAGAGCGCTAGCGCCGTAAGAACAAACACAACATTCATTCCTCACCGGGATTCGAACCGGAACCTATCTCGGACGAATGATCAAAAGCCATCGCTTAGACCATTGCGCCATCGGGGCGGCTAAATCAAATGCGGTTGCATGACCTTATGGCAAAGCATACTGCAAGATCAAATTTCAACAATAGTTTCTTGAGCAATGGTTCAAAGCTTTAAAATTAATTAATTAATTAAAAATCACCAAATTGTCCTTTTCCCGCTGGATCATTCAAAATTTCTAGTTCCTGTATTCAGTAGTTTCCTTGTAGGCAACTTGCGAGAATGCACATTTGCCGGTGACGATATCGAATCCTTCTGCTCCGGAGCCGTTTGCTTTATCAATTAAGCTACACGGACGGAAATTATCCCCGCACCACACCCCCTCCTTCCCCCAAGTTTCGGTTCCGCCGCAAACTACGCTTGAAATAACTCTGTAGAAGAAGGAATTCTCACTAATTCCAGACGATACGTGGAAGAAGCATCACACATTTCTCGAAGAACTCAAAGACCAGTAGATCCATTTTTACACAATGAGGCGCTAATAGGGAAACACAAATTTTATTTTTACCGGTGACGAACACGCATCCTTCTGCTTCGGAGCCGAATGCTCTAGCAATAAAGCTACTCAGGCGGAATTTATAGCTGCAATTTTGCTGTCTTGACATGTGCTTCTCCTCGGTAGTCCCAAACTGATAGACAGACAATATAGATGTCATGAACAATAGCGCCCTTCTTCCAATCATCCACAGTTTAATCTCGATGATCTTGGGCTCATTTCATCCGTTGTTGGCGATGACGTGCAGTGAGCTTGGGGACCCGGCTGGGTCTTCGGCCTCCCAAGCCCCATGCGCAGAAGGTTGCGATGAACTGTGTGCTGTGACACATTATCCTGATCACCACAATTGTAGCTGCGGGTGATATGTCACACTGTTGTCCTGCGGTCGCTGTAAACAAGGCGCGACAGTCTCCGCTCCCCTCTGGCATCAATGAGCGGCGGACGACACACGGCTGGACGATGGTTCGTCGTTTGACCACCTGTGCACGACTTTTGATACGTACTCACTACAGCGGCACGTGAACAACCCACAAGCCGCGCCGTTTCCGAGACCGCAGTTCTGAGGCGCCGTGCTATCACAATTTGTCCTTTATCAAACTCCGATAAATCGGCAGCTTTTCCCATTCTGACTCCGAACACTCTATTAACCGAAAGCCGGTCCTCGGGTGTATTGCTCTGTGAACTTCATCTGCGCCACCGTTTGGTCTCCAGGCGCGCTCATTTCTCTAAGCTGCTGGGGGTCATAATGTGATGACTCATCGGTGTATGTGTCAAGATTTATTCCTTAGAAATATATCGCATATAAGGAATGATTCCCGGCAGATTTTTTCTTTATGAGCTATCGTGCTGAAGTGGAAATCCTCATTTCGAAAGGTGCATTGCTATTTGCGTAAGTCGGTGGAAAAGTTGCTTTTTTCCAAAACGGAATCCCTGCCTTCATTTGTCTTCCTTTGCTCGCCCACAACCGTCGCTGCAATCTCTCGGATTAGTTAATGGCCTGCCTCGGTACGATGGAAGCGCTGAATTCAGAAGATAATGAAAAAAAATTGGGAATCGCTGTAAGAAGATGAACTCAATCCAAAGCGTTCATCGCGAATCTCTCTTCTTGCGAGAGGAACCGCTTTACTGGCTGCAGAGAAAAAAAGAAAAAACTTTCGCGTAATTGCGTCTACCATGAAAAATAGCGGAAGTCGAAGCAAACATTTTATAAAGAATCCGGATGAATAAGTTCTACTGCAATAAAGGGGAGAGGTAAAAGAAGCATAATTCGGGATCATCACATTCGCCTAAGAAAAAAAAAGCAGAACAACCTCTACTTTATCTACGCACAAGAATGTTTTGTGGTTCAAAATTTTCAAAGGAAATGAGAGCAAACTAAAAAAAAAATGGATGATTTTTTTTTCGCTGAAGTTTTAGCATAACTCAGTTTAGCATAACTCAGGGCCTTTAAAGAACGTCTGACCGACAAGTTTCAGACTGCTTTGTCACGTTCCTAACGGTGACACTTCAAGTATGTGACGTACTGCAGAGATGACCAGGGAAACTACTTTTAAAATGTTACCACCACGCAATCCTTCGTATTCCGGTAACATTTAATTTAAAGTAATCAGGCAATATGCAGATTTGGCCTTAATAATTTATTTTTAGTCAAAACCTAAGTCACTTAATTAAAAATCCAATTAAAGTCGAGCAGGGACTTTTCCATGGATGATTAGTAAGAACTATCATCCATGGTAACATGGATGATTAGTAAGAACTACACGCAATTTTAGTGTTTTCCACAAATCTGTGTAAGTTTTCGTATTTCTTATCTCGTTGGAAAGGCAATTAGTTCGTTAGGAAAACAAAAGATGTTTTTTACGATGTTTGTTAAAATTGAGAATCTTCCTTTTTTTTTTTTTTTTTTTTTTATTATTGTGAATCACACCATGGCGACCCATTTTTCTTACCGGAAAAAATCATTATTCACAGTATCACTGAGGTGCATGCAAGCCAATATTAGAGTGATTAGTCTCTAAATATTTATACATTTTGAATTTCTGAGGAATCAAAATTTGGGATTTGCCTTTTTTAATTTTTTTTTCGGTGACATTAATGCACCGCTCGAGATAGAAAACGCCATACTAGAAAGTATTCATCGGAGTGCAATGAAAATTGGTGGGTATGTGTGTCGACAGTTGTGCTATATAAAGGGACTGCAGATGCGAACCAATCACGTTGTAGATGAGAGAGATAAAAGGCAATACCCGCTTTGCGTTGATAAGCTTTATCGCCTTCGCCTGGGCATGTACGACACTGCATCGGAGTGATCTCGGTGGCGAAAGCATGTGTAAAGAGTGAGAATGCCTGGGTGATGTCATCGGGAATTCTACAATCACACGGAAACTTTTACCAGAGGCTTCATCATTGGGCTACCTACGCCGCACACGCAGCGGAAATGCATCGGGATGCAAAGACTATCGGGCGAATGTGGCAACAGTGGATGGAGGTAAGGTTCATCGCCGTAGCGGGATTGGTGCACGTAAGTCCTAACGCCTCAATCGCTGCATTCATGAACAAGCCGACGATCCACAGTGGACGACATTCAACGACAGTTTGAGATTTTTGTAAAGGATTTTAGAAAGGGAGTGCTGTAACCGGAGCTTCCATATTTATCAGAAGCGAGATTCTGTAGCCATTTTTAGAGATAGTGAATTGTACTCATTTTCTTTCATTTCCCGCCAGTTGGATGGAAAGCCAGTGAAAGGCAAAGAAAGTATTTTCCTTTCCCACGAGTCGCAGCAGAGGGGACGGCAAAGCAATTAAGAACATAAGAGTTTTTGAGAGTGAAGGCGTGGCTGCGCTTTCTTGGAAGTCGGACGAGGGGACAGTTTTTTGAGGGGGTTTCTCTCTCCGGGCAAGAGAGGAGGGACTCGGTGGCGATAAGTCGAGAGAGGAGCAGAATATTTTTAAGGAAGCTCTGAAAACCTCGGGGGTTCTGTCGGATCGGATGAAGGGAGAGGTTTGAATGGCCGGAAAGAGATCATGAGCGGGAGAATATGTAGAAAGAACGAAGATCAGGACAAGGCTTAAAGACATTCCCCGTAACATCTGAATAAAAGTTTTCCTCACTGTAAAATTTAGCCTCAGTCGATTCACTCTTCTATACTTTGTATTGTATTTATCTGCTCCAGTTGGGAGAATTACGGATTATACCACCGATATCGAACTTACTGCAAAGGAAGCATCAAACGAACCCTCCACACAGGGCGCTGTAATAGAACTCAGCACCAAGCCCTGTAACAGTGCCTGACCTAAAGTCTTAAACAACCTTCAGAAGTACGAAGCTACATAGGTGGGCTAGAGTACCCGACAGGAAATTCAGACGGAAGATAGGTATAAAGCGAGAGAAAGACGCCCTTATTTATAAGGGAGGTGGTAGTACGCGAGGTTCGACGGCTTAACATGCCCATCCGACGCACGGCGGATATTAAGTGGTTCGAGCGTTTGTTCCTGCCTGGGATCCATCCTGAGACTTTTCCGTGGCAGTCATGAACGTTGCACACTAAAACATCTCTGGCCCGACATTCGGCGAGGTGTACAGTCAAATGTGAACTTGCCCGTTTTGACCCCAACTGTGAATCGCTGATTGGCTGAAACAGGTTTGCGCGGTCACTAACCGTTGCGACGACTGCCACTCACCGAAGCACATCGTTGCGCAAGATTGCAATGGTGACGTACCAAACATGTGTGACGTTACAAATGGAGCTATGTCGTATTTAACGACGAGTCTCGCTTCTGTTTCAGAGACTACGATCGCCGATTGGGAATCTGGAGATGACATGATCACCGGGCTGATGTTGCTTTCGTCCGTGTACGTCATACAGCTTCTCTGCTTGGTATCGTGGTTTGGGTCTCCATCAATTTCAAAAGCCGTTCACTGCTCCTTGGCCGTAGCAGGCATAATGTCAGCAAGAGATACGTCAATAAGGTGCCGCATCCCGTTTTGTTACCGAATCACCGAGATATCACTCATTCCTAGTTTCAACAAAATAACGCCCATTCATACTCTGCCATGATCAGCATATAGTGCATACGAGGTGTCCAGGTGCTACCGTGGCCATCGCAATCCCCAGACTTCTCCCCAATAGAGAACATGTGCGACGTCATTGGCGGACGACTTAACACCTCCGCAGCACCTTCTCTCAATGTCAATTATTTGTGAACACAAATCAACAACGCATGGTCAGCGATACCTCAGAACACGATGATTTTCCCACTTCATGCCACTCCGTGTTGTCGAATGTACTCCATGTGATCCATACGGTTTGATCTTTTTCTGACGCATAACCTCGCCCCTAGGGGCGGAAATGCACATACTATTAAATTAAAAATATTTTTAACCTCACACAATGCCTCAAAGAAACGATTCAAAAATTGCTTTTTCCTTCCGACACCCTTTACCGCGAAGGGCATTTTATGTACAGTTTATGTTTGAAATAATTGATAGTGTCACCGCTAGGGGGCATACTGTATACATGTACAGTATGTATTTTTCAGAAGCCTCTGCTTTTAAAAATCGGACTCGGAAATTATTTTTACTATAAGTACAAGTCACGACGATGAATCTTTTCCATGCATTTAAAATATTTCGTGGAAAAATGCTTTTCCACCAGTGCATATTTCTGTTTTTAACGTGTTTGCGATCGTATCTTCGCTTCTAAAACTGTAAATGGAAAAAGTCTTTTTCAATCACATTCACCCACCCTCGTGAAATATTTATGTATACTTTTTTTTTTTTAACAAAATGATGTTTAGTTTTTCCGCTGGGGGGTGTTTATGTAAATCCTTTGGATGATGATATCGCAGCTTCTAAAAGACCGATTTCGAAAATTATTTTTGCTACTGATATCGTTTCTGGCGAGGAATGCTTTTCATACGTTTGAACATTTTCGCACCTCACAGTTTTGCTACTGGAAGATGCAAGAGCTCGTTTCTATTTGCCACATACTTAGAACCGTATCTTCGTTTCTAAGAACTCGATTTGAAAAATTATTTTTGCTTTGGATACATTTCGTTATTAGAAATGTTTTGTGCACAATTCGTGACTTGTTGTAGCCCATATTTCAATCGGTAGTGGTCGAAAACAGATATTTTTACACTGGTGTCCGAAATTAAAGTCCACAAGGCATTCGCGGGGATGAAACAAAAACACGTAACACCAGCTACAGATCTTTGACGTGTAAAGAGACACAATCATAAGTGTGATAAGCATTTCATAACAACAGGTAAATAAACCGTCTGACAATAAAGTTCCAGGACAGCTGCTCTTACGAGGAAATTTAATGCACTGAGTCTAACTGTGGTTATGGTTTTTCAAAGTAGACCACCTTCTTATCGATGCACCATTTTGATCTCTCCACTAGATGTGTGAAACACTTTTTGAATTCATTTACCAGAACACTATTCATTTCCGAGGTAACGGTTTTCTTGATGTCCTGAGCAGTCATGAGACGTCGTCCTTTCAACGCCAGTTTCACTTTGGGGAACAGGAAGTAGTCGGCGAGAGCTAAGTCCGGGAATAGGGTGGATAGTTGAGCCTGGGTACTCCGAACTTGGCGAGGAACTATGTCACCGACAGTGCCGAGTGGGCAGGCGCGTTGTCATCCGGAAGGAACCAACTTCCGCGTGCTCGCAGGTGCGGCCTCACACGATGAATTCTCTTCCGTACGCGATCAAGAACTTGCAGGTAGAAAAGACACTGATGATTGTTGCGCCCTCCGGAAGCCATTCCCTGTGAGTGATGCCGATGCTGTCATAAAACGTGATCAGCATTGCCTTGATTTTCGAATTCTGCAGGCGAACCTTCTTGGGTATCAGTGATTTTGGTGCCCTCCACTCCATGCTTTGCCTCTTTGAATCTGGATCGTATTGAAAGCACCACGTCTCATCACCTGTCACAATGCGGTTCAGCATCAAAGGGTCCGATTCCAAGGCCGCAATGAACGCCTTGCAGCTTTCGACTCTTTCCACTTTCTGTTCTTCAGTCAAACTGTACGGCATAAACCTTGCGCAAATCTTCCTTTCCCCGAGATCTTTCTTTAGAATCAGCCGGGTTGTTTCACGGTTGATATGGAGTTCGTCCTCCATCATCCGTACTGTCATTCGACGGTCTGACTGCACCAGAGCGCGAACTTTCTTCACCATTTTCTCAGAATGTCTGGCTGACGGTCTTCCAATCCTTGGGTTATCTCCAACGTCTACCCTTCCAAGTGAAAGCGAGCATACCATTCAAAAACGCGCTCACGGGATGAGGCATTGACCCCGTAGACAGTTTTGAGCATTTCGAAGGTCTCCGTTGCTAACTTTCTGAACTTGCAGCAAAACTTGATGAATCTAATCTCTCTGCTCTCTGTTCAAATCCATGAGTAATCTCTCTGCTCTCTGTTCAAATCCATGAGTAATCTCTCTGCTCTCTGTTCAAATCCATGAGTAATCTCTCTGCTCTCAGTTCAAATCCATGACAATGGTCTTTGTGGTACCTTCTCTTAACAGTCTTCATAATCGAACAGGTCTGCACTTTCTAAGATTTTCATGTGTCCTGCAAGAGAGGGAAAACACAGTTACAATTTGACCCATAGAACATATTTTTACCAATAATCTGTTAATATGTCCAGCCCATTGCCATTTCAGGGATTTCACTCTCATCATGATGTTTTCCACTCTTGTCATTTTTCCTTATTAATGAGTTCCCCTTCTTATCATTCTTTGTTACCCCAAGCATGCATCTCTCTATGCTGCTTTCAGTTGTCTACAGCCTTTGTATGTTTTTATTTAGTTGAGGTATACGTCTCTGCTCCGTGCGAAAGCACTAGAATGTTGCATTGATTATAAACACTTTTCTTTTAAGACATAATGGCATATTGCTCTTAAGAATTGTACTGTTTATTCCAAAAGCCCTCCAACCAAGTTTTATACGTCGATTAATTTCTTCATCAATGTGACCTTGTCTTGATATCTGATGTGCAAGATAAATGTAGGCATTAGTTAACTCCAGCTTTTCCCAATCGATCGTTAAATTTCTTGTAAAAGCATTTTACTTCAGTTTTGTTTTCTGAAAGTTTATTTTTAATCCCATATCTTTACCCTTCTCAGCAAGTTCCTGGATCATATTCTCCAGGTCTGAAGTATTATTTCAAAAGTCCTCTGAAGGGTTCTTTGAAATATTTTTTTCTTTTCAAACATAAAACGGAAATAATATCGGGTTGAAATCTGGTCAGCAACACTTTGGCACGACCCGTTTGGCCTGCAAGAAATTGTCTACCCGGTGACTCGTTTCCATCTATGTCAGCTATTGCCTTCTTTTTACTACTTAATTTTTGACCCCAGTGTATTTGATGATTGCCCGTCAATTTTGTTGAAATACCGTTGGTTATATACCAATATTTTTTAAGAAGCAGTTTAATGTTATGAAGAACACTGCTCCATCGCGCATCTTAAATTATATACAGATTTCCTCTAGGAGGCGTAAATTCATTCTTTTTCGCTGATTTTTTTCCTTTCTAAAAATCTGTTTTGATTTTTATTTCATGTTGAAAATGATTCAAAAGACGTACTTATTAAGCGCGAAAATCGATGGCATCCTTCCTGTTTACCTATTATTTCAATCAATTTTTAGAAGAATATGGTAGGAAAGAAAATAATCCATGTTTAAAGGATTTTCACGCGTTTCACAATGATTTTCTAGCAATATAATTAATGTTTAAAATAAAATAATTCCTTTCTTAAATGTTCTATCTGATATTACTTTCTCTGGACTATGAACCTACATCTTGATTTCCAAGATAACAGGGCATTTCTTAAAATTGGTAGTGGTATTTTATTCCACTCCTCTTCCACAGCTTTCCTTAATCCAAGCATTGTTTTAGGTCTGCGTTTACAAAGTGCTCTTTTTTAGCAATCTGAAAGCACAATGGTCCATTGGTGACAAAACAGAAGGCTTTGAAGGAATATGAGGAAATTGTGTAGGCTTCATACCTGTCCCTTTTTTCATTGTTTCAGGAAATAGAGTGGTAGATTTGGATGTATGACTGGTAGCCTTATCCTGATGGAGTTCTACACTTTGAAGGCTCTGTGGCTAAAGTAATGTTATTTCCTCTTTAAATATGGGAGTTAAAACATTATTTTTGTGATATGTAACATTTATTTTAACAGTCTTTTCAACTTTTCTTAACTTTAATTTCCCATTGTAAGAGAAACCAGCACTAATAATGAATTTTTTCCTGAAACTTTTTTGGAGCCAAGTTTGTAAGTCTTTTTCTGCTCTTTTGCGATAGTAAATCGGCCTTTTTTTGTTACAGTTGTTAAGGTAGATCGATGCTTCATCAATAGTCACAATAAATTTCCATCTGCTTCCGACTAAGTGATTTTCGTAAAGAAGTCTACACCGTGTTCTGTGTTCAACCACGTGACTAGGCAGTGTTTTTTGTTTTGTTTTGTTTTGCGCGTGGTTATTTTTCAGATTCAAATCTTTGTTAATTATTTTGTTTACAGTTTATACTGATATTTTTAACGACTTAGCAATTGCTCTTTGGGTCGTTCGATTTCTTTTAAGGCTAGTGACCTTACTTTTGAAATAGTCGCAAAAGTGCGTACTTCTTCGGATATTCGTTTGGTGTTTCATAATAAAAGTAATGCTTCCCAATTTTCCCCTCTATTACTAATAATATTGCTTATTTACATTATTAAATGCTAATTCCATGATTTTCACAGCGTTTTTTAATTCCGGAATATGAATATTTCTCTTTATAAAGAGAAAAACATAACCTCCTATCCTCATCTTGAATGCAGACTTTAGCCGTAGTTGCAAGATGACAAAATAAAACCCAGTGATGAATTAAAAACTTTAATAAGATAAAAACACATACACATAAGTTAAAATACCATTAGACCTTTCAAGGCTGCATCAGATTCATCTTCAGATAGAAGAAACTACGTCGTGAAACACATGGGCATATATACGCAGGAGTAAATTAGAGCAGTTGCCACTCATAGGTAATAATAAAAGTTTTGGTCAAAGTTTTGGATAAAACTTTTATTATTACCTTTGTGTCTCTTTGAGTGGCAACTGCTCTAATTTACTCCTGCATATATATATGCCCATGTGCTTCACGACGTAGTTTCTTCCATCTGAAGATGATGCTGATGCAGCCTATAACGAAGTAAATTTCTCCGTCATTTTTGGTCTACGCCGGGATTCGAACCCGGATCCCCTCATTCCGGAATAAGTCACTCTACCAATTGAGGCACGCGGACGTTTTATTCTGATTCCTATCTGCCTTTATGTCGTGTGCGTCCTTCTGGCAGGTACGTCACATCTCCTGGTACGTTACATCATCTCCCTCTTATTTTTTTCTGAAGTGCTGGAGAAGGGATTCTCTTATTTTTCCCTATCTCGCGGTGTGGAAATAACATCACACCATTGCGAGAATTCGAACTGTCGGGTCATCCGGATAGTTCGGGCACCATTATAACGATGTTCATTTCTCCGTCATTTCTGTCCACGCCAGGATTCGAACCAGGATCCCCTCATTCCGGAATAAGTCACTCTACCAATTGAGCTACGCGGACGTTTTATTCTGATTCCTATCTGCCTTTATGTCGTGTGCGTCCTTCTGGCAGGTACGTCACATCTCCTGGTACGTTACAAGCATTGAAAGGTCTAATGGTATTTCAACTTATGTGTATGTGTTTTTATCGTATTAAAGTTTTTAACTCATAATTGGGTTTTATTTTGTCATCGTGCAACTACGGCTAAAGTCTTCATTCATCTATATACTGCACGAAAATAATCTTCCTATCCACATCTTGTTTACGTGCGCCATTTTCTTTGCAGACGATATTTAATTGCAGCAAATGTTTCTTTCGTGTTCTTGGGGCGCGGGTAACGTGGGCAACGTTCTTGACTGCCGCGGAAAGGACCTCAGGTTTGATCCCACCAGGTACGAACGCTCGATCCACTAAATATCCGCCGTGCGTCGGATGGCCACGTTAAGCCGTCGGATCCCAGGTACTGGCCCCCGGTAATAAATAAGGGCGTTTTCATCCCCCTTTCTACTTGGCTTCCGTGTCACTTTCCTATCGGACACTCTAGCCCAAATCTCCTAGCTTCCTATTTTTATGGGTAGTTTAAGACCTGGGGTCAGACACTCCCTTCCTAAAATCCTCTACACATGATCGTTTGATCATCATTCGTGTTCTTCTATAACACTGTTGCCAGTTTCAATTCTGTAATTTCTTATCAAAAACGCTCTAAAAATGTGTGAACATCCTTTGAGTTTGCTTTTCTTTTAATATAATTAAAAGCTCTTTTTGCTATTTCTGATGCATTTCCAGCATTTAGTAGTTTAATAACCGAAATTTTAAATCGCATTAAGTGCAGAGCTACAAAATTAGCTATCTTTTTTGCGTGACTCATAAGGGCTTATGCAACTACGACGTTCAGCTTGCGGTCCAAATGACTGATATCGGCTTTGATATTTTTTGTTTCCTATAACGAAAGAACTGAGAACTGGGAATCCTATATATACATCATTCTTCAATTTGTTGTTGTTGTTGTACATGATTAATGGAGTAGCTTCCGTGTTTTCCATGAATGTCAGGGTTTTTTATTTTTTTTTTTTTTATCTTTTGGGCTCATGTCTGAACATGCAATACACTGGTGGTTTCTTTGTGATTTATTACACCTCCAACGTTAATGAATCAACAAAAAAAAGTCATTGAGAGAGTTGCAGGTAATGTGAAAAATAAAAGGAAAGGTTTTTTTGGCAAGATATTTCTAGATGCGTTTAAAACAAACACCAATCTGCAATTAAGAGAAAATATCTGCACAAAGAAGAATGTGCCATTAAAAATAATAGACATTGTGATAATAATTCAAGCTTTACGAAAAAAACGTAGAAAGAAATGTAAGCCGCTCCGTTAACGTAGTAGTCTAGTTTTTTCTTTTCCAAATAATCCACAGTTCTTTCACTACAGATGATAAATATACACTCTACGTCGAAAAAATAGTTGCATCCAGAAGGACGTGTAGGATTGCAATGTTATTCGGGAGGAAGATAAAGGTTAACAGGAACAACAAGTGATTAAACATTGAGACTGATATGGGCAATATTTATTAAGCTACACGCTAATAAGTAGTGTATCTCAGTATGGCGTCGGGCAGCCATGTTTGCTCACACAGCATTCCAGACGTCTCGGCATGGAGTTGTACAGGTTCCTAATGGTGTCCTGCGATAAGCCATCCCATGCAGCTTGCATCTTCTCACGCTGTTCCTGCAGATTGTGCGGTAGGAGTGGAGTGTGGATAGCGCGTCCAATAGCATCCCACACATTTTCAATCGGCGATCGGTCTGGCGATGCGGCTGCCCATGGAAGAGTGTCAGTGCCCTGAAGGCAAGTTCTCGAGACAGCAGCAGTATGCGGACGAGCGTTGTCTTGCTCTAAAATCGCACCGGAGGGAGCGTTCAGAAAAGGTAGGGTCACTGGTTGCAGAACGTCATTAACGTAACGTTGGGCTGTCAAAGACCTGTAATTAACACCAGAATTGATCTGTAATCGTAGGCAATTGTACCCCACAGCATGACACCAGCCCTTCTGGACGTGTGACGCTCCACAACAAACCGTTCATCTTGGCGCTGGTACCTCCACACACGGATTCGGTGTCTCCTGCAAGTCAGAAGCTGGACCCGTCACTGAAGATCACCCGCTGCCATTTTGAGTGGCTCCATGACAGTCATTGATAACACCATTGCAGTGTTTGGCGACGATGCAATGGTGTTAAGGGCAGTCGTCGTAACATTCTGCGTGCGTGTAGTCCTACGTCGTGCAGTCGTCTACCAATGATGCTGGAGCTAATCGGACGATGCAGGGAGGGCACCAGTGCTCGCTGAATTTCCGCAATCGTGGCTGTTGGGTCACTCCGCGCATGTCGGACAGCTCGTTGGTCCTCTCTCTCCGTGGTTCGTCTAGGTCTCCCAGACCCTTCCTGTAGCTGCTGCGTGTCTTGTTCTATCCACTGCCGCCAACAGCGTGCTATGGCGATATCCGCACGACCGGTATGGCTCGCAATACAGCTATAAGGCCATCCCGCTTCCCGAAGCCCGACGACGCGGACCCTCTCGAACCCCTCCAACTGCTCGAATTGCTTCCGAACCTTTCTCCGAGGCATACTTCACTTGCAAAGGATGAAACCAACACAATAGCATGAGTCAGACGGCAAGCACCCGCAACGGGACGATTGCCGGTCTGTCACAGCGCTACGACCCCTCCTTTCTTGCGTCACATGAGTGGCCGAGCGTGATACTTGAATCATTGGCATGTCTCGGGATGTCAAACCTACCCACCTAGTTTCATTCTTATCGGTTGCTTCCTTCTGCGTGCAACTATTGTTTTGACTTGTGTATATTGCATTTTTCCAGATCCAAATATCTCCGCTTCTAAAAGTCGATTTGCAAATTCATTCTTGCTTGGGATAGAGCCATTAATAAAAATATTTTGCACAGAATACAGAATTTCTAACTTTTTTGAAAAAAATAGTTTTGTGATGAGGAGATGCAAGTGCATTTATGTGTTTCAGACATATTTGCAACAGCAACTGCCCTCACAGAAACTGAATTGAAAAATTGTTTTCCGGTGAAATATCACTCAAGACGAAAAATGCTTCCCCCTTCTCGTGGCGAAGTGGTCTAAGTGCTGGCTTCTGACAATTCGTCTGAGATAGATTCGGGCTCGAATCCCGGTGAGGCACGGATGTTGTGATCGTCTTACGGCACTGGCTCTCTCCCTTCTCTGGAACTCATGGCCCTAAATTGGTCATCGAGTTGCTTACGGCGGTCGTTAATACAAAAACAATAAAAAGTGGAAAATGGAGTTGATAGAACACATATATTCAAGAACTAATGAATCACATACACTGCTGGCCACCCAAAATGCAACACCAAGAAGAACACGAGATAGCAAAGCCAGATTTACTGGACACATAACAACAGATACATAGATGAAACGATTGAGCTTACAGGCCCGTGCGACTTGCGGAACACGCAGACATCAATAGCTCGTGTGGCCCCCATGGCTGTCAATAACGGCCGCTACACACCGCGTCATCGAACGAAAGAGGCTTTGGATGTGGGCTTGGGGTATGCCGGTCCAGGCTGCTTCCCCACGTTGCCACAGTTCATCAAGCGTAGCCGCTGGTGCTTGCCGGGCAACTCGGTTGCCAATCAGCGACCAGACGTGTTCGATGGGCGACATATCGGGAGAACAGGCAGGTCACGGCAGCAGTGACACCTGGTGGGCCGTGAAGAATTGTTGCACGATGCGTGCCACGTGCGGGCGCGCATTGTCCTGTTGAAACGTGGCCGCTGGCAGGTCCTGCAGGTAAGGGAGGACTGCAAGCTCCAAAACGTCGGAGATGAAGCGGTGGCTGTTGAGTGTACCGGCGATGCGTACCAGAGGGGTGCGGGTGTCATATCCAATTGAGCCCCAAACCATAACGCCAGGCGACGGACCGGTATGGCGATGCATAATGCAGGCGTCATACAGTCTCTCGCCGCGGTGCCGCCACACGCGGATACGACCATCGTGGTGTTGCAAGCAGAAGCGGGATTCGTCGGAGAAGACAATGTCGTGTCATTCCGTAGTCCAAGTGCGGCGTTCAACGGCCCACTGCCTCCACACTCGCCGGTGGTGTAACGTCAATGGTAATCGGAGCAATGGGCGCCGTGCGACAAGTCCCTGCTCCTGCAGACGACGTCAAACGGTACGTGCTGACACAGGTTGTTGCGCAACACACCCTAATTCCTGAGCTAACGTTCGTGATGTTGCGGTACAAGCTGTCAATGCCCGCTGCACACCATGCCGGTCCTCTCGTTCGGTGGTGTGCCGCGGCTGCAGCAATCGCTCACGTCAGTCCGTCCGTCCGCCCTGCACCCACCAAATCCATACTCGCCTTACTGTGGCTGGATGTCGTCCCACACGGGCGCCGATGTCTCGGTACGATAAACCGCTGTCGCGATAAGCCACTATTCGTCCTCTGTTGAACTCCGAAACGTGCTGAAATGACTGCCGTATTCTGCGAAGAGGCATCAGGAAGCTTCCCACGCACAGGTCCGGCAGCACAACACACTGCTACTACTTACACCTCGCCTTCTGTGCACCCTTCTTATAGTGCTTCTCGGTGGCGTGCCGGGCGCACATGATTTGCATATGCCTTGCAATGCTAATCGTTTGCATGTCCTCTCGCGTGCGACGCATGCTGCAAATTTCGTGCCAATCGAATGCTTTCTACTTGGTGTTGCATTTTGGGTGGCCAGCAGTGTATAATCAAAGATCTGACCTAACCCTTTATGTGGACGATGTAGATTGGTACTGAAAATTTTCTGCGCCTCTTTTAGTTCTTCATTTTTTGCACATGGCACAAGGCATGATGGGGTAGGGCTAGTCCCCTTGACACGGACATCATGCCACAGTGTGGCAATTATGAAATGAGACTGATTTTTGAAAAAATATCCGGTTGAACCCACAGATCGGAAAGGCATGGATTTTCTACATCATTTATCAGCTACGCGGTAGCGTGAGAATTGCGCAGATGATTATTTACGTTGTGGATGACGTCGTCGGTGGAACAACATTTTCAAGGGTCTGGTTCATTTGCCCGACGTTTACTACACAGAAGGATCACTTGACCGAAAATCACTTCACCTAAAAGATTATTTCACCGAAAGATCACTTGATCGAAACCTTCATTTCACCGAAGAGTCACTTGATGGAAAAGTTTATTTCACCGAAAGGTCTCTTTACCTAAACGTTCGTTTCAACGAAAGGTCATTTCACCGAGGGGTCAGTTTATCGAAAACTTTGGGTTTCATTACAGGATCTGTTGAAACATTGGGCAAGTTCGGCAGACAGACCACCGAAACGTTAGGGGATCATACTCAAATTGCACTTTTGATTTCTCCGTGTCACAGAGAACGCAAAGATTTAGTTTTAAGACAAAAATAATTAATTTTAAGTCGCTATGATTAAATTTGCTAAAAAGGCTTAGGCCTTTTTAGCAAATTTTAATCATGTTCATAATGTTTACATAAAAGTCATTTTCAGTGCTCATGTTTATAAGGTTTACATAAAAAGTAAAATTAATAATGTTGCACATTTTTTCAGACAAAAAGAATCAATTTTAGGTCCCTAGGCCTTGGCTTCGGCCTTCTTACCCAAATTTAATCGTGCGAACTCATGTTCATAAGATTTTACATAAAAAGTCAAGTTAATAATGTTGCACATTTTTTTCAGGCAAAGGGAATCAAGTTTAGGGCTTCAGGGCTTTTCAGCAAATTTTAAACGTGCGTGCTCATATTCATGAAGTTTACATAAAAAATCACGTTAATGATGTTGCAAATTTTTTCACTTTACATTTATGTAATGCTTATGAATATGAGTACAGTTAAAATCTGTTAAAATGACCCATTCGTCGGGCCCCGACAATTTGCACACGATCAAATGCGCTTAAATCCTTCGTCTTACCCATACTGCGTCCATCTCTTACTGATTCCCGTCGCATCACTCCTTATATTGTCGGATCGCTGCATACGTCATGTCGTTTCCGTTTACAGGGCCTCCCACAGCGCCACATTTGCATAACGCCAGCTGTCTCTAATTCAATTGCTCTTCAGTGTACATGTCGCATGTAGAAAATCTTACGATTTCGGTTGCCTTTCTTTCTGTGTCTCTCCCCGGCAAGAACGATACTTAAGATTCGAAACTTGATCTGCTCATTTTTGTTTTCTCATGAACGAAAAGAAATGTAGAAGGTTTCAGACATCACTCCGTCAGTCTTTTCCAGTCTCTCCGTTTGTCCGTCCATAAGAAATACTTTTCTGCTTCAAACGGTTTTGGAAGAAATTCGGTCTGTGACTGATAGATACAGGCATGCGTACAAGATTATTGCTGCCTATTCATACTTCCATTCGTCCGTCAGCAGAAAACATATCTCCCGTTCTTACTATTGGGCTGAAGAAATTCTTTATGTGATTTATTGAGAGAGAAGGCAACATTTCCGATGTCTATTCTTCCGCCTATCCGTCCGTCTGAAAAACAATACTTCTGCTTCGAAATGTTGATTAAAAAATATCCTTCTCTTTCCTAAGAGAGAAAACATAAGCATAAAATTTCCCAAATCTCTCCCATTCATCCATTCCTCAGTTTGTCCTACCGTCGGTCGGTCTGAAGAAATTCAACCTCTGCTTCTGACGGCCAGATCGAAGAAATTCGTTTTCTGACTTATACGGAAAGGCATTGCAATACCAATATCCAGAGCACATTTAACGAGACAGAGAGCCCAGAGGTTGGAAGGTATTTTGGAGCCCCAGTATAAGTGGCACTTCTAGGATTTCACTATGGGTTGATGAATAAAAATAACCAGGAGAAAACATTCCCAAACTATGATGAGGAAGTGGTAAAAATATCTCGCCGTATTGAAGTATGTATCCCATGATTCATGGAAGAATCAGGGGTAGCAAGAATATGTAAAAATGCATGGTTGGTTTAGCTTGTTGAAAATAAATTGAAGCAGTGGACAAAATAACATGATCCAAATATCATGATTCAAACGAATTCTTATTGCCTGAAAATTCCCCCCAAGTACAGATGTGTACAAAAAAAAAAACTTCTGTAATGATTTCGAAACATTTCAGGATGGATTGGGGGCGACTATATTTTTTGCGGGCTCCTCCTAAAAAAGCGGAAAAAAAGTAGAAAAAAATTCCCACAAGGCAGTTTTTTCTATGTTATCTGCAAAAGAAAAAAAAAAGAAAAGAAAATATGTAGAACTCTGTATATTCTTCAAGCGTCCTGCATAAATCTGAGTCCCCTTGAAAATGCGGGGCCCGGAGCTAAGCCCTCTACATCCCTCTCCTCTTAAATGGGCTCGGCCAATATCTCTTCTTTTCTCAGTCTGACAGTCCATCAGTAGAAACAATACTCTCGCTTCTAATTATTGGATTGAAGAAATCCTCTTTCTGCGTAATAGGGGAAAACGCGAGCGTACGATATCACGAATCTCTCCTGCTCTACATCCCTCAGTTGGTCTGTATGTCAGTTCGCCCGTCCGCAAGATTTCAATCTCAGATTCTCATCATAATCAGATCGAAAAAATTCGTTTTGTGGCTCATAGTAAAAGGCATGAGTATGGCACTACCAGTGTCTGCCCCCCCCCCCCTCCTAGTCTGTTCGTAGAACGATATATCCTCTTCTAATGATCGGATTGATGAAATTCCCTATTCGGTGGGAAAAAAATGTGTACGAGATTTTCGGCAGTAATAAAATACAGGAGAATGTCATGTGTAGGATAAAAAGAACAAATTGCTAGTTTTCAACATATCTGTCATTTCGTCTTTCCGTCGGTCGATATGTCTGTGTAAAGTCTCATTGTATATTCGTGTCGAGGCTGGGTTAACTGTTTCATATGCATGGGATTACTGCTCCCCCTCGTTCTTTTGTTAATGGAAAATATTTAAGAAAACTGTCTTCCCGCGAATGTATAAGAGTCGTTTGAGAAATAAGTGGACTTTAGTCATTAGGATTCCAGAAGTGGTTTTTATTTGACATATTCTCCGTGGTTGTTGAGACAACGATCCCACACAAACACTAGCCTGCCAATGCCATTTCTGTAGAACTCTACGGACTATGCATTTTGCACTTCAACGTCCGACGCAAAGCGCTTCCCCTTGTGGGCCCTCTTCATTAGGCCGAACAAATGAAAATCACGGGGCGATAAGTCTGTAGGGTTGTTGTCAAGGTGTCAGCTGCGGTATGTGGCCTAGCATTGTCCTGCAAAAGGTGTCAGCTGCGTGTGTTCTTTTGCACCTCCGATAAACACTTCGGAACCCATGCGGCAGCAACCTTCCGATATCCCAATTTCTCTGTGAAAATGTGCTGAACACATTCCGTACTTATGCCCGTCGCCTCACTAAATGAATCGCACAGTTGCTCGACGATTTCGTAACACAATGTCATTCACTTTTGCACATGTTTCGTCATCCGTCACCTGGATCAACGGCCTGGGCGTGGAAGGTCCGCTGCACTGCTTCGTCTCCTTCTCGGAAT
The DNA here is from genome assembly GCA_039090855.1 of Macrothele yani. Taxonomy (NCBI): domain Eukaryota; kingdom Metazoa; phylum Arthropoda; class Arachnida; order Araneae; family Macrothelidae; genus Macrothele; species Macrothele yani. Next base: position 150,997,388 of record CM077010.1, on the reverse strand, counting down.
TTCTTGCACCGATTAAACACTGCCGCACGCTACAAAGCTTCATCGCCGTACACCGCATTTTAACCGACGAGCAATCTCTGCTGGCTGCACACCTTCAGCACACAGGGATTGGATCACACACCGTTGCGCATATCGGGAGGAATCCATCGCTCCACAAATTCACGTTTGAGCGTCGAACGTCTATCTGCGAACAAAACAGATGACAAACCATGAGCATGTCACATGCGCAATAGACAAGTGTATCAATAAACACAATCGGTTTTTCCTGAGTTCTAAATATACCGAAATCACAGGCCCAGTCCACTTATTTATCAAACAACCCTTACATATACCAAATGAAGTGCGCATGCGGTTTCGGAGCAGCGCCTTAGGCTTGGGTTAGCTGGCTCAAACGACATGTTGCAATCGGTGAAGAATCGATATTGAGTCGAAAGGGTGTTTCTTGTGGCTCACTATGCCCCGGTGCCGATGAAGGTCGCATTATGAACACCTGACGGACATTGAACGAGGAAGGACTGTTGGGAGGAGAGAAGCTGGATTTCCCTACCGCGAAACTTCCACTCGCACAGGACGGCAATGCGAAGGTAGCGTCAGTGGATAGGTGAGGTTCGGACGCACCGAAATCCAAGAAAGAGAACGCAAAATCACACGATTGCACAGGATGGTAGGCAACTTTCTGGCATGACAGTGACCGATCGCACAGCGAAATCCACGGTGTTAGCGCCGCATTGGAGCACTGTCACAGGTCAGGCTTTGTCCTCTAGCGCGCAGTTTGACGTCGTGTACTTAACAGAGGAGTGAACGCCAGCAGCCCATCGCTGCGCATTCTAACCCCAGACGCCTCAGGCTGCGATTGGTTCTCGAACACAGACATCGGTGCGCTGATTGGCAACAGATCGTGTTCTCTGACGTCATGATTCAGTTTCATGCACCATGATGTTCACATATATGTTCGAAGACATCGTGGTGAATTCCACCTTGCAGTGTCATACCGGTTCAACGCCAAGCATCATGGTTTGGGGCTCCATTGGGTACAATACCGGTCCAACGCCAAGCATCCTTGGTTTGGGGCTCCATTGGGTACATTACCGGTCCAACGCCATGCATCGTGGTTTGGGGCTCCATTGGGTACAATACCGGTTCAACGCCAAGCATCATGGTTTGAGGCTCCATTGGGTACAATACCGGTCCAACGCCAAGCATCATGGTTTAGGGCTCCATTGGGTACAATACCGGTCCAACGCCATGCATCGTGGTTTGGGGCTCCATTGGGTACATTACCGGTCCAACGCCAAGCATCATGGTTTGGGGCTCCATTGGGTACAATACCGGTCCAACGCCATGCATCGTGGTTTGGGGCTCCATTGGGTACAATACCGGTCCAACGCCAAGCATCATGGTTTGGGGCTCCATTGGGTACAATACCGGTCCAACGCCATGCATCGTGGTTTGGGGCTCCATTGGGTACATTACCGGTCCAACGCCAAGCATCATGGTTTGGGGTTCCATTGGGTACAATACCGGTCCAACGCCAAGCATCATGGTTTGGGGCTCCATTTGGGTACAATACCGGCCCAACGCCAAGCATCATGGTTTGGGGCTCCATTGGGTACAATACCGGTCCAACGCCAAGCATCATGGTTTGGGGCCCCATTTGGGTACAATACCGGCCCAACGCCAAGCATCATGGTTTGGGGCTCCATTGGGTACATTACCGGTCCAACGCCAAGCATCATGGTTTGGGGCTCCATTGGGTACATTACCGGTCCAACGCCAAGCATCATGGTTTGGGGTTCCATTGGGTACAATACCGGTCCAACGCCAAGCATCATGGTTTGGGGCTTCATTGGGTACAAGACCGGTCCAACGCCAAGCAACATGGTTTTGGGCTCCATTTGGGTACAATACCGGTCCAACGCCAAGCATCATGGTTTGGGGCTCCATTGGGTACAATACCGGTCCAACGCCATGCATCGTGGTTTGGGGCTCCATTGGGTACATCACCGGTCCAACGCCAAGCATCATGGTTTGGGGTTCCATTGGGTACAATACCGGTCCAACGCCAAGCATCATGGTTTGGGGCTCCATTTGGGTACAATACCGGCCCAACGCCAAGCATCATGGTTTGGGGCTCCATTGGGTACATTACCGGTCCAACGCCAAGCATCATGGTTTGGGGCTCCATTGGGTACAATACCGGTCCAACGCCAAGCATCATGGTTTGGGGCTCCATTGGGTACAATACTGGTCCAACGCCATGCATCGTGGTTTGGGGCTCCATTGGGTACATTACCGGTCCAACGCCAAGCATCATGGTTTGGGGTTCCATTGGGTATAATACCGGTCCAACGCCAAGCATCATGGTTTGGGGCTCCATTGGGTACAAGACCGGTCCAACGCCAAGCAACATGGTTTTGGGCTCCATTTGGGTACAATACCGGTCCAACGCCAAGCATCATGGTTTGGGGCTCCATTGGGTACAATACCAGTCCAACGCCAAGCATCATGGTTTGGGGCTCCATTGGGTACAATACCGGTCCAACGCCATGCATCGTGGTTTGGGGCTCCATTGGGTACATCACCGGTCCAACGCCAAGCATCATGGTTTGGGGTTCCATTGAGTACAATACCGGTCCAACGCCAATCATCATGGTTTGGGGCTCCATTGGGTACAATACCGGTCCAACGCCAAGCATCATGGTTTGGGGCTCCATTGGGTACAATACCGGTCCAACGCCAAGCATCATGGTTTGGGGCTCCATTGGGTACAATACCGGTCCAACGCCATGCATCGTGGTTTGGGGCTCCATTGGGTACATTACCGGTCCAACGCCAAGCATCATGGTTTGGGGTTCCATTGGGTACAATACCGGTCCAACGCCAAGCATCATGGTTTGGGGCTCCATTTGGGTACAAGACCGGTCCAACGCCAAGCAACATGGTTTTGGGCTCCATTTGGGTACAATACCGGTCCAACGCCAAGCATCATGGTTTGGGGCTCCATTGGGTACAATACCAGTCCAACGCCAAGCATCATGGTTTGGGGCTCCATTGGGTACAATACCGGTCCAACGCCATGCATCGTGGTTTGGGGCTCCATTGGGTACATCACCGGTCCAACGCCAAGCATCATGGTTTGGGGTTCCATTGGGTACAATACCGGTCCAACGCCAAGCATCATGGTTTGAGGCTTCATTGGGTACAATACCGGTCCAACGCCAAGCATCATGGTTTGGGGTTCCATTGGGTACAATACCGGTCCAACGCCAAGCATCATGGTTTGGGGCTCCATTGGGTACAAGACCGGTCCAACGCCAAGCAACATGGTTTTGGGCTCCATTTGGGTACAATACCGGTCCAACGCCAAGCATCATGGTTTGGGGCTCCATTGGGTACAATACCAGTCCAACGCCAAGCATCATGGTTTGGGGCTCCATTGGGTACAATACCGGTCCAACGCCATGCATCGTTGTTTGGGGCTCCATTGGGTACATCACCGGTCCAACGCCAAGCATCATGGTTTGGGGTTCCATTGGGTACAATACCGGTCCAACGCCAATCATCATGGTTTGGGGCTCCATTTGGGTACAATACCGGTCCAACGCCAAGCATCATGGTTTGGGGCTCCATTGGGTACAATACCAGTCCAACGCCAAGCATCATGGTTTGGGGCTCCATTGGGTACAAGACCGGTCCAACGCCAAGCCTCATGGTTTGGGGCTCCATTGGGTACAATAATCCAATGGAGCCCCAAACCGTGAACTTGGGTACAATAACGCCAAGCATCAGGGTTTGGGGTTCCATTGGGTACAATACCGGTCCAACGCCAATCATCATGGTTTAGGGCTCCACTGGGTACAATACCGGTCCAACGCCAAGCATCCTGGTTTGGGGCTCCATTGGGTACAATACCGGCCCAACGCCAAGCATCATGGTTTGGGGCTCCATTGGGTACAAGACCGGTCCAACGCCAAGCCTCATGGTTTGGGGCTCCATTGGGTACCAATAACCCAATGGAGCCCCAAACCATGAACTTGGGTACAATAACGCCAAGCATAAGGGTTTTGGTACAATAATGCCAAGCATCAGGGTTTGGGGCCCCATTGCGTACAATACCGGTCCACCGCCAATCATCATGGTTTGGGGCTCCATTGGGTACAATACCGGTCCAACGCCAAGCATCATGGTTTGAGGCTCCATTGGGTACAATACCGGTCCAACGCCAAGCATCATGGTTTGGGGCTCCATTGGGTACAAGACCGGTCCAAAAGCCAAGCATCATGGTTTGGGGCTCCATTGGGTACAATACCGTTCCAACGCCAAGCATCATGGTTTGGGGCTCCATTGGGTACAATACCGGTCCAACGCCAATCGTCATGGTTTGGGGCTCCATTGGGTACAATACCGGTCCAACGCCAATCATCATAGTTTGGGGCTCCATTGGGTACAATACCGGTCCAACGCCAAGCATCATGGTATGGGGCTCCATTGGGTACAATACCGGTCCAACGCCAAGCATCAGGGTTTGAGGCTTCATTGGGTACAATACCGGTCCAACGCCAAGCATCATGGTATGGGGCTCCATTGGGTACAATACCGGTCCAACGCCAAGCATCATGGTTTGGGGCTCCATTGGGTACAATACCGGTCCAACGCCAAGCATCATGGTTTGGGGCTCCATTGAGTACAATACCGGTCCAACGCCAAGCATCATGGTTTGGGGCTCCATTGGGTACAAGACCGGTCCAATGCCAAGCATCCTGGTTTGGGGCTCCATTTGGGTACAATACCGGCCCAACGCCAAGCATCATGGTTTGGGGCTCCATTGGGTACAAGACCGGTCCAACGCCAAGCCTCATGGTTTGGGGCTCCATTGGGTACAATAACCCAATGGAGCCCCAAACCATGAGACTTGGGTACAATAACGCCAAGCATCAGGGTTTTGGTACAGTAATGCCAAGCATCAGGGTTTGGGGCCCCATTGCGTACAATACCGGTCCACCGCCAATCATCATGGTTTGGGGCTCCATTGGGTACAATACCGGTCCAACGCCAAGCATCATGGTTTGAGGCTCCATTGGGTACAATACCGGTCCAACGCCAAGCATCATGGTTTGGGGCTCCATTGGGTACAAGACCGGTCCAAAGCCAAGCATCATGGTTTGGGGCTCCATTGCGTACAATACCGGTCCAACGCCAAGCATCATGGTTTGGGGCTCCATTGGGTACAATACCGGTCCAACGCCAATCATCATGGTTTGGGGCTTCATTGGGTACAATACCGGTCCAACGCCAATCATCATAGTTTGGGGCTCCATTGGGTACAATACCGGTCCAACGCCAAGCATCCTGGTTTGAATCTTCATTGGGTACAATACCGGTCCAACGCCAAGCATCATGGTATTGGGCTCCATTGGGTACAATACCGGTCCAACGCCAAGCATCATGGTTTGGGGCTCCATTGGGTACAATACCGGTCCAACGCCAAGCATCATGGTTTGGGGCTCCATTGAGTACAAGACCGGTCCAACGCCAAGCATCATGGTTTGGGGCTCCATTGGGTACAAGACCGGTCCAACGCCAAGCATCATGGTTTGGGGCTCCATTGGGTACAATACCAGTTCAATGCCAAGCATCATCTTTTGGGGCTCCATTGGATACAATACCGGCCCAACGCCAAGCATCATGGTTTAGGGCTCCATTGCGTACAATTCGCGATCTCGCCTAATCCGAATTAAGGGAACCCTCAACAGAGGTGATATCCTTCCTTCAGAATTTTCCTGGCGCTATTTTCCAGTAGCACAATGCTCGGCCACGTGTGGCCCGCAATGTCGAGGACCCCTTCCTTTCACGGCAGATACAGCTTCTTCTCTAGGCTGCGCATCCGCCGGATATGTCTCCGATCGTATATGCCTGGAACATGGTAGCTAAGCGACTCCGCCACTCACCACAAATAAACTCTGGTCTCGCATAGAAGCAACCTGGCAGGTTTTTTCTCTAGAACATTATCAAAAACCTCTTCCACGTCGTATTTGTAGAGGATGTTATTATTGCTCGAGGTGGCTTCACTGTTAATGTTGTTAGAGGATGTTATTGTTGTGAGAGGCTGTTATATTTGCTCGGGCCGGCTTCACTGTTATTGTTGTTGGAGACTGTTATTTTTGCTCAAGGTGGCTTCACTATTAATGGTGTTAGAGGCTGTTATTTTTACTAGAGGTGGCTTCTTTGTTAATGTTGTTAGAGGCTGTTATGTTGCTCAAGATGGCTTCACTGTTATTGTTGTTGGAGGCTGTTATTGTTGCTCGATATGGTTTAACTGTTATTGTTGCTCGAGGTGGCTTCACAATTAATGTTGTTAGAGGCTGTTATTGTTGCTCAAGGTGGTTTTACTGTTATTGTTGTTGGAGGCTGTTATTGTTGCTCAAGGTGGCTTCATTGTTATTGTTGTTGGAGGCTGTTATGGTTGCTCGATATGGTTTAACTGTTATTGTAGTTGGAGGCTGTTATTGTTGCTCGATATGGTTTAACTGTTATTGTTGCTCGAGGTGGCTTCACAATTAATGTTGTTAAAGGCTGTTATTGTTGCTCAATGTGGCTTCACTGTTATTGTTGTTAAAGGCTGTTATTGTTGCTCAATGTGGCTTCACTGTTATTGTTGTTGGAGGCTGTTATTGTTGCTCGAGATGGATTTAATGTTACTGTTGTTGGAGGCTGTTATTGTTGCTCGACATGGTTTAACTGTTATTGTTACTCGAGGTGGCTTCACAATTAATGTTGTTAGAGGTTGTTATTGTTGCTCAAGGTGGCTTCACTGTTATTGTTGTTGGAGGCTGTTATTGTTGGTCGATATGGTTTTACTGTTATTGTTGCTCAAGGTGTCTTCACAACTAATGTTGTTAGAGGCTGTCATTGTTGCTCAAGGTGGCTTCACTGTTATTGTTGTTGGAGGCTGTTATTGTTGTGAGAGGTGGATTTACTGTTATTGTTGTTGAAGGCTGTTATTGTTGCCCGATATAGTTTCACTGTTATTGTTGCTCGAGGTGGTTTCACAATTAATGTTGTTAGAGGCTGTTATTGTTGCTCAAGGTGGCTTCATTGTTATTGTTGTTGGAGGCTGTTATTGTTCGTCGATATGGTTTCACTGTCATTGTTGCACGAGGTGGCTTCACAGTTAATGTTGTTAGAGGCTGTCATTGTTGCTCAAGGTGGCTTCACTGTTATTGTTGTTGGAGGCTGTTATTGTTGCTCGATATGGTTTCACTTTTATTGTTGCTCGAGGTGACTCCACAATTAATGTTGTTAGAGGCTGTTATTTTTGCTCAAGGTGGCTTTACTGTTATTGTCGTTGGAGGCTGTTCGTTGGAGGCTGTTATTGTTGCTCGAGGTGGCTCCACAATTAATGTTGTTAGAGGCTGTTATTGTTGCTCAAGGTGGCTTCACTGTTATTGTCGTTGGAGGCTGTTATTGTTGCTCGAGGTGGATTTACTGTTATTGTTGTTGGAGGCTGTTATTGTTCCTCGATATGGTTTCACTTTTATTGTTGCTCGAGGTGGCTCCACAATTAATGTTGTTAGAAGCTGTTATTGTTGCTCAAGGTGGCTTCACTGTTATTGTAGTTGGAGCCGGTTATTGTTGCTCGAGGTGGATTTACGGTTATTGTTGTTGTAGGCTGTTATTGTTGCTCGAGGTGGCGTACACGATGCTGAATTTGGAAAACAAAGTTCTTGTTCAGCTATACAAATGTAATCAGTTATCTCTTGTAACATAAGAAAACTGTGATATAAATTTTATTTGAATGACGATTCTTTCTAGTTGTAGCAATTTTCACTAACAGTAGTGTAGAAAATATAAAGCTTATTAAAATATAATAAGACACCTTGTGTACAAAATTTGAAGATCCATTAATCCATTCCAGACTTATTAAAGGTCTAGTTCCTGTGTTTGGCATAAATCAACGAATTCGGAAGCTTTTAACCTACTATTATTTCGCACGCTTTTTAGCAGCAACGTCAATAATTTGGCCAATGCATTTATAGGCAACGGCGATCTTGGACCATTTGTCATAGTTCATCTGAATGACGCGCCCAGAATTTTTTTTTTTTTTTTTTTTGGGGGGGGGGACTACGAAACTTATTTTTTATACAACTAAATGTGTTATGACTGCAAAAATGTATGCAACATCCGCGCAAAGATATTCAAATCAATATTGCTGGAAATTATTATTAATATTCTTATTACCTATATTCTTATCAGCACATAATGGTTGATCACTTAAATTTTGCTATTTATCTGTGCAGAAAACATGAATACTACACTACTTACTGTTAAATGGTTAAAATATGCAAGTAATTCTAGAACGAAATAAAAATTTACCTTCTAGTGAAGCATTCTTCATTTGTATAATGGCACTTTTCTCATTGTACAGAAGACTAATAATCCCTGTCGGTCGATGATGACACTCATATCGACAAATATTTTTTTATTTCATTCAACTCTTATGTTACTTTTACTTACTATTACTTGAGTCGTATATCCAACCTTCTGCGGTCGTTGCTCTTTTTTTTTTTTTTTTTTTTGCTAGTTTGTCTAAAACTTCAGCTTTCGGTGTTTATTCTCGGTAATTGTGAAGTAATGCTAACCCATTGAGTTTCAGTTCTGATATGGTATTACGTGGATATGATTTTAAAGACGCATTGTTGAAACCAAACGCTCACTTTCTGAAATTGTCACCGGCAGAGTACCCAGTATGCGAAACAATGTACGTATCTATACAAATTTTGAAGATGACAATCCGATTTTTGGTGTAAATGTGACGAGGATGGTAAGTCAGATAATATCCAAAAACTTGAAAATTTCATCGTCCTGGAGCAGGACTCGAATCCGCGTCTCCCAGATAGCGCCCGGGTATGCTAACCACTACACCACCCAGAACGACCAAGTCTCAAGTTTCCGATTAATTTGAATATAACCATCACAGGATTCGCTAGTTGAAGCAACTGGCATTTACACAAAAACCATTTTCACATTTACACCAAAAATCGGATTGTCGTCTTCAACATTTGTATTATATGGTGCAATCCCGTATTTCTTTCATGCGTTCGTATCTATATTGGGTAACACCTCACTGTAGCACAGTTTTAAAGAACTTAATGCACCTTTTGGCCACTGCTCCTTTTGTCTGCGGGGCGATCCAATGGTACCAAAGTTTCAATTCTGCGATTAGTTCTTGCGAAGCATTCAAGTCACCTGTATAAAATTCAGTTAAAGTTTTAAAACCATCAGTATCTTGATAAGATGGTAACACATTGAAATTTGTTGGGAAAAGCGACTGGAATCCAGATAAGACCAATTTGTGTGCGAGAAATCCGTTTTCCAAGGCACTAATAAACATCAAACAAAGATCTTCGCTCTTTCAACGTTTATAAGTGAGTCACGGAAAAAAACGTGGAAAGAGCGAAGATCTTTGTTTGATGTTCTTGGTCCACGTTAAAGATCTGTATTAATTATTCATTCGCCTTCTAATTATTTCTTCAGTTGCTGCTTTCCATCTTTGGTGAATCAGCAGCATTGTGCGGGGCTCCATCAAGAAGCAACCTGTCAAATTGGCTTGGCAGTTAGCGTGTGTGAGTCTAGAGGAATTCGAGGCCGCTGTGGTGTAGCGGAAGCATATCCGGCGCGGTACTGGAAGACCCTGGGTTCGACTCCCGGTGGTGGCCAATGAGAATTTTTCCATGACTCACTTATAAACGTGGAAAGAACGAAGATCTTTGTTTGATGTTCCTGGTCCACGTTAAATGTCTGTATTAACTAATAAACATGTCTAGAAATGGTACGTAAATTGAAATCCTGTAATGGTCTAGGGTTTTGGGTTTTCTGTGTTGATGTTACAGCGTTGGTTTCGTTTTGATGTGATTCTTGGTATTTTAATCAAAGCTCCTTGGTTTTCAGCGTGCTTTTTAGAGCAGTCTGAAATAAGTCATTGAACTCAAATTTGGCATTGCCTCGTCGTCAAAGTAACTTTCAGTATACCCATGTATTGTCTTTTCATTGCAATGGGACATTGTTGTCCTTGGCTCCTTGCTGCTTTCTCGTCTTCATGGAGAAAAACACATTTTTTTGCCATGAGGCATAACAATTTCAAATACTAGCAAAACTTTGCGTTTTAAAATCGCGTCTATAAAATATCGAAAGGTTCCTAATTTTACCTGGGGGTTAACATCCCCCCCCCAGAGCACGCCGTTGGTTCATCTTCTCCATGTGCTGTTTCCATTTATCTTTGCAATCCATTACCTCTTGCCCCTCTACGGATGTTATTGTTCTACCTTTCGTCAAATCTGTCAACTAAGTTAATTATTATGAAATAGATAATATCTTTGGTTTACTATAATACCAGTGAGAAGGAAAACAATAAATCATATTATTTTGCAAAGGTAACGACGGTATGGGAAAGTTAATAAATAAGCCAATGTGGTGAACTTGGATCAAAAGCAGTGACCACTAATAGGAAGTATCGTGTCTTGAAATGAGCACGGCTTTCCAGAATCTCTCATTGTTTTCTTAAGCTAAATAAGATATTTCCCTGATATCTGAAGGCAAATAGCGTGGTAATTGTTTACTCTATAAAGTACGGCAAACTTTCATTGATCGAAGTGAGTGTGTTGCAGTTTTAATTAAAGTTTGTAGAGAGCGTTGTCTGGAATAACATTTAAGCAACTATCAATATAAAAGCCTTTGACGATGCTGTAGAAACATTATCTGTATTAATTAGAATTTATTTTGTTCAATTTCGAACAAGGGACGTAAGAGATTCGAGGGAACTCATAATGTACTTTCAGTAACTGCCAGGAGCTAGAACGGTTAACGCAATTTCTTGACACAATCGCAATTTTTACACGATTTTACGAAGTTTAAATCTCACATTCAAAACCAAACATGGTGACGCTCCTATTAGCTTTAAGGATGATTTATATTAATCCAGCGGCATTCAAAGATTTGTTTTCTACAACGCGCTAATGCTTCCAGAAATGCCATTCCATCTTTCTCCTCTGCCTTAGAATTGTGTGTTGTAAACGTATGGCTTGTACGAATTCGACCAGCTGTTGATAGATAAGTTGTTTTGATTTGGCCCGAGAGTTTGAATAATCAGTTACATTTCACCGATCACGGAACCTGTTACCGATATTTATTCTTTTACCCCCACGAATTTTCTCTCATAATCTGCTTATCACATGAAAGATTAAAATTACTGAAGAAAAGTTACTAGCGCTTTCACAGTGACACTGTAAATCATAGAAATTCTTCTGATGTTCTCAGCTGCTAATTATGAAGTTCACGGTTAAAATGAAAGTACGATTAGCTTCTAGTTTCATCAGTCTACAGGAATATATTTTTCTCTTTGTAGTTGTAAAAAGAAAAAATACCCGTGTATATTACAGCGTTGGGAAAATTTTAATTTTATAATATTGTGTTATTTTAACTATTGTAGTTAAGATATTAAATTAAAACTATAAAACTAGTTTTCCTGCGCATCTGAAATCCGGCTCTTATAGAGCTAGTATGAAATGATTGCACACTGAGACTAGCAGAGAAGTAGGCTTTTGTCTGATGATTAGAAGTTTGATAACACACAACCTTTATGTGCTGGCATGGTGGTGCAGTGGTCTAAGCGCTGGCTTATGATCATTCGTCCGTGAAGGCTACAGGTTCGAATCTCGGTGAGACATGGATGTTGTGTTTGACTTACGGCACTGGCTGTCTCCCTTTCCTGGAACCAGTAGCCCTAAATTAGGGACGGACGACTGCTTATAGCCCACTGAGTTGCTCACAGTGGTCGTTAAACCTTCAATAAAAAAAATCATTATGTACGATCTTCCATCTGAGCATTAATTCTTAATTTTCTAGGCATGTTATCCGGCAAAATGGTTGCGAGGAGGAAATGTTCCAAAACCTCAAAGATGCTTTATCAGTTTCCCTGTTTCTTTAAGATATAGATGGGCTTTATCTACATTGGAATCCTGAGACAGAAAAGCGTAAAAAAATATTATCGAAGGAGCAAAGTGGGCTAATTTAATATTATTTCGTGGAGCGGTGCTCATGAGTGGAGGCAAAGCTAATCTGCGCGTTTAATTCAATTGGGTAGATGCCAAATCAACACATGATATCTGAGAATTTTTTTGTGTCAAATAATTAACTGTATCTTCAGGGTTCTACTTAAAATGATAATAAGCAGATGTCTTAATTTCGAAGGTTTTTAAATACCATCAATATTAGGTCACCTATTTATTGTTACCTTTGAAATTTTCAGTCTCGCAACTCTGAGAGGGGCGAAATTATCGATCATAATGTTCTTGAACTTGAGGCCTTTTCTTGACAAAAAGTGATGCTACAGAGGAGAAATGCAATTCACGATAAGCAGATGTCTTAGAAAATCAAAGTTGCGGAGAAAGAGCGCACTGTTTGAATTGGTGGCAGCTCTGAGATTTCACTGATGATCTACTTGAAAGTTGGCAGCTTGACAACCATTAAATAACACTATATAGCAAAACACGTCTGGGGTAGATATGCTGGTAATAGCTTTATGTACAGTTAGTTAACATAGTAAACAACGAAAAACTGATATTTCCCAGCGTCTGGTATAACATCAAATCGAAGAGAGTACCGTAGTACTCTTTCTATATAACTTATGCTGTGCATCTTTCCAGGGACGTCGCTAGACTTCGAAATCAGAATGGGCGACGGGTGGGCGAATATTATTTTCGCTGGAGCAAGCGTGATAGCAACTTCTTTTTTTTTTTTTTTTTTTTTTTTTAGGAAACAATGAAAGAGAGAATATTCAATGCTTTTTTCTTTTTTTTTTTTTTTGATTGAAGGTTTAGCGATCACCGTGAGCAACTGAATATATTACAAGCAGTCTCCCGTCCTTAATTTAAGGTCATTGGTTCCAAGGAAGGGACAGAGCTAGTGCCGTTAGACAAACACAACATCTGTGCTTCCTCGGAATTCGAACCCGGACCCTCCTCTGAAGAATGGTCATAGGACAGCGCTTACACCACTGCGCCACCGGGAAGGCTTTAATACTTTTTGGCTATCGACTACAAAGGAATTCGTGCAATCCCCAGCCCCCTCCGCCTGGACACACATACATACACAGATCTGACTAGTTACGTCACTGGTGCAAGACCGAGGCTGACGAGAAAGACAGGCTACGGTGCGAAATAGTCACGTGCACAACTTAGTGCTGTCGCCAAGTCAATCGGTTGAACAGCCATTGCATCGTTTGTTCACAGTTATTTGTATTGAGTGAGTGTTCCGTTTATTGTCATTTGGATACACGTATAGTTTTGTGAGGTAGGTATTTTTATAATTCGAAGATAAGGTTAATTCTTAGTAAACGTTTTATTTAGTTTTAGTGATAGTTATAGGTTTAATGAGTAGATCTTAGTTTCACACGTGTTGAAATCTGTTCATGTCTCGTGAATTGTGAAGTATAAAGAAGTGAGTTATTCTGTGGTGTTGAATTCTTATTTCAAATAGAATAATTAATATTTTTTACCAATGCCGATTCACATAGAGCTTGAATATTACCAGGAATCAGGGCAACTTTTCAGGGAATTAGCCTTCGTAATTTGTATAACATTTGCATCTCCAACAATCGTTAGCCCTTTCTTTACGAAATTAATGCTTGAACTGTTACATTGTAATGTGTCTCTGAATTAAAGAGGACATTTTTTAATTTCGTAACTTAATGTAACTGTGATATAGCATTTGTCTGATTGAATTTACTAAAGCTGTCTGAACAGATTATGTTGAAAAACTGCATGATCAATTTTATTCTAACTGTACAAAACATAGGGAACTACTTTCGATTAAAAATTTCATATCTAGTTCTTCACTTGTATTAAAAGGTATAATTATTTTTAGAGGAATTGCCATGCCACGATTTCGCAGTGTTAGTGGCTGCAAGTCAAATTATAAAAGTGAAAAGGAGACTTACAACTTTTGCCATACCAAAGTAATGTATGCAGCAGATTTTGTATAAGACAAACTTTGTCTTATACAAAATCTGCTGCATACGTTTAAACAAAGTTCTGATTTTAGATTTTTTTATTAATTTTCTGTTGAATCTTTGTGTATGAGTAGCTTGAAAACTAAATAGGAAAACATAACTCCTCAGCTGCAAAATACTCTTGAACAACTTAGTAAAAGCCAAACATGATAACCGAAATGATTTGAAATCGCGTGAAAGAAAAATTAAGAAGTTGAAAGTCAGAACGCTTAGTTTTCCGTGTCTTTCCTTAGTGTGCACAAAGTCCTGAGATAGGAAAAAGAGTTCAAACTTATCCAATATTTTATATGCATATAAAGTGTTTAGCCAGGTTGGTTAAAGCATTGAAATGTATTTTTCTTCTGTAGTAAATGCAGATAACATTTCTGAAAAGTTATCTTTGAAACTAGAAAGTAAAGATATGTCATATTTGGTTTCATTTTATTTGAAACTTGTTTGTCATTTGGATACACGTATAGCAGTACTTCAGTTAGCGTCTCGTAACATATTTCCGATCATTTTTCTGCTTCATCACATATTATTCACATAGTGATGCTGAGTGGTGGTGTCATTATGTACTGAAGATTTGTATTTAATTTTTGGTGGTGTCTTTTTTTTTTCAAATTGAAACTAATATTGTTTGTGCAGTTGTTGCCCGTCTTACACAATGTGCCTGTGATATACCTTTTTTATATTCTCCTATCCCAAGATATGCATCTTAATTTGCCAAGCCATTTCACAGCAAAATGGGCCAGAGGTCCTCATTTTTAAAAGCAGTTTTGATTTCATCAGTCCAAATTCATTTGAAAATCTATGGACTATTTTCTTTCCGTGGAAGATGATGCTGTACTCTTTCACGTCATGGGGTCTGGCTAGTCCCTCAAAGACACCATACCCGTACGAGTTCCATGTCACTTATTTCCAGATTAATAAATGTTAGCAGTAATATTGTAGCATTTTTGTTTACGTTTTAATACTGTACTAAAAAATTCCAGGAAATTTCTCTTATTTTTCATACTTGCCACTATGACTTCATTGCCATAAAATGTTTGATAAAAACACCTGTGTGAAGTTAACTGAAGTGTTACTGTGTGTGTGTCAGAGCTGAGTTCAGGCTCAATTTTAAGAGCCCAAACCTGAAGTATGTTAGCCCGATTGAGCCCGAAAACTATGATTAACCTGTATAGGCATTAAAAAGTTTTCCAGACTTCCACTCTTTCCTACCCATGCAATTAACCGATGTCTTTCTCAACTGCAGAGTGGGTAAGGGATGTTTCTATAATTTCTTTAACCATTCATTTCTTCCTGAAATGTTTTTTTTTTTTTTTTTTGGGGGGGGGGTATCAGGAAACATCTTGAGGCACAACAAACTATGTCGCATGTTGCTCAATAGAATTAGCAGGGAGCTGCCCCTTTGAGGTAGGGAGCAAAATTCCATCAGCTTACTATCTATACTTCTTAAAACTTATCCTTGGCAGAAATCCTGTAATTCATGGCATATGGTATTTTGTTATCCAAGCCCGGAATGGATAGCCCTGCAGAATTCCTACTCTCCATTTAGACCCAGTTGCTGAAGAATTTTCTTTAACAACTTGAAAGTGTAAAAAGCCTCGTGTGCTAAATCATATAAAATCACATTAAAAGAAAAAGGAAGAAAATTCTTCCCCTCCAAGCTCGAACTCCAGTAAGTAATACGCAGCCAGCACCTGGTTCGGGTTCGGCCCGTCTCAGCACTGGTGTGTGTGTACTAGTGCTTAGCTTGACATTTATAGTAGGTATATTGAAAGTAAAAATTTAATTTTACCATAACGAGCAAATTTGGCTTCTAGTAAAGAATGTTAGCAAAATGTATAAGTTCCTAGTGCTATGAAAAATTAACCAAGTGTTATGAAAAATTAACCAATTCCTTTAGAAATGTGTGGGAAATAATTATTTATACTGTTGAAATGTTGTCTAATCCAAAATGTGATATCAAATATGTTTTATAAAAAAGTAGATCACAGTTAGGTATGAACATTACAAAAGTAGATTTTAGGTAAAGAAAATAATGGACACAACTCATACATAAAATATTCAGATTGTAACACATACTGGAGGATCTAAAGCTGAGATAATTTTGATGTAACTTGTGATGATTCAAACTATTTGAAACAGATGTCTTAATTTCTGCCATTGGTTAGCAAGAATTATTTATTTATTTTGTTGTATGTATCTATAACTTTGTTGCAGATGCTATCACATAAGGAAAGTTGGGGTAAACAATCTGAAGCTGAATACGGTTGCAGCTTGTGATGACTTCTTTCTTTCAAACTATTTGAAACAGACATTTGAGGTACATTTATGTAAAAAAATGGACCCATTTGTTTATTTTTAATAGTATTTTTACTTCGTTCCGCTTGAAGATACAAGACAAATTGATAGTCAATAGGTAAGTTGATACTTTTTCCAAATGTAGTGTTGATGCTAATTTTTAAAGCAAACTAAAAATTTGATTTCTGAATTGCAGCAAAGTGCTTTAATAATATGAGGGTGGATCAAAAAGTTAGTTACACTGTTGAATAAAACAAACAAGCAAAGATATACTCAGGGGGTGTATGTTGGTTTAAAGGTACAACATTAATTCATTTTTCGACATAGGCGCCTAAGGACTGTAAACATTTATCGGAACGTGCGATTAACTTTCCCATACCTGTACAGAAAAAGTCCAGTTTGGTGCAACTAGTTAAGGACCGCACTTTTCACAGCCTCATCGGTTGGTAATCATTGTCCACTAACGTCCTGTTTCATTTTACCGAACAAATGGTAGCCGCATGGGGATAAGTTGGGGGCTGTAAGGTGGACGTTGCCACACCTCCGACTTGAATGACTACAGCAATTCCCTTTGTTTTCCGTGCTGTGTAGCGTTGTTGGGCAGCAGAGTGACACCTTCGCTCAACTTACTCCCGGCATCTGTCCTTAATTGAATTTCGCAAATTTAATAGTGTTTGGCAATATGAGTCACTATTGATGGTCATCTCTTTTGACAGAAATTCTGTGTAAACAACAGATTCACAGTTGCCATCTCTCCCGCAGACAGAGACAGTTGGACTTTTCACGTCTTCCTTGTTGGAAAGGTGACATGTTTCCATTCCATTGACGATCGTTTGATTTCAGTTACGTTAACAGTAAATATGTGATTTCAGATTACTTATAGAGATATATATATTTCCCATGTATAATAAGAAGAAATATTTCTTCCCCAATGTTTACCTGAATAACTGGGAATTTGCTAAGCATCGACCTGACTCTAAATAGCTGAGCTACGATGAAGCAGGGCTCGCTTTGACTGGCGAAAATCTGAGATTATTCAGATTAAATCACTCGGATGTTTGGGACTTCCTCATCCTGGATGGTGTAACGGTAGCATGCTCGAATGGAAATCGGGAAATGCAGGTTCGCTTCCTGCTCCATGGCGATGAATTTTTCAAATTTTCTGGTATGAAAGAGTTAGTCAGTAGCGCTAAATCTGCAATTTCAGATTGCTTATTGGCTCATAATACAATTAAATTTCTGTGAATGGTGAGCAAGAATTCTGTTTACTGAGCTATAGTTTGAATTAAATTCTAGTATGGAAATAGTTTTTTTTCAATTTTTGGCTTACCTAACAGTGTTCAATTATAGTAATTGTGAATTTACAAAACGAAAGGAAAATTTAATAGTGACAAAAATGAATAATTTTATGAAAAAAAGTTCTTGCATTAATTTTTCACAAAACAATGAGAGCATTTTTTGTGACAGTATCCTTCATTCGACTTTTTTCAATTACCAAGAAAATAGCTTGTGCCAGAATGTGTTGTCACATAATTTTAAAGTGTTGAAATATATACAGATAAGGATTAATTTTTTTTTCTTCCCCAAGTAGAAATAAGTAAAATAAACTAATGCACAGACATGATTTGTATTAAAAGGGAACCTAAGCATTTTTTTAAGAAGGAATTATTTCCAAATTATGTACTTTTAGTGTACAGAAGCATTGTCCTAGAAATAACCCCATTAAACAAAATACATGCAATAATATCCAAAAATTATTTTTTCCAGAACAAGAAAAAAAATATAACTTTTTTTAATTTAGTAAGGAACGTTTTTAGCCAGAGATATGTATATGAGGGAACACTTTTTCTTCGACCTCAATATGATTTCGCTTGACGTTTTCCGTTTGCTATTAATATTCTGTACGCTATTTATTAAACGAATTTGCTTTTCATTGTTGCTAGAAAATCATGAAGGCAAAAAGAAAAATAAATGAACTACACGGACAACGAAGAAAATATAGTTAATTTCATTAAATCGAGCAACAAAACTTTTGAATATGTCTCTTGATACGATTTTGCTAAAGGAATGGCTAAACGCAAAAATCCACACTACACGGAAAACGAAAAAAAATTAATTCAGTAGTGTTAAACGATTAAGTTCAGTAGAACTCACATTTTAATAATGTTCCTTTTGAACGTTTTATTCTCTAATAGTTTGAAATTAATATGCAATGATTAGATGTGCCACCTTATATTTGCTGCGTGTTGGAAAAAATAGCTCTCTACTCGGTCACCGTTTGCTCTCAGCAGCCCAAGCAGAGGCAACAGCACTACCTTGGTCACGTGACCTTACAGATGCCCTTCCGCACCGAAGCCTGTCTTTCTCGTCAGCCTCGTGCAAGACAGAAGTGTTGGTAGAATGTCGCCTTCAACTTTTTGCTTGCTCTGAATGCACTGTCCTAAATTGCTTTTCAAAATTTTGCATTTTTGCTTACAAAAATTGCACTGCACTTGAACAATTTATTTAAAAGACAATGTCGTTAATGTTAATCCATTGGATTGTCGAAAAAGTCATGACGTATTTTGGCACCCGATGGCGGTTGTGTGGTTTTGGAAGTCCTAGAGGCATGCGCAGCTCTGTTATCGCTATGGCATTCGACAGGTGCCAGTTCTAGCTGCAGTCTAAAAGGAATAGTGAGCTATTTGGTTGATTTGCGGCGATTTGACATCAAGTTGAAGATGGAAGATCAAACTGTGCATTTTCGCCATATGTTACTGTTTTACTTCCGTAAAGGGAAGAACGTTCCTCAAGCTTGTGAAAAGTTGAGTAAAGTGTACGGTGATAATGCTCTACAAGAACGTCAGTGCCAGCGGTTGTTCGCAAAATTCTATGCTGGTGATTTTGACCTCAACGATGCTCCTCGGTCCGGGAGGCCAACCAAGGTTGATGACAACCAAATCAAGGCATTGATCGAGTCAAACCCACGTTCAGACACATTGCACATCCATCATTCAAGCGTTCACGACCACCTGAAGAAGCTGGGATACGTAAGCAAGCTCGATGTGTGGGTTCCTCATAAACTCAAAGAAGCTCAATTGACGGCGCGTATAAGCATCCGCGATATGCTCATTAAACGTGAGAAAAACGATCCTTTTTTGAAGCGACTGATAACTGGTGACGAAAAGTGGATTGTGTACAACAATGTGCTGCGCAAACGGTCTTGATCCCGACGTGCTGCTTCGCCTCAAACTACATCCAAAGCAGACATTCATCAGCGGAAGGTTCTGGTCTCAGTGTGGTGGGATTTTAAAGGTGTCGTGTTTTTCGAGCTCCTACCACGGAACCAAACAATCAATTCGAATGTGTACTCTCGGCAATTGGACAGTTTGAACGAATCCATCATCCAGAAACGTCCAGAGCTCGTTCATCGTAAAGGTGCTGTGTTCCATCACGACAACGCGAGACCACACACAAGTTTGATCACCCGCCAAAAATTATTGGAGCTTGGGTGGGATGTGTTGCCAAACCCAGCATACTCGCCTGACCTTGCACCGTCAGACTTCCACTTGTTTCGCTCTCTTCAACAGTCCTTGAGTGGTATAACGTTCACTTCAGATGAGGCTGTAAATCAGCACCTTGTACATTATTTCGCCACGAAAGACAGGTCCTTCTATGAACGAGGCATTCTGCAGCTCACTGAAAGATGGCAAAAGGTCATCGAACAAAACGGGCATTATATCATTGATTGATCTTTCTTCTTTCTATCAATAAATGACCTTTGTAAAACATGGCTAAAATACGTCATGACTGTTCCGACAACCCAATAAATCATATTTTAACGTCGTGCCACGCAGACACGATACCTCCCCTCTCCTTAACTCCCTTCCTTCCAGCCAGCAACTTTGACTTGCACCCCTCTCCTAAAAAGCATTCAGACTCTCTCTGCACTTTCACTGTCCCGGAACAGCCTTATGTTCGCTAATGTAGCTTTAGACTCCACTTTCTGTGTTAGAATCCCCTATTTTGTAAAGAAAAACAAACAGAGCAATTAGGTGACCCTCTCAGTGAATTCCTATCCACCCTCCTCATTAGCCCCTGGCCATACAAACATGACTCTAAGGTTTAAACTAAGGAATTGGAAGAGTGGAGGGCAACTGAATTTTCGTGACCTCCCTGATGCTATTTTGATAGTGTTTTTTGGTGAAGTAAACAACGCACTTCCTAGGGGAAATACATAAGGCTAGGTGAAATAAAACATAAGACTCATTACTTGGCAAAGTGCAGATTATATTTTAAAGTTAAATGTATTGAAAAATGGCACATTTTGAAATGGGTGGTCGGCAGGGTGGGCTCAGGCCCACCCTCGCTTTCCCTTGGTGAGGTCCTTGCATCTTTCGTAAGCTAAGATCTTTGTGGGTGTGAAATAAAACGAGTGATTCGAGAGTATACATTTATTTGCTAACACACTGCATTTATTGCTCACCCACGACCACACCGAGCCACAGTCCGCTACATACTAACAAGGGAAGCCTTACAACTGCCACTCTCCAAAATTGAAGAAACTTGGCCAGGAGATAATACTAAGGGCAAAAACCAATAGGTGTATTTCTGTTACAACTGCCACTCTCCAAAATTGAAGAAACTTGGCCAGGAGATAACACTAAGGGCAAAAAACCAATAGGTGTATTTCTGTTACAACTGCCACTCTCCAAAATTGAAGAACCTTGGCCAGGAGATAATACTAAGGGCAAAAACCAATAGGTGTATTTCTGTTACAACTGCTACTCTCCAAAATTCAAAACCAATAGGTGTATTTCTGTTACAACTGCCACTCTCTAAAATTGAAGAAACTTGGCCAGGAGATAATACTAGGGGCAAAAACCAATAGATGTATTTCTGTTACAACTGCCACTCTCCAAAATTGAAGAAACTTGGCCAGGAGATAATACTAAGGGCAAAAACCAATAGGTGTATTTCTGTTACAACTGCCACTCTCCAAAATTGAAGAACCTTGGCCAGGAGATAATACTAAGGGCAAAAACCAATAGGTGTATTTCTGTTACAACTGCTACTCTCCAAAATTCAAAACCAATAGGTGTATTTCTGTTACAACTGCCACTCTCCAAAATTGAAGAACCTTGGCCAGGAGATAATACTAAAGGCAAAAATCAATAGGGTGTATTTCTGTTACAACTGCCACTCTCCAAAATTGAAGAAACTTGGCCAGGAGATAATAATAAGGGCAAAAACCAATAGGTGTATTTCTGTTACAACTGCCACTCTCCAAAATTGAAGAACCTACGCCAGGAGATAATACTAAGGGCAAAAACCAATAGGTGTATTTCTGTTACAACTGCTACTCTCCAAAATTCAAA
The DNA here is from genome assembly GCA_039090855.1 of Macrothele yani. NCBI lineage: Eukaryota > Metazoa > Arthropoda > Arachnida > Araneae > Macrothelidae > Macrothele > Macrothele yani. The sequence continues at coordinate 150,975,677 of CM077010.1, read as the reverse complement.
ACCAATAGGTGTATTTCTGTTACAACTGCCACTCTCTAAAATTAAAGAAAACTTGGCAAGGAGATAATACTAAGGGCAAAAACCAATAGGTGTATTTCTGTTACAACTGCCACTCTCCAAAATTGAAGAACCTTGGCCAGGAGATAATACTAAGGGCAAAAACCAATAGGTGTATTTCTGTTACAACTGCTACTCTCCAAAATTCAAAACCAATAGGTGTATTTCTGTTACAACTGCCACTCTCCAAAATTGAAGAAAAACTTGGCCAGGAGATAATAATAGGGGCAAAAACCAATAGGTGTATTTCTGTTACAACTGCCACTCTCCAAAATTGAAGAAACTTGGCCAGGAGATAATACTAAGGGCAAAAGCCAACAGGTGTATTTCTGTTACAACTGCTACTCTCCAAAATTCAAAACCAATAGGTGTATTTCTGTTACAGCTGCCACTCTCTAAAATTGAAGAACCTTGGCCAGGAGATAATACTAGGGGCAAAAACCAATAGGTGTATTTCTGTTACAACTGCCACTCTCCAAAATTGAAGAAACTTGGCCAGGAGATAATACTAAGGGCAAAAACCAACACGTGTATTTCTGTTACAACTGCTACTCTCCAAAATTCAAAACCAATAGGTGTATTTCTGTTACAACTGCCACTCTCTAAAATTGAAGAACCTTGGCCAGGAGATAATACTAAGGGCAAAAACCAATAGGTGTATTTCTGTTACAACTGCTACTCTCCAAAATTCAAAACCAATAGGTGTATTTCTGTTACAACTGCCACTCTCCAAAATTGAAGAACCTTGGCCAGGAGATAATACTAAGGGCAAAAACCAATAGGTGTATTTCTGTTACAACTGCCACTCTCCAAAATTCAAGAAACTTGGCCAGGAGATAATACTAAGGGCAAAAACCAATAGGTGTATTTCTGTTACAACTGCCACTCTCCAAAATTGAAGAACCTTGGCCAGGAGATAATACTAAGGGCAAAAACCAATAGGTGTACTTCTGTTACAACTGCTACTCTCCAAAATTCAAAACCAATAGGTGTATTTCTGTTACAACTGCCACTCTCTAAAATTGAAGAAACTTGGCCAGGAGATAATACTAAGGGCAAAAACCAATAGGTGTATTTCTGTTACAACTGCCACTCTCCAAAATTGAAGAACCTTGGCCAAGAAAGATAATACCAAAGGGCAAAAACCAATAGGTGTATTTCTGTTACAACTGCTACTCTCCAAAATTCAAAACCAATAGGTGTATTACTGTTACAACTGCCACTCTCCAAAATTCAAAACCGATGGGTGTATTTCTGTTACAACTGCCACTCTCCAAAATTGAAGAAAATCTTGGCCAGGAGATAATACTAGGGGCAAAAGCCAATAGGTGTATTTCTGTTACAACTGCCACTCTCCAAAATTGAAGAAACTTGGCCAGGAGATAATACTAAGGGCAAAAACCAACAGGTGTATTTCTGTTACATCTGCCACTCTCCAAAATTCAAAACCAATAGGTGTATTTCTGTTACAACTGCCACTCTCCAAAATTGAAGAAACTTGGCCAGGAGATAATACTAAGGGCAAAAATCAATAGGTGTATTTCTGTTACAACTGCTACTCTCCAAAATTCAAAACCAATAGGTGTATTTCTGTTACAACTGCCACTCTCCAAAATTGAAGAACCTTGGCCAGGAGATAATAATAAGGGCAAAAACCAATAGGTGTATTTCTGTTACAACTGCCACTCTTCAAAATTGAAACTTGGCCAGGAGATAATACTAAGGGCAAAAGCCAACAGGTGTATTTCTGTTACAACTGCTACTCTCCAAAATTCAAAACCAATAGGTGTATTTCTGTTACAACTGCCATTCTCCAAAATTGAAGAACCTTGGCCAGGAGATAATAATAAGGGCAAAAACCAATAGGTGTATTTCTGTTACAACTGCCACTCTCCAAAATTGAAGAACCTTGGCCAGGAGATAATACTAAGGGCAAAAACCAATAGGTGTATTTCTGTTACAACTGCTACTCTCCAAAATTCAAAACCAATAGGTGTATTTCTGTTACAACTGCCACTCTCCAAAATTGAAGAACCTTGGCCAGGAGATAATACTACGGGCAAAAACCAATAGGTGTATTTATTTTACAACTGCCACTCTCCAAAATTGAAGAAACTTGGCCAGGAGATAATACTAAGGGCAAAAACCAATAGGTATATTTCTGTTACAACTGCCACTCTCCAAAATTGAAGAACCTTGGCCAGGAGATAATACTAAGGGCAAAAACCAATAGGTGTATTTCTGTTACAACTGCTACTCTCCAAAATTCAAAACCAATAGGTGTATTTCTGTTACAACTGCCACTCTCCAAAATTGAAGAACCTTGGCCAGGAGATAATACTAAGGGCAAAAACCAATAGGTGTATTTCTGTTACAACTGCCACTCTCCAAAATTGAAGAAACTTGGCCAGGAGATAATAATAAGGGCAAAAACCAATAGGTGTATTTCTGTTACAACTGCCACTCTCCAAAATTGAAGAACCTACGCCAGGAGATAATACTAAGGGCAAAAACCAATAGGTGTATTTCGGTTACAACTGCTACTCTCCAAAATTCAAAACCAATAGGTGTATTTCTGTTACAACTGCCACTCTCTAAAATTAAAGAAACTTGGCAAGGAGATAATACTAAGGGCAAAAACCAATAGGTGTATTTCTGTTACAACTGCCACTCTCCAAAATTGAAGAACCTTGGCCAGGAGATAACACTAAGGGCAAAAACCAGTAGGTGTATTTCTGTTACAACTGCTACTCTCCAAAATTCAAAACCAATAGGTGCATTTCTGTTACAACTGCCACTCTCCAAAATTGAAGAACCTTGGCCAGGAGATAATAATAAGGGCAAAAACCAATAGGTGTATTTCTGTTACAACTGCCACTCTCCAAAATTGAAACTTGGCCAGGAGATAATACTAAGGGCAAAAGCCAACAGGTGTATTTCTGTTACAACTGCTACTCTCCAAAATTCAAAACCAATAGGTGTATTTCTGTTACAGCTGCCACTCTCCAAAATTGAAGAACCTTGGCCAGGAGATAATACTAAGGGCAAAAACCAATAGGTGTATTTCTGTTACAACTGCCACTCTCCAAAATTGAAGAAACTTGGCCAGGAGATAATACTAAGGGCAAAAACCAACACGTGTATTTCTGTTACAACTGCTACTCTCCAAAATTCAAAACCAATAGGTGTATTTCTGTTACAACTGCACTCTCTAAAATTGAAGAACCTTGGCCAGGAGATAATACTAAGGGCAAAAACCAATACGTGTATTTCTGTTACAACTGCTACTCTCCAAAATTCAAAACCAATAGGTGTTATTTCTGTTACAACTGCCACTCTCCAAAATTGAAGAACCTTGGCCAGGAGATAATACTAAGGGCAAAAACCAATAGGTGTATTTCTGTTACAACTGCCACTCTCCAAAATTCAAGAAACTTGGCCAGGAGATAATACTAAGGGCAAAAAACCAATAGGTGTATTTCTGTTACAACTGCCACTCTCCAAAATTGAAGCACCTTGGCCAGGAGATAATACTAAGGGCAAAAACCAATAGGTGTACTTCTGTTACAACTGCTACTCTCCAAAATTCAAAACCAATAGGTGTATTTCTGTTACAACTGCCACTCTCTAAAATTGAAGAAACTTGGCCAGGAGATAATACTAAGGGCAAAAACCAATAGGTGTATTTCTGTTACAACTGCCACTCTCCAAAATTGAAAAACCAATAGGTGTATTTCTGTTACAACTGCCACTCTCCAAAATTGAAGAACCTTGGCCAGAAGATAATACTAAGGGCAAAAACCAATAGGTGTATTTCTGTTACAACTGCTACTCTCCAAAATTCAAAACCAATAGGTGTATTTCTGTTACAACTGCCACTCTCCAAAATTCAAAACCAATGGGTGTATTTCTGTTACAACTGCCACTCTCCAAAATTGAAGAAAATCTTGGCCAGGAGATAATACTAAGGGCAAAAGCCAATAGGTGTGATTCTGTTACAACTGCCACTCTCCAAAATTGAAGAAACTTGGCCAGGAGATAATACTAAGGGCAAAAACCAACAGGTGTATTTCTGTTACATCTGCCACTCTCCAAAATTCAAAACCAATAGGTGTATTTCTGTTACAACTGCCACTCTCCAAAATTGAAGAAACTTGGCCAGGAGATAATACTAAGGGCAAAAACCAATAGGTGTATTTCTGTTACAACTGTGGTACTCTCCAAAATTCAAAACCAATAGGTGTATTTCTGTTACAACAAAATTCAAAACCAATAGGTGTATTTCTGTTACAACTGCCACTCTCCAAAATTGAAGAACCTTGGCCAGGAGATAATACTAAGGGCAAAAACCAATAGGTGTATTTCTGTTACAACTGCCACTCTCCAAAATTGAAGAAACTTGGCCAGGAGATAATACTAAGGGCAAAAACCAATAGGTGTATTTCTGTTACAACTGCCACTCTCCAAAATTGAAGAAACTTGGCCAGGAGATAATACTAAGGGCAAAAACCAATAGGTGTATTTCTGTTACAACTGCTACTCTCCAAAATTCAAAACCAATAGGTGTATTTCTGTTACAACTGCCACTCTCCAAAATTGAAGAACCTTGGCCAGGAGATAATACTAAGGGCAAAAACCAATAGGTGTATTTCTGTTACAACTGCCACTCTCCAAAATTGAAACTTGGCCAAAATTGAAGAAACTTGGCCAGGAGATAATACTAAGGGCAAAAACCAATAGGTGTATTTCTGTTACAACTGCCACTCTCCAAAATTGAAGAACCTTGGCCAGGAGATAATACTAAGGGCAAAAACCAATAGGTGTACTTCTGTTACAACTGCTACTCTCCAAAATTCAAAACCAATAGGTGTATTTCTGTTACAACTGCCACTCTCCAAAATTGAAGAACCTTGGCCAGGAGATAATACTAAGGGCAAAAACCAATAGGTGTATTTCTGTTACAACTGCCACTCTCCAAAATTGAAGAAACTTGGCCAGGAGATAATACTAAGGGCAAAAACCAATAGGTGTATTTCTGTTACAACTGCCACTCTCCAAAATTGAAGAACCTTGGCCAGAAGATAATACCAAGGGCAAAAACCAATAGGTGTATTTCTGTTACAACTGCTACTCTCCAAAATTCAAAACCAATAGGTGTATTTCTGTTACAACTGCCACTCTCCAAAATTCAAAACCGATGGGTGTATTTCTGTTACAACTGCCACTCTCCAAAATTGAAGAAAATCTTGGCCAGGAGATAATACTAGGGGCAAAAACCAATAGGTGTATTTCTGTTACAACTGCCACTCTCCAAAATTGAAGAAACTTGGCCAGGAGATAATACTAAGGGCAAAAACCAACAGGTGTATTTCTGTTACATCTGCCACTCTCCAAAATTCAAAACCAATAGGTGTATTTCTGTTACAACTGCCACTCTCCAAAATTGAAGAAACTTGGCCAGGAGATAATACTAAGGGCAAAAACCAATAGGTGTATTTCTGTTACAACTGCCACTCTCCAAAATTGAAGAAACTTGGCCAGGAGATAATACTAAGGGCAAAAACCAATAGGTGTATTTCTGTTACAACTGCTACTCTCCAAAATTCAAAACCAATAGGTGTATTTCTGTTACAACTGCCACTCTCCAAAATTGAAGAACCTTGGCCAGGAGATAATAATAAGGGCAAAAACCAATAGGTGTATTTCTGTTACAACTGCCACTCTCCAAAATTGAAACTTGGCCAGGAGATAATACTAAGGGCAAAAGCCAACAGGTGTATTTCTGTTACAACTGCTACTCTCCAAAATTCAAAACCAATAGGTGTATTTCTGTTACAACTGCCATTCTCCAAAATTGAAGAACCTTGGCCAGGAGATAATAATAAGGGCAAAAACCAATAGGTGTATTTCTGTTACAACTGCCACTCTCCAAAATTGAAGAACCTTGGCCAGGAGATAATACTAAGGGCAAAAACCAATAGGTGTATTTCTGTTACAACTGCTACTCTCCAAAATTCAAAACCAATAGGTGTATTTCTGTTACAACTGCCACTCTCCAAAATTGAAGAACCTTGGCCAGGAGATAATACTACGGGCAAAAACCAATAGGTGTATTTATTTTACAACTGCCACTCTCCAAAATTGAAGAAACTTGGCCAGGAGATAATACTAAGGGCAAAAACCAATAGGTATATTTCTGTTACAACTGCCACTCTCCAAAATTGAAGAACCTTGGCTTGACAGGAGATAATACTAAGAGGCAAAAACCAATAGGTGTATTTCTGTTACAACTGCTACTCTCCAAAATTCAAAACCAATAGGTGTATTTCTGTTACAACTGCCACTCTTAAAAATTGAAGAACCTTGGCCAGGAGATAATACTAAGGGCAAAAACCAATAGGTGTATTTCTGTTACAACTGCCACTCTCCAAAATTGAAGAAACTTGGCCAGGAGATAATAATAAGAGGCAAAAACCAATAGGTGTATTTCTGTTACAACTGCCACTCTCCAAAATTGAAGAACCTACGCCAGGAGATAATACTAAGGGCAAAAACCAATAGGTGTATTTCGGTTACAACTGCTACTCTCCAAAATTCAAAACCAATAGGTGTATTTCTGTTACAACTGCCACTCTCTAAAATTAAAGAAACTTGGCAAGGAGATAATACTAAGGGCAAAAACCAATAGGTGTATTTCTGTTACAACTGCCACTCTCCAAAATTGAAGAACCTTGGCCAGGAGATAACACTAAGGGCAAAAACCAGTAGGTGTATTTCTGTTACAACTGCTACTCTCCAAAATTCAAAACCAATAGGTGCATTTCTGTTACAACTGCCACTCTCCAAAATTGAAGAACCTTGGCCAGGAGATAATAATAAGGGCAAAAACCAATAGGTGTATTTCTGTTACAACTGCCACTCTCCAAAATTGAAACTTGGCCAGGAGATAATACTAAGGGCAAAAGCCAACAGGTGTATTTCTGTTACAACTGCTACTCTCCAAAATTCAAAACCAATAGGTGTATTTCTGTTACAGCTGCCACTCTCTAAAATTGAAGAACCTTGGCCAGGAGATAATACTAAGGGCAAAAACCAATAGGTGTATTTCTGTTACAACTGCCACTCTCCAAAATTGAAGAAACTTGGCCAGGAGATAATACTAAGGGCAAAAACCAACACGTGTATTTCTGTTACAACTGCTACTCTCCAAAATTCAAAACCAATAGGTGTATTTCTGTTACAACTGCCACTCTCTAAAATTGAAGAACCTTGGCCAGGAGATAATACTAAGGGCAAAAACCAATACGTGTATTTCTGTTACAACTGCTACTCTCCAAAATTCAAAACCAATAGGTGTATTTCTGTTACAACTGCCACTCTCCAAAATTGAAGAACCTTGGCCAGGAGATAATACTAAGGGCAAAAACCAATAGGTGTATTTCTGTTACAACTGCCACTCTCCAAAACTCAAGAAACTTGGCCAGGAGATAATACTAAGGGCAAAAACCAATAGGTGTATTTCTGTTACAACTGCCACTCTCCAAAATTGAAGCACCTTGGCCAGGAGATAATACTAAGGGCAAAAACCAATAGGTGTACTTCTGTTACAACTGCTACTCTCCAAAATTCAAAACCAATAGGTGTATTTCTGTTACAACTGCCACTCTCTAAAATTGAAGAAACTTGGCCAGGAGATAATACTAAGGGCAAAAACCAATAGGTGTATTTCTGTTACAACTGCCACTCTCCAAAATTGAAGAACCTTGGCCAGAAGATAATACTAAGGGCAAAAACCAATAGGTGTATTTCTGTTACAACTGCTACTCTCCAAAATTCAAAACCAATAGGTGTATTTCTGTTACAACTGCCACTCTCCAAAATTCAAAACCAATGGGTGTATTTCTGTTACAACTGCCACTCTCCAAAATTGAAGAAAATCTTGGCCAGGAGATAATACTAGGGGCAAAAGCCAATAGGTGTATTTCTGTTACAACTGCCACTCTCCAAAATTGAAGAAACTTGGCCAGGAGATAATACTAAGGGCAAAACCCAACAGGTGTATTTCTGTTACATCTGCCACTCTCCAAAATTCAAAACCAATAGGTGTATTTCTGTTACAACTGCCACTCTCCAAAATTGGAAGAAACTTGGCCAGGAGATAATACTAAGGGCAAAAACCAATAGGTGTATTTCTGTTACAACTGGTACTCTCCAAAATTCAAAACCAATAGGTGTATTTCTGTTACAACTGCCACTCTCCAAAATTGAAGAACCTTGGCCAGGAGATAATACTAAGGGCAAAAACCAATAGGTGTATTTCTGTTACAACTGCCACTCTCCAAAATTGAAGAAACTTGGCCAGGAGATAATACTAAGGGCAAAAACCAGTAGGTGTATTTCTGTTACAACTGCCACTCTCCAAAATTGAAGAACCTTGGCCAGGAGATAATACTAAGGGCAAAAACCAATAGGTGTATTTCTGTTACAACTGCTACTCTCCAAAATTCAAAACCAATAGGTGTATTTCTGTTACAACTGCCACTCTCCAAAATTGAAGAACCTTGGCCAGGAGATAATACTAAGGGCAAAAACCAATAGGTGTATTTCTGTTACAACTGCCACTCTCCAAAATTCAAGAAACTTGGCCAGGAGATAATACTAAGGGCAAAAACCAATAGGTGTATTTCTGTTACAACTGCCACTCTCCAAAATTGAAGAACCTTGGCCAGGAGATAATACTAAGGGCAAAAACCAATAGGTGTACTTCTGTTACAACTGCTACTCTCCAAAATTCAAAACCAATAGGTGTATTTCTGTTACAACTGCCACTCTCATAAATTGAAGAAACTTGGCCAGGAGATAATACTAAGGGCAAAAACCAATAGGTGTATTTCTGTTACAACTGCCACTCTCCAAAATTGAAGAACCTTGGCCAGAAGATAATACTAAGGGCAAAAACCAATAGGTGTATTTCTGTTACAACTGCTACTCTCCAAAATTCAAAACCAATAGGTGTATTTCTGTTACAACTGCCACTCTCCAAAATTCAAAACCGATGGGTGTATTTCTGTTACAACTGCCACTCTCCAAAATTGAAGAAAATCTTGGCCAGGAGATAATACTAGGGGCAAAAGCCAATAGGTGTATTTCTGTTACAACTGCCACTCTCCAAAATTGAAGAAACTTGGCCAGGAGATAATACTAAGGGCAAAAACCAACAGGTGTATTTCTGTTACATCTGCCACTCTCCAAAATTCAAAACCAATAGGTGTATTTCTGTTACAACTGCCACTCTCCAAAATTGAAGAAACTTGGCCAGGAGATAATACTAAGGGCAAAAACCAATAGGTGTATGTATTTCTGTTACAACTGCTACTCTCCAAAATTCAAAACCAATAGGTGTATTTCTGTTACAACTGCCACTCTCCAAAATTGAAGAACCTTGGCCAGGAGATAATAATAAGGGCAAAAACCAATAGGTGTATTTCTGTTACAACTGCCACTCTCCAAAATTGAAACTTGGCCAGGAGATAATACTAAGGGCAAAAGCCAACAGGTGTATTTCTGTTACAACTGCTACTCTCCAAAATTCAAAACCAATAGGTGTATTTCTGTTACAACTGCCATTCTCCAAAATTGAAGAACCTTGGCCAGGAGATAATAATAAGGGCAAAAACCAATAGGTGTATTTCTGTTACAACTGCCACTCTCCAAAATTGAAGAACCTTGGCCAGGAGATAATACTAAGGGCAAAAACCAATAGGTGTATTTCTGTTACAACTGCTACTCTCCAAAATTCAAAACCAATAGGTGTATTTCTGTTACAACTGCCACTCTCCAAAATTGAAGAACCTTGGCCAGGAGATAATACTACGGGCAAAAACCAATAGGTGTATTTATTTTACAACTGCCACTCTCCAAAATTGAAGAAACTTGGCCAGGAGATAATACTAAGGGCAAAAACCAATAGGTATATTTCTGTTACAACTGCCACTCTCCAAAATTGAAGAACCTTGGCCAGGAGATAATACTAAGGGCAAAAACCAATAGGTGTATTTCTGTTACAACTGCTACTCTCCAAAATTCAAAACCAATAGGTGTATTTCTGTTACAACTGCCACTCTCCAAAATTGAAGAACCTTGGCCAGGAGATAATACTAAGGGCAAAAACCAATAGGTGTATTTCTGTTACAACTGCCACTCTCCAAAATTGAAGAAACTTGGCCAGGAGATAATAATAAGGGCAAAAACCAATAGGTGTATTTCTGTTACAACTGCCACTCTCCAAAATTGAAGAACCTACGCCAGGAGATAATACTAAGGGCAAAAACCAATAGGTGTATTTCGGTTACAACTGCTACTCTCCAAAATTCAAAACCAATAGGTGTATTTCTGTTACAACTGCCACTCTCTAAAATTAAAGAAACTTGGCAAGGAGATAATACTAAGGGCAAAAACCAATAGGTGTATTTCTGTTACAACTGCCACTCTCCAAAATTGAAGAACCTTGGCCAGGAGATAACACTAAGGGCAAAAACCAGTAGGTGTATTTCTGTTACAACTGCTACTCTCCAAAATTCAAAACCAATAGGTGCATTTCTGTTACAACTGCCACTCTCCAAAATTGAAGAACCTTGGCCAGGAGATAATAATAAGGGCAAAAACCAATAGGTGTATTTCTGTTACAACTGCCACTCTCCAAAATTGAAACTTGGCCAGGAGATAATACTAAGGGCAAAAGCCAACAGGTGTATTTCTGTTACAACTGCTACTCTCCAAAATTCAAAACCAATAGGTGTATTTCTGTTACAGCTGCCACTCTCTAAAATTGAAGAACCTTGGCCAGGAGATAATACTAAGGGCAAAAACCAATAGGTGTATTTCTGTTACAACTGCCACTCTCCAAAATTGAAGAAACTTGGCCAGGAGATAATACTAAGGGCAAAAACCAACACGTGTATTTCTGTTACAACTGCTACTCTCCAAAATTCAAAACCAATAGGTGTATTTCTGTTACAACTGCCACTCTCTAAAATTGAAGAACCTTGGCCAGGAGATAATACTAAGGGCAAAAACCAATACGTGTATTTCTGTTACAACTGCTACTCTCCAAAATTCAAAACCAATAGGTGTATTTCTGTTACAACTGCCACTCTCCAAAATTGAAGAACCTTGGCCAGGAGATAATACTAAGGGCAAAAACCAATAGGTGTATTTCTGTTACAACTGCCACTCTCCAAAATTCAAGAAACTTGGCCAGGAGATAATACTAAGGGCAAAAACCAATAGGTGTATTTCTGTTACAACTGCCACTCTCCAAAATTGAAGCACCTTGGCCAGGAGATAATACTAAGGGCAAAAACCAATAGGTGTACTTCTGTTACAACTGCTACTCTCCAAAATTCAAAACCAATAGGTGTATTTCTGTTACAACTGCCACTCTCTAAAATTGAAGAAACTTGGCCAGGAGATAATACTAAGGGCAAAAACCAATAGGTGTATTTCTGTTACAACTGCCACTCTCCAAAATTGAAGAACCTTGGCCAGAAGATAATACTAAGGGCAAAAACCAATAGGTGTATTTCTGTTACAACTGCTACTCTCCAAAATTCAAAACCAATAGGTGTATTTCTGTTACAACTGCCACTCTCCAAAATTCAAAACCAATGGGTGTATTTCTGTTACAACTGCCACTCTCCAAAATTGAAGAAAATCTTGGCCAGGAGATAATACTAGGGGCAAAAGCCAATAGGTGTATTTCTGTTACAACTGCCACTCTCCAAAATTGAAGAAACTTGGCCAGGAGATAATACTAAGGGCAAAAACCAACAGGTGTATTTCTGTTACATCTGCCACTCTCCAAAATTCAAAACCAATAGGTGTATTTCTGTTACAACTGCCACTCTCCAAAATTGAAGAAACTTGGCCAGGAGATAATACTAAGGGCAAAAACCAATAGGTGTATTTCTGTTACAACTGGTACTCTCCAAAATTCAAAACCAATAGGTGTATTTCTGTTACAACTGCCACTCTCCAAAATTGAAGAACCTTGGCCAGGAGATAATACTAAGGGCAAAAACCAATAGGTGCATTTCTGTTACAACTGCCACTCTCCAAAATTGAAGAAACTTGGCCAGGAGATAATACTAAGGGCAAAAACCAATAGGTGTATTTCTGTTACAACTGCCACTCTCCAAAATTGAAGAACCTTGGCCAGGAGATAATACTAAGGGCAAAAACCAATAGGTGTATTTCTGTTACAACTGCTACTCTCCAAAATTCAAAACCAATAGGTGTATTTCTGTTACAACTGCCACTCTCCAAAATTGAAGAACCTTGGCCAGGAGATAATACTAAGGGCAAAAACCAATAGGTGTATTTCTGTTACAACTGCCACTCTCCAAAATTCAAGAAACTTGGCCAGGAGATAATACTAAGGGTAAAAACCAATAGGTGTATTTCTGTTACAACTGCCACTCTCCAAAATTGAAGAACCTTGGCCAGGAGATAATACTAAGGGCAAAAACCAATAGGTGTACTTCTGTTACAACTGCTACTCTCCAAAATTCAAAACCAATAGGTGTATTTCTGTTACAACTGCCACTCTCTAAAATTGAAGAAACTTGGCCAGGAGATAATACTAAGGGCAAAAACCAATAGGTGTATTTCTGTTACAACTGCCACTCTCCAAAATTGAAGAACCTTGGCCAGAAGATAATACCAAGGGCAAAAACCAATAGGTGTATTTCTGTTACAACTGCTACTCTCCAAAATTCAAAACCAATAGGTGTATTTCTGTTACAACTGCCACTCTCCAAAATTCAAAACCAATGGGTGTATTTCTGTTACAACTGCCACTCTCCAAAAATTGAAGAAAATCTTGGCCAAGAGATAATACTAGGGGCAAAAGCCAATAGGTGTATTTCTGTTACAACTGCCACTCTCCAAAATTGAAGAAACTTGGCCAGGAGATAATACTAAGGGCAAAAACCAACAGGTGTATTTCTGTTACATCTGCCACTCTCCAAAATTCAAAACCAATAGGTGTATTTCTGTTACAACTGCCACTCTCCAAAATTGAAGAAACTTGGCCAGGAGATAATACTAAGGGCAAAAACCAATAGGTGTATTTCTGTTACAACTGCTACTCTCCAAAATTCAAAACCAATAGGTGTATTTCTGTTACAACTGCCACTCTCCAAAATTGAAGAAACTTGGCCAGGAGATAATACTAAGGGCAAAAACCAATAGGTGTATTTCTGTTACAACTGCCACTCTCCAAAATTGAAGAAACTTGGCCAGGAGATAATACTAAGGGCAAAAACCAATAGGTGTATTTCTGTTACAACTGCCACTCTCCAAAATTGAAGAACCTTGGCCAGGAGATAATACTAAGGGCAAAAACCAATAGGTGTATTTCTGTTACAACTGCTACTCTCCAAAATTCAAAACCAATAGGTGTATTTCTGTTACAACTGCCACTCTCCAAAATTGAAGAACCTTGGCCAGAAGATAATACTAAGGGCAAAAACCAATAGGTGTATTTCTGTTACAACTGCCACTCTCCAAAATTGAAGAACCTTGGCCAGAAGATAATACTAAGGGCAAAAACCAATAGGTGTATTTCTGTTACAACTGCTACTCTCCAAAATTCAAAACCAATAGGTGTATTTCTGTTACAACTGCCACTCTCCAAAATTCAAAACCAATGGGTGTATTTCTGTTACAACTGCCACTCTCCAAAATTGAAGAAAATCTTGGCCAGGAGATAATACTAGGGGCAAAAACCAATAGGTGTATTTCTGTTACATCTGCCACTCTCCAAAATTCAAAACCAATAGGTGTATTTCTGTTACAACTGCCACTCTCCAAAATTGAAGAAAAACTTGGCCAGGAGATAATACTAGGGGCAAAAGCCAATAGATGTATTTCTGTTACAACTGCCACTCTCCAAAATTGAAGAAACTTGGCCAGGAGATAATACTAAGGGCAAAAACCAATAGGTGTATTTCTGTTTTGGCCCAAATGAACTGACAAAGGTGAACGAGTGGTCCGAAAATGGCCTTAGAGCACAAGTGGAGAAAACCATACCACCTCTGCTCACCATACTGCCAAAGACAGCAGGTTTCATTCAACCTCTCCATGTTTATTTTTTCCGCCAGTATAAAATATATATGCACATAAAATATCTGATTACTTAACACTTCACAATGTCCATGATTTTGTACTCCATCACCGAAATAACATCATATTCCTTTCATGATTGATCTGCTTCTCCGGGCCAACACGGGATAAGATTCTTAACCTCCAGATTCGCTAAACATGAATGCCGGTTGCTTCGACTAGCGAATCCTGTGATGGTTAAATTCAAATTGATCGGAAACTTGAAACTTGGTCGTTCTGGGTGGTGTAGTGGTTAGCATACCTAGGCGTTTTCCGGGAGACGCGGTTTCGAGTCCCGCTCCAGGACGATGAAAATTTTCAAGTTTTCGGATATTATTTGACTTACCATCCTTGTCACATTTACGCCAAAAATCGGATTGTCATCTTCAAAATTTGTAACTCTTCTTTTTAGTTTCTTTCCCTATGCAAATCATGAGTTTATTCTCAGTTATACTTCACTCTTAACGTGATATCTTTTCTCTCAAACGAATACTGTTGGCAACATAATTGAGGTTGAATGAACGTGACGTATGCCTGATATAAGATAACAACGAGAGATAAAAACGACGACTAAACTGTAGTAAGCGAGCGTTGCTTGGAGGAGCGTTGCCTGGAGAAGTGTTGCAAGTTGAGCGTTGTGTTGTAGAGCGTTGTGTTAAGAGCTGTGTTAAACTGTGTAGTGTGTGGAGCGTTTAATGCGAAGTACTATGTGATGTTATGATTTATTATGGAAGTGCTACATTCTGAATAAAGCATCTTTTCCGTAAGTTTGACTTCTGTTGTTTACATGTTTCGTCTGGCCGTTGTGGTTTAATTTAGGAACTATTTCATCTTATGGTTATGTTTTTTTTTAAAAAAAAACGTAGAAGTACGAAAAGACTTGTACGTCATATACACAATCAATTGCAGTCAGAAAAATTCAACAACATGTTGTTATATCCGTGGATAAAAATCGGCTACTGTGAAAGTGATGACGTTTCCTTTGATAATGTTCAACGTATTTGTTTTTCAGATATCAACGACAATTGTCAGTACTGTGATAACTTTGAGATCTTGAGTTGTTCTCATTGTTCCAAATTACTTTGCTTCCGTCATGTGTTCAATGCCACAAATGTTCATTTACACCTGTAATCAAGGTTTTTGTTGGTTTTTGTGTGACATGAGCTTATTTTGAATCATGGGGACATAACTGATATTTTGGGTTACATATCACGCACCACAACACATATTAGATGATTTTCTCCACTTGTGCTCCAAAGCCATTTTCAGACCACTCGTTCACCTTTGTCAGTTAATTTGGGCCAAAACGGAAATACACCCATTTTTGCCCTTAGTACTATTTCCTGGCCACGTTTCTTCAATTTTGAACAGTGGCAGTTGAAAGGCTTCCCTTGTAAGTAGAATTAAATCATAACAACAAACAATAAGTTTTGCTAATTCCTGACATTCAGCGAAGTGGTTTAATGAATGTTATTGTCGTAAAACGAATGAAAGAAGACATGTGAGTCACAAAAGTGAATATTTACTAAATTATGTCGGAGGCAATAGCAAGTTTTTCGACTGTTTGTATTTTTTCAAAAACAGTATTTATTATTATTTATTCAGATTTAGACGAATGTAAGAAACGACCCTGACACCGACGAAATGTGATGTATGAAAGTCCATGACACCGACGAAATGTGATGTATGAAAGTCCATGACACCGACGAAATGTGATGTATGAAAGTCCATCTGCGCATGTTCAACCTAAAATCTCACCTCAAGATAGAAAGAGAAGTTGAATGTCAAGTGTGTGAGGGAGGAACGGGGGATTGGTAACTTTTGGTCAAAGCATACCTACTGGTTACACCTCATAATGTTATACATCATTTTAAAGCTCTTGTCAATAGCAGGTAACCCCCCCGGCCTTTCCCTTTGGAGAGGTCGAGAGGAAGCCAGATTTCGCCACGACGCCAGATATTTAAGAAAATCAAACTAAGTGGCTTACCGACTACTTCCGTTACCCATTTTCGTTACATCGAAATTTGGTTTTACTTGGGATTTACTTTACTATCTTATCAAGAAAAACGCATAGCATCAAAAAGGTTAATCAAAATGACTAGGGGTCAAGAGTAAAAAAAAAAAAAACCCTCCGAAATAAGTGACATCCCCCCAAAAAAATTCATTAAAATGGAGTTTGCTGATAATTCGGAAAAAAATTTAATTGCCTTTGTATTGGGTTGGGGCATGAGTTCGTGCCGTTTTTTTCACCGCACTACAGGAATGTATTACAACAGAAGGGAAAACGGAATCAGTCAACTATGTATCCCCCCACCCCACCCCTCCATTTTTACGATGGGGTCCTAACGTCTAGATAGGTCTGCAATGCCATTCTTGAAAAAACGTGCTGGTTTTGCTGCGAAGAAATCATCAAAGAAATTCTGGAGATCAACATCATTGTTGAACGTACTGCCACGGAGTGCATTCGACAGAGATCGGAACAGGTGATAGTCTGAAGGGGGCGATATCTGGGGAATAGGCCCTATGTGGAAGGATCTCCCATTTCGTGTCGTGAATGGCCATTTTGGCCATATTTGCACTGTGAGGGCGTGCGTTATCATGTTGGAGAAGGACACCATGGTGCCGATGTGGCCATTTCTGCTGAACTGCTCCCTCCAAATGGCGGAGTTGCTCATAATAGAATGCAGCATTGATGGTCCGATTCCTCGGCAGCATTTTCCTCTGAATAATGCCTTCCATGTCCCACCAGACACACAACATGATCTTCGCAGGATGAAGGTCATGTTTTAGACGTGGTGTGGGCGTCTTGTTTGGGCTTAACCATTCCCTCCAATGCCTGAAATTCACGTACAAGCACCACTTTTCATCTCCAGTAACAATACATGACGGAAAGGGTTTGTGTTGCTGAGAACATTCGCGATAACGGGCGAGCAAGGATCCACATATGCCAACACGCTGATTTTTGTTGTCCTCGGTGAGAGTGTGAGGCACCCAACACCCCAATTTCTGGACCTTTCCCATTCGTTTCCAGGTGTCGCACCACTGTGGAATGATCACAGTCCATCTCAGTGCCCAATTCGCCTGCGGTTTGACGCGGATTCAAGTGGATGAGATGGTTCAAACGATCCTCGTCAAAGTGCAATGGACGACCTGAGCTTGGAGAATCGTTGAGATCAAAATTGCCACCTTGGAAGCGCTCAAACGATTTGCGGGCTGTCCTCGGAGCAATAGCATCCTCCCCATACATAGCACAAATCTGCCGAGTAGCCTCGGCGACTGTGGATCCCTTTTAAAACTCGTAGAAGAGCAGATGTCGGAAATGTTCATTCCTCTCTGCTTGACACTCCATACTTCCGAACCTGAAAACCAAAGAACCATTAGCTACAATCATACGACGCAATATGATGTAGATACACGATATTATTGGCTACATTTTGATATACAACTGGCCATCTGCACCGTCACTACTGACCTGGGAACCACGCGTGAAATAAAACGGCATGAACTTATGCATCAACCCAATACATGAAAATAATGTACGCTGAAGTAGAAAATTATTAAGAAAACCAACCTAATAACATATTGGGCCGCACTTGCTCTGAAAAACAGCCTTGATTCGATGTCGCATTGACTGAATGAGGCACTGATATCTTTCAACAGGTAAGTTCAACGAAGCTAATATGATGACTACCGTCAATTGCCGAAGTTCGCTGGAGGAAAATCTCTCTTATGATCAGATTGGCTGAATGCAAATGAATTAGTTGTTAATATTAATAAAACAAAATTAATGATTTTCTCTAATTCACAAACTTCACATTTATACGATTTACCGATTCTGATGAATGGAGTCAGGATTAATACGGTCTCAACACACTCTTATCTAGGTACAACTATACACAATAACTTGAAATGGAACAAACACATTGAAAATTTAAGTAACAAGATTTCTAGAAATATCGGGATGGTCAGTAGTAATTTGCCAAACTTAACACCAAAAATATTAATCTCTATATATCATACTCTAATTCAAACACATATTAATTATTGCATTTTAACCTGGGGACAAACCACACAATATAATATTAATAAACTACAGGTACTGCAAAATAGATTTATAAGACTAATAGACCTTAAAACATCAAATAATTTTCAACCAATCTCATATATTCAGTCAAAAGTAAACCCCAATATATATAATATTTTAAACGATAAAGCAATTATATGATTATAACTTGGGAAAAATAATGTATAAAAGAATTAAAAATGGTATACACAATGATATAATAACACTAAATATACATACTCATCACCACAATACTAGGAATAGATCACTACTAATTCCAATATTCCCACAAACTGAGAAACTTAAAATGAATATAAATTATAGTGGCCCAAAATTCTGGAACTCATTGCCCCAAGAACTAACATCAATTAATAATTTTAACTTATTTAAAATAAAACTAAAGGCACGTCTTATGAAATAATTAGTAAACAATAGGCAATTTCGATTGAATGGAAGAAATGTGGGTTAGTATGATTATAAAGTGAGGTGCAAACGTTATTTGTTGTTTATTTATAAATATATATGTGATTATATAGTGAAGTGTATATGATACTTGTTTGTTTAGATATAATGAAGGCTATTGATGATGGAACACATAATTTTTTTTTTTTTTTTTTTTTTTTTTGATTGGAGGTTTAACGACCACCGTGAGCAACTCAATGGGCTATAAGCAGTCGCCCGTCCCTAATTTAGGGTCACTGGTTCCAGGGAAGGGAGAGAGCCAGTGCCGTAAGACAAACACAACATCCATGGAACACATTATTATATGTGTTGGTTGTGAGCAAGTACGTGTACCTACCATATATGTGTTGGCTTGCCTTTTCTGTTAAGCTTTATGTTTTTTGTATTCTGGGGAGAGGAGGGCTATGTCAGGCCTCACGGCATTTTCCCTCATTTTCCTAGTTGATGTAGTGGCAACTGAATGAATAAATAAATGAAATGAAAATGAAATAAATGAAATGAATCGATTGGGTTAAGCTCTGGAGACCGTGAAGGAAATAACTAATAAGATATTGGGCCGCACTTGCCCTGCAAAGTAGCCTTGGTTCGATGTCGCATTGATTGAATGAGGCACTGATATCGTTCAACGAAGCTAATATGATGACGATCGTCAATTGTCGCTGGAGGAAAATCTCTCTTACGAATGGCTAACTCAATTGGGTAGCTCTGGAGACCATGAAGGACATTTTAGCACTTTAACGCCGCGGTGGTGCTCCTGTAACCACTGTAATTATTCGAGCCTTGTGGTATGACGCATTATCCCGCTGGAAGTAGCTCTTTCCATCAGGAAATATCCCACACATGTACGAGTATGCCTGGACAGCAATGATATTTAGTTACCTCGTGACATCCGAATGCTGTTCTAGTGGTATTAAGGAATCCAATGCCTACCCTGAAAACAGCTCCCAGACCATTACATGGCCTCCACCAACCTAAGCAGTTAACGTTAGGGAAATGGAGCCCATCGATTCAGGCTTTTGATGCCATATTCGGATCATTCCATCGTTGTTTATTAACCTAAAACATCATTAATCGGACCAAGCGATCTTTTAGTCCTCGAGTGTCCAGATTTGGTGCTCCTGTGCCCTCTGTAGACGAATTTGTCTATTTTTAGCACAAACGAGTGGTGTTTGAAAAGAGAGCTCATATTTGCAAATGTGCGTCAAGCTGTGTATGCTGAAATCCTCCTTCAAATTCCCGTGGTTGAACTTCTCGGTTGCTTGACATAATTAATGCCCTCTGTTATTTCGTACAATCCTTTACAACCGCCGTTCCTTCGAACAGTCGTTCCACCCGCATCTAAAACGGGGAATGCTTGTTTTGTTGCCTTACTTACGCCACTCACTGTATACTCGATACAGTTGTTTTTGCATACCTGAGAAAGTTATGCGAAAATGCTAGCCAATCTTGCGATATCTTACTGACCTTCGGCCCCATTTCGATTATATTCAACAGAACTGGTTCAGTATACCACCGGAACAACATGATAAAGTTTTGTTGCAATCAAAGCATTTTTACGTAAGTTATGACGCATAAGGGCGATGGAATGGATCCCGCTCCTATGTCCTGACCTTTGACCCACATTTCGCCCATTTTTAATAGGGTTCGTCCACAAGTTGTTCCTTACCACATACTAAAATTTCTTCGAAATCGAACCATTTTTACGCGAGTTATCTTGCCGACAGACAGACAAAGGCTCCAGGAGCATATACGCTTCTTCAACGTACGGTTCGAAAGCGTAAAAAAAGGGTTTTCCGGGAGCTGCCTTATTCCGCGTTTTTCGTGACATTTCTTTTCGTGAAGCCAATTCGAACGCTGTCTCAACTGCATGATTTACCGGAACCAACGACGTGGAGAACTATTGGCAGGCTGGAAGTTGGTCAGACACAGCGAGTGGTAGCAGAAGCCATCGCAGTGTCACAAAGTGTTATTTTCCGACTATGGACACGATTCCTGGAAACGGGAAGTGTTGAAGAAGGTAAGGTCAAGGCCGTCCAAGAGAAATTACAGCAAGGAACGACCGTTATGTATTGCTAACAGCCTGTCGGAACAGGCGGCAAAATTCCCTCAGCTCCAGCGAGAATTTTTCGCGTCAACAGGACCTGTCATCTCAAAACTATCCGCAGTCGCCTTCACCAAGGTGGCCTTAATGCACGCAGATGAATGATGTATGTGCGTTTCTTTAATTACACGACACCTTACGGTCCGCAGAAACTGGGCTAAAGAACGCTGTGGTTGGGGACACGGCGAGTGGAGTCAAGTTCTCTGACGAGTGAAGATTGAGTCCCGAGTCTGACAATCGACGAGTTCTTATCTGGTGGAAACCCGGCACACGAAATAACCCAGCTTTTGTACAGGAAACATTAAATTACGGTGAACACGGATTGATGGCCCGGTAAACTTACGGACCTGTACGTGATCCGAAACGGCAGCCCAGAGATATAGAGGAGAGATTCTCAGACCTATTGCCATGTGGTATTCTGAAGCCGCCGATGATTCGGTCCTTTTCATGGACGATAACGGTCGACCTCGTAGAACTCACTTAGTGCGCATGTTTCAAGAGGAAACCAAGCATACGGGTGCCCAGCATGCTTTCCTGATTGATTGATTGATTGGAGGTTTAACGACTACCGTGAGCAACTCAATGGGCTATAAGCAGTCACCCGTCCCTAATTTAGGGTCACTGGTTCCAGGAAAGGGAGAGAGCCAGTGCCGTAAGACAAACACAACATCCATGCCTGACCGGGATTCGAACCCGGACCCCTTACGGACGAATGATCAGAGGCCAGCGCCTTAGACCACTGCGCCACCGGGGCGGCCATGCTTTCCTGACTTAAATCCAATTGAGCATACCTGGGGCGAACGCATTGCAGCTCGCCAGGCACATCCGTTGACACTTCGTGAACTGAAGATTGCCCTGATTGAGGAGTGCCGAAGATATCTCCCGAAACCTCCTCGATAGCCTCATCAATTCCATGCAACGCAGGTGTACATCTTTCAAAGTACTGTAGCTTAAACCACATGTTTTTCTCATGTTGCCGCGCGCTTTCTACGATCCGTACACGTCTTAATCCTTCGCAGTGAGCTGTTTATGAAACCATCTCAACGTTACAGTTGCGTACGTAAGTATGGATGGCACGTGATTGATTGCCAGAGGGATGGACAGACGGGGCGGTTGCCCCGAGGAAGATCAAGAGAGAACGCAAGAATCACTGTTTGCAGACAAAATCATCGCTCTTTCCACGTTTATCTTTAATTAACACACAGCAACCGAAAAATACATGCTATCCGGACACCGCTGGGATCGAACACCAGATCTCTCGATAACTAACCGAGTGCATTCATTTCACGCTGCGGTGACCAACAATCCACGGCGCTGTGTGTGTTTATCTGTCAGCATCTGACTTCACAAATTCGTAGGGATAGGCCCAGCAACTGAGACGACTCCATCTGGTGGAGCTTAACAGCACAAGCTATTAAATTATAGCAATAAATCCAATGGGAGAGAGCAAATGTTGAAAATCTTCAAAATACGTGGAGACAACGTAAATAGACAAAGCCTTCGCTCTTTTTTTTTTTCATTGGAGGTTTAACGACCACCGTGAGCAACTAAATAATAGCGGTAGCCCGTTCCTAATTTAGAGCCACTGGTTCCAGTAAAGGGAGAGAGCCAGCGCCATAAGACAAAAACAACATCCATGCCTCACGAGGTTCGAACCCGGACTTATATTGGACGAGTGATCAGAAGCCATCGCTTAGACCACTGCGCCACCGGGGTGACCATCGCTCTTTCCATGCTTATCTTTAATTAACACACAGCAACCGAAAAAAACTCTCGCCCATTGGATTTACTAACTATAATTATTTAGTTTGTGCCGCTAAGCCCCACCAAATAGAGACGTCTCAGTTGCTGAGCCCATCTCTACGGATTTGTGAAGTCAGATGCTGACAGATAAACGCACATAGTGCCGTGGATGTTGGCCACCGTAGCGTAAGACGAACGCACTCGGCTAGTTATCGGGAGATTTGGGGTTCGATCCCAGCGGTTTTGCGGACAACAGTTCTTCGGTTG
Source organism: Macrothele yani (assembly GCA_039090855.1). Classification (NCBI taxonomy): domain Eukaryota; kingdom Metazoa; phylum Arthropoda; class Arachnida; order Araneae; family Macrothelidae; genus Macrothele; species Macrothele yani. The sequence continues at coordinate 150,952,821 of CM077010.1, read as the reverse complement.
CTGTGTGTTAATTAAAGATAAACGTGGAAAGAGCGATGTCTTTGTTCACGTTGTCTCCACGTATTTGGAAGATTTTCACTGTTTGCAGTCTGATTAAAATTGGAATTGAATATTTTACACCTGTTTGTGGTACATTGAATATTCGAATTCTTTCTTCTCAAAAGGTTCAGTGGAGGAGAGTTATTCACACTCAGAAATAAAAGCGCGGCTCTATAGCCCGTCGAAATAAAGAGGAACCACGGCCTTTGTCGACAACAATAGTCACCGGTTTTTCTTTAATTAGATGGATAAGATGAGGATGACGTTCACATTGTTGAGATTCTCTGGGGACTATTCGACCATTACTATGGCTGTGAGCCACGACTTCCAGCTACGTTTGGTCCGTTTCATATGGTACCGGAGGTTCAAACTCCGAAGCAGTTGAAAATTGTACCAAAAGTCTCAGTTTGCTTGTACCTCCTACATAAAAACAACATTGGGGTATAACGTTAATTTTGCTTTGATGAGCATAAATGTATATAACTATTACGTTAAATCAGTAATATATATATGTAACTATTAAATTAGTAATGCATATACATTATACTGACAAAAGTCACCGGTCACCTAGAAGAGAAACACAACATAGCATTTATTGACATACATTAGTACGGTGTCGGTCCACCTTTGGTCTTAATGCACCCACTTATCCTTCGATACATGCTTTCGGCAAGGTTTTGGAACACAGCGATAGGTATGCGCTTTCATTCAGTACATAATGCAGCCGCTAACTGTTGCTTATTAGTAGGCCTTGGTTCCAAACTTCTTATGCGGAGCTCTAATTCATCCTATAGGTGCTCTATGGGATTAAGATCAGGGCTTTGTGCTGGCCAGTCCACACACGATAACAGTCCTTGCTTTATGGCTCGGTGCATTATCTTGCTGGCACCAACAAGGCTCAGTTCCATAGTATCACCACAGAGTTGGTAGGGCATAATTGTCCAGAATATCGAGGTAGACGTGCTGGTTTAGCAGGTTTGTCCACGATAACCAATGGGCCGGGACCATACCACGAAAACCGCCCTCACACGAGTACACTGCCAGCTCCAAACTTGACCGTAGGAATAGTGCACTGTGGTAAATAGCGTTCCCCGGCTGCCGCCATACCCACACACGGCCATCAGACTGATGGATCGTGTATCGGATTCATCAGTCCGTAGGACCCGTTTCCACTGATCTACGATCCACGATAAATGTTCTTTACACCATGCTAAACGACGAGTAGCATTCTGATTGGAGATGAAAGGCTTGTGAGCAGCCGCACGACCACTATAAAGCCATGGAATGAAGCTCTCTGCGAATGGTACGTGTACATACCGAGGTTCCAGCATTTTTACTCACCTGTACACGGAGGTCTTGTGCAGTACTCCTTCGATTAGCTGTAACGACTCTCCTGAGGCTTCGACGTGCTTTATCAGTGATTTTCTTTGGTCTGTCGGTACGTTTTGATGCTTCAGGCGCGCCATGTGTCTTTCTTTTATTCAGTACATCCAAAACAGTTGATTTGGGTATGTTTAAACGCCTTTAGGTTTCTCTTATGGACAACCCACTATAAATATAACAACCAACAATCTTTCCTTTCTCAAAATCAGTTCTCTAATACCGCGACATTTTCACTCAACCTCACAGTGCGATATGATCGCGGTCAGCTGCAGGCTTGTTTTTATTGCAGCTGTACTGCGCATCTTAACAACGCAGCGGATCCGTTTACTTGCTTTTGGAGGGGTGTCCGGTGACTTTTGTGAATATAGTGTATATACAGGGGTAAAAAAATATGGCACTTGTCCACCAGTCAGCAGAAAATATCACTCGTCAGATATTTTGGCCTTTCCCTCCTCAGTAACAAGACTGCGCTCCCCATCAACTTCTAGCATTCCCCAATCCTCTCATGACATCCATCTTCCCCACCTTAACGTTTCAGGTGCGCGCTCTTTGTTCGGTATTCTAGGATTGACACCAACCAATTTCACGCCCGCCTCCAGACCCACCTTCATACCTCAGGATGCCGGGCAACTTGCTGGCTCTCCTGGCACAGCTGTTAGCATTTGCAGAACAGAGCCTCCACTTATATTGTTTGCCTTAAAGCAAGACACTAGTCTATTTCCAAAAATGCAGAATAAGAACGTAATTAGTCACATATGACTAATTACGTTCTTGTTCTGACGCATATTAGAGAAGAAAACCAGAATTATTTTTTTTTAATTATGACAACGATTAAATCCATTGCGTTTAAATTCGCTGGGAATTAAAAAAAATGCTAGCCTTTTAGCGTCACTCGTCAGCTATAATTTTTGACTCGTCATGGACGAGCGCACAAATGTAATTTTGCACTAATGCATATATACATATACACCGATGTGCCACTACATTATGACCACCTACCTAATAAGCTGTAGGACCCCCTTTAGCCCGCAAAACAGCGGCCACTCGGCAAGGCATCGATTCGATGAGGTGGCGATAGGTATCCTGGGGTATCTGGTACCATAATGACAACAGCAGGTCCTCTAGTTCCCGTACATTTCAGGGTGGTGGTGATTTAGCGCGAACCCGCTTTTCGAAGTCGAACCACTAATTTTTGATTGGGTTCGTGTCAGGTGAATTTGGAGGCCGGGGCATTAACAGAAAGTCACTAGCATGTTCCTCGAACCACTCCTTTATGATTCTGGCAGTGTTGCATGGCGCATTATCTGTTGGTAATGGCCATCACCAGCAAAGAACACATTTGCCATGAATGAGTGAACTTAGTCCGCAATGATGTTCAGATACCTGACAGCTGTCAGGGATTCTGCTATTGGGATAATGGGGCCTAAAGTGTCCCAAGAAAACATCGCCCACAGCATAACACCGCCGGCCTGTTTCCGCCCAATAGTGCATCCAGGTGTCATAGCCTTCGTTGGTAAACGTGGCTCGGCCGTCTACGTGATGCACCAGGAATCTTGATTCGTCAGACTTTCTTCCAATCATCCACGGTCCAATGTCGATTATCTTTAGCCCTTTTCATGCGTAGTTGATGACGTGAAGTGAGCATGGGCGGCTGTGTCTTCTGCTACGCAGAACCATGCGCAGAAGACTGCGATGAACTGTGTGCTGTGACACATTGCCCTGATCCCCCACTGTTGTGGCTACTCGTGATTTGTCTCACTGTGGCCGTGCGTTCGCTGTGAACAAAGCGCGACAGTCTCCGCTCAACTCTGGCATCAGTGAGCTACGGACGACACACGGCTGAATGAAAGTTCGTCTTTCGGCCATGTGTGCACCACTTTTGATACGACCTCACTAAAGCGGCCCGTGAATGACACACAAGCCGCGCCGTTTCCGAGATCGTAGTTCCGAGGCGTCGTGTCATCACAATTTGTCCTTTATCAAACTCCGATAAATCGGCAGTTTTTCCCATTCTGACTCCGAATAGCCAACTAACCGAAAGCCGGTCTTCGGGTTGTACATATACTGCCCTGTGAACTTCCCCTGCGCCACCGTTCTGTCTCCAGGTGCGCTCATTTCTCTACTCTGGGGGTAGTCAAAATGAAATGGCTCATCGGTAAATATGTGTAATGGAGAAAGACAGATGGGAGTGCCGCCCCGGTGGTGCAGTGGTCTAAGGCGCTGGCCTCTGATCATTCGTCCGTAAGGGGTCCGGGTTCGAATCCCGGTCAGGCATGGATTTTTTGTTTGTCTTACGGCACTGGCTCTCTCGCTTCCCTGGAACCAGTGACCCTAAATTAGGGACGGGTGACTGCTTATAGCCCATTGAGTTGCTCACGGTGGTCGTTAAACCTCCAAAAAAAAAAAAAAAAAAAAAAAACAGATCGGAGCGCAATATGTGCGGTCTTCCCCGAGTGCAGAAATGCCTAATTACGCCTCGGTTAAATGGCTATTGGGGTTCCTAATAATTTGCTGCTTCAGTGTATGCTATACTTGAGTGTGACTTTTTACTATTTTACTCACTGCCGTCGAATTTTCTTCTAAATGACATTCAATAAAATCTTTAAAAATTCTGAAAACAAGAGAAAAACTTTGTTTCAGTTTAAAGAACAAAAGGAAAACGGGTGTTGTATTAAATTACAGTAACATCTCTTCATTACTTCTTTTCTCTTAATAAAATTCAGAATGTTGCTCAATTTATTTTTCCAAACACATTTTGCTTTACTGTTTTGTTCATTTCCTTCGGAAACAAGTTTTTATTCAAACAAATCTCATTTTGGTGTTTACAATACTCATCAAAGAAAAATGTTGGCACATTATTATTTCACATTTGCGATTCATCAATTGTCATCTTTACAAAAAAAAGCGAGTAGAACATTGGCTTTAAAATTGCGATATCCCTTTGATGGCAAAAAGCCCTCGATTCCAAAAAGTTAAATTGGTTCATGGTTATTTTTAATTGTTGTAAAATAATACCGCACTCTCTCTAAGAAGAAAAACTCATATTTTTTTTTATTTTTTTTGTTTCAGAAATAACTACCACGACAGAAACGTCATTAAAACTTTTGATACAGAACTAACAATTTTTGAGAAAAAATAAGACATAATATCTGGTGTGACGAATTGCGATATGTTTAATTACTCTTTTGTGTTGTTTGTTAAGAGCATAATTAAGACATCTCTGGGGGATTTTTTTTTAAGGTACAACAGCTATTTGCAGTCGAGAGTTTCGAACAAAGAATAAATTCGAAAAAAAAAAGGAAGAAATAACCGAAGGTCAAACGCAAGTGCTAAAAAAGGGTGTGGCTTTCTTTTAGAATTACCCAAGAGATATTAGTGAGACTGTGACAAAAAAGAAAAACAAAAAATTAAAGGAAAAAGCTTACCAATTGCACGAAATTGAAAGCTGTGACTTAAAATGAAAAGGAACTATTCCCGATGTTTTAAGAACTTAACAAAACAAAAACAAAAACCTAGCATTCCAAAGAAAGAAACAAATACGTACTATAAAAGTGCATTAATTAAAATTAAACTAGGTATTAGTAAACCTAGTATCCTAGATAAGTGGTTGTCAAAATGGGGTACGTTAATTCATAAGGTACGATAGTATTGAGGAGTGGTTCTTACATGGGGTATGTTAGGTACGTTAGTAATTAGCAACCATACTAAATCGCATAGTGAACCGATTTTGATGTCAATAAAATTAACAATCCGAATTTACGGCTAGTGTTGGTAGGGTGAGTGATGAAGTTAGTGCATGGTGCCTATTTTCCCACCACCGAAACACTTTTGTGTGTTGGCGTGCCGGCCGCTGTACAGTTCATTTATTATCTATTTATACCCACATATTTATTTTTATTTTATACCCACATAAACATGCTGGTGTATAGTTTTTATTTATTAGTAGAGTGTATCCCTAATATCTAATATACAAAGGGTACGCAGTTTAGCTAAATATTCCGAAGAGTTACTTGAAGAACTAAAGTTTGAGAACCACTGCCCTAGAGGTATTTCTTGGGTTTTCTTGTTTAGTAGTATGTAATCAATTATTTCTTTATGACCAAAAATGTCTATTAGCAGGAAAATTTTGTAACAAAAAACTATAGATACATGTCAAAAATCGTGTCGTACACTGCTGGCCACCCAAAATGCAACACCAAGAAGGACACGAGATAGCAAAGCCAGATTAACTGGACACATAACAACAGATACAAAGATGAAACGATTGAGCTTAAAGGCGCGTGCGACTTGCGGAACATGCAGACATCAATAGTTCGTGTGGCCACCATGGCTGTCAATAACGGCCGCTACACGCCGCGGCATCGAACGAAAGAGGCTTTGGATGTGAGCTTGGGGTATGCCGGTCCAGGCTGCTTCCACACGTTGCCACAGTTCATCAGGCGTAGCCGCGGGTGATGCTTGCCGGGCAACTCGGTTACCGATCAGCGACCAGACGTGTTCGATGGGCGACATATCGGGCGAACAGGCGGGTCACGGCAGCAGTGACACCTGATGGCCGTGAAGAATTGTTGCACGATGCGTGCCACGTGCGGGCGCGCATTGTCCTGTTGAAACGTGGCCACTGGCAGGTCCTGCAGGTAAGGGAGGACTACATGCTCCAAAACGTCGGAGATGTAGCGGTGGCTGTTGAGTGAACCGGTGATGCGTACCAGAGGAGTGCGGGTGCCATATCCAATTGCGCCCCAAACCATAACGCCAGGCGACGGACCGGTATGCGATGCATAATGCAGGCGTCATACAGTCTCTTGCCGCGGTGCCGCCACACGCGAATCTGACCATCGTGGTGTTGCAGGCAGAAGCGGGATTCGTCGGAGAAGACAATGTCGTGCCATTCCGTAGTCCAGGTGTGGCGCTCAACGGCCCACTGCCACCGCACTCGCCGATGGTGTAACGTCAATGGAGATCGGAGCAATGGGCGCCGTGCGACAAGTCCCTGCTCTTGCAGACGACGTCGAACGGTACGTGCTGACCCAAGTTGTTGCGCAACACACCCTAATTCCTGCGCTGACGTTCGTGATGTGGCGGTGCGAACCGTCAATGCCCGCCGCACAACATGCCGGTCCTCTCGTTCGGTGGTGTGCCGCGGCTGCGGCAATCGCTCACGTCGGTCCGTCCGTCCCTCCTGCACCCACCGAATCCATACTCGCCTCACTGTGGCTGGGTGTCGTCCCACACGGGCGCCGATGTCTCGGTACGATAAACCGCTGTCGAACTTCATATAACCATTTCATGTCAAACTTCATATCATGGTACACTGATGTATGGCATGTACCCTACACCTATGAGAAAATCCATATACGTTGAACCTGTAAACATATGCCTTAAAATAACATCCCCAAAAATGGGGTGGGCGATTGATATGCAAAACTATAATCAATATGGAATGTAACATCTTCATACCGGTTTGGAGCAATCAAGACTTAGCGAGTGGGAAGACTACTGAAGAATAAGAACCATCTTGAGGTTTCCAATAATTGCAGGACAACAATACTCCTCCCAAAGGTATATTATATATGTTCAAGGGGATTCAGATCGGGAGAAAATGCCGGCCACTCCATTCTTTGTGTACCTTGTTCTTTAGATATGAAGTGAGGATGTTATTAGCAGCGTGGGACGTTTGTTGTTAGCCATCAGGATGAAACCTACGGCTTCTGCACTGGCAAACAGCTGCATATAGGAATAAAGAAATTCATATCGAATACTTTCTCCTCCCAAAGGTATATTACAGATGTTCAAGGGGACTCAGATCTGGATAAAATGCTGCCTACTCCATTCTTTGTGTACCTTGTTGCTTAGGTATGAATTGAGGATGCTAGCAGCATGGGACGTATGTTATTATCCATCAGGATGAAACCAACGACAACTGCACCGGCATAAGAGTTTTATATAGGAATCAAAAACTTCATATCAATACTTCCTGGAAGTCACAGCATCTGTAAAGAAAAAACATGTCGGTGCGACAATCCAATGAAAACCAGCCTAAAAAGAGAAATAGTGTTTGATCATTCGATAAAGTTATGATGCATGTAGATCATTCGATAAAGTTATGATCCAGCCTAGAGCTGAAGAACCTTTTCATGTTGGAAGGCCGCATTAAGTTAGCTGTAATCTGACAAGGCCGTATTCAAGAAACTTCAATTAAATATACTTCCAAATGTACATTATTTTGCAAAAATCTTACTATGTACTAGTTAACTTCAAAAAATGAAAAAAAAATTAATTCTGAAGTTAACTAACCTTTTAATGATTTTGTTGTGACTGCTTTTTGTTGGAAAACATTTTAATATTTAATTGCAACATGGAGGTCCGCACCTTTAGCTGATCCTGGATGGATAACCGGCATTTATGACCTTAAGGGCGTCTTAATTTGGGTTAGGTAGGAGAATGTAGATTCGCAGCAATAAGTGGTTGAAAAGCAAGAAAGCATTTTTCGTGCATGTTGCCGAAGGGCGTGGGTTTTTATTCTATTGCATTTCTTCCATATTTCAACTGGATCTTTCTTAGCGTCAAATAAGGACTTTAAAATGTCATCTTCTGAGAGCTCAATCAATTCCATCTGTAGTTCTTTAGGGGCCATAGAACGAAATTATAAGCGTAGCGGGTGTCAAAATAGCCCTTATATGGCTTACTAATGTTTTAATTGTGGCCGTCAGTCGGGAAGTATCATTTCGTTGAATCTTCTTTTACTCTTTGGTATTTTAAATGCGATCATTTTAAGATTAAAATAAAACTAATAAAAGATGAAAAAAACATATTAGTAAAAATAAAAGGATTTTTATGCAAAATTTGGATTCACTTAACAGGCGCAGGTTCCCCACCCTTGGTCTAGCCTCTCCACCCCTGGTCTAGTCTCTCCACCCCTGGTCTAGCCTCTCCACCCCTGGTCTAGTCTCTCCACCCCTGGTCTAGCCTCTCCACCCCTGGTCTAGCCTCTCCATCCATGGTCTAGACTCTCCACCCCTGGTCTAGCCTCTCCACCCCTGGTCTAGCCTCTCCACCCCTGGTCTATCCACTCTCGAGAATAATACACGTCAGCTATGCGATGCTACGCAGAAACGTTATTCGTCCGTGAACGAGACAGAACTTTCTTGTTACAAGGTCTGGTCGACATGATCGTGACATCATTTCAAGAAGACGTGTCTGTGGTTAATACGCAGCGGCGCACATTCAGCAGGTTTACTGGAACAGAGCCTACAGTTATGGAGCATTCTGATCACAGTGGAAAGAGATACCTGTCTTTCTGTTGCTGCAATATGATCAAAACACAGACTGGGTGCTGAGATGATGCTCTCCGACGTTTTCTCGACACCAATATGATGTTGCGTAATCTTGAAGGGTAGTAATGCGATTTAGGGTCAACTGGAGTGGTTGCCACACTTGGACCGTTCCAGTTATTCAAAAATGCGTCACAAAACTGTTGGCATCAAAGAATCAAGTTAGCACCTTGATTGCTTGGCAGGCTTCTTTCCTCTCAACGTCTCTCCATCGTTCTAAACGTTCATTCCATCCTCCATTCTGGACTAAAGATGCCGCCCCGGTAGCGAAGAGGTCTAAGTCCTGGATTCTGACCATTCGTCCGAGATTGGTCCCGGTTCGAATCCCGGCGAGGCATGGGTGTTATTGCTGCCTTACAACACTGCCTCTCTACCATCTCTGGAACCAGTGACCCATAATTAGGGACGGACTACTTACTTCTCATCAAGTTTCTCACGACGGCCATTAAACCCCCAAACAAAAACAAGAAAGTTGACGCCGAATTTTTGGTTGTAATGAGTACATCTTTTGAATTCTTTCCGAGGCAAATAAAATTTATCAAAATTATTCTAAGACAATGGAACTAGTTAGAAAATAATCAATCGGTTTCTACAATCGATAAAACATCCAGAAATAGAAACATCTACTTAGTTCCACCAGCCGCTAAAAAGCATCATGTTACGAAAATTAATAAATGGCGCATAAAGAGTTTCTCATAGTGCAAGGAAGGTATCAGATACAAAGATATTTTCAAATCAAACAGTTAAAAGGAGAAATATAGAAGGAAACATGATATAAGTCTACGTATACCAGCTCGTAAAAAATAACGAAATGCACATCGTAAAAAATAACGAAATGAAGGATCATCATTCGCATATTTCAAGCTTCCCAATGCAAAAAGATTTTTTCAAATCGGACTAATAGTTGCAGAGATTTCGTGGGTACAGTCGGACGGACGGACAACCCGATAACATAAGCACCATCCTTTTTTACAAAAGACGTGCTAAAAAAATTAAAGATGACGTACGTAAGCCAAAGTTGCAAAGAAATAATACATTTTTAAAGGCCATTCGTACTCATGGTTTCCAGTTCTGCATACACTGAAAAAAGTACTACATGAATATCAAAATACTATGTTGTATATACCTGAAAGGGATGTAAGGTCAGGTGATGCGTAACATCACAGCCTCTCCTTGACAAATGTCAACCCCGCCTTCTCGTGGTGCATCCTGTTCCCACTAACGGGGCTCTGACGACCGCCAATAGCGGTATAACTATACCATCGGGATAAGAGGAAATGCTATCCCACACTCACCAACCCGCTTAGCCAGCGTGGTGAGTTATGGCCAAAACCCTCCAAAATGACTCTACAACTTAAATCTTGGCCCTCAGTCTCCGGCAGCTGGAATGTACCTGGCCAAGGCAGCGGCCAGTGCGACATGAAGGCAGAGGGTGCTAAGAATCTCCGGAGAACCGGACTAGGCTGCCATCTGATGCTGACCTTGACTACGTATAATGGACGCTCCCTATCTTCTGATTCAAGGCTTCTTGAATTGGAAGAAGAACTACAAAGGATCAAGTGGGACATCGTCGGGCTAAGTGAGGTAAGGAGAAAAGGAGAATATCTCATTGAACTGAAAAGTGGACATCTCTTCTACTATCGTGGGACAGATACTGGCAGAACTAGTGGTGTTGGATTTATAATAAACAAGAAACTGAAGGATAAAGTGGTAGAAGTTGAAAGTTCCTCTGACAGAGCTGCACGACTCGTTATCCAACTCTCGAGAAGATACCAGGCTCAGATTATTCAAACTTATGCACCCACCACAAGTCATCCCGAAAAAGAAATTGAAGAATTTTATGAGGAAATTCGTGATCTAAATAATAAAGGTAAGCAGCACTTGAAGATAATTATGGGAGATTTCAATGCAAAAATAGGGCAACGGCAACAGAATGAAACTTCAGTAGGTAAATTCGGTAACGGTAACAGAAACCAGCGTGGAAATATTCTCGTTCAGTTTGCAGAGGCAGAAGGATTTTTCATCTTGAACTCCTTTTTCAAGAAAAAGCCACACAGGAAATGGACATGGCGACATCCAATTGGAACAACAAGTGAAATTGATTTTATTATGTGTAACAAAAAATTCGTCATCCAAGACTGCAGTGTGCTGAACAAGTTCAACACAGGTAGTGACCATAGATTGGTGAGATGTAAGATGCACCTCAACACTAAACTCGAACGTGGCAAGCTCATAAGACAAACAAAATGTATTGACATAACCAACCTTAAAAACACCATAATACATTCAAGTTGGAACTGAAGAACAGATTCTCTGCTTTAGAAGGCCTAACATCGGAAGAAGTGGATATTTCTGAAGTTAACAGAAAAGTAAACAAAGCTCTTATAGAAACAGCAACAAAATTAGCTGGGTCTAAGAACAAGTTGCATGTGAACAAATTATCAGGAAAAACCAAAATGTTGATGCAAAAAAGAAGAGAGATGAGGACAACTAAAGAAGATGTGACTTCCAAAGTGGAATATATAGAGCTATGCAAGACAGTGCGAAAAAGTATCACTGAAGATGTAAGGAATGTCAACTGTGAGCTGGTGAGAAAAACAATTGAAAACAACCAAAGCCTAAAGATAGCAAAAGGACATCTCAGTAAGGGAAGAAAACAGATTATGGCACTGAGAAAAGAAGATGGTTCTGTAACAAGAAATAGAGGCGAAATTTTGACAAGAGTGAAAGATTTCTACTCCAAATTATATGAAAGGGATGATACATGTACTCCAGACATCATGAAAGGTACCAGTACCAGAGCTCCTCCAGTCCTCCCAGCAGAACTTGCACATGCAATCAAGAACATGAAGCGGGGAAAGCTCCAGGAGAAGATGGAATTACTGTAGACATCATACAAGAAGCAAGTGGAGAAATCGAAACAGTACTCGCCCAAATTTTCACTCGATGCCTTAATGAAGGAAAGATTCCTGAGGATTGGAACACCGCTACAATGATCCTGCTACATAAGAAAGGTGACATTGAGGATCTTGGAAACTACAGACCTATCAGCCTCCTATCAGTAGTTTATAAAATCTTCACTAAAGTTCTTTCACACCGCTTGAAGGTGACACTGGACATGGCTCAACCGAGAGAACAAGCTGGATTCAGGAGTGGCTACAGCACAATAGATCATATCCGCGTACTGAGAGAACTAATTGAAAGAGCGAGGGAATATGAACTTCCATTGTGCATGGCTTTTATCGATTATGAAAAAGCCTTTGATTCGGTGAAACCATCAGCAGTTACAATGGCTCTGAAATCCTGCGGTATTGAAGATGCATACATTAATATTATTAATAACATCTATGAAAATGCAAGTGCAAAGATTCGGCTGTTTGAAAATACCACACACATAAAAATTGGAAAGGGAGTGAGACAAGGTGACACCATATCTCCGAAGCTCTTTAATGCCACATTGGAAAATGTCTTTCAATCATTGAACTGGGAAAACAAAGGGATGAAGATTAATGGAGATAATCTAACCTACCTTCGTTTTGCTGATGACGTAGTCATTTTTGCAACTACCCCACCAGAGCTGCAGAGTATGATCCAGGAACTTGCTGACAAGAGTAAAGACGTGCGATTAAAAAAGAACTTTCAGAAGACAAAAGTGATGTTCAATGCTTTTACAAGAAATGAAGATTTATCGATTGATGGAGAAAAACTGGAGATAACAGACACGTACGTTTATCTTGGACAGCAGATATCAAGTGAGGGTCACATTGATGAAGAAATTAATCGGCGTACAAAACTTGCCTGGAGAGCTTTTGGAAGAAACAGCATAATTTTCAAGAGCAATATGCCATTATGTCTTAAAAGAAAAGTGTTTGATCAATGCATCCTTCCAGTGCTTACGTATGATGCAGAGACGTGGACCTTAACTAAAAGAGACATACAAAGGCTGCAGACAACTCAAAGGACCATGGAGAGGTGCATGCTTGGTATAACCAGGAGAGATAAGAAGAGGAACTCGTGGATCCGAAAAATGACAAGAGTGGAAGACATCATGATCAGAGTTAAATCCCTGAAATGGCAATGGGCTGGACATACAGCCAGAAGGACAGACCATCGATGGACAGCCGAAATTTTAGATTGGATTCCAAGGGACAGGAAAAGACCCAGAAGAAGACCACATGGGAGATGGGTGGATGAAATTCGAAAATATGAGGGAGTGACATGGAGGAGACTGGCACAAAAAAGACCGTTGTGGAGGAAACTTGGGGAGACCTTCGTCCAGCAGTGGATTGATAATGGTTGACAATGATGATATACCTGAAAACTCTTTTTTTTTTTTTTTTTTTTTTGTTCACAGGGGATAACATCATCAACGTGGGGTAAAATCTACACGAATGGAATCTTTTTGCCAAAATTACTGCCAAGTTCTTCAAAATCCCCCCCCCCCCCCACCACCACCACCAGTTTTGAACAGCTGGCGTCGCCACTGCTTTGGGTCCGGGCAAGGAAGAGCGGGGCTTTTCAAATTAAGGCCTGTGCAGACCTCTATTCTAGACTTCTTTGAGACTTGAAAAGGAAAATGGCTGTTTGAAACGTTGTCCTAACAGCGTCTAACAGAAAGCACTCCTTTTTAGGGTCGTTCTGATTTGTTGTGTGCGCGAATAACACTCTAAAACTTGCTTTAATTCTTTACATGTTATAACAAGACAGCCCAATAAAAATTGTGCGTAAGAATTATTACGTCGTCACTTTTGTGTTTAGAATTTTAATTTTGAAAGGCAGTGTAATTAAAATGTACAAGTTTGTCCGCGCCGGCATCGACTCCGGGCCCCTCACTCCGGAGTAAGTCGCTCTCCCAACTAAGCTACACGGACATGCATTCTCATTGCTATCTGCCTTCATCTCATGTGCGTCCTGCGGTGCAGCACGTCGCATCCCCCTCCCGAAAGTGGGCCGGGGGCATGTCCCACGGGTCAGCCGGGACCACGTGTCGCTGTAGGCAGTCATCCAATGAAGAACGTGCATTTAAGAAATCCCAGGCAATTTGGTGTGTGGAACGTAACACCACACTTATTTATTTTTTCGAAGCACAGGAGAAGGGATTCTAATGTTTCCTGTATTGCCGTGTGGAAGGAACATCACATCATTGCGAGAAACTTAACAGCCGGGTCATGCTGAAAGTTCGGGAGCCAATATAACGTACAAGTTTGTCCGCGCCGGACATCGAAATCGGGTCCCCTCACTCCGGAGTAAGTCGCTCTCCCAACTAAGCTACACGGACATGGGCTTTCACTGCTATCTGCCTTTCACATCACATAATGTAGAAAAGACATTATGTGCTGATTTCTGTTTAATCGTCAGAACCCGTATAAAATGATTAGCTAGTTAGCTGGTAAAAACGTTGAGATTTCAAACAGGCATGCTCAGTGTTTTGATTATAGAGTGTAACCTCCGAATAACAGCTACAGATCAGACCAAAAAAAAAAAAAATAGTGACAGTTGTTTGGAGATGGCCGCTGCTTGGAGGCTAGGTCTAAATTAATATTGCTAGTCCCTTGCGTTTGTACAAAAGCAGAAAAAGTGTATGAAGCTTATGCACAAAGAAAACGGATGCTGTGCTTTTTCCAAATGCTGAATAAAGCTCAGTATAATAATCAAATAAATAAATCACGGTGTAGAGAATTTTAGGAAAGTAGTGTCTCACGTCCGCGGCCCTAAACGGTCCAGCAAGCTGGGAGATTAGGGCTAGGATACTCTATAGGAAATAAATAAAGGAAAATGTTAGTGAAGTGTAACTGCACAATAAGCTGGCAGCGCTCCTGATAGCAGGAACGGAAACCACATGGACCAAACGAAAAGATACCGACGTCAATGGGCAAGATTCCAGGCACGAGCATCCATTCTCGAAGTCCCGGAAGGGCGATGAAACACACACGGGAGCTTGCCTTACGTAAAATTAAACTTTGGGGGTGTGAGAGTTTAACGACCACCATGACCATCTCAATTGGGTTATAGTCCATTCCTAATAATTTAGGGCCGCTGGTTTCCAGGGAAGGAGAGAGCTAATGCCGTAAGACAATCAAAACATCCATGCCTCACCGCGGCCGCCCTGGTGGCGCAGTGGTCTAAGCGATGGCTTCTGATCATTCGTCCGAGATGGGTCCGGGTTCGAATCCTGATGAGGCATGGATGTTGTCTTTGTGTTTCGGCACTGGCTCTTTCCCTTCCCTGGAGCCAGTGGCCCTAAATTAGGGAAGGGCGACTGCTTATAGCCCATTGAGTTGCTCACGTGGTCGTTAAATCTTCAATCAATCAATCATGCCTCACCGCGATTCGAACTCGGACCCATCTCGGACGAATGATCCCTCACCCACCGGGGCCGCAAATTAAACTTTAACTCCTTTCTTTTTACTTAAGTACACATTGCATCGAACCCATCCTGCTCGAAGCACAGTTCCTTTAGCGATATCCTTTGTCCCTATCTTATCCCTCTCTTAGCGACTGCTTATAGCCCATTGAGTTGCTCGCAGTGGTCGTTAAACCTCCAACCTAAAAAAAAAAAAAAATTATCCCTCTCTTAGAATACTGGAGAAATCACGTAAAACCCTAAAACACGTAGTGTTCAGGTCTGAATAGGTGTTCCATTGATCGCTGTAAAGAGGTTCCGTTGTTCGGATCTAATCCTTCAAGTTAATCCTACGGCAGCTGTTACGTACCAACCAAAATTAGGCGTTGCTCGGAGATTACCTTTGTTAGGAGGTGCCGGTTAATGTAAGTTTCACTGTATTAGCCTTAAAAGTTCGAGCTTTACAAAGTGTTTTGAGTTAAATTAGGTCATAAAACATGGAGAAAATATGAAAATATTTATTGTTCGTTCCACTAGTAGTATGTGCTGATTTCTGTTTAATCGTCAGAACCCGTATAAAATGATTAGCTAGTAACCGGCGCGGCGCCTCCAGCCACGTGAGTACTTGTAATTATGTACACTTGTGTCCAAAATTAACGTGACGAATATAAATTCGAGAATATGTCCGAAACGAGACGACTGACTCAAGATTTTGTAGAAACATGTGCAAGGGAAAACGCTAAGTCGACATATCCAAGCAACATTGTGGTAGCTCCTACGGAAATATGTAAATGGCGACAGTACGTCATAGAGTTGGCAAGCACGTGACCTTGATAAACGTTGTTCTGAGCGGGGTGCGGCAATTGAAGCTTGAGTTGGACTGTTAGTGGAAGAATGGCTCCGTACCATCGCTTAGAAGACTCTTTGCAGTGGAGACTGAAGACTCTTTGCAGTTGGAAGCAGGGCATTCGCAAGATGACTGAACGCAGAGTTGCATTTAGAGTGTTTTTTCTGGGGGGGGCGGGAATTACAAATTTTGAGGGGGCTGAAACTTGTTGCCTGATTATATAACATATAATCACAATTTTGTTATTCCTATATAAATTAATGTACGTGGACCTTAACTAAAAGAGACATACAAAGACTGCAGACAACTCAAAGCAGCATGGAGAGATGCATGCTTGGTGTGACCAGGAGAGATAAGAAGAGGAACTCGCGGATCAGAAAAATGACAAGAGTGGAAGACATCATGATCAGAGTAAAATCCTTGAAATGGCAATGAGCTGGACATATTGCCAGAAGGACAGACCATCGATGGACAGCTGAAATTTTAGACTGGATTCCAAGGGACAGGAAAAGACCCAGGAGAAAACCACATGTGAGATGGGTGGATGAAATTCGAAAGTATGCGGGAGTAACATGGAGGAAACTGGCACAAGACAGACCGTTGTGGAAGAAACTTGGGGAGACCTTCATCCAGCAGTGGATTGATAATGGTTGACAATGATGATGAGTGATATAAACATTTTAAACAAGAGTATAAAAATGCAAAATGTTCTTATGCCAGTATATCGCAAATGCAAATTTCAAGAGATCTACACATACAAGTGACCAAAAATATAAAAATGTTATATATTTGCTTTAATTCAGTAATGCCCCGGGGATTTCACCATGGGGTGGTATAAAATATTGAGGATGCTAGTAAGATAACGCTGTGCTGGAGAAAATCTCCCCCAAAACATTAGGAGTGGTAAAAATGTCCGAATCTTACTATAAGCATGTTTCTCATTATTCAGGAATGTGTTACCTGAAAACGTATGGTGTAAACCATTCCCCAGCCATTTGGTTTCAGCCCCTTTAGATTATTTAGATTAGCACATAGTAGTAAAAAAAACTAACTGTTTGGATGACAGTTTGAGATGCCTCGATTATATATATATATTTTTGTAAGAGTATAAATCACCCATCGAAAAAAAAAACTTATTGGGCCGCGGATGGCCTAGTGGGCAACGTTCGTGACTGCCACGGAAAGGACCTCAGGTTCGATTCCAGCAGGTACGAACGCTCGATCTACCAAATATCCGCCGTGCGTCGGATGGGCACGTTAAGCAGTCGGACCCCGGGTACTGGCCCGCCGGTAACAAACAAGGGCGTCTTCCTCCCCCTTTCTCCTTCGCTTCCGTGTCACTTTCCTATCGGGCACTCTAGCCCAAATCTCCTAGCTTCCTATTTCTAAGGGTTGTTTAAGACCTGGGGTCAGACACTCCCTTCCTAAAATCCTCTGAAAACTTATTATGGGAACAATTTCTAATAATTTGCCATTGTTAAAAATTAGGTAGTAAGTATTTTGTTGTATTGGAAGCACTAACGTCATGTTAACTACACAGAGGCTTAACCGTGTACATGGCATCCAGAAGATTGAAATAAAGCTGAATGCCAGCTTCCAAAATATGATAATGTATGGCAGTGCAAACGTATCTACATTTTGTATTCTGTGGAACTAGGTTTTTATTGCGGAAGTAGTCCAAGTTGTTAGTGCTTCAAAAATTGCCCCTTCAGTGAAGGCTGTTTAATGTTTTATTGAAAGATGATAGAAATTTCAAATTGAAGTCCATGTGGATGTTATTTTGTACTATAATATTTTCCCTCATTTTCTTAATTTTTTTTAAATTTCTCCAAATATTCAGCTATAAACGAACGCAGTTAGACCAAATGTAAGGGGAGATCGCTCAAAAGCCTACGGAGGGCGTTCATGGATTTTCGGGGGGGGCTAAGCACCCCGAAAAACGATGCCTGAATACATCACTGACTGAACGTGCCGGACCTCCAATCTCTGGAGACAGTTCCAGGAAACCAAAACAATAGCCAGAAGGCCGGGACGAGGACGCCCACGAGCCACGAGGACCGATATTTGGTTTTAACAGCTCGCTGCCGTAGGGAGTCGACAGCCAAACAACTTTCGCAAGAACTCTCTCTCTCTCTCCTCCACTGCGGGAAATGCGATATCGAGGCAAACAGTTTACAGGAAACTCCACGAGAAAAGTCTGTATGTAAGAAGTCCAATGGCCATGTAACCCACTCTCGGCATTGCACAGACGGGTCCTTTTGAATCGGACGCGACAACATCAACCCCGGACCCTTGATCAATGGGCCTGCGCTCTTTTCAGTGACGAGTCGAGGTTGCAGCCTAAACACGAATTCTCGACGTATGTATAATTGGAGGGGGGGCCGAAATATTTCCTCCTACATTAGGGCAATTGACCACTACGGTGGTCGAGGAATCCTCGTTTGGGCTGGCATGTTG
This sequence comes from Macrothele yani, assembly GCA_039090855.1. Lineage (NCBI taxonomy): Eukaryota > Metazoa > Arthropoda > Arachnida > Araneae > Macrothelidae > Macrothele > Macrothele yani. The sequence goes on along the minus strand of CM077010.1, from coordinate 150,934,418 downwards.
GGTGGACGCACGTCCTTGCACGTCTTTCTGGGACGCTTCTTGATTGCTGCACACTACAAGGATGACATACTACAGCCCCCTATGTAGGAAAGCTGTTGTCCCCAGTTCCTTTTTATGGACGATAATACTTGTCCCCATAGGGCTTTCCTTTTTATGGACGATAATGCTCGTCCCCATAGGGCTCAGCTGGTCGACGAATTCCTGGAGAGTTAGGGTATTCACAGAATGGAGTGGCCCGCAAGATCTCCCGGACTGAACCCAAAAGAGTATGTCCAGGGTGATCTGGGAAGAAGAGTGGCACGCGAGATATTCCGGGACTCCGACAGGCCTTGGTAGAAGAGTGGTGCTTCTTGACCCAAACTCTCATTCAACCTTGTAAACAGCCTGAGGGGTCGTTCTGTGAGTTGTACAGCTATTTGGGGTAATCACACTCCCTATGAGCCCCTTAAAATCCACGACACTTGCTGCATCACTTTTGGACTGCCCTGCTGTCTTTTTGCATGCTTCCTCCTCATGCGGTGGTCGCATTTCTTTTCTGTTGCCTATTGCTGCGTTATAGATATATGTATATCCGTACCAACTGTCATTAAACTCGTTCTTGTAGATATTGCATTATTCGAAATTCTGTGTTTGTCACGTTAATTTTGGACACCAGTGTATAGGCTACTAGGGACACAGGCGATCATATCGACAATGACTTCATGGATAGCGAATTCATCGGAAGACAATTCATCGAATGCAAGTTCTAGTTTCCTCAAATTGTTTCACCACAAAGTGCAAACCGGCACAGGTGATAGAACCATCGAGTTTATACTATTAGGTGGAGACACCACTCCTATCCACGCAGCATTGGCCGCCATAGGTCACCGTCCGTACTGCAAGTGACGTCACATCAGGTCACGGCGCAGCCGCAGATGAGAAGCCGCTTTTTTTTTTTTTTTTATTGGAGGTTTAACGACCACCGTGAGCAACTCAATGGGCTATAAGCAGTCGCCCGTCCCTAATTTAGGGTCACTGGTTCCAGGGAAGGGAGAGAACCAGTGCCGTAAGACAAACACAACATCCATGCCTCACCGGGATTCGAACCCGGACCCTGTTCGGACGAATGATCAGAGGCCATCGCTTAGACCACTGCGCCACCGGGCGGCGAAGCCGCTTTGAAACCAATAGAATAAAGGCTTCTAGACGTATAAACAGATAAAATGAGGAATTCAATAATCTTTATCAATTATGCACAAGCTTACTGTTTTATCAATAATTTAGTTCTGCCGCCCTGGTGGCGCAGTGGTCTAAGCGATGGCCTCTGATCATTCGTCTGAAAGGGATCCGGGTTCGAATCCCGGTGAGGCATGGATGTTGTGTTTGTCTTACGGCACTGGCTCTCTCCTTTCCCTGAAACCAGTGACCCTTAATTAGGGACGGGCGACTGCTTATAGCCTATTGAGTTGCTCACGGTGGTCGTTAAACCTCCAATCAAAAAAAAAAAAGTTAGTTTTTTTGCTTGTATGTGACGTCACGCCAAATATTAGCTGCGACCTATGGCGACAGAGTCAGTGGTGTCTCCATTTAATATAAGCTCGATGGATAGAACCTTGGTCCTTCTTGAGGCCTCTTTGCGTTCGGAACTTTCGATTCTTTTGCCGTTTCTCCGCTTACACAAAAAAGCTTCGCCGCCCCGGTGGCGCAGTGGTATAAGCGATGGCCTCTGATCATTCGTCCGAAAGGGATCCGGGTTCGAATCCCGGTGAGGCATGGATGTTGTGTTTGTCTTACGGCACTGGCTCTCTCCTTTCCCTGAAACCAGTGACCCTTAATTAGGGACGGGCGACTGCTTATAGCCTATTGAGTTGCTCACGGTGGTCGTTAAACCTCCAATCAAAAAAAAAAAAAGTTAGTTTTTTTTGCTTGTATGTGACGTCACGCCAAATATTAGCTGCGACCTATGGCGACAGAGTCAGTGGTGTCTCCATTTAATATAAGCTCGATGGATAGAACCTTGGTCCTTCTTGAGGCCTCTTTGCATTCGGAACTTTCGATTCTTTTGCCGTTTCTCCGCTTACACAAAAGCTTCGCCGCCCCGGTGGCGCAGTGGTCTAAGCGATGGCCTCTGATCATTTGTCCGAAAGGGATCCGGGTTCGAATCCCGGTGAGGCATGGATGTTGTGTTTGTCTTACGGCATCGGCTCTCACCCTTCCCTGAAACCAGTGACCCTTAATTAGGGACGGGCGACTGCTTATAGCCCATTGAGTTGCTCACGGTGGTCCTTAAACCTCCAATCAAAAAAAAGCAGACCATTAATAACTACAGCTTATCACTGTGCTTTTAAAGGCATCATATTTGCATATCTTTCATGGTTTGCATCAGGAACGTAGCAGGCTTTTCTTTTCTGGGAGGGCGAGACTTGAAATTACGACCTTTTAGTTCGAAAGTTCCTTACTTCCACTCAAATACTATGCAGATCTTACTTTTACCTTCGTTATAGGAAAGTGTTACGATCGTCAAAAAATCTCACTTCCAGTTTTCGTCATAATTTCACTCAAAATTTAAAAATTGGGTGAATATCAAAGAGCCAACGGTTGTAAATACCAAGTAAAGCGTAAAAGTTATGTGAACACCGACAACACAACACGTGCAAAAATGCAAAATGAAAACAAACCAGCACAGAACGAATGAGTATTAGAAAGTAAAAGTAACAAGTTAGTAAAATCATGCAATGCATTGATTATGATACGCTTTCAAACATATCAGAAATCATTGCTCAGTTTATGAGGATAATGGCTGTGGAATAAATTTAGCTCATGTGCCCTGACCTGTGACCCCATTTCGACGATATTAAACAGAATTGGTTCGGTATACCTCTGGAACAACATACTAAAGTTTTGTCACAATAGAAGCATTTTTAGTCAAGTTATGGGGATAATGGCTGTGGAATAGATCTCGCTCCTGTGTCCTGACCCTTGTTTTTTTTTTTTGTTTTTTTTTTTTAATTGGAGGTTTAACGACCACCGTGAGCAACTCAATGGGCTATAAGCAGTCGCCCGTCCCTAATTTAGGGTCACTGGTTCCAGGGAAGGGAGAGAGCCAGTGCCGTAAGACAAACACAACATCCATGCCTCACCAGGATTCGAATTCGGACACCTTTCAGACGAATGATCAGAGGCCATCGCTTAGACCACTGTGCCACCGGGGCGGCAGTCCTGTCCTGACCTTTGACCCAATTTCGATGATATTCTACAGAACCAGTTCAGTGTACTTCTGGAACATGATAAAGTTTTGCTGCAATCGAAGCATTTTTACGCAAGTTATGACGCATAAGGGAGATGGAATGGATCCCGCTCCTATGTCCTGACCTTTGACCCCATTTCGTCCATTTTCAATAGAGTTCGTCCGCAGGTTGTTTTTTTTTTGATTGGAGTTTTAACGACCGCCGTGAGCAACTCAATGGGCTATTAGCAGTCGCCCGTCCCTAATTCAGGGTCACTGGTTCCAGGGAAGGGAGAGAGCCAGTGCCGTAAGACAAACACACCATCCATGCCTGACCGGGATTCGAACCCGGACCCCTTACGGACGAATGATGAGAGGCCAGCGCCTTAGACCACTGCGCCACCGGGGCGGCATCCGCAGGTTGTCCCCTACCACATACTAAAATTTCATCGAAACCGAACCATTTTTACGCGAGTTATCGTGCGGACAGACAGACGGGCAAAGCTGGAGCGTATACGTTTCTTCAACCGTATACAAAGCTGGAGCGTATACGTTGGAAAGCGTGAACAATGGGAAGGTGCGTTCGGAGAAGGGCTTGAAAAATCCCATTCGAGGTTAAATGCTCAGAGGAACATTCGGCGACAGAGCACAAATGACTAATTAGCTCTTCATCTTTACAACGTATTCGGAAAGATCACGGAGGTTAGACATATCTGCATGTTGTTTTACATACCTCCCTCCCTCCATTCACCGTTTCGGACAATTCCATTCATTCATACGAGGGGTCCAACGACTCACAGTGTAAGGCTCTGTACGCTGGTTAGCTCCGCGTAGTAGTGTATGCGGCTAACTAAAGTATTTACAAAACAAGATACTGAAGTGTATAACTGTTTTTGAGTTTAAATGTTTGGCAAATTTATTGACACTGTATGTTTCTATTTTTGGGGGGAGGCTCCCCAGAATATGAAATTGCGCCCCTGATATGAACTTCCTGGGAGGCCAACAGCCCTCCCTGCCCTCCTGGTAGCTACGGCCCTAGTTTGCATGCTTCTAAAGCGCCCCATATCGCCGCCTTTTTGAAGTAAAAGTTCTTCAGTTGCCAAGCAAAATTCTACTAGCTAATGCCAGCAAATCGCACTAATACATGCATTTGCTCATAAAGTTTTAAAATTTAAACGAACTTTCGAGCCACCCGGTATGCATCCCTGAAAACTTACATAAATAAATTTTAATCATTGATTCAGCTTTCAGAGGGGGCGAATGTTATTCTTAAATGAGGGAACAATGAACTACACCTGCCGGCCACTGAATTATAAACTCTTATTCAGTACCTGGTTGGGCCTTCCGAATTACAGCACGTACGCATTTTGACATAGATTCTTTCAGCATAACAAGCGTTCACCAGACAGTCCCATAACTGACTCGTATTTGAACGGAAGAGGACTTTGCTCCCGGGTCTGTTTTTCTAACATGTCCCATACGTTCTCAATGGGGTTCAGATCTGGGCTTTTGTGGTCTCCCAGGAAAATTTTGGAAGTCGCTGTCATGCTTGCTGAACCACTGCTCAATGCATATCTTTTTTTTTTTTTTTTCGCCCATCCCTAATTTAGGGTCACTGGTTCCAGGGGGAAGGGAGAGAGCCAGTGACGTAAGACAAACACAACATCCATGCCTGACCGGGATACGAACCCGGACCCCTTACGGACGAACGATCAGAGGCCAACGCCTTAGACCACTGCGCCACCGGGGCGGCGAATGCATCTTGCGCGATGTGAAGTAGCATTATCGTCCACGAAACAGCCCTCACCTTCTGGATAAAAAATCAACATTTCAGGATGGACTTGATCGACAAAAATGTTCATATATTCCTTGGACGGCACTCGACCCCCAGCAATATCAGGGGACCCCTTCGGTACCAACAGAAAGTTCCCGACACCATGATACCACCTCCAGAACCTTGAGTTGAAGACAAGCTGGGTCTATTGCTTCATGGGGCTTCTTTCAACTCTCCGCCTACAGCCGGTACAAAACAAGGTATACCATGACTCGTCGGACCACATCACCTTTTTCTAATAGCATCTAGTCAGTGTTCCTGACACCGCTGTAGACTAACTTTTTGGTTCTTCGCAAAAATAAGCGGTTTCTGTATATGCGTGAGACAGCCAATCTCGACCCTCTTCAATTCCCAGCGCATTTATTCGCTGAGGTACTGGTCAGGAACAGCTTTCATTGAATGCTTCGGTCAATTGCTGGACACAGGAATCCTGTTGTTCCGAACAAGCCTTCTCAGACGACGGCGATCTCGTTCCTAACAGATTGTCGTGGAGCCGCTGTTGCATCTTAGACAAGCAATGTGGGTTATTTTTCCACTGATTAAAGACCTGGAACATCTCACCTTTTGAGAAACAAGTCAGCTCTCCTGTTTTCAAATCATCGCTCCTGCCGGACAGGCGCTCACAATAAACCCTTTATCGAACTCCTAAAGATCCTTCGTTTTTCCCATTGTGATCAACACTACTGACCAACCGCAGTCTTAAATAGTTGCCTAAATCACGTTGTTACGAACGTGGCCACGTATTTTGCATACGCGTTGCGTAAGTGACGTTTCCGTACGTATACATAAAAGGTTTCTAATTCAGTGGCCGGTGTGTGTATTTAATATTGGAATACTTCTTCAGCTCATACGCTTATAACCAACAAATGGAAAGTTATGATCCTTTGAATTACTACTGTTATTCCACGGAGAGGATTCCATCCATTTACATAAACTTTTAATTTTCGAAAAACGTGCCTTATCTTTCGGTGACTTGTCATTTGATAATTTAACTTAGAGTTCTATTTTCGAAAAACTTACTTTGCTGCGAACTTTTATTCCATAATTTAGCTTTCGATTTTTACGCATTCGATGACTTTATTTTTGATTAATTCACCCTGAGCCTTGCTATCAAGTGCAACCTTTTTTATTATTATTATTGGGTGTTTAATGACCACCGTTTTCAATTCAAATGATCATCTGTAGAGGATTTTAGGAAGGGAGTGTCTGACCCCAGGTCTTAAACAATCCTTAGAAATAGGTAGCTAGGAGATTTGGGCTAGAGTGCCCGATAAGAAAGTGACACGGAAGCGAAGGAGAAAGGGGGGAAGACGCCCTGATTTATTACCGGGGGCCAGTACCCGGAGTCCGACGGCTTATTGTGCCCATCCGACGCATGGCGGATATTCAGTGGATCGAGCGTTCGTACCTGCTTGGGATCGAACCTGAAGTCCTTTCCGTGGCAGTCACAAACGTTGCCCACTAGGCCACCCGCGACCCGCGGCCCGGGCTATATATAAGCAGTCACCCGTCTCTAAATTCCCTAATTTAGGGCCACTAATTCCAGGGATGGGAGAGGGTACATCTATGCCTCACCAGGATTCGAACCCGGACCCATCTCAGACGAATTGTCAGAAGCCATCGCTTAGACCACTGCGCCACAAGTGCAGCCCCGAAAATATATTTTCGCCTCAGAAGTGGTCGACTGTTGAACCTGTGAGGACGTGTGTGTGAGCAAGCTCCTTTTCTCAATGTCCGTTGTGTAACTGTACTGCTCATAATGCTAACAGGCAGATCTTCAAACCTGTTTCCTTAAACGATAAATGTTTCTGCTTACAGTCCGTGTTAACACCCCCGTTTTACATATTCGGAGCGATAACGAAGTAACACGTGAAATCAACATCACGTGCTGCTACTTTAAATTGTGCGCACCTATTCTCTGTACGCAATCAACAAACATTTGCCAGTAATGGGGAAACGTGGCGACTTTAGCCAATTTGACCGCGGCTAGATAGTTGGGGCCCGGAGGACAGGCGCCAGTATTTCTGAAACAGCCACACTTGTTGGCAATTTCCGCACTACTAGGTGTACCAGGATTGGATCAACCATGCACAGACATCCAGCAAAAGGGATCACACTGTTCAGCTACGCGCGGTTTACCCTAGAGATGAGCGTCACGACTGGTACCTCAGCAACAGTCACCCACCAGTACAACAAGCGGTGCAGTTCGATATACTTCTGATTTTTTTTTTTTTTTTGATTGTAGGTTTAACGACCACCGTGAGCAACTCAATGGGCTATAAGCAGTCGCCCGTCCCTAATTTAGGGTCACTGGTTCCAGGGAAGGGAGAGAGCCAGGGCCGTAAGACAAACACAACATCCATGCCTGACCGGGATTCGAACCCGGACCCCTTTCGGACGAATGATCAGAGGCCATCGCTTAGACCACTGCGCCACCGGGGTGGCTTCGATATACTTCCATATGCACCATGCGCGGTACCTTGCTACACTCAGTGTTCCACAGCCGGAGACCAAAAAGGGTACCGATGATAATGCCCAATCATCGCAAACAATGCCACCCATAAGCCAAGGAACGTCGGCAATGGACCCTCGACAGATAGAAGAAAGTGATCTGGAATGACGAGACCCGTTTCCTGTTGCACCATGCTGATAGCCGGGTTCGCATATGGGGTTAACAGCATGAAGCCCTATTCTCCCTGGTTGCACAGTTGGGATTCAACAGGCCAGTGGAGGTGGTGTTCTGGTCTGGGGAGCTATTTCCTGGCTAGGTCCGTTGGTGATCATTCCACAAACACTGAATGGTGGACGCTACAGGGACCTGTTAGGCGGCCATCTCCATCCATATCTGCAGGCGGTTTACCCAGAACACTGCAAAATCACGCTTTACACAATGTGCAAAATCTCTGGCAGGAAATGGGACTCTCAGTAAATCGCCAACCTAAATGGATGTCAAATTTCAAATTGTTATATTTAAATCTGTGCTCATAAACACACTGATTCACACAGCGACGAAAAGACAGGAAAACAGTAACTCGTAGCAGAACGTTGAAGTGTGTTTATGACTCCACGCTATTCCAAACGCAAACTAGTATGACCAGTAATGCTTTTTTAAGAGCGCAGACCATGGGAATTTAAAACTCTGCGTTCAAACCACGAGGAAATAAAAACATGACCTGTAGTGCCATCTAGAGAGCTTTGAATTACAGTTGACGACTTGGGGATGTCCGCTGGTAAAATAGCACTCCTGCAGCTACAAATATTACTTACTAGACTTTCTTTACTACACGAAGCAACGAACTTTCTCCTCTTCACGAAAATATTGCACAAGCGAATTAAGTTTAGCGGACAAACGTCAGCGGGTCTTATTGGAAATACATAGAAAGAAGAAATATACATATATATATATAACAGCAACTCGTACCACATCCTTGAATTGCATTGCTCCGTTGAACTCAACCGGTACTCATTTTGGGTAGCACACCCTGAGAGTTCCGCTGTTTCATTTGAAACCATAGGGAAATAAGAACGTGACCAACAGCGCCATCTGGGAAGCGTTTGTACCACAGCTGCTTTAACGTCGCCGGATGTGCGCACGCAAAACAGCACACCCCAGGATTCTAGCGCGAATGCGCTATGTTTACTTAACGAACCTTTTCTTCTTAATGAAAGCATTATGTGGGGAAATTAATTTTAACCACCACTCGAAACCTTAGGACAAACTCTGACGAGTTTTATTAGAAATAAATCCGAAAAATAATTGATAATATAGGATAAATTGAGACTCTGTGTGGGTGTGCGCCACACACCTAGCACACCCCGAGTATTCGTCCCTGAGATCAAGTTGCACATGAAGAAAATATCAAGAAAAAGAAAAATGCTAATGCAAAAGAGAAGGGAGATGAGGACAAATAAAGAAAATGTAACTTCCAAAGTAGAATATACAGAGTTATGCAAGACAACTCGGAAAAATACCCCTGACAACAAAGAAATTTAATTGCGAACTAGTGAGAAAAGCAATTGAAAATAATCAAATCCTAAAGAAATCAAAGGGACATCTCAATAAGGGGGAAAAAAACAGATTATGACACAGAGAAAAGAAGATGGATCTGTAACAAGAAATAGAGGTGAAATTTTGACAAGAGTGAAAGATTTCTACACAAAATTATATGATGAAAGAGATTATACACCTATTCCAGTCATTAAGAAAGGTACCAGAACCAAAGTTCCTCCTGTCCTCCCAGCAGAAGTTGCACATGCAATTAAGATCGTGAAACGGGGAAGAACTACAGGAGAAGATAGAATTACCGTGGGCATTGCATGGGAAGCAAGCGGAGAAATAGAAACTACGCTCGCCCGCGTTTTCACTAGATACCTGAATGAAGAAAGATTCCTGAGGATTGGAATAATGCTACAATGATCCTGCTACGTAAAAAATGTGACATTGAGGATCTCAGGAACTGCAGGCCCATCAGCCTCCTTTCAGTGGTTTATAAAATCTTCATTAAGGTTCTCTCACATCGCTTGAAGGTAACCGTAGACATGGCTCAACCAAGAGAACAAGCTGGATTCAGGAGTGGCTACAGCACCATTGATCATATTCATGCACTGAGAGAACTAATTGAAAGAACAAGAGAATATGAACTCCCGTTATGCATGGCTTTTATCGATTATGAAAAGGCCTTTGATTCCGTGAAACCATCAGCAGTTACAATGGCGTTGAAATTCTGCAGTATTGAAGATGATTTTCATAGATGTTATTATTATTAGTAGTAACATCTATGAAAATGCACGTGCAAACGTTCGGATATTTGAGGATACAGCACCAATAAAAATTGGAAAGGGAGTAATACAAGGTGACACCATATCTCCCAAGCTCTTTAATGCCACACTGCAGAATGTCTTTCAATCTTTGAACTGGGAAAACAAAGGGATAAAGATTAAAGGAGATTATTTAACTCACCTTTATTTTGATGATGATGTAATCATTTTTTCAAGTACCCCTTCAGAGCTGCAAAGTATGATCCAGGAACTCACTGACAAGAGTAAGGAATTGGGACTGAAAATGAACTTTCAGAAGATAAAAGTTATGTACAATGCTTTTACAAGAATGGAAAATTTATCAATTGATGGGGGAAACTGGAGATAACTGATACCTACATTTACCTTGGACAGCAGATATCAAGCGAGGGTCACATTGATGAGGAAATTAATCGGCGTATAAAACTTGGATGGTGAGCTTTTGGAAGAAACAGTAAAATTTTCAAAAGCAATATGCCTTTAAGTCTTAAAAGAAAAGTGTTTAATCAATGCATCTTTCCAGTGCTTACGTACACAGCAGAGACGTGGACTTTAACTAAAAATGGCATACAAACGCTGCAACCTGGAGAGGTGCATGCTTGGTGTAACCAGGAAAGATAAGAAGAGGAACTTGTGGATAAGGAAAATGACAAGAGTGGAAGACATCATGATGAGCGTAAAGTCCCTAAAATGGCAATGGGAAGGACATTTTGCCAGAAGAACGGACCACAGATGGGCAACAGAAATTTTAGAATAGATTCCAAGGGACAGAAAATGACCCAGAAGAAGACCACACAGGAAATGAATAGATGAAATTCTCAAGCCTGCCAGAGTAACATGGAAGAAAGTAGCTCAAGACAGACAGTTGTGGAAGAAACTTGGGAGACCTTCATCCAGCAGTGGATTGATAATGTTTGACAATGATGATGACATGGCGTCTGGCGTCACCTTCCGATCTCCAAGTGTTTTTTCCATCTTTCTCATCTAAGCACCATTCTTCTATCAGGACATTTTGTTTTGAATTATATTGTTGAAAATGCTATTTATATTTATAATCTTTGAAGGTTCATTAATGGAACTGTATTTCTGGATATAAAAATTTTCTTTAATTATTTTTTTGTTTTTATGAAGTTCATAGTCCAACTATATTTTAATATTTTGCCATAAAGATCCACTTCACACACATGGCTCCACATTCAATTGTAATGTACTTATTTTGTCCTCATTGGAAACTAATGTTCTAATAATTATTTGTTTTATTAATTTTTCTTTAAATTATCCTATTCTATTTTTATCGTGGTTCACGCTTCCTGGGTTTGCAGCAAGTTTTCTGTTTCAATGGTTGTGTACAGAGATACATTTTATTTTTATACAACTCTGCTTACTTCCACCAGTAGCTTAAAAGGTATGTTACGAAAATTAACAAATGGTGCACAAAATGTTTCTCATAGCAGAAGGAAGGTATTAGAGACAGCGATTTTCAAATCAAACAGCTGAAAGAAGCAATATAGAAGGAAGCATGCTATAACTCTATGCCCTCTAGTTGAAGAATTTTGCATAATGGAAAAGTTCAAAATAGCTGAAAAGTATTTTTTATTGCTCATGGCAAAAGCTATCTATGCTAAGAACAAAAAAAAAATTACAAATGTCTCAAGAAAGCAGAGATAGCAAGAAAAAGGTTTTGATCTTTATGCTTTCTAGGGGGAAGTTGCACATTATTTAAAGAGCATCTTATTGTAGTAAAAATCTCACTCATTCCCCATTATCTTTATTGTAGCGAATAGCATACAGTAAAAAAAGAAATTTCTCAATAGGGTTTTTAGAAGCAGAGATACAGATGCAAATGGAAGTACACAAACACCACCTAGCAGCAGAACTGTGAACTACAAACATCCTCAAATACAGACCTAAAGTGCTCCATAAGATAAATGGTATCCGATGTTAAAAGAATTTTTTAAATCGGACATTCAGAAGTACAGATATTGAGAAAAATACATTCAATATTTGCGCCCTCGTTACGAAATTGCGCATTATTTTGGGAAGAAAATATACACAAGTTTTCATAGTTTGTAGTATCTGATCGAAAAGGAATTTTTTCAGTTGGGTTTTTAGTCCCGCAGATATTGCTGTAAACGGAAACTCGAACTTACGCCCTCTAGTGGCACACTTGTGCGTTAAGAACATTTTTAAATTATATGAGAAACATTTCACACTGAAAATGCTCTCTAACAAAGAAATAATTTTTCAAATTGGACTCATAGAAGCAGAGATATCGACAAAAATAAGATATGCATCTACGCCCCTAGCGGAAAAACCATGCACTATTTTAAGCACAAGATATTCCCAAAAGGTTATACAAGGTGAGCCGTATCTGTTCACAAAAGGAATTTTTCAATCGAGTTTTCAGAAGCTCAGATTTTGTTGCAAATACATCAGAAGCCAAAATAAACTCGTATGCTCCTAGTGGCCAAACCATTTTTTACCAAAAATGAGAAATTGTATGCTAATCATTTCCCATTAGGAGTTGTAGGCATATCCAACGCAGGAGGAATTTTTCAAATTGGACTTTTAGAAGCGGAGATATTGGACAAACCACAATTCACCTTTAGGCCCCTAGCAGAAAATCTATGCATTACTTGAAAATGAGACTGTAACTAAAATAGTCTTCGATATAAATGTCATCAAAGGGAAAAAGAATTTTTTCAATAGGACATTTGGAAGTAAATATATGAAATAAAATGTATTTTGAATTCGATAGGATATGAATTTATGCCCTCTAGCGGCGAAGTTGTACATCAGAAAAAAAAATGAATTAAAGGATCAATTATTCTCAGATTTCAAGCTTCCCAATACAAAAAAAATTACATATCACACCAATAGTTGCAGAGATATGGTGTCTCCCCGGCTGGACAGACAAAGCGATAACATACACAGATTTTTTTAATTTTATTTTTTTCAAAAGACATGCTAATAAATGCAGCTTTAGCACTGCTAACAGACAAGAAAACCAACTGATGTCTGACAAATTTCTCTCCCCACTGCCTGCATTTTGCAAGGGGTAGTGAGGGAATTTTGTCAGACATAAGTTATATCAGTAGAAAAATCTTAAACTACAAAACATCATGCAGGGATGTAAAGGCTGGAATGAATAAAATTCCAGGACTTTCCCAGGAACCATAAGAACCATGATTAAGAGACATAAAAATAATAATCTTAAACTATTTTACAAGAAAAAAAGATTAGAAAGCACAAGTTTAATTAAATTTCAGAATATTAAAATAAAAAATATATACCATAATTTTCGCAGCAGCTCCTATGGTAAAAAAAAAAAAGTGCGGTTTGCTCACCCTGTAGTTCTTATGCCAATGTAGCACTAACCAGAGTTGTATAAAAATAAAACGTATCTATGTACACAACCATTGAAAGAGAAAACTTGCTGCAAACCTGCAAATCACACACACGATAATAGTAGAATAAGGTAATTTAAAGAAAAATTAATAAAACAATAAATAATTATACATTACAAATTTCAGTGAGGACAAAATAAGTTCATTACAACTGAATGTGCAGCAATTTGTGCAAAATTGACCTTTAGGGCAAAATATTAAAATATTGGAGTATGTTTCTCATAAAAACGAGAGACTAATTAAATTAAGGAAAGAAAAGTTTTTATATCTAGAAAAACAGTTCCATTAATGAACCTTAAAAAATTTTAAATAGCATTTTCAACAACTTAATTCAAAAATAGTAGACTTACAAAATGCATAAGGAAATTATTTTAATTGAATAACTGGAAACTGCAAGAAGAGCCTGGCAATAAAATTTAAATTCTTTCTGTGTAAATGAAACTTTTGATACAGTTCCTATACTTTGATAACAGGACTTGATAAAATCTGGAGGCCAGAAAAATCTGTAAAAACGAAAGAACTCAGAAGATATCCTAATTTGGAAACTATTCGCGTACAGCATACGCGTGTACGTCTATATTCTACTACTCTGGCACTAAGACCAATTTTGTTTTCTCTTTTCAAAACAACTGCTCAGCAAACAGCAGTTGTAAGTTTGTGTGAGATATCACTCACAGTAAATACCCATTACTTTCCCCCAGTTTTTTATAACCATACACATATTCCTGCATAATTATTGAGAATGAGAGGAAGGTTCATCACCGTTATTTTTCTCCAGTGTGACTTGCCTTTTCCACTTTCTCATGAAACTGTGCTGACCAAAAGTTTTAGAACACAGCAAAATCCATCAATGCTAAAATTCAGCACTGATTTAGATCCTCTGGAGTTGGCCCCTGTGAACTTTGTAGCAGCATACATCTTCCATCTGAATGCTGTGGTTCACGCCTTCGCATTCTGTCTTGCATGCCTTTTCCCTCACGAAGTAGCTGGCTAAATCTGGCTCTCTCTGTTTTTATGGGAACTTTCTCTCATTAACACATGATGTTGCCAACAGTCAGATGATTCTCACTTTCATTCCCAATTTTGTTTCCTAAATAGAGATTTTTGACAAGTGCTGGCTGCTCTCAACCCAATGCAGTGCTTAACCTGAGAATTACATTATACACTGCCGGAAAGTGAAAAAAGAACACCAAGAAGGAATTTGCGGACGATCATGAAATTTAAATATGTTAATGGGGTCTAGTTTACGTAGGTGTGATGTTAATTTCGGGACCAACCGGTGAGCGCTTACGCCACAGCACGACATAATATGCAAATTATCGTTGGTGGTATTTAAGGAGTACGGCAAAGTGAATGCAATCAGATGTCGGCGTACGGACACATGCGAAGACCCTGAAGAAGCTGCAATGCCTGGACATGGAAGACGTGTACGATTTCAGCAGTTATTGGACTTTGCGCGAGGTCGTCTAGTCGGGCTCCGCGAGGCAGGGTGGTCGTATCGTCGTATTGCGGAGCGAATTAGACAGGAAGTATCGGTGGTGGTACGATGGTGGCGTAGATGGTCCGAGGAACATTCCCACATGACAAAACGTGGAACCGGGAGTCACAGATGGACTGATGAGCGAACCCATCGACACATAAGAAGAGCGGCGTTGTCAAGCAAAATATCCACTGAGACGAAAATCCGAGCTGCCGTTGCACCTGATATGACTGTGAGAACAATCTGCAACCGTCTACTGGATGCAGGACTATGTGCACATGTGCCTCTGGCATGTGTACCTCTGACTTCAGCCAACCGTCAGGAACTGCTGCAGTGGTGTCGCCAACGTCTGCACTGGAGAATGCAAATGGTGATCTGTAGTGTTCAGCGATGAAAGCAGATTCTGCTTGGGTGCCTCTGATGGCCGCATGCGTGTTCGCAGACGCACAGGAGAGCGTCTCCACCCTTCTTGCATACGCCAGCGACACACAAGGCCTACACCTGGTCTCCTGGTGTGGGGAGCGATCAGCTATCACTCCCGTATACAACTAGCGTTTGTACCTGGTACGTTAAACAGCACCTCCTACATCAACAACATCATTCAGCCCGTTGTTGTGCCATTTGTAAGGTCGGTCCATCGTGGTGTTTTCCGGCAAGATAATGCATGCCCACACACGGCACGTGCAACGCAACATGCACTTCAGGGTGTGAGACAACTTCCATGGCCTGCACGTTCACCGGATTTGTCCCCCATTGAGCACGTGTGGGATTTTATGGGACAACGACTTATCCGGTCTCCACGGCCAGCCACGATCATCCCCGATTTACGCATCCAGGTTGAGGATGCTTGGAACTCAATACCCCAAACTTACATCCAACATCTGTACGACAGACTCCATGCCAGAATTGCACAGTGTGACGCAGTTCATGGTGGTTCAACCTCGTACTAACCATGTTACAGGGAAATGTTATTTTTCAGTTTACCAGCAAATACAGATGTATTTTGCCATAATGTTTTGATCACGTTATCCTCTGTATTCCGTTATTATGCTGTATAAATTTAGTTGGTATCAGACATCTCCTTCTTGGTGTTCTTTTTCACTTTCCGCCAGTGTATATGCCAGGCTAAATCTGTCTTAAATACACACCAAAAGCTGCATAATGATTTTCGGTTGCATAACTATTCAATGTGTACTCTAGAAATAAAACAGACAAAACGCAGGAGTAGGAGGTAAAAGTTTTATCAACAAAGTTATTTGGAAAATCACATTTACAGATAGTTTTAACACCAGTAAGAAACAGTGGAATCCTATTGCATTTTTAAAATAATTCTTTTACACTACAAATGGGTGGTGTCATTTTTTTCCTTTTTGCTTTGTTGCTTGAACTGCTCTCTTTGCACGAACCATTTCAACTAAATCCTACAATAAGACACCATAATTTGTTCATAAATAAAAAATCACAACAAAATCAGTATACACTGCACAAAGCAACATGAAAGAATTAATTATTAAAGGAAACTACTACTTATGTATAATCAATCATAAATGTGCTGAAACAAAATACACAGTATTAATTTCAGATAAGGTCTAATCCACAAACAGGTCCATTTCCTATACAGCAACACCCAATCACATGGATGTGTGAAAAAAAAAATCCCATAAGGAAGTCATAATGAAATCATTAGGGCTGAAAACTTTAGATAAAAGGCTTGCAAACTTTGTGCTGTGGATTTTTTTAAGGGTTCCACAAATTTTTATAATACTTTGGAATAGCATTGTCATAACTTTTAAAAGATTTTTGTGATCATAAGAAATGCAAATCTGGCCTACAAAAATAGTTTAAAACATTTTTATTTATAATTTTGTGTTTCCAACATCTCAGAATTCTTCTTGGAAGAAATAATAATTAGCTGTAACAAAGAATGGTTAATGTAGTCACTCCCACTTTGAAGATTAACATAATAGCAGCTATTCTCTACTGCCCACTTCATTCTCTACTTCAACCAACAAATGCTGGCGAGTAGAAGTAAATCGTTACACCCACCACCACCACCACCCCTTTTCCTACACACAATCTGCTATAGTGAAAATACAACCTAACTCTTGGTTTTTTAATTTGGTCGTGGCTGCACTTTAAGAATTTATTTTTGATGGGTACCGCTCCATTTTGCCAACAGTTCGAAGCAATTTTTATTTGCAAGTAGTCCCCTTCACATTTTTCTTCGTTAGTCAGTTAGTGTTGGTTGGATTACAGCTTCACTTTGCTGCAAAAAGACAAAATGGGTTATAACTCTCAGTACTATAAATACTTAACAGGAATTATCGAGGATAAATTTATTATGGTACATTACCTATCACATTTTCAATCTATACACTAGATCATCGTCAGGAGTTCTTGCGTCTTATTACTTCCACAGGTCTGGCAACCAAGCCTGGTAGATTTGCCATCCAGCATGGTAGTTGATGTTGCCACCTTGTGTCTTGTAAATTTCCAGGGATTCCTCTAATTTCTGGATAATTGCACGAGATTGATGTTTGATCACTTGTAAGGAATCCCAGTCCATTTTGTGGCCAGTTTGTTGTATGTGCCTGTCTAATCCTGTTTTGTTTGAAATGTTCCTTATTGCTGCTTTTGTGTTCATTAATTCTGGTGGTTAATGGAAAATCCATGAGGCTTGGTCACCAGACCTGTGGAAGTAGTAAGACGCAAGAAATCCTGATGATGACCTAGTTTATAGATCGAAAATTTAAGAGGTAATGTACCTTAATAAATTTATTCTTTATAATCCCCATTAAGTATTTATAGTACTAAAAGTAATTAAAGGAAGCCATGAAGTCATTAATTGTTAGTGTTATAACTGTTTTGTCTCTTTCATGGCTTAAAGAAGAGTGTTTCAATTTGACCCCTTTGCTTATTTACTCTACTTCAAACTAGATCACATGCAAGTGTGTATGAGTTAATTTAAAAGTTTTGTTCCCTGACTGTACAAAATTCTAATAAAAAAAATAATAATAAAGATGATAAGCCCCATTTCTGGATAATTGCACGAGATTGTACAATTTTCATGTACAATTTTCTTATTAGTGCAGCAATTGCCGGAGCAGGACTGTACAAGTTATTCTTATTACAGCAATTGCTTCAGGAATGAGACAGAAAAATAAAGAAAACTATTTTATCAGATGACACTATCAATAATATGAGAGATTCAGACAACGTCGAAAAGTGTTTTGCGCACAATGGAACTTCCATTTTTTTCTCTCTAAATATTAGGTTATATAGAAAATTCCAGCACTTTTGTACTATCATAAATACATACCTACCCAACATGCCAATTTTGGAAATCTTACAATTTTCATGCACTCACACATTGATGTAAGAAATATACCTAGTTCCAGTAAAACCTATCCAGAATTAAATAGTACTAAAATTTAAGAACAATTTTGGCTAATAAGAGCCACGTAATGCATACATTTTAGGATTTAGTGGCCTGTAACATTATACAGCAACGGCAATTCCTTAAACTTTTCTATAAGAAAGCGTATGCACTATAAACATAAATTATTCCAAATTTTTGTAAAACTTAATGTAAATAGAACACTATTAGGACTGCAAATAAAATAAAATAAGAATAATCAAAGTTATTTGCTTATTACACAGATATATACATAATATACATAAATGAAATCCCCAAAAGTACTGAAAATTAATTTGTCTTTTCACATTTTAAGTGTTGATAAGTGGCTGATTTAGCTACTGTCAAACCTTTTACTTAATTTTTGTTTATAGCAATGTCCTTTTTGAGAGTGCTGTCCTCTGTCTGCATAATTTTTTTTGTTAAATGTTTTGAGCTTCTGAATTAAATGTTAAGCTTGTTAGAAACAATGTGAAATTACATATATCATTTCTCATATTTGTTTCTAAACCTAGGTAGAAATTTTTGAAATACTGGTTTAATATATAATGGGAAAATATAAAAGCTCAAAGAGCCTATTTTTAACCATATTTTGGCCTGCTTCAAATGTAACATTTACAAGCATATCTACTGCACGTGCAGTGCATTTGTGCCAATTTCCATTACAATATGTATACACACTGAAGAGCAATTGAATTAGAGACAGCTGGCGTTATGCAAATGTGGTGCTGAGGGCAGCCCTGAAAAACGGAAATGACATGACGTATGCAGCGATCCGACAATATAAGGACTGATGCGACAGGAATCAGTAAGAGTTGGACGCAGTATGGGTAAGACGAAGGATCTAAGCGCATTTTATCATGGGCAAATCGTCGGGGCCCGACGAATGGGTCCCTCCATCTCAGAAGTCGTGCAGGCACTGGGATTTTCACGAGCCACTGTGTCACGGGTGCACCGTGAGTACACCGAATCCGGTAAAACCATCCCTGCAAGGGCCAACTGCTGTGGACAATAGCATGTGGATGAGCGGAGTCATCGTCGGCTAGCTCGCACTGTAACAGCGGATAGAAGGGCCACAGTGCAAGAAATCACTCGGCAATTTAACGCTGGTGCACAAAAACGTGTAAGCAGCCACACCATTCAGAACCATCTCCTCGCTATGAGGTACAGAAGCCATTGTCCCACGAGGGTACCGCTGCTAACAGCACATCACAGGGTGCAAAGATTAGCATGGGCGCTGGAACTTCGCCACTGGATCCTAAACATCTGGGAAAATGTTGCCTGGACTGATGAGTCGAGATTCTCGTTGGTACGTGCGGATTGCAGGATACCAGTACGGCGCAAACCACATGAAGCGATGGATCCTTCTTGCCAGCAGGGTACTCTTCAAGCTGGTGGGGGTGGCATTCTCGTCTGGGGACTGTTTATGTGGACTGAAATGGGACCCCTGGTACGTGTGACATCGTCCCTCACAGGGCAACGTTACCGGGATATCCTGGACAACCATTTGCTCCCGTTTGTGCATCTTCAACATCCCACTGGGGACCTCATCCTGCAACAAGATAATGCACCATGCCATTACTCCCGAATTGTATCTGAATGGTTGGATGAAGACTCCACCGACGTGACCTCGCTTCCTTGGCCAGCTAGGTCCCCTGACTTCAATCCCATCGAGCACATCTGGGATGCCATCGAGAGAGATGTTCGAAGCTCTGACCCCGCCCCTCTCCATCAAATTTCCGTGAACTGTGGTAGCTTGTTCAGGGGCCATGGATCCGTATGGCTTTCCAACGCTTCTGGTGTCTTGTCGAGTCCATGCTGAGACAAATCGCCGCTGTCATCAAGGCGAAAGGTGGTGCTACACATTACTAGACAGGTATCTCTAATTCAATTGCTCTTCAGTGCATAAATTTCAAAATGTTGCATTTTTGTCTGTCTACTTCATGTGCTGTGCATTTGAACTGATTGCCACGACAAAATACCATCCCCAAATGCCTGATCCTGTAGTTATGCCTTTTCACAGCCTATCCCAGGCCTGATTAAATTTTTTGAGAATGTAGCATTTTTGGGTCTATTTTCCTTATACACTTAGAATGTGTGTATCAATTTTCACGGCAAAATTTCACTGGGAAGTATCCGAGCCTGCTGTTGTGCGTGCATGCCTAGCCTAGGCCTGAAAAAAATAAATAAAATGTATGTAATATTTTTGTGTCTGTCTACTCAACGTGTAGTACATTTATACCGATTTTCGAGGCGGAATTCCTTAGGGAAGTACCCAAGCCTGCTATTAGAGGCCTTTAGTGCCTAGCCTAGGCCTGACTATAACTTTTGAGAACGTGATATTATTGTGTCTTGGTCCACTTCATGCTTAGTACATTATTTGTACTGATTTTGGGGGAAGTACTCAAGCATGGGGTCAGGCCTTTTTTTTTTTTTTTTTTTTTTTTTTTTTTTTTACTTTTTCATAGCCAAGGCTTGATTTATATTTTAGGAAATTTAACATTTTTGTGGCTGTACACTGCACGTATGCCAATTTTCATGCCAGAATTATTTCAAGAAGTGTGGAAATGTAGAATCCCCCCCCCCCAGCCCGCAAAACAGCTGCCACTCGGCGAGGGCACCGATTTGATGCAGTGGCAATAGGTATCCTGAGATACCTGGTACCATAATGTCAACAGCAAGTCGTCCAGTTGCCGTACATTTCCGGGTGGTGGTGATTTAGCAAGAATCCACTTTTCCAAGTTAAACCACAAATGTTCGATTGGGTTCACGTAAGGCAAATTTGGAGGCCAGGGCATTAACAGAAAGTCACTAGCATGTTCCTCAAACCACTCTTGACGATTCTGGCAGTGTGGCATGGCGCATTATCCTGTTGGTAATGGCCATCACCAGCAGGGAACACATAGTTGCCATGAATGGGTGAACTTGGGTCTGTAACGATGTTCAGATACCTGACAGCTGTCAGGGATTGTGCTATTAGGATAATGGGGCCTAAAGTGTCCCAAGAAAACATCCCCCACAGCATAACACTGCTGCCGCCAACGTGCTTCGGCACAAAAGTGCATCCAGGTGCCATAGCTTCCGTTGGTAATCGGCGTATCCGTGCTCGACTTTCTACGCGATGCACCAGGAATCTTGATTCGTCAGACCAGGCCATTTTCTTCCAATCATCCACGGTCCAATTTCGATGATCTTGGGCCTATTTCATGTGTTGCTGGTGATGACGTGCAGTGAGCATACTGACACGGCGGGCCCTTTCGGCTACGCAGGCCCATGCGAAGAAGGCTGCGATGAACAGCGTGCTGCAACTGATTGCCCTGATCACCAATGTTGTAGCTGCAGGTGATTTGTCACACTGTGGTCCTGCAGTCACCGTGAGCAATGCGTGACGGTCTCCGCTCCCCTCTGGCATCAATGAGCTGCGGAGGACGGTTCGTCGCTTGGCCATCTGCGCACCACTTTTGATACTTACTCACTACAGCAGCACGTGAACAACCCGTAAGCCATGCCATTTTCAAAATCGCAGTTCCGAGGCACCGTGCCATCACAATTTGTCCTTCATCAAATTCCGATAAACCGGCAGCTTTTCCCATTCGGACTCTGAACACTCTACTAACCGAAAGCCGGTCTTTGGGTTGTATATACACTGCTCTGTGAACTTCACCTGTGCCGCCGCTCGGTCTCTAGGCTGGGGGTGGTCATAATGGAATGGCTCATCGGTTTATGTGTACCATTTTTTATGTCTAAATTCTATGGGTAATTCTCCGAAAGGGTGAAAGTGGAATAAAGGACACTCGAAGAATTATAGATAATTTTAAATATACCCATAAATCTATTTATACTGTTTTTCAAAAAAAAAAACATGGGGGCGGGGGGAGAGAGAGAAATCTGACGCATACATTCTACTGTTCCTAAGCTGCGGTGAATTTCCGAGATCTAACACGTGGAACACACAGCCTCTTAATAACATCGACGCCTGATAAGAAACCTGTTTAAACATTGTAATGAGATCACTCATGAAGCTACGATGTCAATGATTGCTTGGCTGGTGTGGGAATCTCCAATGTGAGCAATCCCCCAATGTAATGTCTAGAACAAGACACCATGAGAAACTACATCAGAGACGTACCTGTGTATGAATATCAGCCAATGTCCGTGGGTCCCTCGAACTGGGAAAACTGGTTTGAACAACAGTGCTTGGTCATGGCTTGGTCATGGCTTGGTGACGCGCAATGACGATTACATCGCGCGCATTTACATCATGGTGGCGATGAATCGTAGTTTCGTCATTTGAAATGCTGTAATGTCGATGTTAAATTCCCGCCGTTTTTGCGATGTGTCGATACATCGCCCAGCCTATTCCACAGTCATGGCAACAGCTGCCACATGACCACAGAGGAGAAACTTCCTACTCCATGCATGGGACTCTAGCACGAATTAACCGCAAGTGAACAGTAAATTAAAATCTCGGGGCATCCTCCAGTCTCTCAGCACCATCACAAATTCATCTGAATCACGCTTATGACATATGAACCACTATATTATCCTATACACATGCTATGGGCTACCTAAATCACAACATTTCTAAGTTTAAATTCATACAGCAGCACACCAGAATTTTGATTTACAGACTCACCATGATTGCATTATATATCTATCTGTCATCATCATTAACCATTATCAATCCACTGCTCGATGAAGGTCTTCCCAAGTCTCTTTCACAACTGTCTCTCTTGAGCCTGTCTCCTCCATGTCACTCCGGCATGCTTTCAAATTTGATCCATCCATCTCCCATGTGGTCTTCTTCTGGGTTTTTTTCTGTCCCTTGGAATTCAGTCTAAAATTTTGGTTGCTTAACAGCGATCCATTCTTCGGGCAACATGCCCAACCCTTTGCCATTTCAGTGATTTCACTCTGTTTATGTCGTCGTCCACTCTTGTCATTTTCCTCATCCACAAGTTCCTCTTATCTTTCCTGGTTACACCAAGCATGCATCTATCCGTTTTTCTTTCAGTTCTCAGCAGACTTTGTACGTCTTTTTTAGTTAAGGTCCATGTCTCTGCTCCATACGTAAGCACTGGCAGGATGCATTGATTAAACATTTTTCTTTTAAGACATAATGGCATATTGCTCCTAAAAATTGTACTGTTTCTTCCAAATGTTCCCCAACCAAGTTTCATATGTCAGTTAATTTCTTCATCAATGTTACCTTTGCTTGATATCTGCTGCCCAAGATAAATGTAGGTATTGGTTATCTTCAGCTTTTTCCCATCAATCAATAAAATTCATTTCTTGTAAAAGAATTGTACATCACTTTTGTTTTCTGAAAGGTCATTTTTAATCCCACTTTTTTACACTTGTCACCAAGTTCTTGGATCATAGTCTGCAGCTCTGAAGGGGAAGTTGCAAAGATGACTACATCACCAGCAAAACGAAGGTGAGTTAAATAATCTCCACTAATCTTTATGCCTTTGTTTTCCCAGTTCAAATATTGAAAGACATTTTGCAGTGTGGCATTAAAGAGCTTGGGAGATATGGTGTCACCTAGTCTTACTCCCTTTCCAATTTTTATTGGTGCTGTATCCTTAAATACCCGAATCTTTGCACTTGCAATTTCATAGAAGTTATTAATAATGCTAACATATGCATTTTCAATACCACAAAATCTCACAGCCATTGTAACTGCTGATGGTTTCATGGAATCGAAGGCCTTTCATAATCAATAAAAGCCATGCACAGTGGGAGTTCATATTCTCTTGTTCTTTCAATTAGTTCTCTCAGTACATGGATATGATCTGCAGTACTGTAGCCACTCCTGAATCCAGCTTGTTCTTTTGGTTGAGCAATGTCTAGTGTTATCTTCAAGCAATGTGAAAGAACCTTAGTGAAGATTTTATAAACCACTGATAGGAGGCTGATGGGCCTGTAGTTCCTGAGATCCTCAACACCACCTTTTTTATGTAGCAGGATCATTGAAGCATTGTTCCAATCCTCAAGAACCTCCCCTTCATTGAGACATCTTGTGAAAACTTGGGTGAGTGTAGTTTAAATTTCTCCACTTGCTTCTTGTACAATGTCCATGGTAATTCCATCTTCTTCAGAAGCTCTTCTCCATTTCATGTTCTTAATAGTATGTGTAACTTCTACTGGGAGGACTGAAAGGACTTTGGTACTGGTACCTGTCATAATGTCTGGAGTAGATGTATCATCCCTTTTATACAGTTTTGAGTAGAAATCTTTTCACCCTTGTCAAACTTTTGTTTCATTCTCTTGTTACAGTACCATCTTCTTTTCTTAGAACCATTATCTGTTTTCTTCCCTTACTGAGATATCTATTTACTCTCTTTAGGCTTTGGTTTTCAATTGCTTTTCTCACTAGTTCACAATTGAATTCCCACATGTCTTCAGTGATACTTTTTCACACTATCATGCATAGCTCTATATACTCCACTTTGGAAGTTGAGTCTTTTTTATTTGTCCTCATCTCCCTTCTCTCTTGCATCAGCATTTTTGTTTTTCCTGAAATTTTCTTCATATGCAACTTGTTCTTAGTACCATCTATTTTTGTTCCTGTTTCCATAAGAGCCTTGGTGAGTTCTCTGGACTTCAGAAACATCCACTTCTTCCGATGTTAGGCCTTCTAAAGCAGAGAATATGTTCTTCAGTTCCAACTTGAAGATATTATGATGCTTTTTTAAAGTTGGTCATGCCAATACATTTTGTTTGTCTTGTACACTTCCCACGTACAAGTTTGGTCTTGAGGTGCATCTTACATCTCACCATTCTATGGTCACTGTCTGTGTTAAACTTGTTTAGGACACTACAGTCTTTGATGACGAATTTCTTGTTACATATAATAAAATCAGTTTCTCTTATCATCCCATTAGGATGTCTCCATGTCCATTTTCTGTGTGTTTTTTCTCTTGAAAAATGGAGTTTATGATAAAAAGACTTTCTGCCTCTGCAAACTCTATGAGAGTATTTTCACATTGATTTTTGTTCCTATATCCGAATTTACCAACTGAAGTTTCATTCTGTTGCTTTTCCCCTATTTTTGCATTGAGATCACCCATAATGATCTTCAAGTGCTGCTTGCCTAATATATATACATTAGGGATGGGACATTCGAATCCCCCAAATCTTGAAAAAGATTTGAGATTCGAAAACTTGAATCTTCACGCTTTTTTCGTCATTCAAATCTTTCCGAATCTTAACCTAAAAAACTTGGCGATTGGTGCTTGTTCTAGAGCAATATTTGTTCAAATTTTTGTCAGCATGACGAGTTCTGACATTAGAAAACAATCGAAGAAGATTGTCTACAGTGTGTACACAGCTATTTAAAATAGCTTGTTATTTCCAAAATTTGAGGAAACTCTCTAAAAAAGGTCTTAATCACACCACCATCGACAGTAATGTCAGAAAGACTATTCAGCACATCAGGTGTCATAACTGATAAAAAACAAAGTAGGCTAGACCAAGAGTGAATTTGAATGCTATTGTTTTTAAATAAAAAATTCTCCATTAAAGGTGTCTGATTTTTTTACAGTTCAGTGTTTCGTGTTTTCATTAACTCTTAAAACAAACACATTTTTAATTTTTCTTAATTTCCTGGAAAGAATTTACTCAATTT
Source organism: Macrothele yani (assembly GCA_039090855.1). Classification (NCBI taxonomy): domain Eukaryota; kingdom Metazoa; phylum Arthropoda; class Arachnida; order Araneae; family Macrothelidae; genus Macrothele; species Macrothele yani. The sequence goes on along the minus strand of CM077010.1, from coordinate 150,908,650 downwards.
AGTGTGCAATGTTTAGTGTTTATCTACATTAACTCTTGAAATAATCCACCCCACCTCTACACTCGCTTTGATTTAGAAAGATTTTGGAACTTTTGTTACTAAAGAAAAATGTCAAAAATGTGAATTGTTACTCAAATATTTTTTTTGTCAAATTATGTTCAGAAAATGGAAATGAACCTTAAGACTCAAGAGTTATGTACTTCATTTAGTAAATGTAAATTATAAATTTTGTTTGCATCTTCTTAATAAGTATGGGCATATTTTTTTAAAACTGTATTCGTTTGTTTTTCCTTAACCACAAATTTAAAATTTTGCTTCAATTAAAAACTTTTAATTTTAAGTACTTTATTTCCCTTTTACATTACTTCTGTAAAATTGTCACGGTGACAGGAAAACCGCTGCTAAGTCCTTTAAATTTCTTTATCTCTTATAAAATCAACCTCCTAAGCAGACTAGTTTCATGTCACATGAAACTAGTCTGCTAAACTTTTTATATGACCTGATCAATGAGCTCATGGAAGCCTCAACTACTACTATTTGCTTGATTTTTTCGAGCTGAAAACATTATAGAACAATTTTAATGTATTCAACAATGTGAACAAATACCTTCAATCAATTGGTCTATCATAAAAATTGTATGTAAGCAAATGGTTCTAAAATGAGATTCTTGCCAATAAAAAAAAATGAACACATCATGATGATTCACTGTGTGTGTGTGTGTGTGAGAGAGAGAGAGAGAGAGAGAGAGAGAGAGAGAGAGAGAGCAGTCATTACAGAAACAAGGGTAGAACTGAAATTTGTTTTAAACAAAATAACTGAAGTTGCGCATTATATAAAATGTTAGCCACAGAAATCATAGTTATTTGTCAAACACTGTAAAGCAATGGGATCTGAATAGGCAATCATTTTCTCCATATTTATTAAAATAAGCTGGCATTCTAAAGCCACTTGCTGAATTGTTTTTACTAACTGAAAGAAGAAATGTTCACTTTTCTGAACTTGAAAAGTAATGTGAACTTTGTAACTTACCACAAAATGATATTTGGTGTGTTCAACTTATCTAAATTATGGATATATTTGAGGATAATAAATAAAAGCATGTAAGGAAGTCTCTCTCTCTCTCTCTCTCTCTCTCTCTCTCTCTCTCTCTCTCTCTCTCTCTCTCTCTCTCTCTCTCTCTCTCTCATATCTCTCTCTCTCTCTCTCTCTCTCTCTCTCTCTCTCTCTCTCTCTCTCTCTCTCTCTCTCTCTCTCTCTCTCTCTCTCTCTCTCATCTCTCTCTCTCTCTCTCTCTCTCTCTCATCTCTCTCTCTCCCATCTCTCTCTCTCCCATCTCTCTCTCTCTCTCCCCCTCTCTTGTACATGTGTTAAACACCTGAACTTCTTTAAATAGAACTACATTGCTAAAAGACAATGTAATTTTGTTAACAGTGGAAAACAAAAATAAATAAAAATAACATAGGCAAATTTCCAAAACCTGCATGAACAAAACTAAGTAATTTAAAACAGTTAATAAGTAGATAATTATTATTATTAAGTTTTAAGTTCCTCCAATATTTATTTCTAAGATACATGTGTTAACTGTTGGGATAAGAAATATTTATTTCTTAGATACATATGTTAACTGTTAGGATAAGAATGTTAACTCTGTCCGACTTCCGGTTTTGAAATCCCCACCCCCTTGCTAAAATACCGGGTATTTCACTGGGTAATGACAACTTTCCTGTGGAATAAATTGTTAAAGAATAACGAGATGGTGCTGTAAGACCGAGACATCAATCAGCAGACGACGGACAATCGTGAGAAAGTAGTGGGATGGTGGACACACGATTTCGGACATGCAGCGATATACCACAGAAGAAAGTTTTCTTGGTGAAAAATTGGTGTGCGGAGAGCGGAAACCCCACAAAGGTGTTACGAAAGTTGGGTACAGCGTTTAATAATCGTCGTAAGCCATCCCATGTGTACTTGACGAAATTGGTAACGAAATTCGAATGAACCGGCCCTGTCACAGATGATGGGGAAAGCATGGCGATGAAGAGAACAATGCGGATGGCAGAAAACATCGAAGCCGCACGAGAACTCCTTGCATGAAGAAGCCGGTACGTTAACACAAAGACTTGCATAGCAACTAGACGTTAGCCCAGCGTCCACATGGCGCATCGTGGCATCGGATTTGGACATGTTTCCCTATAAAATTCAGGTGCATCAGCCTTTGAGTACAACAGCCGTCCAGCAGCATTATGAGTTTGTGAATGACATGTGTTCACGGATCGATGAGCACAAATTTTATGTGAAGAGTATTGTCTTCAGCAATCAGGCACACTTCTGGTTGGATGGCTATGTTAACCGGAAAAATCACTGCATCTGGGGAAGTGAAAAGCCAGCGGTCTGTGTTGTGAAGCCTCTCCAGCCGCTGAAGCTAACCGTTTGGTGTGCAACAAGTGGTGATGGCCCCATTGGGCCATTTTTCTAGGAGTCCCAAGTTACTGCTGCCGCCTACAATGAACTTTTGAAGAATCCTTTTTTTTTTCTCCGCTGCACCCCAGAAAAACTGGATTCACAACCGCACGTTTCAACAGGACGGAGCGGGAGCACCTCCACACACCACAAATGCTGTTCTTGATTTGCTTCACCGGCAGTATGGCTCACGGGACATCACCAGACGATTCCCCCAACGATTTTCAGCCGGTGTCTCTTGGAATTCCTTCAGTCCCGATTTAACGCTGCTCGACTTCTTCTTGTGGAGCTATCTGAAAGATCGGGTGTACCAGGACAATCCGCGAACACTGCATGCATGCACGGATCCCATCGAACATCTTCCCGTCGGTAATGCAGCACTTCAAAGCATGTATTCACCACGTTACGATAGCGGATGGTCATCATGTGGAACATGTCATCCATTGATTACCTTTTTGCCTACTCTTACTCCTGTAAACATCTTTTTCTTCTTCCAACTTACTTTATGTAAGTTAACTTTACTGTCTCTTTCTTTTGTCATTACCCACTGAAACACCCGGTACAAATATTTATGCAGTAAAATGTTATTTAACAATAATACTGGACAGAAGCAACACTGCGAGAAAAAATAAATTACGATTACAGAAAAAATCTAAACTCTGTCAACCTTCCGTTTTTGAAAATTTAGGGAAAAAAATTTACGGCATCTAACTTCTATTTTTGCAAATTGTTGCCTACAGTTTCGAGATGAAATACATACATTTATGCAACAAAATGATAGTTAACAAGAATACCGGACACAAAGGCAACATTGGGAGAGAAAAATTACTATTACAGCAAAAATTCTTACTCTATTTTCAAAAGTTTTGAAATACAAGGTGCCACCCAGACGGAAAATGGACCCCCCCCCTATTATCTTGAGTTTTACATCCATCTTGAGAATGATCATAGGATAAACAAAAAAAAGCGGAATTTCGCGAATCCACTTAAAAATCTCATGTATATCATAAAATAATAGCAAAATAAAAAAGAATTAAACATGATGAAAATTCGTAGAATCCGTAGTTTCGACAGTGCGTTCGTTCTGTAGTCAGACAACTAAATCCATAGAAACTATGGACATTCTGTAGTAGTTGGCAGGTGCATAGATGGTACTAAGAACAAGTTGCATATGCAAAGAAAATTTACCTTCTAAAGTGGGATAATATGCAAGGCCAGTGAGAAAAAGTATCACTGAAGACAAGGAAATTCAATTGTGAATTAGTACAAAATGCAACTGAATACACCTAAAAAGCCTGAAGAAAGCAAAGGGACATCTCAATAACAGGAGAAAGCTGATTATGGCACTGAAGAAAGAAGATGGTACTATATCAAGGAACATGAGTGAGATTTTGGCAGAAGTGTACAAGGTGTTACATCCATGAAGGTGTGGGATGTGCAGAATAGTTTTGTGCTTGGTAAGGGTTGCACTAATCAAATTTTTCATTACATATGATGAGCAAAAAGTAGCTTTCATATATTTAGAGAAAATTTATGACTGAGTAAACAGGATATTTCTACGGAAGGTATTAAATAAATATGGTATAACTGAGGATCTGATTAATAGTGTGAAAGCTGTGTATGATGGCAGTAGAGCATGTGTACAAGTGAATAGTTTATTGAAATTGTTTATGGTGACATTAACATTGTGCAATGTCACCATGGCTGCTTAATATATTTATGGATGCATGCATGTTCAATGCCAAAATAAACAATACTGGTTTATGTCTTGGTAAAACCCATGTGTGCAGATTGCTGTATGCTGATGATACAGTGTTGGCAGAGAGCAAAAGGGAGTTGCAACATATGTTGTACAAGATTTACAAATTTAGTATGAAATCCAAACTGAGTATAAATAAGGGAAAACCCAAAGTTATAATTTTTGGGTGAGGAACTGATAGTGCCAAATGGTTGGTTGGTTGGTGTGATTTTAATGGCGCAGGGGCCTCAAAGGGGCAAAGAGCATAAAACGGTAACAAGAAACTGTGTATAAGGCCAGTGGGACATTAATAAACAAAAACAAATAGCACCAGTACAACGATTAACACAGTAACAAAATATCAGACATGCCAACCTCTCAGAACCAAAAAATGTAACACTCAAATAGAAAAATCCTAACATGACGTGTGCTGATAATTTTTTAAGCCTATTTCAGCTATATAAATTATTGATGGTTGCAGGTGTAAGGGGAGGGAGGTTGCTTCGAATAAACAGACACTTGTCCACATTCCAGCACCAACCAATCAACAGCTTTAAGTATCACAAAGAGTTGAAAATATGAATCAGTTTCGAACCTTATACGAATATGAGTCAGGATTCGTCCATTGGTTGCTGATTGCACTTGACTTGACTTACTTTATTTCCATTGGGAAACTACTCTTGGAGTCACCCTAAAATTGTACTGTTGTTAAAGGCCGGAGAGCCTCATCATTATTCAAGATCTACTGGACCACCTGACCTAAAATTTGACAGGTTTCATATCTCACCAGTACAATCCTTTGTACCAATTTTCACAAAAATCTGAGATGGGTGGGCGACATTTCGTTAAAATGCTGGGTGATTTGACATGGAACCCAAATACAAAAAGGCAGTTTCCCAGTCCTTGTCTTGCAATTGCCGTTTTTGTTACCTCCATCCCCACCATTTGTAATGAGCAGAAGTAAGCACAATAAACATCCTGCTTTTTCGTGGATTTGCCCACCCTAGTGAATGCAGCAGATACTGACACCAGACTTGTTTCTACCCCAAGAAAACACACTAACGAACTTCAATTGGATGTGAAGGTAATTTTTGTAAAAGAGTAATTCACATGAAACAGTGTTCAATGAGGGATTGAAACTAACTTCATGGAAAAGTAGAAGGGATGAGCAGTAAGACTAAAATAAGGGAAAAAAGCTAAACTCTAAACAATAAAATATAAAAAAAAAAAGTTGCTAATGTAAGTGAATTTTTGTACCATTGAAGTCTTCTCGTCCTCTTCTTCCTTAAAACAGATTGGGAATGCACTGTTACTCTGCTATATCACCAATCTATCGGAATCTTATTCTGGAAACATTCTTTGTTCTGTGAGTTGCACCTTCAAATTAGATGTTTTAAAAACAAATAATGGACATAATTCCATTGAAATGGTACGTTATTTTGTGCATGTATAGTAAATATCTAGGGGGTTGGGGGGGGGGGTCAGAACAGTGGGTATTTTGGTGGATCAGTGGTTTGTAAATTCCAGTGGTCCACTAGGCCAGTAAAAGATTTATTCCTAATCCTAACACTGTATACACAGAGAATACTTGTGGACTGACACCTTGACTGCAATGTTCTCTTCAGACAGGCCTCCACTTGAGACACAAAATCTAACATTCTGAAGAGCTATGCCAGCAAAGAAAGGAGATAATGCAATAAGATCATAAATTTCATCATTCAGTGAATGAAAGATAAAAAAAATGGAGCACAATTAACAATTCTGCTAGCAGGAGATGTTTTTCATAGAAGAAATATTAATAACTCATTTTGGATAGGTAGTAGGATACAAATCAGAGGTTGGGCTACCGATCATTCTTCACAATTTCTGAAAAAAAAAAAATCATTTTGGCGAAAATATTGGCGATTACCTTTTTGTACTGTTATAACACTTTGGCGGGGGGGGGGGGATTTAATTTGGCAAATAAGTTGGTGAAAACTTTAAAAGCCAGAGCAACAACTGCAAATCTTATTGTAATATCCTGTAATGTTTCATTCATTGAAACTTCCACGTGTCATCAACTCTAACAGACACAACTAGATGTTCACAAGCCTCAGTGAACAAAAATTCCTGTTGTGGGATCAGCTACTTAATATAGAGCCTACTATTAAGCTTGTGTGTGTGTGTGTGCGTGCGTGCATGTGTGTGTGTGTGTGTGTGCGAATGCTGACTTTATCCATGTATCAATGACGATCCTCTGACATACTCACAGTCCAGACTTCATGAAGAGCCACCTTAGCTACCTGATTGAAAGGGCCAGCATGTCAAAGTATTGGTCACTGGTGGCAGCAATTGCACCCTGGTTGACAAAAACCTTTGCATTCAGGACTCCCTCACATGTCAAAGCTTGTCACAGGCAGACTAAGTGCAAATGAAAAAAAAATGAAAAAAGGGAACTGGAAATGAAGAATAAAATTTCACTTTTGGCACACAAATGCAACTTTAGTAGCGCCCATAGTTAAAGCAGAAATTTCAGATGAGTAGAGAGAACAAAAAAATGCAAAACTTGAAAACCAAAAAGAAGCCAAAGCAACAGATTAGACATGTATGCAAAACAGTGACAAAGTCAGCTTTAGGTGTCAAACTGAAACAACTGAATGAATAACTGCTCTTGTAGCATCCAAAATGTGAAAAGTGGCAAAAAACAAGGTCAATAACTTGGTCAGCTAAAGCCATTGGAACCAGACACACCTTATAAAACAAAAATGTTTACTGTTTTCTTGAAATGTTCACCTGAAATACATGAGAGACAATACATAAAACAATTTAAAGTAAAATAACATTGGAAATAAATTTTTGAAATGTTTACTTACACCTTTGAAAAATAACTGTTTACCATTTATGAAATACTTCATATTTCTATTATTTGATTCCATGTGCATTTACAAAAATAAATGTGTTGCTACAGCCTAGTAAGCAAGGAAAAACACTGACCTTGTATCTCTTCATGCAGTCTTTCTTTCCCCTGTTAGGTACACATGCCGCAATTTTATCCCACCTGTCTTCTGTCGAGGATGGATATGTCTTCAGTGCTTGTTCTAACAACTGTTGCTCTTCAGCAGTCCAGGTGGTGGAATTAGCTCCAGACTGATCAGCTACAGGGTGACAAATATTTCATCAAGTGGAATAAAAAAAAAAACATGTAACATAAAAACCAAAATAAGCACACCGGACAAAAAATTATACACCCCTGTCAGAACTTACCTAATAACAGATGACGGCGCCACTTGCCTTGATAATAGCATGAATCCGGTGTGGTAGAGACTCCACGAGGTTGTGGATGTATTGAACATCGATTTGCTGCCACTTGTGCGTCAATTGGTCCCAAAGTTCTTTCTGCCAAAGTATGTGGGTGTCTATTTCGGTGTTTCACCTTCTGTTCCAAATGATCCCACAGATTTTCAATAGGATTTAAATCTGGGGATTCGGCAGGCCAGTCTAGGTGGTGAGACAATGTTGCTGATTGTTCGTCATGCTACTCAGACGCAGTTTTAGCCCTGTGCACATGGCAATTGTCGTCATGGAAGACAGGAGTGGCAATGTAATGCTGCTGCTGGATATGTAGGGCAATGCTTCGTCATTCAGAATGTGGAGGTACATGTGCTGGTTCAAATTCTTCGTCACGGCAATGAAAGGGCCCATTTCGTGGTACGAAAAACATCCCCAAAACATCACAGAACCCTCTCCAACTTGACACCTTCGACACAATCAGGATTAAAGGCTTCATTGGCCGTGCGATACACTTGTCACCTCCTATGATTGGAGTACAAAAAACAAGACTCATCAGACCAAATTACTCGTTTCCAATCGTACACGATAAAGTTTTGGTGCCTCTGAGCCCATTGATAGCTTGCAACTTTGTGACTTGCTGTTAAAAGAGGCCTCCCTCCATGGTACTCTGCTCCAGATGTCCATCGCATGCAGTTCTCGTCTCAATGTCCTTTCGGAAATTGGTTGGAGTGGACTTTCATCGACTGTTTGGAGCAATTGTTGCCTGGTTTTTTTTTTTTTTTTTTTCTTATTGGAGGTTTAACGACCACCATGAGCAACTCAATGGGCTATAAGCAGTCGTCCGTCCCTAATTTAGGGTCACTGGTTCCAGGGATGGGAAAGAGCCAGTGCCGTAAGACAAACGCAACATCCATGCCTCTCCGGGATTCGAACCCAGACCCCTTACGGACGAATGATCAGAGGCCATCGCTTAGACCACTGCGCTACCGGGGTGGCTTGCCTGGTTTAAAACCAATTTACAGTTACTAGGAGTGAGGCATGGCGGCGGTCCCTGTTGGTGAGAATCATTTTCCGGCCGCAGTTACATCGTCGATTTTCAGTTGACTGCGAACTACACAACTGTTTGTACACCTGCTGGACACGGTATACTTCGACACACCAGCGAATTGGGCGACTTCATTCACTTTGTGTCCATGGGCATGGCCAAACACGATGGCTCTTTTTTGCCACTTTGTAACATCTGTCTTATGACCCATATTGTAGACTAAATTCAACACACTCGCTGCTCTTCACCACTGCACGAGACAGAAATGATCCTGTAGACCACGTCAGTGCTATTTATTTTCCAACAATGCTATCACGTCACCCTCTGTGCAACCGGTAACTTCCTACTGTCATTTCTGTTAGGGGTGACTAATTTTTTGTCCAGTGTGCTTACATATTGCAAACAAAAATCTGAGAAAAAGAAAAGGTAAGTGTTCTGACTTCAATGTGTAATTTGTGAAATACAAAGTACATCTACCTTTGCTCAGCAGAATGTTAAAATTCGTTGGAGCACTGTGTATATTTGCCTGAATTTTTTAGGACTAAATTCATGAAAAATGGAAATTTCAAGAATTAAAAAAAAATTATATTTTTAAAGTGTGCATCTCTTCAAACTTGATACATCTCTCCGTGTATGCATTCACACAGCTTCTGCATGGCTCTGTGGAACTAAAGTTATGGAACAATGTTTAACTTCCTCATCTTGCTGTTTTGGATCTCAACCAAAATGGTGCCCTTCAAGTAGGATTTCACTTTGCGGAACAGAAAATAATCAACAAGTGCCAAATCTGGTAAATACAGGGGATGCTGAAACCTTGTAATGCCCTTCTGTGCGAGAAAGTGCTTGACGATGGTCACTTTGTGTGCAGGTGCATTGTCAAGAACCACACACACACATATACATACACACACACACAGCCTGACTGTGGAGTTTGGTCCAACATGTAGAATTATTTTTAAGTCTGTCCACCCCACTCCTCTGTACAATTTAGACAACTGTCTGCCGAAGTTATGGTTTTTGATTGAGGAACTCGGACCAGAGCCCTGCACGGGCAGGGCCCTGGTCCGAGGCCCAAGCTTGCCTGTAATTTAAAACTTATGGGCCAGGCCGAGCCTACAATTTCGTAGGCGGGCTTGGACGGGCCTGCACTTGCATGTGTACCATGTAGTCAGGTTGTTGGTAAATTTAGGTCATTCTGTTTTTCAAGTTTCTGTCTTTCCCTTCCCGTGATCATATTTCTTGTTTCTCGCAATCATTCTTCTCTCCTGCCTTGTGCTATTTTTTATTTATTTATTTATTTATTTATTTATTTATTTATTTATTCTGCATGCGTCTTTTTGTCTTTGATCTTTGGCAATCACACTCCCCTTTGAATCCATATCCCACTTATTTCAGAAGTTAACACCAGAAAAACACTTGCTCCGTACAATGATTTGCATTTATAGGAATTAGGAATCAATTAAAGCTTCAATATGCACTAGTAAACTATTTTTAGGCTCTGTCTTTATAATTTCAATTTGCTACTTGCTTTGTTTTAAATATCGATGAATATTGGGTTGGGTAAATTAGAGGTTCAAGGAGCAAAACAATCGGAAAATTGTGTTACATTTGAATTTTGGGAGTTACATCCCTAAACCTGAAGAATTAAAATCAAAGACGTCGGGCCAACAGAACGGAATCATATTCTGTGTACGAGAGTTTGTTGTATTGACTATTAACCATTAAGCATGTTATTGTGTGTGCATGTGTGTAACTGAGCATCAATTTATATTATGTTATGGGCAAATGTGTCAAAGAAGACAGTACTTGACTCGTATAAACAGTGATCTGACCCTACGAAGGGTTCGATTATGAAATGACGATAATTTACTTAAGTTAACTGAATACTATTTATTGCATTTGGCATATTTCTGGTTACTGGTGGGTTAGTTAACTTACTTATGCCCTCTTTTTACACGAGTTTCGAGTTAATCCAAGAAGTTACAGTACAAATACCGTCTGTGTTAAAGCAAGTGACAGTTACACAAATAAAACCTATTCCGGACCTGACATTAATTGGGTGGGAACGGGCCGGGCATTAACTTGGTGGGCCCGGCCCGGGCTCGGGCCTAAAAATATTACCTCTGCAGGGCACCAGAGGATCTGTTAGCGCTAAATGCAAGATAAGTCTTAATTGAATGCAAAATAAGTCTCAATGGCACTGAGATTGACCAAGTTAATGAGTTCATATATTTAGGAAGTAAGTTTGACAAAGACAGCAAATTAGATGGCAAAATTAGGACACAAAATTAGTAGACAAGTGTATTCTTCTTTGAATATCATAGCTGCTTTAGGATTTCACAGGAATGATAGGTTCTCAAAAAAGTCCCAAATGGCTGTATATGAAAGTGTAATTGTTACTACTCTGATGTATGACAGTGAAGCCTGAATACTGCAGAAAAGACATAGGTGTCATTTGTGTGCTAGAAAGATGCATTACTTAAGGGGGTTTGTGGCAAGACAAGCTCTGATCGTGTGAAGAATGAAGATGTGTTGTAGATGTGTAATGTGAGGCAAAATGTTGTTAGTAAGGTGGAGACTAATACTCTTAGGTGGTTTGGCCATGTTGAAAGAATGAGTGAGGAGGTGCTGACTAAGAGAATTTTTCAGCCCAAGTGACAGGAAAGAAATGTAGAGACAGGCCAAGGAAATCATGGGAGGACCAGATTCAGGAATGTCTGCTTGAGAAAAAGATAATCAGTATGAAGTACTAAAAGTCTTGTGTGTGACATGTGATGGATGTCAATGAAGCTCGAGCTGTATGCCAAGATCGTTGTAAAGGGAGGCAAAAGATACACCAAAAGTAAGTAAAATCTAATTCCATCAGTTAGTCTACTTGATAGATGGCCTTTCCTTGAGGAGCTAATCTCTGAATCTCAGAAAACAGCTTAATGTTACGTATGTATTGGGTTGGCAGATAAGTTCATTCGGTTTTTTCCAATGTTATTTAAAGCAACACAAACAATATTTTGATCATAATGTTATATGTTTTTTTGCAGCTCTATTCTTTCTGTACAACTTTTGTTCATCATTTTCGATACTATATTTGGTTTAACTCTTTTTAGCCATATGAAGATGGAGTGCCAAGTAGACAGAAATGAGCTTTTTCGACACCTGCTTCTCCTCACTTTCAATAAAGGTTCCAAAGATGCTCGAGACATTTGTACTGTGGAGGAGGCGCTATTACTGACAGAACTACAGAGAAATGGTATTCACGCTTGAAGAAGGGGGAAATTTGCCCTCACAGACTCTGCGCATTGCAGCAGACCTGTTCAATGCAATGAGGATGAATTGAATAGGCTCATCCATGAGGATCTGCGTCAATCCACTAGGGTATTGGCCCAGCAGATGGGACACTCTCATGATACCGTCGCCCGTCACCACCACTCGATGGGTAAGGTCAACAAACTTGTTGCATGGGTGCCACATTCTCTGAACGCAAGAGACAAACTCCAGCACTCCACTATCGCTGCCAGTTTGCTCGCTCGACATTAGGCTACTTGTGGATACAGAGACTTCTTTATCGCATTGTCACCGCCGATGAAAAATGGTGTCTCTGTGTTAATATGAAGCAGAGGAAAGAATGGCTGAGTCCTCGCAAGCAACACCTCAACCCAAGGCCAAGCTGCGTCCACGCAAGACCATTACCTGTGTCTGGTGGGATTGGGAAGGTGAAATCCACTACGAATTGCTTGAAAAGAACACCACGATCAATGCAACAGCTTTACGTTCAGCACCAGCTAAATGAGGCAATTCATCTGAAATGACCCAACCAGGGCACGGTGTGTTTCTTCAACATGACAATGCTCACCCCCACTTCGCTAATCTGACCAAAACTGCTATTCAAGATCTCGGTTGGGAAGTTCTACCGTACCCACCTTATTCACCTGATCTAGCGCCCTCAGCTTATCACCTTTTCTGGTTGCTCACCTACAGTCTTTGAGGCGTATCATTTAACAACGACATCGAGTTGAAATGGTGGCTTGATGACTTCTTCGATTCAAAACCTGGGGATTTCTACCATCGAAGCATTGACAACCTAGTGGAACATTGGCAAGAGGTCATGAACAATGAAAGAGAATATATTATTGACTGATTTGTGAAAACTTTTTCATGAAAAATAAGGATTCCGATAATTGAAAAAAAAAAAATGAACGAACTTATCTGACAACCTAATAGGTACGAGGGGATGCTGATAAGTTCTCGGCCTCATCGAGAAGGAAATGGGCTAGAGCCATGAAACTTACAGACTATTCCACATATTCACCCCAAAGTTCAACACACTTGGCACATCATTTGTGGAGTTTCTTTAACCCTTCCAAAAAAATAAGTCTGATCACTTAAATACTGCTGTGCTGTTGATATCACCTCCGAATCATTGCTTCACTTTCAAACTTTTTTTAAGGTTGGGGAACAGGAAATAGTCCAATGGAGCATGGTCTGGTGAGTAGGGTGGATGGTCTATGCACTTAACCCCAGATCCCTCAAAACATTCATAGTCTTGCCAGACTTGTGAGCTGGCGCATTGTCCTGCAAAAGAGAATACCTTTCCGCAGTTTTCCTCGCCTTTTTTCCTTCAGCGCCTCCTTTAATCGGCACAGCAAGTTGGAATAGTATTCAGCATTTATCGTTTGGCCCTTCGGGAGATAGTCAATAAAATGCCTTCCAAATCCCAAGAAAACGTTGCCAGACCTTTCCTGCAGACTTTTTGAGTGTTGAATTTCTTTGGCCGTGGAGAATCTGAGTGCCCCTACTACAGGAACTGTTGTTTCATCTCTGGATCATAGTGATGTAACCACGTTTCATCAACAGTGACAAGTCGCTGCAAAAAATTATCAACCAGATCACTCAAAATGCTGCAAAACCGATTTGGAAGTGTCCACTCGTTTGTGTTTCTCATCGGCGCTCAAACATTTGGGCATCCACTTTGCTGACATCTTCTGCACATCCAAGTGCTCATGAATTATGAACCCAACGCATTTCTTGTATGTCTCCAGTGTCTCGGCTATTGTATTAGCTGATATTTGCCGATCTAACAAAATCAAGTCATGAACATGATCAACAATTTCAGGTGTTGTCACTGTTGAAGACCTCCCAGATCTTGCTACATTTTCGGTCTTAAAGTCTCCACGCTGAAAGTTGACACACCATTTCTTCACAGTGGAATATGAAGAGCACTTTTCACTTAATGTTTGTGTCATACACTAATAGATTTCCTTTGCAGTTTTCTTCTGCAGGAACAGAAATTTCATGTCAGCCTACAGTTCCACATTCGAAAATTCAACACTTTGCATTGACGGGAAAAAAAAAAAAAAAAGAGATATTAGTCTGAAAGTTGGCACTTTACAATACAAAAGAACACTTTTTCGAGCTGCAGTGACAAAATAATGCTACAATTACAGGAAGTGAGTTAGGCTGAGAACTTTTCAGCATCCCATCGTACGTACGTCCATCCATTAGAAATTCTTTGTACATGATTTCTTGCTGATAAAAAAAATAATCACCAAAATCATTCTGGTTTGGGACTTTTGGAACTAAAATTTTTTTGGCAAGTTTTCTCCGACCCATGCAACTGATAGACCTTTTGTTTCATGGCTTCACACAAAAGCAACTGGATTCATCACCAAGTATGACCCCCCCCCCCCCCAACTCAGTTTGCCACCTCAATCAAATACCTACATGTACTGACTCGCAACTTGTGTTCCACTGTCAATACATATAGTACGAATAACAAATACTTTTTTTTTTTAAATCTGCAGCAACAATCGAACACACTGTATTCTTACTGCAGACCTGCCAACCTGGGGAAATTTGCACTAGTAAAATTTATTCATGCCTGCACCAACGTAATCTGTAGCTCAAGATACCATCATATACAGTACAGGCAAATAAATAAAAAAAGCATATCTTTAATCCTTTTTCTTTAACAATCACATTTCAATAAAAAGATGTTTAGCAACATATTTTATATTTGCATGCTACGTTTCATTTAGTGTTTTATATTTACGCATACATGATTTTCTGTTTATAGTTAATGCCATATTCAGAATTTACCTAGGAAAATTAAGATTACACTGAAGAAGCAGAGTTCACTGCAGTCACAGTGGCCTTTCTTGCATTTTTTAACAACTGTTTATTGAACATTTGTTCATAACACGGCCTCAAATCTTGAGACTTTTTAACAAGCAAGTTTTGCAGTCGTATTGGACATAGATGCCTAGAATTCATTTCAAATTCTCCTCACCAGGCTGAACACTCTCTCACTATCAGCATTGCAATGAGGAATAAGAAAGAGAGATAATATAACACTAGCTAACCTATGAAACTTAAGAATTCCATCAGCTCCTTTTATTTTGCCAACTTCAGCCCACTGAACACCAATCCACTCATGTTTTTTCTGTATGGCACTAATATTTTCAAGTTGCAGCTAACAGAACTGATGTTGTGAAGCTCATCCTATTGCTTGGGAATGAGTTTCATTACTTTTGGTTAGCAACAGAAGTGAAAACAAGTACAGAAAGCATCCAATACTTGAAAAGCTAAAATTTTCAATTTTACTCAAATCTGCTACTGCAGCAAGCTGTAATGCCTCACTTCTTAGAGGAAATTTATGGAGTAGGATCCAGAAGTTCCCAGACTGCATCTGTATGGCAAAGTACATGTATTGCATACCCATGGTGATTATTGGATTATGTTACAACATTATCCCCCCCCCCTCACAGGAATATTGGTTTCATCAATCTACGCCATGTGCTTGCTGTGGTACATCTGAGCAACTTATGCAGTGTTCGCCGTTTGATAAAAAATAGGATTTTTTAGCAGCGCATTAACATTAAGGTTTGTGTTCGTTTGGGCAAAAGTCCAACAGCAACTTACAAGATGTTGAAGCAAGTTTGTGGTGAAAACACCCTGTTGCAGTCACAAACAATTGATTGGGATTGACGCTTCAGAGAAGGCAGACAGGAGATCAAAGGCGATCAATGAAGCAGGCAGCCAGTGACAGCTTGCACGGGTGAAAACATTTCGTAGGCTGCAGCCATCACATGTGCCAACAGACAACAGACAAATAGCAAAGGCTGCTAGGATGTCGGAGACTACATGTCAATTGATACTAACAGATGATCTGAAGATGCACCAGGCATGTCAACACGTCCCACACCTGTTAACTGAAGATCAGTTGCCCATACAAACATAAATGGTGTGCGATCTCATATCCGCCGCCCCGACCAAGACCCACAATTCCTTAGAAGAATCATAACAGGGGATAAAAAATGGTGCTTCCTCTTTGATCCGCAGACTAAGTGTGCATCAACTACGCGGAAATCTCCATTGTCTCTATGCAAGCAGAAATTCTACTGAGATCACAGCAAAGATAAGATAGAAAATTTTGTGTGGGGGCCCCTTAACCACGTGTCCCGACCCCTTTCAAAAACCATCTACGGTTTAAGTTAGGGTATCATGAGATAGTATACCAAATTTGGTGGTTCTAAATTGAAAACTGTAGATTTTATGATAATTTTGTGTGGGGCCCCTTGACCCCGGCCCTGTCCAAAGAACCGTTTATGGTTTAACTTAGAGTACCATGAGATAGTATACTAAATTTTGTGGTTCAGGGTCAGCTGATCCAATGCTCTCATTTGGGGAAGGGCCCAAGATTTTCCCAAAATGGTGCCTTTAGAACATAGCAGATTTGAAACCCTCTATCGCGAAGGGAAAATTTTTTCTTGCCGAAAGAAAAAATGTGGGTGTCCTTATTTGAGTCAAGGAACGCCCTTAAATGTTTTTAGAGAAATCTGAGACCATGATGGTATGACTCTGCTAGAGTTGAAATGGAACCAATCTATCACATGGTGTCTTTCTTGCCGTACCCACTCCAAAGAAACAAGAAAAATCAAAGGCATGGAGCACATCTTGCAACACATGCTACTTGGCAAGATATCCAGGGAACAAACACTTCATTTCTCTGCTAGGTATGAAGGTATGAAGTAAGGCGAATACCATTTTAGAATGCTGTAACAGTAAATGCAGTTCTGTTACCCAGCAAAACTATAAAAGCATATCAAAAAGTTGATAAGTTTGTATTTATTTTTTTCACATCTTTTCAGATAACCGAAAAACCACTTGATTTGTTAAAAGAGCTACCCCCCCTTTCAGAAAATGGACACAACTCAATGTTCACTTTTAGCTCGGTTTCTGAGAGAAAATTCTTCAGCAGGACCTAAAAAGGTAAGGAGAACATAAATCTTCAGTCAGAAAAAAGTCCCTCACAATGTAAAGCATGCCTTGGGTTTTCAAGGCAAGTGACAGCACTGTGGTTTACCCATTCCACATATAACAGACATTGGAGAGATTTAAAATGCTCTAACATACCAAGTCTTAGCATAAATACTGTTACAAACATTCGACAGATAGCGCGCAAGAAGTGAGCAACATCACTGACTAGTCAGGAGGCATGAAGCAGCTAGTGAATCATTGTGTATTCAGACACAAAGGAGATAACATGTTTCATGAAGTACTTACGATGGAGTGGGGCGATTGGGAGAATAGTGCTGCTGTAATAGCATTGCACAAAGTTGGAAAATCAGCTTCTGAGATTTTCAACATGCTGAAAATCAGCTGAATTTTGTCTACCGGACCATAAAAGGGTTCCTTGAGACTGGGACCATCGCTGACCACCCCAGAAAGGGTCGGCCGCATACCACGAGTACTGCTCGCCTGGTGAAAGCAGTGTCAGCCTGTATTCGACGAAATCCTGTCAGAAAACAATCAGTGATGGCTCGTAAGCTGAACATTTCAAGAATGTTGATGTCACGCCTGCTGTGTAGTGACCAAAAGGTGAGCTTACCGGCGGTGTACAGGGCACTTCCTCACCCCACAACTGAAGCAGTAGAAGCTGCTAAAAGCAAAACATTTGCTGCAGCATTATGCAGACAATTGCCACAGATAGATCCGTTACTCTGATGAAAAAAATTTCACTATTGAAGAGGCTTTCAACCACCAAAATGACAGGGTGTATGCGTCAATCTCACGAGAAGCTCAGGAGAAAGCTCCAAGGATCATGAGGGGCCATCATCCTGCTTCTGTCATGGTTTGGTGGGGAGTCTCTTACAAGGGTACCACGGAGCTCCATTTCTGTGAGAAAGGAGTGAAAACATCTGCCAAAGTCTACCAGGACAGGGTTTTGGAGCCAGTGGTCAAAAATGTGAGTCCCACCCTCTTCCAAAACTGACAGTGGAGATTTCAGCAGGATTCAGCACCTGCCCACAAAGCCAAGTCAACCCAGGAGTGGCTTCAGGCAAATTTGTCAGACTTCATTTCTCCATCTGATTGGCCTTCAAGCAGCAGAGACCTTGACCCATTGGACTACAAGTTGTGGGCCGCACTGGAGGACATGGCCTGCAGAAAGAGACACACCCAGTATTGACAGTCTCAAACACTCTTTGGTGAGGGCAGTAGCAGCTTTTCCTGTGGTGACCCTGCATAAAGCTATTGATGAGTGGCCACAGAGACTGAAGGATTGTGTGAAGGCAAAAGGATGCCATTTTGAAAAGTGATTGGTGCCATGTATTCACAAGTGTATTAGTTATGTCATATCACAGGTATATTAAAATATCCTTAAATTTCTTTTGTTATTTCATTGAATACTTTGTAACAGTATTTACAATAAAACTAGGTACTACAAGGAGGACCACCATCAAAAGTTGAATACTGTAACTCACTTGTCATCCCTAACTTTTTGCAAAAGTATTCACTGTACTTGAACCTTAAAACACCAGGCTGTGCTTTCTACAAAACCTAAACAAGCTTTTGAGCTGTCAAGCAAAACCAGTTACTCAAGTCTAGCCAATATAGTTGGCCACTAATTCCTTCAGCAGAATATAACCCCAGTTATAGTTAAAATTCATTAACATTTAATTAATTATCTAATCTAGCTATTTATTTGTTCGTTCATTTAAATAATATGTATTCATTTCATCATTCATTCATTAATATTTCTGCATTCATTTATATTTTTTCACACCCTGACTGATGTTACTCTCTCCCTTTCTCTATGTTCTTGTGTTTTCATCTGCATAAAAAATTGATTTAATCACCAAAAATCAGAAACTTGCAGACATGTTCTGAAACACTACTCCTCTTGTGCTAGTTTCTTTTTTATAGAGATTTTTTGTACCTGAGAATTTTCAGCAAAAGGTCCTTGGATGTAATATGTCAACCTCTGGTATAATATTCCAAAACTGCTCACAAGAATAATAGGACATGCCTTAAAAAATGCAATTGTTTTTAGATGATAAACTTCATGAGACAATGAAGACATAAGATCCTCCTTAAAAAAAATTTTAAAGAAAATACTTACAATCAAATCGCTCAGTTGGCATGGACTGATCTTTAACAGGAACAGCTCCCGATTTCTGAGATTTTTCCATCGTTTCATAGGCATTTTTATTAACTTGCTCTTTGAGATTTCCACCTACATACACAACAAAAAATTTCAGAAAATGCATCATCAGTCAGTAAAAAAAAATAATGCTGGAAAATCACACAAACAAAAACTTAATGAATACATTTTAGGCAGTAGTAAACATACATGAAAGAAATTATTTGAAACGGCAACTCATTCAACAAACTATGAGATGTTTGGTTAACACAGTTGCTATCAGACTAGATAATTTCTTGATTAAACTATACATAATCAATTAATCATTATTATCAATACTAACATCTGAAGTCACTACTGATGTACACAATTATTGGCAACAAGTTCATTTTCTGCATCAGTATAGAATACATTCCACATTTTTATTTTTTACATGAGAAAATATTTCAGTATATCTGTAGCAGGAACATGCTGAGATTACAACTACAGGGTCGCGCACATCATGGGTGCAAGTTGTGAGATGTGGCCAAGACTGAAAATATTTTGAATACCCCCATACCCCCCACACACACACAACCACCACCACGCGCACTCAGACATAAACACAATATACATTAAATATTATATGTGGTTCAAATTCATTAAATCAAAAGTGCATAAAACGACCGAGCATTAGTGCATATGTATGTAAACAAAATTTGATGTCCATGCAAATTGTAATCTGAAAGTTAAATTTGTTTATTAGGTAGGAACTACCAGTTGAAATTTAACAAATCTCCAAAATTCCTTATGTTGCAAAAAAAAAAAAAAATCTTGCATTTATATTATATTCAAATCCAATCCACATATTTGCTTCTTATATAGCATTTTAAGCCCATAATAGAAATATGTTAACCAAATTATTGAAATTGTAATAATAATACATAACATACCGTGGAAGATGTTTCAAATAATCTTTTTTTTTTTTTTTTTTTTTTTTTTTTTATTGGAGGTTTAACGACCACTGTGAGCAACTCAATGGGCTATAAGCAGTCGCCCGTCCCTAATTTAGGGTCACTGGTTCCAGGGAAGGGAGAGGGCCAGTGCCATAAGACAAACACAATATCCATGCCTCACCGGGATTCGAACCCGGACCCTCTTCGGACGAATGATCAGAGGCCGACGCCTTAGACCACTGCGCCACCGGGGCGGCTCAAATAATCTTTAGTAAATCCTGTTGAATCAAATAAGTGTTGCACACTTTTAAAAGAGTCATTAAATTGTAAAATTTAATAAGGATAAAAAAAAATTATAATCAAGATTATGCATGTCCAACTGTAGTTGTGTACACAGAGAGCTCATTTCATTAATTCACTTCACCATGATCACAGTTTTATAGTAACCATTGCAAATTATCATAGGTGAATTATTTCTTTAAAAAAAAACTTGTTATTGTGGCACACTTGGATTTTTTAACAGGCAAGTTCTCAGCAGTACCTTGTGGTGCATGTCGTTTTCTTGTATGCTGGACAGGAGTAGTTGATGCACCTTTTTTGAATCAATAGGTTTGGCAAGTGGAAGAGTAGTTGATGCACTTTCTTTTGAAGCAATATGTTTGGCAATGGAATTACTAGGACACAATTGCTTTGTTGAGCAAGTGGGAACATCTGTTGTTTTCGTAGTAATTTCATATTGAGGAATATTTGAGACTTTATTTCCTTTTGTTGATAGGAATTTCTTGTAAGAGGCATAGGCGGAATGAATTGCACTACACATCTGCGTGGTGGGCTTTAATTCTACAGACTTTATCTTCTTTCTTCGTAAGCTGTATTTCACAATAGCAGCAGCCTCATAATTTTCCACAGTGAGACAACTTCTATCATCTGTAATAATGTCATCCATGATATTAAATGTCCCTTCAACCAGAGGACCAGAAAAGGTTGACAATAGAGCTCTCACAAGAATTCCTAAATATTTATACCTAATAGTAACACCATCACTCTCCTTCAAATCAAAAATATGTGACCACCAATCACAATCTATCCTTGAACTATCATCAAGACAGATTCCTGTGGCTTCCAACTCTGTTATAGCATTATCAAGTGAATACCTTCGAACCTCTTCTAAAAGAAAGCTCCTATCTGAATCATTAATTACTTGAGGCAAGCACTCGCTTAATTTGTCAAATGCTGATAAAGTAGTGTTGCATCTCCGCTGCTTTGGATGCAGTACCGAAAGCCAAATCAACACTTTATTATTGAGTGGCAAGTTTTTCATCATATATATTGCAGTATTTTGATATGCATGTCTTAAATTTTTATAAAATGCAGAGATCCAATTAACTTTCTTCTTTCGCAACTCTTGTGCTTCTGAGTAAGCAAACTTTCCAACACTCAAAAATTTATCAGCAAGCTGTATTTCTGTATTTTTGACATCAACACTCAGAAGTTCAATAACACTGCTCTCTGGAATAAATTCAACTTTGATGAATAATGACAAAAATTCCTTGCACAGGACAAACATTTCACAGTGGATTCGGTGCATCATAGGTGCCTCACATTGAAACATTTTTACGAATGAATGGAACTTGGACAATATACCCCTGTAAAAGTTCAGGAACAACGAGAATTTTTGCTGGAGGTGGATCAGAGAAAGCAAAATTCTGTCTTTTCGTACTTTACCAGCTGCTGTCTGTTTTTGTTTTGCAAGATGGTACTGAATTACATGTATGCGGCTGCGCTGAGCATCAGACACTTTTCGAGTCTTATAAACATTACTCAAAAGTGCATCTACACTTCCACTCTTCTGTTCCTCATTTGACAAAAAGCTATAATAATACACAATCAAGGCATCACGTAACTCATGGAGTCTGGCGCAAGTGGTTAACATCTGCAGAAAACGTGTTTCAGTGGGCCTTAAAATTTGCTTCGCTGAACTTGAATTTAGCAAAACTTGTACTTCAGAGAATAACTGTTTGGCCTTGGGAGAATCCTGAATATCATAATAAACATCGCTTGCAAAACCCTCAATAAACATATCGAATTTCTGAAAAAATTGTTTTGCAGAATTGTGCACTATATGCACAACATCTCCATGAATATCCAGAAGATTTGGGTTTTCCTTTCTCATTAAAGTCTCCACTCCGCCCCTACATCCCCGCATTGTGTTGCAGTTATCCATCAGACAACTTATCACTTGAGTGAAGGCTAAATAATTTTCTGAAAGAAGTTCCTTCACCTTTTGGAAAATGTTGACAGCCGTGGCAACATTTTCTTTTTTGATCCAAGAAGATCTGTGACTGTTTTCTTTTGCTCCTTATCATAGAATCGTACCATCACATTGATGATCTTGTCCATTGCATTATTCGTAGCTTCATCTATGTTCAAGGAGAAAAAATTTCCCTTCAACTGTTGGACTAACTCCTTTCTCATGCACTTTGCAGTACCATGTGTGTTGATGTAGGTTGCAGTCGTCCCGGACATTTTCAATTTAGAAAGTGCTAACTTATCACCTGCAAGACGCTTAGATAGCTCAACTAACTGTGGTGCCAAATTGAATGGCAGCGTGTTTTCGCATAAAAATGCAGTCAGAACCACTTTCTGATGTGCAATTCTGTCAGATATTGATGCTTTGGCCTGAACAGGAGAGACTCCAGGCAATGTTTGTGTATGCTGCTGTGCTCGTACACACTTTTGATGATCAGCATCCTTACTGTGTTTGAACAGCACTTTTTTACCATTGCTTCCATAGTTTAACTTTCTGCTGCATAAAACACAAAAGCAAAATCCCGGTTCCTTAATTTTCCGGCACCAAGAACCAAATTTGACGTCATGGGAATCAGTCTCATCTAACCATTCCCATCGCCACTTATTTTTAACACTGCTATCGTTCAAAGCTGACGTATTTTTCGAATCTATGAATTCAATAGCTGACTGCATGTTGAAAAAAAGGAATCACAAATTTACCACACGCGCAAAATACGGCAAGATCGACTGGTACGACTCACTCCAAAGATTAGCTGTGACCTATGGCGGCACAGCCAGTGGTGTCTCCACCTAATACAAGCTCGATGGGTGAACCGGTTATGGTGTGTGACGTACACATAGTGAAGAGAAAGCCAGGGACGGGTGGGGTTGGGTTGGGTTGGGGGGTTACGACGTAGGCGAGGATCGGCGTAGAACCTCCAACGGAGCTGCTCCTCGATTCCTCTTCGACCAGAATGCCCCTCTTACCCAGAATGCATTAGGCGCCACTGCTACTCCGAGTTTACGGTAAACGAGGTACTACGGTACGAGCGTGGTTGCCGATGGCGTACTAACGTTCCGGAGTAGAGCGTATGGATAGAAAGGGAAAAAAGCAAAACATACGCCGTAATTTTCGGACTAAGAGCCGCAGGTGAGAAATTTTGCAATCTTGGAAGCAAAAGTTGCCGTAAGGGCCACACCGGCATAGGGGCCGCAGCTATGAAATCGTGGTGCTGCTCAGAAAACTAAATTATCTTCCTTATTTTCATGAATTAATTCACACCCAACGTAATTATATGTATACTTCAAAGGCTAATTCTGAAACTCAGTGTCGATCTACTTTATGCACTTATTTTTTCATACTGGCAAAAGCTTTTATTTGTGCATTTTTTTAATAATGCTAATGACGTTATTTGTTTGCCCTTATTAAATGCTCAAAACCATATATGTAATCAATATAAATAACAGTTAATCTTAAGACTCCTATTAGAATATTGCATTGCCCGTAAAACCGCACAATTGTCTAAATTCCATTCAATGTGGATGTCTGCTACAGGATGGTTCTCTGTTCACCGCAATAGAATCCTCAGTCTTAGAAGTAATTAACTTATAAATTATCACTTGTAATGCTTTCGATTAATGTTTTCTTTAATAACATGTTCCTTCTATCTTTCTTATGCTTTTTTCTCATCTACAGATGTTTTTTGTTAGAATGAAGTTGCTTTTCTGTATGCAGCTGCTAAATGGGGTAGTTAACACATCCCTCCCACGCTTCCTTTTACCAGCTGCCTCGCACGTGTTCGCTGATCCCCCCCGCCAATCACTTCGAAACAGCGGTCTCCGCTGTCTCGCTTTTTCTTTTAAGTGGTTTGACCTACTTTCACTCAGCCTTCGCGTTGAGCTCCGTCCACTTTTACATGAATACGAAACTCTCCCTTCTTTTGCGTTTGTGAAAAGATTTTATCTTCAGCCAAGTATTAAATTAATTACCCATTGTTAACATCATTACTTGTCACAATCTTTTTCATGTTCTCTGCTTTAAATCAGGAGAACGTTTTGCCGCTTCAATGCAGCTTTCTAAATATTTAACAAATTTATTGCCAGATGAACCAAGACAGTGAACAGAATTTGTCTGTCGTCCCACCAGTATTGTTTGGAATAGGTCAAGGTCACTGGCTCACTACTAATGGAATATCGCTGGAATCATCTTGGGGCAGGCTTTTGCATTGTTCATGTTCTTAAGCTCGGAAGTCACGCTACTGGTTTGTGTGCTTATGTCTCCATTCCATCCCCCCATCTATTAGCATTCCATGCTACTGCCACGGGATGTGCTTCCCCCACTCCCATGCAAAGGGCATTTGGATCAGACATTCCTTTCACAAACAAACCTCCTGACCTTAAGACCTACACCTACCAGAGTGTTTTCCCGTCTCCCCCCTCCCCCTCCCCCACTTTCCCTTCTAAACCAACATCAGCGGAGCGGAGTTATCTTTTCAATAGACGTGTCTAACGTATGAGAAGAAAAAGGAAATAAAACTATCACAGTTGAGTTTGTAGAAAAAAACGTTCTTTGAAAAAATTTACTAAGCATCTGCATGAAAAAAAAAAAGGAGCGCAGAAACAGTCTTTTCGAAAACAAATTCGGCATAAGGGCCGCTTCGGCATAAGAGCAGCTGCTCTTAGCCCAAAAATTTCGGTATTTGGAAATTATTTTTACTGATATTTTCTTCCGTCCCACTTCAGTCTTCGGATATTTTCAAAAGACGGAATTCCGTCCTCTGGACGGAAAACTTGCACCCATGGCGCACATAAAACCAGTCCCAAATACAAAAGACAGTTTTGATCATAATGTACCATACATTTCAGTTACATTTGGTATGGTAAATAAAGGGTATTTTTAAACTTAAAAAAAAAGGCTGAAATGATGACAACTGACATGCTTAACAGCATTTTTACATACCTTTTCAAAGTCTGTGTTGAAAGCAGTGTTCATTGATTTAAATTCACTTGATTTAAATTATAAATAAAAATCATTGATTTAGATCACATAGAAATCTTCAAATCTCCATTATGTATTAATCTAATAACAATGCTAAATTTAGATAATAAATTTACCCCTGTCATTAGTTAAACAAAATCAACTTCATGCTGAAGATCCAGACTTACAAATATTGCTAGTAGACATTGGCCACCAAGACCAAAATTGTTAGTGGCCATAAAAAAAAAAACTCAGTGGCCAAACTTTGAAAAAAAAATCAAATTGTATATTTCGTACTAAATTATTTTTATAAAATTGCTTAGTATAACATCAGTATGTTTTATTTTGCATATTTCAGTTATAGTATTCTTAAAAGTTGAAACTGAAGCAATAAATCAATTAAGGAGAGTGGGAACATCGTGCTGGGAGGGGAGTATGCTTACGGGAGCATTCTTTGCACCGTCCGACTTCGGTTTTGGAAATTTTCCCGCTATTTTCAAGTTGAAATACAAATATTTATGCAGTTAAATATTAATTAACAATACTGGGCAGAGGCAACATCGCGAGAAAAAAGGAATTATGATTGCGGGGAAAAACTGAACTCCGTCGACCGTCTGTTTTTGAAATTTTCGTAAAGATGGAATTCCGTCCTCCGACGAACAACCCCCCCCCCCCCCCCCATTGTGTTCCCTGGTTCATTGATCTCGCGAATGACTAAAATAATAACGAAAAAGGCGGAGTTCCTCGATTTTGCGGAACAATCTGATGTCCGAGATTCCGGGGAAATTTTTGCGGCATCTAACCTCCGTTTTCGCACATTGTTGCCTACAGTTTCAAGCTGAAATACTTTTATACAATAAAATCATATTTAACAATAAAACTTTACACTAAGGCAACATCGGAGGGAAGGGGGAATATGATTACTGTAACTCCATTCAACTACCGTTTTCGAAAGTTTTGAGACACGAAATACCGTCTCTGTGTGTTTGAAAGGGGGTCAGAGCCTGGGATCAAGGGGCCGCCATACAAAATTTCTGTAAAATCTACAGTTTTCAATTTAGAACTGCCAAATTTGGTATACTATCTCATGGTACTCAGACTGTAGATGGTAACTTAGACTGTAGATGGTTTTCCGATGGGTTCGAAGCCCAGGGTCAAGAGGCCCCCACACAAAAGCCCAGAGTCAAGCCCCCTATTTTTTGTAAAAAGTTCCATTTTTTACTTTTAAGAACTGCAATACAATTCAGCACTCCAATACCCGATTTACAGTCTAAGTTTGAGACCGTAGATAACAATAAAGTGCAAAACTATCCATTTAACTGTGTATTAAAAACACGAAATAAATAAGCATTAGCTTTTACCATTAATGGGCAGCTTCATCAGGTAGAAATACAATGTAATGTAAATAGAGAGTTTCAGATATTCAAAATTCAAAACGGTAAACAAAAGGATGATCAATGTCAAGCTGCATGCACACAACATGACATAGGTACATTGCATTTTAGTGTCGAGGGATCCTCAGAAGCGGACGCCAAATGTACTGCAGTTCTATAGGCCTCTCTCTCTGAAGGTATTTCCATTCCTCTTTCTTTCTTTTTTGTTTTATAAAAGTAAATTATCTTTTTTTTTTTTTTTTTTTTACATTTGCAGCCATTCCTGCTTCTTTTTTTTTTTCTTTTGGCAGAAATATTACTGCAGATGTGCCAACCTCTAGCAGAACCTATCAGTAATCAATAGGGTATTTTTCAGTAATGTTTCAGTAATGGAACACAAACTTTCAGTAATATTTTCAGTAATGTAACACGCCATTTTTTTCAAAGTTAAGGACAATATTATACACTGCTGGACAATTGCTAAGGACGGATCATAAACGGCTATATAGCGCATAAAAAGTAAGTGTGGTTGGATGCCAAGTGAAATAAAATAATGTCAGAATGCCAGGACATTACAAGAAAGACAATTTATTGTGCTCTGAAATCCAGAAGGCTTTGGAACGTGTTCAAGGGACAAACCGGCCATTTTGTGCAGAATACGTAAACGTGAAAAAAATGCAATTACCGTCTGCAGGCGTTCCGGTGTAATATGTCAATACGGGATATGGCCACCATGGAAGGCGATGCAAGATTCCACACGTCGCGTCATGCTTTGCACAACATTATCAAGCAGCTGTTGGGGTAATTTATCCCATTCCTCTGTCAGTGCACGGATGAGGGTGTCCTTGTTTATTGGAGGGCATTGGCGACCAGCAAGACTCCTCCCCAAAGCATCCCACACATTTTCAATGGGATTTAGATCTGGAGAACGTGCTGGCCATACGAGGCGTTGAATATCCTCGCTCTCAAGACACTCCTGGACAGCGACTGTTCGATGACATGTTGCCTTGTCGTCCATGAAAGTGAATCTATCACCGACAGCACCACGGCACATGCGAACATGAGGTAGCAGAACATCATTAATGTATCGTTGGCCAGTCATAGTCCCAGTTGGAAGCACATAGAGGGACGTACGGCCATTGATCATGATGCCAGCCCATACCATGACACTACATGTCGGATATCGGTCCCTTTCCTGTATGTTTGCTGGACAATATGCAGTACCACTATCACGCCAGATCAGTTGTCGTCGACAATCAGACGATAGACTGTATCTACTCTCATCTGAGAAGAGGACAGCAGACCAGTCGTTATCAGTCCAATTGCGATGTTGATGGCACCATTGCAAACGGGCGGTACGGTGACGTCTGGACAATGGGATGCACACAACAGGACGGCGGGCGTGTAGTCCTCCTTCATGCAAACGTCTGGCGACAGTTTTTCGGGAGATCCGCTTGCCAGTAGCAGCCATAAACTGATTTGCTACCTCACTAGTTGTGCTGCGCCGGTGTCTTTTTGTTGATAGCACTATGTACCGATCTTCTGCAGGTGTCGTACTGCGAACACGGCCTCCCCCGTGACGTTTGCTACATTCTCCATTCGTTTGAAATAATTTCCAAAGCCTTGAAACAACACTGTGGCTGACGTCAAACTCCCTGGCAACATCTGTTATTTTTCGCCCTTCTTCAATCTTGCCAATAATACGGCCACGCGTAAAATCATCTAGGTGATGTCGGGAAGACATACTAAAAGTTGCAAGTTCATCAATTGATTCTTTCCCTTTCAACTTTGCGTTTGAACAACAACGGTCAATATGCGTCAAATCCTTTATATGTCTTATCAGCGCTATGACGTCACGAACAAGTTCGGCAATCCAAAATTTGCATACGCACAACACGTCTTACTGTATCCCGCACTTATGCTAATTTCCACATTTTCCTGCCTTCCATTTTATGGTTGCTATCGTTGCTATTGTCATCCGTCCTTAGCAATTGTCCGGCAGTGTAGTATTACTGTGTAACCTGCAATACTTGTATGAGGTGCCTATCGGTAATCACCATACGAAGCCTCATTGTTAACGCATGGAAAGGGCATTTCATGAGAAATTAATGTGTGATATGTGTAATAACCTTATATATGTTTACACTATCCTGACAAAAAATTATGAAATTTAATTATCAACACTGTACTTCCCTCATGTCACAGAGGTGCCAACCTTCTGCGGTGCCTATTGGTAATCACCATACAAAGCCTCATCGTTTACGCGTGGGAAGGATATTTCATGAGAAATTAACGTGCGAAATGTGTAATAACCATATAAAATCAAACACCTTATAACATGACCCTTCTATTTTAATGGTTAATATTTTTAATAACCCAAGTGGGAATGAATATATGCTAGATATCGAGCCGATATTGGTTATGATGGCTAAATGTCGGTTAATATCAGACACATACCTGCCAACCAAAATTTTCCTAAATCAAAAAGATTGCTTGCAAAAATCAAGAACATTTGCAACAGTACCAGAACTGTTAATTCACGATTACCTATTATTAGGGGAGAGTGGTAATGTATGGGATGTGCTAGCAGTATGTTTGATGATACTTGTTTTCAATTATTTTTCTGTATCAGTCACTCATAGATGACTGATACAGGTTTTGATTTTTTTTTTAATTGAATGATGCAATTTTAGAAATAACTTGATTTCATTAAGCAATGACAAAACAGTGACCTTTTTTTTTTTTTTTTTTTAATGCCAATTTTATCCATCATGAATGCATAACAGCATGATTTTAGATAAAGGATGAATAGTGTAACTTTGAGGATATGAATACTTTTGAACACAAATTTTGAGCTTCGTCACTTTCGTTTTCGAACCCCAATCCTCTCTTTATCAAGCTGAAATGCAAATCTTTTTTTTTTGGGGGGGGTCCGATTTCCGTTTTCGGACATTATTCCTCCATTTACAGGTTAAAATTCAAATATTTATGAAATAAAATGATATCTAACTACCATACTAGGCAGAGGAAACATCGCATGAAAAAAAAACAATTACGATTACGAGAGAAATCTTCATTGCGTCTAACTTCCGTTTTCGAGTTTCAGGCGAAAACATTTTCCCTCACTACCAATTGTCCCAAATTTCTGTTCAGTTATGCATAGATCTCGTGGATAACTCAAATTATGATGATAAAGGAGAAATTCCTCGAAGCCGTTGCACACTCATTCTTGAAGATTACAGGGGAATTCTTGCGCCGTCGAATTTCGGTCTTCGGAAATTTTCCCTCCACTTTCACACTGAAATACAAATACTTTTGGAATAAAGTTATGTATAACAACAATACTGGACAGAGGCAACATCGCAGGAAAACAAAATTACGATTACGGAAAAAATCTTTATTTCCGTTTTTGAAAGTTAAAAATACCGTCCCGATGCGTATTTTTACGCATTGGTAAAATTCTTTCATGCATATTTTTATGCGTTGGAATAAAGTTATGTATAACAACAATACTGGACAGAGGCAACATCGCAGGAAAACGAAATTACGATTACGGAAAAAATCTTTATTTCCGTTTTTGAAAGTTAAAAATACCGTCCCGATGCGTATTTTTACGCATTGGTAAAATTCTTTCATGCATATTTTTATGCGTTGGTAAAATTTCGATGCGTAAACACACTTTTTGATGCATACTGGACGCGTAATTACGAGTTTTGGCGAACTCTGCACGGCGCAAAATTAAAAAAAAATTCGTACTTTGGTGCAATTAGTGCAGCTGTTCAAACACTGTGAGAGAGGGGGTTTGGAAGGATTAGGGGGTCTATAAATAAATATTGCTCCCTGCTAGAAACAGGAAATAACATAAGGTTCAATCACTATCAGATCATAATAAAACAAAAGCAGGAGTTTATATTAAGCGACAATAACAATATCAATTTACATCAACAACAAAAAACAAAAAAAAATCACGAGCCGTTTTTGGCGCAAATCCGGAAGAAACTATCTTCCGACCGTAAAACTACCCCAAAATCCGTTCCGGAAAATTCGGAATACTTAGCATGTATGCAGACGTCATTGCGCCGATAACGGCTTTTCCGACGTATTATGCAATATCGCCTTGCCATTCTTCACCCAATATTGTCTTTGCCGGTGTATCCAATATCTGAATTTCAATGGAGCTTACTTAGAAACAGCATCAATTAAACATTTTCGCATTTGTGCAAAAAGAACTATAAATGTATTCACAAAATGTGATCGCAGTTTAAACCGTGATTTTAACAAAAAAAGGACACAAAATTCAAAACTTTTACAAAATACACTGAAATCCATAATTCTTTCAACCTGTCCGTAATTCCGTAATCAGGTAGCCGAAACCACAATAATTACGGAAAATCCGTAATGGTTGGCACCTCTGTTACTGCATCAGCCAGTCATTGGTAGCAGCTCGCATTAATTTGGAGGAACTCTGCTTTTCACACGGACAACTCTGCGTTTCCTGCTCAAGGGTTGGCAATCCTAAAAAATCTTTACATTTTTGCTCCCAATGGAAAACCAAAAATATTGTTTACCAAAAAGCAATAAACTAAATGAAATAAAATAAATTTACTGGAAAATTACAGGAATATCTTTTTCATTCATTTTCACCTGCTGAACTTGGTGATTCAACGCATAGTAATATTTGCTCGGGAAATACCGGGTACCCCTGCTAGTATTAGTATAAATGTGCAAACTTTTTGGAACTACCAGATGTTAAGCTGACATTTCCTAAGGAATTGGGAAGACATTAAAGTATACCAAGGACTATTTTAAATCATAACTCCTGTACAGATAATAATCATAATCATTGCAGAATTATTCAGAAGAGTGACACAGAAACTGAAGAAACCTGTGGGAAATGCCATACTGAAATGCTGGCATTACTAATAAAAGTCACCTGATTCACAGAGGCACAATTTATGAAGCACCATAAATTGTGGAAGAGAAGCATTTTTTAAGCAAAAGATATCAGAGCAAAATCACTTACTTTGCTGCTGAAGCTCTTTAGCTTTTGCCAGCACCTCTTTTGCTGTTCTCTGAACATTCGATGTTGAGTGCTGAGACATGAATGCAACGATCACTTCCCACCTAAAAAGATAAATAAAAAATTCATACAACAAAATGGCACAAGACTGTACAAGTTGGTAGCAAATAATAAGTACACCATCTATGGGACTAATGGAAATTGGAATAACACTTCTTAAAGTACATCTAAGCAGAAAAATCATAATGACATGGGGGGCACACCAGCATTTGACAAATGAAAAAAAAAATCATGTGTGTCCCTACAAACACTTCTTTCCAATTCTTGGAAAGGGGGAGTGATATAGAAAACTTATTGCACTAACTTGTTTTTACAGCCACATATGCAGTAAAAATCAGCTTTTCAAAGGTATGCCAAAGAAAATGAATGAACAGGAAAAACTCAGAGCTTTGATTCACTTCTTTTGGATGAAATATGGAGACACTTAACTAGAAATTCTCCACAATTTTCTGAAAGTCATTATTCATGATAGAAAGTCGATATGAAGTTAACAAAAATGATTTGTGAGAGATCCAAAAAGAACGGATAGCTGAAACAAAAATTTATGTGAAAGAAAGTTCTGTTCTGATTTTACATTTTGATTTTGCTGAGAATTGGACAGTGATATTGCCCAATGAAATCAAAAGTTACCACTGGCAAAATGTTCAGATTTAACTATTTACATGTGCTGCATATTTCGGTAAAGAGGTAAAAAGTTTTGTTGTAGTGTCTGATGATACAACTCATGACACAGCTCATGCTCTCCATGCTATAGAGATTATAAAAAATGCAATTTCTAAGTTGTGCCAATTAGAAATTATGAGATCACTTGTTTACATTTTCGATGGGACTGCCAGACATTTCAAAAATAAATACCAACTTTATGTACTACCTAAAAAAAATCTAATTGTGGAAAAAATAGCGGATTTTCTCAGCTACTGGGCATGGTAAAAGTGTATGTGATGATATGAGTGGGCTGTGTAAGCATTATGCAAAAACGTTTAATCTCCAAAGAGAGGCTGTGCAAGCCATAAGAGATACAGCTTCATTGGTTGCAGCACTTTCTCATCTAGCACAAAATATAACACTACTGATTCTTGAAAGTAAAACTGTTCAAGCCTACAGATCTTGTATGAAAGAAGAATGGGCTAATGTAAAACCTGTTGCAGGAATACAATCAAAACATTATTAGCTGATAAAAAATAATGAGGCTTATACGGGATGTACAATTAAACATAAAGTTGAAAAACTTCAAACATCCAGCCAGGTGAAAAAACATCCCTCAGTAAGTGATTTCCAAGCAGGTCAGTTTGTTGGGTGTGTTTATGACAATAATTGGTGGATGGGGCAGATTACAGGTATATCTCCAGAGCTCAAGGACATTACTGTGTCATTTATGAATCCCCGCGGTCCATCTAAAGGGTTCCAGTGGCCAGAGGAATCTGGAAAGAAGGGTGAATGTCCAGTGTCATTAGAAAATGTGCTGCTAAAAGTAAGGAATCCTACTCCACTTGGACTATCTGCATGACTCCACACTTCTGACCAAAATGAGCTGAGAAATATCCAACATATCTACTGTGTGCCTAACCCTTTTATAAACCTACTGATAACTTTACCAATATACTACTAAGGAATCGTCTATTATCTAAAAGGCTAACTGTGAAAATTAGTTTTTTTATGAAAGTAAAATTAATAAAAAATATGCAATATTAATTGTAAAAAAAATTGTGTTACTGAAATACAGTAATGCTAAAGTATAATAAGGTTGTGTTTGTAATGTGTACTAGCTAAAGAAATATAATTTGGAATGAAGAGTAGAACATTGCAAAGTGTGAGGTTGCAAATAATTCACCTAAAAAAGAAATGAAACTAGCAAAAATATATTGCTATGTTCTGCATATTTTTTTTTTATTTTTTTATTAAACAATTTTGTGTAATAATCAAACACTAGTAACCTATGTTTAAACTTTGAAAACTGGTTAAACGATGTTTTCAGTCAAATATGGACAATCTATTGCACTTTGTGCTGTATTATGCAACAATGAAGAAATGCTCAAAATGGGTAATTTTTTTTAAAAATATATAAAATTTACCAGGCAAAAACACACTACTCTACAATGAGCAGTTTATCAACAACTGATAGGGCATCAAATGGACACATTTTTCAGATTTTAAAAAAATGGGGTTTTTGAGTAACTGCCATTCAAAAATTGAGCATTTTTGAACTTCCACATAACTTTAAAAAATTAAATTGAATTTTATGGACAGCATTAAATTGAATTAAATTGAATTTTATGGATCCCAGTTTTAAAATAAAATTTGGTGTAAAACTACTACATAGGGACTCTTCATACTGCCATCCTTATTTACCTGAGAAATATTTATTTAGTGTGAGAAAAAATTTCCCAAAATGCAAAAAAAAGCACATTTTTTGCGATAAAATTTTTCTCATTATTAATAATGTCATCAGGCTTATTCAAACTATGCCAAGTTAAAATTCAATTAAATAGCTATAAAATAAAAAAATTAATTGAATAAACTGAATAGTTTGGAAACAGCACTCATTTTAAAATACAGCATGTTCCCCATTTTCCAAAGATAGCTAGATTTAAGCCAAACTTCAAAATGCAACAGCAAAAGAAAAAAAAATTTTTTTGAGGAAAATCCTTTCAGGATAGTTTGTCTCCAGTAGTTGTAACTACTGTAATTTTTTGGAAAATATCTAAAATGGTGAATCGATATGGAATACTTTATAGCAAAAAAAAAAAACAGTATGATAATGCAGAAAAGTGACTCCATATTTATTTTTTTGAAAAAAAAATAAGAAAAACAACAGTGGAACATTATCATAAAAAACAGTATAATATCGCAGAAAAATGAAGTGCACTTTTTTCTCATTCCTTACGGTGCTTTCTTTCTAAGCATTTTGTTGTTGTTTTTTCATTAAGGCAAATTTTAAATTTAAAATTTTATTTTGCCTTAATAAAGAAAAATTACTTATGTTAAGTAATTTTAGTTTTTTTTTTTTTGTTATTATTATTAAGGCAAAATAAAAATGTTCAATTTAAATTTACGTTACTTACCTCGAGCTTGCTGGAAATGTCACCACTTTCATAGTCCGCACAATTGTTTTCAGAGAAAAACAAAAAGCAGCATTAACCCTTTTTCAACTTTTTCACTGAATTTCCTTTTGTTTAAAAAAAAATTCAAAATGGAACTTCAACTCTCTGTCACCATCTTTCATTCCCCATAACGTCATTTTCTCTATACAATGAGCAAGCAGCAGCAGTTTTGAACTTTAATTTTGTTTTAGATTATTAAAAAAAAAAAAAAAAAAAAAAAGCAGGCTTTTCCACACGATTTACCAAAATTAATAATCTAAAAATCAGTACTGAGTGAAAACAGTTATGGACAGGGTTTGTACACTTTTGGGTTAAAAAATTCAAGGTCTTTCCCAAGACATATGAAAAAAAAATTCCAGGATGATTATTGCGCTTTAATACAGTACCATGGTAAAATTATTTTTAAAAGTAATTTCGGTTTTAAGTAATAAAAATGAAGAAAGATAATAAATGGATGAGTGTGCTTTTTTACTCATTACATTTCTTTTTAATGCTTTTATAATTGCAGAATTAGCCAATAATGCAAAACTGAATCATGGTGGTGCAATTACCACAAGGCCTATCAGAAAATCCTTTCCTTCAATCTGAAAATGATTAATTCAATCAGTCATTTTCGCTGCATCACTACTCTGCACTATTTTCTCATGTAATCAGTCTATTATTGATACCAATTAAAATTATAAAAATAAAGCAAGGGGAGATCCAGAATTTAAGAATGGGGACGGCACACGTCTAATCAATTAAAAAATATATAAAAGAAAACATGATATAAGTCTACACCTGTTAACAGAAAGATTGAGAATAATGGAAAAGTTGAAAAATAGGCAAAAAATATTCTTCATGGAAAAAGCTATGCTAAGGAAGAAGAACTTTTCAAATATGTCTCCCAGAGGCAGAGATAACGAAAAAAAGTTCGACCTTTATGCCCCTTGCGGGAAATCTTTGCATTATTTAAAGTGGATAATATTCCACATCTCTATGGTAGCAAATGGCATACAGTAAAAAAGATATTTCTCAATAGGGTTTTTAGAAGTGGCGATACAGCTGCAAACCAAAGTACAAAAACACCACCTAGCAACAGAACTGTGAACTATAAAACTTTCACATACTAACCCAGTGATTCCCAAACGTTTTTTATTCGTGGCGCCCTTGCTGAATCCAGGTTTTCCCAAGGCGTCCATGTCAAATTCTAATAAGTACACTTTGCCTATGTGAAATTCTAACAAGTATACAATTCTAAAATTATGAAAATTTTGTATTTCACGGCGCCCCTGTGAGGAAGCCGTGGCGCACACTTTGGGAACCACTGTACTAACCCAAAGTGTTCTACAGGGTAAATGGCATCCAGTGTTGAAAGAATTTTTTAAATCGTACATGTAGGAGCAGAGATATTGAGAAAAAAGATTTAAAAATTGGTGACCCTAGCAGCAAAATTGTGGATTATTTTAGGAAGAAAATATGCACACAGAGTTTGCATAGTTAGTAGTATCTGACCACAGAGAGTTTTTCAATTGGATTTTTAGTCCCACAGATATTGCTGTAAATGTGAACTTATGCCCTCTGGTGACAGACTTGTGCATTAAGAATTTTTTTTAATTATATGAGAAACATTTCGCAGCAGAAACACCCTCCAACAAAAAACAATTTTTCAAACGGACTCTTAGAAGCAAAGATTTTGACAAAAATAAGATATGCATCTACCGATCCTGGCGGAAAAACTGTGCATTATTTTATGAAGAAAGAATTCTCAAAAGATTTTTCAAGGTGAGCGGTATCGATCCATGAAAGATTTTTTTCGGTCGAGTTTTCAGGAGCTAAAATTTTGCTGTAAATATATCAAAGCAGAAATAAACACTTACGAAACCTGGTGGTCAAACCATTCTTTACCAACTATTAGAAATTATATGCAAAACATTTCCCATCAGGACCTATATCCGATGCAGGAAGAATTTTTCAAATCAGAGCTTTAGAAGCAGAGATATCGAAAGAAACACAATTTACCTTTACGCCCCCTAGTAGAAAGTCTACAAATTACTTGAAATTTTTGAAAATATATGAAAAACATTTCATACTCAAAACGCTATCCGACAAAGAAGGAATTTTTCAAATTGGGCTCTCAGAGGCAGATATTGACAAAAATAATATTACATCTATGCAACCTGGTGGAGAAATCATGCATTATTTTAAGAAGAAAATATTCCGAAAAGGTTTATCGGTACGAGTTGTATCAGTCCACGAAAAAATTTTCAGAGCTTTTAGAAGCTCAGATTTTCCTGCATAAACATCATAAGCAGAAATTAACATTATGCCCCCTAGTGGCCAAACCATTCTTCACCAAAAATTAGAAATTATATGCAAAATATTTCCTATCAAGAGCTGTATCTGGTTCAGAAAGAATTTTTCAAATCAGAGAAGCAGAGATATTGGAAAAAACACAATTTACTTTTATGCCCCCTAGCGGAAATTCTATGCATAACTTGTAAAAGTGGCTATACCTAAAATAGCCTTCAACCTAAATGGAATCGAAAGGTAAAAGGATTTTTCAATCGGACGTTTAAAAGCAAATATAAGGAATAAAATATATTTCAAGTTGATATCTTCCCTCTAGCAGCAAAATTGTGCATTGTAAAAAAAAAAATGCAAGGATTATTTTGCACATTTCAAGCTTCCCAATGCAAAAAGAATTTTTCAAATCAAACCAATAATTGCATAGATATAGTGCCCACAGACAGACAGATTGACAAACTGGTAACATAAGCATGATCTTTTTACAAAAGACATGCTACAAAAGAGATAACACTGGTTTCCTAAAAGAAATTCACATATATTTTTAAGCACTAATTTCGAATTTCAAGGCTTTTCAAGACAGCTTTCAAAAAACAGTTTTTCTAGGGTATACCAAGGCCTTGAAAACATAATCATGATTTTTAAAGACTTTCCAGGGTTTCAAGCACCCATGTACACCCTGCATGGAGCACGGAAACTGTGCAGATTCATTACAGGCAGATTAAGTACAGATTTAGAAACCTGATTTCACTTAAAAGGGGAGGGGAGTTAGAGAAGGGATGAAAATGTTTGCTTTGTGCTGACTAATTTTGAAGATACTGTCAGAAATAGGGAAACAAGAGTTCATACAAATTTACAAAAAAATAAATTTTAGGACATTTCCAGGATAAAAATATTCCAGGAGCTTAAATTTTCACAAGAATCATAGTGCTTTGTTTTATATTTTGAGGTGAAATTTACTATGCATTTAGAATTCTTAAGATCTCCACTGTTACAGGGTGTTCTTCAGTGTGCGTGTCATTCATGAAAGTAAGCAGTGATAGGAAAAGCTGCTGAACTTTAATGCGTGCATGTGGGGGGGGGGGGGTAATAAAGTGTTGAATCTTGCATGCATTTCACTCTCTAATGTATATAACCATGATGCTTAGGTATTAGTCACATGCCTGCCAACTAAACAGATTTAATGTATGTATTTTGCTTCAAGAAAATTAAATATATAGTACAATATAATGTAAGGGGAAAAATTGCTGATGAGGTCATACGCATAGAAAATCACTCACCTTAGTACAGGATGATGCCTTTAATCAAATGAGGAAATTAATCAAATGTCTTTATAAGATAACAATGTTGTATGGAAATGAAATCTTGAAGGTTTGAAAAACTTCTGACATGTTTGTTGATAAGTAATAAAAGTTTGATGAAGAATAAATGTTCATTCTTGATTTGACACAAAATTATAAATGAAGAATTATGATAAATGCTTGCAAAAATGTTAGACATTTAATTTTGTAGATAAATAATAAAAGTCATTCACAACTAATGAAATTTCATTTTCTTAAGTTGTTTCTGTCTAACAATTTGTTCTAACCTTCTTTATGAATTAGCAGGCTACAGTTTTCTTTCTCTTGAGCCAATTCATTTTATTTTAATTTGCTGCGTAAGTTATTAGAGATATTTAGCTCTTTTCATTTCTTCTTCCTTATCTTGTAATTCTTTCTTATATTCTGAATATGATGATTTCATATTTTGGCATGAAACTCTATTTACAGGGTCATGCAAATCGTTTATTGTTTTGTTTTTAATTCCAAGGCTGACTTATCCTGATTCAGTAGCTTATATTTCATGGTTTGAACAGATGAAAATGTTTCAACTTTCATGTTGCTGGATTCTTTATCAAGTACATCCCCCATCATACTAAAAGAATTTTCCACTTTATACCAGGAAAACAACTCAATAATGCCTTCACTATTTTTGAGAGGGCACTGAATTTGTTTAACTTAAAAAGTGCATGTTTTGGGATTCACTGAAATTTATTTATGTAAATATTAAACTGGAGCACATCACTGCATCCAAAGTATAAAATTACTGAGATTTAACAACAACACAGGGTAGAGAGAACGTTGCGCGAGCGGGGGATTACGATTGCCGGCGAAATCTTCGCTCAGTCCGACTTCCGTTTTCGGACATTTTCTCTCCATTTCTCAAGCTAAAATACAAATATTTATGCATTAAAATGAAACTTAATAACAATACTGGGCAGAAGAAACATCACGAGAAAAATAAATTAGGATTATGGGAAAAAATCTTCACTCCATTTAACTTCTGTTTTCGAAAGTTTTGAAAGATGAAATACTGTCCCCAGACGGAATATACCCCCCCCCCAACAGCTTCTTTTCAGTTTCACATCAATCTCAAGAATGACCCAAATGATGACAGAAAAAACGGAATTCCGCGAATCCACGAAATAATATCATGTATGAGTAAGAAGTAACTAAGAAATGGAAAAACACGAATTTTATGGAAAATGAAAGTGAAAAACTCGATACCGCGTTGCTCACTCTGCCGTGAAACAATTTTACGGGACACGGAAACAACGCGGATTCCGCCACGGGCAGATTAATTGCTGATCAAGAAATTTAATTTCGTTTAATAAAAGGGAGAAAACGATTGCTCTCTATTGATTAGTTTTAAAGAAGTATGTATTAGAAGTAGGATAACATGCATTTCATTAGAAAAAATTCTTTAAAAAAAAAAAACGAAGTCGCTCCTTTTCACTATTACTGAAGATATTAAAAACAATGAATATGACAAGAAAACATCAAAAATAAAAATATAATCAGGCAGAAAGAGAGAGAGAGAGAGAGAGAGAGAGAGAGAGAAAGGGGGGAAAGGGGGGGACTTGGCCGGAAAAATTTCATACGAGGAAATGGAAAACGACGTGACATTCTCAACACCAAAGAAACATTCCCGAAAATATTTAACAAGTGTTATATTCTTGAAAACACAAAAATAAACTTTACACAGATGTTTAATAACGTTATTTCACTGAGATTTTCAATTTCCGTTGCATACTCGACGTTTTCCGTCGTTCGTAGCGGATCGACAATTTCCATAACATACTAGATGCTTTCCGTCGTACGTAGATGACCGATCATATCCATAGCATACTCGATGTTTTCTGTCGATGATTTCCATAGTAACTAAGTAAAATTCCTAGTACTTGGTGTCACCGAATCATTCTTCCCACCACATGGACTTACTCAGCGTCAAGCGGAAGAGTGCGCATAGAGAATTTACTGTACCGAAGTCCCGACGATGACGACGGGGCACAGAGGTTCTGGCGCCCAATGGCACAAAACCTACCTTTTGTAGCAAGATGGCGCAAGACTTTTGTTTTGGCACACTTTGGCGCAGAATTTTCATCCCTGGAAGAGGTGACGTCATTCCCAGCCGTAACCATCCCGTACGTCGTTCGAAGTCATTACGATTTTGCTTTCCGTAATTCCGTAATTCCGAGGCACCCCCCCCCATACAATTTTTATTGCATTTTTGGAATAATATCGGTAACACCAAAAACGAAACAGAAAAAAGTGGATTTCCACGTTTTCACGGAAGTCTTTCGTGCCTAGCGTGTGCGTTACATTTTCAATGAAGTGGCAAAATTTCTTCATATAAAAATTGATCGGCATAAAAACTTATGTGAAGCAATCTAGAACTTAGCACACTGATTATAATACAAAACAATTTTTCCATGGCACTGAAGATTCCCTATTCCATAGTCATCTATTCCCATTGCACATTGGAGGCCAGATGTTAATCTCCTTTCAGTAAGAAAAGCACGTGCTAGAACAAAAGGCCATTCTTGCCTTGTGGGAAGGTTTCCATATGCTGTTGTGACTCTAGCTATACCACACACAGTAACTAAAAATTTGGCACTCAAACATCTTGCACTGCAGCATCACGAGATGAAAGGGATGATTTCCCATCTCCACACTCCATGGAACGAAAGGATGACATTGGGGGCAGAAGTCGCAGGGAGCTAAGAGTAGAACAAAGCGACACAATCAATCCAAACTTTTTTTTATTGCATTGCAAGAAAAAATTCCAGGACTATTCCAGGGGCTGTGTGAACCGTGGAAACCTGCATTTCTTCAAGAACAATTGTTTAAAAATATGAAGTCACTCAGTTTAAACCATGACTGAAGATATTAAAAACGAGGAACACGATCATAAAAATGTAGAACATACGAATACAATCAGGGAGAGAATTTTTTTTTAAATCCAAACTTGGTCAGAAAAATTCAAAATCCCAAAATGGAAAAATGATAGAGCATTCACATCACAGCCAAAGCAGTCATTTCTGTTAGTTCTGCGCATTTGCAGA
Organism: Macrothele yani; assembly: GCA_039090855.1. Taxonomy (NCBI): domain Eukaryota; kingdom Metazoa; phylum Arthropoda; class Arachnida; order Araneae; family Macrothelidae; genus Macrothele; species Macrothele yani. The sequence continues at coordinate 150,867,295 of CM077010.1, read as the reverse complement.
CTTTTCCCAAGTTATCCTATCTCGCCAGCCACCTCATCCTAATTTTTTTACCCTTTTCTTGAAATTTTTCATTGCAGGAAAGAATCCCAGTACTGATTTCAAGACAATGGTACTCCACAAGATCAAATTAATATTTGCTAGTGAGAATTTTCAATTGTTGCTGCTAGTAAAAGGAGGGGAAATTTATTCTAGCTCTGGTTACATGTGTGTATAACAATTGTACACACCCATTAGGGTGACACTACTTGGAATAATAGAAATAAACTGTATTCATTCATAGAGCAATTTATTAATATCTGAGAAAGAAATTTAACAAACTTAGCAATATCACTTACGGTGGTACCCTTTACTTGTAAAAATCAGTACAATTTTGACCCTTACAGGGAACAACTACCCTAATTACCAGCATGTTGTTACTTCAACACAAACACACACAGCCAAATAAAATTACCTATTAATGGTTCCTGCTGGAAATAAATTAACGCCTTTAACTAGAAGCTGAAGATCATCATGAGACCATGGTTTTTCATGTTTTGTTCTATGTTCTGATGAAGTGGACTTCTGGAGAGATGCAGCTAGTTGCTCTTTTTCTACCTCTAGCTGTTTGTTTAGAGATTCTACCTGAAAAGTGAAAATTTCACATTAAATACAAACATGATGAGTCCTAACAATTTATCATTAATATATAAATCATTAGTAATTCATTACTTTGAACATTTTTCCACAATACAACACAAATGAAAACTGTAAGCTAAGCAGAAAGAATGATTTAAGTTTTTAACTGAAAGTTTTGATTAGGTATTACTAAAATTACCATCATTAAACTACATGAACACTGCATAGAAATAAATTCTAAAAGAAAATAGCATCATTATAATGCAGAAATCAATGTTTATACTAAATACATGAAAGACATAAAAAATTACTGGCAACATTGACAAGACAGGAATACATTTTAATTTTAACTAAACATTTACAACCCTTCCATGCAATCACCTGCCTTATCACTGACACACCACCATCATCTAACTTCATCAGCAAAGAAGCGTTTTTTTTTTTTTTTTTATTCTTGCCAATTTCTCAATTTATTTCTGTCATTAAACAAAACTCCTTCAACAAAAATAAAGTTACAGTGATCATGACCTTTTCTTGGTCTGGCCAAACACATGTCGAAACTTCTATGAATGGCATGATTCTGGCAGTACAGTTCAATTTCATAAGAAAGATCTCACAACTCATCCACTGCCACAATTTGAAGTAAAAAGGAATCACTCTCACATGCAAACTAATCCAAGTGAATTCTGGAAGTTGCTTAACATGACAGAATTTGATAAGAAAGTCCTGTCATACACAAACTTCAGTGTGTGTGCACACTTGTGTGTGTGAGAGAGAGAGAGGGGGGGGGATTCACCTTACGCAGATTTTCACATTTGAAAATTTTATGTCAGTCATTGGATGGATTTTCTGTCATTTTTTGGATGATGGATTAATTGTGTGTTAGCTTTCATGTGAAAATGAATACACATCCACAGTCGAGCTATTGTCACCATGTTATCTTCATAGCAGCATTCTTCTGTCAATGTCATCAGTTGTCCAGCTCATGACTTGTGTTCTTCCTTTTCTGTACTGCTTCTGAATGCTCTTGCTCATGTGGCTACATACTTAGGTTAGACAGAACTTCACATGTTCATGAACATTTCTTAAGGTACAACTTTTACTCCTGATTTAAAGCTCTCAACAGAATATCAGCTTCATTAATGGAAACTCACCTAAAAGGTTGTTGTTCCTTTTGCAATATTTACCGCACATATATTTCCGGCTGACTTGTCAAATTGCTAGATGGACATTCCTTGGTTGTCGTATCTCTTCCCTGTGTTTTTGCATATACTTTTGCAAGTTGTTTTTAGCCAACACATTACAATTACACATTTTTATCACATATGCACAACTTTCATTATCTTCAACATATATTTAAAAAGGCTAAAACGCTGTACATAACTTACATTCCACTCATCAAAGACTTTAACCCTAATTCTCTTGGTCGCAATTGCCACCCACGTCCTTCGTCAGCCTCTACCACTTTCTGCCAGACCCTGGCCGTCTTCAGGAGGCCTGTCGAAAAACAACCGTTCCTCTCTGCAGGCGCAGAGCGAGTAATGCAATCATCTCCGGTCCTCTGCTCTCTCACTGTATCTCACGATGTTTGCCTGTGGTGCCATCTGTTCTTTAATTTGGTCAAAATCTAGCATTGAAGTTTCTTTTTTCTTTTTTCATTTCTTTTCTGTTCTATTTTAATCAGGGCCTTCCAATTATCATTAAGTATATTCGGGTCGTTAAAATTACATAATCTATCCCTATTTTTTTTCAATTACTGACTCAGCTATTCTCAAAGGTCTTTCTGTTTTACATTTTTTAATTAATCTAAAGTCCTTGAATAAGATTAATTAAAAAATGTAAAACAGAAACACATTTGAGAATAGCTGAGTCAGTACTTATTGCCCCGTCGTATTTCTGTAGTCCTGCTCTCCCGTGGGGGACCTACCAAGTATTAGACTGGTGTACCAGTTTTCCTGGCACTTCAGTGTACATGAAATTCATAGAAGTGACATGGCACATATAATGTAGTGGTTCAGCTGTCTGCAATTTCCCACCAAGGACACAGCTTGCTGAAGCACTAGCGAGAGTGTTGCCAATCATTTTCAAGTATTCCTTGTACATGCCCACTTACACATACAATTGTGATGTTTCTTACAAACAGGATGTAAAGACTGGCAGATATTCAAAACTGAAAATGCACAAAATTACAATTACAGAACTTGAATAAATTATTTCCACAATTCAGAGCATTCTGCAGCTCGATCTAATACCCAAAATGGCACCAAATTTCATAGGGAGACTATTCGAGACATGGGAAGAAGGATTCTGTGAAAAAAAAGCTTCATTCAAAAAGTCACCAGAGGGAATATAGTGCTGTTCAATGTAAAAACTGCATTAAAATGGCCAGACAAAGGGATAACAAAGACTAAACTGAAATGAAATATTACCTTTCATCGTTGCACTTAACATGTTTCCTTGCAATACAGCAAGAAAACATGTGATATCAATTTAATTTATCACAATAACCAGAGCAAAAGTTTGTCACAAATGTGATGAACAACTCGAGCACACTGCATTTCCCTGTGTGTGCAGAAGAGGACCTCGTTCAATGTGGTCACTGTTGTTGTGGACCAGACATTGCATCCAGTGCACAGCCTACTACTCCACAGTAAAACGTAACATGTATGGGGGAATATTCCACACATTCTGTGATATGTTGTCTTTTAAGGATGTCAAGTTCAAGACACCACCACGATAGACGTTGGCCTACCAGTAAACTCATAGCCAAAAATTGCATGGAGTAATGTGAAGGGACCACAGTGGCCATAAAACCATCAGGTAACTACAAAAGAATTTGCTGTTTTTCGAGGGAGCAAATGAAACAAAGAAAAAATTGAAACTCAGTTCATCTACTGTGGAAACAACCTGTTGCATTTGCTTAGCATTTGGGGCAGATGCTGTGAAGAGATGCACAACTCGGGATTGGTGGTCAGAGACTGAGATGAATCCCTTCAAGAAAACTCCTGGGGTGGTCGTCCTGTCAGCCTTGACAGTTGCTATTGAGCAGGACAGTAGCCAAACATGCCAGGAACAAGCCCAGTCATTTGGTGTTAGTGATGACACTGTCCGAAGACATTTGCATGCAATAGGTAAGGCATACAAATTGTCTAAGTGAGTCCCCCACAAATTATCTGCAGTGAACAAACAGCAACATGTCTCAGCTTGTCTTGCACTGCTGTCTCGCTATGACAAGGAATGTTTTTGGCTAGTGCACTCGCATGCGATGAGAAGTGGGTCCAGTACATCACCCCAAAACGTTCCAGACATTAGTTGTCCACCAGTGACTCAATTACTCACACATCAAAGCTGGCACTGTATCCACACAAAGTTATGTTGTGTGAATGGTGGACAGCATATGGTGGTGTTCATTATAAACTCTCGCAATGCAGCCAAACGATAACCACTGCAGTGTACTGTGAACAACTGAAATCTATGCATGAGGACCTGAAAAAGAAGGAAACACCACTGGTCAACAGAAAGGGAGTTCGGCTCCTTCAAGACAACATTCGTGCCAACTCTGTTTCATTGATCAGAAACACTATCAAAGAACTTGGGTGGGAGCTTTTATGTTATCCACCTTACTCACCAGATATCTCTCCTTCAGCCTACCACTTGTTTCTTTCACTCAAACGATCATTTGTGTAGACATAACTTCTCCAACTTTGATCAGTTACACGCTGCTCTCCAAAAATTTTCTCTTCCCACAACTTAGCATTTTATCACAGGAGTATATATAAGTTGTTAACATGTTGGTAGAATGTTGTTGATGCCCATGGTAATTATTTTGATGAATAAATTGCTTTTCTACTACGTATATGTTATACTTTGTCTCAGTCTCCGAAAATAACAAAAACTTTTGTGGTTACCTGATAGGAAGAAGCAACTAATAACTTGTTTTAATGTGAAGTGATGCTGTAGCAGCTGCTGTACTGGTCGTGAAATGTGAGGAGATGCTCCATTGTGCGAAAAAATGGTCTCATCCAGGCATCATCACTGTTGAAGATGTGGAATGACAAAACTTTTCAGAATATCATGATATTTCCTTGCTGCAAAGGAACTGGTTACTGTTCCTGTAGGAGTGAGGTCCTCAAAACCGAATGGCTCACTTATAAACTCAGCTGTGAAGCCTCACCAGACTGCAATTTTCGGTGAATGTAATGGGAGTTCCTTTAACGCATGAAGTATTTCAGCAGCCTAAATTCAGAAATTTTGGGTGTTTATAGTTTTATATCTCCTCAAAGAATTTTCCAAGGCCAAGCTTCGTCGACTTCCATTCTAGCCAGAAATGTCAGAGCAAACGTCACTCGCTTATCAGGACTGATGTTATCATAAAAATGGCACTTGCTATTGGGACTGATGTTATTTTTTATTATTTTTTTTTTATTGGAGGTTTAACGACCACCGTGAGTAACTCAATGGGCTATAAGCAGTCGCCCGTCCCTAATTTAGGGTCACTGGCTCCAGGGAAGGGAGAGAGCCAGTGCCGTAAGACAAACACAACATCCATGCCTCACCGGGATTCGAACCGGGACCCCGTTCGAACGAATGATCAGAGGCCATCGCTTAGACCACTGCGCCACCGGGGCGGCGGACTGATGTTAGCACCGTTCAATGTGCAGGGCATTCATACCCGCCAACTTTCAGAAACCAAAATCCGTAAAAAAAAATTAATCGATATATTTGATGAAATTTTTAATCAACATATTAGATGAAATTACTTGTCACACATATTAATTAAATGTGCCCGGATATATCGATTAAAAAATGACATGTTACCTAAATCAAGTATCAACTTTTAATTGATATGACTACAGATGTTTGAATTCATCGGCACGTTTATTTCGATTTTATGTATAATTTCTCATTACTATGATATAATTATGATCTATAAAGAGATAAAAAATTATTTTTATGGAAGTTTGCATCTAAAGGGAAGGATGCTCCACCCTTTGACCCCCAAATCCAATAGGATTGTACCCCACGCCATCACAGAACAAACTAAAATGTTTTCAAAAACGAACCATTTTCATGCTAGGTTTATCTTACAGAGAGACAAACAATGAGACAGTCAAATAAAACAAAATGAAATAAATGAGTGACTGAGGAACACTAATTGGTAAATTATGCTCAACTAAATACCAAGTGAACAAACATTTTGCACGAATTGCATCCAGTTCATTATAACTTTTAACAAAGGAAGTTAATTTCATATTTTTGTTTTCCACGCAGTCAACATTAGATTTATGCTTGGCACTAGAAATATGATTAGTAATAAAATTCCTTCCACCATGCGAAATGCTGAAATTGCATCAAACATAGTGCAAAATGCATATTTTTCATTTTTTGAAGATTTTGCAATACACAGGAATTTCGCAGAATACATATCACGGAATGTTTGATAGTACTTCCTTCCCCTTCCCCCTTTATATTGCTGCTCATAGCAAATCACTAATACTAAATTTATTGACACTTAAAAATGCAAGTAAAACTGCTATAGTAAAACAGTAACAGCTTAAAGAGATGCAATTTGCAGAGGAAAAAAACACAGACTACAGAGTTATCCGATCAAGCTTGTCAGCTAGGAAAGCCGAGATCAACTGAAAGTCTCTATCATCAAGAAACAAATGTTTAGATTTTAGTTATAAATGTCATCTCTCTCCTCTGCCCCCCGCCCCTATTTCTCATAGGCCAATCGATGCCTTGCAGCAGCGTCAATAATTTTACTAAAGCCGACCCCTTTAACAGCACCCTTTATACAGTGTAACTTGTCTAATTCGAACGTTTTTAATTTGAATTCTTGGTTAATTTGAATTTTTCGTTTGGTCCCTTGAATTTTCTATATAAATAATGTTGAAAAAACACCTTTAATTCGAACTTTTTTTGTTTAATTCGAAGAAACCCCCATTTTGTAATCTCGTATTTTTAACAATTACCTTTCAAAATGGGTACGTACTGTTCTGGATGAAGTTCGGAGTGTTGTTACGAGGTCGAGGTCACAAGTGCAAATTCTGCCCACTCTAGGTTTACCTGAAATCTGCTGTCATGCAGCTGGTGGCGAGCGGTGGGAAGGGGTCAAGGTCACAACACTTCCGCTGTAGGCTGTAACCGTAGATGTTTAGTGTGTTTGCATTTACGCGAGGTGAACAATGTAACTGACTGCTCCGGTTGTCTTAATGTCTGTTTGTGTTTATGAGCAGTGCTGTAACCTGCGGTGCCTAAGTTTTTCATCATGTCTTTGTGTAGACCAGCCCGTGGTGAGTACAAAACACTGACTTTAGCTCAAAAGGTGGAAATGATTCATGAAGTGGAAAAGGGATTTAAAAAAAAAAGGCTCAGATTGCAAAGGACTGTGGCATTCCTCCCAATACGTTATCCACTTACCTAAAAAATAAGGATAAAATTTTGAATAATCTTGGGACTCGGCGTAGTGGTAGAGAAAGGAAAGGGGTAAGAGGACCGGACAATCCTGATGATGAGGAGAGCGTGCTGAAGTGGTTTAAGCAGGCATGTGGCAAAAGCATTCCGCTAAGTGGCACCCTGATTAGAGCTAAAGCTGAAGTATGTGCCACTCAATTGGAAAAAAATGATTTTAAGGCCAGTACTGGCTGGCTTGATAGATTTAAAGAAAGAAATGGCATTTCTTTTAAATCTGTTTGTGGGGAAAGTGCAGATGTTAACCTAGAAGAAGTTTATGAGTGGAAGGGAGAACTGTTAGAAATGATTGGGAACACAGCCCAGCCTGTAAAGACATTTTCAATGTCGACGAAACAGATTTATTTTTCAAATATACCCCAGACAAAACATTAGCCTTCAAAGGTGAACGTTGCAGTGGTGGAAAACATAGCAAGGAACGGGTAACGATTTTAGTCAGAGCTAATATGGATGGATCAGAGAAACTTCCTTTATTAATGATTGGCAAATCAGCTAACCCAAGCTGCTTCAAAAATGTAAAAACTATGCTAGTTGAATATGAAGCAAAACAAAAAAAAAGCATGGATGACGAGTGACATCTTTGAAAAATGGCTTCTAAAAATAGATAAAAAATGTCAGAAAGAAAACAAAAAGATCTTGTTGTTTATTGACAACTGTACAGCACATAACACCATAATTCTTCTGGAAAATGTGAAGGTTTTGTTCTTTCCCCCAGACATGACTTCAGTAGTTCAACCCATGGATCAGGGTGTGATTAAGAACTTTAAGCACTTCTACCGATGCCATGTAGTCCAGACAATTCTGTCAGGTATCGATACACTAGATCGCTTAAACATAGACTTTCTACAAGCTGGTCGTATGACTCGCAGTGCATGGCAAATTAAACCTGAAACTATAGCCAACTGTTTCCGAAAAGCAGGCTTCCAGCATCCTGATGATGAGTCTCAACTACATGAAGATAATGGTGGTGAGGAGATCATACCCACTGTGGAGTACTGGGAAAACGTAGGCCATAATGTACCGTACGAGGCTTTTGGGAGCGTTGATGACAATTTAGCTGTTTGTGGTGAGCTCACAGATAATGAGATTTTGGCTGATGTTTTGAATAAGAAGACCTACTGTGCATCTTCAGATGAAGAACTGGAACGGCCAGAATTTCTTGAAGAGCACCTTCCAAATTCAGTAGAGGCCTCGGTTCACCTCCAACAGTTAAGAAATTCGTTGAGGGACAGCAGAATGTAAGTGACTCTTTCACTCGATAAACTTGAGGAATTTACACTTACCCATAACATAAATTCTAAGCAGACCAAAATTTCACGTTTTTTTACAAAAAAAATATGTAAATTTACCGCACCGCTTTTTTTGTGTGTGTGTGTGTGTGTGTGTGTGTGTGTGTGTGTGTGTTTGTTATATGAATAAATATTTTGGTTTTTACAGTACTTGAAGTGATTTTTTAATGTGCCCATATTCAAACTTGCCTAATTCGAATTATTATTATCTTTACTACATTAGCTGTAGTTATCTTACTGTTACACACGTTCAACAATGTTAAAGTAGTGGCTGTCAGTTGAGGACTACATTAGGGTTAAGTATTCAAGAATATGTCTCATTCATACTCACCCAATTTTTGGTTGACAAACACTCCTGATACGTAGAATGCAGCGTTATATATTGATAAAACAACCATCACTATTTCGTTGACAATTGGAAAATATAGCCAAAAACAGGAGTTTCGTCTCGAGATACAATATGCAGGAAGTTAAACGAAGTGCATAGTTAAAAATGAATATTTAGAAATTACATACAAAAGGAACAAAAGAAACCGAAATAAGAAAAAGTGCACAAACTTGGCCATCTAAAAACCTATGATATCATTAAAATTGGGGTCCGTAGTATTTGAACACAATTGGAGAATCCTCAACATCGTGACCACCACCATCCATACATGTTTCGACACCCGCTTGTGTCATTATCAATGGAGTGTTGAGGCTTTCTAACCACTTGGTCTCTGCAGCTCTAATGAGGCTCTGCTTGTACTTGCACACTGCCCGTCAAGGCTACTAGCGTCATATACTTCATTGTCGCTGTTGTGCTTGCTTTGGTTCGCTTCTAGTTGATCTTTGCCGCCATCTCTTGCTATGTTATCAGTCCTATTGTTATTGTAATTATGTTTATTTCATTTAGTTTTATCTTTCTTATTTTCAAGATCTATCAAGTATCTCCAAACAAAAGGCATATCCACTGGTGGATTGATATTACAGCATTTGTCTTAAAGTTTTCGATGGTTAATGCCTCTGCGTTTAAAATTTGCTTATTTGTTTTATAAGATGAAATAACTTTAGCATTTTCCAAGTCCGGTTGCAAATTGTTATCGATGCAATACTGTATCAAAGATGTTTTATAAAAAAGGATAATAAAACATCTTTGATACAGTATTGCATCGATAACAATTTGCAACCGGACTTGGAAAATGCTAAAGTTATTTCATCTTATAAAACAAATAAGCAATTTTTAAATGCAGAAGCATTAACCATCGAAAAATTTAAAGACAAATGTTGTAATATCAATCCACCAGTGGATATGCCTTTTGTTTGGAGATACTTGATAGATCTTTAAAAAAAGAAAGATAAAACCAAAAGAAATAAACATAATTACAATAACAATAGGACTGATAACGTAGCAACAGATGGCGGCAAAGATCAACTAGAAGCGAACCAAAGCAAGCACAACAGTGATGATGAAGTATATGACGCTGGCCATGACGGGCAGTGTGCAAGTACAAGCAGAGTCTCATTAGAGCTGCAGAGACAAAGTGGTTAGAAAGCCTCAACACTCCATTGATAATGACACAAGCGGGTGTCGAAATATGTATGGATGGTGGTGGTCACGATGTTGAGGATTCTCCAATTGTGTTCAAATACTACAGACCCCAATTTTAATTATACCATAGGTTTTTAGATGGCCAAGTTCGTGCATTTTTTCTTATTTCGGTTTCTTTTGTTCTATTTGTATGTAATTTCTAAATATTCATTTTTAACTACGCACTTCGTTTAACTTCCTGCATATTGTATCTCGAGATGAAACTCCTGTTTTTTACTATATTTTCCAATTGTCAACGAAATAGTGATGGTTGTTTTATCAATATATAACACTGCATTCTACGTATCAGGAGTGTTTGTCAACCAAAAATTAGGTGAGTATGAATGAGACATATTCTTGAATACTTAACCCTAATGTAGTCCTCAACTGACAGCCACTACTTTAACATTGTTGAACGTGTGTAACAGTAAGATAACTACAGCTAATGTAGTAAAGATAATAATCATTATACCACGTAAAATCTAGTTCACAATAGTAATAAGGCTTATTTGAACTATATATCTAATTCGAATTATTTTTGTGGTCCCTTCAGCTTCGAATTCTCCAAGTTACACTGTACTTCCAAATGGCACTGATTTTATAGTTTTGTCTTCCCTTCCTGTTCCCCCTCCCTGCCTCCATCTTACCGAATCGAGTTTTTCTAGTTATTCCTTTACAAAAACAATTTGGGACACACCCCCCCCCTCTCCCTCTCTCTCTCTCTCTCTCCTCCAACTGGATCACTCCCTCTCTCCTGCAGTAAACTAACACAATATTTTTTGCCGGAACAAGACCAACACTGTCTTTCACATCAGGTGTCATGGGAAATGCTCCCTTTGTGGCATAGCCACGGCACAAAACGTTGGAACTGGGGGTTTCAATTCCAATCTTATATCTCTGGGGGGGAATGGCCCCTAACATGACAAAATTTATAATACAGTACATTGTTCTAGAAAATTAAAATCTTTAAATATCATGCAATTCGATTTGATAGATGTTACGAAGCCAATGTTTGTTTGTTTTTTCAAACATATAAAGTAAAAAAAAAAAAGTCTACTCCCTCCCTAGATTAAACTCGTGCTGTCAAAATTCGGATATTTTAAAATTCAGAGTTGTTTCCTAAAAGCCCAAAATTTCGTATCTACAAAAAGTGTGGGTAAAGGTGTTCTTTATGATGTTTTGTTTTCTTTACGAATCCCTTAGTATGAATTAATTGATAGGCGGTATATTTTGCGTGTTTTTGCTTTTACTATCGAACACCATTAATTTTTATAATTTTTTTACGTTCCTCTTAATTTCTAAAAAAAAAAAAAAAAAAAACTACCACACATGCATCACGCATCGCTTTAGTTTTATAATTAAGAATTAAATCCAAACTGGTCAATTTCCACAGAAGTTATTGCGCAAAAATTCTGACGAACAAATCTCGTGCACGTGCACACTGTCCCCATGAGTGCTGATAATAACCATTTTCAATAGGATTCATCTATTACGGGTGCTGAACAGCGTACCAAAAATTCATCGCAATCATGCTTTGATTTTGCACAAGTCACCACGCAAAAGGGCGGAAGAATAAATCTCACTCCTATGTGCTGACCTTTGACCATTTTCAATAGGAATTCGACAAATTAGTATGGACCTCAACATACTAATTTCATTGAATCCAGCCAAGACATCAAGCAAATTATCATATGGACGTACAAATCTGGAACATGTTACACTTCCTCAACCTACGGTTGCAAAGCGTACAAAACTTACTGACTAAAGGAACAGCAAAATAAATCATTGCTGGAGAAACACTGGACTTTTTTTTTTTTTTAACTTTCTATTATACCACATTCTTTCGTAAGGTCAAATTTATTGCCAGAGAAATTACAAAAGCATGCCCCAAATGCATTTTTAATTTCACAAAACTGGTAGCTTTTGTTTAATTTCGTCATGTTAGGTAACGATCTGGGCTTCAAAATTTTACAGATTTAAAATCCGCTTGAATTTTTTTCTATGAAAACTACATTCTGAGATAGCATTTTGAACTGGGAGCAATAAAGACAGGTGCTCCAATGCAGGACGCCCACCGGCCCAAAGAGTAGATACATACTTGAGAGACGAACAAGTGGGAGGGGTCAACCAACACAGGGAGAGATAAACAAGCCCAGCTTCAGTTCACTTTACGCTCAGTGCAAGCTCTTTAGCGTTTGAAACAACCTAAAAACAACATGTGCGAAAAACTGGGGACAAATGTTAACTGATACACAAGTTTTCCAAAGGTGTCCCCCAGTTAATTCAGTTGCATTATTAAACAAGAAAGTTGACGCCGAATTTTCGGGTGTAATTACGTCTTTTGAATCCGTTCTGACGCAAATTAAATTTATCAAAGCTATTCAAAGTCAATGGAACAGTATCGAAAACAATAGATCTGACCAAAGAAAGAAGATTTTTAATCGGGTTTTTAATCCCTCAGATATTGCTGTAAACGGAATCGTGAGCTTCCAAACTCTTAAAAACAGAGATATCGACAAAAATAAGATGTGACTTTACATCCCCTGGTGGGAAAACCATGCATTATTTTAGGAAGAAAGTATTCTCAAAAGGTTTATCCGAATAAGCGGTATCAGTCGACGAAAAAAAAATTAGTCGAGTTTTCAGGAGCCCAGATTTTGCAACAAATACTTCAGAAGCAGAAATTAACACTCATGACCCCTGGTGGCCAAACCATTCTTTACCAAACATTAGAAATTATGTGAAAAATATTTTCCATCAGGTCTTGTATGCGATACAGGAAGAATTTTTCAAATCAGAGCTTTAGGAGCAGAAACAACACAGAAAACACAATTTACCTTTGTGCCCCTTAGCGGAAAGTCTATGATTGACTTGAAAATTTTGAATTTATAGGGAAAACATTTCGCATCGGAAACACTATGCAACAAAGAAGGAATTTTTCAAATCGGACTCTTAGAAGTAGAGATATTGACAAAAATAAGATATACATCTACGCCCCCTGGCGTAGAAACCATGCATTTTTTCAAGAAATTTTTCCCAAATGGTTTGTCGACATGAGTAGTATTGGTCAACAAACGACGTTTTTTTTTCAATCGAGAATTTAGAAGCTCATATTTTGCTGCAAATACAACAGAAGCAAAAATTAAGATTTACGCCCCTGGTGGCCAAACTATTTTTTTTTGACAAAAATTAGAAATTATGTGCAAACAATTTCCCATCAAGCTGTATCCGGTGCAGAAAGAATTTTTCAAATCGGAGATTTAGAAGCAGAGATATAGAAAGAAACACAATTTACCGCTACGCCCCTAGCGGAAAGTCTATGAATTACTTGAAAATTTTGAAATTATATGAAGCACATGTCACACTGGAAACACTATCCAACAAAGAAGGAATTTTTCAAATCGAACCCTTAGAAGTAGAGATATTGACAAAAATAAGATATACATCTATGCTCCCTGGCGTAGAAACCACGCACTATTTTAAGAAGAAAATGTTTCTAAAAGGTTTGTTGACATGAGTAGTATCGGTCTACAAATGACGTTTTTTTAATCGAGAATTTAGAAGCTCATATTTTGCTGCAAATACATCAGAAGCGGAAATTAAGATTTATGCCCCTTGGTGGCCAAACTATTTTTTTATAAAAATTAGAAATTATGTGCAAACGATTTCCCATCAGGAGCTGTATCCGGTGCAGAAAGAATTTTTCAAATCAGAGATTTAGAAGCAGAGATACAGGGAGAAACGCAATTTACATTTACGCCCTAGCGGAAAGTCTATCAATTACTTGAAAATTTTGAAATTATATTAAAAACATGCCACACGGAAAACACTATCCAACAAAGAAGGAATTTTTCAAATTGGACTGCTAGAAGTAGAGATATTGACAAAAATAAGATATACATCTACGCCCCTGGCGGAGAAATTGTGGGATATTTAAGGAAGAAAATATTCCGAAAAGGTTTATCCATGTGAGTGGCATCAGTCCACGAAAGAATTTTTCAATCGATATTTTAGTAGCTCAGATTTTATGGCAAATACATCAGAAGCAAAAATTAACACTTATGCCTCCTGGTGGCCAAAGTATTCTTTACCAAAAATTAAAAATTATATGCAAAAGATTTTCTATCAAGAGATGTATCCGCTGGAAAAAAAAATTTCAAATCGGTTTTAGGAGAAGAGTTATCGGGAAAAAGGTTATTTACTTTTACGCCCCTAGCGGAAAATCTATGCGTAATTTGAAAAGGAAACTATATCTAAAACACTCTTCGACATAAATGGAATCGAAAGATAAAAGAATTTTTTCAATCGGATGTTTAGAAGCAAATATGTGGATCAAAACGTAATTTTGAATTCGACATCATCTGCATTTACGCACTCTAGCGGCAAAATTGTACATCGTAAAAAAAAACGAAATGAAGAATCATCATTCGCACATTTCAAGCTTCCGAATGCAAAAGAATTTTTCAAATCGGACTAATACATAGTTGCAGAGATACCGTGGGTACAGACGGACAGACGGACGGACGGACAAACCGATAACCGAAGCACAATCTTTTTTTACAAAAGACGTGCTAAAAAGAAATAAGCACCTTTTATAATAGTTTGTTTTCCCCCATTCAGAATTAACACGTAATCGCTGATTTTTTTGTTTATTTTTTTAACTCTAAGATACGTTGACAAGGAAGCTTGCAACATAACATGTAAAATTTGCAAAAAAAAGGCAGCTCAAAATTAATTACTTAAACAGTTTTCATTAGTTATTCAGACAAAACTATGGAATTTAATCATTTAGTATAAAAGCAATGTTTGTTTAGGTTTTCAAAACAGAAGTAATTGCAGTTTCGTAAGTATATAAAGATATTCATATAAAAGATATTTTTGGTTTGGCTGGAGAAAGAAAGAATGAATACGCTTTGACTGTGTAGTGTTAAAAAAAAAGAAAACAGACTAGAAAAATATGTGCAACAAAAGGAAACCCAATTAATAACAAAGTAAAATTACCTCAAGGAACAAAACTGAAAAAAAAAAAAAAAATTACTGGAAAGTAAAACATGTAGGAAATAAAAAATATTGACACTGCAAGAAAGCATCCTTATGCCATTAAGTTATGAAATGCAGGAAACAAATTCAACTGATAAATAAGTCAATTTAGCACAGGTTCGTCTGATACAACAAAATTTATGCTAACAACAAATACCTGATCTAAAAATATCCTCCTCTGGTTATTTTCTTCTTTCTGTAATTCTACATTTAAATTTTGAAGTCTGGAAAAGAAACAATGGAGCATGTCTTACAAATCCACAGCAAGAAAAACAAATGTTTTAAAAACAGAACAAGTTAAGATTCTACCACATGAAACTCCTTTTTTTAACATAAAAAATGGAGGGGAGTGTAAAATATTTTAAACTATAATTTTTAATATTTAAATACAAGTTTCGTAGACATTAAATAGACCATAATAAAAGGTGTGATTAAAAAGTTCAATGAAAGAGGAAATAAAATACTTTCTTATAGCACAAACTGTGATAAAAGTGCTCACAATATTAATCACCTCCAAAGTGCCCCTTTTGAACAACGACACTTGTTCCTGTGCCCCTGCAACTGTTTGAAACACTGCTAGAAGTCTTCGTTCTTTAGTAACTGTTAGTTATTTCTAAATAAATAAAATCCATAATTGATGATAGCCTTTTATGTAATGCAGTAAGCCACTTACCAGCTGCAGGAAGATCTATCCCTTAGTCATCAGAAAACAAATACAATCTATCCTTTAGTCATCAGAAAACATTCCACAATTATATACTATTGAATGATAACACACGAATATTTATCATACATCTCCACATAAAGGTTTAAACTCACTATTCCAACACGCACACCCTCTATATATCACCGACATTGTTGTTGTTCAGTCAAAGATCAACTACGTAGATGACTAACCGACGTCAGCAGAAAAGGGATCTAGGCAACTCTCGCTAGAGCAAACAAATATAACGGTTCGAGCAGTGCCAAATGCAATTCTGTTAAATATGTGCTGAGGCTTCTAGTTCAAATGTCGTGGAACTCTGACAGTCATATTTCTTATAATAATTTCTAACAGTAACATCAGAGCATTCTTAGCGTTGGATCTAATGTCCTCAATGATGTCAAACTTTTTCCCTTTCTTCACTGTTTTAAGTTTGAGAAGCAACAAGAAGTCACATGAAGCCAGGTCGGGTGAAGAAAAGTGGGTGTGGGAGCAGTGGAATTGATATAATCACCAGAAACTGCGGGGTGGCAAACTGGAGTGGGGTATGCAGAGACTCCAGCCCTGACTGGAAATTTCCATGAGCAAACATGTAAGTTTTCATTAAAAAAGCAAATTTTTACTCAAACAACTGTTCATAAATGAAGACTTTTTGAGGGAAACACTAGTGCCACCAACATTTTTTTTTTCTAATTGTTTTCAAAAATCAAGCTATGTTTCTAAGGGAACCTTACAGCAAACATTGTAGGTGCCTACACAGATCTGAAGATGCTCATGGTTGTCTTCAAACAACAAAATAACATTTGAGAATTAAAAAAAATGAGGAATGTTATTCATAAAAAATGGTAGCAGTGCACAAAAGTGACCACATTTATTTCAAAGTGAAACGCACCTTTTCTTATTCCCTACAGCACTTTCTCAATCAATAAAACAAGCATTTTTGCTTGTTTTATTGATTAATATGGCAAAATTTACACAGAGAACTGCTATTTATTTGATCCTTACTAGAAATTTCACTATTTGCACTATTTTCATGACCAGTACAGTTGTTTTCATGGCAGAGTGAGCATCGGCATTATTGCTTCTTAAACTTTAATTACGCTGAAAACACATGGTTTTCCATTACTTTTTGCTATATCTAGAAAGAAAAAAAGCAGCTTTCCTTTTGTTCAAAAAGCACAATTCAAGTTTAAAACCGAAACTGTAACTCTCCGTTGTTGACTTTCATTCCCCATAAAGTCATTTGCTTTGCAGAATGAGCAAGTAGTGGCGTTTTTGAACTTTAATTTTGCTTCAAGCAAAATAAAAAAAACTCTTGCTCTGTCCGCTGATGTAGCAAGAAGTGACTACAAAAAATAGGAAAAGCACATATTTTAAGGGAAATTAAATGTGGTAAATCAGTACTGAGTTGTTTACCCACCAATGAAACAATTTTATGAGTCATGGGAATGACACAGATTCCATCACAGACAGATTAGGCACCAGTTTTGAATGGAATGTATAAGAGAGGAGGACTTTATTAATGCTGTCACCCTTCCACATGCTTGACAATCATACCTTTTCTCATCTTCAAGCAAAAAGTTACTTTCATGCAACCTTTAGAACCATTGCTTGGGAGTCTCATTTCATCTCCATTCTTCATGAATGTCTTTAGCAGAGTGACTAAATTTGAAATAGAATTTCAATAATCGTTTGTTGCTTAAACTTTGACTATCTCCTGAACTGGACAAAGCCCAAAAGCACATTTTCACTCGAAGCTGTTTCCACATGCACCAAACGTCCAAGAGTTTGGTTCATTGACCTGCATGGAGCACACGAAGGTCATGCTGTTAGCAAATTGCTCTCATACCATTCTTGCCCTTTGTCATTTAGCTGTGGCACTGCCATTCACAGGAGTAAATGAAAAGTTAAATGAATTCTTAATGACATACAGTCAGTACCCGACTTACATAAGTCCGCACTTACATAAAGAAATTCTCCCTAAAAATATTTACAGATAGGACTAAAATAAAAACAATTTACGCAGCTCTTCTCCATCAGAACTCTCGGCCCTGGTCACGTGTCACTAATAGCTCTCATGGTGACATCTCTTGTCAGTCTTGGCAACTTGGTTACATGACCCAATGCACAGCTATCCAGTGCAGATCTTATCAAGCTGGAAGCTGCGAAAGTTGCAGAAGAAGAAAATACTGAAGCTTTGGAAGAGGAACCAGAACTGAAACGATTCATAACAAAAGAAATGTCACAAGCATTTACAGAAACTAATTCGGCCTCATCTCGTTTTGAGCAAATGGACCCAAATACCTCCCTTTTTTAAAAGTTTGAAGAATGGGAGAAGATGATGTTGCTATTTATAAAGACATATGAAGAAAAGAAAATGCTGTCCAAATCACTCTGGATAGATTTATGAAGAAAGGTGGAACACCTTCCACCAGTCATGAATCAGCTGTTTCCTTACGTGTTGCTGTTGCGCAGGCAAGCTTCTGAAGAGTCTGATACATATTGATGACCTTGATACTATTGTAACATAAATATGTATTTTAATTAATATGCAATATTATGTAACATGTAACATTTATTAAACTTTGAGGTAAGTAGTATTACCCTAAAAGTGTTCCCAGACTTACGTAAAATTCGAGTTATGTAATGAATCTAGGAACGATCCACTTACGTAAGTTGGGTACTGCCTGTATTACAATTAAATGCATAAAAGTTATATGACAAACATTTAATGGAAAAATGTTTTGGTAGTAACTTCTACCTTCATCAGTGAATGAAAATAACATGAGATATTAAAATGTTGTAGTACAGTGGAGACAAATAATCTGAGGTGGTTTGGCCATTTTGAAAGAATGTGGTGAGTGTTTACTAAGAGAATTTATTCAGCCCAAGCAGCAGGAAAAAAAAAAGATAGAGGAAGGCAAAGGTAATTATGGGAGAACCAGATTCAGGAATATCTGCATGAGAAAAAGAAAGTGAGTATGAAGTACAAAAGGTCTTGTGTGAGACCTGTGTTGGATGTCAGTGAAGCTTCAGTTGTGTGCCATGACTGCTGTAAATGCAGAAGTTTGATATATCAACAGTAAGTAAAATCTAGTTTCATCAGTTTTAACCTTTAATCTGTAGATGAGCTTTCTTTGAGGAGCTAACCTCTGAATCTCACAGAGCAGCTTAGTGATGCATGGGTCATTCATTATTCCATGTCAAATCAACCAAAAAAAATATGATTTGATACCCATGATCTCAGATTTTGATGAAATTTGGCATGTTTGTTCCTTTTATGGAGTTAAGTAAGCATACAAAATATTTTTGCTCTATCTCAAATGGTTTAGGTTTTACAGCCTGTTAAAAGTTTTTGGAATTTCATGTTTTTTATCGATCAGGCGGAGGAAACGCAATTTGTTCTTTTATAGAAAATAAATTCTATCTTCCTTACTTACCAACCAATGTTGATGAAAATGTTTATGAGTATACGTTAATATGTAAGGAATCCAGAAAAAACATAATTAAACCAGCATATACCTACACATGGTCAAGAAAAAATCCTGAAATGTTATTTTGAAAATTTTTGAAATGAAATATGGAGTTCCACGCTAAGTGGAATATCATCAAAAGGGAAAAGGATAATAAAAAAAAAAGAAAATTAATTCTTGTTCTAAAAGATATGCTCTACCACATGAAAAAATAAAATTAATAGTTTTTTCACTCCATTATTTTTTACTTCATAGAAAAAAATAATTTTAAAATTCATGTGTTCGCTTGCAGTGTGTAAAATTGAAATTTCCTATTGTTTAAATACAGCTATTTTGCTTTAAAAACTATGAAAAGTAACCACTATTGTGTAAAGCAGCCAAGACTACAAACTTGGCTAGAAGAAAAAGGATTTTAAAACAAATAACTAATAAAGTAAAAATTTTAATTACAAAGTTAGACACATATTTACAATGTTTGTTGGAATGGAAAATGGGTTTCCATGTCAAATCATCAAGCTGAAATACAGTTTGACACCCAAGGTAGGTTGGGAGACTTTAATGAAACTCGGTGAGTTTGTTCTATACATAGATATAAGAACACACACTAATTTTTTTCTCGTTGTATCAATTAGTTTCAGAACCATAGCACCTCAAAGTTTTGGCAAAAATGCGTAAAAAGCAAGGAATCGCCCGTTCGACTACCCTGCATACTTCTACGGTTTTTGCAATAAAAAAGTTATTTTTAAAAATAGAGAATTAATTTTTTTTTTGCATTTTGTTTAGCATTAAATGGTTAATGAAAATGCATGGTAAGATTGAGGTTTAATAGTCATTAATATAGCTAAAAAATTCCCAAAAGTGCAAAAATAAAATTTTCCGAAAATTTTGACCTGTATTTGAAAACTGTTCTACAGCAAGAGTCTCTCTCCAGATCCCTATAAACCCATTATACCACTGAAAACTAGACAAAAAATGCAACAAAATGGTGTAATAAAATTAGTGGGATTTTGAGTTTTCGCCAACTTTGAGACTGGATCAAAGTTCCAACTTTTGAAAATACCAAAGTCACACGTACCTACTAGACATGCCTACTGAAAAATTTATTTTTTATTTTTTAACATGAAGTGTTGTTCTCATCATGTAAATAACATAAAGACTTCGGAAAAATAATTTACTTTTACAATGTAAGCTCTTAATTTTATGTTTGAGTATTTTAAGTAGACTAATTTTACAACTGTTAAGGTTGTAGATTGGTTGGTTGGTTGGTTGGTTGATTTTATTGGCGCAACGGCCAGGTTTGGCCAAAGAGCGCCAGACAAAGAACTATTAGCTACAGATTTTTAAAAGTGTGGAAAATGATTAAGAGCAGACAGGCTTGGTAAAAGTTGGAAAAGAGGATGATGAAAGCTGTGAAGACAAGTTAGTTAATTGGGTTTATATAAAAATTTATGAATTTACTATTAGAATTATTATAATTTTTTTTTTTTTTTTTTTTAAGTAACACAACTACACAAAGGATGAGTCACCAGGAGGGGGACGAACCGTCACTCTCCTCACCCCCACGCTCCTCTGCAATGCTGGCCGAGGGCGGGGACGAACTGTCACTCTCTTCATCCCCATGTTCCTCCGCAATGTTGGATGAGGCTGGGGATGAACTGTCACTCTCCTCCCCCTATGTTCCTCTATAATGTTGGTTGAGGGTGGGGGCCTCGCTGAGTCCGAGACAGTTGCAATGTTGGTCAGGCGGACCGCGACAGTTGGATGGACACTGCATTGTAGATTGGAAGTGCTCATATAAAATCATCAAACACAATAAACAAATGGAACATCATGGTTCAGGTCATCTGATATGAAACACAAAGGAGTTTCTTTAAGAGATCCATCAGCTAGCTGTCTTAGTGTAGATTACAGTAGGATGTAAAGAACAACTTAAATGACTCCAGTGGTATAACTGCTTTCTTGTGGTGTAAGTTGAGTGCAGATGCTAAGAGTGCAGAGGCCAAAATAAAGCCATAGGGTGAATGGGAGGGGAACCAGAGTAGGGGTAAAAGGGTGAAAAGGAACAAGCTGTGATATGCAGCTAGACAGGCTGGTGCCATCTGTTGCCCAGCATTTGTCTTTGTTTTTAGTCTGAACTGTGTAAGCTGTCAAGTGATGATCATTTTTTTTTGTGCTGTCTGCTTTTACATAATTTGTA
The DNA here is from genome assembly GCA_039090855.1 of Macrothele yani. Taxonomy (NCBI): domain Eukaryota; kingdom Metazoa; phylum Arthropoda; class Arachnida; order Araneae; family Macrothelidae; genus Macrothele; species Macrothele yani. The sequence continues at coordinate 150,845,934 of CM077010.1, read as the reverse complement.
GTCTATTTCAGTGATGATATTTTAGTGTTTTTTCTCTTTATTTGTAGAGTGTGTTTGTTTCTAATTATGGAAGCAGATTATTCTTTGGAATGTGGGTCTGAAAATGTATGTAAGGTAGGAACAGTGCTATCATCTTCTTGTTCTAATAAAGGTTTAACAACAAAAAATTATATATTTACCATCAAAGAAAAATTAAATGAAGAGCAATTACAGTTATTGACTTGGAGAACAGGTTTCCAAAATTATGACAAAGAAGTTGACACTATTTGCTGTCATCACTTTTATTGCTATTTTACTTAATTTGAACAAAGACAGAAATCTTGCTGTGACCCCTATAAAAGGCATTTAAAGCCTATTACAAACAAGAGAGATTAAAGAAAAATAACTCTGCAAAAGGCAAAATATCACAAAGAAAAAAACAACGTAAATTTAATACCTGGCCAACTTTTATGTAGTACCTGCCGTAAAACTTTATCTGAAGAAAATGAAGCAAAGGTGCATGAAGCAAATGCAGAGAGTGATGAAGAATTAGTTGATGTGGCCAAAAATGTTGATTTAGAATTGGCTCAAGATTTACAGAAAAAGACAAGTTGAACAAGTTGTTAGAAGGAATAGATGTCTCACCATTGAAGCTGCAATCAGTTTCTTTGCCTTCTAAAAAGAGCTATGCAAAAAGAAAGTTTAAGCAGGCTGAAGCCCAAATCAAAAAGAAATTATCCTTTGTTTTAAAAGTAGATGAAGCACACAGTGATGATACGGAAAGTGATAGTGAGAAAAATGAAGAAATTAAAAACAAATGTGCTGATATTGACAGACTAGTTGAGCTGATGAAAGTCAAGTTGAATAGCAATTTAAGTAAAAGAGAAAAATACAAATACTAACTCTTGCACCTCAATCATGGTCTCGCAAAAGAGTTGTCACCGAGTTCAATGTCACAGAGTATATGGTTCGAAAGAATCAGAACCTAACACTAGAAAAGGGAATCCTGGCTATACCTGGTCCAATTGAAGGGCATAAAATTTCCCCTGAAGTAATAGACACTGTTACAAATGTCTATGAAGATGATGAATATAGTATGATGATGCCTGGCACTAAAGACAGAGTAAGTGTGAAGAACAATGAATATAAACAAAAACGATTATTATTATGTAATCTGCAAGAATTGTATTTTTCATTCAAACAAAAATACCCTGAAATAAAAATAGGTTTTTCAAAATTTTGCTGTTCGTGCCCAAAATGGTGTGTCTTAGCAGGATCCCCTGGCATTCATGCAGTGTTCGTCTGTGCAATTCACCAAAATGTGTATCTCTTAGCCTCTGCACTCAACTTACACCACAAGGAAGCAGTTCACCAGCTGATGGACAAACTTGTTTGCAGCGGGGAAAATAGAGCATGTATGTTGCGTTGTTGCAGTGACTGCCCTCATAATACTGAAAAACTTGAGAAGTACTTAAGTGAGATTTTGGAAGATTATGATGGTGGTGATGAAATACAATTTTCACAATGGGTGAATGAGGAACGAATGAAACTACAGTCAATGAATCTTTCTGTTCATGAATTCATAAAGTTGGTAACAGAAAAAGTAGAAGCTCTTATACCCCATTCATATATATCTAAAATACAAAATGCTTACCTCAAAAGCAGAAAAGAAAACTTGAGTGATGATGAAGGATTGATCTTGATGGATTTTGCAGAAAACTACAATTTTGTTCTACAAAATGAGGTACAGTCATACCACTGGAGTCATTTAAGTTGTTCTGTACATCATACTGTAATCTACACTAAGACAGCTGATGGATCTCTTAAAGAAACTCCTTTGTGTTTCATATCAGATGACCTGATCCATGATGTTCCATTTGTTTATTGTGTTCAGCAGAAAACAACAGACTTCATAAAAACTCATTTCCCATGTATAAATAAAGTGGAATATTTCACAGATGGTTGTGCTGCTCAGTACAAAAATTTTAAGAGCATGATGAACTTGTGTGAACACAAAACAGATTTTGGGCTATATGCTTGCTGGTCTTTCTCCATGCCACAAGCCATGGAAAAGCCGTTTGTGGTGGGATTGGTGGAACAGTAAAAAAGAACCGTAACAAAGAAAAAATCTTCAGGGTGTTTACCAATTAACACAAATTACAAATGCCTACCAAATGTACGAGTTTTGTTGTGGTCTGTTTTCAAAAATATCTTTCTTTTTTTTTTAAATGAAGAAGAAATCAACAGCAGTAGAAAGATACTTGCAGAGCGATTTTCTAAGGGGAAAACAATACCTGGGACAAGGAGTTATCATTCTTTTAGTCCCTTAACAACAGATGAAATCACAGCAAAACGTACAAGTCTGGATCTTGAAATATGTCTTAGATGGAATTTTACTACAGGGGCAGAAAAAACATCAATGCTGCAACTTGTAGTTCCAAGTCTACAGAATTATGTTGCATGTGTGTATGAAGGAAACTGGTGGATTGGACTGGTCAGTAAAATTAACAAAGAAGAAGGAGGAGATTACTTAATCATATTTATGCATCCACATGGTCCTTCAGAAACACTTTATTGGCCGAAACGACAAGATGAGTGCCCTGTACCCCCTCACCACATTTTATGCATGGTTGATACCCCTGGTGACTTCGCAACTGGGACGTTTTTACAGAATTAAATCTACATCTAAGAAAAAAATTGCCGAAAAATGGAATATTTTTAAAGAAAATTGTTAAAAAAATGTTCAAGATTGTAAGAACTTAAAAAACTATCTCTAAAGTGCTAAATACAATAATTTAAATTGACTATGATTTATAAGCTTCCGATCTACAAACTTAACAGTTTTAAAATTAGTCTACTTAAAATACTCAAACATAAAATTAAGAGCGTACATTGTAAAAGTAAATTATTTTTCTGAAGTCTTTATGTTATTTACATGATAAGAACAACACTTCATGTTAAAAAAATAAATAATAAATATTTCGGTAGGCATGTCTAGTAGGTATGTGTGACTTTCGTATTTTCAAAAGTTGGAACTTTGATCCGGGCGCTAAGTCAAAACCACACTAATTTCATTGCACCATTTTGTTGCACTTTTTGTCTAGTTTTCAGTGGTATAATGGGTTTATAGGGATCAGGAGAGAGACTCGTGTTATAGGACAGTTTTCAAATACAGGTCAAAATTTTCGGAAAATTTTATTTTTGCACTTTTGGGGATTTTTAGCTATATTAATGACTATTAAACCTCAATCTTACCATATATTTTCATCAACCATTTAATGCTGAGCAAAATGCAAAAAAAATTAACTCTCTATTTTTAAAAATAACATTTTTATGGCAAAAGCCGTAGAAGTGGGCAGGGTAGTCGAACGGGCGATTCCTTGCTTTTTACGCATTTTTGCCAAAACTTTGAGGTGCTACAGTTCTGAAACTAATTGATACAACGAGAAAAAAATTGGTGTGTGTTCTTATATCCATGTATAGAACAAACTCACCAAGTTTCATTAAAATCTGCCAACCTTGGGTGTCAACCCCTAGATGATTTGGCATGGAATGACCCAATTGTATTGTTACAAAACTCATCATTAAAAATATTTCAAATTGTAGGTCATTGTTTATTTAATTTCCTCCAGTGTTTTCAAAACTTGATTAACATGTATCATGCATTCTTGAGAGAATTGGTAAGTTCTTCCAGTCATTGTTTTTGGGGGTTCCACGATTGCAATGACATGAGGGATGGGTACCGCACATGCATCTTCCCTCTTGGGCCAGAAAAATGATAGTGATGGTCCATGAGGATATAAAAACTTTACAGTGACATCTTCTGCATTCATCTCACTCACCATACCAAAATACCATAAGTTGTCACATATACAAGCAATAAAACATCCAGGATATAAATTTTCTATTTTCACAAATAAAGTCTGCTGCTTTTTACATAAGTTGAAAGTGAGAGCTGGTTTTTCATCACTGCTGATTCTTCTAGCCTCAATCATTCCCAAGTCATCTATTGGCTAAAAGCTGTGGAACGATCTTGTTCTTGGAAGAGTTTGAACATCTTTGATGCGACTTTTCAAAGTCAGGCGAGTTGAATCAACCGCTTCTTTAGAAATAAGTTGGAAGTTAATATTTGTAATGTTCATTCTGCAAAACTCGAAAAGCTCATTAGTTGTTATAATTTGTCTGTCCAGATGTCGTTGAAGACTTTTCTTCCTAGCTCAACGTTTTACAGTACCCCCTATTCCATCACATTCTGTTTTACCGTGACTGGTTGCAAAAAATGACCACTGGGCTATGAGTTGAAAGTCCTTCTCATGCAGACACAGATTCATGAAGTAGTATTTATTTTTATATTGTCCAGCACCTCCATCACTGAAGTAGTGAATGTTTGTTATATGTGGGTAGTTCTCTTTCAGAAAGACAGTTACAGTTTTTTGGATCTCATATACCATACTCATGTCATGTTTAAGGTCATCAGATATGATACAAAGAGGTAAAATCAGTTTTTCATTGCTTGCATCCTTGCAGTGAATCATGACAGGATGAATAGTGCATGAATCAGAGGTCCAGTGGTAGCCTTGAGCCTCTTCTTGTATTGTGAAAGCATAGTTTTCACTAAAATCCATTGCGATAACAGCTGTATTTGAGGAAGCCATTCCCTTTAAATTTTTATAAAATGAAGCTTGTGATTTGGCAATGTATGAATGTGGTATTTATTAACTTGTTCAGTTTTTCTACTAACTTATCAATAAACTCACCAACTGAGCTCGAGCAACGTATCATTTCAGTTCGATCAGTCGAAACCCACTGACTGTGCTCGACAGGGTCTTCATCATCGTAGTCCTCAAATTTGGACTGTAAAAACTGGATACGGTTATCTTTTGATGGGTACTTGTCACAATTCCTCAGCATACATTCTCTTCCTGCTCCTTCACAAACAATATACGACATAATTTCTTTGTAATCCTTTTCAATACCTTCTCCGTGAATCAATAAAATAACATTTTGACGTATTGGTGCATACACACACCAAGTGTGTGCCACTGGCACCAGCCAAAACACACCACTTAGGTCTCAGAGAACAAAATTTTGAGAAACCTATTTTCAAGTCAGGGTATTCCCATTTAAAATTTGAGTATAGCTCACTAAGATTACATAAAATCAAACGTTTTCTCTCATATACTTTTTTTCCTATACTCACCACATCCTTCATCCCTGGCAAAATTCTAGACTGTTCATCACTCTGATAAAACTTTTTTGCCAATTCAATAGTTTCAAGACTCAACTTTTTCCCACGTCTACGATCTGGTTCTGCTAAAAAAAAAACTTGTCTTTGAACAGTTTTTGAGCCTTACGAACAGAATAATTAGATCCGTTGAAAGTATCTTTTATTTTTCTTCTAGACCACATTAGTGAAGCTCGAATTGTCAGCATTTGAATCTGTTTGTTTCTTGATGTACCACTTAATTCACTTTTAATTATATCTACGAGCTTGTCCAGATCTTCAGATTTTATTTTATTATCACACTTTTTTCCAAGTCATTTTTTTCCCTCATTTTTTTGTCAGAAGTAAATCAACTTCAAGAAGAGTTTGAATTTTTCTTTTTACATTTTCATGTACTCTTTGTAATTTTTCTTTACCGTAAGATGATCCACTACGTTCACCAAGTTCATGTAATTTCATTGGGGAACATTCAATTTCATGAAATGAAGAATTTAGTTGATCAATCACATTTCTTTTGTAATTGGAGTAGTTCATCAGGAGTTAATCCCAAATCATCTACTTCCTCATCTTGTGCATTTAAGCTACTTTCAACATTACTCTCATCAGTTTGTTTGATTTTAAGTAGCTTGTTCCTGCAAAATGCACAAAGTTTTTGTCCTGGTTTCACTTTGTAGCCCTTTGATAAAATTATCCTATTCTGTTCTATAGTTACAACACCAAGTGTTTTTTTAATTGAAGTTTTATGTTTTTTAAAAGGGTCACAACATACCTTTTGTAAAAGTTAATACTTTTTCAAAAACACACTTTGATGATGAAGACAAATAGTTTTTAACTCATAACTTGATTCCGTTCTCAATTTTAAAAGAGTTAAATCAGTTTCAGACAGTTTTTCAATAGTCTGTATGGCTTTTCTCTTGACATAGTTCAACAAATGACAATTGCTGTGAGTAACTTCCCCACACTGCACTTCTCCATTTTTCCAACAATCAAAAAATACTTATTAACAATAGATTATTTTCAAAATATCATTAATATTAGGTACTAAGCAAAATTGCACACACTTAGTTGTTAACCAAACAGTTACAGTACAACAAAATTCAGCACAGTTCAGTAAAAAACTAAATCAGATAAAAAAAAAACTGTAAAACATAACCACCAATCATGCATGTTACACTATCAATAGCCTGTGAACGACGACTAGTGGATGCCAGGTTCTGTCTGCTGAACAGGCTCACTTGAGTAGACATGACAAACATGACTTGACTTGTTTGGACATGTCTAAACAAGTGTGCCTGCTCAGTAGACAGAGCACCACTTAATGGTCTTGTTACAGCTTGAATGGTTTGATTGCTTATAAGATTTCTTGAAATAGCAGTTACTAGTGAGTTGACTATCAGAGTTTAGAACTAGTTTATAAAACTAAATTAAATTGTAATGTAATTTTCTATTAATTAGGCCTAATTGTTGAAAACAAGGAAATCAGTTATCTTATTTCTAAATCTTAAATCAGATATAATTTTGGATAACCTATTTTATAACATTTTATGTATGTTTCTGTACAAGCCTAATTAGCATTATTAAATCTACTATTATTTTAATCATGTATCACCAAATTTTTTAGTATAATATTTTGTGTTTTATTTTAAAGCTCTTTTTAATTTGAAATTGGTTGGCATGTGACATTTTTGGTTCACATTTTTAAATAATTTTACTAAAATTATAATTTTAATTCTTATCCTTTTCCCTTTCGATGATATTCCACTTAGCGTAGAACTCCGTATTTCATTTCAAAAATTTTCAAAATAACATTTCAGGATTTTTCTTGACTAGGGCTCCACAAATGTGGTCGCCAGGTCGACAACGGCGACCAAAATATTTTGGCTGGCGACTATGTTTTCAGCAGTTTTAATTAGTACAGTTTTTTTTTTTTTTTTTTTTTTTTTTTAATGTAATGAAGCAAATTTTGGAATGGTTGTATTTTTATCTTTTACGGAAATCAGCAAACAGCGGCGTGCGTGCGGCTGCACGAACTGCAGTCTCTCTCTCTCTCTCTCCTATCTGCCTATCCTCCACCACACATCACATGACCGGTGGGAAAGGCTGGCTCCTCGTGTTGCTCCCTGTCGTGATCCAGGAAGAGTAGGGGCCCCAGAATTCTTTGCGCTGAACGAATCTTAACTAGAAAGCCTGCTTCCTGGCTGACTGCTGTGCTGCATAACACAAAATATTTGTTATAAAAGAGCTTCTGTCCCAGTCGCAACTTTCTTGACCTTCTTGACAGATCAACAAAACAACTGCTTAAGAGAATTCGATATGGAAATAAACCGTATAGATTTTATTTTCTTCGTTTACTGTAAAGAAAAAGTATTTTAGTGATTACGTAATTCTGCATAAAAACGTAATAGCTTTGCTTTTATCACTTTAATTTCTGAGTGCATGATATTTTTGTAAACAACTCCGTACTTTTTTTGTGCACTGTTAAAGTAAACCAAAGATCTCCGTCTTCCGAAGTGGGATGTCATCAAAACTTGTGGCATCGCTTTGTTTCAAGTTGAGAGTTTCGGCTGTAACGACGTAGATTCAGTCCACTACGCATAGCGCAGGTGGCCATCACGGAACCCATTGTTCTTTTTTTTTTTTTCCTTTATTTTCGTTTTTTACCTAGGAGAGATTGGGGCATGGAATGGCAAGGTAAAAGGGTTTTGGTTTTTGTTTTTTTTTTAATCATAGAGAAGCATGCAATTCCAATTTGTCTTACTTCATGCAACTATACATTTCTTGCATTACCTGACACTAGCACCTTTAACGTTTCAAAGGGAGGACGAGCTACAAGGTTTGTTTTTTTTAAAGTAAATTTATGATGGTAAGATTACGTAAACAACGTGTGTTGATTTCTGGAACTCCTTTCCAGAGGTTGGCGTCTTGTTATATAATTATACAGCTCTATATATATCTGTGTGTGTGTTAATTATTTATTAGAAAAAGCTAAAAATGCTTTTCTTCGTAATTTATTGACATAAATTGACTTTTGCACCATATTCTTTTCTTGATTTTTGAAATATCTTCTATATGTTTACATTGAATATCTTCAATTATTTGAAAAATCTTACCTATCGCTTTTGCCACGTTATATTCTGGACGTCGGAAGTTGAAAAATTCCTTGCATTTTAGACATATTACTATAAAACAGAATAAAAAAGGCTCTACTCACTATGTTTTTTTGGTGCCTCTTCTTTTTATTGTTTTCAATTTTTGATGTTAAAATATCATGATTCATGCCTAAAAGGTGATTATGACTTAAAAAACAAAGTCTTGGCTAAAAATCAATGAACAGACTATGTTTTTTGTTAACTGTAGGTATTTTTTCATAGAAAATCACATAGGTGAGCATTCAAGCCTTAAGAAACAAAGAAATTCCTGTTAGAAATCCTAATGAAACAGATAAAAAGTTAAAAATCTTAAAAACCTTGGGACGCGCTGTCTCTCAACCCTTCAAACACTTCCGGCAGTCCTCCTCGCTCTTCGTTCTGTGTCGCAAAGGACACTTCCACTTGGGTGGAACTTACACGTGTTTCGGGCATACACGCCCATCTTCAGAGTTAGGAAAGATTGCAAATGGCTGTCACCTGCAATTCTTTGGAGTTTTCTTCACTCAGTCCCTCCTCCCCTCTCGCCGTTGATTCGTTGGTGGCGTTATGTATTGCGTTATGTTAGGTTAGGCAAGAACTAATTGCAGAAGTTAAACAGTGTAACCATGCAACTATCCTTCTTGATGCATCAACTGATAAGTCCACAGTAGAAGAGTTACTTATTTATATTCGCTATGTCAAAGACAAGAAAGTGAAAGAAGTGTTCCTGTCGGTAGTACCTCTTGAGTCATCTACTGCTGAAGGGTACTACAAGGTCTTGGATGAAGAAATGAGAAATTTGGGAATTGGTTGGTTAGAAGGACAGTGGTTGATCGGACTTGGCACAGATGGCGCGGCAAATATGATTGGGAAAGAAAACGGATTAACTACAAAAATAAAGAGAAACATTCCAGATGTTTCCCAACACTGTGCTGCTCATAAATTAAATTAGAGTGTTCTGAGCTCAATAAAAAATTTAAAATATCTAGATGAATTAGATACTGTTCTCAAAAAACTGTACAAGTTTTACCGGAACTCACCTAAATGAATGAGGCAGTTAAACAGTATTGCTAAAATTCTGGAGTCAAAGCTTCTGAAATTTGAGTATCTACACAAGGTTCGGTGGGTTTCAAGCAAAGTTGGTGCTCTTCCTGCATTAGTAAGGAATTATAATGTAGTTATAGCTCATTTAGAAGATGTATCAAATGAGAAGGGGGATGATGATGCTGTAGCCAGAGGAATTGTAAAAAAAATGAAAAGTTTCAGATTTGTTGCAATGCTGCACTTTTTACTGGATTTTTTGTTCATATTTAAAGAAGTTGCATTGATTTTTCAAAAAGAGCAGTTACTTTTAAAGCCAAGTTGAGCTACACATTAAAAGATCACTAAGTGAACTTAAGAACTTAGAATCTAGGCCTGCCTCATATGAAAGCCAATCACAAATGTGACAACTATTAGTGGAAACTACTTGGGCATTCAACTTACAAACACTGACAGTAAAAGCTTTGAGTCGGACAGGAACAAAATGACAAAATGATCAGCAATGGGATAAGGTACTTTCAGGAATGATTTTTAGAGTCTGAGACTACTTTACAAAAAGCTTGTTCAGTGTTCGACACCTTTGTCTGGCCAGAAGAAAACCTGGAAGATTTTGGAAAAAGTGAAATTGAAGTTCTTGCCAAGCACTTTCAAAGACATCTTTCCTCCCGTAATGAAACCTCATGGGAAACTAAAATGAAGTCTCTAATCAGTGAGTGGTATGAATTTAAAGTTTTAGGGCGAGGTTTGCAGATTGCAGATTTACTCCAAAAAACATTATCTAACCAAGAGAGATTTCCAGTTCTTGTCCACTTACTGGAAATTGTTGCAGTTCTACCAACATGTACTGCATCATGTGAACGTGGTTTCAGTCACATGAATTTGATAAAAACAAACAACAGAACATCCATGGAAGCATCAACTTTGAATGATCTCATGATGATTCACTTGAATGGCCCTCCACTTAAAGACTATAAACCACAGAAAGCTATTGATAGGTGGTTCTTTTGATCCAAAAAATCTAGACTCACACAAGGACATATGCCAGTAGTTAAGAAGCAAAAATTAGGAAACACAGAATTTGAAGAACTACATCAAAAATAGAATGTTAAGAGAAATTATTTTTATTTTTTTCCCTAGTGGGATGTCCTTTATAAGGCATAATACTACTGCACAAACATTTGAGAATGTGTTAATGTGATTTTCATTAACAGTTTCTTGAACCTTGATTATGTGACATAAATTCTTGTTGATATTTTTTCAAAATCCCTATTAATTGTAAACATTTGAAGTTACCAAATGCAACATCTGAATTCACCGTCCATATTACTATATTAATGATTACTCTTTCTCAATATTAGTGATTACTCTTTCTCAATATTAGTGATTACTCTTTCTCAATATTAGTGATTACTCTTTCTCAGTTAACAAAATGTGTCCCACAAAATTCAACAGATGAGACTAGACCACCACCATCACAGTTTTTCTTGCAGAATTGTATTCAGTATAAAGTACTTTTCTAGTTAATGTGAGAATATGAAAAGTGCAAATTTGGACACAAACATTTCAACTTATGTATATTGTTGTACAATTCCTCATTAATATTTATTCAACATGTTGGAAACATTCTGTGATCTCTTACTGAAATAGTATAGTCTACTTCAAATAATTTCTGATTTTCACTTAAATAAATGTATGTAATTTATGTAAAAGCATATACAGTAACTTATACTTGTAACTAGAAGTCCACCAATATGTTTGCCATTGGAAACTATGGTTTCAGCAGTTTTATTAATATATCTTTTCAGCCATGCAATGAGCTACAGCTAAAAAAATCTGTGCTATTGATCTATAACAAATCCTCAGTCTGTGAAAAAATAACTTCATGTTTATGCAAATTTTTCTTCCATCAGAGTTTTTTCAATAATGCTTTCGGGAATCTAGGGAAAATGCTGCAGGTGTTTCGTGTCTGCACCCGAGACCTGTTCCTTTCGTATTTTACAAAAAAGACTGAAAATAAATTCTGTAAAATGATTTTTGTAAAACTTTTTTGGATACATTTGTCAAAGTCAAAAAAAAAAAGTGGGGGGGAGAAACTCAAATATATTCTGTACTTGAAAAAATGGGGGAGGGGGATTTTTGCTGGCTACCAGATTTTTCAATTTGTGGTGGCCTGTTCTTGACCATGTGTAGGTACTTGCTGGTTTACTTTTTTTAATTTTTTTCTGGATTCCTTACATATTAACGTATACTCATAAAAATTTTCATCAACATTAGTTGGTAAATAAAGAAGATATAATTTATTTTCTATTGAAGAACAAATTGCGTTTTCTCTGTCCGATCGATAAAAAACGTGAAATTCCAAAAACTTTAACAGGCTGTGAAACCTAAACCGTATGAGATAGAGCAAAAATATTTTGTATGCTTACTTAACTCCATAAAAGGAACAAACATGCCAAGTTTCATCAAAATCTGAGATCATGGGTGTCATGGTTTGGTTGAACTGACATGGAATGATCCGCATATGTATATATGTACTATGAAAAACATTGAAGAGCTCAGAGTTAACAACAAATGAAGACTGAGTAAATCCATGAGCATATTTATAGAATCAGTAATTGGGGGTTTCAAATTTCTCTTTTCATTTAAATCTGCACTTGCTTACAAAATAAGATTACTGTAATGCATACATTTGCTGAATACAAGGAACAATTATGGAAAATAAGGAAGAAATATTCTTCATAGGCACATGGGAAATTTACAGCAATCAGATCGTTATACTGAATTGCTTATAGTTTACTGTTCACTATGTATCATCTCTCATCAGAAAACTTGAAAATTACATCGTCCTGGAGCATGAATCGAACCCGCACTCACAATTTTGCTGAGAATAATCTGGTGAATTTCCCATGTATTTGTGAGCAATATTTCTTCCTTAATTTCTATACTTGAGGTACTAGTGATTTAGACACTACAAGGGAGCACAGAATTGCTTCAACTACAGATATCAGAAGCTGTTCAGATTCCTAAGCTGCAATTGCTTTGCTTCAGTTACTCGGAACTTCATTGTTCTGGGCAGTGTAGCAGTAGCTCAAACGGAAATCGGGAAATGCGATTTCAATTCCCACTCCAGGGTGATGTAATTTTCATGTTTTCTGATGAGATGTTACATGGAGAACAATAAACTACAAGCAAGTCAACAGTCAGATAACTGAGAATAATCTTGACAAGGAACAGTGGTTACACGTCAATACAGGGCAAGACAGGAAGAAAATGTACTCCGCAGCACACGATTTTTCCAATAACACTAATTTCCATTTGGAAGAAGTTGTTAAAAAACAAAATGCTTGATTTTAGTGCTAAGAAATATTCAAAACAGTTAAAACAGTTTCACATGAGAGAGGAACTATAACGGTGAAAAATTTAATGAATACACATTCATCTCAATCACAAAGAAAACAGTAATCATGTTAACTATATTCTTTAGCAAAAAGGAACTTTGCATGCTTTTGTGCTTTAGAGTATGATATGCAATAATTATGTTAACAAAAACCAGAATGTATGTAAAATAAAAATCAATCACCATCCATGAATGGAAAATCTGAATGCAGCTGACATGTAATTAATAAAAAATCTTTCTATTTTTTTTTTTTCTGAAAAACATACACTATATTACCTACATAAGCATTTTTCCTTGTAATGTTTCTTTACAAACACAATAAACAATAAAATCTGAGGGTTTGAATGTTGAACAGTGTTACACATCCATGATGGCCTGCTTCTATGCCCTCATATAAACTTATTGCCAATATAAATTAAAGGAACTTATTATATACAGGGTTCAAACACATTTACAGAGGATAAATTTCAGGACTTTTTGAGGGGTTTTCCAGGAGTTCATCAAAAAATTCCAGCTCAAAATTTTGCATGAATTATAGTGCTTTGTTTTATATTTTGGAAATTGCAGTGAAATTTTCTATGCATTTAGAATTCTTATGAAGTCCCATGGGTTCCAGTGTTAAGAGTGTTCTTCATTGTGTGCGTTATATCTTCAACCACGTGGCAAAATTTCCCCATTGTAAAATTGCCCTGTAAAAAATTTATGTGAAGCGATCTGGAACTCAGCACAACAATAATAATACAGAACAATTTTGCCATGGCACTGAAGATTTCCTATTCCACAGTCATCTATTTCAATGCACACTGGTGGCAGGAAGGCCAGATATCAACCTCCTTTAGTGAGGGAAGCAAGTGCTAGTGGGAAGGCCATCTTGGACTTGCAGGACGGTTTCTACCTGTTGCTGTAACTCCAACTGCATACAACTGATGTACCACAAACCAAGGTCACTGGAAAAAATGGCACTCAACATAAATGAGACTGACCAAGGAACAAAAAAGCTGAACTTTTTAATCAGGCGAAAAATCAGAACATGCGGCAAGAAAGTGTGAATATAATGCAGCACGAGCAAGACAGAACTGTTCACTGTATTCGCAATATAAAATTATTGAATTCAGAGCAAAATAAAGTGATTTTAAAAGGCATTGCTTCAAACACTTTTTTTTTTTTTTACTTGCTAGAACATCAGCTTAATTTTCTTCTTGTATTGCTTTCTTCTCAGCAAGTTTCATGGCCATATTTGTCTTTTGTTGACTCTGCAGCTAGCAATCTTTGCTTAGTTTTTCTTTCTGTTGATATTCCTTCCCATTTCTTCACCACATTTCTTCCTTTTTTTCTTTAATTTCCTTAGATGACAATAATTTATCCATCATGCTGAAAGAATTTTCAGCCCGAAGACCACAAATGCAATGATATGAAAGCTTTAACTACTTTAGATAAATAGTGTAACTTTCAGAATATGAATACTTTTGAACACCATGCATCAATTCTAACAAATTTTCAAACTTCATAACTTCCGTTTTGGGAAACATTTCCCCTCCCTTATCAAGCTTAACTGCAGACATTTATGGGGGGAAAGTAACACTTAACAACACAGGACAGTGAGAACATCGCGAGAAGAAAATAAAATTGCGATCATGGGAGAAATCTTTACTTCAACCGACTTACATTTACAGAAACTTCTTCCTCCATTTTTAGGTTGAAACGCAGTATTTGTGGAATAAAAGGATATTAAGAACAATACTGGGTAGAAGTAACATCGCGAGAGAAAAAAATACAATTACAGAAGAAATCTTTGCTGCGTCTAACTTTTGTTTTCGAAAGACAGATCTCTCTCTGTACTCAAAAGGGAAAGTGAACCCCTTTCTTGCCACATATCCCCCAACCCCCGATTTCTGTTCAGTTGTGTGTTTATCTCAAGAATGCTCAAAATGATAACGGAAATGGTGGAATGCTTTGAATCCACGAAAGAGTCTCGTGCCTGAAGACTACAGGGAAATCTTCGTGCCGTCTTAACTTCGGTTTTCGGAAATTATTGCCCACAATTTCATGCCGAAATATGAACATTTACGCAATAAAATGATATTTAGTAACAATACTGGCTGGACACAGGCAATGTCGTGAGAAAAAAAGAAATTACAATTACTGGAAAAATCGGCACTCCGTTTAACAGCTATACCCCCCCTCCAATAATTTATCTTCAGTTCAACATCGATCTCCAGAACTACCCAAATGATGACAAAAAGAGCAGAATTTCGCGAATCTGTGGAAGAATCTCATTTATGACTCAAACATTTTACGCTGCAGCATCACAAGACATGAAAGAGATGACATCACATTTCCACACTTTAAGGAAGGAAGCTAGAACAAAGTGATGCAATCAATCTAAACATTTCTTAACAATTTTTTTTTTCTCTGCAAAAAAAAAAATTCCAGGACTATCCTAGGACCTTTCACAAAAATGTGAAAAATCAAGGACAGGCTTTGGAAAAAGGGATATCAAATTCCAGGACTTTTCCAGGATTCCAGGGGCCACACAATCCTGTATATATTAACATCTTTATTATTATGACATAAAACAGAAGCATTAAGTTGGTTACAAATATTTACTAATGCCCGAACAAAGCTGCATGTATAACGTGCAATAATGAAAAATATTAGTGATTAGATTGCAAATGTTAAAATGTGTGAAAGGTGTTAAAAAGGAAAGAATTAAATTTAAAAATCAGTCTTTTTGTGGTGATGTGTATGAGGAGAACTAATGAGAAAATTGTAGGCACTCATGTGAGTTCACAAACTATTCAAAGTCAACTTTCAATGAAGTTGAAGATAACTGCACAACATCTTGAAAGCAAATGTTTTCAAGTCAATTTTGTAGTGAGGATTTAATCATTAAGAAGAATGCACCTTTACACATGTTTTACTTGTGAGAATTTGATAATCTTCATCAAGAATGCACGCACACACGCGCGCGCGCGCACACACACACACACACACACACACACACACACACACACACACACACACACACACACACACACACACACACACACACACACACACACACACTTATAAACGTGGAAATAGCCACCCCGATGGCACAGTGGTAGCTTCTGACAATTTGTCAAAGATGGGGTCCGGCTTCGAATCCTGATGAGGTACGAATGTTGTGTGTGTGTCTTACAGCACTGGCACTCTTCCTTTCCCTGGAACTAGTGACTAAATTAGGGATGGGCAACTGCTTACAGCTCATCGAGTTGCTCACAGTGATCGTTAAACTCTCAACAAATGATAGAAGAAAAAAAAAAAAAAAAAAAACATGAAAATAATTTTTCAGAAAAAGTTCCTTAGCCCTGGGAATTTATCATTTGAAATCAGTTTCCAGAATTCATGCTATGACTGGAACAACAGGTCATTTTGTGGTTAATGTATGAATGATTTCCTGTTTCAAATAGCAATTTGGGTATCTTTCTATAAAAAGTACATACTGACATCCCAGACTGTTTGTTCAATTTCTTTTACATATTGTTGTTGAATTAACTTCTCAAATGAGATACATTATAGCAGGCCACACAAATGGAGATACACCTTTTAAAAAGATATTGACACTTCAACTTTTGTTGCTATGATACATTTTTTTAAAGAAATTTGGCTGCATGCCTTTTTCAGTTTACTGAACTTCAGATTTTATCTTACATTACAACATCAATTGGTTTGAACTTAATATTCCCAACACCCACATTGTGCAATGAGAAAACTTTATATTTCAGTTTACCTCCAACAAGAAATCATGAACATTAAACTTAACTTACTGTTCTAGAGACAGAATTTTACATAGCCTATCAACTTCTTTTAAATGAAAAATTCTAGTCTCTTCATCTGTAGCAAAATAATTATTTTTTTCACAGATTTGTTGTAGTAACTTTCTTTCTTTTTTTTGTTGTCTTTTGAGAGCTTCTTTCTCCTTCTTTTCTTTTTCTCTCTAAAAAAAATAAATTAAATTAGTTTATAAAAAAAAACATGATTTTTTATAAGCACATACAGTATCATCATCATCATCATCATTGTCAACCATTATCAATCCAGTGCTGGACGAAGGTCTCCCCAAGTTTCCTCCACAACGGTCTGTCTTGTGCCAGTCTCCTCCATGTCACTCCTGCATACTTTCGAATTTCATCCACCCATCTTCCATGTGGTCTTCTTCTGGGTCTTTTCCTGTCCCTTGGAATCCAATCTAAAATTTCGGCTGTCCATCGATGGTCTGTTCTTCTGGCAGTATGTCCAGCCCATTGCCATTTCCGGGATTTAACTCTGATCATGATGTCTTCCACTCTTGTCATTTTTCGGATCCACGTGTTCCTCTTCTTATCTCTCCTGGTTACACCAAGCATGCACCTCTCCATGCTGCTTTGAGTTGTCTGCAGCCTTTGTATGTCTCTTTTAGCTAAGGTCCACGTCTCTGCACCATACGTAAGCACTGGAAGGATGCATTGATCAAACACTTTTCTTTTAATGGCATATTGCTCTTGAAAATTATGCTGTTTCTTCCAAAAGCTCTCCAGGCAAGTTTTGTACGCCGATTAATTTCTTCACCAATGTGACCCTCACTTGATATCTGCTGTCCAAGATAAACGTACGTGTCTGTTATCTCCAGCTTTTCTCCATCAATCGATAAATCTTCATTTCTTGTAAAAGCATTGTACATCACTTTTGTCTTCTGAAAGTTCATTTTTAATCCCACTTCTTTACTCTTGTCAGCAAGTTCCTGGATCATACTCTGTAGCTCTGATGGGGTAGTTGCAAAAATGACTATGTCATCAGCAAAAGCAGAAGGTGGGTTAGATAATCTCCATTAATCTTTATCCCACTGTTTTCTCAGTTCAGTGATTGAAAGACATTTTCCAATGTGGCATTAAAGAGCTTCGGAGATATGGTGTCACCTTGTCTCACTCCTTTTCCAATTTTTATGTGTGTTGTATTTTCAAACAGCCGAATCTTTGCACTTGCATTTTCATAGATGTTATTAATAATATTAATGTATGCATCTTCAATACCGCAGGATTTCAGAGCCATTGCAACTGCTGATGGTTTCACCGAATCAAAGGCTTTTCATAATCGATAAAAGCCATGCACAATGGAAGCTCATATTCCCTCGCTCTTTCAATTAGTTCTCTCAGTACGTGGATATGATCTATTGTGCTGTAGCCACTCCTGAATCCAGCTTGTTCTCTCGGTTGAGCCATGTCCAGTGTCACCTTCAAGCGGTGTGAAAGAACTTTAGTGAAGATTTTATAAACCACTGATAGGAGGCTGATAGGTCTGTAGTTCCTGAGATCCTCAATGTCACCTTTTTTATGTAGCAAGATCATTGTAGCGTTGTTCCAATCCTCAGGAATTTTCCCTTCATTAAGGCATCGAGTGAAAATTTGAGCGAGTACTGTTTCGATTTCTCCACTTGCTTCTTGTATGATGTCTACAGTAATTCCATCTTCTCCTGGAGCTTTTCCCCGCTTCATGTTCTTGATTGCATGTGCAACTTCTGCTGGAAGGACTGGAAGAACTCTGGTACTGGTACCTTTCATGATGTCTGGAGTACATGTATCATCCCTTTCATATAATTTGGAGTAGAAATCTTTCACTCTTGTCAAAATTTCGCCTCTATTTCTTGTTACAGAACCATCTTCTTTTCTCAGTGCCATAATCTGTTTTTCCACTTACTGAGATGTCCCTTTGCTATCTTTAGACTTTGGTTGTTTTCAATTGCTTTCCTTACTAGTTCACAGTTGAATTTCCTTACGTCTTCAGTGATACTTTTTCGTACTGTCTTGCATAGCTCTATATATTCCACTTTGGAAGTCACATCTTCTTTAGTTGTCATCATCACTCTTCTTTTTTGCATCAACATTTTGGTTTTTCCTGATAATTTGTTCACATGCAATTTGTTCTTAGACCCAGCTAATTTTGTTGCTGTTTCCATAAGAGCTTTGGTTACTTTTCTGTTAACTTCAGAAATATCCACTTCTTCCGATGTTAGGCCTTCTAAAGCAGAGAATCTGTTCTTCAGTTCCAATTTGAAGGTATTATGGTGTTTTTAAGGTTGGTTATGTCAATACATTTTGTTTGTCTTATGAGCTTGCTACGTTCGAGTTTAGTGTTGAGGTGCATCTTACATCTCACCAATCTATGGTCACTGCCTGTGTTGAACTTGTTTAGCACACTGCAGTCTTCTATGACGAATTTTTTGTTACACATAATAAAATCAATTTCACTTGTCGTCCCATTTGGATGTCTCCATGTCCATTTCCTGTGTAGCTTTTTCTTGAAAAAGGAGTTCAAGATGAAAAACCCTTCTGCCTCTGCAAACTCTACGAGAGTATTTCCACGCTGGTTTCTGTTGCAGTGACCGAATTTACCTACTGAAGTTTCCTTCTGTTGCCGTTGCCCTATTTTTGCATTGAAATATCCCATAATTATCTTCAAGTGCTGCTTACCTTTATTATTTAGATGACGAATTTGGCGGTCGTCAGAGCCCCTTTAGTGGGAACAGGATGTACCACGAGAAGGCGGGGTTGACATTTGTCAGGAGAGGCTGTGATGTTACGCATCACCTGACCTTACATCCCACATACAGTATATAATCTAGTAATTATAATAACAAACCTAATTTTTGTTAAACCACTTTGCATTTCTGAAAATCTGACTGACTTTTTCTTTTCTTTTGAACATTATGTTATTGCTCAAAAATTACTGTTTTACACATTGTAATTGATAATGTCATTTGGTACTGGATGTCTTTTATATAACTATTGCATAATAGAATAATATAGTATATTATCAAAATAATTAACTCATAAGATAATGTTTTAGGTTGTCATTTTTATTCATGCACTTGCCCATTGCCATTTCAGGGATTTAACTCTGATCATGATGTCTTCCACTCGTCATTTTTCGGATCCACGAGTTCCTCTTCTTATCTCTCCTGGTTACACCAAGCATGCACCTGTTCATGCTTCTTTGAGTTGTCTGCAGCCTTTGCATGTCTCTTTTAGTTAAGGTCCACGTCTCTGCACCATACGTAAGCACTGGAAGGATGCATTAATCAAACACTTTTCTTTTAAGACATAATGACATATTGCTGTTGAAAATTATGCTGTTTCTTCCAAAAGCTCTCCAGGCAAGTTTTATACGCCGCTTAATTTCTTCATCAATGTGACCCTCACTTGACAGCTGCTGTCCAAGATAAACGTATGTATCTGTTATCTCCAGCTTTTCTCCAGCAATCGATAAATCTTCGTTTCTTGGAAAAGCATTTGAACATCACTTTTGTCTTCCGAAAGTTCATTTTTAATCCCACTTCTTTACTCTTGTCAGCAAGTTCTTGGATCATACTCTGCAGCTCTGAAGGGGTAGTTGCAAAGATGATTACTAATATGAGAAAGTAAAATATCAATTGACAATACAAAGCAGTCGCTTTAAGGATCGATTTGTTTTGGTCCATGAAAACCAAAACAAAACTGGCAATCCAATTATACATTTTCAGGGGCCCTCAAGCTGTGGGGCCCTAGGCACGCACCTTGTGCTCCTAGTCGGAAATCTGCCCCTGGGTGTCAACAACTAAGTGTTTCAGACACTGATCATAAACAACAAAATCTATCACACTCTTTTGACCAAGAGTACGATTTTCCCAAGTATATGTGTAGATATACTTGTGGTTGAAAAACGTATTAGATACACGCAAACTATTCTCAATACAGAGTTCAATTAATCTTTCACCATTATCATTCACACAAGGTTCATTAAATTTACCCAGAATATTATCAGAAATCGCATTCTGCACACCTACTCTAGCATTGAAATCCCCTGATATTATAACTTTTGCTTTAGCACCAAACTGGCTGAAAACAGCTTTTAGCTCATTCCAGATATCTTCTTTCCATCAGAAGGTTCCGAATCAGAAGGAGCATACACTACAACAATTACTATTCTCTGAAGTTTCACTTTCGAACAAATTCAAAGAATTCTCTCACTTATGCAGCTATAATGAATCAAGTGGTTCTTCATCTTTTCACTTAAAATCACACCTACACCAGCTTGTCCTTTCACATTATCCAACACTCCAGAACACTCACTCATTGTATCATTCACTTCTTCTATCCCAATTTCCTTCTTTTTTGTTTCCATTACACACAGCACATCGAATCTATACTTATTCATTTCTTCAATCACCTTATTCATCTTTCCATTTATTCTTCTAGTACTCCACAAACCAATCTTACACTCACTCAGCCAGGATTTATTTCTCATTCTCCGTTTTACATTTCAACTTTTTTTCCGTGGTGGACCGTCTTTCTCAAGTGTGATAGGTCCACCATATCCCACACTATAGTCTGGAATAGTAATTCTTTGAGTCTTTTTAATCAGAAAAGTAAACCAGTGTGGGGGATTGGCCCACAGCTGACTGTTCCAGTTGGTTATTCACCTAAGGATTCTGGAACAAAACCCAGTGAGTTGGGGTCTTTTTGCCAATGTCACACAGGACTAGTTGGCACCTCTCCAAGATTCACAGAGGCCCTTGTTGCTGTTCTGTGCACCATTGTTACCATCACCTTTGCTTTCTTGACCTAACAATTCACAGAAGTATTCACCTCATCTTTCACTTAACTCATTGGCTCTTATATCATTTCCCCGATCCTATTCTTCATACAACTTGCAACTTTGTTTCCCCTATTTTTCCTAAGTCTCATACACTTCTAGAAAGTTTTTCTATCTTTCCAAAAACCCATCTCTCATTTCTCACTAAGACAAGAGGCCAGAAACGTCTGTAAAAACAAAGAACTCGGAAGATGTGAAAAATAGTTTAACATTCTTACATTAAAATAGAATTAAATATATTAACCTGAGTAAAGCCTTGAGTAAGTGTTTTAATTGCTGTAAATAATATTTTTATTTTTTTAATCTACAAGCAAAAACTATATGCAAAATTTGCTAATAATTTAGAAACTATATGCGTACGGCATACGCATGTGCATCTACATTCTGTTTCTCTGCTCCTTACCTTAATTTTTTTATGTAACTTAAGCATGATTTTAAAGTTTTAATACTTATTATTTATGGTTGCATGCTTATGTCCAAATTTATCATAATCCCTTGTCCATTTCCTTGACATGTTTTCTTGCTTCATCAATTACTAACACACGTAATAAAAATTGTAAAACGTGTTCTGACAGCTCCCCCTAAACTACCAATACCTTTTGAGGCTCAATTCAGCATCGCAAATTCAGATTTCTCAACATTTATCCAAATTACTCACACTTCCTTTCTCACAGGATTATGATTAAACTTCAGGTCATTAAAATCTACAAATAAAATATTGTGATTCTTTACAGTTAGGTTTTGTAAATCTTCCACTTTCATTTAAATTTCATAGTGTCCATAATTCAAAAACACTCGACAAGTCTTGATCAATTGGCATATAACTGTGGTACACAATCAATTCTTATTTTTAATATACAGCATTGTTTTTTTAACTAACCAAGCTGAAACTAAATCAGCCCACATATCCAAGGCAAAAAAGTACTCAATAATATTTCAAATTCAGAAGAACATTCAACTGAAATAGAACACTAGTGTTCTTTAAAACCACACGCAGACCAACTCCAGAAATTGCTCCAATATACTACCTAAATGAGTAAGCACACATCAAAAGCCTGAATATAACTCAGTAAATGCTTCAAATTGCTCGTAAAACAAATGTGCGGCTGTTCACCTTTAATTTGGCTTCTTCTTCCTCTTTTTCTTTAGCTTTTCTCTCAGCTTCTAAGGCTTCTTGTCTTACCTGAAAGATCATAATCATTAACATAACTGCAAAAACAATAGCAATGGCACATGAAATCTTTTAATTTGTCAAGTGACAAACACAGCATTATTAAAGGAGTTAAACAAAATTGTTGGTGCACAAAATTGTATAAAGTAAAATACAAAATAAAATTATTACTCAAAGTAATGCACAACTGCCCTCTTTTTGATTTCCAGGAAGTTAACTTTATGTTCGGGATAACACAAGATTACGCTGTACCATCACATTAAATTGATAAGACTTTTATTCATCAGTTTAGTCTCGTAGATTACACACATGCCAAAATTAAAAACAAAAGAGAGAAAGACTTGCACTAAATAACAAATAAATGCATTTTTTTTTTACGCTTTCCAACATATTCTTTACAACATTATCTACAGCTTGCATGAAAAACCACTACAAAAGAGAAAAAAAAAAGGATAATTTTCATCACTACAACAATGAAAGAATATATACTTCATACCTTATTTAGCACCAGTCCAAAATGGCCATTCTTTAACCAGGTCGCAAGCAGCATTGCAACTTATCCATGCATTATAGGACTGTTCTTCTTATAAATTGTGTGAAAGAAATACAACAGAATCATTAACACACACACAGCTGTCTAACATCTCTGAATTGCCTGTATTAACTGTTCATCACGTAACATCAATCACATCAGAAAATTTGAAAATTGCATGTACTATGGATAGCATGCTCAAATGAAATCAGGAGATGCATGCTTGTTTCCCCGCTCCAGAGCGAAATTAATGTTCAAGTTTTCTGATGTGATTGATGTTGCATGACAAACAGTAAATACACGCAATTCAAATGTCAGATTGCTGTGTTAATCACTCTGATCTCTCTCTCTCTCTCTTGGATTCCATGTGTAAAATTAAATTATTCATAGGTACATGGCATTGGTAATTGGATTCCAAATGAAGAGTGATTAGGTAGCCATGTCAATCATACCAAAAAACTACAGAAGGAATTGCCAATAAAATGCTCCAAAATATAGAAATGTAAAAAATATCCCCCCTAAATTCTTCTGAATTTGCAGTATAAGCTCTTGTGCTTACCACCACAGTGATTTTCCCAGATTGAATTTACTGAAACATGATGCCATTTCTTTACATACTTAACATAAAAAAGCACCTGTAACATCTGCAATGAAAAAATATTTCTTCCCTGATCAAATGAAGCTCTACACTAAACTGATTCTTCTCTCCTTTAACATTTTTAAGAGTAAAATTAAATAAACAATTTTGCAATACTACTGAACAATAACTGATATTGTTGATAACAAAAGAATATCATGACACAATAACATGCAATGGCACATAGGATCCACATAACGGTACAGCACAATACAAATTAAAACAGAAACAGAACAAACAGTTTGGTGTCAGATATCACAGCATATAGGTGTCTTAAAGTTTTGGATGGATATTAAATTATTGCTAGCAGCTATGGATGCTTGTATCTGCCTTTACATTCTTTTCTCTGATGGCTTCGAACTTATATTGATGCAAAAATGTTGTCTAACATAGGACTTCACAGGCATATTCAAAACACCAGGCATCCAATTAACAAGTACTCCATAAAAATTATCTATTACATTAGCAGCACTTTGTGAAATGGAAGTTGGAAAAATGTGTCAAAATTGTAAGATCTTTAATTACTGAACTCTTTAATAAGTTCAAACAATATTTGGAATTCAACCTGAAAATTTGGCAAATGATAAAATAACTTATCCTAGTAATCCGCATAAAGTTCAAGTTAAATTTAAATTATAATATATCTCACTAGTTAGGTCAGCAGTACAACAATAAAAAAAAATCAAGAGATATAAACTAAAAGAAGACTGAAGTAGGCTAAGTCTTGACTCCATTTTCTAAAAAAATGCAATGATGCTGACTTCATCCACCATCTTTTAAATTAAGGGGAAAAAATGATAGAATTACTTTAAAACTTAATACAGAATACATAGGAAAAAAATGAAATTGAAGCTATAAAAGAAAAATATAAAGAATTGAACAATTGCAAAAACTTCAAAGATTGTACCTGGAAGTTTGACTTGAAAGTTATAAATAGAACAGGTCACGTTAAAATTGAAAATTGGTTATTTAGAGTAGCTTCTGATAAAAATAAAAAATTACAAGGAAAAAATTAACTCAGAAAGAGAAAAGATGGCTGGATGAAGTTATATGAAAAAAGAATCCTCAAAGCAACTTCCCAATTAAGCATGACATCAATCTCACAGATAAAACAGAGTAGATGAATAATTCAATTATATGTATTTACAGCAAATATGCAGCCTATTAGTGTAAAAATGCAATATATTTAAACATGAGTCTGTTTCATTAATCTATCTTGGAACATTATGTCATTATTCCATTTTCAACTCTTTTTGGACAGAGTTGAAAATGTCAAGAATGTTGAAAATTGTTTGATGTGATTGATGTTGCATGACAAACAGTAAATACAAGCAATTCTTGTAAATACAAGCAAGCAATTTTGTTGATGTAATTTGGCTATTTTTGTTTTCAGTAGTATACTGATGAGGGGGGGGTAAAAAGAGCAGTATCGGGTACACCTGACACAATTCGTGCCACCAAGAAAAAGTGAAGTCACAGTCAGTTGACCAACCATCACAGTGGTGACAAAACAGCCAGCAAGGAATGATTTCTTCACGTCTGGACTTCACCCAAATCTTTGAAAATGGGACTCCAGTGAAGTCCAGAAACTTAAGTTAGTTTTCTAAAATCTTCATAAACTCTTTTTCTGGACTATGTTGAAAAAATGCATCATCAAGAACAACTCAAAATTATACTGGCACATCAAATGAGACATAAGTGTTACTTGAAATGATTGTTTTACAGTTTTCAAGAACTTTTAAATGAATTCTATGAAAACAACACTGTATAAATAATTTTTGGCAATTGTAAATAGAAATTTTTAATTTTGTACATTAAGTTTTTATTGGAGGTTTTAAATCTAGTAACAATTAGCAATTTGAAATAATAAGTAAACAAAATATTACCAACCAATGTCTCATGTCCAAAAAGAGTTGAAAATGTGAAGAACGTTAATAACAGCATTATGTTCCAAGATAGATTAGTGAAGATGAAGATTTAAAAACCATCCTGAATAAAGGTAGTCATTTCAATCTATCTACAAATGACATAAACAACAACAAAATATTTACAGAGTTAGACAGCATATGTCACTCCATAGAAAAACTGGATCCAGTAGCAGCAAGTGAATTAAGATTCGAATACTCCAAGTGTATCACAAAATTTATCAAAATGGAATGTAAGAAAGAAAGAAAGAAAATGAAATGTAAAGACTAGTTGAGACTCTTAAAAGAATTTAAAAATGAAGAAATTGTTGCTTTAAAAGCACACAAGGGCAGAGCCATAGTTTTGCTTGAAAAAAGGAAATCTAAAAAAATGGAAGCTGAACTAAGAAAACCTCTATGTGAAGAACAGGAAAAACCAGTGGACCAAACAATATTTTTTAATTAATCAGGTCAGTGAAAGAAAAAAAAACTATTTTGATAATTCTAGCTTTTCAAAAATACTCAGGGTTCCACAATTACATAATGCAATAAAGCTACATAAAACAGGTATTCCCATTTGTACTGTAGTTGACATCAAACTTTACCCCTTTGGGAACCTTTTGTTACTACCTCCGTAATCATTAAAGTGTTTTTCCATCCTCCTACATAAAAATAAAAAAAAACTGGTCAATAAATTGAATGTTTTCCCTGTAATGGGATAACCCTATTTTACTAAGTTTGGATTTGGTTTCCATGTACACCAACATACGCCTGGAACTACTCACAGAATTTCTGGCAGATTTATTCCAAAGACACAATTAAATAAAAAAAAAAAAAAACTCACAGGAATTTATGAAATGCATTTGTTTACTTTTGAACATAACTTCTTCCAATCTGAGAATAAATTCTATAAATGAATCTCAGGCTTGGCCATGGGTTTTCCTTTGTCTCCCTTTCCAGCAAATTAGTCCTTCCCCAAACTTCATTATTCTGTCTGTATGTGAGATACATGGATGACTTTCTCATAATAGATGACAGCAATGATAACACTTTAACAGAAAATCTTCTTAACCTGTTTAATAAGCTTAGATAATTCTTGGAAATTCACACTGAATCTACAACAAGATAATGTTCTTGGACTCTTAGAGCTTGAGAAGGAAAAATTGAAACAAAAAACCTACCAATACTAATCAAGTTCTGGACTACCACTTGTATCCTTCCACATTAAATATAATGTGGCTACAAAATTTCTGGATGAAATAGATGAAGTGATTTTTTAGAAACGTTAAAGAAACTCTATAAAGAATTAAAAAGTTGCATTTGCAGAAAATAACTACCCTTCTACAATGACTGAAAAAATACTTAACAAAAAACGAATCAAGTCAAAGCTAAATGATGTCATGACTGATTCCTCCCTCCCTTTTTCTTTCCTTCCTTCCTAGTGGCTGATATTTAAGTCACATTACAGTACTTTGAAATGTTTTTTTTTCTAATGTTATGCATCTTTTCCCAAAAGTAGTAAAGTAAATCCCAAGTAAAAAATTTTCAATGTAACAAAAATGGGTAACGGAAGTAGTCAAAATCATTGTTAAAATCTGATTTTTTTTATGCTGCCCCACGAGTGATGCAACAATAATTAATTTCATTGTTACTCAACAGTGTATTTTATGAAACTATTGACGAACATTATTTCACCACGTTTTACATAAACATAACAATCTCACTGCAGTTTGCGTAAATTACGAAAACTTGATGCAAAATGTGATAAAAGCAACTATAAAACTGCATTTTGATGCTACACATCTTTCCTTACAGTAGTAAAATTATGCGTCATAGCAAAATTTGGATTTCTATTGACCCCCCCCTCCCCCAACATAAGGTTACCTACTATTGACAAAAGCTTTAAAATGATTCACAAGTTATAACACAATGAGGTGTAACCTGTAGTTATCTCAGACCTGTTGGAGAGGATGGTCTAATAATAAAAATTATTAAAGAAGGTGGGGATACTCTAAATCAAGAATTGAAACTCCTCTTCAATAAATGCTTTGAAAAAAGAGAAACACCCCAAAATGTGGAATAATGCAAACATATTTCTACTGCATAGAAAAGGCAGTAAATTAAAACTAGAACACTATGCTATCCCACATTTATAAGCTTTTCACTAGAATTATAACTAATAGATTAGAAACAAGACTTGATTCCCTTGAACAAGCTGGTTTCAGAAAAAACTTCAGTACAATGGATCACATTCAATCAATAAGCTTGCTTGTTGAAAAATGCAATGAATATAGCCTTCCTCTTTATATAGCTTTTATAGATTTAAAAAAAGCTGTTGATTGTATAAAAACATCAATGATAGAAACCCTTAGAGATTATGGCATTGAATAACAATTTATTGACATAATAAAATATATTTATGAAAATGCTACAGCAAATATCATTCTCAATTAAATAAGTGAAAAATTTTATATTAATGAAGGAATAAGGCAAAGAGACATGATTTCTCCTAAACTCTTTGCATTAACACTGGAATATATGATACATAATTTAGAATGGTCCAATAAAGGTGTCAGCAGCAATGGACTTAAATAAAATAACCTAAGATTTGCTAAATGATGGAAGATTTAATAACTAAATCAACAGAAATTGGATTAAATATTAACTTTGAGGACACCAAAATAATGACAATCCAAAAATGATGTGATGAAAGAGGCAATATTATTAAGATAAACAACAAAGAAATTGAAATAGTAGATGAGTATGTATACTTAGGAAAACCGATAACAATGAAGAAACAGGGAGTCATGGAAGAAGTGAAAAGAAGAATAGGAATGGGATGGTCAGTTTTTGGAAAATTAAAAAGATTTTTAAACAGTAAAATAAAGCTTGAGAACAGAGCAAGACTCTTCAATCAATGTGTATTGCCTGTCATGATATATGGAGCAGAAACCTGGCCAATCAAAAAAGAAATAATAGATACAGGGATCATAGCATACTTCTGGAAAATTTTAGGTAGGAATTTTAGGACTTTTTAGAAAATTTTTAGGTAGGAATTTTAGGACTTTTTAGAAAAATTTTAGGAAAATTTTAGGACTGTATTTTAATAAAAACTAGATGTATATTTGTATACATCTAGTAAAACAACTTTGTATACATTGTAAAGAGTTTGCTTCACACCCTTCAACCATATATACTGATAGACTGCGCATGACATCAAAATTTCTGGCTCCAACATAAAATCACATGACAACAGTCAAAAAGATGGGTTACACCTGCTGTGCTAATGGTTGCTCTGAGCGACATTGTAAAGAAAGTTCTATGATTTTTCATGGGTAAGAAACGAATTAAATACCTAAGTCAATAAAGTTCAATTACTTAACCAGAAACTTGCAGCTATTGATATAAAAATATAGTAACTTAAGAAAAAAAAATGGAATGCATGTTCCAAATTCTTCGCAAATGTTCATCACATTATAAATCACAAAATGTAAACAACCCGATCATGCATGTATATAGCTCATAAGTAAACTTACCTGAAGAGTTTTCATTATATATGAGGCGCATTCACATAATACACCGAAAACACTGAAGTTCTGCAGCGTAAATTAGTAATCATAACAGCATTTTTACACAAAATTTGGAGTCTGATGATGACGTGCCCAATGTTTGAGCCATGGCGGCTTTGATGCAGCTATTGCCAATGCGCAATCCATTAGTATATATGGTCGAAGTTCACACCCAAATTTTTTGCATAACGTCTAATGTCTAAAAGTTTAAGTAGGATTTACTTCTAATGTTCAGTTCTTATCTTTTCACGTGTTATTATCATATTCAAGTATATTTACCACATTCAAGTTTCACTTTGAACATTAATATGCTGTTGACCCAGAAGCAATTCACAATTTTCACAGTAAAGTTTTCAGGTTTCACATTAAATTATAATATCCTAAAAAGGTAATTGAAAACCAAGAACTATGTACAATTGTTCACTGAATTACTTTTTTCATATTATTGTTTTAACATTTTCCTGATTAGCCTATCTTTTTCTGCTTCCACCACAACTAATTTACTTTCAGTTTTCTTTATTTCAGCTGAACCTTGTATGATCAAGTTAGAGGCAACTGCTATTTCAACAGTATTTTGTTTTTCTACAGCTTTTCACATTCTTTCTGTTCCCTTTTGAATTACTGCTAGGAGGCTTCCTTATCTTTTTTTAAGCCTATTTATTTCTGCATCATTTTCTTTTATTTTGTCATCAAACTCAGCTTTTCTTTTCTTCTCTAGCTGCTTTTCCTTATTTTCCCTCTCTTTCTGCTTCCTTTTTTTTACTTTTTTTTATTCTTCTTCCTTCAGCTTATCAACATACTCTTTATAAAATTTATGTGAATCACGAACACTATTTAACAAATTTCTTGTTATGGGAACTTTACTTACACATCCATAGTGTTTAATGGCACCTTTAACTATTCTTAATGATGTTATAGTTGAGTCTTTTAAGTTAGCCTTGTCCTTCCTTAACAGAGCAGTGTTAACCAAAAATCCCCTTTCTGCATCAGCATTACCATGAGGTAAAACTAATATTGACTTGATGAGTTTAGCAAGATTTGAGTATTTTTCTTTTCCGCTAGAGTCTTTAATACTAAATATATTACACCAGTAATGATCAATCCGCACTGGAATATGCCCTTCCTCTGAAAATTTCACTAGTTCATCTAGAGTTGGCTTATCGCAATTTAAAAGTTTCCACTCTTCTCTTACTCTATCAATTTGTTCCTCAGAAAGATGCAAAACACTTGAAATTCTGGTTATTTCTGAAAGTCCTTCAGTGACTGAAAGTTGAGTTGACTCTTTCTTTGGTTCTTTTACCTTTAAAACTTCTATGTCTCTTAGCTTTTGATTGCAGAATGGCAAATTTGACTTTAAATATTTTGTGGTTTCAATTAGTGATGATCTTACATCTAAGAGAAATAATTTCTGCCTGGTCTCCTGAACATTCCTGAGGAGTTTTTTGTCTTCATACCAACTTCTAACTCCCCTAGTTTTTTCCAAGAAATTTTGTTTTCAAAATCTACATTCTTTAGGTCTTCTCCAAATTTCCCTGCAATAACATCATCTTGGATAAACTGAGCCATAACATTCCTCATTACAGTATTTAAATCAGAATATAACTGGTGTATTTTTGGTTCTTCACTCTGATAACATAATGAAAACTTTTCAAAATTTTGGTGTGAAAATGAAATTAATGCTAAATAGCAAGGAGTTAGCTCATTTTTCAGGAAACAGTGAATTCTTTTATACCTTGTCGAATTGCGTAGTTGTTTTTCAAATACTTTTTGAGATGGCAAGAAGTTTAAAAAATATTCTGTAATATTTAGCCATTGATCCAAGAGCCTCTAGGCTACAGAACCAACAGTTAACCATCTGTTGCTGACATGATGCAAAAGAAATTTGGCTGTGACCAATGTTATATCCTCGACAGATTTATAATCCTCTCGTCTTGCAGCACTACTCTTTAAAAAGTAATGCATATCAGTAGCAAATTCGTCAAAATCTATATTAAAGCTTGTCAAAAAATTTTTAAATGCATTACTAACAACATGCAGGTTGCAAAAACCTAGTTTCAAAGATTTCTGGCCTGTTTCTTGTTTTACAACTTCATTGAATTTGCATAAAAAGCACTTATTTACATTTGGGCTGTCCATGGATACACAAATAATTCTGTTCAACAAAATATTGAAGGAGGATAACACATCAAGAATTTCTTTTAGCAAAATATCTGCTGTTGCATGACCCAGAAAAACGCTTGTTAGGTATCTGCAAGAAACTGAATTTATTTCTGAAGACCAGTACCTGAGATACACATCCAACTGCCGTTTCACTTGTGTATTTGTAGTTTCATCAAATGCTATAGTAACCTTTCCTGTGCTACTAGATGCAATGTCTTTTTCAAATCCTCTTCAAAATATTTTGACAATCCATTTGATATCACATAAGCAACTTTTTTCTTTAAGTTGCATTTTGGCTGCAATAGCAGAATCAGGAAACATTTCTTTGAAAAGTTCAACTGTTTCAGTGCATGAAATAAAAGACATATTGTCCTTAGGAACTTTCATGGCCCATAATGCTTCGGCTTTAGCCAACTGTAAATCATGACTCAGTACTTCACTAATATTTATTTTGGGCTGAAGATCCCGTCCTCCAAAGGCTTTCAGGATGGACTTATTTTGAAATTTACTTTGAAATTTCTGCAAATGTTTTTTCCTTTATGATGCGCTTTTACTTGTGAAAAGCCATTATTAGAAATGTTGAAAATTTCTGAACACAATATACACTTAGCAGAAAATATTGTTTCAGTTGCAGAACACCATTCTTTCAACTTCACTCCGTCCAATTCTTTGGCGAGCCACGCATCTTGAAATTTCGTTTTGGATTTAGGCATCTTAAACACTTGTATTACTAACCAGAAAATGAAAGGGAAGTACAAAAACACGTTCCAATATTGCAAAACCAGACAACTTCCCGAAATTTGGCTGCGAGGATGTCAGAAGATAGAAAAAAAAAAAAAAAAAAAAAGCAGGTCACCACTAGAGAACTGAACCTGCACACAGCACAGAGAGCACCATAAAAGACGCAAAACCAGAAACTATCATACGTATCTCACGCAAGTTCAGTCAAAGCGAGTCGGAGCCGAGATATATTGCGCATCGAAAGGTCGCTGTCGCCGACGCATGATCGAAGGTCAATGATCACGTGCTCTACTGCCTGCTACGATAACACTCAGCTACCATCCCATCGCCATTACCGGAGGTTACGGAAGGAGACCACATGTTTCCTCTTTGCTTCCACCCACCTGCGGTTTACAATAACAAAACATCAGCAGAAAGAGGAGGTTCCACAAGGCATGTACAAAAATAAAGAACGATCTAGTGCGTGCCACGGAGTTCGTCTGCAAAGCGCAAACCAGGGGTGAAAATGACCCCTCCCCTTTTCCCTTAGATCTCATCTCTTGTTACTCTCGAAAACTGTCCGAAGGCAAAAAGTGGAGCGCCCGCCCCGAAGCAAGTGCATCTCGATGGCGTCATTTTCCCTCCCTTCAGCAGCACAGCATATAGGCTGTGTTTATACAATAACAGGTCTTTTTACCTTACCGTAATGGTAAATTTATAGGCGTTAATAATGGTTGCATTTTTAATAAATAAGCTTACGAAAATTTTAGGAAGAATAGCAAATTTTAGGTATAATTTTAGGAATTTAAGGAGGGTCACAAAATATTAGGAATTTTAGGAATTTTAGGAGGAATGCGATCCCTGTAGATAAAATGCAAAAAACAGAAAGAAGAATGGAAAGATGTCTGCTAAACATAAGACTCACAGATAAAATCAAAAATGAAGAAATAAGAGCTAAAACAAGAGTTTCAGATATTGAAGAAAACATACTTCAAAAGAAATGGAAATTGGCAGGGCACATTGCAAGGCTAAAAGACAATAGCAGAGGTATGAGCAGAAAAAAAGAAATTTCAGGACAGTTTTTCTTAAAATTTCAGGACAATTTCAGGACATATTTTGTTGGAGATGGGAGGTAAATTAAATAAAATATTGGTAATAATGCAGAAATTGTTCTTCTTTCACCAAAAAAACTATCTAAATTATGGCCAGATTGTTAGCAGGAAATTGTTTTCACGGCAGCTTTCTTTTTTCCAGCATGGGAAACGGCTTCTGCTCTCATTGAAACTTTGTCCTAATAATCAGCCTTATTTCTATAAAATCATGGTAAGAGTGCTTCACTAAAATAAAATTTTTTGATACTTACAACTTAGAAAACTTTATTAACATTTGGAAATTTTGCCTTCAAGTTCTATTATTGATTTATGCATTTCTTTCAATTTGTGGGTTGTTTTTTTTAGTTCTATATTTCCTGTTGATAACATCATTTGGGCAACTTTAATGTTGCTCATGCTGTTTTCTTTTATTGCACTATCCAATTTTTTTGAAGCTTCAGCCAAGAGCTTATGAGCAGTTTTCTGGTTGTTCATTAAGGAATTT
This sequence comes from Macrothele yani, assembly GCA_039090855.1. Lineage (NCBI taxonomy): Eukaryota > Metazoa > Arthropoda > Arachnida > Araneae > Macrothelidae > Macrothele > Macrothele yani. The sequence continues at coordinate 150,812,227 of CM077010.1, read as the reverse complement.
TCTTCTGTCTTAAGTTTGGACAGCTGATCAAGCCTCACACACTTATTTTGCTTTTCCAAAGTTTGCATAATTTGTTGTTCAGGCTTTTTGTTTACCATTTCTTTGCATCCTTTCCTCTTCTTTCTGCTGTTCCAAGTAGGAGGCATATTGTGTGTAAGCCTGCTTTACACTATTTACGAGGCCTTTAGTTATGGGTATTGAAAGTATGGGGTTATTGTGCAATCGAATCGCTTCTTTGCAGATACATAATGATCTGATAGATAACTCTGAAAATGACTCTCTTTCTTTTGTGACAATGTTGTTGTTCTGGGAAAAGCCCCTTTGAGGAGGTGCATTTCCATGTGACAATGCTAAACATGTCTTCACCAGGGCTGATAACGAACTGTATTTTAGTAAACCTGCAGAACCTTTAATGCTAGCCACTGCTGCCCAATACTTACAAATATCATTATCTTCCTCGTAACTTTTACAATTAGCTGCCATGTCCTCATACATGTACACTGACCACTCTTTTTATCTTAACACACACACTGTCAGTTTTGGTGACTTTATACATATGATGACTCAGGCGTTTCACAGCATCCTTTGCACTTTCCTGCTTCTGAAACACAGGATGAATAGATTGGATGTCTCATGAAGAAAGTTATTCAGTGGAAGTTTTTTTAACAAATATTCTGTTGCAGCAATGAAACAGCTTCTTATCCCCAGTAACACTTTATTCTCATTTATGTTTTTGTTCAGTGGTAGAATATGGCTGGCACTACTACCAACATCAATTTTATCCAAAGGCAACCAATAGTCACTTTTCTGAAAGTTAACTTTTAAAAAGTTTAGATCCTTCTTTTGTGCCAACTGCATCCGGTTTTTTAAATTTTAACATTATACTGCGCACCAGTTCATTTAGTTTGCTGTATAACACAGGGATGTAAGGTCAGGTGATGTGTAACATCACAGCCTCACCTTGACAAATGTCAACCACGCCTTCTCGTGGTGCATCCTGTTCCCACTAAAGGGGCTCTGACGACCGCCAATAGCGGTATAACTATACCATCGGGATTAGAGGAAATGCTATCCCACACTCACCAACCCGCTTGGCCAGCGTGGTGAGTTATGGCCAAAACCCTCCAAAATGATTCCACAACTTAAATCTTGGACCTCAGTTTCCGGCAGCTGGAATGTACCTGGCCAAGGCAGCGGCCAGTGCGACATGAAGGCAGAGGGTGCTAAGAATCCTCGGAGGACCGGACTAGGCTACCATCTGATGCTGACCTTGACTACGTATAATGGACGCTCCTTATCTTCTGATTCAAGGCTTCTTGAATTGGAAGAGGAACTACAAAGGATCAAGTGGGACATTGTCGGGCTAAGTGAGGTAAGGAGAAAAGGAGAAGATCTCATTGAACTGAAAAGTGGACATATCTTCTACTATCATGGGACAGATACTGGCAGAACTAGTGGTGTTGGATTTATAATAAACAAGAAACTGAAGGATAAAGTTGTAGAAGTTGAAAGTTCCTCTGACAGAGCTGCACGACTCGTTATCCAACTCTCGAAAAGATACCAGGCTCAGATTATTCAAACTTATGCACCCACCACAAGTCATCCTCAAGAAAAAATTGAAGAATTTTATGAGGAAATTCGTCATCTAAATAATAAAGGTAAGCAGCACTTGAAGATAATTATGGAAGATTTCAATGCAAAAATAAGGCAATGGCAACAGAATGAAACTTCAGTAGGTAAATTCGGTCACGGCAATAGAAACCAGCGTGGAAATACTCTCATTGAGTTTGCAGAGGCAGAAGGGTTTTCCATCTTGAACTGGTTTTTCAAGAAAAAGCCACACAGCAAACAGACATGGAGACATCCAAATGGGAGGACAAGTGAAATTGATTTTATTATGTGTAACAAAAAATTCGTTATAGAAGACTGCAATGTGCTAAACAAATTCAACACAGGTAGTGACCATAGATTGGTGAGATGTAAGATGCACCTCAACACTAAACTAGAACGTGGCAAGCTCATAAGACAAACAAAATGTATTGACATAACCAACCTTAAAAAACACCATAATACCTTCAAGTTGGAACTGAAGAACAGATTCTCTGCTTTAGAAGGCCTAACAACGGAAGAAGTGAATATTTCTGAAGTTAACAGAAAAGTAACCAAAGCTCTTATGGAAACAGCAACAAAATTAGCTGGGTCTAAGAACAAGTTGCATGTGAACAAATTATCAGGAAAAACCAAAATGTTGATGGAAAAAAGAAAAGAGATGAGGACAACTAAAGAAGATATGACTTCCAAAGTGGAATACATAGAGCTATGCAAGACAATAAGAAAAAATATCACTGAAGACGTAAGAAAATTCAACTGTGAACTAGTGAGGAAAGCAATTGAAAACAACCAAAGCCTAAAGATAGCAAAGGGACATCTCATAAGGGAAGAAAACAGATTATGGCACTGAGAAAAGAAGATGGTTCTGTAACAAGAAATAGAGGCGAAATTTTGACAAGAGTGAAAGATTTCTACTCCAAATTATATGAAAGGGATTATATGTGTACTCCAAACATCATGAAAGGTACCAGTACCAGAGTTCTTCCAGTCATCCCAGCAGAAGTTGCACATGCAATCAAGAACATGAAGTGGAGAAAAGCTCCAGGAGAAGATGGAATTACTGTAGACATCATACAAGAAGCAAGTGGAGAAATCGAAACAGTACTCGCCCAAATTTTCACTCGATGCCTTAATGAAAGGAAGATTCCTGAGGATTGGAACAACGCTACAATGACCCTGCTACATAAAAATGGTGACATTGAGGATCTCGGGAACTACAGACCTATCAGCCTCTTATCAGTGGTTTATAAAATCTTCACTAAAGTTCTTTCACACCGCTTGAAGGTAACACTGGACATGGCTCAACCAAGAGAACAAGCTGGATTCAGAAGTGGCTACAGCACAATAGATCATATCCACGTACTGAGAGAACTAATTGAAAGAGCGAGGGAATATGAACTTCCATTGTGCATGGCTTTTATCGATTATGAAAAAGCCTTTGATTCCGTGAAACCATCAGCAGTTACAATGGCTCTGAAATCCTGCGGTATTGAATATGCATACATTAATATTATTAATTACATCTATGAAAATGCAAGTGCAAAGATTCGGCTGTTTGAAAATACAACACACATAAAAATTGGAAAGGGAGTGAGACAAGGTACACCATATCTTTGAAGCTCTTTAATGCCACATTGGAGGGGTGTCTTTCAGTCGCTGAGCTGGGAAAACAAGGGGATAAAGATTAATGGAGATTATCTAACCCACCTTCATTTTGCTGATGACGTAGTCATTTTTACAACTACCCCATCAGAGCTGCAGAGTATGATCCAGGAACTTGCTGACAAGAGTAAAGAAGTGGGATTAAAAATGAACTTTCAGAAGACAAAAGTGGTGTTCAATGCTTTTACAAGAAATGAAGATTTATTGATTGATGGAGAAAAGCTGGAGATAACAGGCATGTACGTTTATCTTGGACAGCAGATATCAAGTGAGGGTCACATTGATGAAGAAATTAATCGGCGTATAAAACTTGCCTGGAGAGCTTTTGGAAGAAACAGCATAATTTTCAAGAGCAATATGCCATTATGTTTTAAAAGAAAAGTGTTTGATCAATGCATCCTTCCAGTGCTTACATATGGTGCAGAGACGTGGACCTTAACTAAAAGAGACGTACAAAGGCTGCAGACAACTCAAAGCAACATGGAGAGGTGCATGCTTGGTGTAACCAAGAGAGATAAAAAGAGGAACTCGTGGATCCGAAAAATGACAAGAGTGGAAGACATCATGATCAGAGTTAAATCCCTGAAATGGCAATGGGCTGGACATACTGCCAGAAGGACAGATCATCGATGGACAGCCGAAATTTTAGATTGGATTCCAAGGGCACAGGAAAAGACCCAGAAGAAGACCACATGGGAGATGGGTGGATGAAATTCGAAAGTATGCAGGAGTGACATGGAGGAGACTGGCACAAGACAGACCGTTGTGGAGGAAACTTGGGGAGACCTTCGTCCAGCACTGGATTGATAATGGTGATGATGATGATGATGATAACACATGAATCATGAGTTCTTCATTCTGTAAAACCTTGAGGTATGGCATGAATATTTCTGTAGAAAAAAGCACAAAATGCAAGTAAATAATAGTATGGGGATGTTTCAATTGGGAAAGTATCTGATCGTACCTAGAATCAAGTTTCACATTTTTCTGCTTTGGAAGGTATGTACAAAAATACTCAATTAATGCAGAATACTGTTCAATAATTATCTAACAAACAGGACCTAGGGTTAACCACCTGCTCTCAACATGACGAAGGAAAACATTTTTAGCTGCACAACCCATTAGGTTTTCCAATTGTATATTATGATAATCTTCCCTTCGACAAGCAGACATTTTGAACCACTGATAAATATCAGTAGCAAGAGTATCAATATCAATGTGAAGTTTATCTAGTCCTTTCTTCATAGCACCATGCATCACATGCAAACAGCAGGTCCCAAAATCAACCAAGTCAAGAACTGACTGCAAGTTCAATTCAGCATTCAATTTCTTGAGAACAGACAGGTTTACATTCGGACCATCCATAGAGCATTGCAACATCTTTTCTAAACTTAGCCTGTGTGAAGATATGAAATCTAGAATTAATTTTACAATTTTTTTTTTTTTTTTTTTTTTTTTTGATTGGGGGTTTAACGACCACCGTGAGCAACTCAATGGGCTATAAGCAGTCGCCCGTCCCTAATTTAGGGTCACTGGTTCCAGGGAAGGGAGAGAGCCAGTGCCGTAAGACAAACACAACATCCATGCCTCACTGGGATTCGAACCCGGACCCCTTACGGACGAACGATCGGAGGCCAGCGCCTTAGACCACTGCGCCACCGGGGCGGCTTTACAATTTTATCTGCTTCTGCATGTCCCAAGAATTTAGAGTCACAGTATGAAGTTACAATTTTTTTACGACTTTCTGACCAACATGATATATGAATGTTAAATTGCTTCTTTACCTGTACTGTAGTTGTTTCATCAAAATAAATGGTATAAAAGGAAGTCCCAATATCACGAAAAAGATTGGCTTTGAAGTATGGAGGTAAGCCAAAGTTCACCACATAACAAATTTTTTTATCAGACTACTTCAGACATTTTGCAATGGCGGAATCATCAAAAATAAAAGACTATATTTCGTCTAAGTCACCAAATGACTGAAATGAATAATTGCTCTTAACAGCTAGTAGTATTAGTAGAGCTTCTGCTTTCAAACCTTTATCACTTATTGCAGTTTTTTGCCAGTGTTGGACACCTTTACTGATTACCTGTAAAACATTATTTGATGATTGGACATTTTTACTGGTTAACTGCGAAACATTATTTGATGTTTCAAAAACGAGCTGTCTAGACATACTTCTGGCAGCGGCTTTATGTTTCTTCCCATCTGCATGTGAAAGCACTTGCAAAAATCTCATATTGACAATGCTAAAGTCCTTGTTGCAGAGAACGCACGTGGCCAAAAATATATCGTCATTAGCACGGCCCCAATTTTTCACTAAGTCCCCATTTCAGTCTTCCTTGTTATTTTCAAACCAAGCTGATGAAAACTTCGTTTTCTGCGGCATTTTAATAAGAACTTAAACAAGATGGATAACTGAATATGCTGTTTGTTATCAAATTTGACACAGTACTGCAAAAACAGCAGAAACAATTTGGTACAAAGAAGACGACACTTGTATACATCAACCAAGAAAAACATCCTTGTGGTGCGGCACGTCCTCTGTCGTTTCAGTTATGGTTTCAGGGCACAGGAACAAGCAGAAGTCACGGGTACACATAAATCAAAGTGATCAGCACTTTAAACCCCGCCTCTTCCTATGGAGAGCGCTGGTCAACAAGTGTCTCGGCGCAACAAATTAGGGCGAAAATCCAAGCAAAATTATGGAATTTTTTTACGGCAAAATGCCGAGAACAATCGAATTTTGCTAGTGCAGAGATGCCAACATCTGAAGGAAGTTATCAGTAGTCCATATGCTTGGCTCATGTAGTTTTTCCGTAGTGAAGTCAAATTTCCACATTAAAATTTGCAGGGTAGCATGTGTTCCCAGAGTGCACTGCTACATTTTAATCTGGATGGAGGACAATACAGGGATAAATTTTGCAACATACCTAAATACCGTTAAAATGGGAAAAAAAAATTGTAAATACACAAAAATACATACCATTTCAAGCCTTTTAATGTTATATTAATAAATATGTTATGCCATAAGTGCGTGATGCCACACACTTATGGTTATTCCTCCCATTTTTTAGAGTGAAAATGCCAACAGCAATCGTCTTTTTGTCCGTGTGCAATTGAAAAATCAAATGCACACAGGGAACAAAACCCATGGTTTTCGGATACCCGAGACAATTTTAGACACAGAAATTCTTGCGAATAACTCTCCTTGAATTTTTGATAACTTTTTTGCTTTTTAGATCCGAGAATATTAGTAGAGGCAAGTGGCCATTTACCCGACGCTATCGCAAGCAAATTCACACACGACAAACATGATACGAGCAAAGACCAACGACACACAGAACAATTAACTTTAAAAGGTTTCATAGCTTTATTGTGCGGATAAATAGAAAATTAGCATTAAATGCTTATGATATGAAAAAACTAATCAAAAAGGTATTTGAAATTGCATAAATAAATCAGTTCTGAAAAAAAGGATAAAATAAAAAGGCAATGCAAATTGAATAAATTACAATAAAAATCCATGCAACGTTTGATTAACACAATAGAAGTTTTCTGCTAAGATGCGGAGAAATAAAATGTCAACTTAATAAGCAAGTGAGTAATGAAAATAAAATCATCAAATAAAAAACAAAAGGATTAAAACTGAAATTAAAAGATTCCCAACAAAGAATGATCTGGGGAAAGCAATCTTTAAAACAAGCTATTAAGGAAGAAAGTTCTTGTGAATCTGACAAGATAAAATAAAACACCCCTCTGTTTGCAGAACATTTTTACGAGAGAAAAAAAGTGCTCTTCGCAAATCTGTCATAGTAACATAAACAGAAGCTCGTTGCTGACAGCGAAGGAAGAGCATGAGAAAATATGTCACATCTGGCGCGCACGCGCAGTAGTAACAGTCAGGAGGAAGAAAGGGAAACACAAAGCAGGTGTTTCGCAATGAACATCGCTTCGCTTTGAAGTGTCAAGGGAAAACATTACGTTAAGTATTTGACAAATAGAAATATATACATTGAAAGTAAGATAAGGCTGTTTAGAACAACTGCATGATTAAGGTGTAAACATAAAACACATTTTTTAAAGGTTCATGACATAAAAGTTGAAGGAATACACAACACTTTTACAACATTAAATAAAATATAATCTAGAAAGAATCAATATTAATTAATTACAATATTTAATTTTGAAGACGAATATGATAAGGATAAAGAAGGGAATGCATGCAGCTGCTGTTGTTGTGGCGAGACGTTTTCTTTGGCTGTTTGCGAAAGACAGAGGGAGTGATTTTCTCTTGCTATGGGGAAAGAACAGCTGCGCACGAAGAACATCAACTCCCGTTGAGTAAACATGCTTGCTGTGTGACGGCTTTGTGATGTTACCACAAAAATCACTACATTTGACAATGATCGAATTTTTTTTTTTTAATTAAATGTTACGGAAATATCCGCGATTTTTGGAAAAATCTGTGATTTTTCACACCTTCTCTGTAAGTTTGTAGTTTGAACATGATATTCGTAAAAATCCATAGTACATAGATATTTCATAGTACATATATTAGATATTTCAGAGGATTCAAAGTACATAGTACTTGGCATCTCTACTAATGGTGTTACTCTTTTGAAAAATTGGAAAGGCAGAGGACCTCCAAAGGGTCGCTCAAAGACAGCAAAGCGAGATTGCTGAGTGGCGGGATAAGCCATCAGATAAGCGATGCCGTATGCTCGAGCTATCGCAGCGCAAGACAACAGCAAGGCGAGGTTTCAATGCGGGGATAAGAATCAAGTGACTTACGTTTGATCCTCGGAAACCTTGTTGCACCGAGCAGATCCTCAATCAATCTCACAAAAGCGTAAATGCTTTCACATTGTGCACCTCAGCTGACGGTTCTTGGAGATGACGTCACTCAAGAGCTCCCTCGTTCTCGTTTTTTTTATTATTATTATTTATTTATTTAAGGTTTAACTACCACCGTGAGCAACTCAACCCACTCTTGTTCCAGTTTTTTTTTTATTTATGTGGTACTTGTAAATGCTGAATGATGAATCACTATACAAAGGTTTACAGTTTATTCTTAAAATTTCAAGATTACATTCAAATTTTCATGATATAGAACAATAATAAGGACATTTCAGGACAAAAAAATAAAAATCAGGAACTTCAGGACAACTCCGACCCCTGCAATAGATGGACAAAAGTTATACTGGAGTGGGGGCCATATGAAGGTAAAAAGATCCGCTGGAAGATCTGAAAGTAGATGCTCAGGTGATATAAGGAAAGCAGTTGGAATTCTTTTGCCCCAACAAGCTGAGGATAGCAATAGATGGAAAGAATTGGGAGATACCTATAGCCAGAAGTGGCTATAAAAAGGGTTAAAAAGAAAAAGAACTTTCCTGCAATTTCACATGTTCCCCATTTTTTTTTTTTTTTACAAAAAATTTAATACTACAGAAAATCTGTACTGAGCAGTATCTCTGCTTCTAAAACCAATAACCAATGTTGTGTCAAAAAAGTGTTTATATTATTATTTGATCCTATACAAGTTTTAGAATGTACGATTATTTTTTTGCAAATCATAAAATTTTATGTGCACAATATTTTGTGTGGACTGTACCAAAAACACACTGAAATGCCATTAGGTACACAGGCACGGGTTAACGGAATAGTGAGGATTGCTTATATTATGATAATCTTTCTCAGCATAACATATGACACACTTAAAAATTATTCTCATATAAAATGTATTAGCACTTCAAATTACATAATAAAATGTAATAAAAAAGTTTGAAAATTGTCACAAACACTAGGCTGCAAAAATTCATTAAAACTGAGCTTCAGTGTGAGACATATTAAACTAAAGTCCTGCTACACATTTTTTTTATCACATTCTTGTACATTTGCATCAGTCTCCCTCTTTTTGCATTTTTGGTTTAGTCCCTCTTTGCACATCAGATTATTCAGTTAAAGGATGTTGCTGACAAAATGCTGAACCATAAGCCACAACTACTTTTTAAAAAAAAGCAAGTATTGCATATGCAGGGATCATAGCATACTTCTGGAAAATTTTAGGTAAGAATTTTAGGAATTTTTAGAAAAATTTTAGGAAAATTTTAGGAGTGTATTTCAATAAAAACTAGATGTATATTTGTATACATCTAGTAAAACAACTTTGTATACATTGTAAAGAGTTTGCTTCACACCCTTCAACCATATATACTGATAGACTGCACATGACATCAAAATTTCTGGCTCCAACATAAAATCACATGACAACAGTCAAAAAGATGGGTTACACCTGCTGTGCTTATGGTTGCTCTGACCGATATAGTAAAGAAAGTTCTATGATTTTTCATGGGTAAGAAACGAATTAAATACATAAGTCAATAAAGTTCAATTACTTAACCAGAAACTTGCAGCTATTGATATAAAAATATAGTAACTTAAGAAAAAAAATGGAATGCATGTTCCAAATTCTTCGCAAATGTTCATCACATTATAAATCACAAAATGTAAAAACACGATCGTGCATGTATATAGCTCATAAGTAAACTTACCTGAAGAGTTTTCATTATATATGAGGTGCATTCACATAATACACCGAAAACACTGAAGTTCTGCAGCGTAAATTAGTAATCATAACAGCATTTGTACACGAAATTTGGAGTCTGATGATGACGTGCCCAATGTTTGAGCCATATCGGCTTTGATGCAGCTATTGCCAATGCGCAGTCCATTAGTATAATATATGGTCGAAGTTCACACCCAAATTTTTTGCATAACGTCTAATGTCTAAAGTTTAAGTATGATTTACTTCTAATGTTCAGTTCTTATCTTTTCACGTGTTATTATCATATTCAAGTATATTTACCACATTCAAGTTTCACTTTGAACATTAATATGCTGTTGAACCAGAAGCAATTCACGATTTTCACAGTAAAGTTTTCAGGTTTCACATTAAACTATAATATCCTAAAAAGGTAATTGAAAACCAAGAACTATGTACAATTGTTCACTGAATTACTTTTTTCATATTATTGTTTTAACCTTTTCCTGATTAGCCTATCTTTTTCTGCTTCCACCACAACTAATTTACTTTCAGTTTTCTTTATTTCAGCTGAACCTTGTATGATCAAGTTAGAGGCAACTGCTATTTCAACAGTATTTTGTTTTTCTACAGCTTTTCTCATTCTTTCTGTTCCCTCTTCAATTACTGCTAGGGAGGCTTCTTTATCTTTTTTAAGCCTATTTATTTCTGCATCATTTTCTTTTATTTTGTCATCAAACTCAGCTTTTCTTTTTTTCTCTAGCTGCTTTTCCTTATTTTCCCTCTCTTTCTTCGAAAATAAAAGCATAACAAACAGCGCGAAAACTAGCTCATAAATAGAATATTTGAAACACTCTCAATGTATGCACTCTCAATTATTAGGGATGGTAGAGGGGAAGGGAATAGAACTGTCCAAAATTAGCATGTTTTCGTTGCGCTAGGGCGCTTAAGCACGGCTGAATTCCTTCAGATACCCCCAATGTTCAAATGATTGAAATGTGCTGATGTTCATGGAATGAAATGGTTGATCAGCTATGATGACCGCATAAAAGTTCGGGGGGGGCTTTATTTTTTTTATTTTTTTAGTTTATGCAACATTTTACATCACTCCAGTATTTATCTTGTCATCATCAACAATCGCAATGCAACTACCGCTTACGATCGCGGATATCAGCAACCGAAAATCTACCATATCTCTAAGTGATATAACACACAGTATCCTGTTACAGTGTATTGTAATTGAAAAAAAAAGGATGTGGAAAAAAAGAAACTTTCAGAAATTAAGATCATCAAGTCATGCATTTCAAAAATCCGTTTTCCTTTATAACGTTTAAAAACATGTTTTTGCTTTTTTACCTGTAGTGTAAATAAAAAAACTATGTTGATTTTTTTTTATGGAATCAGACGTCCGTATGTCTGATTGTCTTCATCTGAGTTCACACTTTAGCTACTGTGTACAAGTAGACCTATTTTTTCAGCTCAAAAATATGTAGTTTTGTATATATTCACAGTATAAGTCATTCCTTATTCCCACAGAACTGAATTCAGCATATGCAAAATGAAGATCATCAAGACCCGCCCAACACTATGTTTCTGATTGTCTGCTGTTTATATTCAAGAAATGCAAACATGGATCAATGGTGAATGCAGCAACTATGATTTTTATTTATTACCAAGAAAAAAAAAAAAAAAAAAAAGAGCCGTGAAAGCTGTAAAGCTGAAACGGATATTTCTCTCGAACCCCCCCCCCCCATGCACAAAAACATTCCAATTAAGATCAAACAGCAGGAGGACGCGTCCACACAACACAACCCTTTGGAATTACCTGATGGAATGGCTTCTTTTCATTTGGCACATCGCCATAAATCACCACCTGCAGCTAACTGAACTGTCAAGTTGCACCCTTCCTCCTTCACTTTAACTATAATAGAAACTGTAAAAAAAAATGCTCCCCAATTTTCGACAAAATTAAATTACCAAATTTACGTCATGATGTTGCAATTTACTAAAATACGTTTGTTTATCTGCTGAATATTGCTTAAATCCATTGAAAACTTTTTAATTATAGATGATTTTTTTATTAAAACAGTAACTCAGACGTCTGAATAAAAACGTGTTTGTAATTCAAATAGAGTCCATATCATCACAGAAAAAAATTTAAGGATCACTCTGTTTAAATAAACCATGGCATCTAAAAAAAATAATTCACTTGCTTTTCCCGTAATTTATAATTACTGTTTCTTTTTTTTTTTCAATCCGATTATGCAACTTTTTTTTTTTTTTTTTTTTTTTTTGCATCTGCTAAAGTTCCTAACGGAATTTGGCGAAATTTGCACTAGAACTTTATTGTGATGTATCTTAACTACAGTAAAAATTTTACTGTGTTATTTTCAAAATTCAGAAAAATGGATTTCTGAAAATATTCTCCTAGTCCTTTTGTGCTGTGGAAGTGATAAACAGGTGTTTGCTTTCTTCCCAACCAAGCAGTAAAAATTTTACTGTGTTATTTTCAAAATTCAGAAAAATGGATTTCTGAAAATATTCTCCTAGTCCTTTTGTGCTGTGGAAGTGATAAACAGGTGTTTGCTTTCTTCCCAACCAAGGGCTTCAGATCAGTGCTCCCAGCTGTCAATCAACCGTTGCTATGGTAACACCCTTTCTGCTGGAGGCTCACTCTGTCCAAAGAGGCACACATACTTGTCCATAATAAAAATTACCAATGCTAACTTTTAAAGTTTTAAACCGATTCAACTGGAATTTGGAAGTGAGCTTCTGTAATCCAATTACAGTGAATGTAAAAATTTCAGCCACTTTCGTGAAAAATTCGCAAAGATAGTTTTCTTATTTTTTATTATAAGTAGTGGAAGTCTCTTGAGGGGAGGGAGGGTGGCATGCACATAAACAAGAAGAAGATGAATGTGTTGTTCAGGCATACTCCTCACTGGTGGATGCCAGCTGACTTGGTACATACGCGACCCCCTGCAAATCCTAAATGCCTCTTCTTTCCCCTTCTGTTCTCAATTGTCGGACGGACATCAAGCTCCCCTTCGACCTACTAGTAATCATCCAATTTTATTGCACTGGAAGTAGTGCCTTTTTTTTTTTTCTTTTTTCCCCCCAGCCAAATTAGGATTTGGTGCACATCAGAAACCGCTGCCGGTGGTTTCTTTGAGAACGGAGAAAAGGAACTTTAAAAAATGAAGGGGTAACAGTAACACGATTTCCTAAAAGGGCATTTTTTAAGCACTAATTTCAAATTTCAAGGCTTTTCAAGACGGCATTAAAAAACACCGTTTTTCCAGGATATTCCAGGCCTTGAAAACGTAATCATGATTTTCCAGGACTTTCCAGGTTTTCAAGCACGCGTGCGCACCCTGCGTAATGGTAAATTTATTGGCGTTAATAACGGTTGTGTTTTTAATAAATAAGCTTACGAAAATTTTAGGATGAATAGCAAATTTTAGGTATAATTTTAGGAATTTAAGGAGGGTCACAAAATATTAGGAATTTTAGGAATTTTAGGAGGAATGCGATCCCTGCATATGCAAGCTATATAGGAAACCCATGAGGTAATAAAAGCAAAAAGAAAAAGAAAAAGATACCTTTTGATTATCAGGACCCCCTATCCTTACAGAACTTAGTTCCATAAGAAACCCACAGATGGCAGCACAAAAAAATGACTTTCGTTTTTATTACACTATAAGATATATTTCTCCCTTGCTAAAAATAAAAACAATATTTACAAACATTCACATTTTTGCAGGCCAGAAAGTTTTAATGTGAATTAAAATTGCTTTAAAGGGTTGTTCCTTAACATTTTTAAATTTCTGTCACCACATAGATTCAATAAAGTAATAATCTAATATGTGACTGATTGTTCCCTTTGTTCCTTATTTCACTCTTTTACAGACCCGCTTAATTTGTTGTCTGTAGTTTTAATTATGATTCAAAGTGAAGTTTTGAAAACCAATATCTGGAAGTTCCACAGTTTTATAAGCTTGCCAGTTGTCCTTATAAATTACTGGACCAGGTTGTATGTGATCCTTAATGCCATCTATCAAAGTTTTTGTACTCTGCGTGATTTGGAAGTTGCACCAAAAACAACTCATTACTTTCACGTGTATCACTAAAACTCCACTGCCTACAAAATCTTTTGGTGCAATTTTTTTTTTTTTTTTCATTTGAAGAACATATTCTCATTAGTTTCAACACAAAGTATTCTACTTCCAATTTTCTTGCTAAATTTAACTTTAACTGCATATAGCAGATTTCCCTTGAGTACATATACCAATGAACCATCAAATTTAGTGACACTTTCATCTGCCATTTGAATTGACATCAATCCATCGCCCCAACAAAATATAAAATGCAAAGCTTTAGAGTCTTAACAAGCCAAGCCCCTTGGAATATGTTAACTCATAAAATAATCGTTTGCTTGCAAGATTTAACATTACACTTCCAGAATGTACAGAATCCAAAATACACCTTCATTTCATGGCCATTTCAGCTATAACATTGCACTTGCCACTTTTCCTAAAACAGAGAGAGAGAGAGAGAGAAAGGGATTCCTGTTCACTTCTATGTAGTTCCCAGATTTTCGTTGCAGAAGTGAGCAAAAAAATAATCAATTAAAAAATGCAAAAACACACCTGCAACTCTGTACAAATTACTAAATTTGAAAGAACAACTTTCAAAACTCATTCCATACAAGATGGCACAAGGCGTTCTACAAACGATTGCTGTTAAGTATGGAGAAATAATTTTCAGTGTGCTACCATCTGTCAGCCACTTCTGTAATTTAAGTTTCATTATGCTGGAGGGTCCCGATAATCAGAAACACCAAGAAAGAAACATGAAAACTAGACATGATACCACTGGCACCATGTAATTACTACAGGAGCAGGGGCGTATTTAGATGAAGGGGGAGGGGCGCTTCCTCAGGAACCAAGGCAAAGCTTCGATTTGTTAGGTTTTAATAAAAAATTGAATATTTTTTCTTGAAAGAAAATATTACTTAAAAGTATATTACTTCCGTTAATTAATTGGAATTGATTTTATCAATTGGAACTCATTTGTATTTTCCATTTCCGTAAGGTAATTTCATGCTGTGTGTCTGCACCTCCCCTCTTCACGAAAGTCCAGGATCTGCCCCTGTACAGGAGGTTATGAAACATTAGCAATCCACCAAAACCTATTTCCATGCATAAATGTAGAAAGCATAGTATTTACAGCCAAAAAAAAAAAAAAAAAAAAGCTGCCTACAGAAATCATGGGATGCTCTATTTCATTTACTGTCAAGCCCACAGAAATTGGAGGATGTGCAGTCAGAGGCTCAGCACTAAATAAATGTGCACAGCATTTCCCTTTGGTATAGATAAGCATTATTCTAGTCATACATTTCTGTAAAGCTATAAAACAGCTTATAACATCAATTCAAGTTTCAGAGCACATTTCTGCACTGAAAAATATATATATACATGGGAGATGGGTGGATGAAATTCGAAAGTATGCAGGGGTGCCATGGAGGAGACTGGCACAAGACAGACCGTTGTGGAGGAAACTTGGGGAGACCTTCGTCCAGCAGTGGATTGATAATGAATGATGATGATGATGATATATATATTTATTTATTTTTTTATTTTTTTACTAAGTGATTGAGATATCACATAATTTACACAATATTTCACATTCAACTAAACTGGTAATTTTCAACCCTTGGTATCAGAATGGGTGTTTCCACTAACATATTGTGACTGGTGAATCAACTTAAACATTTGCTGTCAGGAAATACATTGTCCTACGTCACACAGTAATGGTTAGCTTCCTCAGACAGAAATTGGATTTTCCCACTGTAGAATAATACAATTTCCCAGCTCTTTGCTCTGCACAGTTGCTGATATTTCTCCGCCACAAAATACCATTTTATGCAAGGTGTATAGACATCTGCATCAATCAGGATTAACCATTTACATACATTTGACACATCAGCAATTATTAATATATGGTAAATTCACAGCAGATTAAATTCTTCCATATAAAAGAGGAGGGAGGGAATCTTACTCGTTCATCTTCCTCAGCTTTTAACCTAGCTGCCTCCTGCTTGGCTTTTTTCTGCGCCATTTTGCGTTGTTTTTCTTCTTCTTTGAATTTCTGGACTCTTGGGTCACACGAATAAGCATTGTCTAAACATAAAGAAAACAAAAAGTGTTACTCATCTTATCACTAATATATGATACATGTGCACAAGAAAACAAATGCAAACATGAGAACATATGAAAGTTTTTAATATTTGCATCATTATGGCACTTAACCACCATTCTGCTGCACTAATTCATGTGCAAGTCGATAATGACTTCATAAAAAAGAAAATTCAACTTTATTAGCTATAGGTATTTCATAAACTCCTGCCCTATCCAATTGGCTAATATTTTCATTATTTTTTATTACCATACTTTTTATAGTATGCACCTGATTTCCAACCTGTATATTAAATGTACTACAAAGCTTATTAATTTCAGCTGATATATTTTCAACATATGGGAGTGCACCAACATATCTTAACTGTTTTTTTATTTCCTGTATTATTTTTATTACTTGCTTGAGTTACTTCAATAATACATTTTTTTATTTGTTTTTATTATTTTAATTATGTGCTATTTTTTCTATGTATTCAAATTCTTCTTTTTTATATTGTTCTTCGGAAGAACGTGCAATTGCTCTTTTAATTAATGTTTTAATACTATTTCGTTTATGTGATAATGGATGTGATGACTGATACGGTATCAACACAGGAATATATGACGACTTTCGGTAAACTTTATATTGTAATCTGTCTTTCGTTTTGATTATTCTAACATCTAAAAAAGCTATTGTATTTTTTTCTTCATGTTGAACTGTTAATTCTATGGATGGATAGATTTCTTTATAGTTTTTTGTCAAATCTTTTAGTTCATTATTTTTCAGTTTCGACAAAATAAAGATATAATGCAGGTATGCCGGTATGTTGTGATATCTTTATTTTGTCGAAACTGAAAAATAATGAACTAGAAGATTTGACAAAAAAATATAAAGAAACCTATCCATCAATAGAATTAACAGTTGAACATGAAGAAAACAATTCAATAGCTTTTTTAGACGTTAGAATAATCAAAACCAAAGACAGATTACAATATAAAGTTTACCGAAAGGCATCATATATTCCAGTGTTGATACCGCAGTCATCACATCCATTATTGCATAAAAGAAATAGTATTAAAACATTAATTAAAAGAGCAATTGCACATTCTTCCAAAGAACATAAAAAAAATTGAATACATAGAAAACATAGCACATAATTAAAATAAATAAAAAATAAAAAAATGGATTATTGAAGTAACTCAAGCAAGTAATAAAAATAATACAGGAAATAAAAACAGTTAAGATATGTTGGTGCACTCCCATATGTTGAAAATATATCAGCTGAAATTAATAAGCTTTGTCATAAATTTAATATACAGGTTGGAAATCAGGTGCATACTATAAAAAGTATGGTAATAAAAAAATAATGAAAATATTAGCCAATTGGATTGGGCAGGAATTTATGAAATACCTATAGCTAAAAACCCACCTATATCTTATATAGGCAGTACTAAGAATAAATTAAAATACAGGTTAAAACAACATTTGAATAATTGGAATAAAAAAGAAGCAAAAACAGCCTGAACTCAGTATTGTCTCGAAAGCCACCAATGTCTGAAATTTGATAAAATTATTAAAACATGCAAAAAATGAAAGGCATTGGAAAACAGCAGAATCAGTTTTAATTGAAAAAAATAGAACAAGAATTTGTAATATCAATGACCCCAATACTTTGAATTATAACTAGAAGGCAATGATTAAATTGGAACAGCAAGCAGAAAAAAAGAAAAAACAGGCCTAACAATAGATGGCGCCAGAGAGGAGGACACGTGAAAATGTAGACTGGAGCAGGAGCGCCGACTGATTCGTTCACTTGTTCTGCGGCCAGCAGAGCGGAAGGTTGACATTGGCTTTTTGATAATGGCAGAGGGTCTGCCGAAAGTACTCGAAGTAAGGTGTGACTGTATGAGTAGGGCTAGGGAGTGCAAGATGAGATAAAGGGCAAGTAAGATGCAATGTTAAGAAACATCGTAGTTGACAGAAGTTTGAGCACCATGATGTAAATAGTGTAGTATATATTTGTAAGAAAGAAAGAACAGGCCTAACAATAGATGACAAATGTGGAATGATTTTAGATACACAGGCCTAACAATACCATGGCAAATGTGGAATGATAGAGAACAGGCCTAACAATACCATGGCAAATGTGGAATGATTTTAGATAGTTATATGACATGGAGGAGACTGGCACAAGACAGACCGTTGTGGAGGAAACTTTGGGAGACCTTCGTCCAGCAGTGGATTGATAATGGTTGACAATGATGATGATATTTGTAGATAGATTTTTTATATACAGCATAGAAGGAATGCAGTGCAAGAATTGTATGTAAAGTATGTTTTATTAGGTGGCAAATGTATAAGCGAATTAAGTAAGTGTTGATTGATAATATATGAATTTGTAGATAGAAACTTTGGTTTTTAGTTGTTTTTATTGAAGACAAGGCCATATAAAAAGAAAAAAAAAACCGGCATGCATTTAAATCTCAGTGGGTGTGTATAAAATATAGAGCTATCACGAGCGTCAAACAAAGAAAAGGTCAATAAACAACAGCAGTCTAAGAATTAAATAAAAATATTCATAGCCTGCGGGATAACATCAACAAGTAGCAAGCAGTAAAGAAGAAGGATAAAGCCCGAAAGACAGTCGCATAAGTCTTGTTTTGGTTAACGTGCATGAAGTGTTGATTGAAAGAAGACATGATCCTAAGGGTAGGTCGAATTTTCTTTTTTATGAAGTCATACGAAAGTTTGTTTTTTCAATTCTACCTTCTTTTCTTTCAACCTTACTCTTATTTCTTCCTGAACAAAAACGATCAAGAAAAAATGAGTGCTATTTGGCCACCCAGGATGTTTTGTGTAGGTCAGTTGCCTTTCAATCTATCTGGAGAACATTCTTTAAAATTTAAAATATTCTAACTGAAACCACCCCATCTGTCAAGGAATACAATGTCAGTAAGCACACATGTAAGTACATATGCGCATGCAGACCTTAAAAAGCCAGTCACAGTAGAACCACTATACAGGGTTACCATGGCAAATGTGGAATGATTTTAGATACTTATATCTTAGAGACTAATTTAACCTGGAAAAGTTAAGAAACCGTCTGTAAGGGCAAAATACATTATTAATGTAATGTCAGACATTGGACATGATTTTCATATTTTATGTGTTACGATAAAAGGACTGGAATTAGAAGTCAAGGGACAAAGAAAAGACGCTGCAAGTGTTTTCCCATTTCCAAGAAAGAAATGTTTCTAGTTTCTATGTTCGAAAATCAGCCTTCTGGAAAATGGTGCAGTGAACATTTCTAGCAGTACATCTATCTGCAAGTTAAAGTACTCGGATTACTAAAGGCCCTTAAGGCTAATGGCTTTCAGACGTATTGTCAAACTCCAAGATGACGCCTGACCACCTGCGAAAATGTACATGTTTATTGTAACCAATGCGGTTCGGAATGTACGAACACAATAGTGTAAATAATGCTGTGAAGCCAGGCTCCCGGTCGGGGCTAGTTCATAGAAGAGGCCAAGGTTGCGATAGAAGCTGGTAGGTGACCTTCATACTCAGCAGTGAAGTCTTGGTGCAGAGGAGCAAGCAGGTCGGAGAAGGGGGGGGGGGGGAGCAACAGTGGAGGCTTGTTGTCTGTCTGTCTGTCTGTCTGTCTGTCTGTCTCTCTCTCTCTCTCTCTCTCTCTCTCTCTCTCTCTCTCTCTCTCTCGGTAGTTCAACGCGTGGGGTTGGTGTGCCACAGGCAATAGAGGAGACGTTAGCACATGACCTGACGTGAGGAGAAGAGTTAGGAGTTTGAGTTCATCGTGGAGAGAGCAAGGGTACGTTGCTCGGTAGGAGCCTCGTCAGAGCACGGAACTCGATATGTTCTCATGGAGGAACGGAACATGAATTTAGCGTCCACGTGATACAGGCCGGTTTCGGCTCTCACAAGCGCGTGGAGATTTTGTACCGAAGTTGCGAACAGACTCTGGCTGGGAATATTCGGACAAGCAATAAAGTCTTAGCAAGGAGAGCTGCACTACAATGAAAGCGGATGCGTGTGATAAGGCTTGAGTGATTTCTCGCCACGAATAAAGTCTTTCGATACGAAGCCAAGGCTCGGACGTTTCTTTGAATGACGATTAAATTTTATTAAGTTTGCAAAACTTGGTGGATTCCTTTCAAGGTCTGTCTCTTTATTAACCATTCACCTCCCCTCCCTTGATTAGCAGATCTTAAATGCTGAGGCAGCAGAGTGCCTGTTTGACCAATTATTGGTTATCTAAGTAGCATAAACCTTGACCAATTGTCTGTGGGGTGTAAGCTCTGGCAAATGAGCTTTGATTCTAGAGCCTTGCAGGACTTCAGATTACCTAAGGCAGGTGGAGCATTATGTTCACCCTACACCGTCATTTGAAGCTCAGTTTATAATCTTTCCTGGTAAATCATTAATAACTTCGTCATGAACATCACTGTCACAGAAGAAATTAAAACAGCATCCATGCTGTCAGCTCTCATTGTCGGGAGAACTCTAAAGGAGATTGCCGAGTTCCACAAATTCTCTTTGTCCTTTATCTACAAGAACAAGAGAAAGATTATAAATAAAGAGGACCCCGACAACATCCCTATCAAGTGTACAAAGCATGACTGTCACTCAGACACCATCAGGATGCCAAAGTTGGTCACCAAGTTGCAAAGGATGGCGAACAACGACCCCAGGAAATCAATGAACACCTTATCTAAGGAGTTGGATGTTGCTTGTGGTACCATCTACCATATCATCTACAAGGAACTATGCTACAGCTCCTATGTCTTAAGAGGGGTCAGTTCATAAACCAGGCCATGCAAGAAAGGTGTCTGATGAAGACAAAGAAACTGCTCACCAAAGTCAAGCACCCTGAGAAGAACGACTTGCAGAGATTCTTCTCACATGAGAAGAATTTTGACCGGGACCAGAAGGTCAATAGGAGTAATAGGTGGTTGTGCAAGAACCCTGATGCTGTGCTCAGGGCCATGCACACAAAATTTCCTGCCATCGTTATGGTCCTCAGAATCATTACCAGTGAGAGAGGTGTCATGCCTCCTCACTTCTTTAGAAAGGGTTTACGGGTCAATGCAAACGTGTACATTAAGGTCCGAGTGATGTAGTAAAGCCCTGGATGGATGTCATTGCTCATGGGAGGCCTTACATCTTCTAACAGGACTGTGTCCCAGCCCACAAGGCCAAAGTGACTCAGAAATGGCTTGAAGAGAATGTACCCTACCATTGGTCTCCAGATGTCTGGACCCGAGCTCCCCCCCGACTTGAAGACTGAATCCCATGCATTACTGTATGTGAAGCACAGTTGAAAGAAAGGCAAACAAACATCCCTATAACACTCAACTCTGTCAGGCATGTCATCTCTAATGTCATGACTCACATAAACAAAGCCCAGATCACCAAGACCTGCGACTGATTCCGCTCAAGGATTGAGGTCATCATCACCGCCAATGGCAGGTTCGTTGAATAATTACCATTACCAAGTGTGTTTGTGCATCAACTACTGCCCAAGATTTTGCTTCAATAAAATGCATATTCGTGTTCCAATTAATTGTCATATTACGAGGGTTGTGCTGAAAGTAATGCAAAAGCGTGCATAACTTTATTCACTGACAGAGGTTGTTCAAACTGCACATGTTGGTAGAGTAACTCTTTTTCTATACAAAGGTACTACTCAACATAGTCTCCATCATAAGCGATGCATTTGCACCATCACTGAACCCAACTCTCGAATCCTCTTTGAAAAAATTCAGGTGTGGCCTGTTGTACCCACTTTAACCTCGTCTGTGTCATCAAATGTTTGCCCCCGGAGACTGTCCTTCATTGGGCCGAGCAGATGGAATTGGAGGGTGCCACATCTGGGCTGTACGGTGGATGGGGGACCACCAAACACCCTAATTTGCTGATCACCTGATTTGTTGCCAAAGATGTGTGTGGTCTCGCATTGTCATGGTGAATGTGGATCTTTTTCAGGTTCTTGTTTGGTCTCTTCCTCCTTAATGGCTTCTCTAAGCTACTTGAGTGTCTCAATGTACCGCCCACTGGTCACGGTAACGCCACATTCCAGAAAATCAAAGAGAATAACATCCCTGTGATCCCAAAAATAGTCAACATGACTTTCGGTGGTATTTGCTGGCTCTTGAACTTCTTAGGCCTTGGTGAAGATGTGTGATGCCATTCCATGGATTGATTCTTAATTTTCAGATCGTAAAGATACGCCCATGTTTCAACCCGTCACCAGATCGGGAAAAAAAACGTGTCTTCATTGGCTTCAAACACTTCCAGCAGATCAAAGCAGACTTTCACACTTCTCTCCTTCAAATCGGGTGTTAATTGCCAAGGTACCCACTTTGCACACACTTTCCGATACCCTAAGTCTTCCACCATCTTCTTTATGACATTGTGACCACAGTCCAGTTGTACAACAAGCTCACGGATTGCGACTCGTTTCTCCGTGCGAATCAATTCATCCACTCACTGACGATTGATTTCAGTGGTCGCAGATGATGGTCTCCCACTGTGTGGTTTGTCTTCAATGCTGGTTTTCCTTTCTCTAAACTTCATTTATCTGTGCACATTGCTCTTGTCAATGGTGTCATCTCCGTAAACATTCTGTAGATGGTGGACAGCCTGCACCCTTCCTTCGTCAAGAACTCAATGACGACACGTTGCTTCTGCTTGGAATCCATTATTTATCTGCAATGTAGAGGAAGGGTTGCTATAGAAGAAGAGTTACTCTACCAACATGTCCAATTTGAAGGACCTCTCTGTCAGTTAATAAAAAAGTTATGCCCACTTTTGCATTACTTTTGGTACAACCCTCGTACATACATAAATTTTCCAGTTACCATGACAACCCTGTATTGCCCATTACAGTTAGTAATTTCATGTTCACATACTGCATGTCAGCCAAAAAGAAAAAAGTGGCCCACTGTAGCATCCTTGAATTGCCAACACCTTTGGCAATTCTATACTACAGACACTAAACGCCAGATGATTTTGAAGCTTACTTAAGCAAACAATGCAAATGGACTAGTTACCAAAAAAAAAAAAAAAACAATTGGCTATTTTGAAGAAAACTATTTATTTCCAAATCCATGAATTTTATGCATGCTAAGAAAAGAAAACTAAAGCTTTAAAAAACTGAAAAGAAAACTAAATTTAAAAGAAAAAAATATATCATTTTGCAACAATTAAAATTCCCTTTCCATTTTCAAGTAGATCTCTAAAAATCATGTTACTGATTTCACTGTACAAAGTCATACTGTGAATTGCCTGATATCAGTACTGAATCTCAAAAAAAAAAAAAAATTATTACATGTACAGCAAATAAATTCCGTAGGGCAAATTTTTTGAAAACTTCCCTGAATTATAAAACAATCTCCTGTTATTTTTGTTGAATGGTTAAACAATACCTACATCCCCTGGGAAAAGTTACAAAACAACAATATTTCATGATTGCATTATTGTCCTAATTGACTACTTTTCTAAATCTCATTTGTTTATCTCTACTGTATACATATACTTGCATATGGGACAAAAATTCTTGGAAGAAATTCTTTTTTTTTTTTTTTTTCCAAAGTGAAGGGGTCAGCTTAGCTGCAAATCAGTTAAAAATACAAAAAATATGGAACATTATTGCACCCGGCATGGGATTACAAGAAATTAACCACTTACTGCAGTCCTGTAGGAATAGTTGTTGTTAACACTGTAAGTGCAAAAACATAATCAAATTTCAAAGTGAGAGCACAAAATTTTTTGCTCCCAAAAAGAAAGTAATTCCCCTCATTACCTTCTCAATAAGACTTGGACTCTGAGTAGGTCACCCCACCTTTGGTATGGGACACAGTGAGTCAGTCATACAAGATAAAGTACTTCACCACTTTTGGTAGGGGGAGGGACACCTTCTAACATTTTCACAGCAAGTACGGGCATCTCTACTTGTGATTGGAGCTGTGTCATTATGAAAGTGCAAGGTCATGATATTTTTAAAAAATACTGCACAAGTAACACTATGGATTTTACAGAAGACGATTTGATTTGTAATTGAGATGGTGAAAACAGCCTTGAAGAGTTTGGCATAGATGTTGTTTGCATTGATGACACAACTTTAATGAAAATGGATTTACAGGAGCTATTTGGAAAATTCAATAGTGAGTCAGACTTTGAAAGATTTTAAAGAAGATAAATTGAGAAATTTGCATTTTCTTAAAATAAATATCATAATTTTCAAACTCTTGAAATTTGAGGTAACCTTATGTGCAGATCCCAGTTTTCATTTACCAATTTTTAGCTGTTTAAGTAAAGGGGTCAAACACAAGCATATTGTGTTTTTGTTTTGTTTTTTAATTCCACATTTGAAATGTAAACAAGAGTAAAATGACTGAAGTTTAAGCAGCCTTAATATTATTTCTTTTTTTACCAATGCAGAGAAGTAAAAATAATAAACTGAATTAAGACATTACCAACTAGCTGCCTGATCCGAGTCATTTCCTCTTTCTTTCGCTTCTGCCTTACAATTTTATTTTGTTTCTCTATCCACTTTCTTTCTTCTCGGCTAAAAAAACAAATACACATATTTTTAATTTACGTATAAAAAAAGTATGAATACAAATGAAGTTATGAGTTATTGTTTTTTTACATAATATTTTCTTAATAAGATGTATGAAATACAACGAATGGAACTGGAAATATTTAACTTAAAAAATTAAATGGATGTATTTCTCTTATTTTCAGATTTAGATAGTATGAGTCATAAAGAAAAAGTAATAAATTTATCTGAACCTCACATTCTTCATACATCCTATTCAGGGGTAGTGTATTTAACATCGTAACTTTCAAAAATGCAAAACAATAATCGAACCAGTATCAGAATTCCATATAATGGGCAATATTTTTGTGCCATTAAACATTTCTATGAGAAAAAATATTTTTGATGTTCAAGAAATTAGTAATCAACATGTTGGTATCAAAACATAACCCTGCACATGGAATTCATTAACATTTTAAACCCCAAAATTCTGTTATTTTGAGATCCAAAAATACTAACAAAAATTTATTGAAAAAAATATTAAAACTACGTTAATTTAAATTTTGTTGAGTATGTGACATAAAGAATATCTCAAATGCACAATTATTTTTAATGTATCATCACTTTTCAGTTATACCTTTTTGTTTAAACTGTATTATGCAGCTGGAATTTTTTAGAGAGAAAAAGTGATGTAAGATTTCATGTTTTAATAATAATTCAGTTTTTTTTATATCTTTCTATTTTTGAACTGCAAAGCAGGTCTTAGTGAATTTCCAACACTAAATGCTATGCTATTCTTTTCCCAGTGTTTTCTTATGAGCATTGCCAGGTCAAGAGGTATTTATCATAAAAACCTTTATTATTCTGATATGCATAATCTTGATAAAGCTTCCCAAGTAAAGGTATTATTGAAAGCTGTTCTGATATCATCATCATCAAGTTTCAATCCATTGCTGGAAGATCTCATAGTCTTTTCCATGACTCCATCATGTGCAATTTGCTTCCATGTCATTCTGGCATGTTTTGGAATTTCATCTAACCACCTCTCACATGGTCTTCTTCTGGGTCTGTTCCTTGGTATCCAGTTAAATATTTTAATTTTCCTAAGGTAGTCAGTTCTTCTAGCAATATGTCGAGCCCATTACTACTTGTGGGTCTTTACTTTGATCATGACATTGAATCCATAGTATAGTAAAAGAATTTAAGAAAAATTATTAAATAACAGTTCTGGGTAGTGTTATTTGTCATTTAAAAAAAACAGGAATGGAAGTCACACAAAATACAAGATCTGAAAATACTGATTACAGGATGTGAAACCAAGTTGCACACCAATGGAAAGCAATCATTATCAGCTGCACGGTGAAGAAGACTTCCTGCCAAATAATCATAAAAGTATAGACACACCAATAGAACTCACAAGACCCAATACTGATATCAATGCCACCCACATACTTAGCACAGGGGTGCTTATTCTGTGAAATCAAATTTCCTGGAATTAATGTAGATCAATGTGTAGATCTTTTATGTAAAAAAAAAAAAAAAGTCAGAATATATGTGTTACATTCATAATTTATTTCCCAAGTTATGGTATTTTTTTAAAGAACAGTGGCCCTTATAAAATATTATTAATTGAAAATTTCCAGTGTTTGACGCTTCCAAGCTACAATACTTATAAAAAGTAAAAAACTGAAAAGATAAAATAAAAAAGCAAATTAAATTATTGATGCCCGCCTGCCTGCCGCCTGCCTGTGTCAACAGTGTATTTTCTTGTGCAGAAAAGAAGACTATGAAATGTATACAACAAAGTTTGTTCAGTTTGTACTTTCAACGATTTGTATATTCGCGTAGTAAGTCATAGGCTCTATAAATTCACAGTGAAGTATTTGGTGTAAATAAAACTTAGGTAAAAACTAGTATTGCACTTGAATAAAATGCTTCAATGAATGCAGAGTAGTTGCATTCATATATGTTGAACACACTAATGCTGCCGATGATGGCAAAACTTCATAGTTCATAATGCTTCAGAAAAAAAATGTGGTTATTCTGTTTTTATTTTGCTGCAAATCCTCTGTGTACTGCATCCAGATTCCTGCTTTGGTGTTAACAGATTTTGTGTTGGAATTTTAGAGCTTGTCACAATCTTTGCACTTACACCAGCTAGCTGCTGCTAATTTATCTACTACAGAAAAATGATCTCCAATTACTTCATGCCTTCTATCACACTTTTTCCTTAGTTGATTTGTGATGAATTTTCCAGCTTTGCAGCACGTTCTGTAACAAAGTTTTGTCAACTGCAGTGGAGATTGGATCTTCAACACCAAACATTTCTTTGCTAACAGGCTATATTTGATGGTATGACAACTGTCCTAGCTTTTTGCATCTAAATTGGTTCTGTGCTGTGTGATGACATTATCCATGAAATTAAATGAGCTTTCCACAATTAGTCCATGAAAACATGAGATGAGGGCTTTTACAAATTTACCCAATGTGGAGAACTTTTGTAATCCATCAATCGTGAGAGCACATTTTTGAAACTGCTTTTGAAATTGCTGCCTAGTATTCATCAATGCCTTGAGAAATTTTATTTTTTTCACACTTCTCACAGTAATTAAAGGAAATATCACTAATTGCTGTATCAATCTGATATAATTTGATTTCTTAACCAATAACAGGCATTTTGTTGGCAGACACCACTGATCTATAGGCATCAGCCAATTTTGAAAGGGCTACATAGGTAGTTGTATGGCCCCTATGAGAGGAGTCTGATCATAAAAAAAAAAAAACTAATTACAGCAGAATTTTCCACGGGTGATTTTTGTAGCATGTATAAGGAGCATGCCAGATAACATTCCTTTCTTAAATGAATATACCATAACATTTCTCTTTCTTAAATGAATATACCATATGATCATTTGATGTACTTACAGCAACAAGGTTTTTTTTTTTTTTTTTTTTTTTTTTGGCTTTGCCTCCAACATATATAAATTTGTCTAGTATGTGATTATCACTGCACTTCAAATCTATTTTCAAAAGATCCTTGTAAGTTTTGCACTTTGAGATTGTTTCATGTTTAATGAAAAATGATATTTTCTTTATCAACATAAAAAGTTCAACATGTAATCTTTGCAACAAAGGTTTTTTGGTCTGAAACAACTTTAGGTATTCAATGAAAGGGAAAGTAATATTTAACAACACAAAAGAGTGGAAACATCGCAGGAGAAAAAATTACTGTTATGGGAGAATTTTTCGCTCCATCCATCTTCCGTTTTTGGAAACTCATCCTACATTTTCAAGCTGAAATACAAATGTTTATGGAACAAAATGATATCAAACAGCAATATACTGGGCAGAAAAAACACTGCACGAAAAAAATTACGACTACGGGAGAAATCTTCCCTCCGTCTCCCTTCCGTTTTTGAAAGTTTGGAAAGATGGAATTTCATCCTCCAATGGAAACCCCACCCACCATTACTAATCTCTAAAAAATTTCTGTTCACTTGTGCACTGATCATGTGAATGACCTAAATGATAACAGAAAAGGCAGAATTTCTCAAATCCATAGAAGAAGCTCATGCCTGTAAATAACATGGAAATTTTTGCACCATCCAACTTCTGTTTTCAGAAATTGCCTACAATTTAAAGCTGAAATGCAAACATTTAACAACAATACTAGGTATAAATAACATCACAAGAAAAAAAATATTATAGGAAAAACTTACACTGTTTGATTTCTATTTTCAAAAATTTTAAAAGACAAAATACTATCCCCAGACAAAAGATGACCCAGCCCAACTAATCCTCCCAAAATTTCTTTTCAGTTTTGCATCATTTCCATCAATCTTGAGAATGATGCAAATGATGAAAGAAAAAAAAATTCAGAAATCTGTGGTAGAATCTCATGTATGAAAAATTTCTATAAAAAACAATGGCAAAAATTTTCAGAAAGTAGGCATCCTTATTAGTAAAAGATGCCAGAATTCTAGACAGAGAGGCTGGATAACTGTCAAATGAATCATGAAATATTTACAGGTAATGCAAGATTTCAAATTACATTTTTCATCTAAACATTAACAATGCTACAAGTTTCTGTTGATGCTGACTGGATTCAAGACAGAAAATCAGAAAATCGTGACAGAAAATCAATATCAGGTCATTTGTTCATACTAAATGAAACCTGGATAACATGGAAGTTCAGGAAAAAAAAAAACAGCCAAAGCAAAATTTGTGTCACTCACACAATCAGCACAAGAGTTAATGCGGATACTACAGCTAATAAAGGACTTAGATTTACAACAAAATTTGCCTGCCAAAATTTTTCAAGATAACTTTTCTGCACGTAAATGCGTTCAGTTAGAAAAGAATTAATCAACAATGAAACATTTTGGCATAAAATATCATTACACAACATTATTGAACTGATATATGGTAAACCACAAGAAAATCATGCAGACATTATGAAAAAACTGCACATCTGATGTTCACAAAACTAGCAGGTATGCATAACCTTTTCACAATGAAGCACAGGTTTTATTTCCCAAAATCCTATTCACTGAATTTTTGTTGCAAAACAAAAATTTTGGTTTTAACAAACTTTAAAATTATAAAGTTACAATCCTTATCTTAAAGCTTTCACTTACTTTTCTCCTTTTTCCTTCTCTTCTTCATCAAGATAAGAGAATTCTCTCCAGGAATCAAAATCATACCTACATAAATTTAAATACAAAGGCATCAGAAATTTAAACTTTTTTATGACATGTCATACTACACATTAAATTAACTGCACTTTTTTTTAATTTCTCAAATATATATTAATTACACATCACCCAAAATATGACAATGTTAGAAAACGCACTGGTTTCATATTAAGTGAAACTGAAAATAGTAAAATTTAAATATAGAAAATATTAACTGATAATTCTTACCAGAATGAATAAAATTTTTCCACTTCATCAACTGTTGAATCTTTAGTACCAAGCTGAGGAACTCGTTTTTTAACAGACCACCTGAAAATACAAAGAGAACCTGTTTAACTCAGGGAAGAATTTCTTCCTAAAGAAATATACATGGAACTAAAGCAATAATTCCTTAATACCACATGTTTTGATTCCATCTCAGAAACTGAGTTTGTCCACATTAAGCCAACAATATTCCAGATTTTAGGGTACAGTTTTCATGGCAAAGGCAGCTGCATTCTTGATTCCTTTGTCTCCTGGTCTCTTTACATGCATGTTCTATATTCCTTTGTCCCTTTTATATCTTGTAATCATAAAATGCCAGCATTATTTGTTCAGTAGGAACATTTTTGAGTTAAATTCAGTCCCAAAACTACTAGAAGTGTGCAGCACGGCAAATAATCTTCTGTTAGAAAACAGTACCCAGTCAGTTCTCTGAGAGTTTCTTTCTCACTGCAATCTACTCAACTAGAACACATTTCTACAATGAGGAAATCAGAACACTAAATCTGCTCTTGAAATCTTTCTTTCGAAAAAAAAAAAAAAAGAATTGGACAAAAAAAGAAGAGAATCATTTAAGGTAACATGTATATTACTTTACTAATGCAACATTACCTCAATAAACAAACTTTATTTAACTTTAAAAAGCTTTTTAAAGATTATTTAATCATTACACAAATTAGATGTAAAAATCAATAATTTTATTCTACAGTTAGAACCTAGTAGGACAAAACAGTGCCATGGAAGATGTCCATACATGCACAAACATTTGTTAAAAACCCTATAGAAGTTGTTACATTTTGCTTTTAAGATAATTAATTAGGCTATTGCAATATCTCCCTTAAGGAAATCTAAGGTTTCCTCTCTAGGTTACATATTTTTTTTTTTGTTCGTGCAATTTCTGATTTGGTATAAATCCCTTTGCACAACTTTCGATTTCGTATGGTAACTCTTGCATTTGTCCAACCATGGAGTATTATTTTGGAGTACTCTCACATTTGGAGCAGGGTATCCAAATTACGTGCAATATTTCCTTTTGCAGTATAGTCCCATTGTAACTGACACTTTCAGACAGGCTGTAATGGTAAATTTGTGCCCTTTCTGCAAATTAGCTGCCAAAAATATATAGATCTGCCACTGTAGCTTGTTCATCACTTGTAAAAGCATGATCTGTAAGATTTCAAAGGCACTTCCAATAACAGACAAGTCTGTTAAAATGAAAATTAACCTAACATTCTGATGAAAAAATGCACATTATTTCACACTGCAAAAACAATTCAGTAATCTCCCCTTACCTACCATCAGAAACCTTGTTCATGAAACATCACTGTCACAAATCATATTCACTTAACATAACTTTCCCACATTTGAAAATCTTGTTCAAATAATTCTGTAATTTTCATTCCATACAAGTCACATTTTCCAGTCAAAATAAATTGAAACCTTGGTTTTACACTCAAACAGAGTAGCAGAATGTAGACGTACGTGCATATGCTGTATGTGGATAGTTATCAAATTATTAGCAAGTTTTGCAGATAGTTTCTGCTTGTAGATAAAAAAAAAATTAAAATGTTATTTGCTGCAATTAAAACATTCAAGACTTTACTCAGATTAATATATTTAATTCTACTTTAACTCGAAGAACTGGCCACACACCTATACAGAACTTGAAGCTTTTACTGTCCATTTATCTTCAATTTTTCCTTCTATTTCTCTTACTATAGAACTTGAAACTAATTTTCTCTTCCATTTCTGGATTTCAAACTTTGCAGGGACCCTCTGTCTAATACCATTTCATATTCTGTATTTCACAAACCTTCTACCTCCCCTATCTTAATCCCTTTTGATTCTTATCACCCTCAGAACTACAAACTGGTGGGAATTTCTTTTTTAGTTAAACGAGCTCAAACCCATAGCTATTCTCAACAGGCAAGGACTCAAGAACTTTCCTTCATTAAAAATCTGGCAAAGAAGTTTGGATATCCTGATCATGTAGTCATGAAAATAATTAAGAAAAGCATGAGAACATGAAACCACCCTAAGTTCCGAGACTTCTATCATAAGATACATTGGTTCAGTAACTTTCATCTATCGCTAACCCCAATCCTTAAGAATATTTGTAGAAGACTGCAATTGGGAATTGGGATCCGAACCAGGAATACATTTTCTCTTGTACGTTCAGACCGTGAAAAAGTCAATAAGGACAAAGAACATGGTGTTTATAAGATACCTCTACAAACCCTGGACCCGTCATTGCCTCCTTCCTGCTACATAGGCTCCACCTGGAGGAACCTTGGATTACGTTTGAAAGAACATAAAAATGATTTGAAACAGGGGAACTTGTCTACGGCTCTAGCAAGAACTGTAAGCATGGCTAATTACGTTCCACAATGGGATGAAGCAATTATTATCTCTTCAGCCTCTACTCAAACCAATTTGTTATTCTTGAAGAGCCTGCACATTTACAATTTGGGTGACTCCTGTTGTAATGACGGCTCCCCTCGTCAAATTCCAGGGCAATGGCAACATCTCTTTCACCAAGTCACTTAATTGGGAAACTGGAGATTTTTTAACCGTGATCATTATGTCAAGACTGGTATGTAAATTTTCTTTTAATTTTGGCCTCTTACCTGTTACCTATATATTCTTGGATGGACGGTCTAATTTTACCAACTGAAGATGGGGGTATAGTAATGCCCGAAAGGCCTAATGTGTGTCAATGCTTTTAATAAAGTTTTAACTTTCAATGTAGTTTTAACTTATTTTATCGTGCAACTAGACGGAAGTCGTTAATACTAATAATTGAAGAACTTCCACTTAGTTTTACATCTTCAAAGTCTTTTGTTTTTACAAACATTTGTGGCCTCTATATTTTATCAAGGCCTATTCTCAATGAATAGGAATCATATCAAAAGTTTCATTTACACAGAAAAAATATTAATTTTATTACCAGGTTCCTCTTGAAGTTGCCAGTTATTAAATTAAAATCATTTCCTTATGTATTTTGTAAGTTTAATATTTTTGAATTAAGTTGTTGAAAATGCTACTTATAATTTTTGAAATTGATCGATGGAACTGTTTTTCTGAATATAAAAAGTTTCTTTAATAATATTTCGTTTTTATGAGGTTCATAGTCCAATATTTTAATATTTTACCGTAAAAGTCCATTTCACACACATTGCTGCATGTTCAATTGTAATGTACTTATTTTGTCCTCATTAGAATCTGTGATGTTCTAATAATTATATCATTTTATTAATTTTTCTTTAAATTACCTTATTCTATTGTTATCATGATTCAAGTGTTACAGATACATTTTATTTTTATATAATTCTGCACTCAAATAAGGTCATCACCTTCCCACTTCTGGGCGGATCACATTTTCATGTCAAAAGATTATTAGCTCATGCAAATCCCATTCAAAGTAACTTCATTTAGGGGTCATAAGGTTTAAAACACAGGGAGGAACCTTGGATTCCAGGCTCTTCAAGAATAAATAGTACCCTCTTATGTTACAATGTCATCTAAAGTTATTTTCACATTATTTCATTGTAGCTTACCTCTGTAATGAAAGGTCACATCATACTTTTTGCTAATTTTCGCACTTGTTTGTGAAACTTTTAGTCTATGACATATGTCCTTCCTGATCCAGATGATGATGATGATGATGATGAAGGAACCGGAACTTCTCGAAGTATATTTTAATAGGGCACCCAGCAGCAATCATTTTTAGTTGGGCAAAAATATGTTGGCAAAGGACCAGACGAATGCACGAATTGAACTTTAGCATCCCTGTCCTCTTCACAGATGTCGAGTATCTTCACAATCCACCATTTTGTGTCATAGATAACTGCATAGTATTCTTCAGGAATAATATCACTAGTTTTTTAGTTTAATCACCAACAGTGGCTTTAAAATATTTTTCTGAAGCGGAAACTCTCTTCACCAAAAGGGTTCTTTTGTCCAATTGTTTGAAGAAATGGTTCTCTCTGGTGCCTACTATTGATAATGAGTTACCATACAGTCTCTTCAGAAAGTCTTCATTTGCATCCACGTCAGCTGACAGGGTAAAATCCACAGGAATCCCCTTTATGTTTTGAGAAGCAAATTGAAATAAGTCCTCTGCATTCAAAATATGTCCCTTAACAGTTTTCTGAAGACTTGCTCTTGTGGCAAGACGTTTCATTGTTCCCCCTACTCCATCGCATGCATGTTTACCATGACTAGTGGCAAAGAAATGCCACTAAGCTGTGATGCCATAGTCCTCTTTATGGTAGCATAAATGGTGAATATATTTTAAATACGTGGAGATAATGTAAATATATGATGCCATCACTCTGTCCACGTTATTTTATAAACAACGAATAGCAACTGAAAAAATTGTTCATCCGACACCGCTGGGATCGAACCCCAGATCTCTCGACAACTAGCTGAGTGCGTCCGCTTTACGCTACGGTGCCAACAATTCACAGCACTACACACATTTAAAATATATTCACCATTTCTATCGCCCTTTGGATTTATCAGCTATAATTAAACAGCTTGCTTTGTTGAATGCCACTAGATGGAGGCACATCAGTTGCTGAGCCCATCAATATGTGTAGTCAGATGCTGACTGATAAACCACGAATAGTGCTGTGAATTGTTGGCACCGTAGCGTAAAGTGAACGAACTCGGCTAGTTGTCGAGAGATCTGGGGTTCGATCCCAGCGGTGTTGGATAAACAATTTTTTCAGTTGCTATTTGTTGTTTATAAAATAACGTGGACAGAGCGATGACATCGTATATTTACATGGCAACATAAATTAATAAAAAAATTTGTAATTCTTGTATTGTGCTGAACTACGGTCACTAAAACATATCACATTTGTTGTATGTGGGTGTTCTTGTTTCACACACTGCAAAAGCAAACTTCTGGAATGTGAAAAAAGTTGTAGTGTCATGTTTCAGGCAGTCACTAATAAAGCACAGCTGGCAGTCACATTTGTAGTAAATTACAAATGGGTGCAATGTAACCTGAATATTATACCAGTGAAAACCTTGAGCAGCATCTACTTGCAGAATGCATGTGTAATTTGCTGCAAAGTCTGCTAAAATTATGCGATGTTTATCATCCAAATCTGCTTTCATTTGCTTTAAGCATCGACTCTGTGATTGGGCGATAAAATGATGTTTTGTTAACTGCACTAATTTTGCAACCAGGAAATAAACAAAATCATCAACTGGTTTTAAAGTTTCAAGAGATGATCGATCAGTTTGAAATCACTGTTTAAAAACAACTGTTTCTTTAGTTTCAAGGTATTCTAACCTCATAAGAAAATCTTGAAGTGTAGATTCATCGAAACATTCAGGACAACGAAGAAGCACACATTCCTCTGATTCCAGGTTATACACTAGTTTTAGGAGGAGTTCTTGATATGACATGCTTAAATGTATACTACTCATCATAAACTTAACATTTTGGTGGTAGGTACATACACACACAATGAATACCATGACTACTTACAATCACACACCCTTTAGGATGCAATTCACAAAACTTTGTGAAACCAATTTTTGCTTTGGGATTTTGTTCCTTGAATAATAAATAGGCATCTTTTAAATTGAGCAGTATTAGTCTCTTTGTTCTCAATTCTATTTTACCATGTTGTGTTGGTATAGAAACACAGCCTTTTTTTCTTCGCTGAAACTCTACGGATGCCATCGCCACAATAAAAATCCCTAACTTTCTGTACAACTTCAGCACTTAGAGAGTATGACCTTTCCTTTTGTCAACTTTACCTAAAACACCTTCTTCGTTTAATCTTTCTAGCCGTTTTCACTATGTACTCGGTGGTTTCAATAAACCCAATTGTTTGTGGGATGCTGCACGACTCAGGTACAAGAGTCAACATCTTAACTTGTTCATCTATTTTACTACTTTTAAATTTGTTTTTCAATTTACACATTAGGCTACTACAATAACTGCACTTCTTTTTGTTTCTTTGTTCACTTTCATTTCTTCCTGATGAAGATTGAACATTTAAAAGCTTTGCTTGTCATGTCTTGGAAACTACTTGCAACTCGCTGAGTTTTGTATTTCAGATAAACTACTCTTTCATCTAGTTTTCATTTTGTAACTTTAATAGGAGAGCATTGAATCATCTGGTTCATAATAACTGCCTGAAAGATGGCTTTCTTGGACGTTGTCTGGAGAACAGTTTGAAAATACCATTTTTCTACAAGATATACAGTTTTGTACCTGGTATAAGTTCAAAACATTTTTTTTAATTTTCTTGAAAATGGAAGGAAAATAGTTCTAAGGCCTTTATAGATGTCCTTTTTGTGTCTGTTAAAAGGATCGCAACATACCCTTTGTCGATCAGCAAAAGTTGAAATAAAATAATGCAGATCATGGTTGCATATGTTTTCAAAATTCACACATTAAACTATTAAAGAAAACTGCTACATTTATTTTTCATTTTGCTGATTTAGAAAAATCATGTTGCATACAATGGACATCAGGCTGCTATGACCATATCAGAAGTCTTTTACAAAAAAATGTCAACAAGGTTTTCAAGATCTGTATTCATTTTTAATTAAATAATACAAAAAAATATTTGATAACCACATAAAAAGTGAAATAATGTGAAAATAACATTAGATGACATTGTAACATAAGAGGGTACTATTTTAATTATTCTCACAAATGTGTGTTTGTTTGAGGTTAATAAGGGACCTTAAACCTGTTCCAAAATGTTGATTTTGAAGTAAAATTTTCACAAAACAAATTAATTTTTTACTTGATAGCAACAAAAAACACCCTTTTTATTATTAAATCATAAAAAGTATATGGATAGCTCATTCCATAAAAAAATATGCTACTTGTGTTAGTTGTGGTTTGCAAGCTATGGCTTATCGAATGTACCAAGGTACAAAGTCATTAAAATCCATTTTGAAAGCTCAGTTACATTTTTTTTTCTAGCATTTGTACCACTTTTATACCTTATTTTCATAGAGCAAATAAATAGCTTTAATTTGACACCAAAATAAGCCTAATCGGTTGAAAAATAAGTGAAGCAGAAGGGTTTTTCTTAAGTGACGGAGAAAGTGAAAAGGCCTAAATTGCGTGAAAATTTCAAAAATTTCTCCCAAGTCCAATTTTGGATCAAAAAATCTGACTTGGTGTAGAATGGCCCAACAGCTAAGATAGCCTTTAAACCAGTGGTCCCCAAACTAAGGCCAAATTTGGTCTATGGACTAAATCCGGCCTGTGGTAACGCCTCCTGGTTGTGGGACCTTGCATTTTTAACAGACATCACTGAAAATTTCAATCAACTCAATCTGAATTTGCAAGGAAAAGATAAACTTGCAGATAAGTTGTTTTTTGATCTGAAGTCTTTCCAATCGAAGTTGGAACTGTTTAAGCAACAGTTAGCAGAGCAAAATTTTTTACTTTCCATCTTGTAAATATAAGTGGGACAACACGTCTGATAAGTTTATTTATGAGTACTGTGTGACAAATATTAATTTGTTGAAAGCTGAGTTTGAAAGACGTTTTGGTGAGTTTTACAAGCATGAAAAAACATTCCAGCTATTGAAGGACTCGTTTAATTTTACGGTTGGTGCTGCAGAGGAGAATTAACAGTCGAAACTGTTGTTAGCTTCGCAATCTAATAATAATAATTTGAAGTCATTGTTTAAGAGTGAAAATTTGATAACCTTTCTCTCTTTAGCCTAGAAATAGTTTTACAAATCTGAAAACTTTTACCAGGAAAATGCTTTCAGTTTTTGATAGCACATATGTTACGTAAACAAGCTTTCTCCAAAATTAAATATGTGAAATTGAAAGCTTCCTTCACAACTGACAACCGACAACCACTTGTCAGACTTTTTAAAAATTGGGTTGTCCAAACTGAAACCAAATATCAAAAGTGTCGCTAAATCGTTTCAGAAACAATACCATTCTTCTCACTGCTTTTTCCCCCCAGTTTTAGATGTCATAAAGTCAATTTGTTTATGTCATGAAGTCAACTTACTAAAAACTAAACTTTAGTCTTTAATAATTTTAGTTTTGTATTTATTTTAGAAGTGTATAAATATCTTTAAATATTTATTTGAAAAATTTCATATTAAATTACAGATCATATAAAATCTGTTAGATCTTGACAAATATTAATTAATTGAAAATTTACAATATCTGCATTAACTGATCTTCAGTTTAGGTCTTTTCTTTTTTTTTTTTTTCTCAATCCAGCCCTGCGAGCTTAAGCCAATTTCTTATTTGGTCTTTCTCTCCAAAAGTTTGGTGACCATTGCTTTAAATGATCTTAAAATGAAAAAAATATGACATTTCAAGTCATCTTTATAAATTGCATTATTACTATAAATATACACTAGAAGAACAATTTACCATAAACACTGAAGAGCAATTGAATTAGAGATACCTGTCTAGTAACGTATAGCACCACCTTTCGCCCTGATGACGGCAGCGATTCGTCTCGGCATGGACTCGACAAGACACCGAAAACGTCGGGAAGCCATACGGATCCACGACCCCTGAACAAGCTCCCACAGTTCACAAAGATTTGATAGAGGGGGGCCAGAGCCTCGAACATCTCTCTTGGTGGCATCCCAGATGTCCTCGATGGGATTGAGGTCAGGTGACCTAGCTGGCGAAGGAAGCGAGGTCACGTCGGTGGAGTGTTCATCCAACCATTCGGATACAATTCGGGAGTGATGGCACGGTGCATTGTCTTAGTGCAGGATGAGGTCCCCAGTGGGACGTTGAAGACGCACAAACGGGAGCAAATGGTCGTCCAGGATATCCCGGTAATGCTGACCTGTGAGAGACAATGTCACATGTACCAGGGGTCCCATTTCAGTCCACGTAAACAGTCCCCAGACGAGAATGCCACTCCCACCAGCTTGAAGAGTACCCTGCTGGCAAGAAGGATCCATTGCTTCATGTGGTTTGCGCCGTACTCGTATCCTGCCATCCGCATGTACCAACGTGAATCTCGACTCATCAGTCCAGGCAACATTTTTCCACATGTCTAGGATCCAGTGGCAATATTCTCGTGCCCATGCTAATCTTTGCACCCTGTGATGTGCGGTCAGCAGCGGTACCCTCGTGGGACGATGGCTTCTGTACCTCATAGCGAGGAGATGGTTCTGGATGGTGTGGCTGCTTACACGTTTTTGTGCACCAGCGTTAAATTGCCAACTGATTTCTTGCACTGTGACCCGTCTATCCGCTGTTACAATGCGAGCTAGCCGACGATGACCCCGCTCATCCACATGCAGTTGTCCACGGCAGTTGGCCCTTGCAGGGATGGTTTTACCGGATTCGATGTACTCACGGTGCACCCGTGACACAGTAGCTCATGAAAATCCCAGTGCCTGCACGACTTCCAAGATGGAGTGACCCATTCGTCGGGCCCCGACAATTTGCCCACGATAAAATGCGCTTAGATCCTTCGTCTTACCCATACTGCGTCCTACTCTTACTGATTCCCGTCGCATCACTCCTTATATTGTCGGATCACTGCATACGTCATGTTGTTTCCGTTAACAGGGCCGCCCACAGCGCCACATTTGTGTAACGCCAGCTGTCTCTAATTCAATTGCGCTTCAGTGTACATACACCTAATAATTTATTGTCCCATCTGTTGTACTCACAACAGCAGCAGCATGTTGAGACATGGACTTAATCAGGTGTTGAAAATGTTAGGGTGGAAGCACAGCCCTAGTTTCCAGGACAGCCTTTAATAAAGCTCCAAGAATTGTTGATGGTAAGTTCTAGGCACAAATATAACCCTCCACTTTGTCCCACAGTTGCTCAATTGGGTTGAAATCCAGAGATGAGAGGATCATTCAAGGGTTGCAAACTGACTAGAATGCTCTTTTTTTTTTTTTTTTTTTTTTTTTGAGACGTTTGTGCTTCAAAATCTTTCACATGCCCATGCAAAAAATTAGCATGGAAAACAAAATGCATTCCATACTGGCATTATCATTCTCAAGGAAAAACAGCTGAACCTATATACAATGAAGTTAAAGGGAGAGCTAAAAACATTCAATATATGAAAACTCTGTTATAACCCGGCAGATCAAAAAAGGGCTAATTTCGGTATAATATATTATGTCAGGTTAAAACAAGTCAATCATAAACTGTTTATCATATATGTTGCAAATTAAACACTACAGCTGGCAATAAAAATATGAGAGATCTGCAATAAGCAAAATATTTAATTAATGTAAAAATTAAAGCAAGTGCCAAAAATGTTATTTCCGCTGTTGTATTTCATTTGTGACAAGTAACACCAGAAATATGACTCAATTCTTGCTTGTTTTGTGCTTGTCAAAACAGCTGTTTTAAATATTTTTTTAGCTTTCTGTAGCAATAGTAGAAGAAATGTTTCTAGACGCAAAATAAACTCAAAGATTTTCTAAACAGAGATTAAGTGATTAAAAGGTTTTAAGGGAAGGAGACAAAAGACAGCATTTGCCCAGGAGATGTATGTGTGGCAAGTGGAGAGGTGGGGGAGGGGAAGCAAGATGTAGTAATAAAAACAACTGAAACATTCTTTTCTTCATGCAAATTGACATGTCTGTATGTGGAGCCATGGGATGTAGTCAACAGCAGGTAATTCCTAGTTTTCCAATGAAAGATGAAGGGGTAAAAACTAGGTGAATGCCACTTACTTTGTTTGCTGACAATTGTGCTGAACTTTCACATATGATGTTTCTCCAAAAATTATTATTCGTAACCTGCAGTTAAAATAACAAGTAAGAATATCATGAAATTTTAAGAGATCTATAAAAAATTTGGCTTATGAGAGCTTTTTGTACGTGAGTTTGAGTGTATTTTACCTGACTATCTTCGATTTCACTTGTTTCTACCAGCACTACCACAGTAGAGAACTAACTAAACACAAACAATCTCCATTACCTAACTTATTATTTTACATTAAATAGTTTTTGCCAATGTTTCAATGTTTTCAGCACAAACACAAATGCGCACAAATAATTTTCACTCCCCCCTTCTCCATTTGAACTGCAAAAACTAAGAAAATTATTATTTATTAAAGCATGCATGAAACTAACAGCCAATAAACAGCACTTTGTATTTTATGAAGTGTTTTTTTCTGCTTGTAACTCAAAAATAGTTTGTAGTCATCATAATCATTTGCACTATGATTAACTTCAACACTAATCAATTTATCAGGGTTGTACATCCTTTTTTACGCTTTCCAACCGTAGATTGAAGAAGCGTATATGCTCCAGCTTTGTCCGTCCGTCTGTTCACACGATAACTGGCGTAAAAATGGTTCGATTTTGATGAAATTTTAGTATGTGGTAGGGGACTACCTGGGGACGAACCCTATTGAAAATGGGACAAATGGGGTCAAAGGTCACGACATAGGAGCGGGATCCTTCCATTGCCTTTATGCGTCATAACTTGCGTAAATATGGTTTGATTTCAATGAAATTTTAGTATGTGGTAGGGGACCACCTGGGGACGAACCCTATTGAAAGTAGGACAAATGGGGTCAAAGGTCACGACGTAAGAGCGGGATCATTCCATTGCCCTTATGTGTCATAACTTGCGTAAATATGGTTCGATTTCAATGAAATTTTAGTATGTGGTAGGGGACCGCCTAGGGACGAATCTTATTCAAAATGGGTGAAGTCGGGTCAAAGGTTAGGACATAAGAACGGGATGCATTCCATTGCCTTTATGCGTCATAACGTGCGTAAAAACGGTTCGATTTCGATGAAATTTCAGTATGTGGTAAGGGACCACCTGGGGACGAACCCTATTGAATGTGGGCGAAATGGGGTCAAAGGTCAGGACATAGGAATGCGATCCATTTCATCGCTCTTATCCCATATTATTAAGGTGGACGTCAAGTAATTTTGCTTCCTATACTTTCAATGGAAAAACTTTTGTACACATTTCCTTCACAATTAATGTGTTTCCAAGGATGAAAGTTTGAACATTGATTAAAATAACTTTATCACAACTTGGAATACTTAATATTTTCTAAAACATAACCATAATTACATTAAAGATCAATGACTTTTCCCTTGGTGGTGTTGAAACCAGAAAAAGGATGGCGCGACCTGTACTTTGATGACGTCAGTAGACAAACAAATGTTGGATTGCATAATTATGGTTATGTTTTAGAAAATATTAAGTATTCCAAGTTATAAAATGAAGCTATTTTAATCGATGTTCAAATTTTCATCCTTGTGAACGCATTAATTGTCCAGAAAAAAGATGGCGTGACCTGTATTTTCATGACGTCAGCAGACAAAAAAATGTTGGATTGCATAATTATGGTTATGTTTTAGAAAATATTAAGTATTCTAAGTTATAAAATGAAGATATGTTAATCGATGTTCAAATTTTCATCCTTGGGAACACATTAATTGGGAAGAAAATGTGTACAGAAATTTTTCCATTCGAAGTACAGAAAGCAAAATTACTTGACGTTCACCTTAAAGGAGCAATTCTTGTATGTATGTAAATTTTATTTTGAAAATGGCTATGAGGATTTTGATGAAAGTTG
This sequence comes from Macrothele yani, assembly GCA_039090855.1. Classification (NCBI taxonomy): domain Eukaryota; kingdom Metazoa; phylum Arthropoda; class Arachnida; order Araneae; family Macrothelidae; genus Macrothele; species Macrothele yani. The sequence goes on along the minus strand of CM077010.1, from coordinate 150,770,166 downwards.
TTAACCTACCGTTTTCTGGTACTAGAAATCGATTTAGCTTGATCTCGACTTTAAGAAAAAAATTTTAGTGGGTTAAATAACCACCCCAAATCACCAAGTTTGTAGTGTGGTGTCATGGCGTTGCCCCATTAGATGTTGGCGCGCTGTCATGTCATCTATCTCATTACATCACGCATTGTTTGTGGATCCTATTCAAGTTTTATGAGGTCACACCTTGCTAGCAGATGGTCACGATTCCCATCTACCTCATTACGTCACGCGTTGTGTGCGTATGTTCGTCTGCACGATAACTTTCGTAAAAATCGTTCGATTTTGATGAAATTTTAGTATGTGTTAGGGGAACACCTGGGAAGGAACCCTATTGAAAGTGAACGAAATGGGGTCAAAGGTCAGGACATAAGAGCGGGATCCATTCCACTGCTCTTATGCGTCATAACTAACGTAAAAAAGGTTCAATTTCGATTAAGTTTTAGTATGTGGTAGGAGACCACCTGGGGACAAACCCTATTGAAAATTGGCAAAATGGGGGTCAAAGGTCAGGACATAGGAGCAGAATCACTTCCATCGCCATTATGAGTCATAACTTACGTAAAAATGTTTCGATTTGGATGAAATGTTGGTATGTTGTAGGGACCTTCCTGGGGACGAATCCTATAGAAAATGGGCGAAATGGGGTGAAAGGTTAGGACACAGGAGCGGGATCTATTCCATAGCGCTTATGCATCATAACTTACGTAAAATTGCCTTGATTGCGACAAAACTTTATCATGTTATTTCGGAGATATACTGAACCAATTCTGTTGAATATCACCCAAATGGATCAAAGGTCAGGGTACAGGGGTGAGATTTATTCCACAGCCATTTTCCTCATAACTTGAGTAATAGCTTGAGTAATGATTTCTAGTATATTGGAAAGCGTATCATAATCAATGCATTGCATTATTTTACTAACTTGTTTTTTTTTTAATCTGAGTTCCTTAAAAAGAGCAAGTACTTTTTTTAAGTAGTGTAAGGTGAAAAACACTCATCCTATAATCCCAAAGAAATGTACATGATCTTGATGTGTTTTTTTAACTCAAAATGTAACACCCAAAAAAAAAAATTAAATATGACTGTTTTCATAAGACAGAGCTTTATGACTATCATGCTAAAAGGAAACTTTAATAACTACTATAATAGTAACTAAAAGTTGAAAGATGTGTTTGATACAACCAAGAAAGAAAACCTGGGTGAAAAGCAGATTCACCAAACACTTACCGAGAATTTGTGGAAAATGCCTCTTCAAACAGTTCAAAAAAATGTTCCTTTGAATAATTATTACAAGGGGGAATCTCATCATCAAATTCTGGATCAACACTGTCATATGACATTCGCTTTACAGTATTACCAAGGATTTCGTAAGCTACAAACAAAAATAAATTATGAAAATTTAAAATACAAACCAGAAATAATAAGTTTCACAAGGAATTTAAAAAATATCAATTGCTAATTAAACACAAAACACATTTCAATATACAAAGCAACACACACATACAAGAAATACAAAAGTCTGATGATAATGTGATCAGACTGATGATTTGGAACATGTGCGTTAGAGTGGATGATAGTGATAAAACAAACTCACTCTGTAATGCAGTTGCTACCTTTTAGTAGAGAGATATACTAAAGCATTGTTTGACTAGTGTTCTCCCTAGAGCCTTTTTACTGGGCCGCCCAGCTAAATTTGCTGTAATGAATGTTTTTACAACACACATAAGTTAAGAGTGAAAAACTTACTCCCACATACACCATAAATATTGGTGAAAATGACTGAAATCTGTGTTGAACATGATTTGTCAGTAAGTATTTAATAAGTGCAATCATGTTAAGCAAGACAACATCCTTTCTTTTTTTTTTTTCCATTGAGGATGAGGTCGTTTGAAGTACCACCCAGCTAAAATTTCTTGCCACCCAGCTGTAAAAAAACTAGGGAGAACACTATTGACCTTTGTAATAAAATGGTTCACAGTATAACGTTACAAGCGAGAATTATCATTAAATTTTTAATGAAACAGAAAAAAAAATTTCACGTTTCAACGAAGTGCTACAAGATTTAAAAAATGGAACAATGTATAGATTACAAGTTTTTATGAATATTAAGACTATTGGACACACTGAAAAATAACAAGATATCTGTCAGTCTTGCTTTATCAAGAACTATTCTGTAACAAAAACAAAGTGAATCAAATACTGAGGACTGCCCCGACTGATAGATCAGCAGACATCAGAACTAAATGCGAGTAAAAAAAAATATTGGATTTAAATTAACAGAAGGGCATTTGAGCATGAAGAAAGAACAGACACATAACGCTGAAATTTTCAAAACTCAATCGATTAACCCTCTAACCCAAAACAACACTACAATTTCTAGATGCTGTACAGAAACAAGTAAATTGTTTAACACTACTCTAGCTGATATCATTCTCTCCCTTCTACTCAAGCTAGAAATGACACCACAATGCACACTATCCATCAAAGTTATGCAGAAAAACAAAATAAAAGCATCACATCTTAAAACATAGAATTAAATTTATTCAAAGTGCATAATGAAGATATAAATTGGAATTACATCTGGATCACATAAATATGGAACAGACTGGTTCAAACATGATCATAAAACACAACCATCAAGTACTTATAATGGGTAGATCATTTGGAACACAAAATGTATAGTAAACAAAGGGAGGGGGGTGCCAACCTGCCCTATATAAGCACAAATACATGCCTAGTAATCTTAATGCATATTATCAACAATATCATACAAAAAAAGAGGGAAGGCAATGATTGTAATTGATGAGCAAAAGTTGTATAAGTCTCAGGCAGATGGTTTGAGAGAGGAGGCTGAAGCGCAGTAACAAAGGCTGTTCAGGATATTCCATAAAGTATGCATTACTCTTTTACAACATGACCAGTCATTGCTCATCCATAAAGTATGCATTACTCTTTTACAACATGACCAGTCATTGCTCATTAACACTTTGCTGACAGGTCACGAGTATACTCGTGTTTGCATGCCCGGACGTTGCTGACCGGTCACGAGCATACTCGCGTTTGCATGCCTGGACGTTGCTGACCGGTCACAAGTATACCTGTGTTTGCATGCGTTAAGCTTATTTAGATGTTTTCATTTTATATATTCAACTGTGGAAAAATAGCCGGCTGTGCGGGATAGTTTTGGCTTGAAATAGCCGGTCAGCAATGATTATGTGTTAAGATACCACTGTCGTCAACTCCACCAATATTGGGTCTGAAATTGGAATCCAGTGTCTCATCCACATACTTTCAAAATAGCATAACGTTTTTCCCAGCAAATGCATAGAATTTAGTAAATCTTCTTACCACATATACCGACAGCTAACACAGTTAAAACTTTCTCTATTACAGCATTATATGACTTATAGTAGGATCACCCCTCTCATCAGACAGTACAAATCTGTTGACACATTACTGGCAATACACATGAAGCACAAGCAATTCTTAGAAGTTCCATGCTCCGGCAAGAATATGCCCTTAACTCTAGTTAACAGAAGCCCATCACAATTCGCAAATACATCACTCCACTTATTTTACTCCAATGGCTTACATTTTACTCTGTAGCAGAGCTGGATTAAGGGGGGGCTAAAGGGGCTGCAGCCCAAGGCCCCGGTTAGTTCAGGAGCCCACTCTGGGTCTGGCAAAGGAGCCTGACATTCTTGGAATTTTTTGGTCCCCAACAAAGTGAGTGTTACCCACACCTGTTTTACTGAGGGCTGAAAGCTTTGTGTGGGTAAAAAAGTTACGAAAGACAAACCAAAAAAATAATTTCAGTTATTCATATTTTGATGTTGTGTAACGTCTCTAGATGGCAGCACTAATCAATGATTAAGAGCTCAGAAATTTTACTTCTCTGGTTCTGGTTTCTTCTTGCCTGTAAAATTTGTTCTTAATTTGGCAAGTAGCAACCGTGACAGTGAACATGATTGTGGCTTTTTGAATAATAATTGTTGAATTGTGTTTGTGTCCAGTGTTCACTTTTGCATTTAAATTACAAAAGTAAGTGTTTTATTGTGAAAACACACCAGTTATATATATATTAAGGTAATACAACATAGTTTTTCACAATTATTTATTTATAAATAATAGTAGTTTGTCACAATTATTTATTATATAATAATGTTGTATTACCTTAATATATATATATGTCACAAGACTGTAGTCTTTGAAATAAAAAAACAGTTATATTTTCAAGTATGTTTTGCCCTCTAGCTCTATAGCTGTCATCTTATTCTAAACATTTGTATTTTTGATTTGTATTGACTTTGAGCTCGGCTAGCAGATTCTTCACTCTTCAGGTATGGATGGAAGTAAAAAACATCTTAGTGGATGTGAAAAAAGGAAGTTAAATGAACTAAAGGAAGAGCAAGTGAAAAAATTGCCAAAAATCTCCAATTTTTTTTTTTTTTTTTTTTTTTTTTTTTTGTGAAGCAGATTGAATTACCATCCACAAATCCTGAATTAAAATCAGCAAACTGTGATAGTGTACACAGCATTGACACTGCTAATGAGAATACAGCACCTACAGTTAAATTTCCTTCTACTGATCCTGGTTGTTGGCCTGTGTGTTACTGATGAATTTAGAGAGCAATCTGTTAAACTCGGACCTCTGCATTTCCAAAACCATTCATCACAGTACCCTGAATCCAAACAAAAGTTTAAATCTCAAAATAGGTATTTATCAGACAGTTTATTCATTCAACAAATTCGAAATGGGGACTCAGTTAAAAGGATTTGGCTTCTGTAATCACCAACTACTGGAAAAGTTTATTGCTGCCATTGCAAACTATTTTCTTCATGCAATTCATATTTTGCTACTACTGGTTTTCGTAACTGGAAAAATGCAGCTGTCTTGTCTCATGAAACTAGAATAGAACATAGAAATTCTATTCATGCATGGCTGCTTAGACAAAATATTATCTCACAGGTTGATAGGGAATTAGTTAAGCAGATTAATTTAGAGTCAGAATATTGGTGCAAGGCACTGAAAACAACTGTAGCAGTCATTCAGTTTCTATGTCAGCGAGGACTAGCATTTCAAGAAGGAATTTCAATTTTCGGATTATAGAATAATTGCAATTACTTAGGAATTCTACAGCTACTATCTCAGTTTGACGCATTTTTGAACGAGCACATTGCAAAGTATGGTAAAGGACAGCACAGGGAAATGCTTCATATCTGTCAAAAACAATTTGTGAAGAACTGATTCAGTTAATGGAAGAAACGGTTTTAAATACAATAATCAGTGAAATAAAGGAATCAAAGTATTATTCATTGATAGTAGACTCGTCACCTGACTGTGCTCATGTGGACCAGATGGCAATAGTGGTCAGATACTTCTATTTAGGGGAAATTAAAGAAATATTTCTTCGTTTTAAGCCGATTGAAAGTCACACTGGGTATTTTTTTTTTTTTTTGGCAGCCCTAAACATTTGTGCCTGTGCTGCCATCTTGCGGGATAAAAAAGAAATCCAAATCTGAACATTTCCTTTTTTGATGATGCTTATACAGCATTTTTAAAAAGAAAATGATGCTTCTTTTTTGGATAAAAGAAATAAATGTTCATATTTGGATTTCTTTTTTATCCCGTGAGATGGCAGCAGAGGCGTGAATTCTGTATGAGTCCGAGGCTTGTGGTGTTGATACGCTGTTGGTTCAAAAAAAATGTATCCCCCCCCCCCCCCCCACACACACACACACACACGTGATGGTAAGAGAGCTTCCAGCTTCCTTTGTTCCTTTGTCAGCCTGGTGTTAGTTGGTGGACATTGTTGTGCTTCTGAAGATGCAGCGGGAGGGAGCTAAAGTTCTTAAGTGAACGTGAACGTTTGAAGCCAAATGGGGGACAACGTGTGAGATGTGCAGGAAGCTAAGTTTTTAAGTCTGTTTCTGAGTTTTTAAATTGGGTTGTTTTGGATAGTGATGGATGAATGGTGGTGTTTTGTCCGAGTTTGAATACTGTATTCTTAGTGGTGTGTTGGCATTTTAAGAATGAATTGTAAATTTTAGCTTAAACTTTTTATTCTTAAGTTTATTTCATTTCTAAATTACTTTTTGTGTGTGTGTGTGTGTGTGTGTGTGTGTTTAATGTGAATTGTGGAAGGCCATATGTGTTTCATATGTACATTTTCATGAAATTAAGGGCAGGAAGGTGAGTTTCAATATAGATAACTTCATTGTCCTTTAATCTTCATGAATATTTAGTGTTACTGCTATACACGTTAAAAGTAGTATAACCAGTGGGATAGGGTTAAACTTTTCTCATTAAGGTTACAGTAAAAGCAATATCACTTAAAAACCTTGAGCAAGACTAGTAGTCCAGCGGCTCACAGCGCTTCTGTGTGCAACTGTATGTACAGAGAAAAGTATTTCTGTATTAGTTAGTTGGGTGTATAAGAAGCAAAAAAAGTTGGGTGGCCACCCCCTCCCCTCCCCTCCCCCACACACACGTTTTCTCAGTATGACGTCATTCAAGATGGCCACTATCTTTCCACTTGTCTTCTGTTAAAGTAAGCATTTTAGTGAAAACGGTAAGTTTTATTGAAAAAATGTTCAGCGTTCAATCGTCCACAAATTTGCTTCTGACTATTTTCTTGATTTCTCAAACCATTATCCCAGAAAATTTACCTTTTAATACTGTAGTATGGGAAATGTTTGTTTGTGCACTCTTACCATGCAAATCCCTGGATTTTAGCTCCTTCTTTAGTACAAAAGTGAAGAAAACGCAGTTACTGAGGCACATTTATTAAAAAAAAGTGTATAATTTGTAATAAAGCTGGTGACAATATCATTACAACCAAAAACGGAAGGGAGAAAATAAGGGATGCAGCCGCAATAAGAAAGGACAAAGTATGGGAACAGTTATAAAGTATTGCAATTGAAGATCTGTTTCATTATCATGTGAACAACGAATGTTACAAACAATATTGCCATAAGAAAGCATTTGCCCTGCTAATAAAAAGAACAAGCTCACAATCTAGTGATGCCATTACACAACCTTCAATTACAGTACCATATACTGATGACAAGCCATGCAGGAAGAAATCGAGAAGACAATGTCCTAGCAGTACTATAGATGTCAGTGACCATCAAATAGAAGTCAACGCTCTTTTCACGTTTATAAGTGAGTCACGGAAAAATTCTCATCAGCCGCCACCGGGAATCGAACCCTATGAGAATTTTTCCGTGAATCACTTATAAACGTGGAAAGAGCAATGACTTCTATTTGATGTTCCTGGTCCTTGTCAACTGTGTATTTATTATTTATTATTATGATGTCAGATACTGTTTATGTGTGATATGCAATAACAAATCACACAAGGGGAAATATGAGAAATTTAGAATATGTGAATCTCCACGAGCTGAAAGGTTTTTACAAGCCACTTCATTTTTTCAAGATGATGTATTTGTTCAGACATGTGACCTGACAGATGCACCAAGTGTATTTGATGCTGACATTATGTACCATGGGAGTTGCATTTCGTTATACATCCTCCGCTGTGAACAAGAACAATCTGGAACATTACCACAAGTATCACAAAGTATAAAACTGCAGTTGTTTAATAAAATATCTGAAGAACTTGATAAAGGAATAAATAATGAATTAGGATACACTCTTAGCTATATACGTGGAAAGTTCAACTCTCAATCAAGTGTAACGATCAATAACCAGGATCTAAAAACATTTCTTTTAAAACCATTTTGGTGACACAATGACATTCTCCAACCCTGTTGAAAATAACAAGCCAGCTATGCTTTTCTCTTCCAAATTATCGCCAGAAAAAGTAGCAGATGTTATTCAAAGCCATAACCCAATTACAGAATTTGCAAATATATTGAGGAGAGCATGAAGAATCTTGATTACGATTTATGTGATAAGTTCTGTGATATCAATGATCTTATAGATTCGTGGTTTAACACAAAAATACCTCCCGCTTTTTCAGAGTTCTTTTGTTCTCTGTTTCATATTTATCCAAGAGAAACAAATCTTATCCAAAGCAATGGTAACAAAGACGAAGAAACTACTTCCAGTAGTTGGGCTATGAAAGCGCAATCGTTACTGCAAATCGTATATTACCTGTTACATCGTGGAAAAAGAAGACTCCCCTACACATAATAAATGCGTAAGCTAATCATGAGGCCTGTAGGAGTAAAACTCTTATTACAAGTATCAACCACTTAGGACTTTGTGTTAGCTATGATGAAGTTTTACGTCACCACATTGCCCTTGCCCAGATAACTTTAACACAAAGTGGAGATCTTCCTATCGCTCAAGTTCGTGGGTATTAACTGGCATGTCTGTTTCAGTTTGAGTTATCAGATGTTTCAATGTTTTTTGATGAGAATGGTCTTGTTAAAAGAAAAAAAAAGTACTCTTATACAGGAACTAGAAAGGACTCTGAGTGAAGATGCAAAAGCAACAGAATTTCAGCCAGATGAAATTACTTATTTCATCATAGACTTTATGAACTGTTTGAGAAAGGTGGTAACAAAGGAAAAGAAAACGTTTGGTGATGTTGTTGCCACTTCTTACTCGACGTTTACATCATCACTCTCAGCTGGTGCTTCCAGGATAGACCATATCTTCGATAGCTACCAAGAGTGTTCTCAAGACTCTGAATGTCTATCGAGGCAAAAAAGCAATGTCATAGTTTTGTCTAAAATATCATCAGAAGTTAATCTACAAATTCAAATGGAAACTTTCTGGCCCTCATCATCAAACAAAACCTATTACACAGATGCATGTGTTAAGCGCATTATCTGGTTCACCGGATGAAATTAGTGTCAACTGCATGGGTATTCAAAATGATGTTGAAAAACCAATACGTACCATGGACAGATTTTTAATAGAAGAAGCAGACTTCAGGATGATGATCCAAGGAGAGAACGCAGCAAATCAAGGTCTAAAGAGAATCGTGTTTATAAGTGCTGATACTGACATCTTGGTCCTGGCTCTATTTTCACTGGAAAAGGTTTCACACCCTAGGAGTGAATGAAGTGTGGCTAAGAATTGGCATTGGTGACACAACAAGACTTGTTCCAATCCATATGTTAGCTGAGACACTGGGACAAGACATGTGCCGGGCATTACCAGCACTTCATGCTCTTTCTGGTGCTGACTATACGAGCAAGTTTGGTACCAAAAAAAAGCTGCAGTTGGCTGTAACCCTGTACAGTATCTGAAAGAGTTTGGCGTGTCACCACTATTTTCAGAGCTCGACAGAATCATGTCACTTGCCGAACAGTACTTAGTGCAATTGTTGAAGAAATGCTCGTCTTGCAAGACACTTGATGAGTTCAGGCTATGGAAGTACCTCCATGGGAAAAATATTCCTCTTGATGACCTACCTCCAACAAATACCAGTGCACAGGGACATCTTCGTGCTTTCTTCCACACCTACCTAATGATACACTGTCTCGATGAAGCACAAGAGACATTGGATTCACTTAAGTTCGGCTTTGAAATGACAGATAGTGTTCTAATGCCATCAAAGTACATTTTTCCACTACCAGACGACTACATTGGAGCATGTACATGCATGAAGTGCACTAGATCAAGTTGTGTGTGTAGGGATGTAGAAGTTCCATGTTGTTTGTTTTGCAAATGCAAGTGTTGACATTGATAAAATAGATTGTAGAAACCCATATTTAATTTAATGTTGTTGCTAAAGAAACATAAACATTTTACTTAAACCGATAATGTAGATTGTTTTTTACATTTATCAACCAAGGTGTTTAAAGATTATAAAATTAGCACTGCTTTGTCTTGTATCAAATTTCTTTGTAAAGAATTATCAAAATGTTTTTAAGGATTTGCAAGTGCATATTTTTTACATAATGATTAAACTAAGTGTACTTTATAAACAATTTCATTGAATATATGTTTTTCTCACTGTTAAGTGTTAAATCTTCCTTAAGGAGAATATTTGCGTACTTCAGTATGAAAAGGTTACGTTCCTTGGATAATAGTTTGAGAAATCAAGAAAACAGTCAGAAGCAAATTTGTAGATGATTGAGCGCTGAAAATTTTTTCAACAAATCTTACTGTTTTCGCTGAAACGCTTAATTTAACAGAAGGCAAGTGGAATGATGGTAGCCATCTTGAATGACGTCATACTGAGAAAACGTGGGGGTGGGGGGCAGCCACCCAATTTTTTTTTTTGCTTCTTATACACCCAAGTAACTAAACTATTACAGAAAGAATTTTCTCTGTACATACAGTTGTACACAGAAGTGCTGTGGGCTGTAGTACTATAGATGGTGTTGTCATTATGAATCAGTGAGAGCACTGTTCACCAACTATGACAATATTTTGAACGCCCTAGGTAGTATATCTGAGAATTTACAAGAAAAGCCTGAATCTTGGCAGGAAGCAAAATCCTTACCAAAAAAAAAAAAAAAAAAAAAAAAAAAAAAAATTATGAAATTCGAATCTGTTTTCATGTGTGCTCTTTGGCACGATATTTTAGAAAAATCTGATAAATTTAGTACTAAATTAAATTACAAAAGCCTTCACTAGATTTGTTAACTGGGTGTAACTTTTTTCAGTCACTATCCCATTTCATTGCCAATGAAAGAAGTAATTTTGAAAAATATGAAGAAATAGCTAAAACATTAAGCGAAAAATCTCCTGGAAGTTTTGTCCAATCACGATCAAATAAAAAATATGCAGATATCAATAACCGTAATGAAACTATTCTTCAAGGACGGAAAAAATTTGAAGTAGAAACATTTAATGTGATTATTGATCAGTTGCATAGTGAACTTAACAAACGTCTGTTAGGTTATAAAAAATTTCAGTCTCTATTTCAATTCTTAGTTAGCTGCCAACCTTCTAATACTGCCGACCAAAACTAACTGTTTAGGTTTTTACAATGAGGATTTGGATGAATCTTTACATAGTGAAATTTCACAGTTCTATGACTTTATCAAAAGTGTGAATGTAGCCACTGCACAAAACACAAAGAAAGACAGCAAAAAAGAAGTTACTTGCCAAAACATTGCAAAATATATATATATGATAATAATTTGATTGATGTTTTTCCAAATGTATTCACCATATTAAAACAGTATTTGGTATTTCCAATAACCAACTGCCAAGCAGAGCATTCTTTTTTGAAAATGGCCTTGGTAAAAAAAAACTTGAGATCGGTAATGCTTCAACAAAGACTTAATGGTCTTGCTATCATGTCGTTAGAACATGATATTGCTAAGAAGTTATTGTTTGACGATGTCGTGCACTCCTTTGCAAACCTCAAAGCAAGAAAAAACACATTTTAAAGACAAACTCGAACTGTGAACTCCTGAACTATAGTATGTGTGAACTTTTGTTTTTGTGCATTCATTTCTAATTTTTGTTGCCTATATACCTGATTTAATGTTTGTGCTTCTTGAGTAATTAATAAATATCAAAAATGATAATTCAATACATCTCTTCATGTCTGCAAACACATAAGATGTATTTTACAAGGTGACAAGGCCTTAACATATATATATTAAGGACATAGGTATATAACACATGTATATGACATACATATCTTTCACATAGGGTACAGAACATAGGTATTTTACATGCACTTGTGCCCAGAAATAGGTGCCTCAAAATCTTTAGTAGCCCAGGGCCCCAAAAAAACGCTTAGTCCGGCACTGCTCTGTAGTGATGTCATAGCCAAGGTACCAGCTGTCCAATAGATCCCCTCGGTTGAACGTAAGTTCTGCACTATTTGATCAGCTTGGTGTTTTTATCAGAACTACACAGAAATCTCTTATACAACTTTTTAGCACAAAAAAATTATTTTATACATACTCTTTCATTTCATTACTTAAGAAACAAAGCAAAAAAAAATTCAAGTACTATTTATATAATCCTACACTTTTTTAGGTACTTTCAAGGACTTGAAAATGAACTTTTTTTTTCCAAGGACTTTTCAAGATTTGAAAAGGGGCGTATGAACCATGAAAACATGCTTTCACTTCAGAAAGTTCAGCTTTGTCTTTTGACGTACAGCATTCAATAAAATCATTGATCAATAAATGCACTTATAAGCACCACACACGAAATCAATACCGTAGCTACAAACATCTCTGATGCTGGCTCTGCATGCATGTATCTTGGCTTACACATCTGATCTTGGGTTACACCACATCTATCTTGGGTTATAGCACAGAACTTCAGCTTAAATCACTGACAAAATTGCTGCAGAATTCATAACTCCACTGGCGAGAATGCAAAAAATAGATAGGCATTTCCATTCATTTGATCTTACGGTAAGTTTTCGACAAGAAAAAAAAAAGGTAGACAGAAAAAATCTCTGTATACTGTACTTGTTGCTTTATTAGAGATGGAAGCCTCATAATAGAAATCCAAATTTTGCAAACTAAAATTTTCAGAATAAAATTTTAAAACCCAGGCACCATGGTGACTGGGTGTCTTGGATTTGTCTACCCCTGGCATTTAATACCAGATCATAACAAAACAAAAAAAAGTTAAATATTTCCTAGTTTTGCACATACAGAAATTTTTATAGAACTACAATGTGCTAAAATACACAAAATTGAAAACATGGTTTTGAATCAAACTGAATTAAGCAGTTGAATTTTAAAAAGTGAAGGGAAAAGAATACCTCTTGTAATACACGAAAAGTAATCATGATCTAAGTCCTTAACATTTTCTCCTGTGCTGCGTCTTTTATCAGGATGGTGAAGCAAGACAATTTTTCTATCTGTAAAGTAATACCAAACACACTAAGTCCATGTATTTATATATAAAATTTCATAATTTACACAAATAATATTACTGACTTATTGCCTAGAAATAGGCAAGGAATCTCTTCCACATAAATCGTGACTGGCTGAAATACAAATAACATAGATAGTTCAAATTGATAAAGTTAAAATCGACAACAGAGTTTAGGAAATGCACACATGTTACCTTTACTGTTTTGTTTCATTACAAACATTAGAAATGCAAATTCTTTAAATGTGCACCTCAGTGTTAGATATACTGTGTAATCTCAAAACATAGAAATTATTTAGATCAGCAAATCCTAAAAAGGAGGGTTAAACAGGGATAGCAAATTACTAACATACAATACCCTTAACAGCTGGAAAAGTTTTAAAAATTACTTCTTATTTGACAATACATTACAAAATCATACATGTCATTCAGAATTACATTTCTTCCAGTATTTTTCACATTAACTTAATTTTGTGTCCTTTTAACACATTAAGAAATTAAATAACAAAGCACTGCCTACCAGGGGCAGATCCAGGATTCAGGATTTTCATGGGGGGGGGCAAGTGCTGCGAGGAATAACTGGGGACCTTACTGATATTTTTCCGCAAAATGCTAGTGTTCTTAGCGTGTCTATAAATTCTTTCAATTAATTAAGGAAAGTAATATACTTTTAAGTAATACTTTCTTTCACGAAAAAATATTCAATTTGTTATTAAAACCTAACAAATCGAAGCTTTTCCTTGGTTCCTGAGGAGGGGGTGCACTAAACCAATAATTATGCGCTAACCAATTTACAGCTAATTTGGCACACAATACAGGCTTCACTGACATCCATCACATGTCTCATACAAGACCTTCTGTACTTCATATACTCACTGTCTTTTTCTCATGCTGACATTTCTGAATCTGGTCTTCCTATGATGCCCTTGGCCTTGTTATACCTTTCTTTCCTGCCACTTGTGCTGAATAAATTCTCTTAGTAAACATCTCACCACCCATTCTTTCAATATGGCCAAACCACTTCAGAATATGTCTCCACCTCACTAACATTTTGCTTCACACTACACTTCTTTGTTCCTCACATGATCAGAACGACGTGTGTAAATAACAAATCTCTCCAGCACACAAGCGACTCCTATATCGCTTCTGCAGTATCCATGTTTCAAATGTTTTATGTTTATATCTCTGTCCAATAAAAACTTTTTCTTGAATATACACCTACCTCAGTGACTTATTGCTAATTCTACACTTTTAACTTACTTTGTTGGTATGTGTTCTTAGTGGGAATGGGTCTGCCTCTGGGGGGAGTACTCTTCTGGGCAACAATGGCACACATGACAGCAACAGGGACTTCTGTGAATCTGAGGTGTTGACACAAAATTAAGCTTCAGTATAAAATTGGTTGAAGTACCAGCTAGTCTTATGTGTCACTAACCAAAAGACCCTAACTCAAAAGTTTTGTTATCCATAGCTCGAATGACCAACTGGAACCATTGTTTGAGCACAGATCCCCACACTGATGTATTTTATGATTTTTAAGACTTACAGGAAGATACTGAGGGACTCAAGTGTAGAATACAGTGGGCACATTTGAGAAGACTAGTCCACCACGGAAGCAAGCTGGAAATAATAAACATTGCATGATAAAGAGCTCGTGGCACAGTGAGTATAACATTAGTGCATGGAATACTAGAGGAATAAATGGAAGGATGAATGAGGTGGTTGAAGAAATGAATAAGTATGGATTGGATGTGATGTGCATAAGTGAAACAAAAAAGAAAACAACTGAGATAGAAGTGAATGGAATGGAATGGTGTGTGTGTGGTCCAGAGTGCTGGATAATGTAAGAGGACAACATGGTGTACCGTAGTTGTGATTTTAAGTGAAAATATGAAGAAAAACTTGATTCACCATAGTTGCATAAGTGAGAGAATTGTGTAGGTGCATTCAAAAGTGAAGCTTTACAGAATAGTAACCATAGCAGTACATGCTCCATGTGATTCCAAACCTTCTGATAGGAAAGATAATTTCTGAAATGAGCTTTGAACCCATTTAGTGCTAAAGAAAAAGTTATTCTAGCAGGGGATTTCAATGCTACAGCGGGTGTTCATAATGAGATATGTTCTGGGTAAGCTTAATAATCCCAGTCTGGATGATAAGAGATTAATTGAAGTTTGCATATAGAAAGGGCTGGGTGTATCCAATACATTTTTCAACCACAAGTATATTCACATATATCCGTAGGAGAATTGTACTCAGACAGAAAATTGCAACAGGTTTTATTGTTTATGATCAGTGACTGAAACATTTATTTGTTGACACTGTGATAAGAGCTATTGATGTTGGGCCTGACCACTGCCTGTTAGTGTTACAAGTGAAGATGAATTCATGCTGGTTGGAGAGAGAAGAATAGGAAGATGCCTGTAATTTGAAAAGAATAAAGGCTAAAAGGCTTCCTGAAGAGCAGTACTCTTAATTGCTCAATGAACAGCTGAATCAGTTGAATAAACAAGAGATGTGGAAAAGAAGTAGACATATTTCAAGAACTGTGTTACCACTGTCACTAAAGAGGTTTGTGTTAGTGCAACAGTGGATAGCATTGATACTGGGTAGAACAATGAGATTAAATGTCATTATCAACACAAATATGCCATATTGCAGAGTTTCCCATGTAGTGTCCTTCTGAAAACTTGAAAATTACATCACCCTGGAGCAAGAAACGAACCTACATCTCCAAATTTCCATTCGAGCATGATATTCGTTGCACTCTAGGGCAATGTGATTTTCAAGTTTCCTGAAGGAGGCTACAGAAAGTACAGCACATTTGTGCAGCAATTATATTTGTATTGCCTTTCACATATATGGCAAGAATTGCTTCTTCAGGGAGATTAATTTCCAATCGATACATAAATTTGAGATTAAAGATGCTCTAAAGAGAAAGAAGGAAACATACCCAAGGAGATTGCAAGGTAGAGATACTGACGTTGGATATAGCTGTGAAAGGCATAAAAAGCAGGATAGCTGATTCATCATAAGACAAAATGTAGGAATGATAAGATAGATAAAGCAAGAACAGGACAAAATGTTTAAGTTGTGTGAGGAATAAGATCATAGAAATCATATGGAATCTTATTAAGTTAAGTGACATAGGATGAATACTTGTGTGAGTTATTACAGCGTGAAAGCAAAGATGGTGTCAGAGTAGAAGCTGATAACGCCTCTGTGAGTTGATGACGTAGGAGTTGATAATTCCACAGAGAAAGAGAATAAAACACAAAAGGGATCTCAAGAGAAAGGCTTTGTAAAGCTATAAAATATCTTCCAAAACAGCAGAACCCCAGGAGTAGCTGGCATTACATCTGAGATGTTAAAATATGGTGGGTGACTATATCATTGACTTATTAACAGAAATTGGTTAGTTGTGTTGGGAGTAACAAATGGCCCTTCAAGATTGGAGGTACGCTATTGTCACTGTTCCTCTGTAAATGAAGAGGTGATCAGAATGAGTGTAAGAACTATGGTATCTACTTGCTGAGTGTGCCAGGGAAAGTGTTTGGAAAGGTCATTGCTGAAAAGGCTTGTCATTAGAGGAGGTACAGGACATACAGTTGTGCTGCCTTTGTAGATTTGGAGAAAGCTTACAACCAACTGAACAGGATGCTTCTGTGGAAAATCTTGAATCATTATGATACAACTAGGAATCTACTTGAATGTGTGAAAACTTGTATACTGGCAGTAGAGCATGTGAACTATAAATGGTGTTTTATCAAAGGCATTTTCTATCAGTGCAAGAGTCAGGCAAGGTTGCAATTTCAATAGACAGTGCTGGTTAAGGTATTGGAAATATCTGTGTGTATGCACAGGTTGCTGTAAAACTAATGATGCAGTCCTGTTGGCTGAGAAAAAAAAATGGTTCCAGGATGAGCAAAGCTTGTACAAAATTCAAAATGAGTACAAATAAGGGAAAAAAACAATGTTATGTTTCTTGAGCAATAAACTGTTGATACCAAACACAGGTGATTTTCTTGTTAGGAAACCCAAACACACCTCAATAACTTCTTCACTGCTCGATGGTTTCCAATGAAAATGAACATGGATGAAGCTTTCGTGTATTGAAGCAGAACCATCACACCCCACAACGAAGTGAACTTTACCCATGACCTTGACGTGCGACCGCTTTTGGCAAGAGCCTTGTCAGTAGTAACTAGTATTATTGCACGGCATACATAGACGCTTTTTTACGAAAAGATCCATCTCTTTGTGAAAAAAAATATGCGCCATGACAAACAAGGGCACTAATGAAACAAACTTAATATGTGCGAAACACAAAGTTGATTCCCCTGACGAGGGCATGATAGGTAACACAGCGAGATTTAAATTTTAAACTTCCACCAGTAAAAATCAGTCAGATGCAATTCTCGTCATTCTAAAATCAGTCAGATGATGATTCTCTCCCTATTTCTTCGTTATTGCTTTTCTTTCTTATTCTTTCTGTTTTATTTTTATGCCCTCTGATAACAATAATTTCTTCCATCATGCTGAAAGAACTTTCAGCCTGAGGACCCGTTATGAGCACATGATATATCTTTAACTAATTTAGATAAATGGTGTAACTTTCAGAATATTAATACTTTTGAACACCAAGTATTATTGAACACAAATTTTCCAACTTCGTGACTTCTGTTTTCGAGAATTTCCCTCCCTTATCAAGCTTAAATACAAAATGAGATGGGGAATATTTACAATGCAGAAGGGTGGGAACATCATGCGGGGTGGGGGTGCATGATTACAGGAGAAATCTTTGCTCTGTCTGACATACGGTTTGGGAAATTTTCCTATTTTCAAGCTGAAAAACAAATATTTATGCAGTAAAATGTTATTTAACAATAATATTGGACAGAGGCAGCATCGCGAAAAAAAGAAATTAGATTACAGAAAAAATCAGAACTCCGTCGACCTTCCCTTTTTGAAAGTTTCGTAAAGACGGAATTTTGTCCTCCAAAGAACATGCCCCCTGTCACCCCTAATTTTCATTCATTTATGCATCAATCTCATGAATGGCCAAAATAATAATGAAAATGGCGGAATTCCTGGAATTCACAGAAGAATCTTATGCCTGAAGATTACAAGGAAATTTCCGAGGCATCTAACTTCCGTTTTCGCAAAATGTTGCCGACAGTTCCAAGCTGAAATACAAACATTTATGCAATAAAATATTTAACAATGCTGGACACAAAGGCAACATCGGGCCAAAAAATTGCGGTGATAGCAAAATTTTTTTACTGCATTTAACTTCCATTTATGAAAATTTTGAAACACAAAATACGATTCCCAGACGGAAAACGACACCCTTGACCCTAAATTATCTGCAGTTTTACATCGAAGACCCTAAATTCTCTAGTTTTTTTCGGAGCCTGAACCCAAATGATCTAAATGATGGGGGAGGGGGATAAAACGAAATTCTGTGAATCGGCCAAGAATCTCATGTATATCATAAAATAGCAAAATAAAAAAAATTAAACAAAATACACTATAAATTTTACTAAATTATGGGTTTTACACAGGAATAAAGGAAATTACTTACAGTCAGATTTTTGGGTAGCACCCCTATTCTTCCTCAGGACTACACTATAGTAGGTGTTGCCATTCATTAGCTAAATTCCAACCTTTCACATCATTCAATGTTATACCTCTTCTTCTCTCAATTTCCAGTTCTTCTGACAATTTTCTCTTGAAAAAGTGCTGGTGATGTGCCAGAACTTCTACAGAGTCCGAAAGCTCTTTATGTCCTACATTTTGAACATGTCTGCCCAAACCTGTTTTATTGGTCAAATTTCTAATTGCAGCTTTATGTTCTGCTAATCTGGTCTTAAGCTGTCTGAGAAGAAGAGGTACAACATTAAATGATGTGAAAGGTTGGAATTTAGCTAATGAATGGCAACACCTACTATAGTGCTGTCCTGAGGAAGGGTAGGGGTTAGTAGAGCTAAGTTCGGGCTCAATTTTCGGAGCCTGAGCCCAAATTTCATATTGCAAGATAGAGCCCGGGCCCGAACGAGCCTGAAAACTAGCTAACCTGTTCAACCATTAATAAAAAACCTCTCATTTTCCACACTTCCACTCTCTCCTCCTCCTGCAATTAACCAATGTATTTCTCAAATGGGGAGTGGGGAAGGGACCCCTATTTTTATAGTGTAACTGTTCGATTTCCTTTGACCGTTCGTTTCCACCTGAAGTGCTTCGGGTGGCCGGGCATCCAAAATGATAGAGCGGTGCTGCAATTGTATGTTGCTCAAATAATGCTAATATTACCTTGCCATAATGCACTGTAATATGTACGTTGCTAAATAGAATTAGCAGGAAGCTACTGCGTGGAGATGGGGAGGTGGTTAATTATAGTCGGCAAGCTAGCAACTATCCAATATCTATAGTTCTTGAAAAAGTTTTTCTTCTCTGCAGAAACACACTAACATGCGGCCTATGGCATTTTCTACCCAATCCCGGAATAAATAGCCGTCTCGAATGACAACTCCCCAACCAGAACCAGTTACCAAAGAATTCCCTTTACCAACTATAAAGTTCCTCATTTGCTAAATAAAATAAAATCATATTTATATATAAAATCTCTCTCTCTCTCTCTATCTCTCTCTCTCTCTAAGGTCCCGAGCCCGCCCTAGCCCGAACCACAGTAAATATTTTACAGCCCGAGCCTGATTTGGTCCCGGGCTCAGCTCGTCTCAGCTCTGGTAGGGGTGCTACCCAAAAATTTGACTGTAAGTAATTTCCTTTATTCCTACATAAAACTCATAATTTAATGAAATTTATAGTGTATCAAGTCTAGGAATAGCCACGAGTCATGACATCAATTATTACCAAGTTAAACAAAATGAAAATTCGTAGAATACGTAGTTTCGACAGCGAGTTCCGTAGTCAGACAAAATCCATAGAACTACGGACATTCAGTAGTAGTTGGCAGGTATGAGGCACTAGCTGAGTGCTGAATGTTTTGCTCTGGATTTACATTTTACATGCTTCGATTAAGACTGATTAAAACTGATTTGTTGTTGGATTTTTTTTTTTTTTTTTAATTTTGCAACACTGCTTTCAATTCAATATCTTAGTTGTTATCAATCTATACAGGTTAGTAAAGAAATTGAAGTTAATGGCCAGCTAAACTTCTTGGATATATCTATACAAAAGGATAACGGAATTATAGAATATTCAGTATACCGGAAGCCGTCATATGTACAGGCAATTATCCCAAAGGATTCTACACACCCTTGGAAATATAAGACTGCAGCGTTCCGCTTTTATATTAAAAGAGCCATGACACACTCATCCAATAAAGAATCAGAGATCAAAGAGCTAAAATGGATTGAAAAAACTGCAGAAGAATTTGGATATAATAAAGGATTAGTCAAATCTTTATATAACAACATTACGGCCAATATACATCGTTCCGAAAATAATATTGAAAAAGAAATACAGCTATATTATGGAAAATTTCCATACTTACCTCCTATTAGTACTATTTTAAAAAAGAATGTTACAACAACAATATTAACATTGCAGAAACAGTTATTGACAATGGAAGCATATTTACTACTACTAATAATAGATCAATTCTAAATAAATCTGGCGTTTATGTCATTCCAACAGTTAAGGATGATAACCAAAAAGACAAAGTATATATCGGAAGTACGCGTAGAAGATTTTTGACTAGATTAAATGAACATATTACGAATTGGACAAGAAAAGATGAAAAAACTTCATTAATACAACATTGTATCATTTAACTCCTGATTGGACTAACACGAAAATTCTAACATCGCATAGATCACATGCCCAGATTCTAACCTCCGAGGCTGTAATCATTGAGAAAACCAAAAGATACAACTGTAACGTTAGTAGTCCAGTAGAGCTTTAGTTTGCATGGAGGTACCTTATTGAACAGGAGAGAAAACATTTCAAGAAGAAAAACATTAACAAAAAACAAGTGACATCAAATATTACTTAAAAATACAGGTGAATATTTCTACATAAATGCTACTTGTTTATTTTTGTTTAACTACAGATGGCGACACCATTGATGTGCGCAGTAGAACCCAAATCATGATGCGCAAATATCTACATGACAGGGCTGAACATTCGTTAGGGTTAAGCAGCATACCTGAGCGAGTGAGTGCGGTAATTCCAATGTCCGTGCACCTACCACTGATGATGGCTACGGGTGTTAGCAGAAACTAGTTTGGTGCTTCGCAGTTGGGAGATTTGTATTTTTTGGATTATTTTATTTTTCAAGACTATTCGTTTTTTGAAATTTCAGCAAAATTATAATTGGTCTTCATATTTTGCTGTGTATCAAGGTGCTTCGCAGTCAAGATTATTTCCTCTTCGAGATTATAGTTCGTTTTTTAAAAAATTCAACAAGGTTTTAATTTAATTTCTTATTTCGTCGATGTTAATTTTTTTTTTTTTTTTTTGCATTGTAAAAATCCATCTTGTTTAATTTTATCTGGTGCAGATTTTACAATATCATGAATTTTAATGTAAACTTCACAATTGAAAAAAATTCACATTTTTTGAAGACGTACATATGAAGCCCCGACAGCCACTATGAATATTGTAAGTACAGATACTTATTATTATTATTCCTGATTTCCATTGCCAATACTATGTTAACGTCATTTAGCAATCTCCCAATTGCTGAACTTGAATAACGTGTGAAACAGTAATTACAGACATTTAATGTCAAACAAATTAAAAAATCGACGTCACCTGCATTTACGCCCCCTAGCGGCAAAATTGTACATCGTAAAAAAACCAAATAAAGGATCATTATTCGCATATTTCAAGCTTCCCAATGCAAAAAGAATTTTTCAAATCGGACTAATTGTTGCAGAGATATTGGTGGGTACGGATGGACTGACGGACAGACCGGTAACATAAGCACGATCTTTTTTTACAAAAGACGTGCTAAAAAATTAAATAAAATAAATTAAGAAATATTTTTCCACCCAGAGTAGGATTCCTACAGGAATAGGTGTAACTGATATGATAATAATATATATAATAATATTTGCTGATATATACACTAAATTGACAAAAGTCACCAGACACCACTTCAAAAGCAAATGAACGGATCCGCTGCGTTGTTAAGATGCACGGTACAGCTGTAAATGGTATAAAAACAAGCCTGCAGTCGACCGCGATCATATCGCGCTGTGAGGTTGAGTGAAAATGTCACGGCAGGAGAGAACTGATTTTGAGAGAGGAAAGATTGTTGGGTGTTATATTAGTGGGCTGTCCATAAGAGAAACGGAGAGATGTTTAAACATACCCAAGTCTACTGTTTTAGATGTACTGAATAAGTAGAAGATACATGGCATGCCTGAAGCAACAAAACGTACCGGCAGACCAAAGAAAATCAGTGATAGGGGATGCCGAAGCCTCAGGAGAGTTGTTACAGCTAATCAACGGAGTACTACTGCACAAGGCCTCAGTGCACAGGTGAGTAAAATGCTGGAACCTCGGTATGTACACATACCATTCGCAGAAAACGTCATTCTATGAGTTACTGTGGTCGTGCGGCTGCTCATAAGCTTTTCATCTCCATTCGGAAGGCCACTCATCGTTTAGCCCGAGTAGCATTCCGAGTGGAGATGAAATGTCCCGGCCCATTGGTTATCGTGGACAAACCTGTTAACCAGCACGTCTACCTTGATATTCTGGACAATTATACCCGACCAACTCAGTGGCAATACTATGTAACCGAGCCTTGTTGGTACCAGCAGGATAACACACCGAGCCATAAAGCAAGGACTGTTATGCCGTGGTTTGACGATAATTCCGTATCATGTGTGGACTGGCCAGCATAGAGCCCTGATCTTAATCCCATAGGACACCTACGTGATGAATTAGAGCGCCGCATAAGAAGTTTGGAACCAAGGCCTACTACTGAGCAACAGTTAGCAGCAGCATTATGTACTGAATGGAAGGCACATACCTATCGCTAGATCGAAAGCATTATATTTGAATGTTAAAAGCACAACTGCAATAGTCTTCATATTGTTAAATGCAAGTAAAAATAAAAAAATGAATACTAACAGGCTTTCTTAATTTGCTCATCTTTAGCTTTATATCGCAATTTCTGAAGTCCAAGTACAGCATAATGATCCTGACTCTGAAAAAAAGAAATAGGATGCACAATTAACACACATGAAAAACTTTTTAAATCAGTTCAAGAACAGTTGGAAATGTTCCTTATAATATCCCATTTTACAATGAACATAACACCCACCAGATAAATATATGTAATCTCTACTTAAAATTAGTGATCTCTCAGAAAATCAAATACAAAGAATTTGCATACAAATACAACTCATGAGAAGTATGGCACTAAAATAAAAAAATAAAAAGAGGGAAAACATTTTTTCCTACGAATAAAAAAAATGTGTACTTGAAAAAAATCCCAATTGTTGTCTATGAACATTAGAAAGCAAGCTTCGAAGTCAGTTTGTGTTTGTATGCACATGTGTGTGTATGTTAAATTTTGGGAGTGAACTTTCATGAGTTTTGCTTAAAAAATGCACTTTGTTCACATTTTTCATTTCTCATACATTATACATATGAACACCCAGACTGGTGCTGTGACTCTCTCTGTAATGTTTGTTGTTAACAACTGTGTGGCTGAAGACCTTGTGTGGTTGCTAAGCTTCGTAACGAAATGCTGTTCGAACAAGATGCCACTGTCAGCTGATATTTACTAAATGCATAAATAACACAGTTTAATTACCTTCCTTTCCTTAATGATGCCACTGTAGAAAGTGTAAAGTAAATCTTCAGGAAAATAAAAAGGTGGTAGAATCTCTATTCAAACTATATTTTTCCAGCAGAAAGAATGAATTTGGCATGTTCTGAAACTGAGACCAAATTGCATTTTTTTTTTTTTTGTTAATTTTTTACGAATTTGGCATTCTTCTAAAACTAACAGCAAATTACTTTTGACTTCGTAGCAAAGAATTTGTTATAAGTACAATGTACTTGCATATACTGTTTCACATGTTGTATTTATTTATACATCATCTGGTCAACCCTCTATCGCATCTAGGCCAGATGCGATAAAGGGTTGACCAGATGATGTATAAATAAATACAACATGTGAAACAGTATATGCAAGTACATTATACTTATAACAAATTCTTAATATATAGGCCACGTAATACATGTGTTTCATGACTTTACATGAACATATATTCTTCAAAACTCTCGTAACAAAGGATGTGGATCCAAGTAGAAGAAGGCACTTGGCATCCCAGTGATGCAGCTAATTATCTTTCTGAGAAGAAACCTCGATTCAAAGGACTTTGTAATAGAACACAGTACTAGGTAGAACTATAATTGAAGCTGTGATCATTTCTGAATGCAATCATGGTGACACTTTTACACCAACTGATTTGCCACCAAGTGATGTAAATCTACCTTTCCTTTTGCTTCCCTTTGAAGCATCAATTCCTGTTCACACAATGTTAATCAAAAAATCTCAAGGACAAATTTTTAAACACCTGTTTGGATAAACCTCTTTTTTCATGGCGAACTTCACAAAGCATTGTCAAGATCCAGGAAGAATCAAGATTACGTTAAGACAAGATTTTTTACTGCCAAAATAAGCAACTAATACTACAGATCTCTCTCTCTCTCTCTCTCTCTCTCTCTCTCTCTCTCTCTCTCTCTACCCCTTAATTTCCATCTTCTCCAATACCTGATATTATCAGCATCTTCAACATTAGTAGTCGCACTTTCTTTCACACAAAATTTTCCTTGTGCCCCCCACCCCTTCTATCTATATATCAAACCACTCAAATGACTTTTAGTATTCTAAATATCAGATCATAAGAGTATTTTAATATAAGCTTAGAATAAAAGCTGTATACTACTAGGTAATATACAGGTTACCAATAACATTACAAGCAGCCTAAAAACATGCAGTTTTTAAAAAGAGAAACTGCTTCTAGGTGCTGCTACCCTTATTAAAATTTATATTTGGACTCCATTAAAAACTTGAACAATATACATCAGATAATAATTATGTGTCAAGATGGCACTTCTAATGCATAACTTCCTCCATTGATCACACAACACATTCCTTCAAATCTGACACAGATTTGACTTGCAGAAGTTCTTCTGCAAGAAAAAACTTTTCTTTCCTTTCCTTTGTTTTTGGACACCAATGCATCTGGAATATTTTGAATGACAGAAACTAGAAGTTTTATACATATATACAGTTGTGGCCAAAAGTCTTGCACCAGTAGACTGAAAGTCAATTTTTGATGTTTGAAGTCAACTTATAGTGCAATGATAAAGTCAGAAATACATATTATACACCATTTTAAAGGAAATTTTATGTTGAATTAAAATATTTTTATAGAATGTTATTACCAGCAATAGAAGGGAAGTTACATTACAAGCAAAAGTACAGCATCTAGTCGCAAAAAATAGTGGAATTTGTGAAATGAGTGTACAATGCATTTAACGTAAAATTACTGTACAGTGCATTATTGAAAGTTGCAGGACACTTGAAATAACTTGCCAACAAGCAAAATATGCTTTAATATTTAATTGGATAACCACAGTTTCTTAGTAACAAAGTGCACCTTCTTAGCATGGAACTAATGAGCTTCTCTAGTTGTCCATTGGTGATAACACGGTGCCATACGGCCCTTACAGACTCAATTAATGCTGTTTTAGATGTGGGTCGGGTCCTTGTTGACAGATTTTTTGCTTCAATCTCACCCACAGATTCTCTATGGGATTAAAAATCCAGTGACTGTGCCAGCCACTGAAGTTTTCTTATAAATTTTAGATTAAACCATTTGTCAACCAACTTTGACCGATGACATGGTGCGTTATCGTCCTGAAAGATAAAATTCTGCAAGCCAATGTCTTGTGCAGATTGGACTCCAAAACATCCACATATTTCGATCCATTCAACATGCCATCAACAATGTGCAGACGGTGAACACCACTTGCTGATAAAATACAGGACCATAACATCATCGAATGTGAGTGCTTGATTGTTAAGGCTGGGTGCAGTATGCCTTATATCTTTCACCAGCCCGACGACGTACATATTATCTCCATTATTAGCGGACATAGTAACAGTTGTTTCATCAGTGAAAATTACATTTTTCCATTCATCAACAGTCCAATTCCTGTGTGCCTTTGGCCCAAGCAATTCTTTTTTTGAGCTGTTGTTGTTCAGTAAGGAAAGGTTTTCGTGAAGCTTTTCGTGCAGTCAGTTTATTTTCTTGTAGCCTACGACGAACAGTAAGTGCAGATGCAATAATGCCCAATTCATTCTCCCACTTATTCCTTAAATCAGTGGCTGTTTTAAACCTTGATTTTAAGGGACAATGAATCAACATGTGATCATCACGTTCAGTACACAGCCTTGGTCGACCTGTTCTTTTGCTGTTTCCCACACATCCAGTTTCTGCAACTCTTTTAATAGTGTGCAAGACAGTGGAATGATCACAACCACATTTAACAGCAATTTTACTACTACTGAATCTAATTCCACTTAGTAGTTCTAATTCTGACTATTATATAGCTCTAATTATTCTACTATTCTCTTTTATGTGCGATATTTCAAAGTAACTTGTACAAAAATCTAGCGGATAATGCTTACCTTGGCATTCCTTTCTAGCGACGGGAACATTTCACGCACATGTTTTCCGGTCTTTATTGATGTTATTGTCCTAAAGTCGGTTGTATGCGATGACTGGCTTTACTTCTCACACTTTTCGCTGGGTATACTCATTGGATCTTTGCCTTAGGATTCAAACACATCAATTTTTACCGTTCTTTATACTCGAAATTTTCGCCCATACTCTGGGCATCTTCAGGAGCGTGGCGACTTTACCACCGATGTTCGTGGTTAACTTTGCGCTAATGGAGTCCGATACTCCTTGTTGCCATTCGTCGGAAATACTTTCCTGGATATATTTTGTGATCAAGCCCGGCTGGCGCCATCTATGTTTCGTTAAGAACACTTTTTTTTTTTCTTTTCTTTTTTTTTCTTCTCCTATCCTGGTTTTCTGTTCGTGGTTAACTTCGCGCTAATGGAGTCCGATACTCCTTGTTGCCATTCGTCGGAAATACTTTCCTGGATATATTTTGTGATCAAGCCCGGCTGGGCCATCTATGTTTCGTTAAGAACACTTTTTTTTTTCTTTTTCTTTTTTTTCTTCTCCTATCCTGGTTTTCTTGTCTTTTTGCCGGATTTTCCTTTTGTTGTTGTTTTTCTTGTCTTATTAGTTCTTTCCACAGGCCGATAATGTGCTAGGGTCGTTCTGGTTACATACCCTTGCTTTATTTTTGTAGATTAATATTGCTTCTTCCCTAATCATTTGCCTTTCCGATTTTTTATTCTTTTTTAACATTTTAATTTCATCGAACTTTGGGAATGTCCGGTTTTCCATGCAGAATTGCGCTAAAGCAGTTTTGGCTTCTTTTTTTTGCCAGTTAGATATGTGTTGTTTAAGTCTTTTTTTTAATCTGTTTTTCGTACTTCCAATGTACGATATTGGGGGTATGTGTGCAATTGGAATTTCGTAGGTTCCTAATTCTTCTAGCATTTTTTCCTTTGTTTTTTTTGTTGACAGTCATACTTTTCACGGTGTGCACTGAGCTTCCTAGTTGTAAGTCGTATTTAGCACAGTGATTATTGATTTCTTTACTTACTCCTTCCAAGTATGGGAAAGCTCCAATGTATTTCAATTTTTTATTCCTCATCTTCCTTTGGTTGTGCACTTCTTGGCCTTCTTTACTCTGAGTCATATGCTTTTTACCCTCATGTATCCATTTATTAATTAGCTTGCTCGGGTACCCATACTCTTGTGATATTTTCGAGATAAACTCTAGCTCTTGATTTTTTAGCCTGTAAAAAAATCAAGAGCTAGAGTTTATCTCGAAAATATCTAAAATATATCCGCTAGATTTTTGTACAAGTTACTGAATCTAAGTTCATGCAAAGTAATAATTTTTGCCCTGGTTTGAAGAGGCAGGACCAATTTTCGAGTCTTTGGCATTCCGAAATTCAAAACAACAGGCTAAAAAACCAAGAGCTAGAGTTTATCTCGAAAATATCACAAGAGTATGGGTACCCGAGCAAGCTAATTAATAAATGGATACATGAGAGTAAAAAGCATGTGACTCAGAGTAAAGAAGGCCAAGAAGTGCACAACCAAAGGAAGATGAGGAATAAAAAATTGAAATACATTGGAGCTTTCCCATACTTGGAAGGAGTGAGTAAAGAAATCAATAGGCACTGTGCTAAATATGACTTACAACTAGGAAGCTCAGTGCACACCGTGAAAAGTATGACTGTCAACAAAAAAACAGAGGAAAAAATGCTAGAAGAATTAGGAACCTACGAAATTCCAATTGCACACATACCCCCAATATCGTACATTGGAAGTACGAAAAACAGATTAAAAAAAGACTTAAACAACAAATATCTAACTGGCAAAAAAAAGAAGCCACAACTGCTTTAGTGCAATTCTGCATGGAAAACCGGACATTCCCAAAGTTCGATGAAATTAAAATGCTAAAAAAGAATAAAAAATCGGAAAGGCAAATGAGGAGGGAAGAAGCAATATTAATCTACAAAAATAAAGCAAGGGTATGTAACCAGAACGACCCTAGCACATTATCGGGCTTGTGGAAAGAACTAATAAGACAAGAAAAACAACAACAAAAGGCAAAAAAGACAAAGAAAAACCGGCAAAAAAGACAAGAAAACCAGGATAGGAGAAAAAAGTTAAAAAAAAAAGTGTTTTTAACGAAACATAGATGGCGCCAGCCAGGCTTGATAACGAAATATATCCAGGAAAGTATTTCCGACGAATGGCAACAAGGAGTATCGGACTCCATTAGCGCGAAGTTAACCACGAACATCGGTGGTAAAGTCGCCACGCTCCTGAAGATGCCCAGAGTATGGGCGAAAATTTCGAGTATAAAGAACGGTAAAAATTGATGTGTTTGAATCCTAAGGCAAATATCCAATGAGTATACCCAGCAAAAAGTGTGAGAAGTAAAGCCAGTCATCGCATACAACCGACTTTAGGACAATAACATCAACAAAGACCGGAAAACATGTGCGTGAAATGTTCCCGTCGCTAGAAAGGAATGCCAAGGTAAGCATTATCCGCTAGATTTTTGTACAAGTTACTGAATCTAAGTTCATGCAAAGTAATAATTTTTGCCCTGGTTTGAAGAGGCAGGACCAATTTTCGAGTCTTTGGCATTCCGAAATTCAAACATCACCAGGAATTCTGCATAAACTTCCGTCAACTGACTACAAGCAGCTGTGTTCTAAGTTGGTAGACAATTCTACATCCCTTTATATCTTACCAGCAGACGTCGGAGAAAGCTATAGTGGATTAGAGGGGCGCGAACGCTTTTACAGAACTAGATTTTTTAGTTTCCTCACTTGCACATTTTTGCTTGTAACTCCACTTCTATTACTGGTAATAACATTCTGTAAAAATATTTGAATTCAGCATAAAATTTCCCTTAAAATGATGTATAACATGTCTTCCTGACTTTACCATTACATTGTATAAGTTGACTTCAAACATCAAAAATTGACTTTCGGTCTACTGGTGCAGGACTTTTGGCCGCGATTGTACATACATTAAACGCAAACAAAAAAAATAGAGGCAAAATTTTGCAGGAAGTTCAAGAGTTCTGCACAAAAGTGTACGAAACAAATGATATAGACAAAGAAATATTCAGGCTCTAAAGTGTCTCCAGTTTTCCTGGAAAAAGTTATACATGCAATTAAGAATGTGAAACGGTGAAGAGCTCCACAGGAAGATGAAATTACCATTGACATTGTACAGGAAGCCAAATGAAGACAAAAACTGCACTCCAGCCCAAGTTTTCTCTAGATGCCTCACTGAACGGAAGATTCCTGATGACTGAAACAATGCTACAATGATCCTGCTATATAAAGCAGGAGAGACCTTAGGGATCTTAAGAACTACAAAGCGAACAACCTCCTTTCAGTTTTTTACAAGATCTTTGCAAAGGTACAATTACATCACATGAATGAAACATTGGACATGATGCAACCAAATGAACAAACTGGATTCAGGATTAGCAATGGCACTATAGATCACATCCACATACTGAGAGAACTACCGTATATACTCGCGTATAAGTCGAGAACTTTGGGACAAAATGAGAACTTCAAAGTAATGGGGTCGACTATACGTGGGGTCTAAAAAATCGTAAGTCCAAAAGTTCTTCCCGTGAGGCAAAAGGCAATCCATCCCAAAAAAAAAAAATGCCGATGCGGTATTAATTACGAAATCGCAACCCTCCGAAAGAAAAAAAAAGAAAGAAAGAAAAAACGCCGATGTGGTAAAATTACGAAATCACAAACCTAAGAATTTCTCTGCGCTTTGAGAAGTCTCTCTCCTGGCTTTGCGTATCCACAGCGCAGTCACAGCCGCGCATAGAAAGCTCCGCCCTTCCGACTACCAGTTGATTGCACTGATCTTCGATGTAACGGCAAAGAATATCGCGCGAAGCATTTTTCTTTGGTAACGGAGCCATGCGACGGCCAGTGTTAGGTGTTGCTTGTTCTTAATCACACGTGTCTCGCTTCTCCTATTATGGGTGACACGGATTGTGTAAAGAAACGGATGTCCTATAACGCAGGATTCAAGTTGAAAGTGGTTTCTTTTGCAGAAAATACTAACAACTGTGCTGCATCACGTCAATTTGGCATTAACGAAAAACTGATTCGAGATTGGCGTAAAAAAAAAAACGGACTTGGTGAAAATGCCAAAATCGCAAAAGGCGCTGCGCCGTGGAACGACATCTTTCCCAGAGCTGGAAAGTGTCTTGAATGATTGGATTGTGGGCTGCAGACAAAATGGTTACATTGTAACGCGAACTGGTATACGTTTGCAAGCAATGAAGCTCGCAAAAGGTGAAAAGTTTGCAGCCGCAAATAACACTTTTCATGCCTCACCAGGTTGGTGCACAAGGTTCATGAACCGCTATGGGTTGTGTCTACGCCAGCGCACCAAAATTGCACAAAATTTACCTCGTGACCTCGAAGCAAAGATAATGGAATATCAAAAGTACATAATTCAAAAGAGAAAAGAGACTGCTTTTGAACTTTCCCAAATAGGGAACATGGATGAAACCGCCATGTGTTTCGACCTTCCTGGAAATAAGACGGTGAAACAAAAGGGCGAAAAAAATATCTTGATCAAAATGACTGGCCACGAAAAATCCAGTTTCACGGTTGTTCTTTCCTGTTTGGCCGATGGCAGTAACCTACCTCCAGTAATTATTTTCAAACGCAAAACTCTACCGAAAAGCGTTGCCTTTCCGTCTGGTGTGCTTGTTCGTGCCCATGAAAAAGGATGGATGAACAAATCCGTAACAATTGACTGGTTAAAGAATGTGTGGAACAAAAGGCCAGGTGCACTTTTGAGGAAACCTTCTCTTTTGGTGTGGGATATGTTTGTTGCACACCGTTGTGCAGAAGTGAAAAAAACTGCAGAAAATTCAAAAACAACTCTTGCTGTCATCCCAGGTGGGTTGACATCTGTTCTTCAACCACTAGATGTCTGCCTTAATAAGCTCTTCAAGGACAATGTGCGGAGGTATTGGGCAGATTGGATAAGTTCCAATTTGCCGACTGAAACCAAGGGCGGAAATCTAAAGAAGCTGGATATTGTTTTGATTGCGCGATGGGTCAAGGATGCTTGGGATGCGATACCTGCGGAAATGGTCGTGAAATCATTCAAGAAATGTTGCATTAGTAACAAACTTGATGGCACAGAGGATGATGAGATTTTTATGAGTGATGATGACAGTGATTCTGATGACACAGGCATAGATGGGAATACTGATGTTTATGATGACGCGCCGATGACAGAGAAAGACTTTTTTGAACTGTTTTGCAAGTCTGACTCGGAATCGGATTTTGAAGGGTTCCGAAGAAGTTTTTGGGTATGCAAATTAAATTTAATATTATATATATATAGGAATGTAAGGTCAGGTGATGCGTAACATCACAGCCTCTCCTTGACAAATGTCAACCCCGCCTTCTCGTGGTGCATCCTGTTCCCACTAAAGGGGCTCTGACGACCGCAAATAGCGGTATAATATACCATCGGGATCAGAGGAAATGCTATCCCACACTCACCAACCCGCTTGGCCAGCGTGGTGAGTTATGGCCAAACACCTCCAAAATGACTCTACAACTTAAATCTTGGCCCTCAGTCTCCGGCAGCTGGAATGTACCTGGCCAAGGCAGCGGCCAGTGCGACATGAAGGCAGAGGGTGCTAAGAATCCCCGGAGGACCGGACTAGGCTGCCATTTGATGCTGACCTTGGCTACCTACAACGGACGCTCCCTATCTTCTGATTCAAGGCTTCTTGAATTGGAAGAGGAACTACAAAGGATCAAGTGGGACATCGTCGGGCTGAGTGAGGTAAGGAGAAAAGGAGAAGATCTCATTGAACTGAAAAGTGGACATCTCTTCTATTATCGTGGGACAGATACTGGCAGAACTAGTGGTGTTGGATTTATAATAAACAAGAAACTGAAGGATAAAGTGGTAGAAGTTGAAAGTTCCTCTGACAGAGCTGCACGACTCGTTATCCAACTATCGAGAAGATACCAGGTTCAGATTATTCAAACTTATGCACCCACCACAAGTCATCCTGAAGAAGAAATTGAAGAATTTTATGAGGAAATTCGTCATCTAAATAATAAAGGTAAGCAGCACTTGAAGATAATTATGGGAGATTTCAATGCAAAAATAGGGCACCGGCAACAGAATGAAACTTCAGTAGGTAAATTCGGTCACGGCAACAGAAACCAGCGTGGAAATACTCTCGTTGAGTTTGCAGAGGCAGAAGGATTTTTCATCTTGAATTCCTTTTTCAAGAAAAAGCCACACAGGAAATGGACATGGAGACATCCAATTGGGACGACAAGTGAAATTGATTTTATTATGTGTAACAAAAAATTCGTCATCGAAGACTGCAGTGTGCTAAACAAGTTCAACACAGGTAGTGACCATAGATTGGTGAGATGTAAGATGCACCTCAACACTAAACTGGAACGTGGCAAGCTCATAAGACAAACAAAATGTATTGACATAACCAACCTTAAAAAACACCATAATACTTTCAAGTTGGAACTGAAGAACAGATTCTCTGCTTTGGAAGGCCTAACATCGGAAGAAGTGGATATTTCTGAAGTTAACAGAAAAGTAACCAAAGCTCTTATGGAAACAGCAACAAAATTAGCTGGGTCTAAGAACAAGTTGCATGTAAACAAATTATCAGGAAAAACCAAAATGTTGATGCAAAAAGAAGAGAGATGAGGACAACTAAAGAAGATGTGACTTCCAAAGTGGAATATATAGAGCTATGCAAGACAGTAAGAAAAAGTATCACTGAAGACGTAAGAAAATTCAACTGTGAACTAGTAAGGAAAGCAATTGAAAACAACCAAAGCCTAAAGATAGCAAAGGGACATCTCAGTAAGGGAAGAAAACAGATTATGGCTCTGAGAAAAGAAGATGGTTCTATAACAAGAAATAGAGGCGAAATTTTGACAAGAGTGAAAGATTTCTACTCCAAACTATATGAAAAGGATGATACATGTACTCCAGACATCATGAAAGGTACCAGAGTTCTTCCAGTCCTCCCAGCAGAAGTTGCTCATGCAATCAAGAACATGAAGTGGGGGAAAGCTCCAGGAGAAGATGGAATTACTATAGACATCATACAAGAAGCAAGTGGAGAAATTGAAACAGTACTCGCCCAAATTTTCACTCGATGCCTTAATGAAGGGAAGATTCCTGAGGATTGGAACAATGTTACAATGATCCTGCTACATAAAAAAGGTAACATTGAGGATCTCAGGAACTACAGACCTATCAGCCTCCTATCAGTGGTTTATAAAATCTTCACTAAAGTTCTTTCACACCGCTTGAAGGTAACACTGGACATGGCTCAACCGAGAGAACAAGCTGGATTCAGGAGTGGCTACAGCACAATAGATCATATCCACGTACTGAGAGAACTAATTGAAAGAGCGAGGGAATATGAACTTCCATTGTGCATGGCTTTTATCGATTATGAAAAAGCCTTTGATTCGGTGAAACCATCAGCAGTTACCACGGCTCTGAAATCCTGCGGTATTGAAGATGCATACATTAATATTATTAATAACATCTATGAAAATGCAAGTGCAAAGATTCGGCTGTTTGAAAATACAACACACATAAAAATTGGAAAGGGAGTGAGACAAGGTGACACCATATCTCCGAAGCTCTTTAATGCCACATTGGAAAATGTCTTTCAATCACTGAACTGGGAAAACAAAGGGATAAAGATTAATGGAGATTATCTAACCCACCTTCGTTTTGCTGATGACGTAGTCATTTTTGCAACTACCCCATCAGAGCTGCAGAGTATGACCCAGGAACTTGCTGACAAGAGTAAAGAAGTGGGATTAAAAATGAACTTTCAGAAGACAAAAGTGATGTTCAATGCTTTTACAAGAAATGAAGATTTATCGATTGATGGAGAAAAACTGGAGATAACAGATACGTATGTTTATCTTGGACAGCAGATATCAAGTGAGGGTCACATTGATGAAGAAATTAATCGGCGTACAAAACTTGCCTGGAGAGCTTTTGGAAGAAACAGCATAATTTTCAAGAGCAATATGCCGTTATGTCTTAAAAGAAAAGTGTTTGATCAATGCATCCTTCCAGTGCTTACGTATGGTGCAGAGACGTGGACCTTAACTAAAAGAGACATACAAAGGCTGCAGACAACTCAAAGAAGCATGGAGAGGTGCATGCTTGGTATAACCAGGAGAGATAAGAAGAGGAACTCGTGGATCCGAAAAATGACGAGAGTGGAAGACATCATGATCAGAGTTAAATCCCTGAAATGGCAATGGGCTGGACATACTGCCAGAAGGACAGACCATAGATGGACAGCCGAAATTTTAGATTGGATTCCAAGGGACAGGAAAAGACCCAGAAAAAGACCACATGGAGATGGGTGGATGAAATTCGTAAATATGCGGGAGTGACATGGAGGAGACTGGCACAAGACAGACCGTTGTGGAGGAAACTTGGGGAGACCTTCGTCCAGCAGTGGATTGATAATGGTTGACAATGATGATGATGATGATGATATATATAATTTTTTCCGTTTTCAAATGTTTTTGAATAAATTCATTGAAATTTTTTTTTCTCATTCCGGGATTGACTTATACGCGAGTTTCCGATTTCTTACGATTTTTTCCTCTGAAAGTGGGGGGATCGACATATACACGAGTTTCCGATTTCTTACGATTTTTTCCTCTGAAAGTGGGGGGGGTCGACTTATATGCGAGTATATACGGTAGTTGAAAGAGTGAAAGAATATGAACTCCTATCTCAGTATGTGTGACTTTTATTGAACTGTTCACTACAAACACCATATGTTCTTGTGATTTGTAAATGATTTTACAGAGCAACTAGACTAGTGTTTGCGACAATTGGCAGCACAGACTGCTAGATATGTATTGCCATGGGTCGAAAAATGTGGTCACCTGGTGGTCCAGGGCAACTAAAACAATTGTCCAGGCCACCAGGGAAAACATCACTGAAGAACATGTAATTCAAGTTTTTGCAAGCCCCAGAAAAAAAAAAAAAATGAAGACCCCCCCCCCATCCCAGTGAAGGACAAGCTAATGATCGAGAGTAAAACATTATTTTTTGGACAGAAGTGTACATGACATTGATACTATACACATACATGAAACTGACTAAGGAAAAATAAGCTGAACTTTTTAACCGCACAGGTGAAAAATGAGAGCGTGCTGCTAAACAGTGGGAACATAACGCCGCGTGAGCAAGACAAAATTGTTCACTGAAACTAATTATGTAGATATTAAGCTGGAGCACACACACACACACACACACACACACACACACATATATATATATATTACATTTAACAGCAATGCAGAATAAATGTAATACTGCGGAGAAGAAAAAATGATTATCAGCAAAATCTATGCTTTGTTCGATTTCTGTTTTAAGAAAGTTTTCCTCCATTTTGAAGCTGCAAAACAAGTATTTTAAGAATAAAATTATATTTAACAACACTACTGGGCTGAAAAAACATCGCGAGAAAAAAGGATTACAATTACAAGAAAAACCTTCACTCCGTCTAACTTCCGTTTCCAAAAGTTTTGAAAGTCGGAATTCCACCCATCGACGAAAAACGACCCCACCACCATCACTACCAATCCCTCCCAAATTTCTGTTCAGTTCTGCATCGATCTCGAGAACCATCCAAGTGACAATGGAAAAGGCGGAATTCTTTGAATCGACTGAAGAATCTCGTGCCTGAAGATCACAGGCAAATTTTCGCACCAACTTCCATTTTCAAGCTGAAATGCAAATATTTATGGAATAAAATTATATTTAACAATAATACTGTGCAGAAGAAACATCGCAAGAAAAAGAAGTAAACGGGAAAAATTTTCACTTTGTATATAACTTCCGTTTTCGAAAGTTTTGAAAAACGAAATATAGTCATACCTTCCAACCTGAGAAAATTCAAATGTGTAAAATTGCGTGCAAATGACATTTCTAATGAGTTTTTCAAAACTATGCACGAACAACATTTATAATGATTTTTTAACTATGCGGAAATAACATTTATAATGAATTTAGCTATGTACAAGTAAAAATAAATGCAAATATTTGTGCATTTTATAATTTTTAGATGTTTATAATATAAACAAATTATATCACATTTTGATACCATACTCAAAGTTTTCCGTCGTCCGTAGCGGACCGACGATTTCCAGAGCATAATCGATGCTTTCCGCCGTCCGTAGTGGACCTACGTTATCGATAGCATGCTTGATGTTTTCCATCGTCCGTAGCTGACTGACGATTATCATAGCATACTCGATGTTTTCCGTCATCCGTAGCAGACCGACGATTTCTGTAGCATACTCGATGTTTTCCGACGTCCGTAGTGGACTTATTATTATCATAGCACACTCGATATTTTCCGTCGTCCGTAGAGGACCGACTATTTCCATAGTAACTACGTAAAATCTGCAGTAGTTGGAGTCTCTGAATCTTTCTTCCCACCACATGATCTTTATTCAGCGTCAAGCATAACAGTGTGCACGGAGAATTTACTGTGCCAAAGTCCCGACGATGACGACAGGGCACGGGTGTTCTGGCGCACAATTTCGCAAAATTCCCATCTCTGTTATATATTTTATTTATAGGGATATTTTTAACAAAAAATACAGAAAATTTTTTAAATCCGGAAGAAAAGTTATTCAGGCCGTAAAACCGGAAGACCGTATAAAAAAACCGGAAAACTTCCGCAAATTCCGGAAGAGTTGGCAGGTATGATTTACTTGAAACATTAACAAACATTTCTCAAGGAAGATTTAATTTTTTTTTAACTATACGGAAATGCGTAAAAAAATAGCGATCTATACGTAAAATCGCAAAGAACAGTTAAAATGCATAAATTTTACGCGTAATGCGTAAAAGTTGGCAGGTATTTAATGTCATCTCCAGACCAAAAAACGACAACCCCCCCCAACTAATCCTCCAAAATTTGTTTAGTTTTGCGTCGATTTCGAGAATAACCCGAATGATGACAAAAAAAAGCGGAATTCTGTGAACCTGCGGAAGAATCTCATGTATGTATATATTCCACCGCTCCCACCCCCCACTGGTCCAATGTTTTGATTCTGGCCACTAAAAAGGTTAACTGGCCACCAGATTTCAGAATATTTTTCTACCCCTGCATATTGCAGCAGGTTGCTGTCTAAATCAGCTTTGCTTTATAACAGGCTTCATTTTTCAGATGTGCATTCAATTTTTCTGACAGCATACTTCACGGAAAGCCAAGTTTTGATCCTTTATCTCAAAAAAATAAATAAATAAATAAATAAATAATGAATTTTCAAAACAAAGAATCATTGTATATTGTTTAGGAAAACTGATAAGTGAATGTTGTAAGCATTTAGATGTTCTGAAAGTGGTACATGTTTACAGAAAAACGGTGAAATGGATTTTTTTTTTTTATTGAGAATTTAACGACCACCGTGAGCAACTCAATGGGCTATAAGTCATCCGTCCCTAACTTAGGGTCACCAGTTCCAGGGAATGGAGAGAACCAGTGCCATAAGACATGCCTCACCGGGATTCAAAACCGGTGAAAATATTTTTATGAAGACAGAGATTTTAAAACAGATATGGAAAGTTCTTGGTATTTTTTGACATTCAGATGTGGAAAAAGTAATCCATACAGTGAAAAAAAAGTCCCTTGATAAATCAAAGTTAACTCGAGATATGCACACAAACAAAAACACTACTGGACTGGATTCTTGTAAAAAATCTGAACATGAAAATTTGTGTCAAGATGATGTTTCTTGCCATTCAAAAATTTTACTGTATATTTTTTTATTATAAAACATGTGGCCAGCAGCACCCACCACATGCCTGAGGTTTCATGTGCATTGTTCCTATTAAACAATTTTTCAGGGAGGGTTATATCTCTCATGAGTAACCTAAGGCTATAAGAAATTACCCATTTGTAAATGTAGGTCTATTTTCAAGGGAAGGGAGAGAACCAGCATCATAGAACAAGCACAGTGGCACAGCAAAGGTGACTGGGTGCCCAGGGCAAGATGCACAATATTTAATTTGTGCCCCTTGGAAACAAAAACAACACAGACCATTGAGAAAGTGGTTTAGGGAAATGACTTGAGCATCAGAAAGCACTTACTCAAGAAATATTTGTTCAATTTCATTATTGAATTTATTCTAAAAGTTTATTTATAGCAAATTTAATTTCATAATCATACCATAATACACTTTTTTAAAAGCATTCATTTTAACTAGCGACATCATTAGACCATTTCAAGGGAGCTGAAGCCCCTCCAATCATATTTGAAGATCTCCAATAATCTTTCAACGTTCTCCAAATAAGTTTTTCATTTAAGTACAAAAAAAATATTTCTAAATCTTTGCTAAGTTTTGAATATAGATGTTGCAACACCTGCGTAAAGTCAGGTGTTGTAACGTGGTTTGTATATTTTTTTCACTTTTCATCCATACATTCTTTTCAAGAGTTGGCAACACTGTATGAGCCTGATGGACGTGGAAATCAATTGGATGCTCAAAGATTCTGGGTCTTGTATGCTGCTCTGTGGTGAATATTTCTTTATTGCTCTTAACTACTTAAGGATCACTTATTAACAAAAACCATCAAAAAAATTACCTGTAATTTTCATTCAAGAAATTTACTAAGTTTCTACAGGAAATATACAATTATTTTAAATTTTTGAACAAAATTTAAACTGTAATAAAAAGATATCATATATACTTGCCTATAAGCCTATCTCATGTACAAGTGGACCCCCTTGTACATAATTGGACCCCCTTGTATTAAAAATTTGTGAAAAACCTTGACCCACATAAGTTGACATTAAATTTCAAGAGTTTGGAAAATATATTTATTGAAATGAATTATGCAAATTTCTGAGATTATCTTCTGTAAAAACCTTTGAAGT
This sequence comes from Macrothele yani, assembly GCA_039090855.1. Lineage (NCBI taxonomy): Eukaryota > Metazoa > Arthropoda > Arachnida > Araneae > Macrothelidae > Macrothele > Macrothele yani. Next base: position 150,730,699 of record CM077010.1, on the reverse strand, counting down.
ACGATTCACTATCAGAGTTTAAAAATAACTTCAGTAACATCCAGTGTTCAAAATTAGCAGTTGTTAGTCGTATTTTGCCACTTCAAACTTGGTTTTTACAACTAAATATTTGTGCTTGGTCGTCAAATTTGACGACTAGGTTTAGTGCGCTAACCGAGCGTTTCATCATCGCGTTTCATGTTCCAACGTCATTCAACTCTTGCCAGTTTATGCGATGAATAAAGGAGCGTGCCCATTGTGATGATGCTACTTACTAATGAAGTCGTCATGTGGATGCTGGGCATATGATTGGCCAGTGAGTTAGTCAAGCAATTCCAAAGATTAAAATTCAGGGCGGGATGGCTTGATTTCCGCCGAAAATTTTTAAATCCCCTCCGAAATAAAGTTGTTTGTCGAGTCTCTTGCCTAATAACTTAACAAAATTTTACGAAAAAATATATATAAATATAAAATCTTAGGTCCGTCTTTGGACCACTTGCAAACTTTGCGTGTTAAAAACATATCCTATGTGAAAATCCGTGCGTTAGAAACAGTTTCAAAAATTGCAATGGAATGCATCGTTCATGTCGGGAACATAAGCAGTTTATGGACACGTGAATCAGCTTCCACATGTAGCCGCATGAGCAGTTCATTTTGCATACGAATCAGGAATGAGATTCTTCCTCGGATTCGCGGGATATCGCTTTTTTTCACCGCATTTCGGTTATACTTAGATTGAAAAAAAAAACTGAAGATAATGCTTTATTTTCAAAGAATTAGTGTGTGAGTATGTGGGATGGGGTCGTTTTTCGTCTGGGGAACGATATTCGCGTTTATCTGAACTTTCGAAAGCAAAAGTTAAATGAAGCGAAATTTCCCCTTGCAATCGTAAGTTCTTTTTCTCGCGAAGTTTTCTCTGTTCAGTATTGTTCCTAAATATCAATCTATTGCATAAATGTTTGTATTTCAGCTTGAAAGTGTAGACAAGAATTTCCGATAACGGAAGTTCGACAGAGCAAAAATTTTCTGTTAAACTTTAGGCATGACTTTCTTCCACGGATTCAAGGAACTCTGACGTTGTTGTCATGATCTGCGTCGTTCTCGAGAACAAAGCAAAACTGAAGGTGATTTGTTCGGGGTGGGGGAATTTTCCGGTTGGGGACAGAATTTCGTATTTCAAAAACGGAAAGACTAATTGCAGATTTAATCTATAATCATTTTTTTTTTTTGGTTTTTTTTCACAACATTCCCTCTGCCCGGTATTATTGTAAAATTTAATTTTCTTTGATAACTGTGTTTCAGCTTGAAAGCGGGAGAAAAAATTTCCGAAAACGGAAGTCTGATGGAGCGAAAAAAAATTGTAATCGTAATTTTTTTCGTGATGTTTCCACTGTCCTGAATTATTGTAAAATGCTATTTCCCTCCATAAATAGTTGCAAAGTAAAAAACTGGACATTCCTCTTACCAGAAAAATGGCTGAATCAACCAAGTCTTAGTTACATGAACTGTAAACATCTCATACATAGTATTCAAAAAGATACTTTTTTTCAGAGCTGAAGGAAAATATGTTCAAAAATAATAAATTAGTTGACCCTTGAATACTAAACTTGCACATCACAATGTCAAGTGAAGGTTTATTTTATCTTTTGCGATTGAGATAGACTGCAGATTTCCTCCCTCCACAATGGAACTCTTTTTGACGTTTGAGTGTATAGAATCTGAATCTGTGAAGCAAAAACACACACAAGTTTTGGTACAGTCTTTCAAAAGCCTGACAGACCAGTTTTTTTGTTTTTTTGTTTTTGTTTTTTTTTCAGAAATGAATTAAGACGCAGTTATGGAATATTCACTATTCAAACATTGGCCCAAGTCTTGATTTCTCTGCCACAAAAGTCATTGATCTGTGATGGAAAGATGTTACACTAGGAAGTACTAGACGGCCAGATTTTAAAGATTAAATTTGCAAAAACCTATACACATTAGGGTGGTCCTTATTTACACAGTAATTTTTTGTTTTAATTTTTAATAGTCTTACCCCCTAATATTGTTGTGTCTGTCAAAAAAACATCACATAAAAAATTTGGTGATGATTAGAGATTTTTATGACGGGTCACATCGAATCCAAACTTCGTAAGTAGGTTGTATCGGCAGTTAACATAAGGAATTCAAGGATATGACAACGCTTGCAAAATTTAAATGCACACAGCAGACGAAAAAGAAGTCCACAGGAAACATCCATCTTTCCTGCTTCATAACCTTGCAAGCGTGACCACCTCCTTCATAGATTCGAGCATGCGCCATTGGAACATAGTACAGGAATTCCCCTTATGTGATTGCGCGCTCTGCAGCAATTGAACGCACTGATCTCCAGTCGCCAGTAAGTTAGTGTAATGTAACAACAACAAAACAAGTATGAACAATGAACATGGCTTCAGCTTCACGCGCTTCAGTTGTAACTCGCAAAAACTCCGAAGTCTAGCTGGTCGGGCAAGCAAGTGATATTATTCCGGATAAGAAGCTCCCGTCGAAAGGAGAGGTTCTGCATTGTTTGCTCTTCCTTATAAAAACGGAAAAGAACGCAGTTAAGAATGCTTCAAGCATTATAACGCAAGAGCTCCTGTCAATCTGGGGAAAAGCCCGAATACCTATCATAGCTGACTACAACATCATCACGAAGGTTCAGAAGGAGTACAACCAGTGGCGTGCTCTTTGGAAGGGAAGTTCTTGGCGATCTGAACCGCAGATAGATAAGGAAAAACTCTTCACCAAGGAATTGGCCAATCTTTTCGATATCGCCCATGCCAACGCCCTTGACATGATTACCATTTTTGAAGACAGAGTTTCTATTGGGCCAAAGAGAGAAGGGAAGGATACATTTGTGGAGAAGACAAAAAGTTAGCAAGGCAGGAAGCCTGAAAGAGAGAGAAAGAAGACAATTTTGAGCGACTGAAACAAAAGCATGCGGAAGAAAGGGATCAATTATTTGCAATGGTTGAACTAGCCTCATCGAGTAGCAGCAGCGCTGAAGAGGAAGATCGCAAAGCAGCCACAGCAACAGCGGGTTCTCCAAAGAAAATGAAACAAGTGAGAAAGAACATTGTTTTGCCAGCGCTTGCCTCAGCACTTGATCGCACTACGGTGAGCGACCGAAATGCAGTCTACATGCTTTCAGCAACTGCTGCCACTCTGGGACATAATGTAAAAGAATTTTTGATCAACCGTAGATCAAGACTTGACAAAACTGCAGACTTTCTGAAAAAAACCTTCGATGCCCAAATTCCTCTCACAGTCTACTGGGACGTGGAAATCCTTCCGGAGCTCACAGGGACAGGTAAAGTGGGCTGACTGCCAGTTCTTGTTTCTGGGACAGGAGTGTCAAAACTTCTTGGCATTCAAAAACTTCACTCCGGAACAGGTGAAGAAACTGCCAAAGCTGTGGTGGATTGCCTAGAAGAATGGGGGATCAAGGATCGCATTCAAGCAATGTCATTCGACACGATTAGTAACACCGGTCACAGGGCAGGGGCTTGCAAACTTATTGAATTCAATTTGGGAAGAGACCTGCTGAATCTCACATGTGGCCACCACATTATGGAGATTATGGCCCACAGGGTCTTTGCCGCATGCGACATCCACTCTACTGGCCCCGACATCCTGCTTTTTAAGCGCTTCCAAAAGCATTGGCAATTTATCAACCAGAAGAATTTTGAAGTCATCGAAGAAGAGGTCACGGAACAGAAAAAAATGTTATCAACTTCTGTGAGCAGCAGCTAACTGACAGCCAACCACCCGACAACTACCAGGAACTGCTAGAATTGACTATAATCTACCTAGGTGCCAGTCCTTCCAGAGGAATCTGGTTCATGCAGCCTGGAGCCCTCCACCGGGCTAGATGGATAGCTCGTGTCATTTACGCAATAAAAATATGCCTTTTTCATTCTTAATTTAAAATGACAAAACGTGAGCAAGCCGCCATAAAGAAATTTGCAGCTTTTGCCGTTAGCTTGTACATCAGATCATGGTTTGTGGCCCCACTGGCAGCTGCTGCCCTAGCCAACGACCTTACTTTTTTTAAACAACTGGTGACTTATAATGACAAAGTCGTGTCAAGTACAGCTATTAAAGCCTTTTCCAGACATCTGTGATATCTGAACGAATTGTTGGTGTCGCTGTCTTTCTTTGACTCTGAAGTATCCTTGACAGTGAAGAGGGACATGATCAATGTGTTAAATAAGGATGGCACGGATAACCCTGCAAAGAGAATCAATCTGATGGTGACCCAATGTATTCATGAAAAGACGGTGGCCGACTTTGTGACCAGCTCATCCCATTGTATTTTCCAAATGCTGGACATAGACACCGAGTTTTTGTCTGTTGACCCCAGCGAGTGGGACAGATCATCCGATTATCAATCAGCAATGAATACTGCTAAACCCATGAAGGTAGTAAACGACTCAGCTGAGTGAGGAGTGGCGCTGATGCAGGACTACAACAACAGCATTCTCACAAATAACGAAGACCAGAAACAGTACCTGCTGCAGATTGTGGAGGAACATAGGAAGAAATTTCCAAATGCACTAAAAATGACCGCGAGTGACAGTAAACAGCAAACTCAATAATAATTGAAGAGTGTTTAATGTTTATTTATGGACAATGGACAATGCCATTCCTTTATTTACTTTTACAATAAAAGAATTTAAGAGGCAGATTCTTATGTAACGTATCATGTTTCATTAAGTAAAGAAATATAAAAGTTCTAACTCCATGTGACACCTCTTAAAATTGCCAGATCAGCTGAAAGTTCAAGGTACATCACTTTCTCAATCCAGTGAATATTTACAGGAAAGAAATGAACAGTTTTAATCTTAGTTTATAAGGACCACCCTAATACACATCCATAAATATTATGAAGGTAGTTTTTTGTCAAAATTTTACTAGGAAGGTATGTTTTACCATAAAATAGCAGAGCAAAGGCCAGCTGCATGGGGAAAGCATTTAATTGCATAAAAGCAACTTACACATGAGGTGAGTGCACAGCTTCTTATCTTACCCAATGCAGTTGACATTTGCTCGGCTATTTTCTGGTTAAACACGCCTTCTTACTAAAATTTTGGCAAAAACTTATTGAAATATATTGTACATATATTTTTTTTCTCGAGGTGCAGAAAAATTCCTGTTTGCTTAATATTCAGACTGAAAGATAAAACATTTACATCCAGTACTTATTCTTTTGATTTTAAGCTTTTAAGCTATGGTAAAATGAATGGGAAAAGAAAATTCAATTTAAAAGAATCTTGGTAAGTCAATTTTAATTTGCAAGGTATTTTTTTCTGCACACTTGTGTAAATATTTACGGATTTTCATTTTGGATTTTACAATAAGATAAATGTGTGTGGGGGGGGGGTTCCATCAAAAAGCATTTTGGCAAATAAATTTTAATTTGTACAATATTGTTTCTGCAAACTTGTTTAAGGAGTTTCATTGCTGACCTTATTACTGTGCTTTCATTGGTCAAATTCTCACTGCCATTAGATATTACAATAGTAAGTTACCAACAAAAATATGAGCATGTTATAATTTTTAAGAATGGCAATTAGGAATTACATTTTGGCACCTAGAAAAAGAACAGTAGGAGTTTTTTTGACGCCTGCCTTTGATTTCCTAATTTCTAACACTGGTAACATCCATTGCATTATTCATGCAGCATTTTTTGAGAGACTTTAGAACTATTTCTGGTGAAATTGCATCCCACAGTTCTTTCACTCAAGAAGTAACCAGGCCAAGTCAGCTTTTTTTCCAAGTTTTATCACCTTTCGTAAAGCACTGTGCTATTGCTGTTTGATAGTGTGAATGGCTTTCGCCAGTGCAGAGCAGAAAACGCACACACCAACGTTTGTCGTGAAAACTCATGAGAGGAGAGAGATGCCTGACTGGCTGTGGCCCACTCCAACAGCTAAGCAACTCACTGTGTGTCTATACCCTGGAGCAGAAACTTTTTCAGAAGTCTGCCTGCAATGCAGAAAGGAAAACTTAAAAAACTGTCTGCAAGGTAAAGGGATGCCTCAATGTTAATTTTGCCATACAATTTATTGTTCTGCACTGTGACAAAGCAAACTTTTAAAAAATAAGCCAATTTGCGATTGTGATAATAGCGAAACTTTGCTAACAATAGTCAAACTATGATACCTTTTCCCTGATAAGAAATACTGAAGAAATTAGAACTATTTTATTTCATTCAGAACTTAAACATCATTCTTTAAATAAGTTTTGCTTTTTTTTAAATAATGGTCAGAAAGTGTATATGAAATAAATCATTTGAAATCCAAGTTTGTTTGTTTTTATTTTGTATTTAGTTAATTGATTAAACTTCAACTCCCTTTTTTGAAGGATGTTTTTCCTGATAGACATTCTGCCCTTACTATTTCCTGCAGCAATTATGTTGTACTAGGGGCCTCACCAGGTGATTACTTAGGTAACCGAGTTAATAGGGGGGATGAGGGGAGGGGGATCATGTCAACTTTGGAAACAGTGCTTTTGCCAAATTTGTAAAACAGGGGTCCACATAAGATTTTTGTTTGAAACCCATTTTGTGAATTGACTAAGAAAAATTTAGTGAATTTGTGAAAATGTGATGGGAGCAGTTTCATTGATACTAAAAACCCCATAATATTAAAGTGAGGAAACTGGCAATGGTTCTTGTAAGGCAAAAAACTTCTCACCTCATCAATCTGAGGTTAAACTATCTGGAAGAAAACAATAAAAAAAAATTGTGACCATCAGCTTCCAGAATGTCGCATAATGCGAACGTGTAAAATAGAAGACAGATGATAAAAATGCGCAAAAATATGGTTTTTGAAAATACATATATATATATTTGGTTGTTGAAAAAGTCATGACACATTTTAGCCATGTTTTGCAAAGGTTGTTTATTGATAGAAAGAACAAAGATCAATCAACGATATAATGCCCGTTTCGTTCAATAACCTTTTGCCATCTTTCAGTGAGCTGCAGAATACCTCATTCATAGAAGGACCTGTCTTTCATGGCAGAAAACTGTACAAGGTGCTGATTTACAGCATCATCTGAATTGAACGTTATACCACGCAAGGACTGTTGGAGAGAGCGAAACAAGTGGAAGTCTGACTGCGCAAGGTCAGGCGAGTATGCTGGGTGGGGCAACACATCCCACCCAAGCTCCAATAATTTTTGGCGGGTGATCAAACTTGTGTGTGGTCTCGCGTTGTCGTGATAGAACACAACACTACGATGAATGTGCTCTGGACGTTTCTGGATGATGGATTCGTTCAAACTGTCCAATTGCCAACAGTACACATTCAAATTGATTGTTTGGTTCCGTGGTAGGAGCTCGGAAAACACGACACCTTTAAAATCCCACCACGCTGAGACCAGAACCTTCCACTGATGAATGTCTGCTTTGGATGTAGTTTGAAACGAAGCAGCACATCGGGACCAAGACCGTTCGTGCAGCACATTGTTGTACACAATCCCCTTTTCATCACCAGTTATCAGTCACTTCAAAAAAGGATCGTTTTCCTCACGTTTAATGAGCATATCGCAGATGTTTATATGCGCTGTCAATTGAGCTTCTTTGAGTTCATGAGGAACCCACACATCGAGCTTGCTTACGTATCCCAGCTTCTTCAGGTGGTCATGAACGCTTGAATGATGGATGTGCAATGTGTCTGCAATCTCTCGTGTCATGTAACGTGGGTTTGACTCGATCAATACCTTGATTTGGTCGTCATCAACCTCGGTGGGCCTCCCAGACCAAGGAGCATTGTTGAGGTCAAAATCACCAGCACGGAATTTTGCGAACCACCGCTGGCACTCACGTTCTTGTAGAGCAAGCTTGATGCGCGTCCTTCCCTTTACGAAAGTAAAACAGTCAAATATGGCGAAAATGCACAGTTTGGTCTTCATCTTCAACTTGACGTCAAATCTCTGCAAATCAACCAAATCGCTCATTATTCCTTTTAGACTGCAGCTAGAACTGGCACCTGTCAAATGCCATAGCAATAACAGAGCTGCCCTCTAGTACTTCCAAAACTTCCCAACCGCCATCGGGTGCCAAAATATGTCATGACTTTTCCGACAACACAATAGAAAGAAAAGAAAAAAAAAAAAAAACACCTTATCAATCTAACTGAAATGAAGCTATCTGGAAGCGAAAAGAGAAAAAAAGTTGTGAAAATGGGATGTCAATGGCCACAAAAATAAAGTACACGCTTTGAAAATATGGCTCTCGTAAAAAACAATAGCCTTAATCTAATTTTCAGTTAGATGAAAGTTTAGGCCCCTGTGCCAAATAAAAAAAAGAAAGGAAAAATTGGGACCATTATCTTCTGAAATGCCACGTACCAAATGTGCTTGGTATATCACTTCCTAGATTCAAACTGAAGAAAAGCAATTACAGTCAAACCTCGATTTAACAAACTTCAAGGGACGAACAGTCTTGTACGTAAAATCGCGGAATTCTTTTAAATCAAGGAAGCCTTTCAAATGAAAGTTTAAAATTAAGTTAGTGTTCATTACAGAATACGTAAGCAACTAAGTTCTCTTTGTTTCAGTTTTTTTTTTTTTTTTTTTTTGATTGGAGGTTTAACGACCACTGTGAGCAACTCAATGGGTTATAAGCAGTCGCCCGTCCCTAATTTAGGGTCACTGGTTCCAGGGAAGGGAGAAAGCCAGTGCCATAAGACAAACATAACATCCATGCCTCACCGGGATTCGAACCCGGACCCCTTACGGACGAATGATCAGAGGCCAGCGCCTTAGACCACTGCGCCACCGGGGCGGCTTCTCTTTGTTTCAGTGAAATTTAAATTATGTACAGTACTTTTAACTACGAATTTACTATCAAAAATGTTATAATACATACACATTTTCTTTACATATTAAATACATAATTCATAGATATTAGACTTCAATGTGTAGCATCACAATTTAAGCGTACTTTAAAATTGCACGAAAAATATGATAGTTGTTTTTTTTCCGAGCATTTAGCTTCTTAAATAATGATTTCAGTATCTTAAACTGCACAAAACCAAACATTAATTAGTACTAATTAACTTGTAAAAACAGAATATGTATTGATTGACTTTTTACACTGTAAAAAAGAAATGCTTTATGAAGATTGCTTATGTTTTTTCTGAAGGTTTAGCATTATAAATTGGAGCTTCAATTTAATGAAGTGCACGAAAAACATCATTAATATTGAAGGGCATCAAGTACTTTTTAGCACATTCTATGCTGTTACCAGCATCACTAAAGCAGCTAACTTTCAGTTCTGCTTCATCTTCTTCATCAGAATCTGATGCATTTAGTCCGATCAGTCAATCGAAAACATCATCAATGGATTGCATTTCAGCTAACTTCTAACGTGAAAATGCTGGTTAACATAGTTTTGTGGTTAAAAAATAAAAAACGTTCGCTAAATTGAGGAAATGTGTTTGTTAAATCGGGAAACGCCAAGCATTAATTTCAATGTGGTTCCGTCGGGACCATAAAAAATGTACATAAAATCGCGGAATTCGTTAAATCGCAGTCAGTTAAATAGGGGTTTGACTGTATATCTCATCAAGTTATCTGTTTGAAAAATATGGAAGAATAAAAGCTAAAATAAAATTGGGAGGGGGGACAGCTGCCTGTGTGATTTATTTTTACAGTTTTGTGTCTGGAATGGGAGCCAACGTTAAAAACACATGAAAATTTCCCAACTTCCTTTATTTTAAAATTTAAAGAAATGTTAAAAACAATGTTAAGAAAATAGAAAAACAGTCGGCACACCTTTCCAAGAATTTGAGACGGGTGTTGCACTGCTTCTTCTCCTGAGGTGTCCAGTTTGAAAGATGGTGTTACTAAGGCTATGACATTAGAGAGAAGAGTTCCTTTTTTGCGACATCACACAGAAACCCAGGCTTCTGACTGGTTTTCACTGCTGTCGTGTATGATGTCAAACATTACACCAACGTATCAGGCCGTGTAACATGAGACTGATGTCACAAACGGAGGGAACTCATCTCTCTAATGGCATGGCCTTGTACTTTCTAGCCAGCCTACGCGTTACACGGCTGCATATAGGAAGTAGGTATTGTAATCCATGTTTGGAAACAAGAAATTTTATGGTCTCAATTTGAAATGGATTAGGTTTTTTGCTTTTCATATCAGCATTATTTATTCTCATAGGTAAATAGGCAAAGTCATCACTCTTTCCACATTTTTTTTTCTTTAATTAACACACAGCAATCGAAAAATTGTTTTTCGACACCGCTGGGATTCACAAATCCCAGATCTCTCAATAACCAGCCGAGTGCGTTCTATCTGGTGGGGCTTAACGACACAAGCTATTTAATTATAGCTAAGAAATCCAAAGGGCGAGAGAAATGGTGAAAATCTTCCTAATACGTGGAAACAATGAAAATAGATAAAGTCATCACTCTTTCCACTTTTTTTTTACTTAATTAACATACAGCAACCGAAAAATTTTATTTCAACACCGACTAACCTGTGCCATTAAGCCCCACCATATGGAGACGTCTCAGTTGCTGAGCCCATCCCTATGGATTTGTGAAGTCAGATGCTTGCAGATAAACACACATAGAGCTGTGGATTGTTGGCACCATAGCATAAAGCGAATGCACTCGGCTAGTTATCAAGAGATCTGGGGTTCGATCCCAGCGGTGTTGAAATACAATTTTTCGCTGGGTGTTAATTAAAGAAAAAACGTGGAAAGAGCAATGACTTTGTTTACATTGTCTCGAAGTATTGGGGAGATTTTCCCCTATTCTCGTAGGAATCCTACTCTGGGGGAAGGGGGGAATATTTCATAATTTATATATTTTTTGGAAGTACTTTTAAAGAAGGCGTGGAAAATCGTGGTCAAAAACGGATTTGTTTTTGTTTTGTTGACATACAGAAAGCTGCCATCTAAAACGTAATCTGTTGGTAAATTCCTCGGGAGAATTCACGTAAGTCCAGCCCTATTTTTTACTCACCGGCATATAAGCCAACCCACCAACTTTGAAAGCAGGATGTCTTCCAAAAACTTTCGGCTTATATGCAGGTATATACAGTAAATTTCATGGAAAAGCCAACCTGCTGGGATTTGGTATCAAAATACTGGTTTGTCGACATATAAATTCCTTCACAAAATGTTCAAAACATTGAATAATACCCAAACTTAAAGATGTTTCAAGAAATCAAAAATGTGAGGGAGCATGATCTAACACAGCAGGCAAAATTTCATGCCATACTGATCCAGGTAACAATATGGCTCCATCTCTCTCACTGCTGTCATCAGATTCATTATCTATACTATCAGAAAATTCGCTTACTTCAGAATCACTACTGGATTGATTAATACTAAAATTATCATCCAAATCGCTTGCATAATCCGACTACATAACATGCACAAATATAATTCTTTTATTATGTTCTGCAAACAAAATAAAAGAATTTGCCAAGCTGCCAATAATCACAGAGATATTCTCCATAATAAAACACATACATGTTAGTGATGCAATCTAGTGTTCCAAATAAGAACTAAAACATCAGGAACTTTTTCCGGGCACAATGAATCAGTTGTGTTTGCACAATTCAGTATGTAGCTTCTTTAACACTTTAGCCCGGCAGTATCATGGGCATGAGAAATAGAGATCAACATCTCAGCCTGTCAAATTGACCGGAGCGATCAGTAAGGGGTTAACTCCACTGCTGCACTGCTCAATACACTTCACTGCAGCAAAGCAATTGCCATAGTCCTTCGAATTGCTAATGGTGGGCATTAAATCTTGAAGCAAAAACAATAAGGAGGTGAACCTTCAACTCCAACGAAATTATTTTTTAATGTGAAAAATGTACGTAACATCATTCCAACCTTTTCAGCACCCCCATGGACTAGCACTCAGGGCAACTGTCCCACTTAGCCACCCATCGCAATGCCTCGGAAAACACAACACCTATGCCTCACTTAGGACTCGAACCTGATCCAACTTGAAAGATCATAGGAAACAATGCATTTTTGAGAAACTTAATAAAAAGTGAGCTGCTAAAGTTGGCTTGTGACATCAGAATTCCAACTACAGCCCAGGTGTTCATTATCATTACTTTGAGCCCAAACTTGAGTGGGAGAAAAGAAATGCATCCCATTTTCTTGAAGAGTCGATCTATAAAGTGCATCATGCCAACTTATTTATTGAGCAGAGCACTGTTTTTCCCCATGTGTGAGTTGGATGACAGAAAATGTGCTAGCTAATTTATAATTTATAGGAGGGTTTTAAAAAATGCAAATAAATTCTTTAGTAATGAAAAAATAATCTGACCTCCAGACACTGCAGACAGGCATATTTTTAAGCTTGCCGAGTAAAGCAACTTTTTCGCCTGGCCACTTTGTTTTATCAAGTCAAAATTTTTATCTTTACTTGGAACCTGAGGTCTTAAATTAGGGATGGGAGACTGCTTATATGCCCCCCCCCCCTCCCCTTTGCAATTTCAATGAGATCTTGTTAATCATAAGGTTTGCATCTTTGAGCAACACAGTTACACGGGTACATTTGTGACTGGGTAAAATTTGGAGAAGGGTACCTGACATTTTATCGTCCAAAAAAGGAGGCAGCAAGGATTTTAACAAGGCAAAACAGGGCACAGTGTTGAGCCCCGCTAAAACGACCTACGGGGAACACTAGCTTTACTATCAGACCCCAAAGCATTTCTGTTTCAAAAACAAAACTAAGCACACTTAACATTTTATAAATTAATAAAATTACTGAAAATATAGTTTGAATTTGATTCATAAATAGAAGAGGAATGAAAACATAACTCTACACACATTAAACTTGGAGTACAAGGTATGAGTTCGCAGGTCGTCCTTGTCCCAATCAGAATAAAAACAAATGTCTTTAGATAGTAGTCTAAAACTTGCAACAAAAAGATATCAGAAGTAAAATCACTCATAGGTAACATTTCCCATGCATTAGATGCACTTCACATTGGGGCACAGATCTGTGCCACTTGTAAAGATGTGAAGTTCAACTAATGCATGAAAAATGCCACCTATGAGTGATTTTACTTCTGATATATTTTTATTGTTAGTAAGTTTTAGACTACTCCTTTTTTTTAAGACATTTGTTTTTACTCTGACTGAGACAGGGACAACCTGCAAACTCATACCTTGTACTCCAAGTTTAATATGCACACAGTTATGAATGCATTCCTCTTCTATTTATGAAGTACACTGAAGTGCCATAAAAACTGGTACACCAGTCTAATACTTGGTAGGTCCCCCAAGGAAGCGCAGGACTGCAGAAATACGATGGGACATGGACTCCACTAGCTTCTGGAAATATGCTGTACAAGGTCTCAGATTCCTGTGTTCGATAGCACGTTGCATGGCATCCCAAATGTGTTTTATCACGTTCAGATCTGGAGACTTGTGTTGGAATGGCTACACCCCAAACTCAGATGAATGCTCCTCTAACCATAATGTGGCATTCCAACACTTGTGTGGAGGTACAATGTCCTGTTGGAACAGGCCCAACCCATCAGCATGAATGCAGGACATGAACGGGTGTACCTCGTCAGAAAGGAGAAAGGATGCTCACATAGCATTGGCCGATCACAGATGTTTGTAGACATACCAGGGGTCCCAGTGAAGTCCAGCTAAACACACCCCATATCATTATGGACCCCACACCAGCCGGTACAGTTCTCTGTTGACAGGCGGGATCCATGGCTTCATGGGGTTTAAGCCACACACAAATCCTTCCATCTGCCCGATACAGTTGGAAACGCGACTCATCAGACCAGGCTATTTGTTTCCAAGCATCAAGTGTCCAGTGGCAGTGTTGCCGTGCTAAAGCGAGACGCATAGCTCTGTGTCGTGCACCCATCAAGGGGACTTGAGTTGGGCATCGGCTCCCAAAGCCCATATCCTGCAGGGTATGTTGCACAGTCTGGACGCTGATGCTTGTTGAGGCTCCAGCATTGAATTCCGATGATATCTGCAAGAGTATTGCATGCCTATCACGTGAAACATTTCTTGACAGCCGACAATGGTCACGTTTACCCAATGTCTTTTTACGGCCACACTGGTATCGTAGGTTGGAGGTTTTGCCGGAATTCTTGTAGTCACGGTACACCCTTGCAATGGTCGTCCGTGAAAATCCAAACTTCGTTTCTACCTCCAAAATACTATGGCCCATCTCACGAGCGCCAACTATGGCACCATGTTGAAAATCACTTAAATTGTTATTACTTGTCATTCTCATGCCAAAAACAGCTCTGAACAGCTGGCAAAGATGTCTATCGCTTTATATACGCACTAGCGGATGCAACCGAGTATGCGCATAGGTGACGTTGCTATGAATTTTGCATAAGCTCATCTGTACCAGTTTTTCTGGCACTTCAGTGTACATGCAAAAGATATTTAAATATTTAGCATGTTCTTAAGTGTTATGTCAAGAAGACATCACAATTTGACTTTTTTATAAAATTACTGATTTTCACATAATCAGGGGAATTTTTTCACATACTACGTGATTTCTAACATCTAAACACTTCACATTTGTTTTCTTGTGAATTTCTATATAAGCTGTTTAAAAATATGTTCAATTTTAAATTCACTGGCTGCTGTTTACAAAACAAACACTATTAAAATAATGGCATAGTTTTTAACGTACTTACATATGTGAGCATTAAAAATGTTACTCAAAACTTACTTTCCAATTTTTTGGATCTAATTTTCGGAGGTAATTAGGATCAACTAGTAACTCTTCACTTTCTGATGCCTCATCACTTGACATACTATCCAGAACATCATGAGACAGGTTAATATTTTTCCTGTTAACACACACATGCTCGAACCATCGGCCAACAGGTTCAACTCTCACTTGACAAAATTCTGCAAGGAATAAAACAAATGCACATTATTCAATATGGAATTTGGAAGTTTCATAATTGTTATTTTTTTAAGAAATGTTCACAGAGTGGAAGCATATTCTAAGGTGCACAGGACCAGGTGAAGAAAAGAAAATGTGGTTGGTTGGTTAGTGGATTTTAGTGGCGCAAGGGCCAGGTTTGGCCAAAGAGCGCCAGACAAAGAACTATCAGCCACAGAATTTTAAAAGCATGGAAAATGAGTAAGAGTAGACAGGCTTGTTAAAAGTTGAAAAAGAGTATGATGAAAGCTGGGAAGACAAGGTAGTTAATCAGATTTATAAAAAAATTCACTAATTGAGGGACACGAAAAGTCACCACTCTCCTCCCCCACACACTCCTCTGCAATGCTGGCAGAGGGCGGGGACGAACTGTCACTCTCCTCCCCCCATGTTCCTCTATGATGTTGGTTGAGGGTGGGGACCTCGCTGAGGCCGAGACAGTTTGATGGACACTGCACACCTTTGCGGATTGAGGGCCGGGTCTTCCGCACGTGCAGGCTGTCTGCTGGGAACCGGAAGAGGCGGGCGTCTTCAAAAGAGAAGGCGCAGACTCAGCTGGTCGAATAAGCTGGAGCTCGGTGAAATCCACCTGTGTCGCCTGTTCAACGGTAGATCTCTTGGCAAGTGCGGCGAGAGCTACAGGGCGCGGAACAAAGGGCTGCACGGGTGGTGGCAGAGACTTAACCACTGCGGCAAAACTACGCTGACGGATGGTAGGTATACCCAACCTGGCTTTGGCAGCAGGGTACGAGAGGCCTTCCAGGGTCTTGAGACGCTGGATCGCCATCTCGTCCTTCCATTTCATACAGCTGCGGGAGTAAGCAGCATGGGCCTCACCACAGTTAACACAGCAGGCCGCAGAAGTGCAACCTTCCCCGTCATGTTCACCGGAGCCACAAGTAGCGCAACGAGCGGAACTCTTACAGAATCGTTGTGAATGCCCGTACCTCTGGCACTTGAAACAGCGCAGAGGACTGGGAATGTACGGGCAAACTCCACAGACCAAGTAGCCAGCCTTGATTTCGGTCGGAACTTTCGGGGAGTTAAAAGTCAAGATCACATTTTTAGACTTAATTAAAGAACCATCACGCCGGAACATCATACGACGTGCAGCAATAACACCTTGGTCTGCAAGTTCAGTCACTAATTCTTCTTCACTGCATGGCAAGAGATCAAACTCCGAAATAACACCCCGAGAGGTGTTAAGAAACGGGTGAGGTGTCACTTTGACAGGAATGCCTTGAAGACTAGAGAGGTGCAGAAAAGCGTTACTCTGAGAAACACTGCAAGTTTGAACAAGCAGGTCCCCAGAGCGAAGCTTCCTCACAGACTTCAAGGGGCCAACCGCAGCGTCCAAAGCTTTAGAAATGAAAAAGGGAGATCTGGTGGACAGTCTCTCATTCGGATCGATGGATTCTACAAGTAAGTGTGTAGCATGCGTAGTCACAGCAATCGAGGGAAACGACGCTTCGGAGCGACTGGTACAGCAGCCGAAGAAGAGGTTCCACATTCTTGGTCAAGGTCTAAAGACCGTTTAAGGGTATGAGACTTGGTAGGTTGAGAAGACGAAGGAGAGTCGGTTGCAACTATCATTTTCTCAGGTGACTTAAATTTGGAGTGTTTATGCTTGGGTTTACCCATGGAAAAAGAAGGAAGATTCGTCTGCAAACTACTCCACCCACCACCGAGCCCTACAAGGGAGAACTGGAGGTCCGCAAGCCAAGAAAATGACGCTAGACACAGTTCTGGAGCTTATACGTTGCAGATATAGTCCGTTGGCTGTGATCACACGCACTCGGCGGACACTTCGGCCTCCTGGT
The DNA here is from genome assembly GCA_039090855.1 of Macrothele yani. Classification (NCBI taxonomy): domain Eukaryota; kingdom Metazoa; phylum Arthropoda; class Arachnida; order Araneae; family Macrothelidae; genus Macrothele; species Macrothele yani. The sequence continues at coordinate 150,713,946 of CM077010.1, read as the reverse complement.
ACCGTCATGCCAACGCCTTTGGCATGATCCCACAGCCCCGGGCTCACCCTGCCGTGCCATACGACAAAAAAGCCGCTAAAGCCCGGTACACAACTTGGTACAAGACTTCTGACTAGAGGTGGGTTAGTCTCTAGCCTCCCGTTTACAGCGAAGCCGGGGTCGAAGAGGAGTGTTGGTACACAGGAGGCACTTAACCGGTCTCCTGCGACCTCAGCCGCCAGACATCCCATTTCCGCCTCACGGGTCTCCGCACGCGGCAAACATGCAGGTAGGTCTAGCACCCAAACCAGCTAAAAGGAAAAAAGAAATCCAAAGAAGACAAATCCTGGCAGGGAACCTAAACGGAATCTCAGCAACCTACGAACTGAGCGGTTAATATAAATAAGTTAATGGTGGAGGGTAACAAAACCACAAGACCGGGGTGTTAGTACATAACGTGGTAGCGATTAGGTAGAGAACACAACACGGGCAACTAGCCAGTGGAGAAAATAAATAAAAACGAAAAAGCGAGACACAAGACCAGCTCGGGAACGTGGGGCCGCGACTCCCCAACAGCTGGATGAACAGCCGTCCCTGCAAACACCAACAGCACCAAAATAAGAAAAAAACAAGCTGTGGCATGACATCAGATGTTGACCAGTCACAAGGTCAGCTCGGGCCGTGGGGGCGCCGCTCCCAAATAACTGGAAAACCAGTCATCCCCGTGCGGGGAAAGAAAATGTGGAGGTAACTAAAAGAATTTTCATACAACAGATAATTAAATGGAGACCAAGGAAATTTATTTGCTCAATTTCTTCCAATGGGTGGCATCAACAAATATCTACAACTATCATGATCAGGGGTAGACAAACCCCAAAATTTTCAGGTGCCAGCTCCTGTTTTTTTTCAAGCCCCAAAACATTTTTTCCAAGAGACATGAGGAGGAAATCACAATCGATTTAAACGAAAACTAAACAAACAGAATTGTGACCTTCAACAGTCAAAATTAATGCATTTTTTCTTAGATGATGTTCAATAATTCAGTGCAAAATCCAAAACTAAAACTAGGGAACATGTTATACACTTGTATTAATAGTTGCATTTCAAAATACAGGAGTCGATCAGGTTTTAATTTTTGAATTTAACAAAATGTATATGGTACATTTTGTTAAATTCTGCCTATTTTGTGAAATTTACCCTATTTTTGTGAAATTTGCATAGTTTGGTATTTAGAGTAATTTCAATCCTCTATGATTATTTTCTCACAGTAATTATAATTTCAGTTATTTTAATTTATTCTTATTCTATTGCTAATTGTGGTTCACGCTTTCTGAATCTGCAGCAAGTTTTCTGTTTTGATGATTGTGTACACAGTTGTTTTTTTTTTTTTGTTTGTTTGTTTTTTTTTATACAACTCTGTGGTTATGCTCCAGCTGAGATCTAGGAAAATAATAGTAATAATAATAATAACACTCCAGGTTGTATTAAACCAGGAAAGTTATCAAAATTTTTAAGTGCTGCAGGAAAAGAAATAACTAAAATAACATTAAAAAAAAAAAAAGTCATTTGTATGTGACAACCTAATCCCCCATAAAACGAACAATCAGCATCTCCTCCATCAGGCTTTTTTTCCTCATATGTAAATACATTTCCCAGAATCCCGGCAGAGATTAATCAGAGCAGGGATGGGCAAAAAATATTGGTGCTTTTGAGCATCATGTTTTTGCAAGTGATAATCGACGTTTGAAACTGGAAAAGAATATTTTCGACATGAAGTAAATGAAATTTTCTTTGATGCATTCTTTTAAAGGGGAAGGGAAAATAATCTTATATCATGAATTAGTGATTTTTTCCACCATTTAGTTCATTGTTTCATTACTGAAAATAGAGTTCTTTCCTCAATGTTACAGGATCCAATAAGACCCCCAACCCCCTTCCATAAAAAAAAAAAATCAAGATTTCATGACCGATGTTTGAAACTGCAAAGGAGTAATCCACTCGATATTTTTCTGCGATAAGTAAATTAATTTGTTTTTGTATTCCTATAAAGAGAAAGGGAATATCACCTTTCTGTGTCGTGAATTAGTGATTTTTTTCGATGCTTCATCGCCGAAAATCAAGTTCTTATCCTCAATCGAGGTTTACGATACATCAAGTGTTTTAACAGATATTATTATTACTCAATGTTGAATTAGTGAGCTATTGAACGGTGATTTATTCATCGATGAGCCCATAACTGCTGCAGACAGGAAAGATGCGAATTCTGTGGCTCTTTAGCAAAACATCAAAAATTTCCACCCATACTACAGATGCGTTAATGTTTCGGAAATGAGTATCCTCCGATGTGCTCATCCCCACTCTAAGTTAGACTTGGGAAATGCGTGCAGGGAAAAACGCTCCCACAATGCTTTGGGGTTCCTTTCAGCGAGCCTCAGCTGCCACTATGCAGCCCACGGAAGAGGCTCTTTCTTGTTGGCTGCGCTGCCGCTAGTGATGACACAGTGATCGATATGCATCCGTCAAAGACTGTTTTACTGAAAACATTTCAGAATGACGAAAAAAAGAAAGCACAGTTAAATACAATACTCAAAATGCCTTTCATACTAAAATATTTTTCTTAAGATAAAATTTTATTGAAAGTAAAGACAACATCACAGTTCAAAATATTTTGTGAAGATACTGTTTGAGCTAAAAACATTTTTTGTGAATGGTTTAAAACTCAGGCTTCATTCGCTCGTTTTATATGCTTACATTTTTGTGAAGATACCACCCAACGGTATCAAATGCTGCCTGGATACCCAGAAGCAGAAAGTACTTAAAACTGTGACATACTTCGCAGAACAAAGTCCCCCCCTCCCCCTGCAGAACATTTTCTTTTTAATCTTAGATTTCAGTTTTCTTTGTAGAATGTTTTTTTTTTTTATCTTAGATTTCAGTTTTCTTGTAGAATGTCTTTATTTGTAAAACATATTTTATTAATAATCTAAAGCAACTTATGGGAATTTACTAGGAAATGTTTTCATTTATAGCAAATTTTCGGAGAAAACTCTTCTTCTTCAGGCTGTCTTGTTGTTGTCACTTTCTTCAGGCTGTCTTGTTGTTGTCAAAAAGTGACAACAACAAGACAGCCTGAAGAAGGAGAAGAGTTTTCTCCGAAAATTTGCTATAAATGAAAAAATTTCCTAGTAAATTCCCATAAGCTGCTTTAGATTATTAATTCAATTAAACTAGGAAGCCATTTCTCAATATGAGCTTTATTCAAAAAAAAAAAAACATATTTTGTTAAATCTTAAATTTCAATCCCTGGGAGAACATTTTTTATCTTAAATTTGCAAGCGCAGCGCTCGGCTCACATGCCCCGATCTGCCGGTAGCTCTTCGTCTACACTCCTCACCCTTCTCCCCAGAGCACCAAACAATCCCTCACCCCTACCCCACATATCCATCCATCCACCCACCCACCCCTACTATTTGGGATGGTAGCCGATTGTTTCTCCCCGCACTTTTTGTAGGACCCTTTTCCCCCTCCCCTCTAGTATCAGGGCCTGAAAAATATCTGAAAAGTTACATGCCCAGCAGGGCATGTGCCAAAAATATTTACTTGCCCAGAAGTAAAATCTACATGCCCAGAAAAAATTATCTTTTAAGATAACAAAAAGAAGCCTCACTTTTTTAAAGTTAAAAATTATGATAAACTTTTTATACATCTTTTGCATCGCCATTTTAAAGTGTCTGTATTCAAAATGCACAAAAGCATACATCTCAAGTTTTAAGGAAGGTAATCGATGGCATTTGAGAAATTCAGTGATGATGCCATGTTCAAAATTTTTTTAAATATGTCCTTTGTTTTGCAAAAAAAAATAATCATAGTTAACTGTATAGCAGTTTAAGTAGTTTTTAACAACAATTTTGAATGTAAAAATTATTTACCTTTATCTCTTGTGCAAACAGAAGTGATTTTGCATCATAAAATATCCCAGTCGAAGACATAAGGACTGCCTTTGTTGTTTAGAAACCAAGGCAATCCTTATGTCTTTGACTACTGTTGTATGCACTTATAGTTATTAAATGTATATCATCACCTGACATCTCACATTCATTAAAAAGTTTGGAAAAGACCCAGAAGAAGACCAATGGGAGATGGGTGGATGAAATTCGAAAGTATGCGGGAGTGACATAGAGGAGACTGGCACAAGACAGACCGTTGTGGAAGAAACTTGGGGAGACCTTCGTCCAGCAGTGGATTGATAATGGTTGACGATGGTGATGATGATGATATATATATAAAATCTGGGTCTGTATTTTGACCACTCACAAAATTCGAGCTTTAAAAACGTATCCTTCATAAAAGTATGTGCATTAAAAACTAATGCTTCTCTGAGTTATGAATACTGCGGTCGGATACATCATGAATAATTAATTTATGGACATGTTAATCGGCTTCCATACGTGGCAGCCTGGACAATTCATTTTGCATGTCGCCAACTGCTACAAATCAGGCATAAGATTGATTATTTCACAAAATTCCGCATTTTTCATTTTTTGGGATCGATACAAAACTGAAGAGAATTTGGGGGAGGTGATTAATGTGTGGGGGGGTCATTTCCCATCGAGGAACAGTATTCAGTTCTTTAAAATTTTAAAATGTTCCCGTAATTGTTATTTCTTCTTCTTGCGAAGTTGCCTCTGCCCAGTATTGTTGCTATATATCAGTCTATTGCATAAATGTTTGTATTTCAGCTTGAAACTGTAGGCAATTTTCTGAAAAAGTAAATTCGACAAAGCGAAAATTTCCCTGTAATTTTCAGGCACGAGTTTCTCCTGCAGATTCGGGAAATTTTGGCTTTGTTGTTGTCATTTGCGCCATTCTCGAGAGTGAAGAGAATTGAGGTTGCAAGGTGGGGTGAGGGATGATGTTTTCCAGCTGTAAACCCAGTTCCGTCTTTCAAAACATTCGAAAACGGAAGCTAGATGGAGTGACGATTTCTCCTGTAATCGTAATTTTTTTTCTCGTGATTCTCTCTGTTCTGTATTAATGTAAAATATGATTTTGTTCAATAAATGCTTGTGTTTCAGCTTTAAAATGGAGGAAAAATTTCCAAAAATGGAAATCGGATTGAGCAAAGAGTTTGAAAAAAAACTGCGCTCCACTCAGAATAACTCTGACTTAGCTCCCATATGTTGTGATATTCAGAAAACAGCAGGCTACATAACTGATCTATTACAATAATACAGTATATATTTTGAAAATGAGGAAATTGTTGACATAATTATAAGAAGAGCGGGTATTTTATTGAATTTTGAATAATTAATACAAATTGTATTTTAATATTTCCAAGAACTAGTGTCAGTTCTAAGCAGAAGAAAGAATTGGAAGATCTTTCTAATTTCATTGAATTTTTAAAGGTTTTTTGATGTGTTCCACACACTGAAGAAAAAAAAAAAAAAGATTTATTCTTGGAGTATACTGTTTTGGTCACTTGGACCTATAGAAATATGCAAGAAAGTAGGACAAGTGGAACATTTTTTTTTTTTTTCAGTTTAAAGCTCTCTTAAAACAAGAAATGAAAGAAAGACATTTCAAAATTTATAAGTTTGCTGTTTTTATTCTTTCTCTGCCTGTCTCAGAGGTAATTTGTGAATCCTGGGGTTCAACAATTGACATATTGTATAAGTAAAAGACCCAACACTAATTTAATGACAGAGATGATGTTATAGTTGGAACAACTGATAAATGAATGTTTATAATGTCAAACAGAGCACAGTTTGGACATAAATCAATCCAAAAAATACTGACAGCTGCCCTAGTTTCAATGTATGGACCAAATTACCACAGACACTTTGTAAACAATTCATCTGCATCAGTGGCACACTATTTTACTTTAAAAGTTATTGACAAAATATCAAATTCTAAATACCCTGGTTCTAAATAAATTTATTTGATTTAAATAACATGTTATTTAACAAGGGGTTTCAACTGATGGTAATTTTTTAATGTTTGTTTTACTGTGATTTATTCACTTATTTTTTTTGTTTTATGAAATTTGGTCAAAGTGTTTCGTGCTTTGCCCGAAGAACCTTTACAATTTTTGGAAGTCATGTTGCAGAACACTGAACATAATTCTGCTTTTGGGCCTGGATAGACCTCTGAAATAGGTTTTCATTTCAGAAAGTTTAGCTTTTAATAATCTAAAGCAACTTATGGGAATTTCCTAGTAAATTCCTATAAGTTGCTTTAGATTATTAATTCAATTAAACTAGGAAGCCATTTCTCAACATGAGCTTTATTCAAAAAAAAGTTTAGCTTTGTTTTCTGGTGTATAACATTCATTAAAAACTGTAATGAATAAAACTTATAATTATAAGCATCCCATGCAAAACCAAAACTATGAACTTTTCTCATGCTCTCTTTGCCTATTATGCACACATCTCTTTCTTGGGCTAAAGAATTTTTTATTTTTGGAATATTAGTGGGGTGGGGGGCTTCACTTTTTGTCTGGGAACAGTATTGCATTTTTTAAAACAAACGAAAACAAAAGTTAGGAAAATTTTGAAAGGTGGAAAACGTGCATCTATGATAGGAAGTCTGCAAGATGGTTTAATAGAGTTCTAGGGGATATTGTTTCTGTCTGCAGGACCAAAATAAATCTGCGATGTGTGTCGGCCATCACCGCGTTTATGCTACAAGGATGAGTAAAAAATAAATCTGCGATGTACGTTGGCCGTCGCAGCGATTCTGTTACGGGAATGAGTACAAAATAAGCCTGCGATGTTCGTCGCCCGTCGCGGCGGTTCTTCTATGGGGATGAGTACAAAATAAATCTGTGATGTACGTCTGCAGTCGCCATGATTCTGCTACGGGGATGAGTACAAAATAAACTTGTGATGTACGTCACCCATCACCGCAATTCTGCTACAGGGATGAGTACAAAATAATTCTGCGAGGTAAGTCGTCCTTCGCGAGAAGAAAAAAAATTAGGATTACGAGAAAAATCCTCACTACACCTAACTTCCGTTTTCGGAAATTTTGAAAGGCAGAAAACTTGCATCCATGATAGTCTACAAGATGGTTTTAATGGGGTTCTGAGGATATGCAGGACCAAAATAAATCTGCGACGTACGTCGCTAGTCACCGTGATTCTGCTACAGGGTGTTGTGGCACTGTACTTTTGGTTCTCCTGTTAATACTTTGTTTGCAGGTCAGTTTCTATCTCACTGATACGCATATTTTGCAAATCTAAGAGGTTTTTTCCAGATTTTCCTGCCAACAACGTACAGGATACAACAAAATGAAGAGTGGATAATCAGGACCTATTTTCTGTAGCATATCACAGCTACAAGATTTATCGCTCTCCTGCCAACAATGTAACGCTTTCTCTTGTACCCTCCACTCGTCATTTCCATACAGCTACGAACCTTCCTTTTAACGAAGCAAAGCTTGCCATCATCATGGTAGTGATGCATTAGGCCTATCGTAGTGTCTCTTCACAGCATCGCACTTACAGGTAAATATTACGATAAAAAGCGTTAAAAACATGAAATTTCTGCACCATTTGCCATTAATTTCTATACTCTACTAACATTTTTCTGACGAAATAATTTAGTACTAACATTTTTCTGACGAAATAATTTAGGACGCTAATCTACACATTTACCAAAAATACTTTTGGAAAAAGTTGCTAGTGGAAAAATTTTGAATGTTTTAGGTGAAATGTAAAGTGCCAACTACATTGTGCGTGTGGAATAAAAGTCTGCGCCACAGAAAAAAACTTGGCGGCAGCGGAGTGCTGGAAAAAAAATCAATGGCTGCGCGCCCCTTCCCCAAAACTTGTTGAATGACTAACTGTAACTCACTCCTGGGTGAAAGCTGCAAGGCATTGCCAAGACTGAATTTTTTTTCAGTCTTGGAGGAGCAGTTTAAACTTACAAACATTGAATGCTTTCATGAGTATAGAGGTTGCAGGTCCATCTAAAGACAAGTTTGACCCCAGGCCTGCTGTTTTAAAGTAGTATCACGAAAAGACCCAAAACCCAGATCGTAAACCATACAGAAAATAGCTTATGATTTTGAATAGTGTTCTTAAATTTTGTGAATAAAGTTAAATAAAAAAATACTTTTTTAAATATTTGTATTGGAATTAAATTGTTAGAATTAATCTGTCAGGTCATGAAAAGGTGAGTTATATCTAAATATCTGTAATCTTTTCAGCATTACAATGTGACAGTTACAGGGGTGAAATCAAAACTTGTCATGGTTGACTAATGGAAGGGGACATGTCAAAGTTTATTTTGTATAATGTTAATAAACTTTTGCTAGTAGATAATGCAATTTTCTAGTAAAAAATAAGGCCACTAGCAAATGTTGCTAAGACTGCTAAAAAAAATGAAATTACAGCTTAACATCCATACCTCACCGTGATTCGAACCCACACCCATCTCAGACAAATGGTTGGAAACCATCGCTTAGACTATTGCGGCAACAGTGAGCTTCTAACAGTTTGGGAACAAACTACAACGTCCTTGTTATACTAGTTAACATTATGTGGTTGAGCAAAGGAAATGTTCTGACAAATTCTGTTAACTGCTTAGTCGAAACTGAGATATTTCTTCATGAAATTAAGAAAAAACCCACGTTTGTAGCAGACATAAGAAATCATTAGTTAACAGCTACTATATTTTCCTAAAATAGTATAACTAAACTAGTAATCCAAATTTCTTGGTGAACAATGAAAATCTCAAAGTATTCAAGCTTTTGCACATCAATCAGATGGCTTATTTAGTTTGCTGTCTACTTTCCTTGAATAAATCATCTGGTTCATGTGCAAAAGCTTGGAAACTTTGATTTTCATTCTACACCAAGATATTCAGATTATTTGTATAGTTATATTATCTGAAGTATAGTTGGTGTACAATTCCTCGATTATTTATTAATTTTCCTACTTATTTGTCACCCCGGTGGTGCAGTGGTCCAAGCGATGGCTTCTGGTCATTCGTCTGAGATGGGTCTGGGTTCAAATCCAGCCGAGGCATGGATGTTGTCTTTGTCTTACTGCACTGGCTCTCTCCCTTCCCTGGAACCAGTGGCACCAAATTAAGGATGGGCGGCTGCTTATAGCGCATTCAGTTACGGTGGTTGTTAAACCTTCAATCAAAAAAAAAATTAGTTTTCCTATTTTCAAGATGTGGGCATCTTTTTCGTGGATGTTTTTTTCTGTGGGCATTGTTTTGTACATTTCCTCACAAAGAGTTCAAAACTGAAGTAGAATAGTTTTACTATGGCCAAACCAGCACTTCAGAGAGCTTTGTGACAAAGATGTTACATCTTCTGGAAAAAGCCAGTCAATAATTTATCTTTTGAAGGCGACAGAACTATATTATCTGCATACAATTTGCATAGGTACTTTACAAAACCCAAACTGGCGTAATTGTTTAATTAAACATGCAATCATGTATGTCTGCTAAGATGAGGGGCCATAAAAAATGGCATATATCTTTGTCTAACGCCTGACCAGCAATTAGATCTGGGCTACATGGTCACTGACACATACCACGTTCTGACTAATCCATTTACTACGAATACCCATGATAATCACTTAATGTCAACTTCTGAAACGAGAAATTTCCACACAGCGAAGGAATCACACTGGAACTGAGTAAGCAAGAAGAGTAAACTAAAACAAGGACATACATACCCGATAATTTCGAAAACACAGTCACATTCTGTGCATCACAACCAGTAGAGAGCATCGTTGTACCGGCGGACACCATTATAAAGCTGATTATATTACACGAATGGGAACGTATAAACACATACAGAAAAATAAATGCAGGTGGATTAAATCACAGATACGAGGGAAATCGAGCTTCCCGCAATACTAATCCACATTAAAACAGAAAAACCATGCAAACATGGAGCAGCAGCCAGAAACGGCGGAACGACAGCAGCTGTGCTGATACCGTAGTTACGGTTATCAAAACACAAGAGAGCACATCAGTAGGGATGGGCAAAAACGATCGATGTTAAGCCACCGATAATCGAGGTTTTTCCCTCAATGTTGCGCTGATTGATACATCGGAGAAACCCCGATGTCTTGAAAAACATCGGTACCGGTGGAGGACGTGGGTACACCACAGATATCATATAAAGGACTAGATTGGCTGTCTGCTCTGATGAGCATGGGCTTGCGCTGTGATAAGCATGGAGCCACATTGAGCGGGTCATGATGGCGGCGGAGCATGGCACGTTACGCAGGATAGTTTGGACTTGGTTATTGTATAAATCATGGTGAAAGCTTCCTCAGATAAAAATATTACTCAGAGAGACGAAAATATAATTGCTGTTACTTATTTGCCTCTTTCCCAATGCTGAAAACAATACATATATATATTAAAATTTAAACCTGGTATTGTATACAAATATAGAAAATTATTGGAAAACATTTTTAAGAAGGTAATGCGGCATCGATTTAAAATAATGTAAACGCAAATAATAATTTATTTAAAATCAATAAGTAGCTATTAAATCCAGCAAACTATTGATTTGAACCCGAAAAAAAAGGCTTCCACATGCTTTACATAGAACAGCTGAAATAATGTGAATCTTTTTCCTTGCTGCTATTACCTCTGTCATTCTGACTTATTTATTATGTTTGCTCAAAAAGTTTTTAATTTCACCAAAAATTTTGATATTTCATCTTGTTATGCACTAAGGAAATTTCAGTTTTTAACATTTCACATTTATTTGGGCAATATAGCAACGAAATGGCGTATTAAATGTAAGCATTCATTAACAAGGAACGTCAAAATCATATCTCTCAGCAAATTAAAACTAGCGTGATATTTTTTTATATCGCAGATACTGGAATGTCTTCTCTGGAATTTAAGACCTGGACGAATCTGAAATAATTCAATATTTTGCAAGACCCTTGGCATTCTAGTTAGCACTAAGGAATATTACTGTTTTTTACTTAAATTTTATAACTTCCGCCGCTAAATGGGTACTAACTGCTTTGAATCTCAATATAAATAGAAAATCGCACTACCAAACTTGTATTTCTTTGACTTAATGCAAAGTAGCCATGCTTAGATGGATCGTGATGGCCCGCTGAAAATGGCGCCTACCTTCTCACGCCTCATGGGCTGGGTGTCCAATCTAGCTTCTTGTATATGATATCTGTGGGGTACACCCACACTACAGTGCCTAGAAGAATTAGTGTGTCGTGCTCCCTAAGATGTCCCTCACGGTTTTGTGACCAATCGTCACAAAATGACAGAGGGCGCTGGTATCGGAAGTTACGTTAGGATGCTTCATCGGCTTCATGTTATTCAATGGTGGGAAGTTTGTTTACCAAGGATTTGCTGCCTTACAAAACTTCAAATTTTCACAAAACAAAGGTTAGTGGAGGGAAATCTTTTTGGCAGTATCTTTGCTAACTCGTTGTAGCTCGATCATAACAGTAATACACTAGGTAATTCAACAGTTGATCACTGAAACGCAATAGGCTTATTCCGGTGTTAGTTTTATTCAACTGTGAACTGTGGATTGTTTATAACGAAATTTATTTCCGAAATTAGTAACTTTTTATTCGTGAAGATGTAGAAGTTGATCAAGTATTGGCTGTCACGCGTTAAACCTACTGTGTGGTTAAACTTAAGTGCAGTACTGAAATCGACTGCAACAGTTATAAGATCATAAGGAAATAATGTCAGCTGTGAAAGGACTGGTAAATTCTGCATTAGCAAATAATAAAAAACATAGAAAACGGAAAAGGCAAAGCAGCTGTTTTGTGCCAGGATGTAATACTGGCTATAAATCCTGCAAAAATAAAATATCACTCTTTGCTCTCCCCAAAATACCTGATATGTTGAGCAAATGGGATAAGGCAATTCCCAGAGCTGATAAGAAACTTGATGAAAGTTGTGTTGTATGTGCCTTGCACTTTGAATCTAAATGCATGGAGATGCATTATCGTTCCACTATTCAAGGTAAGGAAGTTCTAACATGCGGAGACAAACCATTACTCAAGCCTGACGCCATACCTACTATTTTCCCAAATTTACCGAAATATTTAAGTAAACCTTTACCAAACAAACGTTCTACAAGGATCCTGCACAATTAACAGTTTACTAAATTCAGTTTCGTATGCAAATTGTCAAAAAAACTTTTTGAGTCAGTCCATTAAATTTATACTGGAAATAGTAGCAGAGAGAAGACATTCAAATACAGTAATAATATAATTGTGATACTTCGGTTGTAATTGTGATTATACATATGGATTCCAAATACTGCATGATTAGTTTTACATCCCACCTACTTTTATATCTGTGCTGATATACACAGTCATAGGTATTCTGCATATAATACTAAACTTGCAGCATGTTTCTAATTTCTTAAAGAAACCGAACAAAATTATTGTGTTAACATGTACTGCATATCGGATACTCCTGAAGAAATGAAGCCTGTGCTGATACACATAACTAGGCATTCTTCGAACCAAGTTTGAAACAAACTGTTCAAGTGTAATTTTGTTATTTATTCATAACAAACTAATAGATTTAGATCTTGCATAATCTTACAGCTTTGTTTATTTAACTGCAACAGATTATGGTAAGCTTAACTATCCTAAAGATTCAGTAGTGTTAACTACCATTGCCTGCTATTGTATTTTCTTGTGGCTGTTAAAGGAAGAACATGAGCACAAATTTATTTCTCTCACATCAAAAGGAGATTATCAGTTAACTCTGCATCAGCCACAAGACTGTGTGAAAGTGCAATCAAAAGCAGGACCACAATTCATTATTACTTATTGCAGGGCTGGGAGTGAAATATGTGATCGAAAAGCAGAACATCTATTCAATGTTACATATTGAAAGGGAAATGTGCAGGTTGAATGGAAACAATTTTAGCTATGTACATTTTTTCTGGTCGTGTAGAAAATAGATCTGTGAAGGCAGTACAAGAAGAGGTAAGCATGAAACAAATTCATAATAATATTTTTTATCACAAATGTTTAAAACCAGCATTCTGTGTCCCACTATTACATGGAAGTTGGCCATGTATTCTAATAAAACATCACTGCCTTGAACTTTAGCTTTGAGTCACCCTGAAATTTCTGTGCTTAATCTTTTCAGTAACAATTCATTAAGAATTTAATTCTCCTGACATGTATGCACATAGGCGTAGTGTGACCAATTTTTTTTTCTGGGGGGGGGGGGGGCACGGATAAGTGTAAACTGGTGTTTTCTTGGGTTGGGAGAGCAGTTTTGAAAATATTTTTTCTGAAAAGGCACCTGTTCAGTTGCCATTGGTGCCAAACCTGTAAGGTGTGCCAGGATTTGTTGATTCACCTTAATGAATACAAAAAAAGCAACTCCTTTCGAAGCACCTCATGCATGGCCATCTTAGGGGTGGGCCAGCGGGGCTGGTGCCCAGGGCCCCTAACGTCCCAAGAGTCTTATGGGTTTACAAAAAGTTAAAATCTTTTACCACGCACCAGCAGGTTTTTTTATTTAAAGAAAAGAAGAAACACCAATCCAGAAAGTTCGAAGTTTTTTTGCCTTTTTTTTTTTTTTAAACCTTGCTCATAGCTTCGATTTCCCGAGGAGGCAGGAAGAAAGTTCGGGTGGATCTTTTGTGACAAAATAAAAAACAAAGCCGGCATCCCTCCCGATCTTAAATGCGGGTGAGGCCTGAGGGCCACGCACAAATTGCATTTTTTAGGAATCATTTTTTAACTTTTAAACCGTCATTTGTGTTATATATATGAAGAAGCGCACGTATATTTATCACTAGTGTTTGCTCACCTGGGCTACTTTTATATTTTTTTTTACATCGTCGCTGTTTACACAAATAACTGATGGGGGCTGCATATCCGCATTTTCGTCCAGTGCGTCATGTTTGAAAAGGGCGCTGGTTGGTATCTTTCTTCGGCTTCAATTTAATTTTCGTTTAATAATTTGTAAGATAGGGAAGAAATATATCTTCCAGCACCCATTTTCTTGTAATTTGCTGAACAACAAAATGTGAATGCAATTTGGTACACTTCATGAAGTTCTACACATTTTGTCATGTACCATTTTTCCAGTGATCGAAGTGGCACAGAGCTACTGCCGATATGGTCGACACCAAGATTTTAAATCGAAAGCCATTCTGCTTCAGTATGTTAAGTGCTCTGCTGCTACACTAAAACTGTAGTGTAACAGCAGAGCACTTAACGTCTTTTCAGTCCCGGCTGCTAATCATTTTTCAATTTTGCCATTAAAAATATCATTTGCTGATTTTTGCGTTAAAATTTGTGCTTTCAACCTAATTTCTTTACGTAGTTTGTGACGGGTTTATAATTTATTACATACCAGGATGGGTAAACAATGTTTTTTTAACTGCCGGTATGCTCACTTCCATTTTTGTTAACTACCAGTATGCCATACCTGCCCACTTCGAACACGGCATTTTTCGTTCAAGTGGTATTTAAAAAGTTACTGGATATTGAATATTGCTTCTCATACTGGTAACATGGTAATGGTGGTGTATATAATAATTCTGATACATTGTATATATATATCCATATGTTGTATATGTTCTGTATATACATAATCGGGGGCCTCGAAAAATATGGCGGCCCAGGACCCCCAAAAGCGTTAAGACGGCACTGACCTCATGCTGTCATCTGATGATGAAACCCATCGTATAGCGTCTAAAAGGGAAGTGTGCCGTGCGAACTCAAAAACTGCGTTCGAAATATGTCCCGCGCCGCGATGTGTCAGAGAATGTGTGTAGCGATGTGCATGTAACCCAAACAACGGGGGTTGAATTAGGATGTAAGTGTAAGATTTTCTTAAGTGTGCGATTATGGAAACACCTTTTACGGTTCAGTGAAACGCTGTACAAATTATTCTCAAAAATAACTCCACTTTCAAGGTACTTCCTGTTATTTTCAAATTCTGAAATGGAGCCTGCACCATGACATATTGTTAGCCTATCAGTGTCTCGAATAATGGATTCTAATTCATCTTTAAAAGTAATATTAGAAACTGTGTTCATTTTTAATCCACGTAAATACACTTCACAGGTAAACTCTGGTTCACTTTCGATTACAACAATAAGTTTTTCAGTTGTCAATGAATTTGACAATTCACATTTGAATGAATGAACATGGAAAATTATGCACTTTGAATTATTAGCAGGTTTTTGCTTACCCCAAAATTCTGAAGGAAGGTTGATATTCAGAAGGCAGTTCAGTGTAACTCTATGGGAAGTAAATTCCAAGCTATTTAAATTACCATCAGGCTTATCATCGGTTTCCCTAACTTTCCTCTTTTTTGCCAGAGGTTTTGATAAATAATGGGGAAGGTTTGGAAATATTGTTGGAATTGCATCTGGTGTCAAGATGGGCAGATCTCTGGGTATTAACACAGTCTCCTCGTTTATTTTATGCACAAAATTTCGAACCACAAATCTCTCATCAAAGTGCAGTTCACATACAGCACTACATTTGTCTAAGTTTTTATCTGCACGGGGAATCAATTTTTGCCATTGCTGTAAAAGTTTATCATTTTTGGGTATTCCAAAAAGCGACAGCTTACTGTTTTTTGTACTGAGTATTGCAACCTGGCACAAAACAATGGTTATTTCTCTTCCGCATAATGAACTAAGTATAACTTATATACAATATTTAGGTAATCCACATTCCTTCTAAAACATAACACGTCTTCGTCTAAATCGCCGCTCTTTTCACTGTAAGCAACACGAATTTAGTTTTCCGCTTCGCTCACATTAAGAAAGAGGGAAGGGAAGGCGATCGCAGCGCCATCTACGAAGGAGACAAATTTCGGTATCCACGCCAATCATTACGCATGCTAGGCGCTCGGTACACTTTACCTTCTAGACGCTATACCCATCGTAAAGATGACTGCATGCTATTGCGCATGAATTTCTGCTGGAAAGCAGTCATAACAATGATGGCTATTACGTAGTGTTCCCTTCGCTGTATATCACACTTTATGGCATTTAAAAGGAGAACGACTAATTAGTTTTTCCAATTTTTAAGTGGGGAGAGGGGGCACATGCCCTACTGTGCCTTCCCCATGTTACGCCTGTGTGTATGCTACATTAATAATTTCCTTTTTTTTAAGGGTAAAAATAGTTCACAAGGACTGCATAGAATTATCCCATTTAGACAGACTCCATGAACACCCACTTCTTAATTTTTACCTTATTAAACTTTTTACTTAAGGTGCAAAACAATTTTCCTCTCTTCACTGCAAACCCATTTGAATAGCAAATTTAATCACATAATTATTATAAGGTGAAGAAAAGTAAAGAAAAATGTTATAATTATTTTTCTTTAAAAGAATGTCATCATATACATTCAGGTTTTGTATATGTACTTCTGTTCAGTATGATTCATTTTGCTTATCGTATCACAGGCAAAGTTTTTTTTAGGAATGATTTTTATAAATGGATTACAGTTGGTATATTATTAGAAAATAGACCAATTTTAAAAATAGTAATCGCATTTGTTGTATTCTATTTTTAACTCATTAAAAGGCTTCTTTTCAAAGCCACACTCTGCAACTAAATGGAAAGCATTAAGTTTCAATCTTTATTTTGATCCGATGTTCTTACCAGGAAATTTAGTCACTCATTGCTCAAAAATGAAGTAGATTATTAAATAATTTTAAGTTTTTAGGTTACTGAATTTCAAGACCTATTTGGATTATTGGAATGCAAATTATAAAGCCCATGTCTCATTGAGAAAATATTTCCCCCTTTTTTTTCCGGTAAGGTTTTGAGGGGCAAATTATTTTCTTTATTTTAATTTTTACTTTATACTGTAAGTTGATGTTTCAGTGATTGTAAACTGCATATTGGTCTCCAGTGTTTTTGCATAATGTAACCCATGTATGACTCTAAAACTTCCGAAATATCTAACATTAATGTTGACGTTAGCACAATGCAAAGCTTAACTTAAACTACGATACCCTTATTAATGAATCTTGAGCACCCCGTTCGTTCTTTTTTTTTGGGGGAGGGTGAGGGGGTGGTGAAAGAGGTGTGTCGATTATTTCGCAAATACTTAAGTTATCTGCTTATAAAATATCGTTCAAGGAGTACACATAATGCTGACGAGCTGGGTCTGTGTCATAGAAAGATGTGCATTCTCGTCGTCCTTCCTCCCGAAAAGCGACATGACATCCGATCGCAGCGCCATCTACCGCTTTCATGATTGCGAGCAGCAAGTTTTTCTGCGAGCACGACACACTAATTCTTCTAGGCACTGTACCCACACGTCAGCAAAACCTCGATGTTAACATCGGTCAGTCCTTCACCTTGTGCAGCTTCAGAGTGCAGAGGTACGTTGAAAATATCGATGGATTGTCTTTTGTCAGTGTGTCATCCCTGATCATCGAGTTGTGCAACGAGGGTAATAATCTCCCATCCATTTTTAACTCTTCTATAGGAAATTCAGGGGATTTAAAATTAAGATACAGAAAAACAAAAGCTTTTTTTAAGTATCCGTGGTGTGTTCTTGTGCGTGGGCATTAAACAGAAGTAGCTAATTATAGTTTTTAATCTGACAAAAAAACTGGTGTAGTTTAAATAGGGTGTTTCATTTGAAGGGTTACCGGAAAAAATATCCATGGAAATATAATCCAGGGGAAGCCAAAGGAAAGAAAAGCCAAGGAAATAAAATCCAACTGCTACTTTCATATTGGCGAACCAGTAGGGAACTTATGGGGTCATATAAAAATTACTGGCTATTTTCCAGTTCATATTAATTCGTATATCTAAATCAATTTTTATAGTATAACTTTACAAGAAGTTCATAATTTTTTATAACCATACTTTGACTACCCTTATATTACAAATAACGAGAGTAGAAAAGTGGTATGACCTACAAAAAAAAAAGAAAAAAATTCTCATTTCTCAAAGATTATGAGGGCATCATAATTTGATTCCATGGAAGTTCGGGCAACTAGGGGGCCGTATAAAAATTGCATGCATTTTTGTTTTTCTTGTGTCCACTTCCACGTTGGGTTGACCTTGTAGGAAGGCCGTACAAAATTGCATTTTTGATTTTCTTGTGTCCACTTCGATGTTAGGTGACCATGGAGGAAATTTAGGGGTCGTACAAAAATTGCATGTCTGATTTCTTTTGTGTCACTTCCATGTAGGAAGCTCAAGGGGTCATATAAAAATTTATTTTCTGATTTCGTTGCGTCACTTCCAGTAGGAAGCTTAGAGGGTCGTATAAAAATTTCATTTAATTTTATCCCTGGCTCTGTGTTGTTTTTTTCCCCTGCATTTTTTTTTAGCTTTTATTTTGCACTAAAAATTAAGTAAGCCTTGCAAATTACGAATTCTCAAATGTAAGCATAGGCTCTGAGAAGAAGGCACCGATAAAACCATATTGAAGTGTATCCTAGTAATGGAAAAAAAAAACATTAAAATAAACGCGACGTGTACGAGGAAATGCTGCAAAGAATATTTTAGTAAATAATATTCTAAGAACAGGAATGAAATATGTCAATCCAGGGCCAGATTAAGGCGTTAGTGAGCCCCTAGGCTAAGACATTTGGTTGGGCTCACGCAGAACTTATCACGGGGAACCTTATAAAGTTAGTTAAAACACGAATCCGTAGCAATGTGCTGTAATAATTACTACGTAGTTTATTCTTCAAACTAATAAATTATCTGCAGAGAATTACTATAAGTCGCTGTATTTTTTTGTCGTTCTCATAAGAGAATTACTGGATTTTGTCCTTGATTTCCTAATGATTTCGCATTGTATGCTTTTCTTAGCACATGTTTAATTATGCAATGTGAAGCCATGAAACTTTTACCCTTGGTGAGTCACTGCCTTGAAATCTGTTCGTGTTCCAGCCTCTGTTTCTGACCAAGTTGAAATCATACGAGACAAAAGCAAAACTACTTTATAAACCTCTTTCTCTTTTTATTACTTGTCCAGACATGCATTCTGAACCCGTAGGTCATGGTGGGACACCTAGGCTATAGACCCCCCCCTTTAATCCGGCCCTGTGTCAATCATGTAAATGGATAACTGTTTCGTTGGAGTTAGATTTTATTTCCCTGGGTTTTTTTTTTCGTGGATCTCTTTTCCTTGGATTCCCCCCCCCCTAGATTCCATTTGAAGACGGGAAGTGCTGTATGGAAATTATTCGTGAAAATTTTACAGCAGTGAAATCGCAAACTTGCAGATAATGCAAGTTGAACATCATAGTTCTTTTGAGCATCATGCATAAGTATAATACATACTCCCCCATTTAAATAACGTGTAGAACAGAAAATTGAAGTACCAACGAGAGTACTACAAAAACAAAAACAAAAAAACAACAAAATAACGATTAGGGGAGAAATTTTTCCACCGTTTCCAGCAATTTTTCGCCATTTTCAAGCTTAAATACAAATATTTACGTAATAAAATGACATTTCGCAATACTGAACAAAAGGGACACTGCTGAAAAAAAAAATAATAACACACGATTATAAGAAAAATCTTCATTAAACTTCCCTTTTCAAAAGTTTTGAGACAGAATTCTGACCCCCGACAAAAACTTCTTCCCTCACCACCCCCTAATTTTTTCTCTTCAGAAACAAATAAGAATAGGTGGCATTCGATAAATATGCGGAGAATCTCATGCCTACTGAATACACCATCGAGTTACACCAGTTTAGCAAAACATCGAAAATTCGATGTTACTTCTTAAACAACGCCAAAACATCGCGAATTCGATGTTACTTTTTAAACAACGCCAAAACATCGAAAATTCAATGATTTCTCACCGATACATCGAAAATTTCGACCGATATTATCGATCCATCGATGTTTTGGATATGAGTAACCACCGATGTTTAACATCGATGGTTCTCACCGATGTGCCCATCCCTACACATCAGGTAAAATGTTGTGTGACATACCATTATGCACGGACATTTGAATAATTTTTATTTCAACATTTTCTGATTATTTAAAAGTTAATTCAAAAACAGTAAATTTTGACAGAAATTTTATTAAACAGAAATTTAGAAAATGTAGATGTTTTTTTATTTGAACAACTACTCTAATGTCTGCCAAATTGGTCAGAGAAGCTGACCATTGGCTAATCAGTAACCATATGTACTTTTTTCTTTATTATTGGGAGTTTAATGCTGCTTAGTTTAATGCAAAGAGGTTTTAATACTGGAGACATTACTCCTAACCATGCAGCATTGGCCGCCATAAGCACGGTACACCATGACCATAAGTCACCGTCCGTGCTGCATATGACGTCATGAGCAGGCACAATGCAGCCGCAGAAAAGAAACTGCTTTAGAACCAATGGAACAAAACCTTCTAAGCGTATAAACAGATAAAATGAGCAATTTAATAATCTTTATCAATGATACACAAGCTTACTGTTTTATCAACGGTATAATTTACTTCGTTTATGCATGCTCGTGACGTCACACCACAGATTAGCTGTGACCTATGGCTAAGCTGGATTTTTTTATTTTTTTTTCATAGGTAGAGGATTTTGGGAAGGGAGTGTCTGACCCCAGGTCTTAAACAACTCTTAGAAATAGGAGGCTAGGAGATTTGGGCTAGAGTGCCCAAGAGGAAAGTGACACGGAAGCGAAAAAGAAAGGGGGAGGAAGACGCCCTTATTTATTACCGGGGTCCGACGGCTTAACGTGCCCATCCGACGCATGGCGGGTATTTAGCAGACCGAGCGTTCGTACCTTCCAGAGATCGAACCTGAGGCCCTTCCCGTGGCAGTCACGAACGCTGCCCACTCGGCCTATGGTTAAGCTGACCAGACCGAGGAGGTTATATTACTGGAAGCACCACTCCTATCCACGCAGCATTGGTCGCCATAAGTCACCGTCTGTGCTGCAAATGACGTCATGAGCAGGCACGACGCAGCCGCAGAAGAGAAACTGCTTGGAAACCAATGGAACAAAAGCTTCTAAGCGTATAAATAGATAAAATGAGTAATTCAATAATCTTTATCAATGATACCCAAGCTTACTGTTTCATCAACGGTATCATTTAGTTCATTTTTGCCTGCTTGTGACGTCACACCACAGATTAGCTGTGACCTATGGCGGCAGATCCAGTGGTGTCTCCAGTAATATAACCTCCTTGGACCAGACGTCACCAGTTCCAGTAAACTTGTAGATTTGACTCGTTTCGTAGTGGTCGTAGTGAGTTATCATATCCGTCTTCTTGGCTAGTTGTGTTGTTCCAGTGAATGTTGTGTGGATGTTTACAGCGTGTTTTAAATTTATTGTGAAGATCCTGCTCGACTACAAAAGATATTTTCAGCGGTAACGAATGTTTCTTTTCTTTCATTAGTACTCAGTACTGAAATTTTATAAATACGAGTTGTTGATTGAACGTTGGTTAATCCTTCATGAAGTGCTGGTTTGCCGCCCTGGTGGCGCAGTGGTCTAAGGCGATGGCCTCTGATCATTCGTCCGAAAGGGGGTCCGGGTTCGAATCCCGGTAAGGCATGGATGTTGTGTTTGTCTTACGGCACTGGATCTCTCCCTTCCCTGGAACCAGTGACCCTAAATTAAAGACGCGCGACTGCTTATAGCCCATTGAGTTGATCACGGTGGTCGTTAAACCTCCAGTAAAAAATAAAAAAAAGTGCGGGTTTTACGTTTTATAAATGTTCTTTTTGCTGCGGGATAAAACGAGATGTAATGTTATACGTTTCGTTATAACTTATATGTATTATGTGCATACTGCAAATGGAACAAGGGGAAATTACGTTGTGATCTTAGAAATGAACGGTGCGGCTTTTTCAGGTGAAGTAGGTGAAGTGCCTCTTCACCTATTTTACTCAAAATAAAGGTTTATTCAGTATTTTTTTTTTTTATAATATATTCTTTTTTGCCTTTATTCAGTTTCAAATTACTCAAAATTTTGAATATATATTAATTCACATGGCGGGTTCAATACGGAAAACAAATCCTTACACACAAAACAGTGCAAGTGAAGAGCCGAAATGAGAATGCTTGGAAGTCTGCAGTTTTCCGCCGAGTTGTCATGGTAATCGTGGCGTTACCCTCCTCCATCTGCTTGCTCAAGTGAAGTGTTTCAGCTTCAGGTGCCTTACCTCGACATCTTTCAGTTTTTGAGCGTAAAGTCGTGAGAGATCACGGTGGAGCGGGCGGACTACTAGGGTACAGTCACTCCAATAGGTATCCGAACAAAATTAAAAATGATAGATCACGTGATCCTAAAATGGGAAGGCAACTTGTCTAAATGTCAAGGTCCCGTTAGCACCTTATCCCACCATTTAAAAAAGGTGAAGGTAACCGGTCTAAAAGTTAAGATCCCGTTATTCTCACAATATAACATTATATAAATGGTGAACGCAACCCGACCAACTTGAAAAGTCCCTTTATTCTCACAATATGAAGGAGAAAGCAACCCGTCTAAAGTGAAAAATCCCGTAATTCTCACAATATGAAGGAGAAGGCAACCCGTCTAACGTGAAAAGTCCCGTAATTCTCACAATTTCAAGGGGAAGCAACTCATCTGAAAGTAAAGATCCCGTTCTTCTCACAATATCACAGTGAAGGCAACCTGTCTTCACGTTAAGATACCGTTATTCTCACAATATCCCAGTGAAGGCAACCCGTCTGAACGTTTCCATTGGCGTTGTCACAATTATCCATCATCATTATAGAAAATATGAGACCAAAGGCTGAGAATGTGAGAAATGATACTATGATTATAGAAAATATGAGACCAAAGGCTGAGAATGTGAGAAATGACACTATCATTATAGAAAATATGAGACCAACGGCTGAGAATGTGAGAAATGATACTATGATTATAGAAAATATGAGACCAAAGGCTGAGAATGTGAGAAATGATACTATGATTATAGAAAATATGAGACCAAAGGCTGAGAATGTGAGAAATGATTCATAGTGTTCATGGATTTGTGAAAAGACTCTACGAGATATGTCACAATGATCGAAAAACTAATCCAAGACTCTTATTATATATCACCAATGACTCGTAACTTGTAAACTCTCCCTTTTATATATAATATGTCACCAATGGTTAAAAGACTTGTTAAAAATCCAAAACATGAACCAATGGTCAGAAACTTTGACAAAAAAATGGGAAAGAGGACTTTGGTCCTCTTTCCCCATTTTTATTTTTATTTAAGAATAATAATGTATACAACCAGATATAATGAATATAAATGAAATATACGTATATAAATGAAATATTTACAATGAAGGTTGTATAATGAAAGTTAATGATGAAGAGTCCCCATTTTTAACATAAGAAACTTCAATGTGATATCGTCCTTCTATATCAGATGTTTCCAGCACCGGAGTGATGGGATTTCCAACATCCACCAAGGGAACAGTTATTTTCAGAGGGGGAAATGTAAAAATTGGTAATGGGCCTGATGATGGCCGTGCTGATGTAGAAGGCCCTGCTGAAGACCCTGCTGATATTGAAGGCCCTGCTGAAGACCCTGCTGATGTTGAAGGCCCTGCTGAAGACCCTGTAGATGTTGAAGACTCTGCTGATGGCAACGTTGACAAATAATCTGCAGATAAATAATCCGTGGATGGCTCCGTTGACGAATATTCCGTAGACGGCTCTGGAGGCGGCGAGTCCTGAAATCTTTCATCAGTCGTTAGGCGTATTCTTACATCACGACGAGGGCGTCCGTTGATCCTCCTCGTTCTCCTCCTCTTCTTCATCCCCCTTTTTTCTTGGGTACAAATTTCTTGTCATATTCATAAGTTCCAGGCTTTGCGGGAACTCCATCATCCATGTTTTGATAATTTTTGCGTTTCAGTTGTCTAAACGAATACATATTATAGGCAGAATGAAATAAAGTCGTGAGCGCGCTCTCACTCCTTTAATACTCTCTCACTCTTGACAGGATATCCTTCACGTGCACATCTCATGTTACTGAAAGTTGGTAAAACAAGAATAACAAGTCACCTAAATGACGTCAACAGGAAGTTACGAAATCCAAACACTATAAAAATGGAGGCGTAACCCAACAGTCTCTCTTTCTCTCATCTTGTTAGAAAACCATCATGCGCCAACAAAAGAATAATCTGCTAGAGGAATCCAATCGGCTCATGGATGAAATAATAGCGTTGCAGCAAAGCGGCATTTTAGAAATCATATATCCTCTACCTAATGACCTGATACATAGATTGAATCAATTATTGCAAGAGATATTAATGCTACAAGAAGAACCGAATGAGATTATAGACACTCTGGACAGAATGGTGAAGGAGTTGGACGGTCTAGACGAAGAGCAATTTCTTCGCGACAAGGGACAAATCAAAGATGTACAGCAGGAAGAAATTAAACAACTATTGGAGGAGTCAAAAGAAGATTTAATACCAGATGAAATATTTGAAATTGTGGAATCTTTGGAGAGTGACTATCCAGTTATGGAATAAAATATGAAATAGATCCTAAGGGAATAGAAAAAGGAAACTCATGTTGGAAATTCTCTGAAATGGGATATAAATAGATTATAGCGCAAGATATCAGCATCCTGTTATGAAACAGGATATGGTTTGCGTATAAATGAGTGAGAAATGAACATTTCTCTCCACTTTGCTAGCCAACCGTGCCACTGTTCAGATCTCTTGCCAGACTCGTCAATCTCCGGAGCTCTCTCGGCAGCCACCTAAGCTAATTTCCACATCTCTCTTGCCAGCCACCTAAGCCAGCCAACCTCTTCAGTTCCCACGCCAAGGTACAGTCTCTCCAATATATATCCGAACAAAAAATAAGGTGAAGACAACCCGTCTGAACTGGTTAGAATTCTTTTAATCACATAGGACCCGTCTGATAGGGATCCCGTTATTTACACAATATTGAAATAGTTGTGGTGAAGGCAGCCCGTTTGATAGGGACTGTACACAATATGTAACAAATTTTATGGTGAAGGCAGCCCGTCTGATAGGGACTGTACACAATATGTAACAGATTTTATGGTGAAGGCAACCCATCTGATAGGGGTTGTACACAATATGTAACAGATTTTATGGTGAAGGCAACCCATCTGATAGGGGTTGTACACAATATGTAACAGATTTTATGGTGAAGGCAACCCGTCTGATAGGGGTTGTACACAATATATGTTAGATATTGTGGTGAAGGCAACCCGTCTGATAGGGGTTGTACACAATATATGTTAGATATTGTGGTGAAGGCAACCCGTCTGCTAGGGGTTGCACACAGTATATGTTAGATATTGTGGTGAAGGCAACCCGTCTGATAGGGGTTGTACACAATATATGTTAGATATTACGGTGAAGGCAACCCGTCTGATAGGGGTTGTACAATATCTAACAGATTTTATGGCCATTTGTTTCTTCATTCCAATGGATATATTTTTCATTCCGGAAATGACGTCATTCTTTAAGACGCTCTGATTGGTTGTCGTGTTTAGAATGCTGTGATTTGATTGGTTGTTTACTAATGATTGGATTGGTTGTTCATAGTGGACGAGCTCAATTATTTTTCTGGGTAGTATTGCCTATATAAGTAAGTTATTAGAAATTGGAAAAGATTGTGATAATTAGGAATAAGAGTTAAGAACAAAAATATTGGCCTCCGGAACGCTTTTGTATTTTCATATTATAATTGATAAAAATTTTTATAATATATATTTCGTTCCATAGAGTTAAATTGTATAATAATTTCCTCTATTTTTTCATGAATTATTCTTTTTTTTCTCTTCAAATTTTTTCTCAAAACATTTAGATCTTTTAAAAAGACTGACGAAATAATATTTTATGAATATCGTTATGGCATCAGTCTGTGTAAATCGTTATCGAATCTAGAAATACATTTCGTCGACAAAATTACAGTGCCTAGAAGAATTAGTGTGTCGTGCTCGCAGAAAAATTTGCTGCCCGCAATCATGAAAGCGGTAGATGGCGCTGCCATCGGATGTCACGTCGCTTTTCAGGGAGGAAGGACGATGAAAACGCACATCTTTCTATGACACACACCCAGCTCGTCAGTATTATGTGTACTCCTTGAACGATATTTTATAAGCAGATAACTTAAGTATATACGAAATAATCGACACACCTCTTTCACCCCCTCCCCCAAAGAACGAACGAGGTGCTCAAGATTCATTAATAAGGGTATCGTAGTTTAAGTTAAGCTTTGCATTGTGCTAACGTCAACATTAATGTTAGATATTTCGGAAGTTTTAGAGTCATACATGGGTTACATTATGCAAAAACACTGGAAACCAATATGCAGTTTACAATCACTAAAACACCAACTTACAGTATAAAGCAAAAATTAAAAAAAAGAAAATGTTTTGCCCCTCAAAACCTTACCGGAAAAAAAGGGGGAAATATTTTCTTAATGAGACATCGGCTTTATAATTTGCATTCCAATAATGTTTTAAAATTCAGTAACCTAAGAACTTTATAAATTATTTAATAATCTACTTCATTTTTCAGCAATGAGTGACTAAATTTCTTGGTAAGAACATGGGATCAAAAATAAATGTTGAAACTTTCCATTTAGTTGGCTTTCAAAATAAGCCTTTTAATAAGTTGAAAATAGAATACAAAAAATGCGATTACTATTTTTAAAATTGGTCTATTTTCTAATAATATACTAACTGTAATCCATTTATAAAAATCCTTTCTAAAAAAACTTTGCCTGTGATACGATAAACAAAATGAATCACACTGGACAGAAGTAAATATACAAAAACTGAATGTATATGATGACATTCTTTTAAAGAAAAATAATTATAGCATTTTTCTTTACTTTTCTTCACCTTATAATAATTATGTGATTAAATTTGCTATTCAAATGGGTTTGCAGTGAAGAGAGGAAAGTTCTTTTGCGCCTTAAGTAAAAAGTTTAATAAGGTAAAAATTAAGAAGTGGGTGTTCATGGAGTCTGTCTAAATGGGATAATTCTATGCAGTTCCTGTAAACTATTTTTACCCTTAAAAATAAGGAAATTATTAATGTAGCATACACACAGGCGTAACGTGGGGAAGGCACAGTAGGGCATGCCCCCCCCCCCTTAAAAATTTGAAAAACTAATTAGTCGTTCGCCTTTTAAATTTGGGAAAATAGTAGGTTTGTCGTCAGGCTTGAGTAATGGTTTGTCTCGGCATGTTAGAACTTCATTACCTTGAATAGTGGAACGATAATGCATCTCCATGAATTTAGATTCAAAGTGCAAGGCACATACAACACAACTTTCATCAAGTTTCTTATCAGCTCTGGGAATTGCCTTATCCCATTTGCTCAACATATCAGGAATCTTGGGGACAGCAAAGAGTGATATTTTATTTTTGCAGAATTTATAGCCAGTATTACATCCTGGCACAAAACAGCTGCTTTGCCTTATCCGTTTTCTATGTTTTTTTATCATTTGCTAATGCAGAATTTCCCAGTCCTTTCATAGCTGACATTATTTCCCTATGATCTTATTTATAACTGTTGCAGTCGATTTCAGTGCTGCACTTAAGTTTAACCACACAGTAGGTTTAACGCGTGACAGCCAATACTTGATCAACTTCTACATCTTCACGAATAAAAAGTTACTAATTTCGGAAATAAATTTCGTTATAAACAATCCACAGTTGAATAAAACTAGCACACTAACACTCGAATAAGCATATTGCGTTTTAGTGATCAACTATTGAATTACCTAGTGTATTACTGTTATGATCGAGCTAGAACGAATTAGCAAAGATACTGCCAAAAAGATTTCCCTCCACTAACCTTTGTTTTGTGAAAATTTGAAGTTTCGTAAGGCAGCAAATCCTTGACAAACAAACTTCCCACCATTGAATAGCATGAAGCTGATGAAGCATCCTAACGTAACTTCCGATGCCAGCGCCCTCTGTTATTTCATGACGATTGGTCACAAAACCGTGAGGGACATCTTAGGGAGCACATCACACTAATTCTTCTAGGCACTGTAACAAAATCCTGCTGATCTGCTTGAATGAAATAAAAAGCATATACAAAAATGGATATAACACACACACACATACACTACACAATACACACACACATATACACACTTAAATAAACATAAAGGTAAGGTAAGTGGATCTTCTACAATAGTGTGTGTGTGTGTCATGCTCAAAATAATGGCATAATATGATGTAGTCATTTACAACTACCTATCCATCAGAGATGCAGAGTATAATCCATGATCCGTTACTCTTTTGTCCCCCTAGTTTAGTGATTGAAAGATATTTTCCAATGTGTGGTATTTCAAAGAATTTTGAAAGATAGTGTCATTGAATGTGACTGGTTTTACTGAATCAAAATAATAAAACCACCAAGTATAATGGAAGAGTTTTCTCAGGATTTGATCTATAATGTTATACCCTTAAATCCAGTTTGTTCTCTCGGTTGAGTCAAAATCATTATAGCATTTCTCCACTTGTCTACAGTAATTCCATCTTCTCCTAAAGCCCCCTGATTTCATGTTCTTGACTGCAACGTTTGTTGGGATTTATTTTCTTTCCTTCCTGAGGTGTCCCCCTTTTTTGCTCTCCCAATTATAGTATAATCTTAATCTACTCCTCAGATTACCTCTGTAGAATCTATCATTTTATCTTACTCCCCCTTTTTATTGGGTACCAAATCAAAGACCTTTTTCATAATCATTAAAAGCCCCTTTTTATTGGGTACCAAATCCAAGACATTTTTCATAATCAATAAAAGCCATGTATAATAATAATGAAAGTTTCCTCGAAAACCTAATCTTTTTTTCTCAAGTCGCATGATTTTCTTAATAAATCTCGCTCCTGACTTTTCACCCCCATTTGAATTTATATTTTCACCCCCTTTCAACTAACTGTACAGATTCTAAACTATTATGAGTACTTAACCACTAATAGGAGACATCTGTGTATGGTAGCAAAATCATTATGGCAATTTCCCATGTTGTATAATGGTAATTCTCCTCTTACAAGTACAATACATAAAAATATAAACCATAACATAGAAACTTTTGTAAATTATATATACTATGAAAAATACAAAAAGCGTTGCCGGAGGCCAAGCGAAGCGCAGGCCGTAGGATAAGCTTTTGTATTTTTCCATGCACCTCTCCATGCTTCTTTGAGTTGTCTGCAGCCTTTGTATGTCTCTTTCAGTTAAGGTCCACGTCTCTGCACCATACGTAAGCACTGGAAGGATGCATTGATCAAACACTTTTCTTTTAAGACATAATGGCATATTGCTCTTGAAAATTATGCTGTTTCTTCCAAAAGCTCTCCAGGCAAGTTTTGTACGCCGATTAATTTCTTCATCAATGTGACCCTCACTTGATATCTGCTGTCCAAGATAAATGTACGTGTCTGTTATCTCCAGCTTTTCTCCATCAATCGATAAATCTTCATTTCTTGTAAAAGCATTGAACATCACTTTTGTCTTCTGAAAGTTCATTTTTAATCCCACTTCTTTACTCTTGTCAGCAAGTTCCTGGATCATACTCTGCAGCTCTGATGGGGTAGTTGCAAAAATGACTACGTCATCAGCAAAACGAAGGTGGGTTAGATAATCTCCATTAATCTTTATCCCCTTGTTTTCCCAGCTCAGCGACTGAAAAACACCCTCCAATGTGGCATTAAAGAGCTTCGGAGATATGGTGTCACCTTGTCTCACTCCCTTTCCAATTTTTACGTGTGTTGTATTTTCAAAGAGCCGAATCTTTGCACTTGCATTTTCATAGATGTTATTAATAATATTAATGTATGCATCTTCAATACCAATACCGCAGGTTTTCAGAGCCATTGTAACTGCTGATGATTTCACCGAATCAAAGGCTTTTTCATAATCGATAAAAGCCATGCACAATGGAAGTTCATATTCCCTCGCTCTTTCAATTAGTTCTCTCAGTACGTGGATATGATCTATTGTGCTGTAGCCACTCCTGAATCCAGCTTGTTCTCTTGGTTGAGCCATGTTCAGTGTTACCTTCAAGCGGTGTGAAAGAACTTTAGTGAAGATTTTATAAACTACTGATAGGAGGCTGATAGGTCTGTAGTTTCCGAGATCCTCATTGTCACCTTTCTTATGTAGCAGGATCATTGTAGCGGTGTTCCAATCCTCAGGAATCTTTCCTTCATTAAGGCATCGAGTGAAAATTTGGGCGAGTACTGTTTCGATTTCTCCACTTGCTTTTTGTATGATGTCTACAGTAATTCCATCTTCTCCTGGAGCTTTTCCCCGCTTCATGTTCTTGAATGCATGTGCAACTTCTGCTGGAAGGACTGGAGGAACTCTGGTACTGGTATCTTTCATGATGTCTGGAGTGCATGTATCATCCCTTTCATATAATTTGGAGTAGAAATCTTTCACTCTTGTCAAAATTTCGCCTCTATTTCTTGTTACAGAACCATCTTCTTTTCTCAGTGCCATAATCTGTTTTCTTCTCTTACTCAGATGTCCCTTTGCTATCTTTAGGCTTTGGTTGTTTTCAATTGCTTTCCTCACTAGTTCACAGTTGAATTTTTCTTACGTCTTCAGTGACACTTTTTCTTACTGTCTTGCATAGCTCTATATATTCCACTTTGGAAGTCACATCTTCTTTAGTTGTCCTCATCTCTCTTCTTTTTTTGCATCAACATTTTCGTTTTTCCTGATAATTTGTTTACATGCAACTTGTTCTTAGACCCAGCTAATTTTGTTGCTGTTTCCATAAGAGCTTTGGTTACTTTTCTGTTAACTTCAGAGATGTCCACTTCTTCCGATGTTAGGCCTTCTAAAGCAGAGAATCTCTTCTTCAGTTCCAACTTGAAGGTATTATGGTGTTTTTTAAGGTTGGTTATGTCAATAGATTTTGTTTGTCTTATGAGCTTGCCACGTTCAAGTTTAGTGTTGAGGTGCATCTTACATCTCACCAATCTATGGTCACTACCTGTGTTGAACTTGTTTAGCTAAAGTTCTCTTAATCAGTCTTTCAATATAAAACAGCTGTAAAAGGTTTAGGACACACACCATAAAATGCATCTAACTCCCCATCAATCAATATAAATGGTGTATAAAACTTGACTGGAGAGCTTTTGGAAGGAATGGTACAATTTTTAAGAGTGTCATTATGTCTTCAAAGAAAAACAAACAAAAATATTTATCCTATATGGAGCAGAGGCATGGACCTTAATTAAAAAAGAAAAGATATGAAGAAAACAGACAAGATGTATGTTTATTATGACCAGAAAAATATTATAAAGAATAATTTTATGGATAAGAGAAATGATAGTCATGAATGACCACAGTATGTTGTCAAAAGAATAGATGACCAATTCTGTTTGTTTGATTTTAGACTAAGCGTGTGAAAGTGATATAGAGGAGACAAATTTAAGACAGACAGTTGTGAAAGAAACTTGAGAGAGGGGAGGGGACCTTCATCCAGCATTGAATTAATCATATTCTAATAATGAAGCGGTCTCACAAGACCAAAACAAATCTATTACTTACAAGTCTCCTCAAAATTATAGTTGCATCACTCTATTTATTATTTAAACAGCCACAATTTGTTCAACACCAATAGTATAAACAATTTGAGAGGAATCATTTACTTTTCAATAAAGAACTACAATAACAAAAAATTAATAAAAAGGACATAATTTCTTACATTTTAATTTCTTTCTTTCGTATAAAATATATATGTCGTCCTTCCTTAATTTTATTTTCTTAGATGGCAGATATTCTTTTTTCTTTTTTAAATATTTTTTTCCATATTTCCGTAATATATGCTTTTTAAACGTCGTAGTGTATACATTGCTAGGCCTTTCTGAAAAAATAATTCATTACATGTAATTTCTCACATTATCTACAACACATATTCATTCCATTACTTATATGATTAGAGCATACCTTACCACAAATCAACCTCCCTCCTTTTTTTTTTTTTGTTTTCTAAAAATAATGCATTACCCTCCCCAATACACAAACAACAGTGAGGAGTTGTACCACCAGAGTAGGAAATAATTATTATTTTCACATACAGCTAGCTATTCAGGACTTTCTTGAGAATCGGTAACCCATTTTGATAGTAAGATACTACGTCTTCCTCAATTGAGCCCCCCTCCCCATTATTATCTATGTGTAATCATGCTTAAAATATTTTAAGAAATGGTTAAAAAAAAAGGAGATGGGCTTAAAGAAAAGTTATGTAGATTGAATTAGATAAACAAATCCACTTTCTTGTTCATGAGAGAAGACATTTCACTTCGACAAAAATTGACTATCATCCCCCCCTCATCTAACGCCTTTCATCTATCATATTTCGTTTTTTTTTTGTTTTTTTTTAAGTTACAACTTTACAGGTATTATACATAACATATCAAATATAAACCATAAGATAGAAATTTTTATAAATTAGAATATGAAAATACAAAAGCGTTCTGGAGGCCAAGCGAAGCGCAGGCCGTAGGATAAGCTTTTGTATTTTCAGATTCTAATTTATAAAAGTCTACATACCAAGGTCTACATTCAACATTCCATTGAACTTTTTATTTAAATTTAAAATGTGATTAAGATGATTTAGCTAAAAATTGGTTGATTTCATTTGTAATCACTGTAAAACAAACACTTTTATCATAAAAAAAAACCAAATAACTTTAAAATCAGGTTGTTTGTTAGATATAGCAATCTTGAATATTGATCATAAAATGATTTTTAATTTCATAATAGATTAAATAAAAAAAAATTAGTTGAGTTTTGACAAATTTCATATAACGGCTGCATGGATTTCCGAGAAACCATTTTGATAACAAATAGTAAGATAATTATAATTATACTAACTTTTTGGGAATGGTTATTGTATATTGACAATAACAATAGACTGTCAAGTGATTTTAAACTTCAATTCTATACTTAAATTAAAAATGTACCTTAAAATTGGTTTGTTTCCACTTGTAAAATATTACACATCAGGATAGGAAAAGAATACATAAAAATCAAATTATCCTAAAAACAGGTGGTTTGTTAGGTTTAGCAATCTCTACTATGGATCATAAAGTCAGTTTTGATCTCACAAATAGTTTAAACAAAAAAAAACAAGGTGAATTTTAGCAAATTTCATATAACGGCAAGGAAGATTAGATTTTCCGAGAAATCATTTTTTGATAAAATAGTAAGATACTGATTTCTTTTTGGGGGGGAAGGGGACTAATTATTGTATATTGACACTAATAGTAAACTGTTAAGTAATTTAAAGCTTCAATTATATGCTTAAATTAAAAATGTAACTGAAAATGTGGGGTTGATGACACTTGTAAAAGATCACACGCCATGATAGGAGGGGGAAAAATCAAATTATCCTAAAAACATGTGGTTTGTTAGGTTTAGCAATCTCTACTATTGATTATAAAGTCAGTTTTGATATCACAAATAGTTTAAACAAACAAAAAAACAAGGTGAATTTTGGCATATTTCATACAACGGCAAGGAAGATTAGATTTTCCGAGAAATCATTTTTTGATAAAATAGTGACTTCTTTTTTTTTTTTTGGAAGGGGGACTAGTTATTGTATATTGACACTAATAGTAAACTGTTAAGTAATTTAAAGCTTCAATTCTATGCTTAAATTAAAAATGTAACTTAGGGGTTGACGACTGTACAGAAAAGATTTATTGGAATGCCCAACAATATAATGAAGACTATTAAGTGATTTTAAGCATTATATTCTGTGTTTAAATTAAACAAAATAGTTCAAATCGATTGATTTCACCTGTAAACATATTTTTAAAAACACAAGGAGGCTTTAGAAGCTCAATTATCCCCCCCCCTTTTTTTTTCCTTTTTTTTTTGCACAGGGAATAAAAGTTAGTGAATACCTGAATAGAATTTGATGAAGTGAATACAGGGAATGAGGATTATGTATAATATATTATTGTTAAAAGCATTTTTTGAAACCAGGCAATTAACAAAAAGCGGATAACAGTTGTAGAAATGGATACTTTAACTGGCAGAAAAACTGGTTATCTTAATGTAATTTTTAAAGGATAAAACATGAGAATAAGATTCTCAATAATAAAATAAAGTCTTGTCTCATAATCAACATCTGACTTAATCAAAAATTTACTTACAGTTTATTCCAAAATGATACCTTCAGGAAGATCAAAAATGTACTTACGTTCCTCCTTTTCATCTGTATTTCCATCTTTAACGGTAGCAGCCAGGAGTGGGGGTCCTTTTCATCTGTATTTCCATCTTTAATGGTAGCAGCCAGGGGAGGTCCTTTTCATCTGTATTTCCATCTTTAACGGTAGCAGCCAGGGGGTCCTTTTCATCTGTATTTCCATCTTTAATGGTAGCGGCCAGGGGTCCTTTTCATCTGTATTTCTATCTTTAATGGTAGCAGCCAGGGGGGTCCTTTTCATCTGTATTTCCATCTTTAATGGTAGCAGCCAGGGGGGTCCTTTTCATCTGTATTTCCATCTTTAAAAGGTCATCTTTGATGGTAGCAGCCGGGAGGTCTTTTTCATCTGTATTTCCATCTTTAACGGTAGCAGCCAGGGAGGTCCTTTTCATCTGTATTTCCATCTTTAACGGTAGCAGCCAGGGGGTCCTTTTCATCTGTATTTCCATCTTTAATGGTAGCAGCCAGGGGGTCCTTTTCATCTGTATTTCCATCTTTAACGGTAGCAGCCAGGGGGGTCCTTTTCATCTGTATTTCCATCTTTAAAAGGTCATCTTTGATGGTAGCAGCCAGGAGGTCCTTTTCATCTGTATTTCCATCTTTAACGGTAGCAGCCAGGGGGGTCCTTTTCATCTGTATTTCCATCTTTAACAGTAGCAGCCAGGTAGGTCCTTTTCATCTGTATTTCCATCTTTAACAGTAGCAGCCAGGGAGGTCCTTTTCATCTGTATTTCCATCTTTAACGGTAGCAGCCCAGGGGGTCCTTTTCATCTGTATTTCCATCTTTAATGGTAGCAGCCAGGGGGTCCTTTTCATCTGTATTTCCATCTTTAACGGTAGCAGCCAGGGGGTCCTTTTCATCTGTATTTCCATCTTTAACAGTAGCAGCCAGGTAGGTCCTTTTCATCTGTATTTCCATCTTTAACAGTAGCAGCCGGGGGGCTCCTTTTCATCTGTATTTCCATCTTTAAAAGGTCATCTTTGATGGTAGCAGCCAGGAGGTCCTTTTCATCTGTATTTCCATCTTTAAAAGGTCATCTCTGACGGTAGCAAGAGGAAAGAAATGTATGTGAATTTGTTATTATGAAAGTTTTAATGTTTGTGTTAGTGTAATAATTTTGATACATTTCACTGTATGTCTAGTTACTTTAAAATTTAACTGGACATACAGTGAAATGTGTACTAAAGGATCTGAATGAATTATTAATTTGATTTGATAACTTTGTAATAGCTAGAATTCCCCCTCACTTTTTCGCATAATGTAGTGGACATTTTTTTTATATAAGTTTGATTGTCTACTTTAAAAGCATTTTAAAAAATATTATGAAAAGACCATGTGTCATTCTAAGTGTCAAGGAATGATATATCTGGATTAGCTAATTTTGTATATTCGGATTTCAAAAGGGCAATAATAAAAAAATCTTCATTTAAAAATGGTGCTGTGTTTAAATGTCTTCCATCAAGGATGTATGATAAATTATGAAACATGGGGCTTTTAATTATTACTTCGTGTTTTTGTTTATGATAGGTTAAAAATATATCTTGTATTTTGTCACTTCTAAATCGTATTATATGTGGGTTTTTGTTTCTTAAAATTTCACTAAGTAAATTTTTTGTGTTAGTTTGTTTTTTGGGTGAGGGGGAATTCTGGTTATTTTTTCTTTTTTGCTGTGTGGATGATTGTTGTGTGGATAATTGTTCCAAATCTCTACCTGAGTCTGATTCAGAATCAGACTCAGATAGAGATTTATAAGATCTAACAGGTTTGTCAAGAGATCCTTTCATGGCAGCATTGTCAGTTGATTTATCAATTGGTCCAGACATCTATAAAAGAAAAGAAAAGTTAATCAGAGCTAGATTCATACAGTGTGTTCTATAAGGGGGATAAAATTGAGAGAGAGAGAGAGAGGGGGGAGTATTTAAATGGGGTAATTACATTATCCAAAAAATCAGTTTGCATTTTTCCTGCGAGGTGAGGTGATCGGACGTATTTTGTTCACCGCTTCGGAAATCTCAAGCTTTGAGGACTTCACTGCTACTGGGTCTGCGCATACTACTAATAATATTTTCTAGTGCATTTATGTTTTATTTTTAGGGTCTTCTCTGTTTTCCTGCTGCTGTCTTACTTCTGCCTCAACATCTCGGAATTATTCATTTACAAGATATTCCCGAATAATTCGGAAAGCAGGTCTTCCACTCACTCTTCAAACCGCGAGGCGGAAAACACGAAAACTTTAGCGCATGCTTTAGCAAAGAAAAAGAAAACACCACAGGACTACCCCCGATGGAATTGTATCCACAGGACCGACTTCCTTGCGAACCAATTCACGTTAAATTTATTTAATTCCACGAAAAATCATGACGATTTTGTACACGAAACAATTAAAAACTATTTTCTGAAAAACGACAGCTCTCCCTGCGGTCCTAACTGGACGAGGCATCTTGCTTCACTCACGAACATCAAAACCAAATGCCCCACCGAAGCACACGAGGTCACGGTGGTTGAAATTACGAATAAAAAAACGCTTCTCTTTTACTTTAGATACAAAAATGTGTCGTTCTAGGTTTAAGAAACTTCACGTTTTGACGATTTAAATGACATCCTTCCTTATTCCGTTGGGGAGAAGAAATACCGTATGCAGGAAGTTGACTTAGCACGCAAATCGTTAATTTTGGAAAGGAGCGAAAATTTTTAAAGTTCACAGTTTCCAATAAAAGGATTAACAACTTAAAGGATTATTGAATCAAATCTAATATTTTCTTTTCTCCTTAATGACAAATTTAAGGGAAGAAGTACATTTGGAAAAGTAGAATACGACAGAAAAGTTTTACTTACGTTAACTTGGCAAATTGTCGGTTCGGATTTCTACACGTAATATTCGTAAGTGATATCTGACAAACTGAAGCAGTTAGTGTTTGAAAGCTTTCATATTTATACATTTATATTTTACAGAAAAAAAACATAATTCTTAGAATGCGGTCAAGTATTTATCTTTCCGTGAAAGAACGATTATGCGACATCTCACAATGTTTTAGTTTATTTACAGATCCAAGGACAAACACGAGGAAAACTAGTTACACCATAACATTTTCCGCATCGTAGCTGCCTACACACAAGATCGTAATCAACGAGGTTTTGCAAGTTTCTGGGAAGTAAAATAGACAGGGAATTTCCTACAATCAGATAAACTAATATGAATAAAATTATCTTGACTATAAAAGCAGAATCAGAATTGACATTTGAAAAAGGATAGGAATCAAATAGCACGCATTTTTTATCTTCCTGAAGGTATCGTTTTGAAATAAACTGTAAGTAAATTTTTGATTAAGTCAGATGTTGATTATGAGACAAGACTTTATTTTATTATTGAGAATCTTATTCTCATGTTTTATCCTTTAAAAATTACATTAAGATAACCAATTTTTCTGCCAGTTAAAGTATCCATTTCTACAACTGTTATCCGCTTTTTGTTAATTGCCTGGTTTCAAAAAATGCTTTTAACAATAATATATTATACATAATCCTCATTCCCTGTATTCACTTCATCAAATTCTATTCACGTATTCACTAACTTTTATTCCCTGTGCAAAAAAAAAGGAAAAAAAGGGAAGGGGGGGGTTATTTGAGCTTCTAAAGCCTCCTTGTGTTTTTAAAAATATGTTTACAAGTGAAATCAATCAATTTGAACTATTTTGTTTAATTTAAACACAGAATATAATGTTTAAAATCACTTAATAGTCTTCATTATATTGTTGGGCATTCCAATAAATCTTTTCTGTACAGTCATCAACCCCAAAGTTACATTTTTAATTTAAGCATAAAATTGAAGCTTTAAATTACTTAACATTTTACTATTAGTGTCAATATACAATAACTAGTCCCCCCCCCCCAAAAGAAGTCACTATTTTATCAAAAAATTATTTCTCGGAAAATCTAATCTTCCTTGCCGTTATATGAAATATGCCAAAATTCACCTTGTTGTTTTTTTTGTTTAAACTATTTGTGAGATCAAAACTGACTTTATGATCCATAGTAGAGATTGCTAAACCTAACAAACCACCTGTTTTTAGGATAATTTGATTTTTTATGTATTCTTTTCCTATCCTGATGTGTAATATTTTACAAGTGGAAACAAACCAATTTTAAGGTACATTTTTAATTTAAGTATAGAATTGAAGTTTAAAATCACTTGACAGTCTATTGTTATTGTCAATATACAATAACCATTCCCAAAAGTTAGTATAATTATCATTATCTTACTATTTGTTATCAAAATGGTTTCTCGGAAACCCATGCAGCCGTTATATGAAATTTGTCAAAACTCAACTAATTTTTTTTTATTTAATCTATTATGAAATTAAAAATCACTTTATGATCAATATTCAAGATTGCTATATCTAACAAACAACCTGATTTTAAAGTTATTTGAGTTTTTTATGATAAAAGTGTTTGTTTTACAGTGATTACAAATGAAATCAACCAATTTTTAGCTAAATCATCTTAATCACATTTTAAATTTAAATAAAAAAGTTCAATGGAATGTTGAATGTAGACCTTGGTATGTAGACTTTTATAAATTAGAATCTGAAAATACAAAAAGCTTATCCTACGGCCTGCGCTTCGCTTGGCCTCCAGAACGCTTTTGTATTTTCATATTCTAATTTATAAAAATTTCTATCTTATGGTTTATATTTGATATGTTATGTATAATACCTGTAAAGTTGTAACTTAAAAAAAAAAAAAACGAAATATGATAGATGAAAGGCGTTAGATGAGGGGGGGATGATAGTCAATTTTTGTCGAAGTGAAATGTCTTCTCTCATGAACAAGAAAGTGGATTTGTTTATCTAATTCAATCTACATAACTTTTCTTTAAGCCCATCTCCTTTTTTTTTTTTTAACCATTTCTTAAAATATTTTAAGCATGATTACACATAGATAATAATGGGGAGGGGGGCTCAATTGAGGAAGACGTAGTATCTTACTATCAAAATGGGTTACCGATTCTCAAGAAAGTCCTGAATAGCTAGCTGTATGTGAAAATAATAATTATTTCCTACTCTGATGGTACAACTCCTCACTGTTGTTTGTGTATTGGGGAGGGGAATGCATTATTTTTAGAAAACAAAAAAAAAAGGAGGGAGGTTGATTTGTGGTAAGGTATGCTCTAATCATATAAGTAATGGAATGAATATGTGTTGTAGATAATGTGAGAAATTACATGTAATGAATTATTTTTTCAGAAAGGCCTAGCAATGTATACACTACGACGTTTAAAAAGCATATATTATGGAAATATGGAAAAAATATTTAAAAAAGAAAAAAGAATATCTGCCATCTAAGAAAATAAAATTAAGGAAGGACGACATATATATTTTATACGAAAGAAAGAAATTAAAAAGTAAGAAATTATGTCCTTTTTATTAATTTTTTGTTATTGTAGTTCTTTATTGAAAAGTAAATGATTCCTCTCAAATTGTTTATACTATTGGTGTTGAACAAATTGTGGCTGTTTAAATAATAAATAGAGTGATGCAACTATAATTTTGAGGAGACTTGTAAGTAATAGATTTGTTTTGGTCTTGTGAGACCGCTTCATTATTAGAATATGATTAATTCAATGCTGGATGAAGGTCCCCTCCCCTCTCTCAAGTTTCTTTCACAACTGTCTGTCTTAAATTTGTCTCCTCTATATCACTTTCACACGCTTAGTGTAAAAACAAACAAACAGAATTGGTCATCTATTCTTTTGACAACATACTGTGGTCATTCATGACTATCATTTCTCTTATCCATAAAATTATTCTTTATAATATTTTTCTGGTCATAATAAACATACATCTTGTCTGTTTTCTTCATATGTCTTTTTCTTTTTTAATTAAGGTCCATGCCTCTGCTCCATATAGGATAAATATTTTTGTTTGTTTTTCTTTGAAGACATAATGACACTCTTAAAAATTGTACCATTCCTTCCAAAAGCTCTCCAGTCAAGTTTTATACACCATTTATATTGATTGATGGGGAGTTAGATGCATTTTATGGTGTGTGTCCTAAACCTTTTACAGCTGTTTTATATTGAAAGACTGATTAAGAGAACTTTATATACTTTAAATAAACCCATCTCACTTTGAATTTCTCTCTGAGAAAGACAAATCTTTTTCCTCATGCAGATAGAATATACAATCTGCTTGAGGAAAAAATATTATGAAGTAAAAAAAAACCTTGTGTGACCTAAACATATTACAGCTGCTCATATCATTATCTGTTGGGGGAGTCTTGTGTGTTGGTATGAGTTAGGGGGACTATAAAGTACAAAAGTCTTGTGTGTTGGTATGAGTTAAGGGGAGGGGACTATAAAGTACAAAAGTCTTGTGTGTTGGTATGAGTTAGGGGGGGGACTATAAAGTACAAAAGTCTTGTGTGTTGGTATGAGTTAGGGGGGACTATAAAGTACAAAAGTCTTGTGTGTTGGTATGAGTTACGGGGGGAGGGCTATAAAGTACAAAAGTCTTGTGTGTTGGTATGAGTTGGGGGACTATAAAGTACAAAAGTCTTGTGTGTTGGCTGCTCATATCATTATCTGTTTGGGGAGGACTATAAAGTACAAAAGTCTTGTGTGTTGGTATGAAATAACTTAAACTAAATATTGAGATGTCTTAAGAGAAAAACTTTATTACAGCTGCTCATATCATTATCTGTTGGGGACTATAAAATCTTGTGAGTTGGTATAAAATAACTTAAACTAAATATTGAGATGTCTTAAGAGAAAAACTTTATTACAGATGTTCATATCATTATCTGTTGGGGGGACTATAAAATCTTGTGTGTTGGTATGAAATAACTTAAACTAAATATTGAGATGTCTTAAGAGAAAACCCACGGGAATAAAAATGGGATGCGTTCTAAACAAAAGAGAATATAAACAAGAAATGATGTTAAATAAGAGATATGAAAAATGGGAATATAGTATTATAAAATGGAAAATAAGATGGGGGGGGAATGTGAATCTGCTTGAGGAAAATAAATTATAAAGGTTGGTATGGAATAGATGTATTACTTATTCAACTAAATTGGCTTGTGAGATCAAAAATAGCTTCATTATTGGAGTGCACTGTTAATTTGGTCAAGGAAAGGTATAAGAGGTCTTGTATTTAGTGTGTGATAGACATTGGTCTAATTTTCACCTATAATAAGTTTACGCAGATGCCTCGACACACAGTTTTTGGGCTTGTTTTTGGGATAAAGTTCATTTAAAATTGACTTATATATGGTATGTAACAAAAACACTACATGAAATACCAAAACATCTTGTGGATAAAGACCAAAAACTGTGTGTTGAAATTATTGTAAATGATATTTCTGTGAAACCTATAAATATCAGAAAAACAGTTTTAATAATATATTAAATATATTTTTTTATGATAATGTCCATTTGAATATTTTGTATACAAACTATAAATATTTATCTGTTTAATTAGATTTTTTTCAGCTGTCTCTCTTTAAAGAGAAGGAAAAAAATGGACCCCAGTCACCTGAATGAAAGACCCCCAATCACCTGAATGGTTATCATCTAGGGAAAGACCCCAGTCACCTGAATGCTTATCATCTAGGGAAAGACCCAGTCACCTGAATGCTTGGAGTAAAGCTAAGCTCTATTATGGACGTTCATCTACTGTTTCAGCAACTCATCTTATCACGTAGCTCTATTATGGACGTTCATCTACTGTTTCAGCAACTCATGTTATCACGTAGCTCTATTATGGACGTTCATCTACTATTTCAGCAACTCTTGTTATTATGTTATTTTCACACAAAAAAATTATATTATGGACGTTCATCTACTATTTCAGCAACTCGTGTTATTATGTTATTTTCACACAAAAAAATTATATTATGGACGTTCATCTACTATTTCAGCAACTCATGTTATCACGTAGCTCTATTATGGATGTACATCTACTATTTCAGCAACTCATGTTATTATGTAGCTCTTCTATTTATTTTCACACAAAAAAAATTATGTTATGGATGTTCATCTACTATTTCAGTAACTCATGTTGTTATGTAGCTCTTCTATTTATTTTCACACAAAAAAAATTATATTATGGATGTTCATCTACTATTTCAGTAACTCATGTTGTTATGTAGCTCTTCTATTTATTTTCACACAAAAAATTTATATTATGGATGTTCATCTACTATTTCAGCAACAATGGTTTATAACAAACATTTTGGAAGATGTGATAAAAAAATAAATGTTTTAATATTGTGTAATCTTTCTTTTGTCTTCATTATTGGATTTCTGCTTGAGAAAAGATTAGGTCTTGTAATGTGTTGAAAAAACAGGTCCTTCTCCATCTTAGACAACTAGGAAAGATAATTTTTGAAATGCAAATGATTTTAAATGCAAATGATTTTTGCCAAGGTACAATAAGATTGTTTAAAAAGGAGGGAGTTTTTAAATACTAACCAGACACCTTGTCTGTCTTTCAAACAACCTTAATTCAGTATCCATTTAACCCTACTATTTTTTGGCTAATATAAAAAAGGGGAAAACTTAGTGCTTGTGTCAGTAGTAGAAGTGATTTTTGGGTAACGAGATGGATAAAAAAATACAATTTGACGGAACGTGGGATGATTGTAGGAGCTCAAAGCCATGGAGCGAGTATCACCGAAACTGCCACATTCGTGAAGTGTTCCAGAGCAATTAAAGTGTTTAAAGACTGGATAAAAAAACAAACTGGGTTTTGACTGGATAAAAAAACAAACTGGGTTTTTATGTACAACGTGTGGTCGTCGACTGCTCAGGTGGAACAGAGAGTGTCCAGACTGGTAACAATAGAAGGGCAGCAAATTAGACCATCTTAATCAAGGATCCCCCTCCTCAAATGATCTCTGCATGCACTGTTTGTCGTACACTGTATCGTAGTGTTCATATTGTACAGGATTGGTTTCAGGAACATGTCAGTGAGTTTATTTTGCTTAGGTGCGTGCCCCACACACAGAATCTCCAGATTTTAACCTCATTGAGAATTTGTGGGATCATTTTTGACAAAAATGGTTTCTTGGAAAAACGCAATATCTTCGTCATAATTTGTCAAATTTCAAGTATTTTTGTTTATGAAGGGCCATAGGATAAGCTTTTGTATTTTCATATTATTTACAAAAGCCTACCTATCTTCCATATTATCTACTTAGAAATAAAGGTAGGAATCTGTGGAGAACATGGAATATAGACCTTTGTATGTAGGCTTTTGTAAATTATATATACTATGAAAAAATACAAAAGCTTATCCTACGGCCTGCGCTTCGCTTGGCCTCCGGAACGCTTTTGTATTTTTCATAGTATATATAATTTACAAAAGTTTCTATGTTATGGTTTATATTTTTATGTATTGTACTTGTAAGAGGAGAATTACCATTATACAACATGGGAAATTACCATAATGATTTTGCTACCATACACAGATGTCTCCTATTAGTGGTTAAGTACTCATAATAGTTTAGAATCTGTACAGTTAGTTGAAAGGGGGTGAAAATATAAATTCAAATCGGGGTGAAAAGTCAGGAGCGAGATTTATTAAGAAAATCATGGGACTTGAGAAAAAAGATTAGGTTTTCGAGGAAACTTTCATTATTATTATACATGGCTTTTATTGATTATGAAAAATGTCTTGGATTTGGTACCCAATAAAAAGGGAGTAAGATAAAATGATACATTCTACAGAGGTAATCTGAGGAGTAGATTAAGATTATACTATAATTGGGAGAGCAAAAAAAGGGGGACACCTCAGGAAGGAAAGAAAATAAATCCCAACAAACGTTGCAGTCAAGAACATGAAATCAGGGGGCTTTAGGAGAAGATGGAATTACTGTAGACAAGTGGAGAAATGCTATAATGATTTTGACTCAACCGAGAGAACAAACTGGATTTAAGGGTATAACATTATAGCTGAATTTAAAAAAGTATAACATTATAGATCAAATCCTGAGAAAACTCTTCCATTATACTTGGTGGTTTTATTATTTTGATTCGGTGGTTTTATTATTTTGATTCGGTAAAACCAGTCACATTCAATGACACTATCTTTCAAAATTCTTTGAAATACCACGCATTGGAAAATATCTTTCAATCACTAAACTAGGGGGTACAAAAGAGTAACGGATCATGGATTATACTCTGCAGCTCTGATGGATAGGTAGTTGTAAATGACTACATCATATTATGCCATTATTTTGAGCATGACACACACACACTGTTGTAGAAGATCCACTTACCTTACCTTTATGTTTATTTAAGTGTGTATATGTGTGTGCGTGTGTGTGTATTGTGTAGTGTATGTGTGTGTGTGTTATATCCATTTTTGTATATGCTTGTTATTTCATTTTTTTTTTTTTTTTTTTTGAGGTTTAACGACCACCGTGAGCAACTCAATGGGCTATAAGCAGTCGCCCGTCCCTAATTTAG
Source organism: Macrothele yani (assembly GCA_039090855.1). Lineage (NCBI taxonomy): Eukaryota > Metazoa > Arthropoda > Arachnida > Araneae > Macrothelidae > Macrothele > Macrothele yani. The sequence goes on along the minus strand of CM077010.1, from coordinate 150,669,333 downwards.
GGTCACTGGTTCCAGGGAAGGGAGAGAGCCAGTGCCGTAAGACAAACACAACATCCATGCCTGACCGGGATTCGAACCCGGACCCCTTACGTACGAATGATCAGAGGCCAACGCCTTAGACCACTGCACCACCGGGGCGGCATTTTTAGAATCATATAACATAAAAAAAAAAAAAAAAAAAAAAGACATATTTACACTCATAAACACAATAAATACTCATAAACAAATAAAGAACACAATAAATACAAAACATATAAAGGTAAGTGGAAAGATAAGTGTTTTTAATCCTGTGACTGTTATTTCGTATCTTAGGTAACTATGTGAAATATAGAATAATCCAATTAAGTCAGTATGTTTGTAATCTTCAAAACTATAAGTCAGTATGTTAGTATCTTCAAATGTAATCTTCAAATGTAATCTTCAAAACTATAAGTCAGTATGTTAGTATCTTCAAAACTATAAGTCAGTATGTTAGTAAATCTTCAAATGTAATCTTCAAGACTATAAGTCAGTATGTTAGTAAATCTTCAAAAAGTATAAGTCAGTATGTTAGTATCTTCAAAAGTATAAGTCAGTATGTTAGTATCTTCAAAAGTATAAGTCAGTATGTTAGTATCTTCAAAAGTATAAGTCAGTATGTTAGTAATCTTCAAAAGTATTTATCCCTTACCACTGAAAGAGTATACTAGTCAGTATTACATACAGAACACAAGATCTAATCTTTTTCTCAAGCAGATATCTCATGATTTCCTTGACCTATAAATAATATATTCCAATAATGAAGATGTTTTAATCATACAAGACACTTCAAACTAAAACAATATATATGTTTTAATTAATTTCCACCTAATATTTATCGTGTTGACAGTGTTTGAAGATATTTTGATCTCTCAAGACACTTTAAAGAAAGTAAACAACAAAAAGGCTTTAAAATCAATATAATGGTTTTATTATACATGATTGAAGATATGAATATATCTCTCTGCAGGTATTGGAAATTTCTCTTTAAAAAAGGATAGTAATTCAAAAAGGGGGAATAGTCATCATAATTTTGTCCTATTTCGTTGCAGAAAGGAAACCACCAGTTCCACTTCACTCATTGTCCTATTTCGTTGCAGAAAGGAAACCATCAGTTCCACTTCACTCATTGTCCTATTTCGTTGCAGAAAGGAAACCATCAGTTCCACTTCACTCATTGTCCGGATTCCATCAACTCCACTCATTGTCCCTTTTCGTTGCAGAAAGGATTCCATCAACTCCACTCATTGTCTTATTTCATTGCAGAAAGGATTCCATCAACTCCACTCATTGTCCTATTTCGTTGCAGAAAGGATTCCATCAACTCCACTCATTGTCCTATTTTGTTGCAGAAAGGATTCCATCAACTCCACTCATTGTCCTATTTCGTTGCAGAAAGGATTCCATCAACTCCACTCATTGCCCAAATTCCATCAACTCCACTCATTGTCCGGATTCCATCAGCTCCACTCATTGTCTGGATTCAATCAACTCTACTCATTGTCCGGATTCCATCAGCTCCACTCATTGTCTGGATTCAATCAACTCTACTCATTGTCCGGATTCCATCAGTTCCACTGCACTCATTGTCCGGATTCCATCAGTTCCACGTCACTCATTGTCCGGATTCCATCAGTTCCACTTCACTCATTGTCCAGATTCCATCAGTTCCACTTCACTCATTGTCCGGATTCCATCAGTTCCACTTCACTCATTGTCCGGATTCCATCAGCACCACTCATCCTATTTCGTTGCAGAAAGGAATCCATCAGTTCCACTTCACTCATTGTCCGGATTCCATCAGCTCCACTCATTGTCCTATTTCGTTGCAGAAAGGAATCCATCAGCTCCACTCATTGTCCTATTTGGAAATAAATAAAACTTTTAAAATGAAAGAAAAATGCTTATTTCAGATTAAGGTAACTTCAAAGTAATTTTTAGTTTCAAAAATGATATGTCACATTGTAACAATGATAACAGTCATTTTGACCCTTGTAATTAAAAAAATTACTAATAGGTCAAAATCAGTTGGTTTCTGTAATAACGAGCTTAAGCTGATAACCTCCGTTACTTCATTTTGATAAAAAAACTGTGAGATATTTGAAATAATAATGACTTTTGAGAATGGTTATCACATGCTAGCAACAATATGAGGCTGTTAAGTGTCAACTGAAAGTAAATAATGAGTTTACTGGCATATCATTTGAAAATAACACTTTTAAAATGAAAGAAAAATGCTTATTTCAGATTAAAGTAACTTCAAAGTAATTTTTAGTTTCAAAAATGATATGTCACATTGTTAGAATGATAACAAAGTCATTTTGACCCTTGTAATTAAAAAAAATTACTACTAGGTTAAAATCAGTTGGTTTCTGTAATAACGAGCTTAAGTTGACGACCTCCGTTACTTCATTTTGATAAAAAATGTAAGATATTCAAAATAATAATGCCGTTTGAGAATGGTTATTGTATATTAGCAACAATATGAGGCTGTTTAGTGTTTTTTGAGAATGAAGATATTCTAGTATTCGAGATTGATCTAAAAAGCAGTTGGTTTCTTTAATAACGAGCTTAAGCTGACGACCTCCGTTACTTCATTTTGATAAAAAAAACTGTGAGATATTTCAAATAATAATGACTTTTGAGAATGGTTATCACATGCTAGCAACAATATGAGGCTGTTAAGTGATTTTTGAAAATGAAAATATTCTAACATTCGAGATTGATCCAATAAGCAGTTGGTTTCTATAATAACGAGCTTAAGCTGATGACCTCCGTTACTTCATTTTGATAAAAAACTATGAGATATTCAAAATAATAATGCCTTTTGAGAATGGTTATCACTTGCTAGCAACAATATGAGGCTGTTTAGTGTCAACTCAAAGTAAATAATGAGTTTACTGGCATATCATTTGGAAATAACACTTTTAAAATGAAAGAAAAATGCTTATTTCAGATTAAAGTAACATCAAAAATAATTTTTAGTTTCATAAATGATATGTCACATTGTAACAATGATAACAAAGTCATTTTGACCCTTGTAATTAAAAAAAATTACTGATAGGTCAAAATTAGTTGGTTTCTGTAATGACGAGCTTAAGCGAATGACCTCCGTTACTTCATTTTGATAAAAAAACTGAGATATTCAAAATAATAATGCCTTTTGAGAATGGTTATCATATGCTAGCAACAATATGAGGCTGTTTAGTGTTTTTTAAACATGAAAATATTCTAACATTCGAGATTGATCTAAAAATCAGTTGGTTTCTGTAATAACGAGCTTAAGCGAATGACCTCCGTTACTTCATTTTGATAAAAAACTATGAGATATTCAAAATAATAATATCTTTTGAGAATGGTTATTACATGCTAGCAACAATATGAGGCTGTTAAGTGTTTTTTGAACATGAAAATATTCTAACATTTGAGATTGATCTAAAAATCAGTTGGTTTCTGTAATAACGAGCTTAAGCGAATGACCTCTGTTACTTCATTTTGATAAAAAACTATGAGATATTCAAAATAATAATGCCTTTTGAGAATGGTTATTACATGCTGGCAACAATATGAGGCTGTTAAGTGTTTTTTGAAAATGAAAATATTCTAACATTCGAGATTGATCCAAAAAGCAGTTGGTTTCTATAATAACGAGCTAAAGCGAATGACCTCCGTTACTTCATTTTGATAAAATACTGTAAGATATTTCAAATAATAATGCCTTTGAGAGAATGGTTATTCTATATTAGCAGCAATATGAGGCTGTTCAGTGGCAACACAATGTAAATAATGAGTTTACTGCTATATCATTTGGAAATAAATAGCACTTTTGAAATGAAAGAAAAATGCTTATTTCAGATTTAAGTAACTTCAAAGTAATTTTTAGTTTCAAAAATGCAATGTCACATGGCAACAATGATAACAAAGTCATTTTTGACCCTTGTAATTAAAAAAAGTACTAATAGGTCAAAATCAGTTGGTTTCTGTAATAACGAGCTTAAGTTGATGACCTCCGTTACTTCATTTGATAAAAAAAAACCTGTCAGATATTTCAATGACATTTTTAGAAGGGGTGTGACATTGAAGATTTGTTTTAAGATGAGGTTTAAAACATCAGTATTACACTTCAACAATGATAATCTTTTTTTTAAAAAAAACAAACAAATATGAACTTACCTTTTGTAGCTTGTGTTGAGATTGCTGACTTCAAAAAAAATGTTATGAGAAATGCTTTTAATAAAGTGTTATGTTTGGTTGATATAATATAATGAAAATTTTAAAAACATGGTTAAATTTAAACAAATAAAATAAAAAGAAATTTATATACATAAAAAGAAAAGAAACAGTTTAGTTTGTAGTTTTTATTTTATAAGTTGGGTTTTCCTTTACTTTTTCAGATAATGTGTTATATAATTTATCAATATAATTTTTATTTTCTTTATCTATGGCATGCATGAAAATGTTTCCAAATGTGAAGAGAGTCTTGTATGTTTGTATAAATGTCTTCTGTAGGTTTCCTAATGTTGCGTATTCGTGTTTTAGTAATTGTATGAGATAAAAAATCCTCATTGAAGAAAGGTTTAGTGTTCATGTGTCTTTCATCAATAACATAATAAATGTTTTTAAATATTAGGCTTTTACTAATTATTTCATGGGTTTTTTTTTATTATATTTGAGGAAAATATCCTGAATTTTATCATTTTCAAAGCGCAGTATATGCGGTTTTTCATTTTTCAGAATCTTGCATATCAAGAACGTCCTGTTTATTTGTTTACCATAAGAGGGGTAACGTTCAGTGTGTTTTCTCTTCCTTTTGTTGCGAACAGGACGCTTCAGATAAATGGGAAGCGGAAGCTTGTTGTGTTGTTGGGGGCGTTTGAGGTTGTTGTTGTGTTGTTGGGAGATTTGCCGTTGTTGCTGTGTTGTTGGGGGCGTTTGAGGTTTTTGTGTTGTTGGGGGTAAATGGAAATTTTTTCGGGAAGCGGACGTTTGAGGTTGTGTAAGTAAATTTTCTTGGGAACCGGAAGCGGATACTTGAGATTGTGTTGTTGGAATGATTTCAATATCTGAATCAGAAGTACATTTGGAAGATTCTGAATCTGAACTAGTAATAGATTTGAAAGATTCAGAATCGGAGGATTTTTTTTTTCTCATAACATTTTTCACGAGGACTATTGGGCCGGTCATCTGTAAAAGAAACCAAAAAAAATTTTAAATGCTATTTGTCCGCTTATGGGAAATGACTTAATAATTTTGAAACACACGTGAGAATAATGGTTTACATTCAAGTCACTTAAGATCAAAACTGTAGAAAACTTTACACTCAAATTACTTAAGAGGAAACTATAGAAAATTATCTTGATCAGACTTAAAATAAAAAAATAGTTTATAACTATCACTTTAATGGTTTACACTCAAATTACTTAAACTATAAAAACAAAAATTAAGCCATCTAGAGACCACAGAGGCAATGTATTCAATAATTAGAGAGGAAAATAAGCTGCTAGCAAAAAAACAGTTTATAACTGTCAAATTCCACTTTAATGATTTACACTCAAATTACTTAGTTTTGAGATTCCTCATTCTGCTAAAATATAGTTGAAACTCTTATTTCAAAACTACCAATACTTTAAGTGATAAACAAAGAAATTATACCCAATAGTAAACACAACACTGCATAAAAGTGATGTTTAAGTAATATAATTTAGTCGACTATTAGGAAAACAGGTAATATAATTGTGGAAGTTTTAGAATTCAGACCTGAATTTAAAGTAATCTGAAAACTACATTATGAGTAAAAGTCCAGAAAGTATTTTAAAATAACAAAATAAAATCCTATTAAGGAGGTTAAGGAAGGTGTCGAGGCCAACAAATATGTGCTTGTTGAAAATCACAAGGGGAACAGTGAATGCATGCTTTCCATATTTGAACAACATGCAAGATCAAATAACACAGAAATATTCACCGGTTCCTTTAATTACAAAGAAATGATGAACATTTTATCTAACGAATCTCCTTGCAACGAACTTTTAGTTTAAACACTTAGGATAAACAGGATTTGACAACTTTGATAAAGAGAAAAGAATAATTACAGAGAGTGATTGTATGTATTTAAAAAAGTATGAAAGATCGGACTGACTTGTTGGTGTCCTCATAAAGAGGAAAAATTCTACTGGAAAGTAAACTTAATACTTTGGGTTTTCCCCCTTATTAGTTCTCAGTTTGAATTTCATGCAAACTTCATATAGATGTTAAAACAGAGTTTAGGACATTTGGGCACCGGACTTTTGGGCACCGGACATTTGGGCACCCGGACATTAATTGCCGTTTTTTTGCTGTGAGGGCAATTGAATGAAGAAAACGTTTCTAGTAAGACAAACGACAATTGGGTGTCCGAGGGGGAGAGCCCCCCCCCGCCGTTAATATAGCCAAATTTTTTATAAATTTAAAACACTAAAATAGACGAAACCTTTTTTTAAATGTTTGACAGCCTTGAAGGAGGTAAGGATTTTCTGAGCCCCCCCCCAGCACACATAAAATGTCCGTAATTTCGTATTTTCTTATTTACGATATTTTTCTATAAACTTACCTAAACAAATTCTCTGCTAGTATGAGGAAACCCAGGACTCTTGTCGAGTGTGTGTGCGTGTGGAGGGGGGGGGCTTAAACCTAAAATATGAAATATAAAAAATTTCTGGTCCGATCGGGAGATTTTCAGCGATATTTTTCTATAAACTATAACTAAACAAATTCTCTGCTAGTATGACGAATCCCAGGACTCTTGTCGAGTGTGGGGGTGGGGGCTTAAAACCTAAAATATGAAATATAAAAAATGTATGGTCCGATGGTGAGATTTTCAGCGATGTTTTTCTATAAACTATAACGAAACAAATTCTCTGCGAGTATGACGAAACCCAGGACTCTTGTCGAGTGTGTGTGGGGGGGGGGGGGCTTAAAACCTAAAATATGAAATATAAAAAATTTCTGGTCCGATCGGGAGATTTTCAGCGATATTTTTCTATAAACTATAACTAAACCAATTCTCTGCGAGTATGAGGAAACCCAGGACTCTTGTCGAGTGTGTGTGTGGAGGGGGGGCTTAAAACCTAAAATATGAAATATAAAAAAATTGTGGTCCGATCGGGAGATTTTCAGCCATTACAAGCTGCAAGTCATCGAATTGTCTGAGGGCATCTGCTGCCTCAGGAAACTAGGGGGGGGGGATACCAAAAGCGTAAAATATCAAGATTTCTCATTAATCTTCCGATCGGGAGATCTTCAGCATTTACAAGCTGCAACTCGACAAATTTTCTCAGCGCATGTGCACTCTCTGGAAACCTGTCGGCGATGGGGGGGGGGGGGTTAATACCAAAAGTGTAAAATATGAAAAATTCCTCCTCCCATCGGGAGATTTTCGGCATTTACAAGCTACAACTCGACACATTATTTGAAGGCATGTGCCAACTCAGCAATCGTGTGTATGAGAGGGGGGGGGGATACATACCAAAAGCGTAAAATATGAAGACTTTCTCGTCCGATCGGGAGATTTTCAGTATTTACAAGCTGCAGCTCGACAAATATTTTTCTGTTCTGAGCGTATGTGCCTACGCAGCAAACCCGTCCGGGGGGTAATTTCAAAAGTGTAAAATATGAAGAATTTCTCGTCCGATCGGCAGATTTTCGGCATTTACAACTGGACACATTATTTGAGGGCGTGTGCCTACTCAGGAAACCTATCGAGCGAGGGGGGTTGTAGCTTGTAAATGTTGAAAATCTTCGGATCGGACGAGAAATTCTTCATATTTTACACTTTTGAAATTACCCCCCCCCGGACGGGATAATTTCGTCGTCCTGGATCGGGATTACATAGCTCATAATCATGAATATGGATTACATCATATTCATGATTACATAGCACCAAGGGCGCCCATGGGGGGAGAGCCTCCCCCGCCTGTAACATAGCCAAATTATTGATAAATTTAAAATACTAAAATAGACGAAACCTTTTTTTAAATGTTTGACAGCCTTGAGGGAGGTAAGGGTTTTTCTTACCCCCTTCCTCCAAGTACTCATACGGGTACCTATGCATGGCACATTTCTTAGGTTTCAAAGGAACAAAACAATTACACCAGAACTCATACTATGCTCGGAAAAGGACGACAAGGAGGGAATTTTTTATAACGTCTCACTCTTACTTAGGCACTAAATCAAGTTATTAATATTTCTCTTTTACTGAATTAGACACTAAATTACTGTGCCTCATTCGTAGGCCCTTTTGTCAGCCTTTATTTCTACCGATGCCATATTCATAACGTTTACGTATCAACTCAAGGTAATAATATTGCGCTTTCACTTAAGCACGAAATATTAATTCATAGACCCTACCTAGGCATTTTTAACAGTTTTTGTTCTATCGATGTCACATTTATAACAATTACGTATCAACTCAAGTTAATAATATTCCGCTTTTACTTAAGCACTAAATATTATTTCATAGGCCCTAGGCCTAGGCCTTTTAACAGCTTTTGTTCTATCGATGTCACATTCATAACAATTACCTGTCAAATCAAGTTAATAATATTCCGCTTTTACTTAAGCACTAAATATTATTTCACAGGCCCTAGGCTTAGGCATTTTTAACAGTTTTTGTTCTATCGATGTCACATTCATAACAATTATGTATCAACTCAAGTTACTAATATTCTGCGTTTACTTTTTCACTAAAAATTTTCTCACAGGCCCTAGGCCCAGGCCTTTTTAGCAGTTTTAGTTGTACCGATGTCACATTCATAACAATTACGTATCAAGTTAAGGTAATAATATTGCGTTTTTACTTAAGCACTAAATATTATTTCACAGGCCCTAGGCCTAGGCCTTTTTAACAGTTTTTGTTCTATCGATGTCACATTCATAACAATTACGTACCAACTCAAGTTAATAATATCCTGCCTTTACTTTTTCACTAAAAATTTTCTCACAGGGCCTAGGCCTTTTTAACAGTTTTTGTTCTATCAATGTCACATTCACAACAATTACGTATCAACTCAAGTTAATTATATTCTGCTTTTAGTTAAACACTAAATATGATTTCACAGGCCCTAGGCTTAAGCCTTTGGCCTTTTAAACAGTTTTATTCTAACCATGTCACATTCATAACAATTACGTACAAAGCAAGTTAATAATATTTCGTTTTTACTTAAGTACTAAATATTATTTCATAGGCCCTAGGCCTAGGCCTTTTTAACCGTTTCTGTTTGAGCGATGTCTCATTCATAACAGTTACGTATCAACTCAAGTTAATAATATCCTGCCTTAACTTTTTCGCTAAAAATTTCTCACAGGGCCTAGGCGTAGCCCTTTTTAACAGTTTTTGAATTACGTATCAACTCAAGTTAATTATATTCTGCTTTTACTTAAGCACTAAATATCATTTCACAGGCCCTAGGCCTAGGCCTTTAATACAGTTTCTGTTCGATCGATGTCGCATTCATAACAATTACGTATCAACTCAAGTTAATAATATCCTGCCTTTACTTTTTCACTAAAAAATTTCTCACAGGGCCTAGGCCTTTTTAAGTTTTTGTTCTATTCATGTCACATTCATAACAATTACGTATCAACTCAAGTTGGATCAACGAAAACTCCCACACTTTCTCGTACTGCTCAGCAAAGGGCGGAAAGCTCGCACACCGAAAAACTTTTAAACACCTTCTCATGTAAGGGGATGTACACGAACTGCGTTTCATTCTGAGATCTTGTCAGAGTGTGGAAGTTTTCCGAGCTGACCATAACGAAATGTACCAGTTTTCCTGGGCATGGTGAATATATTACAAATATGTCGAAATAATGTCAGTAGACGATGACATCGCTCTGTTCACGTTCTTTTATAAACAACTCATAGCAACTGAAAAATTGTTGTTCGGACACCCCTGAACAGAGTGATGACATTGTCTATTTCCTAGGCATATATGGAAATGCGTATGTAAGATTATATTGACACAAGGTTTATGCAGAAGCTTTTCGATTCATTAAATCTTCAGCAATGATTTTAATATTTCGCATGTCATAACATGCAATACAAGGTAATCAACGGGGACTCAACCAGTTGATCTTGAGGTCTTTTTAGAAGATTTTAAATGACAACCTATTGTATTTGCAATAAATTTTGGTTGAGATCGACTGTCGGTCTGTTTTCCCCGAAATCTCGTCTGTCAACGTTTACTTTCTAATCAAAGCTGACATCTGCTCCTGCTGTTTTTACGGTCCCATTAAATGAAAGCTGAGACGCTTCCCCTTCTCAGTATAATTGCTTTACTGTCCAGAGGGAAAAAAAAGGGGCGGGAACTCCTCATCATCACCGCCGCTGACTGACCACAAGATCAAAGAATATTGGACTTCCGCTCCCCCTTCGGCAATGCCCCAGCAGGGCCGAAGGGGGAGTTTAGTTTATTTACACGAGACTGGGTGAGACTGGGTCTGGTGTCAAGCGACCCTCTGGAAATCGTGCGCAAAGCGACCCTGTTATATTTTATCGTGGGCGAAGCTACCCTGCTAATCGAATCATTTTACTTATATATATACAAATCGTAGTGAAATTATTTATATCTAATTAATTAAGTACTTACATCTTCTGAATTTTGTAGCTTTAGTCCAACTTGGTAACATAGTTTAATGCTTTAAGGCATTTTTTAATTTCTTCAGAATTTCCAAATTCGACGTGTGCTGCACAAACAACAATTAAAAGAATTAGAAGAACTTGGTCGGAAAAGGAAGAAGATGCATATACAAGTAGACGAACGCATTCGCAATATCATGGGGAATTTGGAAATTTTAAAGTTCTTAAAAAATGCCTGAAAGCATTAAGCTGTGTTATCAAGTTGGACTAAGTGCAAAAGCTACAAAATTCAGATGTAGGTACTTAATTAATGATGTAAATAATTTGACTACGATTTGTATATATATAGTATACACATATAAAATGATATTACAGACTTGTATTTAGTATAAAAAACTTGATGTAAGTAATTAATTAATTAGATGTAAATAAATAATTTGACTACGATTTCTATATATATATATATATACCACTGATGGACAGCCGAAATTTTAGATTGGATTCCAAGGGACAGGAAAAGACCCAGAAGAAGACCACATGGGAGATGGGTGGATGAAATTCGAAAGCATGCGGGAGTGACATGGAGGAGACCGGCACAAGACAGATAGACCGTTGTGGAAGAAACTTGGGTAAACCTTCGTCCAGCAATGGATTGAAAATGGTTGACAATGATGATATAAGTAAAATGATTCGAATAGCAGGGTCGCTTCGTCCACGAACAAATATAACAGGGTCGCTTTGCGCATGATTTTCCACAGGGCCGCTTGACGCACGGTCGCTTGCCGCACGTAATCGGGCGTCTGACATGAGGTAGGCGGGGGTTTTGAGTTTCATTTAAGCAACCGAGTTTTGTAATGATTCTGAAATTGTCGCTAAATAGATATATTTCTTACTTTTTTATACATATACATATATATATATTGCATAAATCAAACAAAATCGTTTTTGTTTGTTTTTTTCTTTTGAGAAGGAGATAAAGTATACCTCTGAACCGTTTCCTGTACTTCCAATATTTGATGGGCACAGGAATGCCAAAAAAAAAAAAAAAAAAATGCTATTTTTCACTGCTTCCCTCAGAAGGTCAAACAGGTACTCCGCGGTTGAATAGAAATGTGCAAAGAAAATACGACATCATTGTAAATAAAGCCACGTGTAAAAATACCTGTCTTCCCCTCTCCCTTAGGTTTTATTTCTTTTCAGAATGACTGATTTTTTTGAATCAGGGTAAAAAGTCCTAGAAAAAAAAAAAGTCCGAGACTGTTGAAAAACGCGGAAAAAAAAGTCCGAGACTGTTTATAACGAAGCAAATTTCTCCGTCATTTCTGTCCACGCCAGGATTCGAACCCTGATCCCCTCATTCCGGAATAAGTCACTCTACCAATTGAGCTACGCGGGCGTTTTGTTCTGATTCCTATCTGCCTTTATGTCGTGTGCGTCCTTCGGGCAGGTACGTCACATCTCCTGCGGTACGTTACATCATCTCCGTCTTTTTTTTTTTTTTTTTTTTAAGTGCCGGAGAAGGGATTCTCTTATTTTTCCTATCTCGCAGTGTGGAAAAAACATCACACCAATGCGAGATTTTGAACGGTCGGGTCATCCGGATAGTTCGGGCGCCATTATAACGAAGTAAATTTCTCCGTCATTTCTGTCCACGCGTTCTTCCTTTCACATAGTCACGGAAATTGGAGGAGGCCTTCCACAAATGTCACGTTTTCTATTTCATCATACAATGTTTGGTGAACCCCGTAGAACCACACCACATGTTCGGGAGGGGGAGATATAACTTTCGCTTGATGCTGAAGAAAACGTTTTACAAACTGAGTCTTCCCACAGCCAGTAGGGCCCGCTATCAGAGCAGTGAAAGGATGTTGTAGTCTGGGCACTTCCATGTTGTCAACTGAAGTCATTAAAAAAGGTACAAAAATAATTTAAAGACACATAAAGTAGATTTCAATCAATTTTTATTTTAAATTCTGAATTTTGATTCAATTCGAAATTTATGTCGAACGAAATGAAAGACACGCAGGTCGTTTGTTTCAGATTTCCATCCAAAATTTCTTACAATAGAGTACAAGCTTTTTCCGCGACATCTAGAATACAAGAAGAAAATACAATATTGTCCACATACGGCTGTAAACGAACTTTGAAGAGGTACTTCATTCAATTTAACAGTATCAAACTTGGAGACAAATCTGGCAATAGGTCCTTGAAAATATTCTGGAGAATGTCCGAAAGAATAAAAAAATTCCATTGTTTTTTGGGTTTGGTATGTACATAGCCAACCAGTGTTTTCCAGGATTTCCATATCGATTCGTATTCACAACAATACATGCTGGGAACTTGACAATTCTCTTGGGAAGTCTGTCCCAGGAAAACACTCCGAGGAAGGACCGTTGTGTCGCGTGATCTTGCTTTAGGGTCTTTACAATTTGAACACTGTTCATTTCTTCAATTGGAGAAATCACAAAGAATGTTTCTGGACTTTGAAATTTCAATAATGTTTTGGAACTCTGCGTAGATTAGCACAGAAATGGTTTTTGCTAAAGCTTTTCCAAATTTGATTTCCACTCTTAAATTTCCTTGTTGGATCAGGTTCATATGCCCTCCATCACACAGGTCCGGACTGAGATTGAATGCATAAAGAGTGTATCCCTTGGAAAATTCATCTCGATCGATATATATTCCACAATCTTGGCCCAGTTTCTCGGTTCCTTGAAATAGACTATGGAAAGAACGAATTGTGCTGCCCTTTTCGAAATTGGGTTCTAGAGGTTTATGAGGAACTGACTGTCCGTCAACGTACACGGCGATAAAGTTAACATCATAATGCTTAAATTCAAAGGGGTTAGATTTATATGTACCATTAAAAGCATCGTTATCGACACATCCAATAATCAGTCTTTTGGGCATTTGTCCTAGGAATACGTTGTCTTGCACGAAGGACATACTTCCTTGAGAGACGGAATACACTTTGCATAAAACACGATCAATAGGATACTTGGCGGGAGATTTTTCTAAAGCTTTTTGCATGGCCGATGGCAACTCCCGGGTTGACTTTTAATTTTCTCACAAAAATGGAGGCGTGTTCGATGAGAACTCTGTAATTGGGGGCCTCTGAGGAGGAAACGAGGCACAAATCAGGTTTACTTCGAACCAGTTTAATTTTCACGTCCACTAAATTGAGAAGCAGTCTGTTTTGGAAAAATAAATCACAGTGCAAGGTTCCAATCATGTCAAACGTTTTGCTGTCTTTCACGAGCTCATAGCGTTGATGTAATCCTTTGTTTGTTGCAGCATTCGTGGGATTAATTTCGTTCAGATGTCCGGCTGTATCCTTGTAAAACCCTTCGCATGCTAAATAGTATTTCTTTGCGTCTTCTCCATAATTTAATAGAGTTTCAATATATGCTCTGTGAGGATACATGTTGCTCGAGGACGAAATCACTCTTTCGTTTAGCATCAACTTGGGAAAACAAAGAATGAAGAAAACAGTTTATGGGCCCCACGGGCTCTTTGTCAGCTTTCACAATTTTAATTTTTACGTAGAGTTGGCTGGAAGACAAGTCAAGACAAGTATTCTTCTCCACTCCCAGAAATATTAAATTCCAGAGGTCCTCCATCTCGAATGTTGGCCAAGGGGTGATATTCGATCCATTGTCCTTTTTCTATGCTTGTGTGGGTGGGTGGTAAAGCAAATAAATCAAGTTCCGACTTTAAACATACGGAAGAATGACTGTGAATCAAAGCCATGGTTTACGGATCGAAAATATCGTGTGCTGTCGTCTTGGCTTTCTTTGAACGAATGATGCGCTTCATCGTGTTTCTCTTCCTTTTAACGCTTCCTCCTAACATTTTCTTCACTTTGCTTGCAGCTTTGTCGGTGAGAATTTGTCCTGCTTCTTTAGCTCGTTGTTTGGCTGCTGTTTTTGCATCCTTTCCTTGCATTAAGTGATTTGCAAGATCGACCCCAGTTTGAAAGACTTGTTTTCCAAGCGTTTTTGCACCTTGTTTGAATATTGGTACCGATGCTCTAAATAACGAGCGAAAAAGTCCCCCAAGTCCATACCCTTTTTGAAGGGGTGCTCCTTGATAGTAGACTAAACCTTTTCCAGTTTGATGGACGTAATATTCCTCGAAGGATTTTGTACAACAGCGGTATGGTTCATGCATGACTACAGAGCCTTGAGACGAAAATGAAGTTTCAACGATCGCTCTCCCACGTTCAAATGGTACTAATTGTCCCGAGCGATTCCTTATAACGATTTCTACGGTTTGGAAATGTTTTCTTGCTAGAGGCAAATAATGAGGGCGATCGTATAAGGCGCTCACCACATCTCCGTCTTCTCCGCCCACTTTCACGATGCGAAGGAGAGGAGCAAACATGTCTCCCACAGGCTGAGGATCCACAATATCGCTGTACACGTACAATAGGGAAAGCGACGTGTTCAGATCGGCTACGAAATTTCCATGAATGGTAGCATCGCTTCCTCCTGAGGCCGAATACACTCCAGGTTGAAAACCTAGAATTTCAGCTATTCCTGGAAATAACTGCAGCTGAGAACCAAGAGTTAAAACTGCTTTGACACGTCTCGTGGTTTTATTAAAAAACATCGTAATTTTTTTCGACCAATGCTGGGACATGGCTTTTACCACGTCTCCCACAGAATCATAATATCCAGCAGGGATTTTTGCTGCTTTCAGTTGACTTGGACCGAGACCGTAAACAAAGGAATTTGAATTTACATTCACATTAAACCAGGAATGAGGGTAGATGAGTTCGACGAGTCCCACTTCCCAATCACCATTGAGTTTGATCGGGGAAGGAAGAAGCGTGATGAAATGAGAAATTTTATTGTCTGAAAAGTAGCGGAGAGAGCTGTCGCTAGGTAACGTTACATCATTCGTCAACTCATGTTGATGAATGATGTTTCATCTAAAAAAAGGTCGGTTTTATAGAGAGGTCAAGTCTTCCGCGGGGATCCAAGCATTAAATTTATCAAGATACCCTTTAAATTTAACAAAGTATTCCATTTTTCCTTTTCTTTTACGTTTCTTTAGAACACGTTCCACAGGAAAGGCCTCGGACAGAGTAACGTTTTGAAGCTCTTCGGCGTAAAAAGTTCCTTCCAGCTCTTCGTTCAATAAATCTTTATAGACGGGTGGGGATCTGGGAACAAGACCGCTCACAACAAAACCTTCTTCCGTCCAATTTGATTCGTATCCTTTTTCAAATGTCAATTTTGCTTTACTAATCCTCACATGATCGCCCACCTGAAATTTATAGGACTGTTTTTCCTTCTTGAGATCGCCATACAGATTGAGAAACACTTGCTTTTCATTATCTTTGTTTACATCTACAGGTTTCATTTTTATACTTCGATGGGGAGAATGATTGTAACTGTGAACTAAATCGTTGAGCACGTCTATGAATTTAAACGTATTTTGACTTGTAAAGTATCGCCACATGCTAGTTTTGAGCGTGCGATTGAATCTCTCCACAACATTTGCTTTTGTCTCGTTGTTCGTTGTAAAGAAATGCACACCGTGTTGTGTTAAAAACCTTTGAAATTCTTTGTTCTTAAATTCAGTTCCTTTGTCTGTTTGAAGTTATACTGGTTTTCTATCTTGGAAAATCTGGGAAAATGCTTGAACGATATGGGACCCTGACTTTTGCTTTAAGGGAATCGCCCATGCATATTTGGAAAATATGTCAATGCATGTTAACAAGTAACGAAATCCATCGTTATATTGACTCAAACTGGAGACATCAGCTAGGTCTGCTTGGAACTGTTGTCCTATTTTATTCACCATCACTCTATTTCTCGGAAAATGTCGTCTCACCGGCTTGTGAAGGGTGTACGTTTTCTCCTCCTTCAACCATTTCATGACGTCTTTTTTCTTGATGCCTTCTTTTTTGACAGCACGGTATAAAGCATCGAGACCACCTAAACTTCCTACTTTCTGAGTTGTCATATACGTCTGTTTCATCATTTCCTCCATAACAACAGTTCAACGAGAGACAATCCACCGTAACAGAAAAACTCATGTTCACACAAACTCGATCACATTTCAAATAACGTCCACTCCCCCTCACAAACCATTTTAAAAGAAATTCCAAATCCCTAAAACATTTGAACACCATGAAAAACCATAAATCTTACTCTTTCAAGCATCTTTTTCCAATGGTTCGATGGTCTAGCGGAAAGAATGTAAGATTTCTGAACAAAGGACTGGGAGTTCGAACCACTTCGATAAATAAAAATCACAAAATGGTGTAAAAAAAAGGAAATCAAAACGGTGCTTTTCAGGTTCATCACCAATTCATCAAAAAAGGTTAGCAAACATGTAAACTGAACTTTTTTGACACGATTAAATCCTCTTTCTCTCAATCCAGAAACTATAAGATGATTTTCCTATTTGTTGAAAACACTTTATTTAAAACCATAGAAAAATAAAAATAAATAAAACTAACCTCTTGTAAAATATTTAATCGTAAAAACTAAACTGAAGATATTTATTAAAGAAAAATATAACCTGAAGAAAATTTATGAAAGAAAAAACTGATCTGGTAAAAATTTGTTAAATCAGATATTGACTTTTGGAGAAATGATCGTTTATTTTTTTTACTTTAAGGAAAAATGAACGATTCAAATATTGACTTTTAGTTGGATGGCATTTCCCGTGTTATTCTATGAGCTTTTTGCGATTATAAAAAAAGAAAAATTTAAAAAATCGCCCTCTTTGTAAAAACAACAAAACCATTTTTGACTTGCTGAAATTTATTCGAGTCAAAAACGAACTTTGTAAAAAATGAACGATTCAAATATTGACTTTTAGTTGGATGGCATTTCTCGTGTTATTCTATGAGATTTTTTGCGATTATAAAAAAAAGGAAAATTTAAAAAATCGCCCTCTTTGTAAAAACAACAAAACCATTTTTGACTGGCTGAAATTTATTCGAGTCAAAAACGAACTTTGTGAAAAATGAACTTTTCAAATATTTACCTGACAATTTCATGAAAGAAACTGACCCGAAGAAATTTTATGTAAGAGAAAACTAACGCCAAGTTTTCCTTCTGAGGACACGCTTCCTTCACATTGCATGACAAATCATCTTTCAGTCTGCGGGCACCAGTATCGAGAACAAAATTCCACAGTGCGCGTTTTTCTTTGAATTTTTCTTTTCAGAAATAAAACGGACATAAATCAGGTCAAAAGCACCTTGACCCGACTCGTTTGCCCCGCTAAAAATTGTTGACCCGTGACTGTCTCTGGTCCGTAATTGCAAGGTAAACACTTCCCCTCCAATGTCCAGTAATTTTCTCCGAGTGGCTAAAGCTGTATGGGGTCTTGCTTTGTCATATTGCAAGTTGGCGCCTTTCCGGTTAACCAGTACTTGATGCTTAGGTTTCAATTTTTCTTTCAGCCTTTCCAACTGTTGCCAGTACAGGTCATCACTTATCGTTTAGTCAGGTGCAAGAAGCTTCCAGTGAATTATCTCCTTGACATCCCACTATGCACTTAACAAGACCTTTCCCGGATGGAGTAGACTCGCCAACTCGGCATGCAGTCCAATGACGCTTTACATTTCTGTAGAGGACACACATTTCATCACCCGTAACTAATCGTTCCAAGAAAAGTTCATTTCTGTGACGCGCAAGCAAAGAAAGACATGTGGTCATTCTGTCCGATCGATTTCTTGCGATAGGTCATGTGGTACCTACTGGTCGAACTTTGTGATAAACCCAAATGCATACTTCATTCCTTTTACTATTGTTCTGTGCACAGACAACCTTTCTGATAATTCCTCAACGTTTAGATGTTGGTCATTTGATGTGGCTTGGTTGACATCCTCTTCAGACACCTCTGATGGACGTGCAGAACGTGGTTGATCTCTGCAGCTTGTTTCCGAACTTTCCGGAACCAAAGGCGACATGTGCTTTTGTCTACAGCATCCTCGCCATACACCTCACAAGTGTTGCTGCAGGCTTCATCTGCATTGTTGCCTTTGTCGAACTCATATGAGCAAACAGTGCCAAATGTGATGCTCATCGCTTGACATGTTAACCCTTGTGTGACTTGTTTACGAATGAGATTCATCTGCATACTTGGGCGCCATTTTATAGCCTACTCCTCGAAGCATTTTGGCCATCACACGCGCCATCTGTTATTGCACTTGTTACTTAAATTGCTTACTTGGAATTTGCATCACGAAAACCGGTAATAATTCATGTCTGCGCCATTTTTGTTTTAGAGCGTGTTTACTGAACACCAGGACAGAATTTATTGCATAAAAGACTTACCTGGAAATAGCGCTTCATAAGTTCTAAAACTCACAAGAAAACATGGTCTGGTATAAGATATGTACTTCTACGCGTAAGCAATGGAGGGCTGACAGTTCTTAGGCATAAATATATCAGACACAACAAAGTCGCATTTTCCCTGTGTTCGTTCGCCGCACATTAGATGTTTCAATAGGCAGCTGATGAAATATCGAATACAGATAACAGCAGTCAGTCGCAATATTTCTCGGATTTCTTTCTTTTTTTTTTTTTTTTTCTTCATGAAATCGTTTGAAAGCAGGCCTTTTCAGTCGGGTTCCCGTCCTTCAAAACCCCTCGAAAAATGCATAGTGGTCCTAACTCGCATTGTTTCATTTACTGTAAAAAAGATCACGCAGAGGACAAGCAACTACGTTCTCTTGTTCCTGATATTGCCAGATAGCAAAAATGCGTTAAAATAGTAACAGCATTTTCGGAAACTTAGAATTGCGCAGTTGCAAATGATAAAATGTTATGGTAGTTCATGCATAGAAGCACAAACAGAATTTTTTGTTTTCTTTCTTTTTCATTTCTTCTACAAATATAAAATATACCTGGTCATATTCTGCGAAAAAAAAAATTAATTTCATTATGAGATCTGATGTGCTGTTTTATCTATATCAGTTTTTGTACATTTGAACGCACCTCACTATAAAAGTCAAGACCATAGCTTAAATTTCATTTAAAATTCCTAGGTCTAGGTTCCTTGAATGCATCTGACATAAAATGCGTTAATGGCCCTCGATAACTTTTTATTCACTATTCAGACTTACGAAATATTAAAATCATTGTAGTTTCACATGCGACAATAACAACTTAAATTTGTGAAAAAATTTGGGACCTACTATAAACCGAATGGCCTCCGGCATAGGCGCCTTCTAAACATGCACTTTAAGGCTGTTCCTTTGAGTCTCTTTTATTAGGCCTTCTAACGTGTTTATACAAATCAAATATTTATATTGTAACTTCAAATCTTTCAAAAAGGCCTGAAGCCTATGTATCTTTCAGACAGTTTAAAGCTGTTCCATTGAGCCTCTTTTATTAGTTCTTGTAACATGTTTATACAAAACTGATATTTAGGTTGTAACTCAGTCTTCCTAAAAGGCCCGCGGCCTAGGTGTCTTGTAAATATCTGACGACTAATGTATTGAGTACATTTCACTAGCTTTCAGGCATGTCTACACGCACCGAATATTTAGGTTGTAATTTAAAACTTACGAGAAAGGCCGGCCGCCTACGTTCTTTTTAAACACTTGAAGATCGATCCGTTGGATCCTTTTTTATTAGCTTTTTATTGTAGTTATTACACACAAAATATTAAAATCATAACTAAAAATTACATGAATTGAAAAACTTCTATATATCGTCTTATGGCACTAGGACCTGCAGCAGTTTTGGAAGAAACGTTTTCAAAGACAGTTTTGGAAGAAATTTGGGGAGACTTTCATCCAGCAGTGGATTGATAATGATGTGTGTGTGTTTGTGTGTGCTTATCCTCCAGAAAAAACAGTACCGTTTTGCATATGTGTGTGAATGTGTGCTTTTTTCTGGAGAAAAAGATGCCGTTACTCTAAAACACAAGCTGCTGTTGCTAAAGAAGGCCGATGGACCTAACAAAAAGCAAATAAATTTCTTGAACATTTTTCTTAAGCCTTTTTCTAAAACAAAGCGAAAATTTTCAGTTCCGGCACGTTGTGACAGAAGAAAAGCAAAGCGCGCACACACACACTCACACACACCAGGAGCGCCGACTTCACCAAATTATTGGAGGGGGGCACAGATGTGAAGAGATCTGACGTGGGAAGAGCACTCTCCCCCACTGTCAGGAGGAAAATTAAAAAAAAAGGACAAAAAGATAAACTACGAGATTTCACGTATGTTTTAAAAGGCAATTGTAATTGCTGATCAGGAAATGTACAAAAAAAAACCACAAACATTCTTTTGCTGAATATTAATATTTTTAAAAATAAAATTCAGCCTGTGATTTTTTTGTCAATGTATCCAGACAGATGTTATTTCCAAACGTTTGTAAAAAATATGAGAAATTAGTTGGCTTACTTACACGTACAAAGAAGAAGCGCAGAGAATAAAAAGCTAAATAAAGGCACCAGATGTTATACGATCCTGTAGTTTTATTTATTTTATTCTTGATAACTATTTTAAACAGTTATCACATATCACGAAAAGAACAAGTCAAACACAATACAGGGCGGGCAATGCAGTTTCTTTTTTTCTTTCATCTTTTTTTTTTTTTTTTTGGTTGGGTGTTTTTTTCTTTTTTTTTATTGAAGGTTTAACGACCACCGTGAGCAACTCAATGGGTTATAAGCAGTCGCCCGTCTGCAGACATCTGCAGTAAATTGGTTGAGTTGTACTTTGTAAACGCTGAAAATTTTCCGATGTGAAGACCAGAAATTCTTTGTATTTCATATTCGGCATCGCCCTCCCCCACCGACAGGTTTGCTGAGTAGGCACCTACCCTCAGATATGTGTCGAGTTGTAGCTTGTAAATGCTAAAAAATCTCCCGATCGGACGAGAAATTGTTCATATTTCACACTTTTGGTATAAACCCCACACACACACACACACACACGTTTTCAGAGTAGGCACGTGCGCTCAGACAATGTTTCGAGTTGTAGCTTGTAAATGCTGAAAATCTCCCGATCGGACAAGACATCCTTCATATTTTACACTATTGGTATACCCCCCCCCAGGAGGTTTGCTCAGTAGGTTCATGCCCTGAAATAATGTCTCCAGTTGTAGTTTGTAAATGCTGAAAATCTCCCGATCGGACAAGAAATTCTTTATATTTCACAATTATCATACCCCCCCCCCCCAACCCCGACAGGTTTGCTGAGTAGGCACGTGCCCTCAAATAATCTGTCGAGTTGTAGCTTGTAAATGCTGAAACTCTCCTGATTGGACGATACATTTTTCAACTTTTACAGTTTTGGTATTAACGCCCCCCCCCCCCCCGCGCCACGTTTTCTGAGTAGGCACGTGCGCTCAGATAATGTTTCGAGTTGTAGCTTGTAAATTCTGAAAATCTCCCGATCGGACGAGAAATTTTTCATATTTTACACTTTTAGTATCCCCCCTCCCCTCCCCGACAGGTTTGCTCAGTAGGTTCATGCCCTGAGATAATGTCTTCAGTTGTAGTTTGTAAATGCTGAAAATCTCCCGATCGGACGAGAAATTTTTTATATTTCACACTTTTTAGTATTACCCCCCCAGACAGGTGTGCTCAGTAGGTTTACGCCCTGAGATAATGTCTCCAGTTGCAGTTTGTAAATGCTGAAAATCTCCCGATCGGTCGAGAATTTTTTTATATTTCACACTTACCCCCCCCCCCCCCCCCGACAGGTGTGCTCAGTAGGTTCATGCCCTGAGATGATGTCTCCAGTTGTAGTTTGTAAATGCTGAAAATCTCCCGATCGGACAAGAAATTCTTTATATTTCACAATTAACATATACTCCCCCCCCCCCCCCGACAGGTTTGCTGACTAATCATGTGCCCTCAAATAATCTGCCGAGTTGTAGCTTATAAATGCTGAAAATCTCTCGATCGGGAGAGAAATTCTTCATATTTTACACTTTTGGTATAACCCCCCCCTCCCCCCACCACAAGTTTTCAGAGCAGGCACGTGCGCTCAGACAATGTTACGAGTTGTAGCTTGTAAATGCTGAAAATCTCCCGATCGGACGAGAAATTTTTTATATTTCACACTTTTTAGTATTACCCCCCCCCCCCCCCCGACAGGTGTGCTCAGTAGGTTTACACCCTGAGATAATGTCTCCAGCTGTAGTTTGTAAATGCTGAAAATCTCCCGATCGGACGAGAAATTTTTTATATTTCACACTTTTTAGTATTACCCTCCCCCCCCGACAGGTGTGCTCAGTAGGTTTACGCCCTGAGATAATGTCTCCAGTTGCAGTTTGTAAATGCTGAAAATCTCCAGATCGGTCGAGAATTTTTTTATATTTCACACTTACCCCCCCTCCCCCGACAGGTGTGCTCAGTAGGTTCATACCCTGAGATAATGCCTCCAGTTGTAGTTTGTAAATGCTGAAAATCTCCCGATCGGACAAGAAATTCTTTATATTTCACAATTATCATATACCCCCCCCACCGACAGGTTTGCTGACTAGGCATGTGCCCTCAAATAATCTGCCGAGTTGTAGCTTATAAATGCTGAAAATCTCTCGATCGGGAGAGAAATTCTTCATATTTTACACTTTTGGTATAACCCCCCACCACAAGTTTTCAGAGCAGGCACGTGCGCTCAAACAATGTTACGAGTTGTAGCTTGTAAATGCTGAAAATCTCCCGATCGGACGAGAAATTTTTTATATTTCACACTTTTTAGTATTACCCCCCCCCCCCGACAGGTGTGCTCAGTAGGTTTACACCCTGAGATAATGTCTCCAGCTGTAGTTTTTAAATGCTGAAAATCTCCCGATCGGACGAGAATTTTTTTATATTTCACACTTTTTAGTATTACCCCCCCCCCCCCCCCCCCCCCGACAGGTGTGCTCAGTAGGTTTACGCCCTGAGATAATGTCTCCAGTTGTAGTTTGTAAATGCTGAAAATCTCCCGATCGGACGACAAATTGTTCATATTTTACACTTTTGATACCCCCCCCCCCCCCCGGTTTGCTGAGTAGGCTCGTGCCCGTAAATATTTAGTGCCTAAGTAACTTACGGCGATCATTTTCTCGGTCAATCTCTTACTAGTGGGCCAAGAAACGGCAATTGTTATACGGCCCCTTAAACATTTGTGCCCAAATGTCCGGGTGCCCAAATGTCCGGTGCCCAAATGTCCGCCCAGTCTTTCAGACAGAAATTCGTAAATATGTCTCAATTTCTTAATGATAATGAGATATAAGTGAAATTTTTTCGTGCACACCACTTGCTCAAGTAGGGAGAAATATAGGAACACTATAATTTTTCAACGCAGCGCAATTTCATTGCTTTAAAAATGAATGTGCCCAAATGTCCGGGTGCCCAAATGTCCGGTGCCCAAATGTCCGAACCCCGTTAAAACATAATACTTTCTAACATATCAAAAATCATTACTTAAGTTTTTAGTCAAGTTATGAGGATAAACGACTGTGGAATAAATCTCGCTCCTGTGTCCCAACCTTTGAACCCATTTCGACGATATTAAACACAATTGGTTCAGTATAGTTTCGGAACAACATGCTAAAGTTTTGTTGTAATAGTAGCATTTTTAGTCAAGTTATGAGGATAAACGACTGTGGAATAAATCTCGCTCCTGTGTCCTGACCTTTGAACCCATTTCGACGATATTAAACAGAATTGGTTCAGTATAGTTTCGGAACAACATGCTAAAGTTTTGTTGTAATAGTAGCATTTTTAGTCAAGTTATGAGGATAAACGACTGTGGAATAAACGCTATCAAACATATGCTACGAAAAACCAAAATTTTACAATGAGAATTTGAAAATATACGTACCTTACGATGCAGAGCAGGAGTCTTAATGAATGTCGTGGACTTTACAGTCAGGTAGCAGAAACAATTTTACTTTAATCTTCGATAACCTCCTGCTTTTATATTCGTATAAATGGGATTTCCGCAACATTTTGGTGGTTTTTCTCGGAAAAACCACGCTTTGCATCCTACACATTAAAACTAAAACTAAAACTACCGGCGTTTGCGGTTATTTAATTTTGCGGTTACTTAAGTTTCCGCTTTCACTTTGCGTAAACATGCAATCGTGATGAGTAACTAGTAAACCACACAATTCAAAAGACATGACTTGTTCAAATTGCATAAAAGCACGCCAAATGTCAGAAATATTCGGAAATTACACAAAGTTCCGCCCAAGTGCTGTTTGACGAATTTGTGTAATAATTAATTCCGCAATGTTTGGTCTCGTCACTCTCGTGTTACTTAAAATCCTGGAATTACCACTTCCTAAAGATTTTATTGGTTTACAATGTTGTGGGTTTATTTCATAATTCTAAAAAAAAAAGAAGATTTAATCATATAAATACCTCAACTTTCTAACTGAAAACGAATAGACTTCCAAACTTACGGTGTGCACTTTACTGGTTTCGTTGACGAGACGACTCTCCGAGTTAACGTAAGTAATGTATTTATTTTTTGTTGAGTTCTACTTTATTAAATAAGTGGTGTATTTCTTTAAAACAGTGTAAGTATTTTAGTCAAACTTTAGAATTTCACCTTCTACATTAAATAATGTTCTTCATTAAAGGCATATGCCTAACTAAGTCAAATATTTTCAAACCCCATATGTCGCTTTAAATTCGTATCCAATTTACTCTTTCTCTCAAAAAAGAGGATTTGAATTCTAGGAATACCATAACTTCCAAACCATTTTTCTTCAATTTCTTAACAGTTGGCAAAGTTATTATCGAAAATATTATATTCCGGTCGGTTTTACAGTCCTGTGTATGCAGCTTCATTATCATTGGCGTAATATGACATTTAAAGACAATATTAGCTGTTACTTGTATTATTTATATTTACTATTGGATGTATTTTAAAGATATACTTTTTTTCTTAATCTCCCTTAAGTGTATGAGGTCAAAGATGATTAATACAATATTAAGACTACTGACAAATATAATTTTTTATACTTTCAATCAAAAGAGTAAACTTTGAAAAGTGGACTTTGTCAGTTATAGACTGCTTTATAGCATTCAAATTATCCAGTAGTCTACTGACCATTAGTCAGTAACATTTCTGTCAGGCCACTGAATTGGCACTGTTGAAACAGCTAATATTATTTTTAAATATTTTACTAGCCTGGACGGTTTAAGTTGTCACACGTTAAAAAATGAATTGTCAAATACTGTCTTGTAATGGCAGTTGCTGCTTCTTATTACCTCCCTTCTGACTGTCAACAAATTCCTGGATTATACTCTGTAGCTCTGATGGGGAAGTGGCAAAAATGACTATGTCATCAGGAAAACGAAAGTGAGCTAAATAATCTCCATTAATCTTTATCCCTTTGTTTTCCAAGTTCAGTAATTGAAATACATTAAAGAGTTTTAGGAGATGTAGTGTCACCTTGTCTCACTCCCTTTCCAATTTAATAGATGCTGTATTCTCAAATAGCCAAATCTTTTCAGTCATTGTTAGATATTATTACCAGTGGTTTATAAAACCTTCACTAAAGTTCTTTCACACCACTTGAAGGTGACACTGAACATGGCTCAACCGAGAGAACTAGTTGGATTCGGGAGTGGCTACATCACTATAGATCTATACACGTACTGAGAGAACTAATTGAAAGAGCGAGAGAATATGAATTTTCATTATGCATAACTTTTATCGATTTATGAAAAGGCATTTGATTCAGTGAAACCAACAGCAGTTACAATGGCTTTGAAATCCTGCAGTATTGAAAATATCCTCTAGTGTGTGTTTCAAGACAAAATATTTCTACAGTTTTGATCTTAAATGACTTGAAGTAAACCGTTATTGGAAATATACTTTGAAAATATCCTTTAGTGTGTGTTTCAAGACAAAATATTTCTACAGTTTTGATCTTAAATGACTTGAAGCAAACCGTTATTCGAAATATACTTTGAAAATATCCTTTAGTGTGTGTTTCAAGACAAAATATTTCTACAGTTTTGATCTTAAATGACTTGAAGCAAACCGTTATTCGAAATATACTTTGAAAATATCCTTTAGTGTGTGTTTCAAGACAAAATATTTCTACAGTTTTGATCTTACCCATTTAACTGGCTGGAATGAGTTAACTCTGAGTTAACAAAATGAGCTGAAATCAATTCTAACCAGTATATGAGCGGTATTAATATAGATTAGCGGCCACATATAATTACCCCGAATATCTTCCTGAAATGAATTTTGTACAGTAGTCTGTGATCTTATGATACTAAATCAGTCTGCTGCGCAAGCACTTTTGCTGTTTAAAAGTCTGATCGTCATTCTCTCTAATTACAGCCGAGCGGAAAGAGCGTTCAACAACTATTTGCGTAGGGTTTGGGTAAAAAGGGAAATTTCGTTTTCAATATTTCGCAACAATCAGAACTAAAATCAGTTCGAAGGCAGATGTAACGTAGATTTTTCAAATAAAATAATTTGGAAAGCAGATACAACCTACATTTTTCAACATTTAGCTACCAATTGTCACGTGCACAACCTTGACATTTAATTTCATTATTTAGAAATGCAGTTAAGTGTAACGAAATCATTTTGTTAACACAATATCTCCAGAAAATAAGTCTCCTCATTTCCTTATTTAGAAATTAAGTTAAGTATAACGAAATCATCTTGTTAGCATAATATCTCCAGAAAATAAAGGAGGAAATATTTCCTTTTTTCTTTTTTTTTTTTTTTTTTTTGGAGGTTTAACGACCACCGTGATCAACTCAATGGGCTATAAGCAGTCGCCCGTCCCTAATTTAGGGTCACTGGTTCCAGGGAAGGGAGAGAGCCAGTGCCGTAAGACAAACACAACATCCATGCCTCACCGGGATTCAAACCCGGACCCCTTTCAGACGAATGATCAGAGGCCATCGCTTAGACCACTGCGCCACCGGGGCGGCTACAAAATGTTTGGTAGGCATATAACAGATTTTTGGTAGGGCTAGCGCCCCCTTCATCCAACAGTTACTAGGAAATTAATGTTTTAATCCGTACAACAAAAATTTCGTCGTCCCAGTAGCCGAGTGGAACGAGACGCTGTCTTCTAATCGTCCGCTATGGATTCGGGTTTGAATCCATGATTTTATCCACAAACAAATGGAAATATTTACAAAAACAGTGAAATAAGGCGGTGGTCATGAAGGGAAGTGCAAAGATGTCATCAAAATATGTGGTTCCAAGATTTCATCAACACACCGGCGAACTTTTAAATTACCAGCAATAAAAACTAGATTGGACCAGCTGTCGTAGCTGATCCATCTCCAGACCATAACGTCCGGTGTGCCGCACGACGCAGTTGATGTATGGTACCGTTCGCCACGTTTTATCCATATGCGTATCCGGCCATCATCGGAACCTAAGGAAAAGCGGGACACCATTATGCTGGTGGACAGTCCTCC
This sequence comes from Macrothele yani, assembly GCA_039090855.1. Taxonomy (NCBI): domain Eukaryota; kingdom Metazoa; phylum Arthropoda; class Arachnida; order Araneae; family Macrothelidae; genus Macrothele; species Macrothele yani. The sequence goes on along the minus strand of CM077010.1, from coordinate 150,641,317 downwards.
TTCACCGTTAGTGTAGGAGAACTGTATCGAAGTAAAGCGCAACATTATTAACTTTACATGTTATATCAACCTTGGATTCAAGTTCTCATACACCGTGTATGTAGGAGAAGTAACGCCAAAAATTTTAAGGGACGTATAGAAAATAAAATATTGAAAAAAAAGTAGTTTATGTACAATTTTTTTTTTTGATTGGAGGTTTAACGACCACCGTGAGCAATTCAATAGGCTATAAGCAGTCGCCCGTCCCTAATTTAGGGTCACTGGTTCCAGGGAAGGGAGAGAGCCAGTGCCGTAAGACAAACACAACATCCATGCCTCACCGGGATTCGAACCCGGACCCCTTTCGGACGAATGATCAGAGGCCATCGCTTAGACCACTACGCCACTGGGGCGGCGTTTATGTACAATAGGTCTCCAGTTCTCTCAGTGGCCACTTCTCTGTACCCGACCATACCACATTTAATGTTTAATACAACAATCTGATATTCATGAATTCTACATAACAAGGTAATATCCCTGCACATTTATTTGGGCAATAAATGTTAATTAATAGACCGTAGGCTAAGGCCTTTTTAACTATTGATTATCATTCTGCTGTGCTCCTATTCATAACGTTAATATAACAAGGTAAGTTCATAATATTGCACTTTTACTTAGGAACGAAATATTAATTTGTAGAGCCTAGGTCCTGTGATTTAATGTTTGGTGCCTAAATAAAAGCGCAATATTGCAAACTTGGTGTGTTATGTAAACGTTATGAACATAAGCATTGGACGAATTAAAGACTGTTAAAAAGGTGTAGGCCTAAGTCCTGATAATTAATATTTAGTGCCTAAGAAAAAGTGTAGCTTTATTAACTTGATTTGTTCTGTAAATTTTATGAATATGAGATTGCCCTAAGTAACAAACAGTTTTAAAAAGTACCACAGTTTACAATTTCCCTCCCAAAAAAACAGAAAATAAAAAATCCTAGCTTACTGTCCTTTTTCGAACATAGCAGGAGTCATGCCACAATTCTGTTGGTATAAGAGGAATTTATTTATTCGGTGGAGTTTCTAATTCAATATCATTTTATAAGTTACAGTAATATTTGTTGCGCACGTCAGATTAACAAAATACACTGCTGGAAAGTGAAAAAAGAACACCAAGAAGGAATTGGCGAACGATCATGAAATTTGCATATGTTAATGGGGTCAAGTTTATGTAGGTGTGATGTTAATTTCGGAACCAACCGGTGAGCGCTTACGCCACAGCACGGCATAATATGCAAATTATCGTGGGTGATAAGTAGTAGAAAAGGACGGATTCTGGCTTAAACCGCAGCCCATAGACTTAACATTAGGCTGCGGCCGGGCGGACGCAGCCAGCCGCAACCAGCCGCAGCCGGGTGGATGGAGGGGGGCGTGGTCAGTAGTAGACATCGGGAGGATGAGGGGGTGTGGCATGGGTGAGGATGTAGGTGGCGCTAGTGTGTTGTGACGATGCTGATGTGCTGCCCCCTTGCGGTGCTTCTTGGAACTTTCGACGGATCTTTGATTTTGGGGGATGGCAACGCCCGAGTGGGAAAGGGGTTGGATATAGGGGGTGTCAACTCGATGTGCTGCTCCCTAGCGGTGCTTCTTGGAACTTTCGATTGATCTTTGATTTTGAGGGATGGCAACGCCCGAGTGGAAAAGGGGTTGGATATAGGGGGATGGCAACTCGATGTGTTGCCCCCTAGCGGTGCTTCTTGGAACTTTCGATCGATCTTTGATTTTGTGGGATGGCAACGACAGAGTGTGGAAAGGGGGTCGACATAGGGGATGTCAACTCGATGTGCTGCTCCCTAGCGGTGCTTCTTGGAACTTTCGATTGATCTTTGATTTTGAGGGATGGCAACGCCCGAGTGGAAAAGGGGTTGGATATAGGGGGATGGCAACTCGATGTGTTGCCCCCTAGCGGTGCTTCTTGGAACTTTCGATCGATCTTTGATTTTGTGGGATGGCAACGACAGAGTGTGGAAAGGGGGTCGACATAGGGGATGTCAACTCGATGTGCTGCTCCCTAGCGGTGCTTCTTGGAACTTTCGATTGATCTTTGATTTTGAGGGATGGCAACGCCCGAGTGGGAAAGGGGTTGGATATAGGGGGATGGCAACTCGATGTGTTGCCCCCTAGCGGTGCTTCTTGGAACTTTCGATTGATCTTTGAATTTGAGGGATGGCAACGCCCGAGTGGGAAAGGGGTTGGATATAGGGGGATGGCAACTCGATGTGTTGCCCCCTAGCGGTGCTTCTTGGAACTTTCGATTGATCTTTGTTTTTGAGGGATGGCAACGCCCGAGTGGGAAAGGGGTTGGATATAGGGGATGACAACTCGATGTGTTGCCCCCTAGCGGTGCTTCTTGGAACTTTCGATTGATCTTTGATTTTGAGGGATGGCAACGCCCGAGTGGGAAAGGGGTTGGATATAGGGGGATGGCAACTCGATGTGCTGCCCCCTAGCGGTGCTTCTTGGAACTTTCGATTGATCTTTGATTTTGAGGGATGGCAACGGCCGAGTGGGAAAGGTGTTGGATATAGGGGATGCCAACTCGATGTACTACCCCTAGCGATGCTTCTTGGAACTTTCGATGGATCTTTGATTTTGGGGGATGGCAACGACCGAGTGGGGAAAGGGCACTGCGTAGGTGTTAGATATGATGATGCTTCTTGGAACTTTATTATTTCGATGGATCTTTGATTTTGAAGGATGGCAACGACTGAGTGGGGTCCGTTGGGAATTTCTGCATTTATTCCTGTGTTTTGCAAGCAAGATTTCTCCCCCTCTTCAATACTATTTTTCCCCCGGAGGAAATTTTTACGTAACGATGCTGAGGAATTTTCTTTCCAAGGGAATAAAAATGCTCCTAAGGTCTTAGCGAAGTTCTAACTCACGATGATTTGGTTTCCAAAAATAGTCAGGGGGTCAAATGGTTTTCGTGTACTACGTATTCCCTATATCATCATCATCATCATTGTCAACCAGTATCAATCCACTGCTGGACGAAGGTCTCTCCTGAGAATTGGAACAATTCCCTATATATATATTTTTTTAAATTACTTTTACGTTATTTCTTCATGTGTTTTTATATATTTTTTGTATGTTTTGAGGGAGTTTTTCGTGTAGATGAAATGAATTTTCTGGGGAACTTTTCTTTTTCCTCCATTCAATTTTATTTCAGACCATGAGACGAGGAAATGCTTCTTTAGAAATTATTTCGTTCTTGTTCGCAGTAATTACTGGACATAGACTTCATGTTAATTCTGAGTCTTTCACCCCATGCAATAATATTTTCTCGTAATTTTTTCGTATGTTCAAGAACTCTACAGATCTTTCCCAGTTAAAATTCTGCTCAAACAATATTTTCGGTCTTTATTTCCTTATAGCTTCCCAATTTCCGATATTTTTCTTCCTCTATCTTTGAAATTTCATGAAACTTCTGAATAGGTCAGGATTCTTTTTTTTTCTTGGACAAACTTATGAGTCCTTTTATTCACACTATCTTTTTTTTTTTTCATTTCATTTCAGCAAACGATTATTTTAGATGCAACAAATCGTCAGATTTTGGTTTCCTTATATAGCATATTTTCCAACCTGCTTAAAAATATTCCTCAAAGCTTGCATGTATGTCAAATATACATTTTTTATTCTTTCGTAGGTAGCCATACTTTTCGTGGACTGCCTCGACAGGAAAGCATTCAATGTCAAGACATACAATCTAAAACCTTTTTCTTTCGATGAAATTTGTATTCTTTGGGCTGAATATTTTCCCGTCTCGTCCGAAAAAACATTCATTCTAGAGGCAAAGCGACTAATTCCGTTCTTCCCATAAACATTATTCATTTATTTATTTGATATTCAGAGTTGTATACATTTACTATCCAAAAAAGAGATATATTTAATGTAAAGGTATATTCTTCCAAGCTGGGGAAATATATGTATATATTAGTTCATTTCCAGTTAAAGGAAATGCATCTTTATATTTCAATATGAAAAAAGAAGCCCTATAAGTGAAAGCTCAACCTAAAGACGGATAGATTGTTCACACTCTCTCTACTCTATGACATTTCTTTACTGAATGAACCATGACCTTTTTTTTTTTTCATGAACTGCTTTAAAATCTTCGTTCTCACTTTACTATTGTCAGATTCCATGTCCCTTCAGTTCTTTACTTATTTAATTTTAATTTATTAAGAGAGTAGAACTCTTTTAGGCTTTCGAACTCTTTTAGGCTTTCTATTGTCAGATTCCATGTCCCTCCAGTTCTTTACTTATTCAATTTTAATTTATTAAGAGAGTAGAACTCTTTTAGGCTTTCGAAGTACTTTCAAGTCTTTCATTACGAAAATTTTCACTGTCATGAAAGAAGCCATAATCGAGATGATTTACTATCGTTTCAATGAAAGTGTTTACGCATTCATTGCTATGATGTCAGATTTCATTTTCTTGTACTTCGAACAGAAATGAGTTTGAATCATTCGTCGAGAAAATATTTTTAATATATATATATATATATATATATATATTTTTGCCTCCGAATCAAACGAACTCAAAAAATAAGAGACGCACTTTAATATTTTTTTTTCCTCTTATGAGAGGAATACGGGAATATGATACCAAAATTAAAGAATATAGAATATCGACTTTCCTCTCAACACCTTTCATCTACGTTTTTTTTTATTTTTTATTTTCAATAAGCTGTTTCTATATTTTTACAACTGAATAGAATTATTTATTGAAAAGTTTTAAGTAAGACGAAAAATGGTTTTGTTGATTTCCTAAGAGGATGATTTTGGAAATTTTCGTTTTCTGGTAATTGTAAAAATCTCATAGAATAACATGGGAAAACTAGCATGCATAAAAGACTGTTTTGGATCGAGTAAATTGAAAGAATTTTACAAAGTTCATTTCAGAAAAGTACATTCCTTCCTAGTGTCAAAACGAATCACTTCGTTTTTCTAAGATACACTTTGGAATCTTATAAAAAGTGCATAGGGTCAAAAACGATTTTGATGATTTTACTAAGATGACAGATTTCGGATTTCTTATGATAGAAAATACAGTGAATTTCCCATTGAATAACATGGGAAACTGCGAAATTTAAGAAGTACGTTTTCGTTCAAGTAAAATATTTTAAAAGTCTTTTTTCGAATCAGTTGAAAACAGACAGGGTGTGTTTCTGAACAGCTCATTATTTCCCAAGATCAAAACGAATCACTTCGTTTTCTTTTTTTTTTTCCTAATGTGCGTTTCTGAAAGAAGTAAAAATAGTTTAGCTAGAAAATTGGAAAGATATTTTTATGAATCCTAGACTGGTTATTTTCGTATAGCTAGAGGGGTCTTCAGTGAGAGCACTTATTCTCTTTTCAAACTAAGAGAATGAAGTGTAGTCAGTTTGAAATAAAAATTCAAACTCCCTAAATTTAGCCTTTTGTCCTGGTTTCGACTCAATACTGTAAAGCATTGCTCTCAGACCAGTTGAATTCCTGGCCCTTAATGAAATACATTAAGCCTTTCCCTTAAAAATAAGCAATCTCTTCTTCAATACCAGATCCCCAATAAATTTCTTTAAGAGTTATTCATTCACCCTTTTACTTTTAAAAACTTGAAATTCATTATTATTTAACTCATTACAAAAAATGAAACTCATTCATACAGAAAAAATATAAATGAATAAAAATAAATAAAGTAGTCCTAAAAAAGGACTGTTTTTCTGGGTCCCCTTCATACAGCTGCTCCATGGTCGGTATAAGGAATTTTTTTGCCTGCTAATATCTCAGCACATTGACTTCACAGTCTCTAGCAAGTTCTTTACAATTATGCTTTCCAAGAACGCTTTGGACGGGACATGGTCTCCAGTGACTGCAACAAAGATTCTGCTAGAATCTTGGGGTTAAGCAATGCAACGGCATCATCGAAATACTTTTGCCACTTGGATTCGGGGGTGGCATATGCACAGCTGTGGGCAGTGATGTTTGCGAATATGCGATTTGGGGGTTGGTGGCACTCCATACAATAATATAAGTTATTGACATGTTCCTGAAGGCGATCCCTTACCATGTCAGCAAGCATGATGAAAAACTCTTCATCTGAGATGGAAGCAACAGGGGAAGAAGTCCTTGGATGGTGCAAAACAGCCTTTCTAAAGACAGGTCCAAATAGTAGTTGAGTAATGCTGTCCCATATTTTTCCACATTGATCAATAAGAGTTCCAAATTGTTGACAAGTCAGCTTTATCGGAACAGGATTCAATCGACGAAAACCATGAATTCTGGGGGAAAGCACTTCTAACGTGTAACTGCCAGAAGCATCTAAGAGGGAAGGACAGCAGGAAACGATAAGTTCACGATTAATTAAGATGTCACAATTCATGCCTTGAATCCAGTGTGATTTTCCCATGAATTTTCGGAACGTTGAAGCTGACATTGTTATTCCATTCTTAGAAGGGTAGAAAGATTCTCCATCTTTCCTATAACTTCGAATATGAACTCGGACCGTGTTGTTAAAATCGCATACTTTTGCAAACGTGTTTTCACCTAAATAAAAATGATGAGGTGCAAGATTTTTCATAGAAATTCTTGGGAGGATAACTTCTCCACACGATTTGGGCTTTAAAGGAACGGACTCACATACCTTCTTAGCGAGAGTAGCAGAAATTTCACCACTTTGCTTCATCGTGGAAATGGAATCGGTAGCGCTCAAAGCAACAGACAAAAATGAAGTGACTCGTTTGAAGACTAAAGACAAACTGAAGGAACAGCTCTTATTCTAAGTCAAAACTGAGAAGAGGTTGGAGTTCGTCACTTGTTTACTGCTTGAGAGGGACAGAGCAGAGTCATGGGGTAAAGAACACTCGGTTATCTTCTTTCTAAAGGTCAAATTCAATCTAATGTTTGGAGCATTCTTTTGTCGAGGCAGACCATGACTCCAATACGAATTAGTTGGTGGCAGGATCTGTAGTAAAGTTCCAGATCTCAAAGATAAGGAAACTGGTTTAAACCCGTTTCGCTTGAAAACAAGAGTCTCTTTCCTGTCCGAGAGATACTGATGTAATACAAGACAAAGGATCTAATTCAGCTTCGTCATCATGGTTATCACCGATTTGGTTATCACCATTTCTTATAAAAGTGCATGGGGATCAAAAAACGATTTTGATGATTTTACTAAGATGACAGATTTCGGATTTCTTATGATAGAAAATACAGTGAATTTCCCATTGAATAACATGGGAAACTGCGAAATTTAAGAAGCACGTTTTCGTTCAAGTAAAATATTTTAAAAGTTAATCAGTTGAAAACAGACAGGGTGTGTTTCTGAACAGATCATTATTTCCTAAAATCAAAACGAATCACTTCGTTTTTTTTTCTGACGTGCGTTTCTGAAAGAAGTAAAAATAGTTTAGCTAGAAAATTGGAAAGATATTTTTATGAATCCTAGACTGTTTATTTACGTATAGCTAGAGGGGTCTTCAGTGAGAGCACTTATTCTCTTTTCAAACTAAGAGAATGAAGTGTAGTCAGTTTGAAAAAAAAATTCAAACTCCCCTAAATTTAGCCTTTTGTCCTGGTTTCGACTCAATACTGTAAAGCATTGCTCTCAGACCAGTAGAATTCCTGGCTCTTAATGAAATACATTAAGCCTTTCCCTTAAAAATAAGCAATCTCTTCTTCAATATAAGATCCCCAATAAATTTCTTTAAGAGTTATTCATTCACCCTTTTACTTTTAAAACTTGAAATTCATTATTATTTAACTCCTTACAAAAATGAAACACATTCACTCATTTACTTTAAAAAACTTGAAATAACTTCATACAAAAATGAAACCCATTCACTTTTTTACTTTTAAAATTATAGAAAAAATAGATGATACAGAACATAGGTTCACTTTCTCATTCACACTCATGCATACAGAAAACAAAATTAAATAGTGCTATTTGAGCTTGCATGGAGGAGCTAGTGAGAATAGCTCACATCCTTCAACAGTTTTAGTCCAATTGAATGATAGATAGAGGTTTTTCCCACCCATCTTGACACCTCCATGCAAGCTCAAATAGCACTATTTAATTTTTTTCTGTATGCATGAGTGTGAATGAGAAAGTGAACCTATGTTCTGTATCATCTATTTTTTCTATAATTTTAAAAGTAAAAAAGTGAATGGGTTTCATTTTTGTATGAAGTTATTTCAAGTTTTTTAAAGTAAATGAGTGAATGTGTTTCATTTTTTGTAAGGAGTTAAATAATAATGAATTTCAAGTTTTAAAAGTAAAAGGGTGAATGAATAACTCTTAAAGAAATTTATTGGGGATCTTATATTGAAGAAGAGATTGCTTATTTTTAAGGGAAAGGCTTAATGTATTTCATTAAGAGCCAGGAATTCAACTGGTCTGAGAGCAATGCTTTACAGTATTGAGTCGAAACCAGGACAAATGGCTAAATTTAGGGGAGTTTGAATTTTTTTTTCAAACTGACTACACTTCATTCTCTTAGTTTGAAAAGAGAATAAGTGCTCTCACTGAAGACCCCTCTAGCTATACGTAAATAAACAGTCTAGGATTCATAAAAATATCTTTCCAATTTTCTAGCTAAACTATTTTTACTTCTTTCAGAAACGCACGTCAGAAAAAACGAAGTGATTCGTTTTGATTTTAGGAAATAATGATCTGTTCAGAAACACACCCTGTCTGTTTTCAACTGATTAACTTTTAAAATATTTTACTTGAACGAAAACGTGCTTCTTAAATTTCGCAGTTTCCCATGTTATTCAATGGGAAATTCACTGTATTTTCTATCATAAGAAATCCGAAATCTGTCATCTTAGTAAAATCATCAAAATCGTTTTTTGATCCCCATGCACTTTTATAAGAAATGGTGATAACCAAATCGGTGATAACCATGATGACGAAGCTGAATTAGATCCTTTGTCTTGTATTACATCAGTATCTCTCGGACAGGAAAGAGACTCTTGTTTTCAAGCGAAACGGGTTTAAACCAGTTTCCTTATCTTTGAGATCTGGAACTTTACTACAGATCCTGCCACCAACTAATTCGTATTGGAGTCATGGTCTGCCTCGACAAAAGAATGCTCCAAACATTAGATTGAATTTGACCTTTAGAAAGAAGATAACCGAGTGTTCTTTACCCCATGACTCTGCTCTGTCCCTCTCAAGCAGTAAACAAGTGACGAACTCCAACCTCTTCTCAGTTTTGACTTAGAATAAGAGCTGTTCCTTCAGTTTGTCTTTAGTCTTCAAACGAGTCACTTCATTTTTGTCTGTTGCTTTGAGCGCTACCGATTCCATTTCCACGATGAAGCAAAGTGGTGAAATTTCTGCTACTCTCGCTAAGAAGGTATGTGAGTCCGTTCCTTTAAAGCCCAAATCGTGTGGAGAAGTTATCCTCCCAAGAATTTCTATGAAAAATCTTGCACCTCATCATTTTTATTTAGGTGAAAACACGTTTGCAAAAGTATGCGATTTTAACAACACGGTCCGAGTTCATATTCGAAGTTATAGGAAAGATGGAGAATCTTTCTACCCTTCTAAGAATGGAATAACAATGTCAGCTTCAACGTTCCGAAAATTCATGGGAAAATCACACTGGATTCAAGGCATGAATTGTGACATCTTAATTAATCGTGAACTTATCGTTTCCTGCTGTCCTTCCCTCTTAGATGCTTCTGGCAGTTACACGTTAGAAGTGCTTTCCCCCAGAATTCATGGTTTTCGTCGATTGAATCCTGTTCCGATAAAGCTGACTTGTCAACAATTTGGAACTCTTATTGATCAATGTGGAAAAATATGGGACAGCATTACTCAACTACTATTTGGACCTGTCTTTAGAAAGGCTGTTTTGCACCATCCAAGGACTTCTTCCCCTGTTGCTTCCATCTCAGATGAAGAGTTTTTCATCATGCTTGCTGACATGGTAAGGGATCGCCTTCAGGAACATGTCAATAACTTATATTATTGTATGGAGTGCCACCAACCCCCAAATCGCATATTCGCAAACATCACTGCCCACAGCTGTGCATATGCCACCCCCGAATCCAAGTGGCAAAAGTATTTCGATGATGCCGTTGCATTGCTTAACCCCAAGATTCTAGCAGAATCTTTTGTTGCAGTCACTGGAGACCATGTCCCGTCCAAAGCGTTCTTGGAAAGCATAATTGTAAAGAACTTGCTAGAGACTGTGAAGTCAATGTGCTGAGATATTAGCAGGCAAAAAAAATTCCTTATACCGACCATGGAGCAGCTGTATGAAGGGGACCCAGAAAACAGTCCTTTTTTAGGACTACTTTATTTATTTTTATTCATTTATATTTTTTCTGTATGAATGAGTTTCATTTTTTGTAATGAGTTAAATAATAATGAATTTCAAGTTTTTAAAAGTAAAAGGGTGAATGAATAACTCTTAAAGAAATTTATTGGGGATCTGGTATTGAAGAAGAGATTGCTTATTTTTAAGGGAAAGGCTTAATGTATTTCATTAAGGGCCAGGAATTCAACTGGTCTGAGAGCAATGCTTTACAGTATTGAGTCGAAACCAGGACAAAAGGCTAAATTTAGGGGAGTTTGAATTTTTATTTCAAACTGACTACACTTCATTCTCTTAGTTTGAAAAGAGAATAAGTGCTCTCACTGAAGATCCCTCTAGCTATACGAAAATAACCAGTCTAGGATTCATAAAAATATCTTTCCAATTTTCTAGCTAAACTATTTTTACTTCTTTCAGAAACGCACATTAGGAAAAAAAAAAAGAAAACGAAGTGATTCGTTTTGATCTTGGGAAATAATGAGCTGTTCAGAAACACACCCTGTCTGTTTTCAACTGATTCGAAAAAAGACTTTTAAAATATTTTACTTGAACGAAAACGTACTTCTTAAATTTCGCAGTTTCCCATGTTATTCAATGGGAAATTCACTGTATTTTCTATCATAAGAAATCCGAAATCTGTCATCTTAGTAAAATCATCAAAATCGTTTTTGACCCTATGCACTTTTATAAGATTCCAAAGTGTATCTTAGAAAAAACGAAGTGATTCGTTTTGACACTAGGAAGGAATGTACTTTTCTGAAATGAACTTTGTAAAATTCTTTCAATTTACTCGATCCAAAACAGTCTTTTATGCATGCTAGTTTTCCCATGTTATTCTATGAGATTTTTACAATTACCAGAAAACGAAAATTTCCAAAATCATCCTCTTAGGAAATCCAACAAAACCATTTTTCGTCTTACTTAAAACTTTTCAATAAATAATTCTATTCAGTTGTAAAAATATAGAAACAGCTTATTGAAAATAAAAAAAATAAAAAAAAACGTAGATGAAAGGTGTTGAGAGGAAAGTCGATATTCTATATTCTTTAATTTTGGTATCATATTCCCGTATTCCTCTCATAAGAGGAAAAAAAAATATTAAAGTGCGTCTCTTATTTTTTGAGTTCGTTTGATTCGGAGGCAAAAAAAAATATATATATATGATGCTGACCTTGGCTACCTACAACGGACGCTCCCTATCTTCTGATTCAAGGCTTCTTGAATTGGAAGAGGAACTACAAAGGATCAAGTGGGACATCGTCGGGCTGAGTGAGGTAAGGAGAAAAGGAGAAGATCTCATTGAACTGAAAAGTGGACATCTCTTCTATTATCGTGGGACAGATACTGGCAGAACTAGTGGTGTTGGATTTATAATAAACAAGAAACTGAAGGATAAAGTGGTAGAAGTTGAAAGTTCCTCTGACAGAGCTGCACGACTCGTTATCCAACTATCGAGAAGATACCAGGCTCAGATTATTCAAACTTATGCACCCACCACAAGTCATCCTGAAGAAGAAATTGAAGAATTTTATGAGGAAATTCGTCATCTAAATAATAAAGGTAAGCAGCACTTGAAGATAATTATGGGAGATTTCAATGCAAAAATAGGGCACCGGCAACAGAATGAAACTTCAGTAGGTAAATTCGGTCACGGCAACAGAAACCAGCGTGGAAATACTCTCGTTGAGTTTGCAGAGGCAGAAGGATTTTTCATCTTGAATTCCTTTTTCAAGAAAAAGCCACACAGGAAATGGACATGGAGACATCCAATTGGGACGACAAGTGAAATTGATTTTATTATGTGTAACAAAAAATTCGTCATAGAAGACTGCAGTGTGCTAAACAAGTTCAACACAGGTAGTGACCATAGATTGGTGAGATGTAAGATACACCTCAACACTAAACTGGAACGTGGCAAGCTCATAAGACAAACAAAGTGTATTGACATAACCAACCTTAAAAAACACCATAATACTTTCAAGTTGGAACTGAAGAACAGATTCTCTGCTTTAGAAGGCCTAACATCGGAAGAAGTGGATATTTCTGAAGTTAACAGAAAAGTAACCAAAGCTCTTATGGAAACAGCAACAAAATTAGCTGGGTCTAAGAACAAGTTGCATGTAAACAAATTATCAGGAAAAACCAAAATGTTGATGCAAAAAAGAAGAGAGATGAGGACAACTAAAGAAGATGTGACTTCCAAAGTGGAATATATAGAGCTATGCAAGACAGCACGAAAAAGTATCACTGAAGACGTAAGGAAATTCAACTGTGAGCTAGTGAGGAAAGCAATTGAAAACAACCAAAGCCTAAAGATAGCAAAGGGACATCTCAGTAAGGGAAGAAAACAGATTATGGCTCTGAGAAAAGAAGATGGTTCTATAACAAGAAATAGAGGCGAAATTTTGACAAGAGTGAAAGATTTCTACTCCAAACTATATGAAAGGGATGATACATGTACTCCAGACATCATGAAAGGTACCAGAGTTCTTCCAGTCCTCCCAGCAGAAGTTGCTCATGCAATCAAGAACATGAAGCGGGGGAAAGCTCCAGGAGAAGATGGAATTACTATAGACATCATACAAGAAGCAAGTGGAGAAATTGAAACAGTACTCGCCCAAATTTTCACTCGATGCCTTAATGAAGGAAAGATTCCTGAGGATTGGAACAATGCTACAATGATCCTGCTACATAAAAAAGGTGACATTGAGAATCTCAGGAACTACAGACCTATCAGCCTCCTATCAGTGGTTTATAAAATCTTCACTAAAGTTCTTTCACACCGCTTGAAGGTAACACTGGACATGGCTCAACCGAGAGAACAAGCTGGATTCAGGAGTGGCTACAGCACAATAGATCATATCCACGTACTGAGAGAACTAATTGAAAGAGCGAGGGAATATGAACTTCCATTGTGCATGGCTTTTATCGATTATGAAAAAGCCTTTGATTCGGTGAAACCATCAGCAGTTACCACGGCTCTGAAATCCTGCGGTATTGAAGATGCATACATTAATATTATTAATAACATCTATGAAAATGCAAGTGCAAAGATTCGGCTGTTTGAAAATACAACACACATAAAAATTGGAAAGGGAGTGAGACAAGGTGACACCATATCTCCGAAGCTCTTTAATGCCACATTGGAAAATGTCTTTCAAGCACTGAACTGGGAAAACAAAGGGATAAAGATTAATGGAGATTATCTAACCCACCTTCGTTTTGCTGATGACGTAGTCATTTTTGCAACTACCCCATCAGAGCTGCAGAGTATGATCCAGGAACTTGCTGACAAGAGTAAAGAAGTGGGATTAAAAATGAACTTTCAGAAGACAAAAGTGATGTTCAATGCTTTTACAAGAAATGAAGATTTATCGATTGATGGAGAAAAACTGGAGATAACAGATACGTATGTTTATCTTGGACAGCAGATATCAAGTGAGGGTCACATTGATGAAGAAATTAATCGGCGTACAAAACTTGCCTGGAGAGCTTTTGGAAGAAACAGCATAATTTTCAAGAGCAATATGCCATTATGTCTTAAAAGAAAAGTGTTTGATCAATGCATCCTTCCAGTGCTTACGTATGGTGCAGAGACGTGGACCTTAACTAAAAGAGACATACAAAGGCTGCAGACAACTCAAAGTAGCATGGAGAGGTGCATGCTTGGTACAACCAGGAGAGATAAGAAGAGGAACTCGTGGATCCGAAAAATGACAAGAGTGGAAGACATCATGATCAGAGTTAAATCCCTGAAATGGCAATGGGCTGGACATACTGCCAGAAGGACAGACCATAGATGGACAGCCGAAATTTTAGATTGGATTCCAAGGGACAGGAAAAGACCCAGAAAAAGACCACATGGGAGATGGGTGGATGAAATTCGTAAATATGCGGGAGTGACATGGAGGAGACTGGCACAAGACAGACCGTTGTGGAGGAAACTTGGGGAGACCTTCGTCCAGCAGTGGATTGATAATGGTTGACAATGATGATGATGATGATATGAAAAATGTTTTCTCGACGAATGATTCAAACTCATTTCTGTTCGAAGTACAAGAAAATGAAATCTGACATCATAGCAATGAATGCGTAAACACTTTCATTGAAACGATAGTAAATCATCTCGATTATGGCTTCTTTCATGACAGTGAAAATTTTCGTAATGAAAGACTTGAAAGTACTTCGAAAGCCTAAAAGAGTTCTACTCTCTTAATAAATTAAAATTGAATAAGTAAAGAACTGGAGGGACATGGAATCTGACAATAGAAAGCCTAAAAGAGTTCGAAAGCCTAAAAGAGTTCTACTCTCTTAATAAATTAAAATTAAATAAGTAAAGAACTGAAGGGACATGGAATCTGACAATAGTAAAGTGAGAACGAAGATTTTAAAGCAGTTCATGAAAAAAAAAAGGTCATGGTTCATTCAGTAAAGAAATGTCATAGAGTAGAGAGAGTGTGAACAATCTATCCGTCTTTAGGTTGAGCTTTCACTTATAGGGCTTCTTTTTTCATATTGAAATATAAAGATGCATTTCCTTTAACTGGAAATGAACTAATATATACATATATTTCCCCAGCTTGGAAGAATATACCTTTACATTAAATATATCTCTTTTTTTGGATAGTAAATGTATACAACTCTGAATATCAAATAAATAAAAGAATAATGTTTATGGGAAGAACGGAATTAGTCACTTTGCCTCTAGAATGAATGTTTTTTCGGACGAGACGGGAAAATATTCAGCCCAAAGAATACAAATTTCATCGAAAGAAAAAGGTTTTAGATTGTATGTCTTGACATTGAATGCTTTCCCTGTCGAGGCAGTCCACGAAAAGTATGGCTACCTACGAAAGAATAAAAAAATGTATATTTGACATACATGCAAGCTTTGAGGAATATTTTTAAGCAGGTTGGAAAATATGCTATATAAGGAAACCAAAATCTGACGATTTGTTGCATCTAAAATAATCGTTTGCTGAAATGAAATGAAAAAAAAAAAAAAGATAGTGTGAATAAAAGGACTCATAAGTTTGTCCAAGAAAAAAAAAAAGAATCCTGACCTATTCAGAAGTTTCATGAAATTTCAAAGATAGAGGAAGAAAAATATCGGAAATTGGGAAGCTATAAGGAAATAAAGACCGAAAATATTGTTTGAGCAGAATTTTAACTGGGAAAGATCTGTAGAGTTCTTGAACATACGAAAAAAATTACGAGAAAATATTATTGCATGGGGTGAAAGACTCAGAATTAACATGAAGTCTATGTCCAGTAATTACTGCGAACAAGAACGAAATAATTTCTAAAGAAGCATTTCCTCGTCTCATGGTCTGAAATAAAATTGAATGGAGGAAAAAGAAAAGTTCCCCAGAAAATTCATTTCATCTACACGAAAAAACTCCCTCAAAACATACAAAAAATATATAAAAACACATGAAGAAATAACGTAAAAAGTAATTTAAAAAAATATATATATAGGGAATTGTTCCAATTCTCAGGAGAGACCTTCGTCCAGCAGTGGATTGATACTGGTTGACAATGATGATGATATAGGGAATACGTAGTACACGAAAACCATTTGACCCCTGACTATTTTTGGAAACCAAATCATCGTGAGTTAGAACTTCGCTAAGACCTTAGGAGCATTTTTATTCCCTTGGAAAGAAAATTCCTCAGCATCGTTACGTAAAAATTTCCTCCGGGGGAAAAATAGTATTGAAGAGGGGGAGAAATCTTGCTTGCAAAACACAGGAATAAATGCAGAAATTCCCAACGGACCCCACTCAGTCGTTGCCATCCTTCAAAATCAAAGATCCATCGAAATAATAAAGTTCCAAGAAGCATCATCATATCTAACACCTACGCAGTGCCCTTTCCCCACTCGGTCGTTGCCATCCCCCAAAATCAAAGATCCATCGAAAGTTCCAAGAAGCATCGCTAGGGGGTAGTACATCGAGTTGGCATCCCCCTATATCCAACACCTTTCCCACTCGGCCGTTGCCATCCCTCAAAATCAAAGATCAATCGAAAGTTCCAAGAAGCACCGCTAGGGGAGCAGCACATCGAGTTGCCATCCCCCTATATCCAACCCCTTTCCCACTCGGGCGTTGCCATCCCTCAAAATCAAAGATCAATCGAAAGTTCCAAGAAGCACCGCTAGGGGGCAACACATCGAGTTGTCATCCCCCTATATCCAACCCCTTTCCCACTCGGGCGTTGCCATCCCTCAAAAACAAAGATCAATCGAAAGTTCCAAGAAGCACCGCTAGGGGGCAACACATCGAGTTGCCATCCCCCTATATCCAACCCCTTTCCCACTCGGGCGTTGCCATCCCTCAAAAACAAAGATCAATCGAAAGTTCCAAGAAGCACCGCTAGGGGGCAACACATCGAGTTGCCATCCCCCTATATCCAACCCCTTTCCCACTCGGGCGTTGCCATCCCTCAAAATCAAAGATCAATCGAAAGTTCCAAGAAGCACCGCTAGGAGCAGCACATCGAGTTGACATCCCCTATGTCGACCCCCTTTCCACACTCTGTCGTTGCCATCCCACAAAATCAAAGATCGATCGAAAGTTCCAAGAAGCACCGCTAGGGGGCAACACATCGAGTTGCCATCCCCCTATATCCAACCCCTTTTCCACTCGGGCGTTGCCATCCCTCAAAATCAAAGATCAATCGAAAGTTCCAAGAAGCACCGCTAGGGAGCAGCACATCGAGTTGACATCCCCTATGTCGACCCCCTTTCCACACTCTGTCGTCGCCATCCCACAAAATCAAAGATCGATCGAAAGTTCCAAGAAGCACCGCTAGGGGGCAACACATCGAGTTGCGATCCCCCTATATCCAACCCCTTTTCCACTCGGGCGTTGCCATCCCTCAAAATCAAAGATCAATCGAAAGTTCCAAGAAGCACCGCTAGGGAGCAGCACATCGAGTTGACACCCCCCTATATCCAACCCCTTTCCCACTCGGGCGTTGCCATCCCCCAAAATCAAAGATCCGTCGAAAGTTCCAAGAAGCACCGCAAGGGGGCAGCACATCAGCATCGTCACAACACACTAGCGCCACCTACATCCTCACCCATGCCACACCCCCTCATCCTCCCGATGTCTACTACTGACCACGCCCCCTCCATCCACCCGGCTGCGGCTGGCTGCGTCCGCCCGGCCGCAGCCTAATGTTAAGTCTATGGGCTGCGGTTTAAGCCAGAATCCGTCCTTTTCTACTACTGTGATATTTAAGAAGTACGGCGAAGTGAATGTAATTAGTCGTCGGCGTACGGACACGTGCGAAGACCCTGAAGAAACTGCAATGCCTGGACATGGAAGACGTGTACGATTTCGGCAGTTATCGGACTTTGAGCGAGGTCGTCTAGTTGGACTCCGCGAGGCCGGGTGGTCGTATCGTCGTATTGCGAAGCGGTTGGACGGGAAGTATCGGTGGTGGTACGATGGTGGCGTAGATGGTTCGAGGAACATTCCCACACGAGAAGACGTGGAACCGGGAGTCACAGACGGACTGATGAGCGGACCGATCGAAGCATAAGAAGAGTGGCGTTGTCAAGCAGAACATCCACTGCGACGCAAATCAGAGCTACCGTTGCACCTGAGGTGACTGCGCGAACAATCTGCAACCGTCTACTGGATGCAGGACTACGGGCACGTGTGCCTCTGGCATGTGTACCTCTGACTCCAGCCCACCGTCAGGAACGGCTGCAGTGGTGTCGCCAACATCTGCACTAGAGAACACAATGGCGATCTGTCGTGTTCAGCGATGAAAGCAGATTCTGCTTGGGAGCCTCCGATGGCCGTATGCGTGTTCGCAGACGCACAGGGGAGCGTCTTCACCCTTCTTGCATCCACCAGCGGCATACAGGGCCTACACCTGGTCTCTTGGTGTGGGGAGCGATCAGCTATCACTACCGTACACAACTAGTGTTTGTACCGGGTACGTTAAACAGCACCTCCTACATCAACACAACAACATCATTCAGCCCATTGTTGTGCCATTTGTAAGGTCGGTCCATCGTGGTGTTTTCCAGCAAGATAACGCACGCCCGCACACGGCACGTGCAACGCACCATGCACTTCAGGGTGTGAGACAACTTCCATGGCCGGCACGTTCCCCGGATTTGTCCCCCATTGAGCACGTGTGGGATTTTATGGGACAACGACTTATCCGGTCTCCACGGCCAGCCACGACCATCCTCGATTTACGCGTCCAGGTTGAGGATGCTTGGAACTCAATACCCCAAACTTACATCCAACATCTGTATGATAGACTCCATGCCAGAATTGCACAGTGTGACACAAACCTCGTACTAACCATGTTACATGGAAATGTTATTTTTTAGTTTACCAGCAAATACAGCTAAGGTTTTGATCACGTTATCCTCTGCATTCCGTTATTATGCTGTATAAATTTCGTTGGTATCAGACGTTTCCTTTTTGGTGTTCTTTTTTCACTTTCCGCCAGTTTAGTATATTTCCATACGTAAGTGAAGTGGCCAAAAAGGGAAATTTTTATGTGGCCCCTAACACTTTTGGGTCATTCCATGTCAAATCAACCAATGCATGGAACCTTAATGTCATGGATTTGGTTAATTTTTGGTACATTTGTACCTTACCATGAGATGTTTAAAAATTATTTTATTTCGAATTTTTTGTCCACCCGTTTTTGAAATACTGAATTTTCAAAATTGCCTAAACACGCAAAAATTCGTTAGCCACCATAAATTCAAATGTCATTTACGAGATACATATGGTGCCTACACACATGGGACAGATGTCATTTTAAAGCTTATGAATAGGGCTTTCATTTGATGTACAACATGACAAAATTGTACATTTTCAAAAAATTCACAAATTAAAAAAATATATTTTGAGTTTTTGGAAAAACGGAATTCTTTAAAATTTTCAAAAAATTAACACTTAAAGGTATGTCTCTTGAAGCCAGTCAGTGCAAATTACAAGGTAGTATCTCAATGGCGTCATACAAAAATTAAATTTTCTTGTTGGCAGTGACAATGAATTAAACCCCTCAAGTCCATTTTTCTACAATTTACATTGATAAAATTATGTGGTAAATTAAAATGAATCCAAAAAAAAAAAAAAAAAAAATATAACAGGATTTTTACAAAGAGTGAGAGAGATGTGCATGTGTGTGTGTGGAGGGAGATGGGGCAAGCTATCTTGGCAAAGAGCTGTTCAAAACATGCAAGACAGGCCCTGACATGTTTGTGCTTGTTTATTCATGTTCCCTTCCCCCACCATGTTACCTTACAGATAGCTTTATTGTGGTCTGGCTCTCTGTGTGTGCACTTCAGTTCGTTTGAACAGTGGGTTTTTAGTGAAGCTTTCTAGGACATTTTTGCTGTGAAGCTGCTTTATTAGTTTTTATTAAGTTTATTTCATTAATTGACTGATAATTACTTGGTTTGAAATATGGAGGAGAATAAGTGGTCGAAAAACTGTTGCAACCCTTTAAAAAAAAAGGTGGGGGGGGGGGCACTGGGTTAATAAGAACTTGAGGAAAGTATCTGATTTAATGGTTTTACAAAATAGTGAAATCAAACCACACATGAAAGTATGCATTTCATGCAGATTGAAGTTAGGAAAGGAGAAGCCTTGTCAGATGGAAAACAATATACTTGAAATGGAAATTCCTCCTGAGAAGTATGAGATTCCTGGTCCTACTCATATTAAGGAGTCTCAGTATTTGGACCCTGGTGCAGCTTTAAGCCACTTAAATGCCTCTTTGACCTCACTTGGTGAGTCTCTGGCGGGTAAGAAGGAAGTATTAAATAGGTCTCAGAAGTACTGCAAAAAACATGGGGAAGATTAAAAGGACCTTCAAAAAGTTATTTTTTACTTCTAAAGATGATTTAGATGAAGAATGTCACTGTACTGATTCAGAAATTATTCAGCAACTAAAGGAGAATTTTAAAACTACGAACAGAAGTAAAAAGTTCATGATTTTGACAGTTTTACCAAAAAGCTGGTCCTGTAAAAGAATAGAAAGTGAATTTGGAGTAAGTAACTACATTGCAAGGAAGGCAAAAACAACTTATGAAAGAAAAAGGAATTTTGTCTTCACCTAATCCCAAACCTGGAAAAATTTTATTACCTGAAAACATGGTCAACTTAGTAAAGGAATTTTACTGCAATGAAGAAGTCAGCAGGCAAATGCCCAGCAAGAAAGATTATATTTCAATCAAAGACAAAGATGGTTGTCGAACTCATGTTCAAAAGCATCTGATACTTGGTAATCTTAGAGAAATTTAC
Organism: Macrothele yani; assembly: GCA_039090855.1. NCBI lineage: Eukaryota > Metazoa > Arthropoda > Arachnida > Araneae > Macrothelidae > Macrothele > Macrothele yani. The sequence continues at coordinate 150,620,696 of CM077010.1, read as the reverse complement.
CAACATTTCAAGTCCAAGTAACCATCTGAAAAGAGAGGATTTTCAAAATTTGCTGAGTTAAGACCAAGGAACTGCCACAAGGAAATTTAATTTTTGTATGATACCATTAAGATACCACCTTGAATTTTGGACTGACTGGCTACAAGACATATAGCTTTAAGTGTGATTTTTTTGAAAATGCTAAAAAATTACGTTTTTCCGAAAACTCAAAATAAATGCTTTTGAAAATTTGTAATTTTTTTTTAAATTTACAATTGTGTCATGTTGTATATCAAATGAAATTCCTATTAATAAGCTTTAAAATATCACCTGTCCCATGTCTACAGCTATCATAGGTATCTCGTAAATGGCATTTGAAGTTATGGTGGCTAATTAATTTTGCATTTTTAGGCAATTTTAAAAATTCAATATCTGAAAAACGCGTGAACAAAAAAATTTGAAAAACAATTTTCAAACATCTCATGGTAAGGTATAAATGTACCAAAAATTAACTAAATCCATGGCATCAAGTTCCAAAATGTATTTTTCATTGGTTGATTTGACATGGAATGACCCCTTTGTGGCCAATTGTCCATGTGACCAGTTGTCCGAACCACGGAGGCAAAACATCAATCATGTAATGCTTAAAAAGGGCCCAGACTGCATACACCTTTAGTTATTTTGTAATTTCCCCATTTGGGCTTTGAAAAAGTCATGGATTTATGGATTAACATTTTCAAAATACTATTCTGGGTACAGACTTATTACTGTGGTGCCCCGGGTCCCTCGTATCAGTTCTTAGAGATGCCTTGTTTGTGAGCCGTGAATTTCTTTTAATTTAATAAGTGTTAAGATTCATTCAGTTTGGGGGTCTCGTTAAAGTAGCTTCCTCTGTAATGCACCACTCCCAAATCCCTCCTGAAAAGAATGCTGGAAATACTTTGTTGGAAGTGTGGTTACTCTTTTTGGAAGAGCCAAGCATGTGTTTCATTCAAACAATGAACCTCTTCCACCATTTTGGAAATTAACTATGATAGCCTTGTAATGCTAGGGAATGTTCAGTGCTTGAATATTTCCTTGAATTACAACGCTAGGAAATGTTCAACCACATAAAAACACACCACACATTTTTTCCTATTTTCGAGAAGTGGGCATTTTTCTGTGTTCATTCCTTCCTTATACCCAAAATCCCATTACATCTCAAACTATCATAGTGACTGCTGGAAGGACTACCTCACATTAGACCAACATGGAACTTTGTACATAAAACAAAGTAAAGAAGCTCAAAACAAACAAACAAACAAAAAAAAACATTAACTATTAAAATACTACAGGAATATATGGAAGCACTTTTATCATTAATAATAGATGTGAAAGGAAAATGGGGTAATAGAAAAAAAGAGAAAAAAATATGGATTGTTATTCAGTTGACAACTTTAATGATATATTAACAACTAACCCTGATAATTCACTAAACATACACGTAAATACAGGATCACTAACTAACAAAATAACACTATTGGAATTTTTATTACACTCAATTAAAACAGTGACAGATATTGTGTGTATAACTGAAATGTGGTTCCAATGGGGAGTTATAATGAACAATTAAATAACTACAATATATTTAATTTAAACAGAAATTACTCAAAAGAAGGGGGCATTGCAATATATGTTAATAATAAACATATGGACTTTAAAACTGTTAATAACTTTACAATAATAAACCCTAACATAGAAGTACTAACTATACAAAATCAATTTTATATAATTGCAGTATGTTATAGACTGTTGGTTGTTTGGTTGTGCAGTGGTATTTTAAAGGGATGGTTCAGTAGATTAAATTGTATTATTACTTATTTGCTGTGATATAACTAAAGCACTACTCCACCTTGAAATACTTATGCAATCACATTAGAAAACACATTAATTTATTACATAAAAAGACGAGCTCTTCGCTTTACAATTCACCACAACCTCTCTCTATGGCGGCTAATCCAGAAGTGATGCTGTTATGTCATACACAGAATGTCTGCAGTGCGCATCTGGCGTCATCTGTTAATCAAAATTGTATGTAAAAATATTGAGAATTACAAAATATGTACAACATAGACCACCTAATTCTGACTACAATGTAATTTTAAATATACTAAATGAATTTTTTAACTATGCTAACCTTACTAAAAAAAAAAAGCTTTTATTATGGGAGATTTAAACATTGACTTTTATAAAATAATTCTATAACTCTTCAATTAACATATATTTTAAATTCTTAAGGATTTCTGAATACCATCAGGTCACCAACAAGAATCACTCCAGATTCGAAAACAACTTTAGATCTTTGTTTTACTAACATTTAACAAGACCCTATTACTTCAGGATATTGGAATTTGGTTTCAGTGATCATTTACCTATATTTATAATACATAGACATATACAACATGCAACCCAAATATGCAGGGTTCACAAAATGAGATCTATTAATAACAAAAACTTAGAAATATTTAGGACAAAATTAAAAAATATAAACTGGAGTGATATAAATACCAATTCTTCACCGAACATAAAATATAAAATATTTTTCACTAAACTAAAAGACATATATATGATAAAAGCTTTCCTATTTCTGTACAAAGAACTAAGTACTAAGTCGGCAAATTTTTTTAGAAAACCATGGAATATGGATTACTAATACAATACTGAATAAAAAAAAAAAAAAAAAAAAAAAAGGAATAAGTTATTTTCCAGATTTCTTAAAACCAGACAACAACCAGATTTTAATAATTTTAAGCAATATAGAAACAAATAAAAAACAAATATAGGAACACTTAATTCTGAAATAAGATCAACTAAAAGATATTTTTGCATTTTTGAACTTCCCTTTTTGTTGGTAAAGTTTGATTAACACTTACCGCACGTGGGGCTTGGCTTTCAATTCTTATTTCCGTTATGTGGATGCGGCATGGGGGTTTTTTATTTAGTTGCGGGTCCACTTCATTTTTTTCCCCGTTGGTATTTATCTGGCCTCGTCATTAAATGAGTTTTTTTACTTTGCTGCCTCCTCATTTACTTCAATAATTTTTCATAACCCGAGTACTTTCGGTAATACTCCATTACCGTCATCGAGGGGGACGTTTTGCTCCGACTAGCACGGACCATGTCAGCTGGGCATTTCGGTGGTTCTCGCGGGCTGCTTCTGTCATCGGCTATCGCTTCTTCTTGGGCATTGTGGCGCCATCTCTTGTTGGTCACTGATCTCATTTTTCGAACTTTTTCATTTTTTGCTCAATTTTAATTAAATTTCTCCAGCTGTTTCTCAAAATATTAGGGTCATTATGGTTGCAAACTTTTGCCCTATTTTTTTCAATCATTACCGACTCTGCTATTCTGAGGTGTTTTTCGGATTTACAGCTTTTAATGATATTTATATTTTCGAATTTAGGATATTTTTGGTTATCCAGACAGTATTGAATAAGTGCTGTTTTTTATTCTTTTTTCTGCCAATAATAATATACTAATACTATAATAATTATATACTAATACTAGTTCTACCTAAAACTCTGCCCATAAAACAAAGTCTACACTACTATGGATAAATTTTTGTTTGTTTGTTTGGAGGTTTAACGACCATCATGCGCAACTCAATGGGCTATAAGCAGTCGCCCATCCTTAATTTAAGGTGACTGGTTCCAGGGAAGAGAAAGAGCCGGTGTCATAAGACAAACACAACATCCATGCCTCATCGGGGTTCGAACATGGACCCCTTTTGGATGAATTATCAGAGAACATCGCTTAGACCACTGCGCCACCGAGGCGGCATCAAAATTTCGGAATTCATTACCTAGAGAACTAACAGCAATCAAAAACTATAATTATATAAAAAAAACTTAAAAGCATATATATTAAACTAACCAAAAAAAAAAAAAAAAAAGAAAGAAAAGAAGGGAAGGGGAAGGTAACAGAAAGTTGGGGGGGGGAAGGAGTGATCTGTAATTGTAATGTCACAAAGATTTCATGTTATACCAATAGTAAAACTAATTTCCTTTCTGTTTTGGATTGTTGACTTTACTTAGGGAGCTTGAGGCTAAGTCAGAACTCTGTGAGGTCTTTTCGCAGAGCTTTCTTGCTGTTGTTATAAAATATATAAATAATAGTGTAACAATAAATCATAAATCTGTAACAGCAGAAATAATAAATGAAATGTTGTCAGAAAATAGGATTCTGACTGCTACCACAGCAACAAATAAAAAGAAAGGTATTGGTTCTAAAGTAACAGTCTCTCCTAAAGCAAGTTGATGACAGCAAGAAGTTTATGTTGCTTGTGTCAACATCAGTTTACCACTGTTCTTTTTGTTCAATAATTTTTTTTAGATCTTTCTACTTGGGAAATATTACTATTTCTATATTTTTTATGGAAATATTTCATTCTATTCTATTCTGTCACAATACCATTTATAAACAGTGTTGTATTCTGGTGGTGGCATAAATCATTCCAGAGACTTACGTGGTTTTTTTTTTTTTTTTTTTTTTGGCTGATAAAGTTAAGATTATATATATATATAAAATTATCTCCTGTAAAATATTGAGAAAAGAACATAACAAGGGTAGGCACTGAAAGATTGAAATGGTGGCATACAAGTTTTGTGTTTCTTCCTGCAATTATAATTTAGTCATATGTTAGCTATAATATGAACTGAAAGTCAACAAATTGGATTAGGCCCAGCATGATCAAAATAATAGACAGGAAGCTCTTTTCCTCTTGCAAATGAAGTTTAATTAAATTAGATAAAATAATTGTTTCCAGCTGTAAGATGTTGATTGATAATATTCTATTATTATAAACTGCAACTTCACTGATGCAATAAATGCCGAAGTTTTGTTAAATTTTCAAAAAATTGTTAAAAATAAAACAGAAGTATCATCAAGAGACACCTGATGTATATTTGATGACATTTTCTTTACTTTTTTCCATGGGGAAATCTCCTTATTCTACAATATTTAAGCACTGTCACTTTTAATAAATTTTCATAATGGCTTAAATATCCATCAAAATGTTTGAAATTTAGAAATATCTTCTTTGTGTGGAAGCTCTCCATGTATACTGCTTAAAGGAATTTGGTTTCTATATTCTTCCTTTGTGGCAAACTGTGTCTGTGGTGCTCACTAGAAATCCGTTGATTATCAAATAAATGCTGCCTGATGGGATGGTTAAAAAAATCTTACTATTAAAAAAACTTGCTGTAGTCTTTCTGCAAAATCATGCAGGTTCAAAGCAGATTGAAGAATGACAGCCAGTGGGATTCGAAACAGATTGCATCTGTAATCACTAAAAGCTATGCTATTTTGGATATTAAATGGCACATAGCCTGTAATAAAAGTTAAGCAGTTATCTTGATCTAATGAATATTCAGCAATATTGTAATTGTTATTGCACCACAAAGTTTTATGGAATGAATTAACATGCTTTCTGAGAAATTCTTCTAGATTAAGTTGTGGGAAAAGAGCTTCTGTGTTTGTATTCCAAGAAGTTTCATGTTTCTTTGCAGTAAAAGAGATCCAAAGGAAGTTGAGGGAAATTATTAGATGACAGTCTTCTGAATAAGTGAAAATTGTAAGTTTATGAACATGGAATCACTGCACTGAAAAATCCTTCAGGGGAAGTCATGGATGAATTAAATTCTAAGTGAATTAAGCAGCTGATTCATCACCATACATTGTTCCAGAGGCTACTGAGAGTATGAAATATGCTCCCAGAAATTCAGAGAAGATTCCAGCTTTGCATGACTTTTATAACAGAATACAAATAACAAATCTTTCCAGTGTGATGCGTGTTTCAAAAAATTTGCCCACAAAAGAAGTCTTTTAAAGCATGTAAAGATCCACACTGGTGAAAAACCTTTCCAGTGTGATATGTGTTCCAAGATATTCACACAAAAATCTAAAATCTCAAGACATGTGCTCCTTCACAGTGGTAAGAAGCATCATCAGTACAATGTGTGTTCCATAAGTATACTAAGAAAGCTGAACTTTCAAGATGTATGTTTTTCACACACCTGAGAAACCTCACCAGTCTTCTGTATGTTCCAGGCAATTCACTAGGAGTGGTAATTTTACAAAATGTATGCTCCACTACTTGGTGACAAACCCTACCAATATGATGCATGTTCCAAGCAATTCAAATGGAGATCTGATGTTTCACATCATAACCACCAACACAAAGGTAAAAAGTCTCACTCATGTGTTGTATGCCTAAGGAATTCATATAGGATAGTCAGTTTTCAAAACATATGTTCATTTACAGATGAAAAACCTTAGCAACATGATGTGCTCTAAGCATTTCAGTTGGAAAGTTCAACTTCCATCTCATGAACTTCATCACACTGACAGTAAACCTCGCCAATGTGTTTGTGTGCTCTGAGATGTTCCCTAACAGAGATGATCTCTCAAAACATATGTACTACCACGCATGCCTCACCCACTAGTTAGAGACCCAAGCATTCTATGACTTGGCCACCAGGATAGTGTAGCAGAGGTCGGTTGGCATATTGTACACACCTTTTTTCTACCAAAAATATTTACAGCTCTCAGAAATCAGGTCGTGTAAAATCCAGATTAGCAAGTGTAACATGGATTCAAAACCCATAATCCTAACTCATCAGTTTCTGCTATTTTCTTTAGAAGTGAACAGAATTTTAAAATGTATTGTTTCTCAGTCTTCTTATTTTCCTTATTAGCACAAACTGTATATTCAGTGACTTTATTTTAAGCATCGGAAAAACATTCATGGGAAATACTTCTATGTGTGAAACTTACAAAAAGTCTTCATTGGAAGAGCCTACGAAGAAGGTTAATAAAATCTTCCTCAAAAAAGAACCATATCTGAACCTTCTTTCACATCAACGATAAATTAAGGTAGGATTACCACTGTAGCAATACCCTCCAATGATGCTACATGTTCAAAAGCAAATGAACCATTACAAACTCAAAGGCATATGTTCACATGAATATGAGTAATAAATAAATATATTAATTTGCATTCCTACCTTCATTTTTGTAACATAGAAGTGCTCACTATTAATGAGACAAAAAACTTTCTGCCTGCAAGCACGTTTTTTTTCCTAAATAAAATTTTAAGAATGATTTTTTGATGTTCTCATAAATATCATTGTATTACAAGTGACTTTTAACACCAGTCAGAAAAATCAAGTGATTGAATAATTTAGATACCAGCCTGAACAATGCTATGTAAGAGGCATGTAAACGACAGCCAACAAAATACTAAATTTAAATTTTTTATGAAAAGACATTTAAACATTTTTCAAAAACCATTAAAAATTAACAATCTCCTAATTTAATACAAATATTTCTCATTTTTAATTACCGTAATCTGCAAAATAATATGCTTTGAAAATGCTGAATGATAGATTTTCTGTTAGCCACTTGCCATTAACAACTTCAGGTTTTCCTACATTAGAAACCAGGGATGAGCATGCATAGCCAAGCAGCTGTGCACTTGATGAATGTTGTTCTTTTAATTCTGTGATATGCACTGTTTTATTTGTTCCTTTTCATCCATATGGTTCAAAAACAGAAATCTCCTCATTTCATAATCAAAGGTATGTATACATTGTTATGCTACCATATTGTGGCATCAGATAACTTAATTTTGCAGTCCAAAGTTGTGAACCAAACTTTTAATCTGTTGTGACTCTCTAAATGTAAGTTCTGGAACTGCCAATGCTGAAAACTCAGACATTCTGGACTAATAATAATCTCTTTAAAAGAAGTAGAGCCTATTTTTTGTTGTTGTTGTTTGTTTGAAGGTTTAACGACCACTGTGAGCAACTCAATGGGCTATAAAGCAGTCACCCATGCCTTATTTAGGGCCACTGGCTCCAGGGAAGGGAGAGAGCCAGTGTCGTAAGACAAACACAACACCCATGCCTCACCAGGATTCGAACCCGGACCCATCTCGGACAAGTGATCAGAAGCCATTGCTTAAGTCCCTGTGCCACCGGGGAGGCAAAAGTACAGCCTGTATTGATATGCTTATGTGTTTACATGACCCTTATGAGAAACAGTCTCTATATGAAAACACCAATGTGTGGCTACAAAAAAGACAACTCATATTCTCCATCATGCAGTATCAACTTCAGTCAAGTGTGGACAGGGCCGTCTTAGTAGGCAGCTAGAGGGGGCTCAACTCCCCTTAGAAGATGGATTTTATTTAAATTCTACGAACTCTTATTTGAGATAGTTTATGAAATTTCCTCTACTACTGCTATATAAGCATAAGTACTTTATTTATTGATGTAATTAACTTTTTTAAAAATCAAAATTGAAAACACTACAGCATGAATGATGGATAAATCAAAAATCTTGGGGGTGAGTCAGTAGTGCCAATGGTTCTCAATAACAGAGCTTCTTGATATTAAGAGTCAGGAAGGATCAAAATGCTCCTTTTCTTCGATGAAACTTAAAACATGGGGGAAAAAAGCAGTAAAAGCAACACATACACTTTCTTGATCTCAAAGATAGTATATTGACCTAGCTTCATCAGGATGAATGGGACGCGAGTCTATGAAGCAGGTCAATACCAAGCAAAACCATGGTTGACTTAAAAAAAATAAATGTTTGGGAAGGAAAGTTCTTGTGCAACACAGAGATAAAAAGAGAAAGAGATTTCAATTTTTTCCTGTGATTTGCTTTGGGATCAGTAGGATTGTGTTTATTATTTGGGAGGGATGTGTGTGTGTGCTAAAACTAGGTATTTACTACTAGCAGTAATAATAATACTTAAGTATTCGTCAAGTTAAACAAACGATTTATTGAGCATCGATATCACACTATCACAACAACATCTGAAGTATCACTGTTGCCACTCACACATCTGCTGTACATAACTTCAATATGTTGCAGGGGGAGGGGAGAAAATGTGTTTGTTGGTATGAATCTGAGAGCTCATGGTTTCGGAGTGGGGAACAGAGGAGGTTTGGCTGTTTACCACGGCAAGAACAGGCTATTTCCAAGCACCAGCAAAGGAAAATGTGTTGTAAAAGAAGGAGGAAAAAGTTGAAAAATGGAAGGGAAGTAAAAAGAGGCAAGGTACGATGTTAATAATTGCTCAATGCTTTTATGCAGATTCACACAAAGAGACCAGAATAGTAAACAAAAAAATTAAATGGTTTACATCCAACAATAGGGAACCTCCAACTCAAATACAATAAAGTAAATTGAGATAATGTGAATTTAGTTTTATATTTCAAAAGAGTTTTCAGTTTTTTTTTTCACCGCCTCATTTTTTATATTTTGTATTTATTTCCCTATTTTTACTCTTTGGCAAAGAGAAATTATTCACTAGTTAACTAAATTGTTTAACAAAAAGGGTGAAAACATGTAGAAAAACTTGAATTTGTATTCGTGGAAGAAGTTAGTTTGTAGTTGAAAACTCCACCCACTCTTTTTTCTCATGCAAAAATAAGCACTTTTAAACACCCCGTAAAAAATAAATAAAAAATTAAGGTCCTTACCAATAATTGCATATGGGACAATGGCATATATATGCAAAAACATAATTTTACACATGACTTAACTACACAAATTGAAGTATGCTCATTAAGTTTGCAATATTTTTTGTTACATTTTAAGTTTGTGGACATAACAAATTGGAATTTATACAATTTAAAAGACAGTTCTGCTAGTCAAATCAGTTTTCCTGTATCAGAGAGTATTTGCATATGCAATAAAGTGTATGTAAATTGTAAAACTATAGTCAAAGCTATGATTCAAGATTTGAATTTTACACATAAACACCTCATGGTTTAAACTGCAAAACCAAAGTCAAAATTGCTTGTTTAATATTTCAGTTTTGTACCCAATTTTTTTTGAGGTATAACTGAATAATATAAGATTCTGTACTTATGGAGGTTTATGGCAAGACATGTTCTGGTCACGTGAGGAATGAAGATGTGTTGCAGATGTGTAATGTGAAGCAAAAGGATGTTAGTAAAGGTTTGGCCATGTTGGAAGAATGAATGGAGAGATGCTTACTAAGAGAATTTCTTCAGCCCAAGGGATAAGAAAGAAAGCTAGAGGAAGGCCAAGAAAATCATGGGAGGATCAGATTCAGGAATGTCTGCTTGAGAAAAAGATTATGGGTATGAAGTACAAAAGATCTTACGTGTGGCGTGTGATGGATGCTAATGAAGCTTGAGCAGTGTACAGAGATTAGTGCAAATGGAGTCATTTGATACACCAACAGTAAGTAAATTCTAGTGCTATCAGTTAAATGTGCACTTGGCATATGGCCTTTTTTTTAGGAGCTAACAAATGTGTACTTGGCACAAGGCCTTTCTTTGAGGAGCTAATCTCAGAGAATAGCTTAACAATATGTATGAATGTATAAAATTTCAGTGCTGAAGAGCTCCATTTAAATTTTCTTGAAAATATAGTTATCCTCGTAAACTCCAAGCATGCATAAGCACACAAATTCACCCAATGCCATTGTTTTTAATTCCCAAGTGTAGTTTCTAAAACATGCTAGTGCCGCCCCGGTGGCGCAGTGGTCTAAGGCACTGGCCTCTGATCATTCGTCCGTAAGGGGTCCGGGTTCGAATCCCGGTCAGGCATGGATGTTGTGTTTGTCTTACGGCACTGGCTCTCTCCCTTCCCTAGAACCAGTGACCCTAAATTAGGGACAGGCGACTGCTTATAGCCCATTGAGTTGCTCACGGTGGTCATTAAACCTCCAATAAAAAAACAACAAAAAAACATGCTAGTGTAATGTAATTTTTTACGGAAGTCTTGGAAAACGGTGTGATTTCAATAGAAAGGGTTAGATGTAATATACGTTATAATTTTTTTTAATGAGGTGTATATGTGTTGACTATTTTTGGCATGGGATTGCTAGTTTGTGGCAACTTCAGCTGGCTTCAAAAAGCTACACAACTCCCGCCTGTTTTGAATATAAAAGAACTTTTATAATATTGATAGCACCCTTTTTAAAACACTCTTGAGCCTGGTGCTTTTTATAGCTGGCCACATGCATAATATATGGTGTGATGTATAAATGTTATGAAGTAGGCGTTTAGTTCTTCATAAAAAAAAATATTGGCCCTGAAAAAGAGCCTTTTTCTAATTTGTTTTGCATTTTAGGCAACCTACCAAGGAAAATTAAGATTGCACATCTTTGTACGTTTGATAATTCCCTTTTGAAAAACTTTTTTTGGCCCTTAAAAGGACCTTTTTTTTTAACTTCATGTAGTAGTGCCTATGGAGGAGGATAGAGGTCTACAATCATAAGGCAGAAGTGATGAAGCCGGAGATTCAAATCTGGAACACTTCGCTTGAACATGTATTCAGTTAAGTATCCAGCGTAGTGCTCCTTGACTCCACCAAATCTTGGGATATTACCTCTCACTTCCCGCCACTCTCTCTCTATGGTGTTGGTGTGAGCACCAGTTATGGGTGCAACAAAATTGATGCTATGATTGACTTTCAGGTGTTCGAATCCATGTTGATCAAGATGGTCATATGCTTTCCAGCAGTCACTCATAATTGTAGTTTGCGGCAATACGAAGTTTTGGATGACATTTATCAGTGTCCCTGCTGTACGGTCCTCTACTGGTACTAAAAACTTCTTCTTACTTCCTCGTTCAATACCACCAAAAACCCACTGTCCTTGAATATACCTTCCGGAATTGAACTTTCTTCGGCCAATCTTACATTCATCAACTTCTACAATCTTCCCTGGGCCTCCAAGCAACTGACTAGTTTTCTGGGCCCAGTTGAAACACACCTCACGACAAAAGGAGGACCAATCCACAACTGTTGTAGGGGATACCTGCATTTGTGTCTCATTCAAATTTTGTCTTGGAAATCTGATGAACAGCCAAAACATAACAAATTCCAAGATTTGTGCCAGAGACAAATGAGTTTTGTGAAAAAAGGTGCCTGTTCTTGCAGATTGCTTGAAATTGCACTTAATCCTGCGTGCCCGATGATTATTCTGGGCAGGGATAAGTACAGAGGCACGGCACCTGAACTCAAGTGTTACAATATTGAGGGTCAATACTCTCTGGCACTTTGGGCATTGCATTTCCTTTTTGATGCAGCTGTGGTCGGCGAAAAAGTCGATCAGATCTGCCTGATTGTCTCGAAGTTTTGTAAGATCCAAGAGTTTCCACGAGCATCCTTGACAAGTAGGCATAATGAGCAAGAATTTGAACTCAAAACAAATTTTTCCTCAAGATACAGCGCACAGTACGAACCTTTTAGCGAGAAGCGAGAGGTACACATTGATGAATGACGAAACAAAATACGCGGGATGGTGTTCTGAGTGTTGCGAGATATTGAAAACGAAATTTCCCTTTTAACCCAAAAATTTCCCTACGCAAACGCACATTATCGGATTTTCCTGTGTCACGTGATAATTGGTAGTTGAACGCTCTTTAGGCTCTTTCCGCTCGGCTGTAATTAGAGAGAATGACGATCAGACTTTTACTCATCCACTGGACTTCGGTTGGCAACCGGAAGTTTCAAGTAGCAGACGACCCTCTTGCAGTGAAAACAACTTTACGTGCCATTGCAAATGGCGGGTGCATGAAGCATCACGGTGGGTAGGTAACATTTTATAAAATTCATTTTCACGAATTTAAACAGCAAAAGTGCTTGCGCAGCAGACTGATTTAGTATCATGAGATCACAGACTACTGGACAAAATTCATTTCAGGAAGATATTCAGGGTAATTATATGTGGCCGCTAATCTATATTAATCATCATCATCATCATCATTGTCAACCATTATCAATCCACTGCTGGACGAAGGTCTCCCCAAGTTTCCTCCACAACGGTCTGTCTTGTGCCAGTCTCCTCCATGTCACTCCCGCATATTTACGAATTTCATCCACCCATCTCCCATGTGGTCTTTTCTGGGTCTTTTCCTGTCCCTTGGAATCCAATCTAAAATTTCGGCTGTCCATCTATGGTCTGTCCTTCTGGCAGTATGTCCAGCCCATTGCCATTTCAGGGATTTAACTCTGATCATGATGTCTTCCACTCTCGTCATTTTTCGGATCCACGAGTTCCTCTTCTTATCTCTCCTGGTTATACCAAGCATGCACCTCTCCATGCTTCTTTGAGTTGTCTGCAGCCTTTGTATGTCTCTTTTAGTTAAGGTCCACGTCTCTGCACCATACGTAAGCACTGGAAGGATGCATTGATCAAACACTTTTCTTTTAAGACATAACGGCATATTGCTCTTGAAAATTATGCTGTTTCTTCCAAAAGCTCTCCAGGCAAGTTTTGTACGTCGATTAATTTCTTCATCAATGTGACCCTCACTTGATATCTGCTGTCCAAGATAAACATACGTATCTGTTATCTCCAGTTTTTCTCCATCAATCGATAAATCTTCATTTCTTGTAAAAGCATTGAACATCACTTTTGTCTTCTGAAAGTTCATTTTTAATCCCACTTCTTTACTCTTGTCAGCAAGTTCCTGGGTCATACTCTGCAGCTCTGATGGGGTAGTTGCAAAAATGACTACGTCATCAGCAAAACGAAGGTGGGTTAGATAATCTCCATTAATCTTTATCCCTTTGTTTTCCCAGTTCAGTGCTTGAAAGACATTTTCCAATGTGGCATTAAAGAGCTTCGGAGATATGGTGTCACCTTGTCTCACTCCCTTTCCAATTTTTATGTGTGTTGTATTTTCAAACAGCCGAATCTTTGCACTTGCATTTTCATAGATGTTATTAATAATATTAATGTATGCATCTTCAATACCGCAGGATTTCAGAGCCGTGGTAACTGCTGATGGTTTCACCGAATCAAAGGCTTTTTCATAATCGATAAAAGCCATGCACAATGGAAGTTCATATTCCCTCGCTCTTTCAATTAGTTCTCTCAGTACGTGGATATGATCTATTGTGCTGTAGCCACTCCTGAATCCAGCTTGTTCTCTCGGTTGAGCCATGTCCAGTGTTACCTTCAAGCGGTGTGAAAGAACTTTAGTGAAGATTTTATAAACCACTGATAGGAGGCTGATAGGTCTGTAGTTCCTGAGATCCTCAATGTTACCTTTTTTATGTAGCAGGATCATTGTAGCATTGTTCCAATCCTCAGGAATCTTCCCTTCATTAAGGCATCGAGTGAAAATTTGGGCGAGTACTGTTTCAATTTCTCCACTTGCTTCTTGTATGATGTCTATAGTAATTCCATCTTCTCCTGGAGCTTTCCCCCGCTTCATGTTCTTGATTGCATGAGCAACTTCTGCTGGGAGGACTGGAAGAACTCTGGTACCTTTCATGATGTCTGGAGTACATGTATCATCCTTTTCATATAGTTTGGAGTAGAAATCTTTCACTCTTGTCAAAATTTCGCCTCTATTTCTTGTTATAGAACCATCTTCTTTTCTCAGAGCCATAATCTGTTTTCTTCCCTTACTGAGATGTCCCTTTGCTATCTTTAGGCTTTGGTTGTTTTCAATTGCTTTCCTTACTAGTTCACAGTTGAATTTTCTTACGTCTTCAGTGATACTTTTTCTTACTGTCTTGCATAGCTCTATATATTCCACTTTGGAAGTCACATCTTCTTTAGTTGTCCTCATCTCTCTTCTTTTTTGCATCAACATTTTGGTTTTTCCTGATAATTTGTTTACATGCAACTTGTTCTTAGACCCAGCTAATTTTGTTGCTGTTTCCATAAGAGCTTTGGTTACTTTTCTGTTAACTTCAGAAATATCCACTTCTTCCGATGTTAGGCCTTCTAAAGCAGAGAATCTGTTCTTCAGTTCCAACTTGAAAGTATTATGGTGTTTTTTAAGGTTGGTTATGTCAATACATTTTGTTTGTCTTATGAGCTTGCCACGTTCCAGTTTAGTGTTGAGGTGCATCTTACATCTCACCAATCTATGGTCACTACCTGTGTTGAACTTGTTTAGCACACTGCAGTCTTCGATGACGAATTTTTTGTTACACATAATAAAATCAATTTCACTTGTCGTCCCAATTGGATGTCTCCATGTCCATTTCCTGTGTGGCTTTTTCTTGAAAAAGGAATTCAAGATGAAAAATCCTTCTGCCTCTGCAAACTCAACGAGAGTATTTCCACGCTGGTTTCTGTTGCCGTGACCGAATTTACCTACTGAAGTTTCATTCTGTTGCCAGGTGCCCTATTTTTGCATTGAAATCTCCCATAATTATCTTCAAGTGCTGCTTACCTTTATTATTTAGATGACGAATTTCCTCATAAAATTCTTCAATTTCTTCTTCAGGATGACTTGTGGTGGGTGCATAAGTTTGAATAATCTGAACCTGGTATCTTCTCGATAGTTGGATAACGAGTCGTGCAGCTCTGTCAGAGGAACTTTCAACTTCTACCACTTTATCCTTCAGTTTCTTGTTTATTATAAATCCAACACCACTAGTTCTGCCAGTATCTGTCCCACGATAATAGAAGAGATGTCCACTTTTCAGTTCAATGAGATCTTCTCCTTTTCTCCTTACCTCACTCAGCCCGACGATGTCATATATTAATACCATTCGGTATTTTATCAAAATGTAGTAACAGAGGTCATTCACTTTAGCTCGTTATTATAGAAACCAACTGCTTTTTGGATCAATCTCGAATGTTAGAATATTTTCATTTTCAAAAAACACTTAACAGCCTCATATTGTTGCCAGCATGTAATAACCATTCTCAAAAGGCATTATTATTTTGAATATCTCATAGTTTTTTATCAAAATGAAGTAACGGAGGTCATTCAGGTCATTCGCTTAAGCTCGTTATTACAGAAACCAACTGATTTTTAGATCAATCTTGAATGTTAGAATATTTTCATGTTCAAAAAACACTTAACAGCCTCATATTGTTGCTAGCATGTAATAACCATTCTCATAAGACATTATTTTGAATATCTCATAGTTTTTTTATCAAAATGAAGTAACGGAGGAGGGAGGAGGTCATTCGCTTAAGTTTGTTATTACAGAAACCAACTGATTTTGACCTATCAGTAATTTTTTTTAAATTACAAGGGTCAAAAATAACTTTACCATTGTTACAATGTGACATATCATTTATGAAACTAAATATTACTTTGAAGTTACTTTAATCTGAAATAAGCATTTTTCTTTCATTTTAAAAGTGTTATTTCCAAATGATATGCCAGTAAACTCATTATTTACTTTGAGTTGACACTAAACAGCCTCATATTGTTGCTAATATACAATAACCATTCTCAAAAGGCATTATTATTTGAAATATCTCAGTTTTTTTTATCAAAATGAAGTAACGGAGGTCGTCAGCTCAAGCTCGTTATTACAGAAACCAACTGATTTTGACCTATTAGTAATTTTTTTAATTACAAGGGTCAAAATGACTTTGTTATCATTGTTACAATGTGACATCATTTTTGAAATTAAAAATTACTTTGAAGTTACTTTAATCTGAAATAAGCATTTTTCTTTCATTTTGAAAGTGTTACTTCTAAATGATATGCCAGTAAACTCATTATTTACTTTCAGTTGACACTTAACAGCCTCATATTGTTGCTAGCATGTAATAACCATTCTCAAAAGGCATTATTATTATGAATATCTCATAGTTTTTTATCAAAATGAAGTAACGGAGGTCATTCGCTTAAGCTCGTTATTACAGAAACCAACTGCTTATTGGGTCAATCTCGAATGTTAGAATATTTTCATTTTCAAAAAACACTTAACAGCCTCATATTGTTGCTAGCATGTGATAACCATTCTCAAAAGTCATTATTATTTTGAATATCTCATAGTTTTTTATCAAAATGAAGTAACGGAGGTCATTCGCTTAATCTCGTTATTACAGAAACCAAGTGATTTTGACCTATCAGTAATTTTTTTTAATTACAAGGGTCAAAATGACTTTGTTATCATTGTTACAATGTGACATATCATTTATTAAAATTAAAAATTACTTTGAAGTTACTTTAATCTGAAATAAGCATTTTTCTTTCATTTTAAAAGTGTTATTTCTAAATGATATGCCAGTAAACTCATTATTTACTTTCAGTTGACACTTAACAGCCTCATATTGTTGCTAGCAAGTGATAACCATTCTCAAAAGACATTATTATTTTGAATATCTCATAGTTTTTTATCAAAATGAAGTAACGGAGGTCATCAGCTTAAGCTCGTTATTATAGAAACCAACTGCTTATTGGATCAATCTTGAATGTTAGAATATTTTCATTTTCAAAAAACACTTAACAGCCTCATATTGTTGCTAGCATGTGATAACCATTCTCAAAAGTCATTATTATTTGAAATATCTCACATTTTTTCATCAAAATGAAGTAACGGAGGTCGTCAGCTTAAGCTCGTTATTAAAGAAACCAACTGCTTTTTAGATCATTCTCGAATGTTAGAATATCTTCATTTTCAAAAAACACTAAACAGCCTCATATTGTTGCTAATATACAATAACCGTTCTCAAACGGCATTATTATTTGAAATATCTTACATTTTTTTATTAAAATGAAGTAACAGAGTTTGTCAGCTTAAGCTCAATATTACAGAAACCAACTGATTTTAACCTAGTAGTAATTTTTTTTAATTACAAGGGTCAAAATTACTTTGTTATCATTGTTACATTCTGACATATTATTTTTGAAACTAAAAATTACTTTGAAGTTACTTTAATCTGAAATAAGCATTTTTCTTTCATTTTAAAAATGTTATTTTCAAATGATATGCCAGTAAACTCATTATTTACTTTCAGTTGACACTTAACAGCCCCATATTGTTGCTAGCATGTGATAACCATTCTCAAAAGTCATTATTATTTGAAATATCTCACAGTTTTTTTTATCAAAATGAAGTAACGGAGGTCATCAGCTTAATCTCGTTATTACAGAAACCAACTGATTTTGACCTATTAGTAATTTTTTTTAATTACAAGGGTCAAAATGACTGTTATCATTGTTACAATGTGACATATCATTTTTGAAACTAAAAATTACTTTGAAGTTACTTTAATCTGAAATAAGCATTTTTCTTTCATTTTAAAAGTTTTATTTATTTCCAAATAGGACAATGAGTGGATCTGATGGATTCCTTTCTGCAACGAAATAGGACAATGAGTGGAGCTGATGGAATCCGGACAATGAGTGAAGTGGAACTGATGGATTCCTTTCTGCAACGAAATAGGATGAGTGGAGCTGATGGAATCCGGACATGAGTGAAGTGGAACAGATGGAATCCGGACAATGAGTGAAGTGGAACTGATGGAATCCGGACAATGTGTGAAGTGGAACTGTTGGAATCCGGACAATGAGTGAAGTGGAACTGATGGAATCCGGACTATGAGTGAAGTGGAACTGATGAATCCGGACAATGAGTGGAGTTGATGGAATCCTTTCTGCAACGAAATAGGACAATGAGTGGGGTTGATGGAATCCTTTCTGCAACGAAATAGGACAATGAGTGGAGTTGATGGAATCCTTTCTGCAACGAAATAGGACAATGAGTGGAGTTGATGGAATCCTTTCTGCAACGAAATAGGACAATGAGTGGAGTTGATGGAATCCGGACAATGAGTGAAGTGGAACTGATGGTTTCCTTTCTGCAACGAAATAGGACAATGAGTGAAGTGGAACTGATGGTTTCCTTTCTGCAACGAAATAGGACAATGATTGAAGTGGAACTGATGGTTTCCTTTCTGCAAGGAAATAGGACAAAATTATGATGACTATTCCCCCTTTTTGAATTACTATCCTTTTTAGAGAGAAATGTGCAATACCTGCAGAGAGATATATTCATATCTTCAATCATGTATAATAAAACCATTATATTGATTTTAAAGCCTTTTTGTTGTTTACTTTCTTTAAAGTGTCTTGAGAGATCAAAATATCTTCAAACACTGTCAACACGATAAATATTAGGTGGAAATTAATTAAAACATATATATTGTTTTAGTTTGAAGTGTCTTGTATGATTAAAACATCATTATTGGAATATATTATTTATAGGTCAAGGAAATCATGAGATATCTGCTTGAGAAAAAGATTAGATCTTGTGTTCTGTATGTAATACTGACTAGTATACTCTTTCAGTGGTAAGGGATAAATACTTTTGAAGGTTACTAACATACTGACTTATACTTTTGAAGATACTAACATACTGACTTATACTTTTGAAGATATACTTACATACTGACTTATAGTTTTGAAGATTACATTTGAAGATTTACTAACATACTGACTTATAGTTTTGAAGATACTAGCATACTGACTTATAGTTTTGAAGATTACATTTGAAGATACTGACTTATAGTTTTGAAGATTACATTTGAAGATACTGACTTATAGTTTTGAAGATTACAAACATACTGACTTAATTGGATTATTCTATATTTCACATAGTTACCTAAGATACGAAATAACAGTCACAGGATTAAAAACACTTATCTTTCCACTTACCTTTATATGTTTTGTATTTATTGTGTTCTTTATTTGTTTATGAGTATTTATTGTGTTTATGAGTGTAAATATATCTTATTTTTATATTATATGATTCTAAAAATGCCTTTAGCAACAGATCGGCATTATACAAACAGAAATTCAGGTTCGATAACACAAATTGATTCGATAACGATATTCATAAATGTTATTTTCGTCAGTTTTCAAAAATCATTTATTTTATTACTGTAATTGGACAAATACTATAATGAACCAATGATTAATACGACTTTATAAAAAATGGGGATCCCAAATACGGGATACTTAATAATTGCTGAAACATAACCATAATTATATTGAAAATTAATCATTTTTCTTTGCGTAATATTCAGTCTATTAATAAATGGCGCGACTTGTACATTGGTGACGTCAGCAGACAAACAAATATAAGATTGCTTAATTCTCGTTATGTTGCGTTATTCTATTCTCGAGGCAGATTATACGGCGGGTAAAAATCGTAATCCCAGTAAGGTTCCATGCCTTCACTTGCTTGGTAATATTCTGCTACGAGTTGATTCCAGTAATCAATATCGTTCGGTAGATTCCAAGTATCATCCTGAGGATCCTCATCTTCATTCCAATCTTGTAAAAAATCATTCTCTTCCCAGAAGACCTCCTGTTTTATTCATCAAGAGTGTACAATCAATATTTAAACCCCTACGTATATATATCGAGAGTCAATAAATCACAGGATAAAGAATGAAAAATCAATTTAACAATTCAAATTAGTTTATTGATGACACACAAAAGATTTATTACATCCGCATCATTAAAAGGTGAAAAATCAATTTAACAATTCAAATTAGTTTATTGATGACACACAAAAGATTTATTACATCCGCATCATTAAAAAAATGAATAAAGATCAATTTTTCAGTATCACATCTAGGAAATTTCTCTCTTGACCGTCATTCTTTTATCGAAAGTTCACTTCCTTTTAACTTTGAGAATCCATGAGCTCAGTTTGTATCAAGCGTTTTTAATTTTGAGAATATGGGAGAACAGTCTTTGGATTTTTTTAAAAGCATTGATTTGACAATTGAATTCGTAATGCCATGTGTAAAGTGAACGGGTTGAGTCATCTGATATGCGTTATTCTATTCTCGAGGCAGATTATACGGCGGGTAAAAATCGTAATCCCAGTAAGGTTCCATGCCTTCACTTGTTAGGTAATATTCTACTACGAGTTGATTCCAGTAATCAATATCGTTCGGTAGATTCCAAGTATCATCCTGAGGATCCTCATCTTCATTCCAATCTTGTAAAAAATCATCCTCTTCCCAGAAGGAAAACTCTGTAATGCTTTCAACTTCTTCTTCCATGTATTTTGGTCGACACATGATGATGGTAATGTAGAAAGAGAAATCCCAAAAGAGAAGGGTGTCAAGTGTAGAATAATAATCATCTTCTGTCTTCCTGCGTTTAAATACCCTCATTCTGTTGTTATTTTTTTTATCGAGAAATGACGTTATGGAGAATGAATTTCAACATGTTGTGCAACATATCCGTTTTGAAGAAAAATAAGGCATCGTGACAACTTTTGCCCAATGGTTAAAAAAAATGGGGATATAACATGATATGTGCAACGAAACCAATGGTTAACAAGACTTTTAAAAAAAAATGGAGAAGAGAATCCCAAAATACGGGATTCTCTTCTCCATTTTTTATTTTTATTGCCAATATATTTACAAAATATGAATTGATTAATACAATATAAGATTTAAGGTTAAAATATAAAATATAATATGATATTTGACAACACACACGCAATATTTACAGTCTTTACACAACACACGATTAAATACTCTTCACATATGCACTTCACAGTCCTTCCTGAGTTTCCTCAAAAGAGGCATCACCTCATCTTGCACAGACACCACGCCGTAGCATTTTTCGTTGAGATAGATGGGGCGGCGGCATTCTGACGGTATGTTCTGCCACCAGATACTTTCCTTCCGTGAGTCCTTGCAGCGCTTCTTCCTTAGAGATTGTTTCATGCTCGTAGCTTACCTGTACCTGAACTTCTCCGGAGCTTCTTTCCGGCAGATCATTTAGCATCACAGTGTATACTCTGTCTTCCAGGAGGCTTTCGAGATATTTGGGGTCGTGCTCCCCCTGGGTGAGCATCTTTTCTTCAAGTTTGCATACGTAGATGAAATTCAGGTGCTTTCTTTCTCCAATGCCACACTGGAAGGTGCATAGGTTACCGTTTCTTTTGATCATTGAGAAACACATCATGGTGGTTGAGTTGGGCTGAGTTGGCTCTGGAGAAACTGGGGCTACAAAACTGAAGCTGAGTTGAGGGCTGAGTAGCTGGTGCTGAAGCTGAGTTGAGATGGCTGACGAAACTGAGTTAAAGGATCTGGCGAAACTGAAGCTGAGTTGGCTGGCAAAGATACTGCTGAACGTTGATTTAGCCAAGTGAGAAGACAAGAAATGTCACGCTCTTTTACATAACAAGTCACATCCTGTTTCAAAACCGGATGTTTATTCCATTTTTTTATACTTCCTACACTCTTTCCTGTCTTGATTCTTACAAACTAAACCAATAGTCAATAATACTTTTAAAAAGATCCAAATATGGGATTTTTATCATAGGATTACGATATCATTTCTAATATATACAAACTGAACCAATGGTTAGCTGGACTTGTAGAAAAAATGGGGAAGAGAATCTCAAATACGAGATTCTCTTCCCCATTTTTTCATTCTTTATTGCTATTTACAAAGTATTTACAATTTTTTTTTACAATATGCATATTATGACACAATATATTAG
The DNA here is from genome assembly GCA_039090855.1 of Macrothele yani. Taxonomy (NCBI): domain Eukaryota; kingdom Metazoa; phylum Arthropoda; class Arachnida; order Araneae; family Macrothelidae; genus Macrothele; species Macrothele yani. The sequence goes on along the minus strand of CM077010.1, from coordinate 150,598,445 downwards.
AAAACAGTTACTTACAAAGATGTTTAAAACAGTTATTTACAAAATATTTGCAATATGAAGGAAAGCAACAGTCTTTACATATGCAAAATGCAGTCATCGTCCAGGTTTCTCAGGCACGGGAGCACTTCTTTTTCAACCGACACCACGCCAAGGTATCTGTTGTGTTGGGGAACAGGATTTTCGTAGGTAACGGTGTACTCTGCCATTAAGAGAGTCCCATCCAACAGTCCCTGTATGGCTTCTCCTTTGCTGAGGGAATCCGAAGCAAAGCTGAGCTGAGCTTGCACGTGGCCAAAGCTGTCTGCGGGTACATCATTCTGGAGGAGACATGTCACCCGATATGGAAGGATGGCAAAAAAGATAATCGGGGTCACTCTCTCCTTGATGGAACACTGTTTCGCCAAATTTGGCGATGCACACGATGTTTAGGTGTGTTGTTTCAGTGATGCTGCACTGGAACGTGCAGATTGCTCCATTTTCTTTTACTAAGGAGAAACACATGATGGAATGTGATGAGGCTGGCTTGGATGAGGGCTGTCGAGAGAGAGTTGTAACTTGGCGGGGAAACTGAAGAGGTTGGCTGGCTTACCTTGGCGTGGAAACTTGGTGAGAGGAGAGATGTAACTTGGCGTGGAAACTGAAGAGGTTGGCTGGCTTACCTTGGCGTGGAAACTGAAGAGGTTGGCTGGCTTACCTTGGCGTGGAAACTGAAGAGGTTGGCTGGCTTAGCTGGCTGGCAAGAGAGATGTAGAGACTGAAGAGGTTGGCTGGCTTAGCTGGCTGGCAAGAAAGATGTAGAGACTGAAGAGGTTGGCTGGCTTAGATGGCTGGCAAGAGAGATGCGGAGATTAGCTTAGGTGGCTGCCAAGAGAGCTCCGGAGATTGACGACTCTGGCAAGAGATCTGAACAGTGGCACGGTTGGCTAGCAAAGTGGAGAGAAATGTTCATTTCTCACTCTTTTATACGCAAACCATATCCTGTTTCATAACAGGATGCTGATATCTTGCGCTATAATCTATTTATATCTCATTTCAGAGAATTTCCAACATGAGTTTCCTTTTTCTATTCCCTTAGGATCTATTTCATATTTTACTCCATAACGGGATAGTCCCTCTCCAAAGATTCCACAATTTCAAATATCTCATCGGGTATTAAATCTTCTTTTGACTATTCCAATAGTTGTTCAATTTCTTCCTGCTGTACATCTTTGATTTGTCCCTTGTCGCGAAGAAATTGCTCTTCGTCTAGACCGTCCAACTCCTTCACCATTCTGTCCAGAGTGTCTATAATCTCATTCGGTTCTTCTTGTAGCATTAACATCTCTTGCAATAATTGATTCAATCTATGTATCAGGTCATTAGGTAGAGGATATATGATTTCTAAAATGCCGCTTTGCTGCAACGCTATTATTTCATCCATGAGCCGATTGGATTCCTCTAGCAGATTATTCTTTTGTTGGCGCATGATGGTTTTCTAACAAGATGAGAGAAAGAGAGACTGTTGGGTTACGCCTCCATTTTTATAGTGTTTGGATTTCGTAACTTCCTGTTGACGTCATTTAGGTGACTTGTTATTCTTGTTTTACCAACTTTGAGTAACATGAGATGTGCACGTGAAGGATATCCTGTCAAGAGAGAGAGAGAGAGAGAGAGAGAGTATTAAAGGAGTGAGAGCGCGTTCACGACTTTATATCATTCTGCCTATAATATGTATTCGTTTAGACAACTGAAACGCAAAAATTATCAAAACATGGATGATGGAGTTCCCGCAAAGCCTGGAACTTATGAATATGACAAGAAATTTGTACCCAAGAAAAAAAGGGGGATGAAGAAGAGGAGGAGAACGAGGAGGATCAACGGACGCCCTCGTCGTGATGTAAGAATTCACCTAACGACTGATGAAAGATTTCAGGACTCGCCGCCTCCAGAGCCGTCTACGGAATATTCGTCAACGGAGCCATCCACGGATTATTTATCTACGGATTATTTGTCAACGTTGCCATCAGCAGAGTCTTCAACATCAGCAGGGCCTTCAACATCTACAGGGTCTTCAGCAGGGCCTTCAACATCAGCAAGGTCTTCAGCAGGGCCTTCTACATCAGCAGGGCCATCAGCAGGGCCTTCTACATCAGCAGGGCCATTACCAATTTTTACATTTCCCCCTCTGAAAATAACTGTTCCCTTGGTGGATGTTGGAAATCCCATCACTCCGGTGCTGGAAACATCTGATATAGAAGGACGATATCACATTGAAGTTTCTTATGTTAAAAATGGAGACTCTTCATCATTAACTTTCATTATACAACCTTCATTGTAAATATTTCATTTATATACGTATATTTCATTTATATTCATTATATCTGTTGTACACATTATTATTCTTAAATAAAAATAAAAATGGGGAAAGAGGACCAAAGTCCTCTTTCCCCATTTTTTTGTCAAAGTTTCTGACCATTGGTTCATGTTTTGGATTTTTTACAAGTCTTTTAACCATTGGTGACATATTATATATAAAAGGGAGAGTTTACAAGTTACGAGTCATTGGTGATATATAATAAGAGTCTTGGATTAGTTTTTTCGATCATTGTGACATATCTCGTAGAGTCTTTTCACAAATCCATGAACACTATGAATCATTTCTCACATTCTCAGCCTTTGGTCTCATATTTTCTATAATCATAGTATCATTTCTCACATTCTCAGCCTTTGGTCTCATATTTTCTATAATCATAGTATCATTTCTCACATTCTCAGCCGTTGGTCTCATATTTTCTATAATGGTAGTGCCATTTCTCACATTCTCAGCCTTTGGTCTCATATTTTCTATAATCATAGTATCATTTCTCACATTCTCAGCCGTTGGTCTCATATTTTCTATAATGATAGTGTCATTTCTCACATTCTCAGCCTTTGGTCTCATATTTTCTATAATCATAGTATCATTTCTCACATTCTCAGCCGTTGGTCTCATATTTTCTATAATGATAGTATCATTTCTCACATTCTCAGCCTTTGGTCTCATATTTTCTATAATGATGATGGATAATTGTGACAACGCCAATGGAAACGTTCAGACGGGTTGCCTTCACTGTGATATTGTGAGAATAACGGGATCTTTACTTTCAGATGAGTTGCTTCCCTTGAAATTGTGAGAATTACGGGACTTTTCACGTTAGACGGGTTGCCTTCTCCTTCATATTGTGAGAATTACGGGATCTTTTCACGTTAGACGGGTTGCTTTCTCCTTCATATTGTGAGAATAACGGGGCTTTTCACGTTGGTCGGGTTGCGTTCACCATTTATATAATGTTATATTGTGAGAATAACGGGATCTTAACTTTTAGACCGGTTACCTTCACCTTTTTTAAATGATGGGATAAGGTGCTAACGGGACCTTGACATTTAGACAAGTTGCCTTCCCATTTTAGGATCACGTGATCTATCATTTTTAATTTTGTTCGGATACATATTGGAGTGACTGTACCTTGCAATCTGCTAAGGCTTTTTCTTTGTGGTGCTGTGGTACATTATTTTCCGAAAGGAATTTGTTCTTTCGTTCTTTGTGATTATTTGTTGAAAGCTTTAACTGATATTTTAGGTTTGTGTACAATTTAACTGATAGTGGTAGTTTTTAGTATGCATCCTGTGAACGGCATTGATTGTAATTTATTGTAAACTCCATTTAATCTGTAAAAAAGATGAAGATAAAAGAGACATTTTGAACTGATATTCTTCACCACCCACGTGGTACAATTTAATCCTATGTGGGATTAAAAGGTGTATGAACACCTGGGGCATCAGACCTTGAAGAGTCAGCTGCTCGAGTGCTTCTGTTAAACAAGTTGTCATACTGCTTTTGTATACGTGCAAGGTTGTAATCCCCTGCGGGTATCCGACGACATTCCTGAGTACAGGTATTTCACGTGCTGACCGGGAAAACCAGTTTTTCTTGCGCATGCGTGGTAGAGGACAGAAAGGGCGAGTAGAATTGAGTGAGACAGTTGAGCCCTTGAGATATATCTAAAGACCTTGCAGTTGAGCTTCGGTCGTCAAGCAGTGTTGCCAGATCGTGGGAAATTCCCCATATCGTTGGAAAATCTGGCTGTTCTGATTTAACGTGGGAAAAAGGGAAAATTTTGAAAAAAAAGGCCTTTTCGTGAGAAAAACTGGCTCCTAAAATTTTGGATGTTCTTCTTTTTAACTTTCAGTCTTTCATGGGAAGTTGGCAACAGGTTTACATGTTAAAAATGTGATTTAGATTTTAAAACCGTACCCTAATTGATTTCAGTTAGTTAAACTCGTCTTACCGTAACCGTGAGGGATGACCACGTCACCACGTTTCCATAACCTCATTATGTTTCTTTTTGCAAGTTCTGTTATCTGATCATCTAAGAATGTACGTAGTTTTTATCAGCAAGTGTAAGTTTTCTCTGTTCTAAGATGTAAATAAAATTTAATTGATCTGAAATGTCGTTAAAAAGAAAAGCGCGAGATCAGTTACCTGGCGAAGAAAGACGGCATTGCTCCAAAGTTTTTCAAAGTTCCTGGATGGAAATGGATATATTCAAAGGTTGGCTAATGCCTGTTGACGGATGCAATACTAAAGCCTATTGTAGAGCATGTTGTGCCACTCTAATTTGTGGGAAAAGGGATTTGGAAAAGCATGCTAATTTTTCCAAACACAAAAGAAATGCAAGAGTTATAGCAAATATTCCACCAATAACAATTTTTTCAGCCAAGCCTACATCATTGTCTCATCTGGATATAGTAAAAGGGGCAGAGATTAAATTGGCCGCTTTTTTCGCAGAGCACAATGTAGCCCTACAAGCAGCGGATCGTTTAGTTCCTTTATTGAAAGACGTCTTTTCCGACTCGAAGATCGCAAATGATTTTTCTTTAAGACATACGAAGTGCACTATTATTGTACAAAATGTCCTGGCAAAAGTTCTAACTGAAGAGACTGTAGAGGTACTAAGAACTGTTAATTTTTCGCTTTTACTTGATGAAAGTACTGATTTAGCAGACGGAAAGAACATGTGCATATTAGTGAGATACGTTTCGCCTCATAATGGTAGAGTTATGACAGTGTTACTTGAACTTCTTTCACTGGATGCGAAAGACTGTTCTTCAGAAAAACTCTTTGAAGCGTTTGAAAAATGTCTGAACGATAAACTTATTCCTTTGAGTAATATTGTTGGTGTAGCATGTGACAATGCATCAGTGATGATTGGAGCTCACAATTCTTTCGTTAGCAGATTAAAAACTCGAATTCCAGCCATTGTCATTCTAAGGTGCTTTTGCCATTCTGCAGCACTTGTTGCTAGTAAATCCTGTGAGAAACTTCCAAGATCTTGTGAAGAATTAATTGGAGGTGTAGCATCCTATATATCTGGCAGTTCAAAGCGCTGTGCAGTATTACAAGCATTTCAAGTTTTTTTTTCATGTTGAGCAACATAAAATATTGCAACTATCGGGAACGAGATGGCTTGTACATCATGCATGCGTGGTAAGACTGTTGGAAAACTGGGATGTTCTTCAACATTATTTTCAACTTGCTGTTTTTGAAGACAAACTTAAATGTGCTGAGCAGATTCTTTCTGAGTTAAAGAATGAGTACACAAAAGCATATTTACTTTTCCTAAAATATGTGTTGAATTTATTTAATAGTTTCAATGCATTATTTCAGTCAAAAAAGTTTTTATTCATGAACTTTTTACTAATTCTGTAATTCTTATAAAAAATGTTGCCCCAAATTTTTTGAAGCATGAGACACTCTGCCAGGTTGATATCGTTAAAGCTCATCATCCTTCAAACCAGAAGCAACTAAATGAAGTATATTTAGGCCCGGAATGTGAAAGTCATTTGCTAAATTTACCTAAAGACTGCGAAAATGGTGTGCGTTAAGTCAGGATGAAATGTTTGGAATTTTACATTACGGCTGTAAGTGCAATGCAAAAGCGCCTTCCCTTGAATAGCGACGTATTCAAAGGAATGCAGTTCTTGGAATCAATGTGAATTTATAGTCAAATGTTCTGTTTTTTGGTATGTTATTTTATCGTTTGTAAAATCGTAACAATTTGGGATAAATGGTGAAAGACTGGAATTCAGTGAACTTAAAGAATTGACCGAGCATTTTGGAAAATTCGATTTAAATGCTTTGGCAATTGAATGGAGAACTCTTCCTAATTATTTCAGTGACTCTCAGAAAAATGATCTAGCAAATTTAGATCTGGATGTGATGTGGCACGAAATTTCAAAACACAAGAACTTCGAGGATGCAACGGCTTTCCCAAATCTCAGCACACTTGAAAAGACGGTATTGTCATTATCACATTCTAATGCAGAGGCAGAACGGATATTTTCAATCGTTACTGATGTAAAGACAAAAAAGAAGAATAAAATAAGTGAGGAGTGCTTAAACGCTGTCTGTGTTGTACGATCAGGCTTCCAAAGTAATGACATGACATGTACTTCTTTTAAGGTGGGAGAAAAACATTTAAAATTGCATAACAGCAAAAATCTGTACTAAATTTATTATCACCAGTATGCAATAAAAGGAATCAATGTGAATTTATAGTCAAATGTTCTGTTTTTTGGTATGTTATTTTATCGTTTGTAAAATCGTAACAATTTCTTAAGTATTATACATGTGTACGTTTTTGTATAGCGTGGGGGAAAAATATGGGAAATTGTGAAGTTTCGTGTGGGAAATATGGGATTTTTTGAGCATTTCTGTGGGAAATTCAGCATCCAGAGTCTATAAGTAACACTGTCGTCAAGGAGAGAGGGTCCTGGTTTGGACACCGGTTTCGGACGGAAGGACTGCGGTTATCGCAGACGTGCAGCGTGGTGAACGGGAATGAGGATTCCTTCGTCCACCGGATATCGCGGAAAGAATTGTGGAAAGGTAGCACGTGGTCAGCACGGGAACCTGAGCGGAAAGTCATCGGAAACCCGTGAAGCAAATGTTATCGGAATAATAAAGTCTTGTTGTTGTTTTTATTTCCGTGTACTGGACTGAGTTTGTCGAGGTAATTATTCTTCTACACAAGGACGCCTTCAGCCACCTTGATAGCCAGATCGTATAGTAAAGGCGAGGCGGTAGCTCGCTATACGGCGGGAAACAAAAGGTATTATCTAAGAATTGATATGTCTGGCCCTACAACTATAGATCCATATATTTCTTGTACACACATAAAAAAGTGAGATAAAAAATAGATTAAACCAAACATTAAAAGTAAGTGAGAAAAAAAAAACAGTTTCAGAGGGAAAAAATTAAAAATCTGAAGTTTCGTCACATCTTGTAGAACATATATCAAGTCGTTAAGAAACGTATGTTGGTTTAAATCTGAAAAAAAAAAAAAAGATACTGTTACGAACGAATTTTATGTATATCTGCTATAGATCTGTATATTTCTTGCACAAACATGAAACAGCTATATAGAAAACCAGATTAAGTCATACATTAAAAGCAAGTAGGAAAAGTTGTTTGCATAGGAAAGAGAAATAATAATGAAGAAACGTTTGCTTGTTTAAATTAGAAAAAATAAAGTCTCGATAAAAGTAGTTGTTAGTTTAAAAAGTAAGAAAAAGAAAATAATGTTGGTACATCGAGAAGTTTAACGAGTACGCAAGCATTTAGAAAAAAAGATTAAGATAATGCACTAAAAAGTACATTTCACTGTTTAATCATGAAGAAATAAAAAAAAAAACGAAAACATAAAAAAATATTTTAACTATGTATAAAACATGGCGGCTTTGCATGGTGGAAAAAGGTACAATGTTAAAAAATGCAACAGAAAATGCCATGAACACGTAAATACATTAATAAACAATCGTGTTTTAAGATTATGTCTGCACACAAAACTTTGGGAAATGTCTTTATGTTGCTACGTCCGTTGAAAAAGCGTGGTCCCCTCAAAGAAAATAAAAAAAATCGTTACGTTGAAAAATTATGGATATAAAATGGGAAATTATGTTGAAAAAAAAGGAATAAATTCGTTGCAAAATGATCAAGTTATTGAAAAAATCAGTCTTGGAGCTTAATGTGTCTAACAGAATCTCAAATGACGTCAACTCCTAATTTGCTTTGTACGAAAAATTCCTCCAGCGTCTGTGTGAACCCCATCATGACTGTATCGGTGATGTCATAGTATTGCTTGCTAGCACGGCGATGTCACCCAGTGACTCATCCCAAAACATGTGGCATGCAAAATGGCACGGTCGGAGAAAACGATGACTCATCCCAAAACACGTGGCACACAAAATGGCATTGTCGGAAAGAACGATGACTCATATCAAAACACGTGGCACACAAAATGGTCGGAAAGAACCCCTGGAAAAAAAATGGCGGAGACTGCCGTCATGATTGACTACCTTACGTGGGCGGGGCCGTGGGCAGCCATGAACCGCAGTGGGCGGGGCCGTAGTGAGCTTCCTTTGTCATGAAACTCTCCATTTCTTACTACTACTAGCATTAAACAAAACTATTTGGATCCAGATTATAAACATTTTTTTTTATCTAGAAAAATACGAGTAAGTTTCCTGAAATTTGATTTTCAAGAAGTGTTGAGGAAAACTGCCAATGTACAAATAATTTTGTTTGTGTAGTTCTTTGTGTATTACAAACACAATTTAAATATTTGTCCGTTAGCATTTAATCTTCAAGCAAGCTCGACCACCCACCACGGATGACCAGACTGCCCTCCCCTACGTCACCCAGTTTTCGGTATGCGGTGCGCGGGCCTGTAGCTATAAGGGGGTGATGGCTCAGCCCCCCCCCCCGCTAGGCAAGCAAGCCCCTCCCCCGCCCTTAAAATGGACGTTGTAAATTCTGTGAACTTTTATTTTCAGTGGTTTATGAAATTTCTTTCGCATTTCATTATACACAGAAGACCAATTGAATTAGAGACAGCTGGCGTTATGCAAATATGGCGCTGTGGGCGGCCCTGTAAACGGAAACGACATGACGTATGTAGCGATCCGACAATATAAGGAGTTATGCCACGGGAATCAGTGAGAGTCGGATGCAGTATGGGTAAGACGAAGTATCTAAGCGCATTTAATCGTGGGCAAATTGCCGGGACCCGACGAATGGTCACGGGTGCACCGTGAGTACATCGAATCCGGTAAAACCATCCCTGCAAGGGCCAACCGCCGTGGACAACAGCGTGTGGATGAGCGGGGTCATCGTCGGCTAGCTCGCACTGTAACAGCGGATAGACGGGCCACAGTGCAAGAAATCACTCGCCAATTTAACGCTGGTGCACAAAAACGCGTAAGCAGCCACACCATTCAGGACCATCCCCTCGCTATGGGGTACAGAAGCCATCGTCACACGAGGGTACCGCACATCACAGGGCGCAAAGATTAGCATGGGCGTGGGAACATCGCCACTGGACCCTAGACATGTGGAAAAATGTTGCCTGGACTGATGAGTCGAGATTCACGTTGGTACATGCGGATGGCAGGATACAAAGTACGGCGCAAACCACATGAAGCGATGGATCCTTCTTACCAGCAGGGTATTCTTCAAGCTGGCGGGGTGGTATTCTCGTCTGGGGACTGTTTACGTGGACTTAAATGGGACTCTTGGTACGTACGACATCGTCCCTCGCAGGTCAGCGTTACCGGGATATCCTGGACGACCATTTGCTCCCGTTTGTGCGTCTTCAACGTCCCACTGGGGACGTCATCCTGCACCAAGACAATGCACCGTGCCATCGCTCCCGAATTGTATCCGAATGGTTGGATGAACACTCCACCGACGTGACCTCGCTTCCTTCGCCAGCTAGGTCACCTGACGTCAATCCCATCGAGGACATCTGGGACGCCATCAAGAGAGATGTTCGAGGCTCTGACCCCCATCCGTCAAATCTTCGTGAACAGTGGGAGCTTGCTCAGGGGTCGTGGATCCGTATGGCTTTCCAACGCTTCCGGTGTCTTGTCGAGTCCAATCGCCGAAGTCATCAGGGCGAAAGGTGGTGTATAACGAAGTAAATTTCTCCGTCATTTTTGGTCTACGCCGGGATTCGAACCCGAGGCCGCTTATTCCGGAACAAGTCGCTCTACCAACTGAGCTACGCAGACATTTGTTCTGATTCCTATCTGCCTTTATGTCGTGTGCTTCCTGCTGGCAGGTACGTCACAGGTGCTACACGTTACTAGACAGGTATATCTAATTCAATTGCTCTTCAGTGTATTTATTCGCGTATTTCACGTTTTAAAGAAGCAAAATTGAGATGATTCAACAAGAACCGTGGATAACTCAGAATAAATTACTTCTCAAAGTGAATCAGTAGGAACAACTACTCCAATGATTCGCTACCACAATATGCATATGTAACACCCCCACCCCCGCCCCCTCCTTAAAACAGAGAGAGAGAGAGAGAGGCGTAGGTGGAAGCACAGTTGCACGTATTGTAATTGTGGTTAACTTAATACTGGGTTCATGCATTAGTTCATGCCGTTTTATTTCATGAGTGTTTCCCAGGTCAGTAGTGACGGTGCAGATGGCCAGTTGTATATCAAAATGTAACCAGTTTTATCGTGTATCTAAATCATATTGCGTTGCGTGATTGTGATTTTTTGGTTTTCAGGTCCGGAAGTATGCAGTGTCAAATAGAGAGGAATGAAAATTTCCGATATCTGCTCCTCTACGAGTTCAACAAGGGATCCTCAGCCGCCGAGGCTACTCGAGAAATTTGTGCCATGTATGGGGAGGATGCTATTGCTCCGAGGACAGCCCGCAAATGGTCTGAGCGCTTCCAAGGTGATAATTTTGACCTCAACGATTCTCCACGCTCAGGTCGTCCATCGCACTTTGATGAGGATCGTTTGAACCATCTCATCCACTTGAATCCGCGTCAAACCGCAGGCGAATTGGGCACTGAGATGGACTCTGATCATTCCACAGTGGTGCGACTCCTGAAACGAATGGGAAAGGTCCAGAAATTGGGTCTTGGGACCCTCACACTCTCACCGAGGATGACAAAAATCACCGTGTTGTCACATGTGGTTCCTTGGTCTCCCGTTATCGCGGATGTTCTCAGCAACACAAACCCTTTCTGTCACGTATTTTTACTGGAGATGAAAAGTGGTGCTTGTGCGTGAATTTCAGGCATCGGCGGGAATGGTTAAGCCCAAACAAGACGCCCACACACGTCCAAAACATGGCCTTCATCCTGCGATGATCATGTTGTGTGTCCGGTGGAACATGGAAGGCACTATTCACTGGGAAATGCTACCGAGGAATCTGACCATCAAGGCTGCATTCTATTGTGAGCAACTCCGCCGTGTAGATGGAGTAATTCAGCAGAAACGGCTACATCGGCGCCATGGTGTCCTTCTCCAACATGATAACGCACGCCCTCCAGGGCCGGATTAAGGTGGGGGTTATTGGGGCTACAGCCTTGGTGCCCACCATGACCAAGGGCCCAGGAGGTATGTCTAGGCAAATAATTGATAGGTAGCTAGAGTGAGAGATTTATATAATAGTTTTACCTTTGTCTCGTATGATTTCCACTTGGTCAGAAACAGAGGCTGGACCACAAATAGATTTCAATGCAGTGACTCACCTAGGGTAAAGGTTTCATGTAGCTGCGTACAGCGGGGTAGGAGTGACAGTTTCAGCTTTCTCACTAAAATCCCCCCACACCTCCTAATTTGCACTTGGAACCGTTAATGGTCGAAGTCCCCTGTATCTTCACATTGTGTAGCAAAAAAGATGCACTAAGAAAGGTATACAATGCTAAATCATTAGAAAATCCAAGACAAAATTTAGGAATCTTAAGCTTTTAACCCATGTTCTTGTGAGAACTATGGAAAACAAAATGATTCTTTATGAAAATTCTGCAGGTTATTTATTAGTTTAAACAATGCACTATGTATTAATTATCATCACCATATTGATACCGTTTCGTGTTTTAATAGTCTTCATGATGATTCTCCGTCATAAGTTCTTTGGGAACCTTATGAGAACAATGAAAAATACAGAGACTTATTATGAAAACTCTGCAGATAATTTAGTAGTTATAGTTTCGTGTTTTAACGAACTTCATAACGATTCCCCGTTCAACTTCTTTTGGGGGGCCCATTCATATATCTTACCCTTGAGGCCCACTGATGCCTTAATCCGGCCCTGACGCCCTCACAGTGCAAACATGACCAAAATGGCCATTTAGGTCATGAAATGGGAGATCCTTCCACATCCCCCCTATTCCCCAGATGTCGCCCCTTCAGACTATCACCTGTTCCGACCTCTGTCGAATGCACTCCGTGGTAGAACATTCAACAATGGTGTTGATCCCCAGAATTTCCTTGATGATTTCTTCGCTGCAAAACTTGCACGTTTTTTCAAGAATTGCATTGAAGACCTTATAACGAAGTAAATTTCTCCGTCATTTTTGGTCTACGCCGGGATTCGAACCCGAGGCCGCTTATTCCGGAACAAGTCGCTCTACCAACTGAGCTACGCAGACGTTTTATTCTGATTCCTATCTGCCTTTATGTCGTGTGCGTCCTTCTGGCAGGTACGTCACATCTCCTGGTACGTTACATCATCTCCCCTTATTTTTTTTTTCGAAGTGCTGGAGAAGGGATTCTCTGATTTTTCCTATCTCGCGGTGTGGAAAGAACATCACACCAATGCGAGATTTTGAACGGCCGAGTCATCCGGAAAGTTCGGGCGCCATTATAACAAAGTAAATTTCTCCGTCATTTCTATCCGCGCCAGGATTCGAACCCGGGTCCCCTCATTCCGGAATAAGTTGCTCTACCAATTGAGCTACGCGGAGGTTTTATTCTGATTCCTATCTGCCTTAATGTCGTCTGCGTCCTTCTGGCAGGTACGTCACATCTCCTGGTACGTTACAACCTATCTAGACGTTTGGACACCATAGTTAGAATATAGGGGAATACATAGTTGATTGATTTCGTTTTCCCTTCTGATGAAATACATTCCTGTAGTGCGGTGAAAAAAAACGGCATGAACTTATGCATCAACCCAATACTTTCCTATAACGGTGGTGTGAGTGAAAGTAAAAACCATGTATTATTTGAGTGGAACTCGAAGAGGCATAATTTTGAAATCGAAGGGGCGTAATTTCAAGTCTCGCCCTCCCAAATAAGAAAAGCTTGCTACGGTCCTGTTTACTCCCTTCCCTGGAACCAGTGACCCTAAATTAAGGACGGGCGACTGCTTATAGCCCGTTGAGTTGCTCACTGTGGTCTTACCTCACCCCCTATCCTGCCTCCCCAAAAGAGATCAGATGACTGGAAGGGAAGTGGACTTTGGAGTATTGTCATAGATTCCAATAGGATACCGGAAACACTTGCACGCCCCAGCGAAAAATACGTTCGACGCCCCTTTTGCGAAAACATATTAGCTTTCAATTCCTGAATTTTTTTAATTCCATAATATAAAACATGAATTTTTAAATTCCTTATTATAAAATATTGAATTTTAAAATTTCTTACTATAAAATATTAAATCTTTAAATTCCATATAATTTGAATTATTAAAACGTCCATAAAACCAAGTTATATCATTAACTTGTCTTTAGACCGATTTAGTAATTCAAATTTTTAGGAACCTACAAGCATTTTTCGTAAAACCAAAATTATTGCACTTTTCTGCGTGTAACACAAATGTGCACGCTGTAATTAAATTCACTGGCATAGTTTTACGCCATTACAAAGTATCACAAAACACTTAGCCTAAAGTTAATAACATCATGCAGATTTCATTATTTTAGAAAACTACGGGCAGCCTCACGATCACACACACAAAACACGTAATTATAACTGCCATGCAGTTACAGGCATTTCTGAGACCGGCGCAAACAAAAAAATACCCCCTGAAATATTATAATCCTGTTCGTTCCATGAGTTTTTAGGATAATAAACAGAGGCGTAACTAGGGCGGGGCAGGAGACGCGTCTGCCTCGGACGCAGCTTAAGAGAGGACGCAAAACTCACAGCTTACAATCTGATTAAAACTGGAATTGAAACTTTTGCACCAGCTTCTGGTACAGTTCTTTTTCGCCACATACTTTGTTATTTGTCTCTTTACAGAATTTGTTTCTAAGATAATTAGTTCCCCAGAATTGGTAGCCTTGGTTTGGAGGATATTAATTTCTCACATTCAAAATTCAAGGCTATAAGGTTAAACTTACGTTACAAGAAAAGGGAGACATTCACACTCTTGAAAACTCTCTGGGGGCTATTAGATCATTACTGCCATTGCGAGCCTCGACTTCCAGCTCCATTGGGTTCATTTCAGTGATACTCAAAGTCCGAAGTCCGAAGCAAATGGGAAAAGCCATGCAAACGCAAACTGTCACGGTTAGAATGTGCATCCCCGATAGAGATAATATTGGGATGTGACGGTTTTTTTATGCCTTTTTTTTTGTTTGTTTGTTTTTATTTTGACCAGCAATGTATGTTTATGTCATCATCATCATTGTCAACCATTATCAATCCACTGCTGGGCGAAGGTCTCCCCAAGTTTCTTCCACAACGCTCTGTCTTGTGCCAGTCTCTTCCATGTTACCCCCGCATACTTTCGAATTTCATCCACCCATCTCCCATGTGGTCTTCTTCCGGGTCTTTTCCTGTCACTTGGAGTCCAGTCTAAAATTTCAGCTGTCCATCGATGGTCTGTCCTTCTGGTAATATGTCCAGCCCATTGCCATTTCAGGGATTTTACTCTGGTCATAATGTCTTCCACTCTTGTCATTTTTCTGATCCACGAGTTCTTCTTCTTATCTCTCCTGGTTACACCAAGCATGCATCTCTCCATGCTGCTTTGAGTTGTCTGCAGTCTTTGTATGTCTCTTTTAGTTAAGGTCCATGTCTCTGTACCATATGTAAGCCCTGGAAGGATGCATTGATCAAACACTTTTCTTTTAAGACATAATGTCATATTGCTTTTGAAAATTATACTGTTTCCTCTAAACGCTCTCCTGGCAAGTTTTATACGCCGATTAATTTCTTCATCAATGTGACCCTCACTTGATATGTGCTGTCCAAGATAAATATGTTTATGTATATATATATATATACAAGGTGTAACCAAAAGTCCGGAAACAGCCACATAACTGGTGAAATAATGGTCGCACAGGAACGAAACTGGTAGCCAGGTATAGGTAAAGTACCATGGCAGATCGAATGGGACCAACAGTAGCGCCCTCTGGCGGATATTTGCCGTACTTATGAAAAGTAGCTTCGAAGCAAAGCGAGTTAGGGCAAAAAGTCAATTGCAAAGGTAGAGCATCCGCTGGTTAGTAGGAAACGACACGTAGTTTGTCGCAAACCAGCAAGGAAACGCCTGTAAAAGCAACGAATGCGAACGTTCGCCGTACTACTGTATGTCAGTCAGAAAACCGTTCGCTACTGCGTCACGGTTTGCAGGCGTAATTGCATTTTGTATGATTACATAAAAATGCCTACTCCGTTTCAATAGAACCATCATTCTTTTGTCCCTTATGCTGTATCATGCATGTTGCATGTCGGTTTCGAAGCACGGTTTTCCGACTGACACTATCCGGCGAACGTTAAAATTTTAGACTGGATTCCGAGAGACAGGAAAAGACCCAAAAGAAGACCCCATGGGAGATGGATGGATGAAATTCGAAAGCATGCTGGAGTGACATGGAGGAGACAAGCGCAAGACAAACAATTGTGGAAGAAACTTAGGAGATCATCCAGCAGTGGATTGATTATGGTTGATGATGATGATTATGATATGCTAATATACTATCAAATTAGTAATGTATACATCATCATCATCTTCAAAATCAACCATTATCAATACACAGCTGTGCTTTCCCTAAGTCTTTTCCGCAAATTTCTCTTATATATAACGTGTATGGATCAGAGACATAGACTTTAACCAAAAAATACAGGGTGTCCGAAAAGTCTTTCCCTGCTTACAAACATCATTCATATCCGCTGTATGTACGTTACAGATGTAAAACTGGTGCCAAAATGTTGGAAAACTAACCAAGTTTTTTGTTGCAGGTTTCTGCAGCGTTGCTGTAGTGTAGCAGTGTCAGTGTCCAGGAAACCGGAAATGTTCACAAATCAGGAAAAATCTCAGTGTGTCCTCTGGTATCACGACACCCGGTCACCAATAACAGTGCAGAGGAACTTTCGAACAACGTATGGAAAGAAGCCGCCCGATGACAAGAGCTTTAAGTCGTGGTACGACAAGTTGAAGACCACAGGATCTGTTGCTAACTTACCGAGAACTGGCCGACCATCAACCTCAGCTGAAAGGGTGGAAGCAGTGAGAGAGTCTTTTGTGCGAAGTCCCAAGAAATTAGTGCGTAGGGCCTCACGTGAATTACAGATGCCAAAAAGTTCTGTTCATGAAAAAAGTTCTGTTCACTATTTGTGAACATTTCCGGTTTCCTGGACACTGACACTGCTACACTACAGCCACGTTGCGGAAACCTGCTACAAAAAAACTTGGTTAGTTTTCCAACATTTTGGCACCAGTTTCACATCTGTAACGTACATACAACGGATATGAATGACGTTTGTAATCAGGGAAAGACTTTTCGGACACCCTTATATTCATGGACTGCAAACTAATGAAAGAAGCATGGAGATGTGTATGCTTGGTATAAACGAGAAAGATAGGAAGAGGAACTCATGCATTACGAAAATGACGGGAGTTGATAATATCATGCTCAAAGTATAAAATCCCTTAAATGGCAATGGGCTGGACACATTAATTGAAGAACAGACCACTGTTGGACAATTTAAATACTAGACCAAAGGGCCGGAAAAGACGCTGAAGAGGATCACGTGGGAGATGGGTGGTTGAATTTCGAAAGCGTGCCGGAGTGACCTAGAGACTGTCTGAAGGCAGAAAGTTGTAAAAGAAACTTGGGGAGACCTTCGTCCAGCAGTAGACTGATAATGGTTGTTGATGACATAAAATAGATGGGTGAGGAGTGAAATATTTTGAGCAGCTTCACCCAGGGTGCCGAAATCCTAGTTACGCCTCTAATAATAAAACTGGTCTTGTGTGTTGATTACGCACAGTTTTGCATTATTTGGTACCAACACAATTTCAATATTTAAAAAACTAACATCGGCCACCTGGTGTTGCTTCTGACATTTCCTTTCAGACTGAATTGCATACTTTCTTTTTTTTTTTTTTATCATATTCTCTTGTAATAAATTAATAACTAATAATCACTAACAGTTGTGCGATAGAGTTTAAGAATGGGCTAGTTTTTCGGCTGACCAAAGGAAAACCTTTGCGAAGTTACCAGTTACCACTGCCTTCGTTGCCATTTTAATTGTAGTTTAACAACCTGAACTTTTAAATATTTTTATTGGGGTATGATACTGCAAGTAGGATATTAGGGAACTGTGTGTTATTTCTTATCCCAAACAGGAAAACGCCATTTTATTTACGCTTTCCTACCGTAGGTTAAAGAAGCGTATATGCTCCAGCTTTGTCCGTCCGTCCGTCCGTCCGTCCGTCCGCACGATAACTCGCGTAAAAAATGGCTCAATTTCGATTAAATTTTTGTATGTGGTAGGGGACAACCTCGGAAGGAACCCTATTGAAAATGGACGAAAGGGGGTCAAAGGTCAGGACATAGGAGCGGGATCTATTCCATCACCCTAATGCGTCATAACTTGCGTAAAAATGCTGCAATTGCGACAAAACTTTGTCATGTTGTTCCGGAATTATACTGAACCATTTCTATTGAATATCATTGAAATGGGGTCAAAGTCGGCACACAGGAGCGAGATTTATTCCACAGCCATTATCCTCATAACTTGAGTAATGATTTCTGGTATGTTGGAAAGTGCATCGTAATCAATGAATTGCATGATTTTACTAACTTGTCTTCATTAATTGCGTCGGAAAAAATTAGGATAGAAGGTTCTGGGTGGTGAAGCTGAACTGGACACGCGGAACACCATTTAGGGGTGTAAAATGCAAAATGTGAAGAGGAGGGTATATATTCCCAATACCCCGGAGTTGCGATCTTCGGTACCACATTAATTAAACGGGCCGAATTCAGCTTACAGTAGTGGAAGTAATGATCGAATTGTCCCCAAAGAATCTTCAAAAACATGAATGACATCCTTATCTTGTAACGTACGAATATCCGTATTACCATTTCTGATTGGGAGCAACTTACATCCCCGCACATTCTGACGAATAAATGCTAATTTTAAGCCTCTAAGCTACCGCAACTGCAGAAAGAAATTATAGATAAATTCTGTACTAGAAACTGGTGCAAAAGTTTAAATCCCCATTTTAATCAGATTATGCGCAGCGATTGTTACGCCCTCTCTTGAACTGCTCCCGGGGTAGCCGCCCCGCCTGCCCCACCCTAGTTACGCCTATAATGCCATGCGACAGGGTCTAATGATCTATCCGGTTTTATACGAAAATCTGCATCATAAGTAAGCAAATAAATAAGCAACAAATAAGAATTGTGGAACACACATAACGCCGCAACATTTTGCAACATTTTTTCTCTTGACTCTGTTATAAAACAAATGACACAGGTCTCTTTCTTTGTCCTCTCGAAAAACATATTTCAGTTCATTATATTCTGAGGAATCTGATATTTTCGTCGTGAATTTTTTTTTTTCACTTTTCGTGCGCCTAGAACTGGTATTTCTTTCACATCCTCTTGGTAATACACTGCTAGCCACCCAAAATGCAACACCAAGAAGGAAGCATCCGATTGGCCTGCTGAAATTGGCAGCATGCGTCGCCCACGAGAGGACATGCAAACGATTAGCATTGCAGGGCATATGCAAATCATGTGCGCCCGGCACGCCACCGAGGAACACTATAAGAAGGGTGCACAGAAGGCGGGGTGTAAGTAGTGGAAGTGTGTTGTGCTGCCGGACCTGTGCGTAGGAAGCTTCCTGATGCCTCGTCGCAGAATACGGCAGACATTCCAGCACGTTTCGGAGTTCTACAGAGGACGAATAGTGGCTTATCGCGACAGCGGTTTATCCTACCGAGACATCGGCACCCGTGTGGGACGAAATCCAGCCACACTGAGGCGAGTATGGATTCGGTGGTGCAGGAGGAACGGACGGACCGACGTGAGCGATTGCCGTAGCCGCGGCACACCAACAAACGAGAGGACCAGCATGTTGTGCGGCGGCCATTGACGGCACGCACCGACACATCACGAACGTTAGCGCGGGAATTAGGGTGTGTTGCGCAACAACCTGTGTCAGCACGTTCCGTTCGACGTCGTCTGCAGGAGCGGGACTTGTCGCACGGCGCCCATTACTCCGATTACCATTGACGTTACACCACCGGCGAGTACGGCGGCAGTGGGCCGTTGAACGCCGCACCCGGACTACGGAATGGCACGACATTGTCTTCTGCGACGAATCCCGCTTCTGCCTGCAACACCACGATGGTCGGATCCACGTGTGGCGACACCGCGGTGAGAGACTGTATGACGCCTGCATTATGCATCCCCTACCGGTCCGTCACCTGGCGTTATGGTTTGGGTCGCAATTGGATATAACACCCGCACCTCTCTGGTACGCATCGCCGGTACACTCAGCAGCCACCGCACTATCTCCGACGTTTTGGCGCCTGTAGTCCTCCCTTACCTGCAGGACCTGCCAGCGGCCACGTTTCAACAGGACAATGCGCTCCCGCACGTGGCACGCATCGTGCAACAATTCTTCACGGCCCACCAGGTGTCACTGCTGCCGTGGCACGCCTATTCTCCTGATATGTCGCCCATCGAACACGTCTAGTCGCGGATCGGCAACAGAGTGGCCCGTCAAGCACCGTATGTCGGTCCAGGCTGTGGAAGCAGCCTGTACCGACATACCCCAAGCCCACATCCAAAGCCTCTTTCGTTCGATGCCGCGGCGTGTAGCGGCCGTTATTGCCAGCCATGGGGGCCACACGAACTATTGATGTCTGCGTGTTCCGGAAGTCGCATGGGCCTGTAAGCTCAATCGTTTCATCTTTGTATCTGTTGTTATGTGTCCAGTAAATCTGGCTTTGCTATCTCGTGTCCTTCTTGCATGGTGTTGCATTTTGGGTGGCCAGCAGTGTATATTGTACATGTATACAGCTATGAAAACGGTCCTCAAGTAATGTGGAATAGCTGCTTTCTCAAAGGGCATACTGATAGCCCCCGCAACCTCCGCGGTGTGGGGGGGGGCTCATGGTTAAAAGGGCCTCTTGCCTGAGCAAAAAGATTTTTCAAATTCTTTTTGCCGAAACTTAGTATGGAACTGGTTAAAGAAATAGCCAAGAATTATGGCGGCTTTGAATGAAGTGTTAAGAAGGAAAACATTTTTTCGCAGCAAATACGCAAAATGTTTAGAAATCATTTTCTTTGCTATAGTTAAAAAAAAAAAAAAAAACTGGATGACGAGTAATCTGCTATTCAAGAGAACTTGAGGCAGCTTTTCACAGCCCTTGCAATAGTTTCTACGCATGTATGTTAACAAGAGAATGTGAAAGAAATATCAGTTCAGTGAGCGGAATTTTTATAACAATGAGAACAAGGTGCTCTGGATTACAGTCGTTTGCACATAACTACGTGTCCTTCAGAATATAATGAACTAAAAGGTGTTCTTCGTGGGAGAGGAAAATCAGAGACCTGTGTCTATTTTTTTATAACAGAGTCAAGAGATTTTTTTTACTATGTACAAAACATTGCGGCATCATGTTAAGTATGTTTTTTATATCCAGAATAAATAATTTAAGTAGTCTTACGTTTTTCGTGCTACAGTTCTTAATCATTGCTTAGTTATTTTTTTACTTATGTTGTGAATACCGTATAAAACGAGAAGTCATTAGACACTGCAACACGGCAGTTGCATGTTTTGTGTGTGCAAAATCGTGAGGCATTTCAAAAAGCAGGCCTTAGTTCTTTAAAATAATAAGTTTTGCATGATATGATTAATTGTGACGTAAGTATTTTGTTGCAATTTGTATCGGTATAAAACTAGGATGATTATTTTAATTACAACGTACTCGTTTGTGTTTCACAAAATAAAGCGGAATAATTTTGATTTTGCGAAAAATATCCGTACGTTTCATAGCATTTGATTTATTAAAACACCCGTAAAGCCTAATTAATAATACGGAAGTTAAAATTTTGAGTAATTTAAAGTTAATGGATTTTTTCAAAAGGGCCCCGAAAACATTTTTTTCTAGGGAGGCCTCGAGTTTTTCTGGTATTCCAATGGCTTTCTCGTCATGCAGTTTTTATAAACAAATCCGAGGGAGTCAAAGTACCAGTAGCCGCAAAAACGACTACTTAATTTTTTTTTCTGTGTCCTTGTGACCGAAAGACTTGCTGTCAACTTCTGAAATGACAATAGTTCATGCCGCCGCAAGAATGCAAAATTCAAACATATATAAAAATAATAAAATTATCAAATATATAGAAAGTTTGTGATCCCGCTGATGTTTTAAACCTTACAGTTACTAATTACTATTTATTTTATTATTTTAAACACCGTACGGCGTCTTTGTTTAATTCGCGCCTATGCCAAGGGTCCACACTGACCATACTCTAGTTACGACCTAACTCTGATAGTTATTGAACTTCATTTACAAAATTCTATCAGTTTTCAGATTTTGTTTTACTTTGAAATATTTTTCTGCAACATTTTTCTTTCTCTCGCTGTCGTCTGTTTAGTTTTTATGTGCGTTTATTAGCTTTAAGTTTGTCATTTCCGATCGTCGCCCTTCGAAATCTAGCTAATTTTTTATTGTCCTTAGTAAGTCTCGCACATTTTTAATCTTCTGTTTTTTCGGGGTTTTTCTTCCAATCCAGCGCATTTTTGATGATTCATCACCTTTGTTCTTCGAAATCGAGGTCACTTTGAGAAATTTTCGTCATGAAATTTCTTTTTTTTTTTCTTTTTCATTTTACATGCGCCTACTTTTTTTACGCTTTCCAACCATAGGTTGAAGAAGCGTATATGCTCCAGCTTTGTTCGTCTGTCCGTCCGTCTGTCCGCACGATAACTCGCGTAAAAATGGTTCGATTTCGACGAAATTATAGTATGTGGTAGGGGACCACCTGGGGACGAACCCTATTGAAAGTGGGTGAAATGAGTTCAAAGGTCAGGACATAGGAGCGGGATCCATTCCATAACCCTTATGCGTAATAACTTGCGTAAAAATGGTTCGATTTCGATGAAATTTTAATACTATGTGGTAAGGGGGGACGAATCCTGTTAAAAATGGGCGAAATGGGGTCAAAGGTCAGGACATAGGAGCGGGATCCATTCCACCACCCTTATGCGTTATAACTTAGGTAAAAATACTTCGATTGAGACAAAACTTTATCATGTTCTTCGGCAAGTATACTTTACTGGTTCATCATCGAGATAGGGTCAAAGGTAAGGTCATAGGAGCGGGATTTATTTTACAGCCATTATCCTCATATCTTGAATAATAACTTGAGTAATTATTTCTGGTATGTTGGAAAGCGTATCGTAATCAATGCATTGCATGATTTTACTAACTTGTTACTTTTTGTTTGAGGTTTTACAAAGGTGTGTTAGAGCTAGCTAGCTTCATAGTAACTCCTACTTATATTATGCATCGATAGATGTCGCCATGTCCGTTACCGAGAAACACCTCTATATATCTTGCATTTAAACTAACAGTGGTAACTTTACCAATGGAAAACATGGTCACGTAAATTCAGATTTCTTAACGATGAACAATGGATTTAAAATAATTCAGCATAAATAATACTGGACCAAGAATTTTCTTTTTAGGCACAGGCCTTAAAAAAGACAAAGAAATTATCCATTGTGCGAAGAAAATTCTTAAGCACTTATTTGACTCAGAATTATTTTTTACATGCTGGTTCTTGTTTTCTGCGTTTTTTCCAAGATTTCATAACCAAGAATGAAATAATAATGTCGAAAACTAATTAAATTAGAGAAAAATAACATAATTATATTAACCCTCCCCTCATAAAAGAAAACTTAACAAATTCCCCCTAAAATACTACTAAATAATTAAAGTAGCGAGCTCAAGAGTTGGAGCTAACGAAAATGCTCTCCATACTCCCAATCCCCTCCCTTCCCAAAATACCAAGAATCGCTGGTCAAGCTACAAGAGAATGACAAGACAGCACAGAGTAACTGTACGTGCTTTGAGACAATCAAAGAGGCTATCGTCTACACATACTTTTGTGAAATATTTTTTCAATTTATGGAGCGCAACATCCAGTTCGTCTTCTTCCGACGACGATGATGATGGGGATCTTCTTCTTTTGGATTAATTCCTTTGTGGGAGCTCTGGGGATACTTGGCTCCGTCCTGAGTTCTGGATCTCTCGAAAAATTGTGCTCCTAGATCGCTTTTACAAATTTCTAAATGACCACGGTATTACCGAGGTTATTAGAAATGTGTGGAGTCGTAGGAGTTGCACATTTAGTTTGTAGAATAATTTGGTTATACCTTTAAAGGCTTTATAAGGCTCAGTTCCGGATCTAGACAAGTTTTGAAGTGGGGCAAAAGAAAGAAATGTCGCCCCATATATATATATTTATTTATTTATTAAACAGAAATATCACATTAAAACTATTTTTATTAGCAAAATTAATTAAATAATGCCCCATATATGTTTTCAGTTTTAATAACCGTAATTAAATAGTATAACTATACTAGATATTCGAAATTTCTTGGTGTAGAATAGAATCAAATTTCCAAGCTTTCGCACATCAACCAGATGGCTTTTTCAAGGAAGGTAGACAGCAAACTGCAAACTTTAACTTCCTTGAAAAGTCCATCTGGTTGATGTGCGAAAGCTTAGAAATTTGATTTCTATTCTACACCAAGAAATTTCGGATATCTAGTATAGTTATTCTATTTAAGTACTGTTAGTGTAGTTCCTTGTTACTTAATTAATAACCGTAATGTTTGTAATGTTTTTAGGATCAGAAATGGCTAATTATTATCCTGACATAAAAATTTCGTTTTCATAAAAATCTTTTTTGACAATTTATTTTAAACTTATTAAAACTATAAACATTTAAAGGCAAAAGAAGTAACGACATTTGGTGGTTATATGGTTATATGGTGGTGGGTAAATAAGGTAAATATAAATGTACTTACCATTAAAAATAAATAATCCGTATATATCAGCAGAAAGAATTGTTCAAAAAACACATCAGCAGGAAAACATTAAATTTGGTCTGCAAACGCGGATTTTGGTGGTAAGATATATATGTAGATTTTGGTGGTAAATATAAATTAACTTATCACTAAAAATAAATAATCCGAATATATAGGCCGTAGGCAGAAAGAAAAGTTAAGAAAACAACCATGACGTTTTTATACGAAAACGTGAAACATATTTTTACACTGGACTGGCGGGGCAAATCTTGATATATTTCAAACATTTAACTTTCCTAGCCTTCTTTTCCGTAAAAAAAGTTTTTACGACATCCTCATAACTGATTGTATTTTATATTTCATTCTCTATAGATAATATCGCTAGGCTTGATAGGCGATCTTGGTGCATTGTTGATCTGAGATATGATTTTATAAGCTTCATTTTGCTAAACGTCCTTTTACGATCGCTGACGTTGTTGGCAGAGTAGCTTATATTCTGAGGAACACTATAAGAAGTGTGCACAGAAGGCGGGGTGTAAGTAGTGGAAGTGTGTTGTGCTGCCGGACCTGTGCGTGGGAAGCTTCCTGATGCCTCGTCGCAGAATATGGCAGTCATTCCAGCACGTTTCGGAGTTCGACAGAGGACGAATAGCGGCTTATCGCGACAGCGGTTTATCGTACCGAGACATCGGCGCCCGTGTGGAACGACATCCAGCCACAGTGTGGCGAGTATGGATTCGGCGGATGCAGAAGGGATGGACGGACCGACGTGAGCGATTGCCGCGGCACACCACCGAACGAGAGGACCGGCACGTTGTGCGGCGGGCATTGACGTCTCGCACCGCCACATCACGAACGTTAGCGCAGGAATTAGGGTGTGTTGCGCAACAACCTGTGCAGTACGTACCGTTCGACGTCGTCTACAGGAGCGGGAACTTGTCGCACGGCACCCATTGCTCCGATTACTGTTGACGTTACACCACCGGCGAGTGCGGCGGCAGTGGGCCGGTGAACGCCGCACCTGGACTACGGAATGGCACGACATTGTCTTCTCCGACGAATCCCGCTTCTGCCTGCAACACCACGATGGTTGGATCCGCGTGTGGCGGCACCGCGGCGAGAGACTGTACGACGCCTTCATTCTGCATCGCCATACCGGTCCGTCGCCTGGTGTTAGGGTTTGGGGCGCAATTGGATATGACACCCGCATCTCTCTGGTACGCATCGCCGGTACATTCAACGGCCACCGCACCATCTCCGACGTTTTGGAGCCTGTAGTCCTCCCTTACCTACAGGACCTGCCAGCGGCCACGTTTCAACAGGACAATGCGCGTCCGCACGTGGCACGCATCGTGCAACAATTCTTCACTTCCCACCAGGTGTCACTGCTGCCGTGGCACGCCTGTTCTCCCGATATGTCGTCCATCGAACACGTCTGGTCACTGATCGGCAACAAAGTGGCCCGGCAAACATCACCCGCGGCTACGCCTGATGAACTGTGGCAACGTGTGGAAGCAGCCTGGACCGACATACCCTAAGCCTCCATCCAAAGCCTCTTTCGTTCGATGCCGCGGCGTGTAGCGGCCGTTATTGCCAGCCATGGGGGCCACATTAACTATTGATGTCTGCGTGTTCCGCAAGTCGCTCGGGCCTGTAAGCTCAATCGTTTCATCTTTGTATCTGTTGTTATATGTCCAGTTAATCTGGCTTTCCTGTCTCGTGTCCTTCTTGGTGTTGCATTTTGGGTGGCCAGCAGTGTAGAATTTAATATAACAAGATTCAGGATGGACCTAAAATCTGTTATAGCGTGAAAAAGACTTAATGCATCAGACTTTCTTTATTTCTACAAGTCCTTGAGCCACTTTAACCACATTCCTTTTCAGAGCATCCACAGATTCCCATTTGGCAGATCATCTTGTATGGCTGGTTTCTTTTAAGTTACTTCCGGTGTATTTCTTTATAATTTCCCATCATGCAATTGATGATGCAAAAAAGCAGAATACACTTTGAACAATGCCGAAAAGATACGACGCGACGCTTTTCGGCAGCTGGAAGCAGCATGCACAACCACCAGATTGAGTGAGCGCGCAATGCACGGCACAAGCACCGCAATTTTTTTTATTTTTTTCTTGTATCGTCGCCTGGACTCCTTTGTAAATATCGCTTTAGTAAATACCAGCCATGTTTGATCCGTTGTCATAAGATTGTCCTCCACAATCGGATATCTTAATGCGATCTCTCTAATTAACTTAGAATTGTATGAGATATACGTATATTCTCCAGTTTTACCGTGTAGGTCTAGGAAGTCAATAACACTTTCTTTTATTTCGCATTTTCCACTTTCGTCGATTTTTACGTACCGAATGACCTCACTCATTTGCTCAAAGTGAGGTACATCACGTGTATTACCAAACATAATAGTGAAGTATTTCGCAGATAATATCTCTTTTGCTATTACTTCACGTACCTTTTCGGCCATGAGTTCTATGATTTCATTTTGAATGGTACTGGACAAGTAACTTATCTTGCCCTTTTTTCAAATTTTCCAATGTATTTTGTAACGTAGAGTTGTGCTTTGATAAAAGGGATATCAGGTTTAGGAAATTTCCCTGTGTTTTTGAAGGACAAGTTGTAGTTAATGTGTGCGGTGCGGATTTTCGTGTGACCCGCTCCTTCTCCTCTCGTTTCCCGAGGGTAACAACTCGTTTCTTGAAGTCCTGAAGTTCCTGCTGTTTAATCCTATAATCCAGACCCAATTTTTATCGACCTTGGTAGTTTTTTAGGAGGATTTAGATGTAGAAGCTAATTTTTGCATGATGATAGATTTCTTTTTTTTTTTTTTTATTCCACTAGGCGATTTAGCGTTGCTAAAACGTCTCCTGGTCTAAAGTTATGATCGGCTCGAATTGCCGTGCCGCCCCCTCCAGACTGCCACCCGGAGCAACTGCTCACCTTCGCCCCCCCCCCCCCTAGATCCGGCCCTGATAATGCTCAGTTCTGCCATTCGATGGCATAAGTGTGTATATTTATGTTTGTGGAGATATAGTTGCAAACAGAAATATACACATTTACTCCATCGAACGGCAGAACCGGGCATTATAAAACCTCTATAGGTATAATCAAAATATTCTATAAACTAAATGGTATCCGATGCAAAAACATTTTTTTTTCGATCGGACTTTCAGAAGAAAGAGGTATCGATAAAAATATATTATTTATTCATTTGTGCTCCCCTAGTGGATAAATTGTGCATAGAATTAATTTACGGGGGAAGGGGGCAACGGAAAATGGAAGTTTCTGAAATCCGTCAGGACAAAATAAAAGTTAAGAAAAATAGAAGAAAAAACTAAAGAATTTTTCTCTAATGCAGCAAGTTAATGTATTTTTATTAAATTAAAGCATTTTTTCAAATGTAAATCGCATTTTAACCAAAAAACAATGAAATGATTTCGGGATGGAAGGCCTTTGTGCCTCCCTGAATACGTTGCTGCTTCGATTAAGAGTTTGGGAACTTTTTAAGGGGAGGTTGTTATATTTATAAAGAAGTATAATAATCGAAAGAGTTGTTTTTTTTTATACAATCTGAAATAAAATCTCTTTGAAAATCCTCCAAATACGTCAGTGAATAAACAAAGACATCGCTCTCTCCACGTTTTAGCAACACACAGCAACCGAAAAATTGTTATTCGGTCACCGCTGGGGAATTGAATCCCAGATCTCTCGATATATTTGGAGGATTTTCGCTTTGGCTCTCGCCCTTTGGATTTAACTGCTATAATTAATATATAATCAGTGCCGTTAATGCCCACCAGATTGAGACGTCACAGTAGCTGAGCCCATCTTACGGATTTATTATGTCAGAAGCTGACAGAAAAACACACATAGCGCCATGGATTGTTGGCTACCGTGGTGTAAGGCTAACGCTCTCGGCTAGATATCGAGAGATCTGGGATTCGATTTCCCAGCAGTGACCGAACAAAAAATTTTCGGTTGCTGTGTGTTGCTAAAACGTGGAAAGACCGATGTCATTGTTTAAAATCTCTTTGACTTTTTTTTTTCTTTCTCATTTTGTCCAACACTGTATAAGACACAACTTTAATCTTATGGATGTCATTTTAAGAAGGGCGGGTCCCGACCCGTTGAACTCCTCTGTTGGAAAGTCATTGCGCACACACACGTACAAGAGAGGGTAAGAGTAGCGGAGGGGGAATAGAGAGAGAGAGAGAGAGAGAGAGAGAGAGAAAAGTCTACAAATAATGCCTGTCTGCCTGAATATATAAATTATATCGATACTGCATCAATCAATGCACCAATGCGTATAAGCATAAGGCCGGGTCGTCCCCGTAGCCAAGTGATACGAGGCGCTGGCCAATTCGTCCGAAACGGGCCCGGGTTCGAATCCCGAGTGAGGCATGAATGGTGTATTTGTCTTAAAGCACTCGCTGTCTCGCCTCCCTGGAGCCAATGGTACTAAATCAGGGTCGGGTGACTCCCTATAGCTTACTGAGTTGCTAATGGTGGTCGTTAAACCGAAAGAAAGAAAAAAAAGCTTTAAGCATGTACCAAGAATTTAATTAAAATAGTATCGCGAAGTGATACAGTTAAAATTTCAGTGATTGGTCCATAGACTCGAGGTTATTGAAAGTAACGGGAAATAAATTCCATAACGGGAAACAGTTTCATAAATGACGATCGAGGAAATTAATACCCATCGGTAATCCCAATCCAGAGACCAACACTGCAGCAGAGAGGATCATCCGAACGATGGATGACATGTAAAATTACATACCCGTATTCACGAGGACGGATGAGTTCTTAATCGCTAGACAATTCGTACTGATTAACAGCATTGCGCAAACAGACCAGATCATATGTCGAGGATTTTAGGAAGGGAGTGTCTGACCCCAGGTCTTAAACAACCCTTAGAAATAGGAAGCTAGGAGATTTGGGCTAGAGTGCTCGATAGGAAAGTGACACGGAAGCGAGGTAGAAGACGCCCTTATTTACTACCGGGATGGGAGGGAGGGGGCAATACCCGGGGTCCGACGGCTTAACGTGTCCATCCGACGCCCGGCGGGTATTTAGTGGTTCGAACGTTCGTACCTGCCCAGGATCGAACCTGAGGTAATCTCCATGGCAGTCATGAACGCTGACCACTAGGCCACCCGCGCCCCACGTTGCGCAAACTGCAGAATAGACGGATTTTATAAGTACTTGCCGCGCCCAAAAACATAAGGACGTAGCCATCTATTTCTTGTCTGATACATCAAACGCAAGAAAGGAAACCACATAGCAAGCCCGTCTCTGTGGAGTGAGGTGCGGGATTCTATAGATTCGTTCGAGATGGTCCCACATGAGGCAAGGGTGGTATGTTTTGGCTCTGGCTCTGTCCCTTTCTTAAAACCAGTGACTCTAAATTTGGGGCAGCAAACTGCTTTCAACCCCCCCCCCGAGTTGCTCACGGTGGTCGTTAACCCCTAATTAAAAATATATATATACAACTTCTATCACTGTTAAAAAATTTGTGGTAGGTTGCACCAAAAAGTGGTGCTACACCAGCTCCACCACTTTTTTGGGGGGGGGGGGGATAGACCAGTGTGTTGTTCCATAGCGTGGATCAAAGTTGCATTACGTTGTTGGGTTTTCTTTGCATTACACAATGATGTATTTGTTTCTTAGAAAGTGGTCCAGCTGGTATAGCACCACTTTTTGTTGCAAACTACCACAAAAATTTTGAACACTGATATACAAAAGCCGTTCCATAAAAACTGAGAGTATTTTTTTTTTTTTTTTTTTTTTTGAGTTGGCGAGAGACGACTAACTGAATTAAGGAAGTATCTATGGCAGCAGTTATTAGCCGTGGCAGACGATTCTGATTTTGTTATTGGGCAGTTGTTTAAGGCACGTCTGCATTTCGCCATACAGCAATGGAGTTGAGTGATTCAGAGTTAAGAAGCGAAATGCGTTGTGCAATAAAATTTTCCTATCGTTTGGATAAAACGGCTCCAGAAAAAGTTGATTTAATGAAAAAAGCTTACAAAGATAAATGTTTGAGTGAATCAACGATTTTGTATGGCACCATGATTTCAAAAAAGAGCGTTTGTCGGCAGAACTCGCTCCTAGGCCTGGTCGACCTGAAAGTGTTGTTTCGGAGCGTATTGCTAAAACTGTTTAAGCAATATTACAAGAAGATCGATGAATGACATGTGAAGACAAGCGGCGTCAACTAATATTTCAAAAACGTCGGCATTCCGCATTCTAGGTGACAAATCACTGCTGCATCGTGTGTATGTTCCAGATGGGTACCTCATCACCTGACGTGAGAACAATTGTTAGCCAGAGTTCAGATGTGCCATGAGTGGAAACAAATGAGTGGAAAGGACCCAAACTTTCTGAACACAGTAATAACTGCCGATGAAACGTGGGTTCACTATTTCGACCCCTCACGAACCGCGCAACGAGTGTCTGGAAACCCACAGGTTCGCCTCCTCCGAAAAAGTTCGCCAAAACAAATCAGCTGGGAAGTTGATGATGATAATTTTCTTTGATCATAAAGGTGTAGTCTACCAGCATGCCGTTCCTCCACAAACTACTGTCAATGCTGAGTATTACGTTTCAAGCTTGAAGCGTAAGTGACGACACATATCGATTAGGCGACCGGAACTGGTGGGCAGGTGGACACTATTCCATGATAACGCCCTCCCACGTGGGGCTGCTTGTGTTCAACCGTTTCTTATGAAATGCAGTATTGAAATAATGCCACAGCCTGCATACAGTCCTGACCTCGCCCGGTGCGATTTCTGGTTGTTTCCAACAATGAAGAAGTTCCGTGGAGCAACATTCAACGCAGATGCTGACGTCATTCAAGCTCTACAGGGGTCGCTAAAGCAGCTTTCACAAAATGCCTTAGCCACATGTTTTGAAAAGTGGACTGAATGATGGGGCCGAGGCGTATCATCCGAGGGAAGATACTTTGAGAAAGAATATCATACATTTTGCTGTACCTATATATTTCTTCATTTTGTGTGATTTTACTCTCAGTTTTTATGGAACGGCCGTTGTATAATATTTTGATTTTCAAAACCCTTGTGATGCAGAGACTAAACCGGGTATCGGCTCACTAGCAGCAGCTAAAAAACTTTCGACCTAACAGCAGATTTTTTTCATTTAATGGCAAAGAAAATGTCGGATCACGAACTACGGTTTAACGCTTTGAAGGCGAAAACTCTTCTGTTGGAGAGAAGATTATTCAAAGTCGAGAAACAGCTTATCAGGCATACGCAGCAGGAGTTCGTCAGCAAACAGAAAGATCTCGTTTTGAGAAGGTTGGTAGACTTGTCGCTTTGATACTGGCATCATTCCGGTTGTAGAAGATCACATCCGGATGCCAGTCGTTCTCCTCTGTCGGGCGCTGAAGAGATTAGCCAGGCGCTAGGCATTTCTCCCCTGGCGAATGATTCCAGAACTACTCTCGTCAAATGAACGCATTTCACAAATCACTTGGGGGGGGGGGGGGGGGGGGGGTGTAGTATTAATTTAATTACAGGAACACGCCGTGCCTTTCGTTCCTCGGTACCTTTCGTTCCTTACTCTTCCTCTCCACTCCCCTTTTTACTACTTTATATTTATAGTATAAGAAAGTATATTGATCGGTCAAAATCAGACTTTCGGATTTACACGTTTTGGCATTCAAGGAACAAAAATTTCAACATTTTGGTAAGAAAACACAGAAATGTTGGGGCCCAAATAGGGGCGTTCGGGGTAAAAAAATTAAAATCATCCCCCTATTATCTAGTAAGATGTCGCTGGAAACAGAAACTTACTTTTTTCTATGAGGAGTGAGCACGAAAAAATGTAAACTGATGTTTTTCCTTTGGGAAAGCCATTCTTGGAAACGGTTTTTCAGTAAATGTCACAAAATTTGGGTCTTTTAAGTGCATGACAAATATTTTGTGACGCATTGATCTGCAATTACTGCTGATAATGCACGTTGGCGAACAGTGCAGCGTATTTTTGAGAAGACGATCAGTTTTCTGAAAAAAAGTCCTATCATTTTTTACAAACTTTTTTAAATATCACAAAAATCAATTATAGCCAAATCTAAGAGGCGAGCGTAGCAGCGTGTGTGTGTGTAAAAGCTCTTAGATCTTCCTCTTTGAACTTCGTAGCGACTCCATTAAGAATCACATCCATATTTGCCGACCCATTGTTGGCTTGCCCCCATTTTTGAAATTACGTGCCCCCCTCCTCCCTCCCCCGATGCTAATGCATTCCTCGGCGTTACCTTCAAGTATCTTTTACCATAATGCAATAGTTTTTCCTTTTTTTTTTTAGTTTGAAGTCTACGTACATAGCAGTGTAATTGTGTCTTAATTAATCGTATGTTTAATTAAAATTAGTCACTGCAACCGTAAAGCCAGGGCTGAATGGAGCTTTTTGCAGGGTCCGGAGCGAAATTTTATTGCGGGCACTATAAAATAAATGTCATATTTTAAAAATGTATTTATTTTTTATCGTTACGTAAAAATGTTCGTAAAAAACACACACGAAAACTGTCATAAATTCAAAATGATTATCTCAAAGAAGTATTTGCTTCAATCATAAGAAAAAGACCATAATATGGATTGAAAGTTCCGAGAGAGAGAGAGAAAGACAAAGAGAAAGAGAGAGAGAGAGAGAGAGAGAGAGAGAGAGAGAGAGAGAGAGAGAGAGAGACAGAAAATGAGAGAAAGAGAGAAGGAGATGGAGAAAGAGAGAGAGAGAAAAGACAGAGAGAAAGAGAGAGGGAGAGAGAGAGAAAGAGAGAGGGAGAGAGAGAGAGAGAGAGAGAGAGAGAGAGAGTGAAAGAAAGAGAGAGGAGAGAGAGAGAGAGAGAGAGAGAGAGAGAGAGAGAGAGAGAGAGAGAGAGAGAGAGAGAGACAGAAAATGAGAGAAAGAGAGAAGGAGATGGAGAGAGAGAGAGAGAGAGAGAGAGAGAGACAGAAAATGAGAGAAAGAGAGAGAGAGAGAGACAGAAAATGAGAGAAAGAGAGAAGGAGATGGAGAGAGAGAGAGAGAGAGAGAGAGAGAGACAGAAAATGAGAGAAAGAGAGAAGGAGAGAGGGAGAGAGAGAGAGAAAGAAAGAGAGAGGGAGAGAAGTGTTAAAGTCTACGATTTTCTTTCTGGAAAGAGGGGTGTTGAGGCTGAATTGTGACACTTATAAAATTTTTATTACAAAATGATAGAAAGATATCTGCGTAGCGAATACTTTTTGTGAAGGAAATAATAAAGACTATTCAAAAATAAATTCGTATAAATAGTTTTTTCCCATATGCATGTTTCAGTGATTGATTTTTAAAGCAAATTGGAGTAACTGACAAACTAATTACTTTTTGAACTTTTTACGCGTTCATACACGAAAATTGCTGTTTTTCAAATTTCTAATAATTATGTCTGAATAATTGACCTCATATGTAGCTTCAAAACAACTTTGATATTGTTTTCTTTTTATTTAAGTTTATTAAATTTAAGTATCTGGTTCACACATAAATTGTTAAATACATAAAAGTAGGGGCCAGAAAATTATGAAATTTCACGAATGCGAAAAAGATAAGGTGGTTAAAATATTCGTTTGAAATCTGAAAATCTCAGTATCTGTACGGCGAAGGGCGACAACCTATTCGACAATGGGGGATTGGAAACAGAAGAAAAGTATCTTTTTAAGGGCCTCGCACCCCAAAACTTACAAAAAAAAAAGAAAAAAAAAGAAAAAGAAATAAGTAATTCTAAAAAAATTCTTGCCTAGATTTAAAGCCACCATAAAAATTCTCAGCCTTCCAATAATTTGCTTTCAAACTCTTAAAGATATAGCTGTTTTATCAGTGGAACAAAAAATTGCAGACTCGGATTAAATACTCGTCGAAAGCTAACTGTAGGTAAGTTTTGCCATTTTTCGTTTTTAGTTTTATTTAATTGTTTTTTGCTTTTTTTTATGAACTTCAGCAGACAGTTTTCTGATACTAATACATGTACGATATTTAAACTTCTGATGCATGGTCAAGTGACTGAAAGTACTAGAAAATCACAAATACAGTTTTTAAATAAGTATAACAATTTTAACTCGTGTTTAGGACCGGATTGTGAGGGGGGGGGGGGGTGTTTTAGGAGCTGAAGCCTCGGGACGCAGCCTGAGAGGCGCCTCCACTGATATCCTTAAAAAAATATGCTGATATATTTTTTATTTCGCAATGCCGTACACGACTGCTATCGCAAAAGGCACGTAAGAAAAATTTTATGGCAGGCTAAAAGAGCGTCTACTTTCTCTCTTTTTCAATGAAATCAATCGACTTACCGGTGTTTTTTTTTTGTTTTTTTTTTCCTTTCATTGCAATAGGACTCATTGAACGCCCTTGCTCCTGTTATACGTATAACATTTTCAGGTACTTTATGGTTATTTTTCTGTTTCTACTGAAAGTGTCATATATACGAGGGGTTGGGAAATTTAGGTACAAAAATGCAAATACACCCCTCTCCAGGGTTTTATAGTTCGTTCTAATTTCCATACCTTATAAATATGTTTTCCCTTAATTTCAGAGCTAAATATTCCCCTGGGGTATGTTTTCCAAAATTCCTGAAAAGAATAGTTAAGAGGAACAGAGTCCCCGTAACATGATTCCTGCTGCCCGTGGCCTCGAAACCTGTGGATCTGCTCCTGCTTGGATGGAAAAAGATGATATAAAGCGCACGGTACATGCTATTTGCGGCATGCTGGAAATGCCATTCTTGCTTAAAAAAGTGCACGGCTAAGTGACGTTTTGTAAGAGTAACTTTTGAAAAGTAATGTATTTGGACTTCTCCATAGAAAGTTTTTGTTCCGTTGAGGAATTGTTTCAACAATGCTAACGGTAAGTCGCTTTTCTCACGAAGACATGCACTGGCGCAACCACGAATTCTTCTTCGAGGGGGCTCTATATATAGAGACTATACCTACACGATGTGTGTACTGTAGTACACGCCTATACTTTATATACGGTTGTGACATACGTCGCTCTTAATCTCTTTGGGGCTTTGGGAAGAAGACACCGTGTAATAGAAGACACTAAGTCATTTTTTGAACATATAAAATTATATGTTTGAATGTTTAATTTGTGACGTATGTGTCGCTCTTAATCTCTTTTTGGGCTTTATGAAAAAGACCCCGTGTTATAGAAGAAGCTATGGCGAACACTGTAATTTTTTGAATATGTAAAATAATGTTTTTGAATGTTTAATTTGTAACGTACGTCGTTCTTAATCTCTTTTGGGGCTTTGGGAAGAAGACACTATGTAATTTTTTTAACATGACAAAAAATATTTTTGAATGTTTAATTTGTGACGTACGTCGCTCTTAATCTCTTTGGGGAAAAGACACTATGCTCTTAACCTCTTTGTGGGAAGAAGACACTATGTAATAGAAGACACTATGTAATTTTTTGAACGTGTAAAATAATATTTTCGATTGTTAATTTGTGACGTACGTCGCTCTTAATCTCTTTGGGGAAAAGACACTATGCTCTTAACCTCTTTGTGGGAAGAAGACACTGTGTAATAGAAGACACTATGTAATTTTTTGAACATGTAAAATAATATTTTCGAATGTTAATTTGTGACGTACGTCGCTCTTAATCTCTTTGGGGCTTTGGGAAGAAGACACTGTGATTTTTTGAACATGTGAAACAATATTTTTGAATGTTTACTTTGTGACGAATTTGGGAAGAAACCATGTAATAGAAGACACTATGTAATTTTTTGAACATATAAAATAATATTTTTGAATGTTTAATTTGTGACGTTCGACGTTCTTAATCTCTTTGGGGCTTTGGGGAAAAGACCCCGTGTAATAGAAAACACTATGTCGAACACTATGTAATTTTTTGAACATGTAAAATAATATTTTCGAATGTTTAATTTGTGACGTACGTCGCTCTTAATCTCTTTGGGGCTTTGGGAAGAAGACACTATGTAATTTTTTGAACATGTAAAATGATATTTTTGAATATTTAATTTGTGACGTATGTCGCTCTTAATCTCTTTTTGACTTTATGAAAAAGACCCCGTGTAATAGAAGACACTATGCCGAACACTGAAATTTTTTGAACATGTTAAATAATATTTTTGAATGTTTAATTTGTAACGTACGTCGTTCTTAATATCCTTGGAGGAGGCTTAAGCTCCCAAAGCCCCCTCCGTGGGTGCGCCAATGAATGAAGACATGTGACCAGATTTTGAATGATTTAAGACTTTGTTATCCCCTGGGCAGTTCGAAGTTGGTGATTTGTGGGAAAGAGCTCACAGCGTTTCTCATGGTGGCGGTTTAACCTCACAAAAAAAAGGAACTAGAACAGAGCGTTTTACTTCCAAATTCACAGCAAATTCCAATCGTTAGAAAAACTTTTGCAGAAATCTTTTCGTTTATTACTATGATTTTACAAAAATAAAAATATTAATTATTTACGATCTTGGCTACTTGAAAAGAAAATATTGGTGCGCGCGGCGATCGTCCTACTTGCCTGATGCTGGATCCACTAGTGGTTTTTCGGAGCTTGAAAAGAAGGAATTACATCACGATTATTTCTCGTATCCACAAGCAGGCGGCTCCACCGTCTACGCCACATCTACCGAATCCTTCAGTTACTGCTCAGACGTCGGACGAGGTGGTTAGTAGCAGCACGTTTAGGAATATGTACCGTAATGAGTTCCCTAAATTTCTTTCCATCGTACTGGGCTCACCTTAATTTTCCTTGGCAAGTGTATAGGGATTTAGCTAGCATCTTCAAAAAATCACGATACCACCTGTGTCAAAGCGTTTTGTTACACTTTAAACTTTCCAACGAATGTTATTAAGCAGCAAATTAACTTCCCCATGGATATAACTCGCTCTGGATTTGTAAAACTTAGGATATAGTGGTACAAGTATGTAATTTTGATTATTCTTTTCTCCTGCTTTTTTTTTTTTTTTTCTTTTCTGGTAGGTGATCGCATTATTTGATTGTGATAACGGGACTAGACTGATTTAATTAAACGTTTATTAAACTTCGTTAGTACTCGCATATTTTGAACGATGAGAGTGCTGATCAGTTTTGCCTTTCACGACTCCACGCATGCGTACTAATATTTAAAAATTGATAAATTTCTGGGACGAAACTTTGTATCTTTACAATCTTGTCGCGTAGTAGCATAGAAACCTAGACGTGTCACCAGTATTCATCATTCCGGTTTCAAATGGAAGCACCCAGGATCCGCAGAAAAGAACTGTTAATTCATGTGTCGCATGTTGAAGCACTGGTCTTAAATTCTTAGTTCTGAAGATTTCACTTAATCTAGAATCCGGATTTTTTATAGAAAGGCCGATAGAGCTGTCGAAATTGAAGTAAGATTTTCATAGGCTTTATGATTATCGCAAGGCCATAAAATATCTATAATTTGTAACGCTTTCTTTTTTCCCCTTTCGCCACCATTTCGACTTTAAATAAACCATTATTAAGGAATATCTTGTAGTATCTCAAAGCATAAATTTTATAAATAGTATTTAAAATTTTGAAATTGCTGTAATGGGAAATACACTTTATCTTTCAAAAGTAATTATCTTTAATACTCTGATAAGAAAAAACTTTTCATTAAGTTTTGAACAACTGACGACGAATCTCAACCCTTAAAATTCACATAAAGAAACTTTAAATACACTATAACTGCGGATCTCCTGTTTTATTGGGAGACCAATATTGTTTTTTTTCACCAATTAATAGGCAACAGATCTCAGCCGTCTGAAGTTATTCCTTCGGTATTCCACAGTGTTCATTGTTTGCTGTTAACAGAACTTACGGCGATGAAACTGGAAAATCCATGGATGGGAAAATCAGAAGGTCCGTCATCTGTGTCGCCTTAAGAAAGGGGTTTTAAATATTTTCAGCCATTTTCTTCATCTGGATCGGCTTGAGTTATCTGGAAAAGCCATCAGATGTGTTTAAATTGTTCACCACTGCTTTCTTCTAGGTGGACTTACAAAATGCACTGCATTATCACCATCATTTTCTAGTTTTAGTTTGTGATTTATGGCCGTTGATCAGGCAGGGAAATCCGCATCATTTTTCACGTAACTCATACATTTGAGTTTCAGTTTTAGATTCTTTCTTTTTACTTTTGTTTTGTGATTTATCTTCATTGATCAGGCAGCGAAATCAATGTCATTTTTTACGTACTTCTCACTTTTCAATTTTAGTTTGAAATTTCCCAATTTAAGTTTGTGATTTCTCGATGGTGAGCCAATGAAAACGATGTCATTTTTTTACGTCCCTAATAATTTTTAATTTTAGTTTGAGATTTTCCACTGTTAGTTAATGTTTTCTCGCCAGTAATCAGACGGTGATGTCGATGTCAGTTTTTATGTCCCTCATGCTTTTCAGTTTCAGTTTGAGATTTTCCACTTTTAGTTTGTGATTTCTCGACAGTGATCATTGATCAGTCCGTGACGTCGATGTTATTTTATGTCCCTCATACTTTTATGTTTTAGTTCAAGATTTTTCAGCTTTTAGCTTCTGATTTTTCGACATTTATCAATTAGCGAAATCGATGTCATTTTTCACGTCCCTCGTTCCTTTGAGTTTCAGTTCTTTTACTTTTAGTTTGTGATTATCTCCGTTGGTGAGGCAGGGAATTCGACGATGCCATTTTTCACGTCCGTAACACATTTGAATTGTAGTTTGAGGGTTTTTAGTTCGTCTAGTGCCGATGATCACCCAGCGAAACTGATGTCATTTTTCACGTCCCTCATCCCTTTCTGCGTTTTAGTTTGAAATTTATCGGGGTTGATTTGCATAGAAATTGACGTCAGTTTTTTTCGTCCCCCACACTTTTAAGTTTTAGTTTGAGATTTCCTAGTTTGTGATTTATTGTCGTTGATCATCCAGCGAAACCGATATAATTTTTCACGTCCCTCATACTTTTCAGTTTTAGTTTGAAATTCATCGCCATTCGCGCCGAAGTCGATTTCATTTGTTATATTCCTCGCACTTTTGAGTTTTAGTTTGGGATATTTTGGTTTTTTATTTATTGCCGTTGATCAGCCAGCAAAAAAGGTATGACATTTTTCATGTCACTCATACTTTTGAATTTTAGTTTGAGATTCATTGCCTTTGATGATCAGCAAAATCAATGAAATATTTAACGGCCGCTCCGGTGGCGTAGTGGTTTAAGCGATGGCTG
The DNA here is from genome assembly GCA_039090855.1 of Macrothele yani. Taxonomy (NCBI): domain Eukaryota; kingdom Metazoa; phylum Arthropoda; class Arachnida; order Araneae; family Macrothelidae; genus Macrothele; species Macrothele yani. The sequence goes on along the minus strand of CM077010.1, from coordinate 150,559,108 downwards.
CTGATCATTCGTCCGAGATAGGTCCAGGTTCGAATCCCGGTGAGGCATGGATGTTGTGTTTGTCTTACGGCACTCTCCCTTCCCTGGAACCAGTGGCCCTAAATTAGGGTTGGGCGATTGCTTATAGCCCATTGAGTTACTTTCAAGGTGGTCGTTAAACCTCCAAACAAAAAAAATATTTTACGTCCCTTATAATTTTCAGTGTCTTCTTGAGATTTATTATTGCTTTTAGTTTGAGATTCATCGCCGTTTTCAGCCAGCGAAATCGATGTCCTTTTTCGCGTTCCTCATTTTTTTTTTCTTCTTTATTGGTTTAACGATTTTCGTAAGCAACTCGGTGGGATGTAAGAAGTTGCCCGTCACTAATTTGGGATCACTGATTCCAGGCAAAGGAAACAGCCAGAGCCGAAAGACAAACATATCGTCCATGCCTCACTAGGATTCGAATCTGGGCCTATATCAGACGCACGGTCAGAAACCCGAACTGCGCCGTCAGACGCCAGTCAGAAGCCCGAACTGCGCCGCGGCCACGTTCCTCATACTTCGGAGTTTTAGTTTCAGCTTTTCCACTTTTACTTTGTGATTTCTCGCTAATGATCAACTAAATCGATTTCATTTTTCATGTCCCTCACACTTTGTTACAGTCGGAAGGTTTTTAGTTTGTTATATATTGCCGTGGATTAGGCAGCGATAATGTCATTTCCCACGTTCCTCATACTTCTAAGTTTTTTGTTTGCGATTTTGTACTTTTTTTTTATTGGAATTTTAATGACCTGAAGTCGCCAGTCCCTAACTTAGGGCCACTGGTTCCAGGAAAGGGAGAGAGCCAGCGCCGTAAGACAAACACAACATCCATGCCTCACCGGGATTTGAACCCGGACCCATCTTGGACGAACGATCAGAAGCAATCGCTTAGACCACTGCGCCACCGGGGTGGCATTTTCTACTTCTTTTTTATCTTTTCTCTCTAGATAGGCGATCCGTAAACGGCCCTGGAAGTTGACTTTCAGTGGCCACTTTTGGGAAAAATTATCAAGTTACCACCCCTACCCCACCCCCGAAAAAAAAGTAAAACAACAGAAAAAAACCGTTATGTCATCATCACGGTTTACTGATGATGCTGAGAACGTCTTTTTTACGCTTTCCAACGGTAGGTTGAAGAAGAGTATATGCTCCAGCTCTGTCCGTCCGTCCGCACGATAACTCACGTGAAAATGGTTCGATTTCGACGAAATTTTAGTATGTGGTAGGGAACCACCTGGGAACGAACCCAATTGAAAATGGGCGAAACAGTGTCAAAGGTCAGGACATAGGAGCGGGATCCATTCTATTGCTCTTATGCGTCATAACTTGCGTAAAAATGGTTCGATTTCGATGAAATTTTAATATGTGGTAAGAAACCACCTGGGAACGAAACCTATTGAAAATGGGCGGAATGGGGTCAAAGGTCAGGACATAAAATCGGTATCCATTTCATTGCCTTTATGCGTCATAACATGCGTAAATATGGTTCTATTTCGATGAAATTTTAGTATGTGGTAGGGAACCACCTGGGCACGAACCCTATTGAAAATTGACGAAATGGGGTCAAAGGTCAGGCAGGACATAAGAGCGGGATTTGTTCCGTTGCCCTTATGCGTCATAACTTGAGTAAAAATGGTTCGATTTCGATGAAATTTTAGTATTTGGTAAGGAACACCTGGGGACGAACCCTGTTGAAAATGGGCGAAATGGGGTCAAAGGTCAGGACACTGGAGTGGGAACCATTCCATTGCCCTTGTGCATCATAACTTACCTAAAAATGTTTCGATTGCGACAAAACGTTATCATGTTGTTCCTGATGTATAGTGAACCGGTTCTGTTGAATATCAACGAAAAGGGGTCAAAGGTCATTGTAGAAAAGCAAGATTTATTCCACAGCCATTATTCTCATAACTTGCGTAAAACTGCTTCTATTGCGACAAAACTTTAGTATTTTATTCTTGAGGTATACTGAACCGGTTCTGTTGAATATCATCGAAATGGGGTCAAAGGTCAGGACACAGGAGCGAGATTTATTCCACAGCCATTATCCTCATAACTTGAGTAATAATTTCTGTTATGTTGGAAAGTGTATCATAATCAATGCATTGCATGCATGATTTTGCTAACTTGTTTAAAGATGTTTGAACCTTTTTTCAACACAAGGCTAAGAATCATTGAGGTTTCATGTATTGAGGCAATAACATTTAATAACATTTTATTAATTTTCCTGGACATCCAACTCTCTAATAAAATACTGTGTGAGAAAAAATTACTTCTGTTACTGAGAGGCAACAGACGTTCTCTGAGAGAGACTGCAGAAAACTTAATTCCATTCTTATGAATTTTATTGTGATAATTGAATTCACAATTTGTAATAGTTTCTTCGCTTTTAGTGAGGGCGGAAATCTAAATGTGCCAAAAATTCATTTCTTTTCAGTATTTACCTATCATTAAACCAGATACAGATCTCGTACAAAAAAGAAAAAGCATATACATGCAATAAATAGTAGTAGTAATAGTAATTTATTTTAAAACCTGTACCTCCAATTGGCTTCACAGGGATTAACAAAACCAATTACATGCGGATGCGGGGGAAAGCCCCGCTGATCCAAATGCACATATTAATACAATCCTCCAAAAGAAGGATGTTAAACAAAAAAGAAAAAGAAAAGTTCAATAACACAAAACAAAAATCCACATAATCACGCTAGTAATTGAACATCAACATTTTCCAACTCTCAAATCAACTGACATCACATAAAAAAATTAATTAATAACAGATGTTATAAATTAAGCTAAAAGTCAAACCCGAATTATTATATAATCAATGATATTATAAAATCAGTGATAAATTAAATCCAAACTTGTGTACACCAGAAGCAATAAAAAGCTGCACCCCAAAAATTTTACAGTCGGTGAACCTCAATGCATTAACGTACGCAATGGATTTCGAGTTTCTATCCCATACTGTTGACAGCATATTGGTTTAGATTGTATTGATTATTCAACTGGAATTGGAAAAAAGCGGACTGAAGTAGAGGATATCAGCCATAAGGAACGGGGTTTGAATAGGAATTCGAGAAAAGAGGAAGGGATTGTACCAAAACCGAGCTTGGCTCAAACAGAACATTTGCTACGTAAGTTTTTTTTTTCTTTTCTTTTCGAAGCCGTTAATGTGGTAGACAAATTTTGTTGTTTCAGTATTGTTTGATTTTCTTCTACAAAAAAATGGAAATGAAAAAATATATTTACTTTTTTTTTTTTTAAATCTTAAGTTAGCCTAAGGCCTACCGGCCCAGAATATGGCGGCCTACCGGGAATTCTCCCGGTAAACCGGCGGTCCAGTACACGCCTGTCCCAGAGATAAAGCACTGAAATCGATGCAATTTTTATTCCTTCATGCTTTTCAGATTTCTCACTTTTAGTTTGTGATTTACCTTTGTTGATCAGTCATCGAAATCGATATCACTAACACGTCCCTCGTATATCCGCATTTTTGTTTGAGATTTTTTACTTTTAGTTTTGTCCATTATCTTCCTTGAACAGGAAGCGAATTGATTGTCCTTTTATACGACACTTATGTTCTTAAGTTTTAGTTTGAGATTTCCCACTTCTATTTTGGGATAAATAATTAATCGGCGAAATTGATGCTATTTGTCATGCCCCTCATAGTTAAATATCATAGTTTCAGATTGTTTCCTTGTAGTTTCTGAGTTATTTCCGATGATCGGCTAGCGAAATTGATGCCATTTTTCACGTCCCTATTTTTCTTTTTTTGTTTGAGGGTTTAACGACCGCCATCAGCAACCCGATAGGTTATAAGCAGTCGCTCGCCCCTAATTTGTAGTCACTAGTTCCAGAGAAGGGAGAGAGCTGGTACCAATAAGTTCCAGAGAAGGGAGAGAGCTGGTACCAATAGACAAACACAGCTTCTAGACCTCACCCAGATTCGAACTCGGACGATGATCAGAAGCCTACACTTAGACCACTTCGCTACAGGGGCGGCTATGTTCATCATACTTCTGAGTTTTAGTCTGAAGGGCCCGACATTTTCTCAGTGTTCAACCAATGAAATCGATGTCGTTTCTTATGTCCCTCATGCTTTTAAGTTTCAGTTTGAGATTTTCCACATAAATTCTCGGCAATGACCAGCCAGAGAAATCCATGTTATTTTTTAGCTTTTTTCATACATTTAATGTCACTTTTCACGTCCTTCACTTATACTATGCTCACTTCAACTTTATAATTCCAGTAGCTCTTCATTTCTATAATTTAAATAAAAATTCCAAATAATCAGGTACCACATTTATCTAATTCCAAATGCATCGTTGAGAAGGTAATTCTGTTTTCAACGTATGTGATATAATCGCACTGGAATGGGAACGGAATTCGATGAATAACCTGGTTAGGCAGAACATATTCCGCACTCTATGCTCCTTAATACGGCCCTGTTCTCTTCCAAACTCTCCTCTCCTGTTCCAAATGTTTTGTAAAAAAGGACTTCAGGTTCGCATGCCTTTCTAAGGCATGCGAACCTGAAGTCCTTTGTTATACTTCTCGACTTCAAACAAACAAAAAGGAAGAATATTTGCGAACTTTCTGTCGCCATTTTGGGAACTTGCGATGTTTCTTTAGTTAGGAAAAAGTCACATAATGTTCATCATTAAAATGAATTCACATCGTTAATGTGTCCGTTTTTCCAGTGGTAATTTTCGTTCTTTAATAAAAAATAACTATAGATGTACGTGATGAAAAAATACTTCTTTAATCAGAACAATTATACATATACACATCACTTGAAACATTTCGTTAAATCACTGCAATCGTTCCTTACCCCGATTTTGGGAGAATATATATTTAAACTCGCACAAAAAGCATTTAAGTGATATTTAAACTTGGTAAAAAACCTGAGTAAAAAAGCTATTGAGCCCTTAGATCAAGTAATTTAAAAATTTTATTATAGATATTACACTTTCGAATTTCGTAAAAAAATAAAGAGAAACAATACTCCGGTTTCAATTTTTTTTATTAAGTAGCAATTTCAAACATTTCACTTTTTGACGGAATTTTACATAAGGGTTTCTTCAATGAAAAATTCGCTTCATATTTCCAAAGGTCTTATCTTTAATAGTCTGATTAGAAGAAACATTCTCATTAAATTTTGAGCACTTAATGATGAACGTCCACACTTTCATTTCCGGTAAAGAAAGGTCAGACACGCTGTAACTGCCGATCTCCTGATTTTCGAGAAGAACAATTATGTTTAAATCTGAATTCAAAAGGAAACCTATTCAGGCAGCAAATTTCATCTGTGTGACATTATTCTTTCAATATTCTTCAGTGTTTATTGTTTGCTGTTACAGGACATACTGGTTCGGCGATGAAAGTGGAAAATGAGAAATTTCGTCATTCGTGTCGCATTACAAAGGTGCTTTGATATTTTTGGCTATTTCATCATCTGATTTTGCTTGAGTTATCTTTAAAAAATCCATCAGATGTGCTTAAATTTGTCCCCATTGCTTTCTTCTGGCTGCACTTGTGTTCCGGTGGAAAACTCGTAACGGCTGAAAACAGGCGTGACAGTGAATGAGCGATGGTAATAGTAGCTTACTGACACAGTCATGCCAGTGTTTTCGACACGTATAAAGATATCACACTGATGAAATATCTCTTCAGTTACAAAATACACTGCATCATGAAAATAAATAACAATTATCCACGACTGTTGCCTAAACACCCTCACATTAAAATTCATGCACATCGTAGGTGCACTATTGCAGCACAGTTCTGCTCGAACTATCACAGCACAACTTATCCAAGTTGACACGCACTCTAGAGCGTTTGTAGACATGACTCAACTGTGCCCTAACGCTAAGAAACTCGCTCTTTTATACCCGATTTAGATGCCGGTTTTAATTTTACTTTGGGTTTAGTTTTAGTTTTACTTTGTGTTTAGTTTTAGTTTTACTTTGTGTTTAGTTTTACTTTGTGTTTAGTTTTCCTTTGCATGCAGTTTTAGTTTTACTTTGCATGCAGTTTTAGTTTTACTTTGCATGCAGTTTTAGTTTTACTTTGCATTCCGTTCAGTTATGCTTTGCGTGCAATTTTAGTTTTACCTTGCGTTTAATTTTAGTTTTACTTTGTGTTTAGTTTTAGTTTTACTTTGTGTTTGCTTTTACAGTACGTTCAGTTTGCCATTTCCCACTGCTTATTTGTTGCTTATCGCCATTGATCAGTCAACGAAGTTGTCATTTTTACGTCGCTCGTAGTTTTTAGTTTTAGTTTGAGATTTTTTACTTGCATTTTTTTATTTTTCTCCATTGGTCAACTAGCAAAACCGATGTCATTTTCACGTCATTCTTTCTTCTGAGTTTTAGTTTCACATTTTTCACTTCTGAGTTGTAGTTTATCTCCGTTGGTTAGCACTGAAATCGAGGTGTTCTTTTACTCACCTCACACATTTGAGTTTTATTTGCGTTTTCCGCTTATGATTTGCGTTTTTTTAGTTTGCGATTTATTGCCGTTGATCAGCCAGCGAAAAAAATGTAATGTAACAAACACGTCCGTCGTATTTTAAAGTTTTAATTTGAAAACGCCTACTTCTGTACTTTTTTTCCTTGCACAGGCTGCGGCAAAGAATTAAGTGCCACTTTTAACGTCATTTACGTTTTTCAGTTTTCGTTCTAGATTTCCCAATTCTAGTTTCGGTCTATTAACCGGCGATCAGCCAACGAAATCGATGTTGTTTGTCACGTTCCTGATACCTATATATAGTTTAGTATCTAAGTTATTTTCGTTGATCGACCATCAAAATTAGTGACATTTCTTACGTCCTTTTTGTCTTTGTTATTTTTTGGAGGTTTAAAACCACACTGACTAACTCGATGAGCTATATGCAGATTCTACTTCCGAATTTGTTGTCACTATTTCCTGGGAATGGGGAGAGCCAGTGCCGTGCCGCAAACACGAAAATTACGCCTCACGATGATTCGTACTCGGACAATGGTGAGAAGCAGCGGTTATACAACGGCACAACCAGGCCGGCTACATTCCTTATAGTTGAAAGTTTTAGTCTGACAGTTTACGTTTTCTCTAAGTGATTAACCAGTTTTAGTCTCATAGTTTAATTTTCTCTCAGTGATTAACCAGTTTTAGTCTGATGGTTTACATTTTCTCTGAGTGATTAACTAGTTTTAGTCTGATGGTTTATATTTTCTCTGAGTGATTAACCAATGAAATCGATGTCTATAAGGCGTAGCTTAACCTAAGATTTGAGAGGGGCACAAGTAAGTGTAAAGTAATTCTTTTCTTTCCGGGTGGGGGAATTCTCGGATATAGTTCCTCCGAAAATGCTTCTGTTCAGATGCCATTAGTGCATTAACTTACTTTTTGTTTTTCATGACTGACAGATCCAGAATAGAGAGGTGTGCGTTGATTCAACCTAGTGAGGATAAAAAAAAACATGCCTTTCGAAGCACCTTACGCAGTTATGTGATGATGAAAACCATCAACACGTGACTGCACGCCATAGTTCATGGAATAACTGTTGGAAAGCTGCTTTAACAGTGTATAGTATTGCGTAGCGTATACTTTCCATGGTTGTATGTGACATTTTTTCGCATTTAAAAGGCGAGCAACTTGTTATTAATTTTTCAGTATGGGGCACGTACTCCCTTGTGCCCCCCGACGCTACGCTTGTGTCGGTGTCATTTTTATGTCCCTGATATCTTTGAGTTTTGGCTTGAAATTTTCCGCCTAAGCTTTAGCCAATTGCGTGCAAACATGTTGGATGTAAAGTATATTAAATTAGCCTGGGATACATGATCTTTCACCATTAACGTCTGTAAACATGTTCTCGTACCACAGTGGTAATTTCCTTTCTTTATTAAAAAATAACTATAGATGTACGTGATGAGAAAATACTTCTTTAATCAAAACAATTATACATATATATATACACATTACTTGAAACATTTTGTTAAATCACATCAATCGTTCCTTACCCCGATTTTGGGAGAAGAGATATTTAAACTTGCACAAAAAGCATTTAAGTGATATTTAAACTTGTTAAAAAACCTGAGTAAGAAAGCTTTTGAGACCTTACATCAAGTAACTTAAAAATTTTATTACAGATATTACACTTTCGAATTTCGTAAAAAATAAAGAGAAACAATACTCCGGTTTCAATTTTTTTTATTAAGTAGCAATTTCAAACATTTCACTTTTTTACGGAATTTTACATAATAGTTTCTGCAATGAAAAATACGCTTCATATTTCCAAAAGCCTTATCTTTAATAGTCTAATTAGAAGAAATATTTTCATTAAATTTTGAGCACTTGATGATGAACGTCCACACTTTCATTTCCGGTAAAAAAAGGTCAGACACGCTGTAACTGCCGATCTCCTGATTTTCGAGAAGAACAATTATGTTTAAATCTGAATTCAAAAGGAAACCTATTGAGGCAGCAAATTTCATCTGTGTGACATTATTCTTTCAATATTCTTCAGTGTTTATTGTTTGCTGTTACAGGACATACTGGTTCTGCGATGAAAGTGGAAAATGAGAAATTTCGTCATTCGTGTCGCATTACAAAGGTGCTTTGATATTTTTGGCTATTTCATCATCTGATTTTGCTTGAGTTATCTTTAAAAATCCATCAGATGTGCTTAAATTTGTCCCCATTGCTTTCTTCTGGCTGCACTTGTGTTCCGGTGGAAAACTCGTAACGGCTGGAAACAGGCGTGACAGTGAATGAGCGATGGTAATAGTAGCTTACTGACACAGTCATGCCAGTGTTTTCGACACGTATAAAGATATCACACTGATGAAATATCTCTTCAGTTACAAAATACACTGCATCATGAAAATAAATAACAATTATCCACGACTGTTGCCTAAACACCCTCACATTGAAATTCATGCACATCGTAGGTGCACTATTGCAACACAGTTCTGCTCGAACTATCACAGCACAACTTATCCAAGTTGACACGCACTCTGAAGCGTTTGTAGACATGACTCAACTGTGCCCTAACGCTAAGAAACTCGCTCTTTTATACCCGATTTAGATGCCGGTTTTAATTTTACTTTGGGTTTAGTTTTAGTTTTACTTTGTGTTTAGTTTTACTCTGTGTTTAGTTTTAGTTTTACTTTGTGTTTAGTTTTAGTTTTACTTTATGTTTAGTTTTAGTTTTACTTTGTTTTTAGTTTTAGTTTTACTTTGTGTTTAGTTTTACTTTGTTTTTAGTTTTAGTTTTACTTTGTGTTTAGTTTTACTTTGCATGCAGTTCAGTTATGCTTTGCGTGCAATTTTAGTTTTACCTTGCGTTTAAATTTAGTTTTATATTGTGTTTAGTTTTAGTTTTACTTTGTGTTTAGGTTTAGTTTTTTCTTGCATGCAGTTTTAGTTTTACTTTGCATGCAGTTTTAGTTTTACTTTGTGTTTAGTTTTAGTTTTACTTTGTGTTTAGTTTTAGTTTTTTTCATGCAGTTTTAGTTTTACTTTGCCTGCAATTTTAGTTTTACCTTGTGTTTAATTTTACTTTGCATGCAGTTTTAGTTTTACTTTGCGTGCAATTTTAGTTTTACCTTGCGTTTAATTTTAGTTTTACTTTGTGTTTAATTTTAGTTTTACTTTGTGTTTAGTTTTAGTTTTACTTTGTGTTTAGTTTTAGTTTCACTTTGTGTTTAGTTTTAGTTTTTTCTCGCATGCAGTTTTAGTTTTACTTTGCATGCAGTTTTAGTTTTACTTTGCGTGCAATTTTAGTTTTACCTTGTGCTTAGTTTTAATTTTACTTTGTGTTTGCTTTTACAGTGTGTTCAATTTGCCATTTCCCACTGATAGTTTGTTGCTTATCGCCATTGATCAGTCAACGAAGTTGTCATTTTTACGTCGCTCGTAGTTTTTAGTTTTAGTTTGAGATTTTTTACTTGCTTTTTTTTATTTTTCTCCATTGGTCAACTAGCAAAACCGATGTCATTTTCACGTCATTCTTTCTTCTGAGTTTTAGTTTCACATTTTTCACTTCTGAGTTGTAGTTTATCTCCGTTGGTTAGCACTGAAATCGATGTGTTCTTTCACTCACCTCACACTTTTGAGTTTTATTTGCGTTTTTAGGTTATGATTTGCGATTTATTGCTGTTGATCAGCCAGCGAAAAAAATGTAATGTAACACGTCCGTCGTATCTTAAAGTTTTAATTTGAAAACGCCTACTTTGGTACTTTTTTCCTTGCACAGGCTGCGACAATGAATTGAGTGCCACTTTTAACGTTATTTACGTTTTTCAGTTTTCGTTTGAGATTTTCCAATTCTAGCTTCGGTTTATTAACCTGCGATCAGCCAACGAAATCGATGTTGTTTGACACGTTCCTGATACCTATATATTTTAGTATCTAAGTTATTTTCGTTGATCGACCATCAAAATTAGTGACATTTCTTACATCCTTTTTATTTTTTGGAGGTTTAAAACCGCAGTGACCAACTCGATGAGCTATATGCAGATTCTACTTCCGAATTTGTTGTCACTAGTTCCTGGGAATGGGGAGATCTAGTGCCGTGTCGCAAACACGAAATTTACGCCTCACGATGATTCGTACTCGGACAATGGTGAGAAGCAGCGGTTATACAACTGCACAACCAGGCCGGCTACTTTCCTTATAGTTGTAAGTTTTAGTCTGATAGTTTACATTTTCTCTGAGTGATTAACCAGTTTTAGTCTGATAGTTTACATTTTCTCTGAGTGATTAACCAATGAAATCGATGTCTATAACGCGTAGCTTAACCTAAGATTTCAGAGGGGCACAAGTAAGTGTAAAGTAATTCTTTTTTTCCCGGGTGGGCGGATTCTCGGATATAGTTCCTATGAAAATGCTTGTGTTCAGTTGCCATTAGTGCCATAACTTACTTTCTGTTTTTCATGCCTGACAGATCCAGAATAGCGAGGTGTGCGTTGATTCAACCTAGTGAGGATAAAAAAAATATGCCTTTCAAAGCACCTTACGCAGTTATGTGATGATGAAAACCATCAACAGGTGACTGCACGCCATAGTTCATGGAATAACTGTTGGAAAGCTGCTTTAACAGTGTTTACTATTGCGTAGCGTATACTTCCCATGGTTGTATGTGACATATTTTCGCATTTAAAAGGCGAGCAACTTGTTATTAATTTTTCAGTATGGGGCACGTACTCCCTTGTGCCCCCCGACGCTACGCTTGTGTCGGTGTAATTTTTTATATCCCTGATATTTTTGAGTTTTGGCTTGAAATTTTCCGCCTAAGCTTTAGCCAATTGCGAGCAAACATGTTGGATGTAAAAGTTGTTAAATTAGCCCCTGGGATACATGATCTTTCACCATTAACGTCTGTAAAAATGTTCTTGTACCACAGTGGTAATTTCCTTTCTTTATTAAAAAATAACTATAGATGTACGTGATGAGAAAATACTTCTTTAATGAAAACAATTATACATATATATACACATTACTTGAAACATTTTGTTAAATCACATCAATCGTTCCTTACCCCGATTTTGGGAGAAGAGATATTTAAACTTGCACAAAAAGCATTTAAGTGATATTTAAACTTGTTAAAAAACCTGAGTAAGAAAGCTTTTGAGACCTTACATCAAGTAACTTAAAAATTTTATTACAGATATTACACTTTCGAATTTCGTAAAAAATAAAGAGAAACAATACTCCGGTTTCAATTTTTTTTATTAAGTAGCAATTTCAAACATTTCACTTTTTGACGGAATTTTACATAAGGGTTTCTTCAATGAAAAATTCGCTTCATATTTCCAAAGGTCTTATCTTTAATAGTCTGATTAGAAGAAACATTCTCATTAAATTTTGAGCACTTAATGATGAACGTCCACACTTTCATTTCCGGTAAAGAAAGGTCAGACACGCTGTAACTGCCGATCTCCTGATTTTCGAGAAGAACAATTATGTTTAAATCTGAATTCAAAAGGAAACCTATTCAGGCAGCAAATTTCATCTGTGTGACATTATTCTTTCAATATTCTTCAGTGTTTATTGTTTGCTGTTACAGGACATACTGGTTCGGCGATGAAAGTGGAAAATGAGAAATTTCGTCATTCGTGTCGCATTACAAAGGTGCTTTGATATTTTTGGCTATTTCATCATCTGATTTTGCTTGAGTTATCTTTAAAAATCCATCAGATGTGCTTAAATTTGTCCCCATTGCTTTCTTCTGGCTGCACTTGTGTTCCGGTGGAAAACTCGTAACGGCTGAAAACAGGCGTGACAGTGAATGAGCGATGGTAATAGTAGCTTACTGACACAGTCATGCCAGTGTTTTCGACACGTATAAAGATATCACACTGATGAAATATCTCTTCAGTTACAAAATACACTGCATCATGAAAATAAATAACAATTATCCACGACTGTTGCCTAAACACCCTCACATTAAAATTCATGCACATCGTAGGTGCACTATTGCAGCACAGTTCTGCTCGAACTATCACAGCACAACTTATCCAAGTTGACACGTACTCTAGAGCGTTTGTAGACATGATTCAACTGTGCCCTAACGCTAAGAAACTCGCTCTTTTATACCCGATTTAGATGCCGGTTTTAATTTTACTTTGGCTTTAGTTTTAGTTTTGCTTTGTGTTTAGTTTTAGTTTTACTTTGTGTTTAGTTTTAGCTGTACTTTGCGTTTAGTTTTAGTTTTACTTTGTGTTTAGTTTTAGTTTTACTTTGTGTTTAGTTTTAGTTTTACTTTGCATGCAGTTTTAGTTTTACTTTGCATGCAGTTCAGTTATGCTTTGCGTGCAATTTTAGTTTTACCTTGCGTTTAATTTTAGTTTTACTTTGTGTTTAGTTTTAGTTTTACTTTGTGTTTAGTTTTAGTTTTTTCGTGCATGCAGTTTTAGTTTTACTTTGCATGCAGTTTTAGTTTTACATTGTGTTTAGTTTTAGTTTTTTCTTGCACGCAGTTTTAGTTTTACTTTGCATGCAGTTTTAGTTTTACTTTGCGTGCAATTTTAGTTTTACCTTGTGTTTAATTTTAGTTTTACTTTGTGCTTAGTTTTAATTTTACTTTGTGTTTGCTTTTACAGTATGCTCAGTTTCCCATTTCCCACTGATTATTTGTTGCTTATCGCCATTGATCAGTCAACGAAGTTGTCATTTTTACGTCGCTCGTAGTTTTTAGTTTTAGTTTGAGATTTTTTACTTGCTTTTTTTTATTTTTCTCCATTGGTCAACTAGCGAAACCGATGTCTTTTTCACGTCATTCTTTCTTCTGAGTTTTAGTTTCACATTTTTCACTTCTGAGTTGTAGTTTATCTCCGTTGGTTAGCACTGAAATCGATGTGTTCTTTTACTCACCTCACACTTTTGGGTTTTATTTGCGTTTTTAGCTTATGATTTGCGTTTTTTTAGTTTGCGATTTATTGCCGTTGATCAGCCAGCGAAAAAAATGTAATGTAACACGTCCGTCGTATTTTAAAGTTTTAATTTAAAAACGCCTACTTTGGTACTTTTTTTCTTGCACAGGCTGCGGCAATGAATTCAGTGCCACTTTTAACGTCATTTACGTTTTTCAGTTTTCGTTGAGATTTCCCAATTCTAGTTTCGGTCTATTAACCGGCGATCAGCCAACGAAATCGATGTTGTTTGTCACGTTCCTGATACCTATATATATTTTAGTATCTAAGTTATTTTCGTTGACCGACCATCAAAATTAGTGACATTTCTTACGTCCTTTTTATTTTTGTTATTTTTTGTAGGTTTAAAACCACACTGACCAACTCGATGAGCTATATGCATATTCTACTTCCGAATTTGTATTCGTCGTCACTAGATCCTGGGAATGGGGAGAGCCAGTGCCGTGCCGCAAACACGAAATTTACGCCTCACGATGATTCGTACTCGGGCAATGGTGAGAAGCAGCGGTTATACAACGCCAGTTTTAGTGTGATGGTTTACGTTTTCTCTGGGTGATTAACCAATAAAATCGATGTCCCTAAGGCGTAGCTTAACCTAAGATTTCAGGGGCACAAGTAAGTGTAAAGTAATTCTTTTCTTCCCGGGTGGGCGGATTCTCGGATATAGTTCCTCCGAAAATGCTTCTGTTCAGTTGCCATTAGTGCCATAACTTACTTTTTGTTTTTCATGCCTGACAGATTCAGAATAGATAGGTGTGCGTTGATTCAACCTAGTGAGGATAAAAAAAATATGCCTTTCAAAGCACCTTACGCAGTTATGTGATGATGAAAACCATCAACACGTGAATGCACGCCATAGTTCATGGAATAACTGTTGGAAAGCTGCTTTAACAGTGTATACTATTGCGTAGCGTATACTTCCCATGGTTGTATGTGACATTTTTTCGCATTTAAAAGGCGAGCAACTTGTTATTAATTTTTCAGTATGGGGCACGTACTCCCTTGTGCCCCCCGACGCTACGCTTGTGTCGGTGTAATTATTTATATCCCTGATATTTTTGAGTTTTGACTTGAAATTTTCCGCCTAAGCTTTAGCCAATTGCGAGCAAACATGTTGGATGTAAAAGTTATTAAATTAGCCCCTGGGATACATGATCTTTCACCATTAATGTCTGTAAACATGTTCTCGTACCACAGTGGTAATTTCCTTTCTTTATTAAAAAATAACTATAGATGTACGTGATGAGAAAATACTTCTTTAATGAAAACAATTATACATATATATACACATTACTTGAAACATTTTGTTAAATCACATCAATCGTTCCTTAACCCGATTTTTGGGAGAAGAGATATTTAAACTTGCACAAAAAGCATTTAAGTGATATTTAAACTTGTTAAAAAACCTGAGTAAGAAAGCTTTTGAGACCTTACATCAAGTAAGTTAAAAATTTTATTACAGATATTACACTTTCGAATTTCGTAAAAAAATAAAGAGAAACAATACTCCGGTTTCAATTTTTTTTATTAAGTAGCAATTTCAAACGTTTCACTTTTTGACGGAATTTTACATAATGATTTCTTCAATGAAAAATTCGCTTCATATTTCCAAAGGTCTTATCTTTAACAGTCTGATTAGAAGAAACATTCTCATTAAATTTTGAGCACTTAATGATGAACGTCCACACTTTCATTTCCGGTAAAGAAAGGTCAGACACGCTGTAACTGCCGATCTCCTGATTTTCGAGAAGAACAATTATGTTTAAATCTGAATTCAAAAGGAAACCTATTCAGGCAGCAAATTTCATCTGTGTGACATTATTCTTTCAATATTCTTCAGTGTTTATTGTTTGCTGTTACAGGACATACTGGTTCGGCGATGAAAGTGGAAAATGAGAAATTTCGTCATTCGTGTCGCATTACAAAGGTGCT
Source organism: Macrothele yani (assembly GCA_039090855.1). Lineage (NCBI taxonomy): Eukaryota > Metazoa > Arthropoda > Arachnida > Araneae > Macrothelidae > Macrothele > Macrothele yani. Next base: position 150,543,734 of record CM077010.1, on the reverse strand, counting down.
TTGATATTTTTGGCTATTTCATCATCTGATTTTGCTTGAGTTATCTTTAAAAATCCATCAGATGTGCTTAAATTTGTCCCCATTGCTTTCTTCTGGCTGCATTTGTGTTCCGGTGGAAAACTCGTAACGGCTGAAAACAGGCGTGACAGTGAATGAGCGATGGTAATAGTAGCTTACTGACACAGTCATGCCAGTGTTTTCGACACGTATAAAGATATCACACTGATGAAATATCTCTTCAGTTACAAAATACACTGCATCATGAAAATAAATAACAATTATCCACGACTGTTGCCTAAACACCCTCACATTAAAATTCATGCACATCGTAGGTGCACTATTGCAACACAGTTCTGCTCGAACTATCACAGCACAACTTATCCAAGTTGACACGCACTCTGGAGCGTTTGTAGACATGACTCAACTGTGCCCTAACGCTAAGAAACTCGCTCTTTTATACCCGATTTAGATGCCGGTTTTAATTTTACTTTGGGTTTAGTTTTACTTTGTGTTTAGTTTTAGTTTTACTTTGTGTTCAGTTTTAGTTTTACTTTGTGTTTAGTTTTAGTTTTACTTTGTGTTTAGTTTTAGTTTTACTTTGTGTTTAATTTTAGCTTTACTTTGTGTTTAGTTTTAGTTTTACTTTGTGTTTAGTTTTACTTTGTGTTTAGCTTAGTTTTACTTTGTGTTTAGTTTTAATTTTACTTTGTGTTTAGTTTTAGGTTTACTTTGTGTTTAGTTTTAGTTTTACTTTGTGTTTAGTTTTACTTTGTATGCATTTTTAGTTTTACTTTGCAGGCAATTTTAATTTTACTTTGCATGGAGTTCAGTTATACTTTGCGTGCAATTATAGGTTTACTTTGCGTTTCATTTTAGTTTTACCTTGTGCTTAGTTTTAATTTTACTTTGTGTTTACTTTTACAGTGTGTTCAGTTTGCCATCCTCCACTGATAATTTGTTGCTTATCGTCATTGATCAGTCAACGAAGTTGTCATTTTTACGTCGCTCGTAGTTTTTAGTTTGAGTTTGAGATTTTTTACCTGCATTTTTTTATTTTTCTCCATCGGTCAACTAGCGAAATCGATGTCATTTTCACGCCATTCTTTCTTCTGAGTTTTAGTTTCACATTTTTCACTTCTGAGTTGTTGTTTATCTCCGTTGGTTAGCACTGAAATCGATGTGTTCTTTTACTCACTTCACACATTTAAAATTTTATTTGCGTTTTTAGCTTATGATTTGCGTTTTTTTAGTTTGCGATTTATTGCCGTTGATCAGCCAGCGAAAAAAATGTAATGTAACACGTCCGTCGTATTTTAAAGTTTTAATTTAAAAACGCCTACTTTGGTACTTTTTTCTTGCACAGGCTGCGGCAATGAATTCAGTGCCACTTTTAACGTCATTTACGTTTTTCAGTTTTCGTTGAGATTTCCCAATTCTAGTTTCGGTCTATTAACCGGCGATCAGCCAACGAAATCGATGTTGTTTGTCACGTTCCTGATACCTATATATATTTTAGTATCTAAGTTATTTTCGTTGACCGACCATCAAAATTAGTGACATTTCTTACGTCCTTTTTATTTTTGTTATTTTTTGTAGGTTTAAAACCACACTGACCAACTCGATGAGCTATATGCATATTCTACTTCCGAATTTGTCGTCACTAGATCCTGGGAACGGGGAGAGCCAGTGCCGTGCCGCAAACACGAAATTTACGCCTCACGATGATTCGTACTCGAACAATGGCGAGAAGCAGCGGTTATACAACGGCACAACCAGGCCGGCTACATTCCTTATAGTTGAAAGTTTTAGTCTGATAGTTTGCGTTTTCTCTAAGTGATTAACCAGTTTTAGTCTTATGGTTTACATTTTCTCTGAGTGATTAACCAGTTTTAGTGTGATGGTTTACGTTTTCTCTGGGTGATTAACCAATGAAATCGATGTCCCTAAGGCGTAGCTTAACCTAAGATTTCAGGGGGGCACAAGTAAGTGTAAAGTAATTCTTTTCTTCCCGGGTGGGCGGATTCTCGGATATAGTTCCTCCGAAAATGCTTCTGTTCAGTTGCCATTAGTGCCATAACTTACTTTTTGTTTTTCATGCCTGACAGATTCAGAATAGATAGGTGTGCGTTGATTCAACCTAGTGAGGATAAAAAAAAAATATGCCTTTCAAAGCACCTTACGCAGTTATGTGATGATGAAAACCATCAACACGTGAATGCACGCCATAGTTCATGGAATAACTTGGAAAGCTGCTTTAACAGTGTATACTATTGCGTAGCGTATACTTCCCATGGTTGTATGTGACATTTTTTCGCATTTAAAAGGCGAGCAACTTGTTATTAATTTTTTCAGTATGGGGCACGTACTCCCTTGTGCCCCCCGACGCTACGCTTGTGTCGGTGTAATTATTTATATCCCTGATATTTTTGAGTTTTGGCTTGAAATTTTCCGCCTAAGCTTTAGCCAATTGCGAGCAAACATTTTGGATGTAAAAGTTATTAAATTAGCCCCTGGGATACATGATCTTTCACCATTAACGTCTGTAAACATGTTCTCGTACCACAGTGGTAATTTCCTTTCTTTATTAAAAAATAACTATAGATGTACGTGATGAGAAAATACTTCTTTAATCAAAACAATTATACATATATATACACATTACTTGAAACATTTTGTTAAATCACATCAATCGTTCCTTACCCCGATTTTGGGAGAAGAGATATTTAAACTTGCACAAAAAGCATTTAAGTGATATTTAAACTTGTTAAAAAACCTGAGTAAGAAAGCTTTTGAGACCTTACATCAAATAACTTAAAAATTTTATTACAGATATTACACTTTCGAATTTCGTAAAAAAATAAAGAGAAACAATACTCCGGTTTCAATTTTTTTATTAAGTAGCAATTTCAAACGTTTCACTTTTTGACGGAATTTTACATAATGATTTCTTCAATGAAAAATTCGCTTCATATTTCCAAAGGTCTTATCTTTAACAGTCTGATTAGAAGAAACATTCTCATTAAATTTTGAGCACTTAATGATGAACGTCCACACTTTCATTTCCGGTAAAGAAAGGTCAGACACGCTGTAACTGCCGATCTCCTGATTTTCGAGAAGAACAATTATGTTTAAATCTGAATTCAAAAGGAAACCTATTCAGGCAGCAAATTTCATCTGTGTGACATTATTCTTTCAATATTCTTCAGTGTTTATTGTTTGCTGTTACAGGACATACTGGTTCGGCGATGAAAGTGGAAAATGAGAAATTTCGTCATTCGTGTCGCATTACAAAGGTGCTTTGATATTTTTGGCTATTTCATCATCTGATTTTGCTTGAGTTATCTTTAAAAATCCATCAGATGTGCTTAAATTTGTCCCCATTGCTTTCTTCTGGTTGCATTTGTGTTCCGGTGGAAAACTCGTAACGGCTGAAAACAGGCGTGACAGTGAATGAGCGATGGTAATAGTAGCTTACTGACACAGTCATGCCAGTGTTTTCGACACGTATAAAGATATCACACTGATGAAATATCTCTTCAGTTACAAAATACACTGCATCATGAAAATAAATAACAATTATCCACGACTGTTGCCTAAACACCCTCACATTAAAATTCATGCACATCGTAGGTGCACTATTGCAACACAGTTCTGCTCGAACTATCACAGCACAACTTATCCAAGTTGACACGCACTCTGGAGCGTTTGTAGACATGACTCAACTGTGCCCTAACGCTAAGAAACTCGCTCTTTTATACCCGATTTAGATGCCGGTTTTAATTTTACTTTGGGTTTAGTTTTAGTTTTACTTTGTGTTTAGTTTTTAGTTTTACTTTGTGTTCAGTTTTACTTTGTGTTTAGTTTTAGTTTTACTTTATGTTTAGTTTTAGTTTTACTTTGTGTTTAATTTTAGCTTTACTTTGTGTTTAGTTTTAGTTTTACTTTGTGTTTAGTTTTACTTTGTGTTTAGCTTAGTTTTACTTTGTGTTTAGTTTTAAATTTACTTTGTGTTTAGTTTTAGGTTTAATTTGTGTTTAGTTTTAGTTTTACTTTGTGTTTAGTTTTACTTTGTGTTTAGTTTTACTTTGCATGCATTTTTAGTTTTACTTTGCAGGCAATTTTGGTTTTACTTTGCATGCAATTTTAATTTTACTTTGCATGGAGTTCAGTTATACTTTGCGTGCAATTATAGGTTTACCTTGCGTTTAATTTTAGTTTTACCTTGTGCTTAGTTTTAATTTTACTTTGTGTTTACTTTTACAGTGTGTTCAGGTTGCCATCCTCCACTGATAATTTGTTGCTTATCGTCATTGATCAGTCAACGAAGTTGTCATTTTTACGTCGCTCGTAGTTTTTAGTTTGAGTTTGAGATTTTTTACCTGCATTTTTTTATTTTTCTCCATCGGTCAACTAGCGAAATCGATGTCATTTTCACGCCATTCTTTCTTCTGAGTTTTAGTTTCACATTTTTCACTTCTGAGTTGTTGTTTATCTCTCTTGGTTAGCACTGAAATCGATGTGTTCTTTTACTCACTTCACACATTTAAAATTTTATTTGCGTTTTTAGCTTATGATTTGCGTTTTTTTAGTTTGCGATTTACTGCCGCTGATTAGCCAGCGAAAAAAATGTAATGTAACACGTCCGTCGTATTTTAAAGTTTTAATTTAAAAACGCCTACTTTGGTACTTTTTTTCCTTGCACAGGCTGCGGCAATGAATTCAGGGCCACTTTTAACGTCATTTACGTTTTTCAGTTTTCGTTTGAGATTTCCCAATTCTAGTTTCGGTCTATTAACCGGCGATCAGCCAACGAAATCGATGTTGTTTGTCACGTTCCTGATACCTATATATAGTTTAGTATCTAAGTTATTTTCGTTGACCGACCATCAAAATTAGTGACATTTCTTACGTCCTTTTTATTTTTGTTATTTTTTGTAGGTTTAAAACCACACTGACCAACTCGATGAGCTATATGCATATTCTACTTCCGAATTTGTCGTCACTAGATCCTGGGAATGGGAAGAGCCAGTGCCGTGCCGCAAACACGAAATTTACGCCTCACGATGATTCGTACTCGAACAATGGTGAGAAGCAGCGGTTATACAACGGCACAACCAGGTCGGCTACATTCCTTATAGTTGAAAGTTTTAGTCTGATAGTTTACGTTTTCTCTAAGTGATTAACCAGTTTTAGTCTTATGGTTTACATTTTCTCTGAGTGATTAACCAGTTTTAGTGTGATGGTTTACGTTTCCTCTGAGTGATTAACCAATGAAATCGATGTCCCTAAGGCGTAGCTTAACCTAAGATTTCAGGGGGGCACAAGTAAGTGTAAAGTAATTCTTTTCTTCCCGGGTGGGCGGATTCTCGGATATAGTTCCTCCGAAAATGCTTCTGTTCAGTTGCCATTAGTGCCATAACTTACTTTTTGTTTTTCATGCCTAACAGATTCAGAATAGATAGGTGTGCGTTGATTCAACCTAGTGAGGATAAAAAAATATATATATATGCCTTTCAAAGCACCTTACGCAGTTATGTGATGATGAAAACCATCAACACGTGACTGCACGCCATAGTTCATGGAATAACTGTTGGAAAGCTGCTTTAACAGTGTATACTATTGCGTAGCGTATACTTCCCATGGTTGTATGTGACATTTTTTCGCATTTAAAAGGCGAACAACTTGTTATTAATTTTTCAGTATGGGGCACGTACTCCCTTGTGCCCCCCGACGCTACGCTTGTGTCGGTGTAATTATTTATATCCCTGATATTTTTGAGTTTTGGCTTGAAATTTTCCGCCTAAGCTTTAGCCAATTGCGAGCAAACATGTTGGATGTAAAAGTTATTAAATTAGCCCCTGGGATACATGATCTTTCACCATTAATGTCTGTAAACATGTTCTCGTACCACAGTGGTAATTTCCTTTCTTTATTAAAAAATAACTATAGATGTACGTGATGAGAAAATACTTCTTTAATGAAAACAATTATACATATATACACATTACTTGAAACATTTTGTTAAATCACATCAATCGTTCCTTACCCCGATTTTGGGAGAAGAGATATTTAAACTTGCACAAAAAGCATTTAAGTGATATTTAAACTTGTTAAAAAACCTGAGTAAGAAAGCTTTTGAGACCTTACATCAAGTAACTTAAAAATTTTATTACAGATATTACACTTTCGAATTTCGTAAAAAAATAAAGAGAAACAATACTCCGGTTTCAATTTTTTTTATTAAGTAGCAATTTCAAACATTTCACTTTTTGACGGAATTTTACATAAGGGTTTCTTCAATGAAAAATTCGCTTCATATTTCCAAAGGTCTTATCTTTAATAGTCTGATTAGAAGAAACATTCTCATTAAATTTTGAGCACTTAATGATGAACGTCCACACTTTCATTTCCGGTAAAGAAAGGTCAGACACGCTGTAACTGCCGATCTCCTGATTTTCGAGAAGAACAATTATGTTTAAATCTGAATTCAAAAGGAAACCTATTCAGGCAGCAAATTTCATCTGTGTGACATTATTCTTTCAATATTCTTCAGTGTTTATTGTTTGCTGTTACAGGACATACTGGTTCGGCGATGAAAGTGAAAAATGAGAAATTTCGTCATTTGTGTCGCATTATAAAGGTGCTTTGATATTTTCGGCTATTTCGTCATCTGGTTTTGCTTGAGTTATCTTTAAAAATCCATTAGATGTGCTTAAATTTGTCCTCATTGCTTTCTTCTGGCTGCACTTGTATTCCGGTGGAAAACTCGTAACGGCTGAAAACAGGCGTGACAGTGAGTGAGTGATGGTAATAGTAGCTTATGACACCGTCATGCCAGTGTTTTCGACACGTATAAAGATATCCCACTTATGAAGTATCTCTTCAATTACAAAATATGCTGCATTGTCAAAAGAAATAACAATTATCCATGACTGTTGCCTAAACACCCTCACAATATAATTCATGCACAGCGTAGGCGCACTATTGCAGCAGAACTGTGCTCGAACTATCACAGCACAACTTATCCAAGTTGATATGCACTCTGGAGCGTTTGTAGACATGATTTAACAGTGCCCTAATGATCATGATCATATGTAGAGGATTTTAGGAAGGGAGTGTTTGACCCCAGGTTGTAAACAACCCTTAGAAATAGGAAGCTAGGAGATTTTGGCTAGAGTGCCCGATAGGAAAGTGACACGAAAGCGAAGTAGAGAAAGGGGAAGGAAGACGCCCTTATTTATTACCGGGGGACCAGTACCCGGGGTCCGACGGCTTAACGTGCCCATCCGACGCACGGCGGATATTTAGTGGAACGAGCGTTCGTACTGCTGGGATTGAACCTGAGGTCCTTTCCGCGGCAGTCACGAACGTTGCCTACTAGGCCACCCGCGGCCCCCAGTGCCCTAATGCTAAGGAACTCGCTCTTTTATACTCGATTTAGATGCCGTTTTTAATTTTGCTTTGTGTTTAATTTTAGTTTTACTTTGTGTTTGATTTTGCTTTGTGTTCAGTTTTAGTTTTACTTTGTGTTCAGTTTTTAGTTTTACTTTGTGTTTGATTTTTTGTTTTACTTTAAATTTAGTTTTACATTGTTTTCAGTTTGCCATTCTTTACTGATAGTTTGTGATTTATCGCTTTTATGAATCAACGAAGTTGATGTCATTTTTATGTCCTTCGAAATTTTTAGTTTTAGTTTTGAGATTTTTTACTTTCAATTTGTGATTTATCTCCGTTGATCAACCAGCGAAACGTATGCTATTTTTCACGTCAAACGTTCTTCTGAGTTTTAATTTCTTATTTTTTACTTTTTAGGTTGTGTTGATCTCCGTTGATTAGCACTGAAATCGATGTCTTTTTTTCCCCCTCACAGTTTTGAGCTTTAGTTTGAGATTTTTTTTGTTTGTGATTTATTGCCGTTGATCATGCCAGCGAAATCGATATCATTTAACATGTCCGTCGTATTTGTTGTTCTGCAGTTAAACTGGTCCTAAGAAAAGAGAGAGCCAGTGCCGTAAGACAAACACAACGTCTATGCCTCACCGGAATTCGAACCCGGACCCTTCACGGACGAATAGTAATAAGCCAGCGCTTAGACCACTGCGCCAGCAGGGCGGGCGTCTTTTAGGTTAATAAAACATGTGCTAGTGTATAGCTTAAGGCTTAAATCACTGATATTTACATTTTTTTTTTAAAGGTTCGAAATAACTTATGACGTAAACGCAATCCTCTTTCAACTCTCGTTCTTCTTTTTTAAAGGGAATACTGTATTTTACTTTATGAAAAAAATTATGAAAAAGTTGCGCCAAAGACCTGAATTAATTGCCGTCAGAACATAATGGAAGATTTCACAGCATTTCTTTCGGACAACTTGTCTGTTATACTGTAATTTCATATATATTTTTTTCTCGACCCCCTTGAGCATGTCTCTATAGTCTGACTATTAATTCGTGCATATGCGTTAATGTAAAGTTCAATGAATAAATAACTTTTTGTAAAAGAAAAGTTGAAAGATTTCCCGAAATGTATCGCCCAAAACCAGTTTCTTATCACCCCAACTTATTTTATTCTTGAAACGGAATGCTTTATTCCATGAAGAAACTATAATGAATTCAGCTCTTCTTCTAGCTAAGTATAATTATAATGAATAAAGCTTTCAACTAAGCTAAGTATAATGCTTCTGCTACTGAATTATATGCTTGTACTAAGCTTCTAATAGTGAATTCAAATGGTTGTTGTTGCTAGTTAATTAAGATCATGAATAAAGTCTCCTGCTAGTCGTGTAGTAATCGTATTGAACAAACTTATAACTGGTAGTAATGTTGTAGCAGTAATTAGGATGAATAAAGTCTTAACGCTGGTTGTTAATAGTAATAAACTAATGACATAAACCTAACAGCCAGAGATCTGACAAAAACTATGAATTGAGAAAGACGTACTTACGAAAAGCTCTTTTATTATGTAACTCTTGATCATCCAACGCACACACACAACTCGTTTCACAATAATGAAGAATCAAACTAATCACATAGAACGAAGCTCTCAATACAACAACAACAACAAACTCTCTCCTTCACATAAACCAACGCTCTCCGTACAACAACAAACGCTCTCCGTACAACAACAACGCTCTCCCAGATATCGCTAAACGCGCCTATTTATACTGGCTACCACCACGTCATGACTTACACTCATTGCCAGATCTCATTCAGCGGGTGAAATAACATCTCGTTCAGTAAGAAGATAATTTACATAGAAAAATAAAATAACCAGAGATAGTAAAAATCAAAAGGAAAGTGAATATAGAGTATACGTTACAAAACTGATCGCATGTGAATTACCTTGTCTAAATCTCGTATAGTCAAAACTAACGGGGAGTGTTTTTTAATTTTTTTACGTAGTACCTGCCTCTTACCATTTAAGCCAATTTTCTTTGTGGAAGGAATTGATAGCATACAGCAAAGTGTCATTTTAATGGCATCTACAAAGTGCCATTTTAATGGCATCTACTTGATTAAGGTGAAGGAATTACTTGGATTAAAATGTGTGAAATGCATATGCGAAACTAAATTACTTTCTCGGAAAGCAAGTCAGACGATTCAGCTAACGTACTTTGTCGGAAAACTCTGCTTTCAGCAAAAAAAGATACCTTCCTTTGCATAACCATGGACGAAAATACGACATCCGGTCTGACTCTTCGGCGCCTCAAGGTCGAATGATAGCTTTGTCACCAAGTTTCAATGTCTAGACATGCCGTCGGCATTTCTGTCGATTCCAGTCAAGGTAGTTAGAATTCTAACTACCTTAGATTCCAGTTTCCTATTAACCGAAGCACGTACTATTTCTTCATACGTAATCGTTCATAACTATTTCTGATTGTAAAATGTTTCTGACTTGTGGATTTTCAGTTGGTGTTTAAAAACGTTCTTTGGCCCAATCAAATCTGTATTAAGTAAACTCTTGTTTTCTTTGTTTTTCTTATCTCCCACTAAAGCGGAATATTTTGCCTGTATAAGTGAAACGTAGTTTGGGTCAGGGTCAGTCATGGAGGTTCAGTCTTGTTACCTTTTCCTAGAAGTGCGCTTTGTGACTTCGTAGCCTGGTTTTTCGTTGAATGCACTGGCTCTCTTCAATCTACCACTTTTATTTCTCTGACCTGTCTACCCTCTGTAGTATCTGAACCTCTAGGTTCAATCTAATCAGTTGCGTACCGTAAAATCTCGAGGCCCCACGTAAAAGTATCTTCGAGGCCCTTTAACGAAAATCCATTAGCTTTCAATTGCTGAAATTTTTAAATTCCATATTGTTAACTAAGTTTCTTATGGGCGTTTAAACAAATAAAAGTTTTTGAAACCTACGGATTTTTTTTTTTTTCGTAAAACAAAAATCATTGCACTTTATTGCGTGTAAAACATATGTGCATATTGTAATTAAAATGACTGTCCTATTTATACCAATACAAAGTACTACAAAACAAATGTACTACTTATGTCAAAGTTAATCACATCATGCAATTTGTATTCTTTTAGAGAACTAAGGCCATTCTGTGAAATACCTCATGATCACACATACATAATAAAATACGTCATAATGTCATGATCATATGTAGAGGATTTTAGGAAAAGAGTGTCTGACCCCAGGTCTTAAACAACCCTTAGAAATAGGAAGCTAGGAGATTTGGGCTAGAGTGCCCGATTGGAAAGTGACACGGAAGCGAAGTAGAGAAAGGGGAGGAAGACGCCCTTATTTATTACCCGGGGTCCGACGGCTTAACGTGCCCATCCGACGCACGGCGGATATTTAGTGGATCGAGCGTTCGTACCTGCCTGGGATCGAACCTGAGGTCCTTTCCGTGGCAGTCACGAACGTTGCCCACTAGGCCACCCGCGGCCCCACGTGACAATGTCTAATGAGCTTTTCCGATTTATACGCAAATTTTGAAAATAGTAACAATTAAGACTGGTGGCACAAAAAAAGAGCAAAACTAGTTAGGTTATTTAATTAAACGCATTTAGCATAATGCCCCAACGTGTTGCTCATAGTAACAAAAAAAAAAAAATTCTCTTGATTTTGTTATAAAAAAAATTATACAGGTCTCCGTTTCTTTGTCCCCATGAAGAACACCGCTTAGTTAATTACATTCTGAAGGATGCGTAGTTGTGTGCAAATAGTTGTAATACATAACACCCTGTCTCATTGATACAAAAATTTCATTCCCTGAACTGATATTTCTTTCACGTTCTCTTGTTAATATGCATGTACATAGCTGTGAAAAGATGCGACAGGTCCTCTGGAATAGCTGCTTTTCCTTCATCCACTCTTTATAAATTAAACCCGCGAAAATCATTTCTAAATGTTTAACTTATTTATTGAAAAAAAAAAAAAAAACGCTAAAAATTGCTTTTCTTTATAATACTTCATTCAAAGTTGCCATAAAAAAATTCCTGGCTATTTCTTTAACCAGCTTCATATGAAGTTTCCAAAAATGTTTTCTGAAATCTTTTTGTTCAGGCTAGAGGCCCTCTTAGCCGTGAGCCCCCCCCCCCCGGCTTAGAGTGCCTCTCTAGCCGTGGGGGCTCACAACTAAGCCCCCCTCCTCTCGCGATGCGGGGTTGCGGGGGGGGGGCTATCAGTACGCCCCTGAATCTAATGTAACTTTGTTTCTGATATGCAGCACAAAAGTCTCATGGGGCATAGGTAGCTGCGTCTAAACCTTCTCTGTGGTACAAACCCTACCAGAAATTGTTGTAGGATGTCTGCGTGGTGGGTAGTTAGTTGCTTGCAGTGACATACTAAAACAGAGTTTGTAACCCCTTTACCGGATGCACTAATCATCTGCAAAAGTACGCTGTAGTTGGCGCAGCACTGGCTTATGACCATTCGTTCGAGAAAGATCCGGGTTCGAATCCCGGTGAGGCACGGATGTTGTGTTTGTCGTACGGCACTAGCTCTCTCCCTTCCCTGGAGTCAGTGGCCCTAAATTAGGGACGGGCGACTGCTTATAGCCCATCGTGTTGATCAGGGTGGTCGTTAAACCTTAAATAAATAAATGAAAAAAAGTATAGGCTTTAATGCGCGTGGGCGTTACTCCTGTTAATTCCTTTTATAAGGCAATTACTCTACTGGATTTCTGTAGCGTTTAAAATTAGTGCAGATCCCCCCCCTACCACCAAGTCAGTTTTAAAGCCAAATCTCGGGTTTGATTAGAAAAGGTACTTCCACCTTACTCTGCTATTTCTTCAGATAAAAAGTTTTCATACATATTTCCTTTTTCCAGTGTGGCGTTACATAATAGCGTTTATTAAACGTGAAGTTTTCTGTTATTCACATAACAACTTCGTTGCATTGAAATGTGAACATCCCGTGTTCAATTAATATAAGGACACCAATTAGTTTTTCGATTAGTAATTATTTTGTTTGCTCTGGCTGGATAGGCACAAATTCTGTTAAATTTGAAGAAAGCTGCCACCCGATTGATCTAAGAACTGGCTTCTGACCATTCGTCCGTGCTGGGTTCGGGTTCGCATCCCGGTGAGGCATGGATGTTGTGTTTGTCTCACGACACTGGCTCTCTCGCTTCCCTGGAACCAGTGGCCCTAAATTAGGGATGGGCGACTGCTTATAGCGCATCTAGTTTCTCTCGGGGGTCGTTAAACCCCCAAACAAACGAAAACGAAAGTTTTTGTGTTCTTGTTCCTCTCAACCAACATATGTCTTCGTCTACGAGTCCACGGCCGTAGCTACCGGGAAGGCTAGAATGGTCATTCCAGGGGCGTAAATCCATGCTCTGTGGGATGTAAAAAAGAGAAATCGTAACTGAAAAAGAAAGTTACACACTTCGGTATTTTCTTTTTAAATACTTTGGTTAGCCTCATACAGTATTCCCATGCAGTTAACTAGGATACAGGGTGACATACACTATATGAGGTGTGAATCTCATATCCATGAAGGGAATTTTCCAAAACAGCGAATGGAGGCATAGAAAACAATATACTGGTATATCTAGCCTTATAACGTAATTGTCTTTTCCGTGAGAGATATTAGTTTTACGTTATGTCTAAACCATTAGATAAGAATACGATGCAATAGCTCCTAATTAAACTTTTACAGCCAGACGAATAATAAACAGAAGTCAACTTACGGGAATGCTTTCTTTATTCCAACACTATTTCAGTTGAACATCACACATGGTGCTAAAATTGTTGATGTAACATTTTATTTTTACAATCGACGTTTACCATACACATCCACCACAACAGCAACTGCTATCTCGTTCTTTTATCTATCGTTCTATCTCATACATTCATACGTCACGTTCACTCTGACCTCAATTGTTGCCAACCTCATTCTCGTTCGAGGGAAAAAAATATAACGTTAAATTTGGAAGTATAACTGAGAACAAACTCAAATTTACTTAGGAAAAGGAACTAAAAATGAAAGTTATATTAGAATATACGTCCCAACCTCCATGAGCATGTCGCTTTACTGAAGAACTAATTAGGAACATGTCATATTTCTGAACATGTCGCTTTACTGAAGAACTAATTAGGAACATGTTATTTCTGAACATGTCGCTTTACTGAAGAACTAATTAGGAACATGTCATATTTCTGAACATGTCGCTTTACTGAAGAACTAATTAGTCATCTATGGTCTGTCGCAGAAAGTTCTCTGAGCGTTTAACCTAGAACGGAATTTTCTTTCTTTTGTTACGTTCACTATCCGATACTCATTCGTTCTGCGCTGGTCTGATTTTCGTTCTGCATTTCTGTGGAGTGTTGTGTTGTGTTGTCGGCGTTCACATGATGCTTACGCCTTACTTGGTATTTACAACCTGTGGTTCTTGGGTATTTACCTAGTTTTTACAATTTTAATAAAATTATGTTAAAAACCTGAAATGCGATCTTTGAACGATCATAATATGCACTTTCCTAAAACGGTGGTGTGTGAGAAATGACCATGATCATTTGTAAAGGATTTTAGGAAGGGAGTGTCTGACCCCAGGTCTTAAACAACCCTTAGAAATAGGAAGCTAGGAGATTTGGGCTAGAGTGCCCGATAGGAAAGTGACACGGAAGCGAAGTAGAAAGGGGAGGAAAACGCCTTTATTTATTATCGGGGGCCAGTACCCGGGGTCCGACGGCTTAACGTGCCCATCCGACGTACGGCGGATGTTTAGTGGATCGAGCGTTCGTACCTGCTTTTGATCGAACCTTGGGTCCTTTCCGCGGCAGTCACGAACGTTGCCCACTAGACTAGACGCGGCCTGTGTGTGTGCGAAAGTAAAAGCCACGTGTTATTTGAGTGGAACTCGAAGGGGCGTAATTTTGAATTCGAAGTGGGCGAAATTTTGAACTCCAAGAGGGCGTAATTTTGAACTCGAAGGGGCGTAATTTTGAACTCGAAGGGGCGTAATTTCAAATCTCGCCCTCCCAGATAAGAAAAGCTTGCCTCAGTCCTGGTGTAGCTTATAATATTATCATTCAGAAAGGACATTTTGTTTTGTCTGTGCTGAGTCAAATGTTTGCCTGAAAATTAATAAGAACATGGGGCTGCATTCCCCACTATTTCAACGCATCTTTACAACACCCTTAGAAACATTTTTCGAATAATCATGCTTTTTGCGTGTTCATTTCCTTTATCATCAAGACTTCTCATGAGTTCCCCTCTCCGCAACAGTTTTCTTCATATTACTTCCGATCATGAGCGCCAATAGTTTAGTGTTCAGGAGGGGGCAAACAGAAATTTTAACAACGAATAACATATACAAACGCAATAAGCAAATTTCTACTATGTTTCTTTTTGTCTAACCGTGTTCACCACACTCTCAATACATAAATTTAACTGGAAACCAGAAGACACCCAAAAACTACGTAAAAAAGGATGGATAAATGAAATTTGATATTAGTTAAGACAATAAGGAAATTTCTTTGTCGTACTTTTTAATTCGTTCAGTAGTCACTTGCGTCGCACGTGTCATGAAACCTCAGAGATCACTCAGTTGCTCATCAAGAATTAAACAAAACTCTTCAAGGCGAAATTCTAGTAAAACTTCGAGAGATCTTTGTCCAGCAGTGAATAGCAGCTGCAGAGAGTGATATATTTTTTATTTCATCGCCTTTCATACTTTTTCACACTGTACGCATGTACCCTGTCCTCCAATGTGCAATGGGGAATTTCGGTAGCATTTTATGCTGCAAATTTCTGCCTTTTCTATTAGAAATTCCAACGTTTCCCTATACTTACTGCATATACACATATCCGGGTGTTCTACGGAAAAAAAATAGCAATGAAAATGAGTGTAATCGCAAAAATCTCTTCAAGAGCAGAAAGGAAATGATCTGATATCCGTAGATGAGAAATGTCCCCTTGTGCCTTCCTATACGGATACCCATGCTTCCAATGCAATAATAATAGCAATATATGCATTTTTATGTAAACAGGGATCAAGTATTTTTATGATACAAACAAAAGGCGTACTGAAGGCTTTTCTAAAAGCTTGATGTCTCTAGAAAAGTATTTCTTCTAAACACATGTTTTTGATGCTAAGCACTTTTCTCGACAGCAGCAAAGTAAATCTCAAGTATAAAAAAAAATTGATGTAACGAAAATGGGTAATGGAAGTAGTCCAAACCATTGTTGAAATCTGATTTTTGAATGTTGTCTAATGAACGGACGCAACAATAGTTACCTCATTGTTACCCAACAACTATAATTTACTAAACTATCGCCGAACATTATTTCATCACGTTTAAAATAAACGTGACAACGTCTCATTGCAATCTACGTAAATTACGAGAATCTCATGCTAAATCTGATAAAAGCTATTAAAAAAATGCATTTTTTGATGCTATAAAAACGGTGCGTCGTAGCGAAATTTGGCTTCCTCTCATACACCCTTTCCTCCCTCCCAAAGGAGGTGGGGGTTGCCTGCTATTAACAAGAGTTTTAAAATGATGTATACACGATGCAATATAACCTGTAGATATCCTGAACCAAGAGTTACCAATCCCTCTCACTAACACATTTGCGATTCGGTTTTTTTAATAGCTTGAGGCCAGAATTTTGCTTGCGCATGCGCAGATGGACTTTCGTAGTCATATCGCATTTCGTCGGTGTCTCAGTCGTTTCTTACGTTCGCCTAAATCTGAATAATAATACAAAAATAAATATCGTTTTTGAAACACTAAACAGTCGAAATACTTGTCTGGGCCAAAATTTAGTAAATACATATTTACTTTAATGATTCACATATCTTCTTTCATTGGGTTTACTACCATAACATTCATTAATCCACCTACCTACCTAAGTGCTGCACAATGTCAGGAATTGGTAAACCTTATTGTTTGTTGTTATGATTTAATTCCACTTAGTATGTACACTGAAGTGCCAGAAAAACTGGTACATTAGTCGAATACTTGGTAGGTCCCCCACGGGAGCGCAGGACTGCAGAAATACTACGGGGCATGGACTCCACTAGGTTCTGGAAATATTCTGTAGGCAATGCACACCATACTTCCCGCATAGCGTTCCACAATTCGGGTGTATTCCGAGGTCTCGGATTCCTGTGTTCGATAGCGCGTTGCATGGCATCCCAAATGTGTTCTATCACATTCAGATCTGAGGACTTAGGTGGGAATGGCAACACCCCAAACTCAGATGAATGCTCCTCTAACCATAATGTGGCGTCCCGACACTTGTGTTGTCCTGTTGGAACAGGCCCAACCCATCAGCATGAATGCAGGACAGGAACGGGTGTACCTCGTTAGAAAGGATGCGCACATATAGCGTTGGCCGGTCACAGACGTTTGTAGACGTACCAGGGGTCCCAGTGAAGTACAGCTAAACACACCCCATACCATTACGGACCCCCTACCAGCCGGTACAGTTCCCTGTTCACAGGGGGATCCATGGCTTCATGGGGTTTGCGCCACACACGAATCCTTCCATCTGCCCGCTACAGTTGCAAACGCGACTCGTCAGACAAGGCTACTCGTTTCCCGCCATCAAGTGTCCAGTGGCGGTGTTGCTGTGTCCAAGTGAGGCGCATAGCTCTGTGTCGTGCACCCATCAAGGGAACTCGAGTTGGGCGTCGGCTCCCAAAGCCCATATCGTGCAGGGTACGTAGCACAGTCCGGAAGCTGATGCTTGTTGAGGCTACAGCATTGAATTCCGATGATACCTGCGAGAGTGTTGCACGCCTATCGCGTGAAACGATTCTTGACAGCCGACGATGGTCACGTTCACTCAATGTCTTTTTACGGCCACACTGGTATCGTACGTTGGAGGTTTTGCCGGAATTCTTGTAGTCACGGTACACCCTTGCAATGGTCGTCCATGAAAATCCAAACTTCGTTTCTACCTCCGAAATACTATGGCCCATCTCACGAGCGCCAACTATGACACCGCGTTGAAAATCGCTTAAATCGTTATTACTTGTCATTCTCATGCCGAAAACAGCTCTGACAGCTGGGAAGGATGTCTATCGCTTTATATACGCACTGGCGGACGGAACCGAGTACGCGCATAGGTGACGTTGCTATGTATTTTGCATAAGCTCGTCTGTACCAGTTTTTCTGGCACTTCAGTGTATACCGGACTGTGGCTCGGTGTGGTCAAGAGTGACGCGAATAAATGCGATATGTTGTACGTAAATAAGTGTACTCTCGAATCACTCATTTTATTTTACACTCACAAATACTTTGGCATGGAAAAGATGCATAGCATAAATTATCTACAAAGTTTATCAGGGTACTCCCTGGGGTTTTTTCCGGGGGGGGG
Source organism: Macrothele yani (assembly GCA_039090855.1). Classification (NCBI taxonomy): domain Eukaryota; kingdom Metazoa; phylum Arthropoda; class Arachnida; order Araneae; family Macrothelidae; genus Macrothele; species Macrothele yani. The sequence goes on along the minus strand of CM077010.1, from coordinate 150,525,956 downwards.
GGGGTATTTTTTCTAGTTATCTCTGCCGATTTGGCTGTTCGCCTCGCTCGACATTTATGCCAGTAGTCCGTTTCTGTTCTATAAAGTACAGGAGAATGTTCCTTGTTATCTGAAAAACATTTCATTCGAGCAAATCAGCCAGTCCCAAAAATTTGGAGCATCTGGTTTTATTTGTCTGGACATGCAATCCAGTGGTGTGTTCATTTTTTGCTCTCTGTAGACGTGCACATAAATTTTTTTCGGGGCGATGGTGTGTGTGTGTGTGTTGGGGGGGGGGGTTACAATTTTTTTTATGCAATTAAATGTGTTATAAGTGCATTTTACTGACAATATATTTTGAAATGAGCGCATTTACTTAATATATTTGTGTTATGAGTGCATTTACTGACAACACGTTTTTGAAATATTGAAAGGTTCCAATTTTGGGGAGGAGAAGTTAACCTCCCGGCACGCCACTGGTCTGAATAATGTTATCCAAACAGAATTTTGCAGAAGCATGTTAACAGTCGTATCTTGAATAATCTTTAATCTTTAAAAGACTCTTATGTACTCTCTAAATACACGCGTATGTAGACATGCATTACAAAGAAAATAGGTAAGAAATATGCAACCGAATTCCTGGATGTAATAAGCGTTCTTTTGAAACTTTTGTGTAGTGAATGCGTTTACGAGTTAATTGCAGAGAGTATTCACAAGCCATGAAATTTTCGTCCTCAGTTGTTTCATGTTAGGCATCTCCACGCAGATTGCAAGAGAAATGCTGTGGAACAACTGTTCCATCGGCCTTCGCTATTGGTTGCTTCTCAGCTGTTGAAGAGAAGGACGATAAGAAGTTTATGCGTGACTCAGAGGCTGGCGACACCGTTTATGCCGTTACCCGAATGCAACGGGAAGTTCGGTTTTGCCTGTTGCTGAGGGCGTTCGTCGAAGTTGTGATGATCTGTCGGTTTCTACCACTCGTGAAGTTTTTCCTAAACATTTTTGGGGTCACGTTAATTTCTTTTTCTGTTGCAGAGATATTTGGCTTGCATCTATTCTAAATTGTTACCGTTTCTTCCAGGCGCGACGCTACAGAAGGTGAGCTGGAGTGGCCCTCAGCTCACCCGACTTTTCTTTGAACCCACTCTTTAGCAGCCCCCCCAGATTTAAGCAGTTAGAACATATGGCGGGTGCAACTATCTACGATTTTAGGGAAATTGGATAAACGTGAGTAAATTTCTCGATTTCGCAGAAATTCTGTTATATAAGATGATTTTTTGTTAAATTTAGCGTTAGTATTTCTGGAAAAGGGAGCGAGTCCTCAGAGCGAATGTCTAAGAGAGTAGTAGAAAAACACAATGTTTTGTAATTACAGTTTAAAAGATGAGAGGGAGAGATTCCTTGTCAGGTTACAAACTAAAGATCATAAACAGTCTTATGACAGAAAAAAAAAAAAAAAAAAGAAAAGAAACAAACGACGTGGTTGAGCTAAAATTGCGAAGAACGAAGAAATAGTAACCTGTTAAAGGATATGGCGATTCGTATAAATGATTCCCATACTACGTACACTGAATAAATACTACGAACAGTATGCACCTGAAATTTTTTTTTTTTTATTAGGGATAACATTTACTGCTAGAATAAATAAGCAATTGAATATTTTATTTTAAGATCTACTATAGTTTCTCTGAGCGCTTGGTTTGTCTTCATCAGGGCAAATGGCATTTTAAGTGCTCGGTAGAAATTAACAGAATAAAGCAGGACAAATGGTATTTGAAGTGCTTGGCAGAAATTAACAGAATAAATCAGGACAAATGGCATTTGCCATTTGTCCTGATTTATCTGTCTCAACATCATCAGTATTGTAGTTATGAAATATTGTTGCGAAAATAATATGGCCCAAGCTGTGTTTGGGGGACGCTTTTTAAGAGTGCCGAGTTAACTCAAGGAAACGTATCCTGTGAACAAAGTCCCCAATTTTCACCCCTTCATCCAGACAAAAACTCTGTCCCTAGACGACACGTGATGTGGCCAGACGCTAATAAACCAATTCTCAAGTGGTTTGTTTTGACGGGTCAGAGAAGCCAGGGTGAGAACAGAGAAGAAGAGGAGTCAGTTGCTGGGTGCCGTCGAATAGACAAGGCGTCCAAGAAAAGAGAGGGAGCTTGCTGATCCTCGATTATTGAAACCACTCGGGCGAAAGTTGGTTTCCCTACATAACAGAGAAAACATGCCGAGTCTGGCCTTATAGTCGCATTGAGCTGATGGTGACCAAAAATTAAAGAAACAAAATAGAAGGACCACGGGAGGCTCAGATATCAGAAAGGGGGTTTTTTTTTTTTTGCCTATACGAATCTTTGAGACAGCACCCATGGAAAGCATACGGACCACTACCGCTGTGGCCTTCCAACGTCTTCGCCGGCGCTCCAGAAATATCAACAAGTGACCTGGCTGGACATCTCTACTGTGGAGAAATGAGCAACCAAGGCAGAAGGATTCACCCCCACCCCCTCGGACTTTGCCAAGAGAGTAGCTGTTAACTGACCTCAGCCAACACCTCCTGGGTGTTTTGCCTCAGCGTGGCTGCTCGATTTCAGCTGATTCCGTCCCGCTAGTGCTTCGGAAACCGACGCATCATTCACGGGGCGGCTTCCTTTCTCCCCACCCCTCGACCGAGGAGAGGTGTTGAGACTGAGAGATCTGATCACGGTGAAGTATCTGCGGTAATGACAACGTGCAGGTCAGCTTATTGCTGATTATCATCACTAGTGTGCTCACAGTGTTGTGTTTTCACCTGGGCGAGAGGCGAAAAAGAGTGCCATTAAATACCTGCTCTCCCCAGGATAAATGCCGAAGAATAACGATGGATTAAAAACTCCAAGAATCCAAGTGAGTAAGTCCTGTTTGTCATTTTGAACTTTCCAGAATGCAGGGGATAAAGTTCAGGAACTCTAATTTGCATGAATTAACGTTTGGTTGATGAGTCCGACTAGGAATGTTAAATAGCAAAAAATCCAGCCCAACGTTACTTAAATTTACATCCCAGCACAAAATGTCATAGCTTATCTTAATTATTTTACCATCTACCAATCAGTTTATGTTGATAATTACCTGCATTAAAAGTCTGTGCTTGTCTTAAACGCTATCAATTTTCTTTGGACTGGCCTAAGTAATTTATTCAGTCCTCTCACCTGCAGTATTCATAAAAGAACCCGAAGTGCAACCAATTCGCAGCCCCGGTCGTAACAATGTTATAAACATTTTTTTCAATGTACCAATGTTATATACTTTATGAAACACGTGTTAAAGTTATGAACAATGGAACACGTGTTAATGCTATTCAATGGAACACGTGTTAATGTTATTCACAATGGAAGACGTGTTAATGTCATCAATGTTAAATACAATGCGTTAATTTTATTGTTATATTTATTATTACGAACAAATTATATGTGCATCAATTACAGATTACTTACCGATTAAATTTAATTTAATGTGCCAATGCTATAACTATGGGAACTTTGTTCTACAGTGATCGCATATGGACAAAAATGTGCCCCTTATATGTACTGGCATATAATAAGCACGGCGTTGTGATTCACCTTTATCCCGTCACTGGAATGGTGGGGGAGTAAAGGTGCCGCTTGTGAAAGAAATTAGAAACCACATATCTTCGTTTACACATACCTTAATTTATGTCTTGCGTGGTTATGAGGAAAACAAACAGGAATCTTATGTGGAAGTAATCAAAATGGTTTAATACGTGAGAATTAGGAACATTCAGTTACCACGTGAGGGTGCAGACGTTAACAATACCTTACACATAAAATTTATTATTATTATTATTTTGCTCTATAACGTCCCCGCTCCTTTCTTCATACATATATATAAATATAAGTGCAATGCTTAGTGGTTTATTTTACTTTTAGTCCCTTTGCTCCTATGCTTTACTTAAATGTTTTACCTAGCTAACTGGGTTCCCATTGTTTGATCATGACCATCACTCACGCCACGTGCTCTAAGTAGGTTTATGAATAAATTTAAGCAAGTACATGCAATAACAGGGAAAAGAAAAATTAGCTTATCTGGAATTTCCATGAGGCTGGAGTCTCTCATCGGTGTCCGCTCATATCCGTATATATCGCTCACCAGCTTCAGGCCCAAAAAACAAGGGTCTCTCAAAAACCTCCGTACTCAACTCTCACCAGTCACTCACTCTCCCTCGAACTCAACTGCGTCCTGTCGTTTTGACCCGTCTAACCCCTTCTGTGTCTAGAACTCAGCTCCTCTCACCTCTTTGGCTCTCACCTTGTCCGCGGATGCCAAGGTCACTTGACCTTCTGGAGGGTTCATCTAATCCCCAAGGTGAAGGTCACGTCGCTCCCTTCTTGGGAACTGACCGCATCGACCCTTGCTATCCCCCTATATCCCCTGGGGCCATCTAAGCACGTGCATGTTGGACTAAATTTATTTCAAATAATTTTATTTCCAACATTCCTCCCTTACTAGATGTAATCTTTATGGGGGGCCAAAAAGAATGCGGGGGGAAGATACACGCACTGATTGACTACTCCATCTTTTTCCTCATGTGCACCTATACATACATATAGCAATGAAATTATATAAAATCTTCATAATCACACATATACACAATACACTTTTCAAACACAAAAATTAATTAACTGTTACGGTCCTGCACCCACAATACATATCTAAAAAAAATATCAATTCAGTGATACTGCTGGCATCTGAAGCTTACATGCACGTGTCGTTTAGTAAACTTTGAGCTGTTGCTGACCAAGTATCAGTAACACATTTAACTGCCAAACGCTTTTCCGTTTGTTTGTTTTTATATTCATTTTTTTTTTGTTATTGTCCACGTCCATCGATTCTTGAGTTTTATTGTTTGACTTAAATTTTTTTTCTTTGGTGGAAAGTAAGACAAGGTGAAATTGCTCGATTTACGTTCAGTTCTGCGATTCACACACAATTCACACACAAAAAGTTGTCAGACATCAAACAAATATCAGTGGCAGTTCGCAATATTTGGAGAACATTGTCACCTGAGTTGTGCTTTTTATATGCTGGTAATGAAATTAGCTGTAGAACACTTAGCTCTGTACGTATATGTTTATCTAGGTATTATTCGTCCACAGTCACCTATATCATGGGTTATTCACCAAGGTCTCTTTGACCCTGGAACACAGTAACAGCAAAATCATTTCACCTGTGTTTTATTCATCTCGGCATGCGCCCTCATGGACACCGTCCTTTGTGCTTTTAAACACCACACCGCTCATCGGCCATACCGTTTTCACCACACCGTTCATCGGCCATACCGTTTTCACTACCTGTTGACCACACAGCACGACAAAGTCTTCGCTGTCAATGTAGCACTTTATTTAGTCTGTAGGTCATCCACATGAAAAAATGCGTTGCATTCACAGTAATTACGACCGTCCTTGAATACCCCAGCACGCTTACATTACGCATGCCACGTGCGATCCGTTCATTATTTTCAAAAGCTTGCATCATTACTTGAATATCCTCCTGTTGTTTGAGTTTGGGAAAAGAAAACGGTGTTTCAATCACAGCTGCACTCTAGTTCCCGTATGAAGCGTAGTTCTTTTGTTCACCAACGCATGGTTCTTTTTGTTCACCAACACGTGGTTCTTTTTGTTCACCAACACATGGTTCTTTTCGTTCACCAACACGTGGTTCTTTTTGTTCACCAACACTTGGTTCTTTTTGTTCACCACCACATGGAACACACTGACTTCACTCACACTTTGATTTTTTTTTTATATAACCTTCTCTCTTCCCCTGATTAAGCACTGTACCGCTCTGTCATTACCCAGACTAGACGCGGCAGTGTGATCCGTCAATCGAAACAAAGTCAACTACCCAGTGGTTTAATTTTCATTTACCTTTATCTACATTCATTATTATTATTATTATCATTTTTTTCCAGAATAGTCGTATATCTAATATCTTAGACTTACACTATTATTTCCTTCCCAAGCAAAGATACACCCGCTCAACCCAATTAATCATTACCTTCACGCTTCACCTAAACATTATTAACATTAATATTTAAAATTACACTTGCCAATATCACTGCTAAATTTTTATTTGACGAATTTTTCGTGCATACACCTCCACAAGAGATAACCGTGTGTTCCTGGGTGGAATATTCTGATGTAACATAACGTTAGTTAACCACTTAAGAAATTTCCTTCTTTTTTTTCTTTTTTTGTTTTTGTTTTACCTTTCTATGTACTAAACACACACAGACTTGAAACATACTTGCAATACGGAATGGGAAAATAATACCCGAACTCGAAAAAATTTTATACATATATACCTCACACAAAATACTGCTGAATTTTCCCCCTTTTGCTTTAAAATTAAGAGATATATGCTAATCAAATGTTAAAAAAAAAAAAATTCCGCCTCATCTAATAACTTCCGTTCAAAATTCTGCCTTCTATTGCAATAATGAATTACTAAATTTATCAAATAAATTTAATAAAGATCCGAGTTAGATTTGCTACTGGAATTGGGGGCTGGCTGGCTGGGAGGGGGGGGGTAAATGAAATAACTGCAGCTCTTTTATTGCTTTGCACCTTTCTGTCTCGAACAAGATTTGCTTGGCTGCTTTAACTTAAAAGGATCTTTATCGTCCTGTACTCCTAATAACTGTGAAAGATCAAATGGCGATTCTGCAGTTTGTTCTTCACATTTTTCGTTAAGTGGATTATGAGGATTTGCGAACGACTGTGAGGAAGAACGAACTGGATTCGTTACTAACTTCTTCTCTTTACTGTTCTTCACAATCTGGGGGGATTCTAAGTTGTCTTTTTCATTTTTACGTTGCTTATGTATAACTTCTGTAGTGGATTCAGCTGTTGAGATTTTTTCTACGTTTGCTTTGTTCTTACTTTGGGAATCAACTATTGTCAAAACCTGGACCTTCTCTTGAGCCTCTTCATTTTGGGTAACACGTGGCTTTGAGGAACTTTGAGAACGCTGGTGTCTATTATACCTATTGTAAAAATGCCTACCCTGACTAGGTCTTGGGGGAAATGGATTTCTGTAATTATTTTTCCCTCTGCAAAATCTCACATATATATATATATATATACACTATCTACCAACAAGTCATTGGACACCTGTGATAGCAAAGGAAAACGAAGTTTATTCACCTTCAATAGTTGGGGGAACCTCCACGAGCGGCGATTACAGCTGCGACCCTCCAGGGCATACTCTCAACCAGGCGTTGTACGACGGCTAGCGGTATTTTCCTCCACTTGGCTTGGAGAAGACAGGTCAGTTCCTTCACCGATTTCGGACGGTGGGGGCACCCCTTAAGTCGAAGCTCCAACTCGTCCCAGAGGTGCTCGATAGGGTTAAGATCCGGGCTCTGCGCAGGCCAGTCCATTCGATTAACCCCATTGTCACCATACCAAGCCATGGTGGACCTCGCAACATGACAGGTGGCATTGTCATCCTGAAAGTAACATGGGTCCATCCCGTATGTCATATATGGATCAGCCATTTCTGTTATACCCGACGATTACACCTTTCTCGAAATCAGAGAGCTCCGAACTGCGTGGCATCTTGCATGCAACTGTTGCGTTGTTGTTTCCCACACGATATTTAACGGCGGCGGCCGTGACGTGTATCAGGACCGCAGATATCGTCGATTGCAGGGGTGTCCAATTACTTTTTGGTAGATAGTGTATTTAATTTATTTCCCGGCATTTGAGAAGCAACAGCACTGCGAATTGCATAATGCTTCCCTAACTAACAATGGCGCGTGGTGACTATACGGCGGAAGTCTAAGAAAGAATCTTAAATCCGGTAAGAAGGTAAGGCTAGGCAATAAATGCCACCCAAGCTCGGTGTCGGAGAACATATTTCAGTCGAGCATACGTGTCTTCGAGCAGTCTTCAAGTTTTAAAAGGGTTTTCTCGGATGCTCCGATAATAGAACTCAATAACGGGGTGATAGTTACGGCCAAATAAATTTTTAAAGGGCTTAGCTCAGCAGATGGTCAGCAGGGCCGGAGAACATCTGCTCAAAGTAACCACTGGCCGGCAGCAAATGGACGGCAGTCCACTTGCGAACGAGAGGGGGGGGATCCAGAAACCAATGAAGGGGAAAGGGACGTCTCGCAGCTGGGCTGTAAGGAAAGCGAAACTAAAATAAAATGGAAAACTTGGAAAAATCGAGGTCGGTCGCAGTGTTGTGGCTGAAGTGGGTGGGTGTCATTGTTGTTTGAAGTCGCAGCTCGACGTCAGCGGTTGGCAAGAAATGCCTAACTGTGCGTTGGTCAAGAAGTCGGTCGTCACTGAGGCAGGACGTTAGATACCCCAGAAAATTAGAGGAAGAATCTTAGAAAACTACCGGCTGTGTTTTATCCATGGAGGATACCAGCTAAAGACTACGGCCACCAGACGACAAGCGCTTTCCTCAACCGTCGGATCGGTGCAGCACAGCAGAAGTTTTATTTAGGGTGAGACATCATCCAATTATTTCAATCCCTTGCATGCTGAGTATTCTTTGAAAGTTTAGAAATGAAGTATTATTGCTCACCTCGTACTAGTTGGATTGATAGGGACGTTTGAAGTTCTACAATTCGCACGTTAAACCATAGCTTCTTTTTGTAGAGATGTCTTATTACAACTTAAACGTCATTAAATTGTACCTAAATTAAGAATTATACACAAAATAAATTTTATATTTGTTTCTTTAAACAACGTGTTTTTCTTCTCGCTGCTCTGCAAATGAGTACGAGTGTCGGTGTTCTGGTTTAATTTAAAGCAATAGTTTTCTTTCTTCACATATACCCCCATTCAAGCATAAAACTGAAATGTTAGCTTTTAAATTTAATTTCTTTGCGGCATATGGGTTCTTGCGACAACCTCGTACGAGCTCGTATGAAACACAAAGCTTTCAAGTCCCAACGATGAGACTGGGTCGCCCATACTAGGAAACCCAATGTCATTGTTGCCATCTAGTCGATCGAAAATCGTTAACCAAATTTATGCCCTCAAGTTCCCCAACGGGGCTTGGCGTGGTAACAAGCCGTTCTCTCAAAATAGGACTCACAGTAAAAAACCTTATAGAATTAATATATAGATTGATACCAAATAACTTAAAGAAATAGAAAAAGCTTTCTGAAAGGGGTCACGATTCAGTGACAGCCGCGGGCCACAGTATCACATAATCCGGCCCTGCTATTAGTATTTGACAAAGCATATGTCCCGGAAGTTATTTCAGGTAGCCGATTTTCGTGTTTTGCGGTGTGGATTCAATCGCATTCCATCAAAACAAAACAAAAGTTGAATTTTACGACTCTTCGTGGGGAAATTTGTCATCTTTAAAGCTGAAAAATAATCTGAGACCCAGAAATAACAAATGGGTGTGCTCATTTTTTCATGCGTAGTTTACAAAGTTTTAATAAGGAGAGAAATGTGTATTGACAGTTTTTTTTTTCTTTTTCCTTTTCCATACACGTGTGTGTGCGTGTGTGTGTGTGTGTATTCCAAACACTTTTTGTTACTAAGAACTACTCTTTTTTTTTTTTTTTTTTTTTTTTTTGTGAATTATTTTACGTATAATTTAGTATCAAATGGACTTTCCTTTAATAAAAATGTTTTGGCGGCTGAAGAAAAAAACTGTTTCCTTCTACTCTCACGAACATCGAATTGTAGTGTGTTGTTACATACAACGTCATGACTGCTTTTACTTTTCTTCTTCAATTCATTTTAGATGTATGTTTGTTCACATAAATTGCAGCAATTCTTATATTTTGCAGTTGTGAAAAATTACCATGCAAAAGAGATTTTATTTCCTCGAAAGAAAACATCCTTTACTTAGACTTTTGAAAAAAAAAAAATAAATAGATTCACGATTCTGTTATTAAGAACTGGCACTCATAAAACCAGGAGGAATTTTTTCGATGCTGCTGAAGAATGGAGAGAAGGTAGGGAAAAATTCAAGGAAATACTAAAGAAGTATCGATGTGCTTCATGGAGATGGCGCTGAATGCGTTTCGCCATTCATATGACGTTTCAGAAGTGGGAGTGGGAGGCCTAAATATGTTAATATATGTAATTGGCGTGCTGTTGGAAGCGAGGAGTTACGTCGTCATTGGTTCTGGTATTCATCCGCAGATGGCGACACCGTCTACGGCGTAATACAATTTATGAAAGAGGAGTGCCAATTCATATTACGTTCATTTCTCTCTCTGCTGTAGTAGGAGCTGGGTGTTTGTACTCGAAGCGCTACGCCAAGCGAGCTTATGGTTAAATCCAGTCATCATTTTGCCACGTATATACTCTTCTGGATGCGATTCAAAGGTACAGTTCTGGATGTCTATGTTTCTTGGATTTTGTGCGTGAGGAACCAAAGCACGTCGCTTCGCATTCTTATATGTACGGGAATCGTCGCTTTAAGCCTTTTATTTTTCTGGTCGAAGAAAAGATCATTAACAGTTTCCGTTTAATCACACAATCGTTAGTTAGCATATGTTCACAATAGTAATGCATTCTGATGTAAAACGTATAATTTTTGGATTGCTGATAGTGCAGTAAGAGAATAAACGAGTGATCCTCTCTTTGAGTTAACTGACGTTAAAGAAACAATTTATTCCCTTGTGAAAACACAAGTTTGGCCCCGACGGACTTCGAAGCCGTGTCCCCCTCACTTCGGAGTAAGTCGCTCTCCCAACTGAGCTATGCGGACAGAATGTCTCCCTGCAGATTTGTCGTCTTGACGCATGTTTTCATCTCTGTAATACGTCACACCCTTCCAATAAAACATGTAATAATTTCAACTGTCAAAGAAAGACCTTGCTACAACCGGATGAGATAAGGAGATTCGGTGCTTTCAGCGGTGTGAAATTCCTCTGAAACATTCTCTCGCGGAAGAGGCGGTTGCCATGTTACGTTAGCCACTTACTAAATGTATAAGATATGTGTTTTGATTTGATTTTCTGTCAGCTCATCCGTTTCTTCTCGAGGTCTCGTTAGAAAAATATTTGAATACACGGCAAACGCTGTTTGCGTATTACGATGTTAAATGAGACATTTATCTCTCAGGCGTGAAAGTGAGCCATTTTTGTCCTTTCAGCTAACAATTATGTAAGTTTCCTTTTTCGTTAGTTTTGTTTTAATCAACTGAGCGTCATTTTTCCTATCAACGAATAGGCAGAAACATATTTTTCTCGTAGAAGATTGCGACATTAAATAAGTAGGTTTAATCGTAAGGTGTAGATTTAATACATTGTTTTGACTTCGTCTCGTCTTCGGCTTTTAACAGATCATTTTTCCCATTACGGAGACGATGTTAAACTATTATTTTCTGGACACAGTGAAAACTCGGTTATATGTTTTTTTTAGGGGATGGCCTTAAAAAACGTGTAGATAACGTAAAAAACAAACGAAATTTCAAAATGTTGAATACTGTTGGTGCTTATGCTTTAAAGGACTATAAGATGTTCCTTAATACTGACTTATTCGCGTCAGTATTAAAGGAATATCTTAAGTCGAGTTGGCGGCGAAAGAAAAAATGTGTTCCAAATTATGATAATTCTATTTTATCGCATTGAAAAATCATAAAGCCGATGAAAATCAAACTTTTCTTAATACTGACTTATTTAAAGTCGAGTTGGCGGTGAAAGAAAAAATGTGTTCCAAATTATGATAATTATATTTTTTTCGCATTGCAAAAATCATAAAGCCGATGAAAATCAAACTTTTCTTTTGACGACCCTGTCAATAGAAACCTTAATTCTAGATAAAGTGAAATCCTCACAACTAACAATCTGAGACCAGTGCTGCAGTGTGGAACTCATGAATAAATAAATAACTTTTCTCTTCTTCGGATCGTACATCCCTTTGAAACCAGAATGTTGAATATTGAGGATACATTTAGGATTGTGCTCTATTGCGCCATGAGATAATGGAGCGACAAAGTTACGTTTCAGAGATTTATCAATTTTTTTATAGCTCATGCGTGTGGGAGTCGTGAAATGAGAAACCAATTTTTCATCCAACGTACCGTTTTCTGACGGGATCGAGGTTCAATTTTGGCTGCAACATGAAAGAACACAACAACACTGTCTCGATTCTCTAAAAGTTGTAACTATCGAGTTTCTTATAAACGAACCACAGAACCATGTATTTTTGATATTCTGAAATTTAAATTTTAATGTGCAATCGCAAAAAGCGTATAAACTAATTACGTTTGACCGCGTTAAAAAAAGCGTTAGAAACTACAGTAAAATATAGGGACTAACGCTGAATTACGTACGAAAGTTAAAAAGGTATAACTGAGAAAGGTATAATCAAGGTTCATTGTACGTCTGGGGCAGCAGCAAGATTTCTTAATATCGTATCGCACCGAAACGTAACGTGCATCCTAAGAAATGACCACATTGTCGTATAGCGAAGCATTCTTCCCTGTTCAGTTAAGACATTGAGTGAATCATTTGTCCATTACGTCTGGCTCAAGAAGACTTAAAATTGCGATGAAGAGGAAAGTAATTTGTTACATACATCTGCTTTACCTCAGATGTAAACGCCAAAGAAATCAATTATCTTATCGGGGATCCCAGATAATTTATTACAGACATTCATTTTTGGGTAAATGTGCACTTTGGCGTCCTAAATTATTCGGTCGGAAAAATGTAACTGTGTGGGAAAAGTGCGACGTACAATTTTTTAAGCATACAAAACAATTGGGAAGGTGAAAAAATATAGTATTTTTAGATAAAAGGAAATAATTTTTTCGAAGTATTAACCTGCGAGTACGATGCAGTTGGTGCGGGAGGCTGAAGAGATGCTAACGGCCACCACGTGAAGGTCTGTGCTTCGGAACGGAGTACGAGTTGCTAGTGAATGCACGGAAGAATACAACAGGAGTGGGGTGTATTTTTCGGAAGAGTGTGATGCGTCGTACAATCATAGGGTCGCGGGTAGCCCAGTGGGCAACGTTCGTGACTGTCACGGAAAGGGCCTCAGGTTCGATCCCAGGCAGGTACGAACGCTCGATTCACTAAATATCCGCCGTGCGTCGTATGGGCACGTTAAGCCGTCGGAACCCGGGTACTGGTCCCTCGGTAATAAATAAGGGCGTCTTCCTTTCTGCTTCGCTTCCGTGGCACTTTCCTATCGGGTACTCTAGCCCAAATCTCCTGGCTTCCTATTTCTAAGGGTTGTTTAAGACCTGGGGTCAGGCACTCCCTTCCTAAAATCCTCTTCTCAGGATCGTCGTGCGCAAGTAGAAGTAGTTCAAACGTGTTTTATTAATTTTTGAAGAAGATATGTGCAGAATGTCGTTATTATTAGTTTTATTTACATTCCTTAATTTTTTATTCACATTCCTAAATTCATTTACATTTCTTAATTTCTTTCCGAATGGAAAGAAATTAAGGAATGTAAAGGAATTTATGTACGACAGAAGTTGTCAGGAAGAAGTTTTGATCCGGTTGAACTTAAAGTTTTGGTTATGGTTTGGAAAATTTGCAGGTGTAATTGATTTCTTCAAGCACTTCATTTGTAGTTCTTCTGTTATTCCGTACATCGTAGCTCACATTTTTCTCTCGTGAAACGGATTTTTTTTCAAATAAACGATTTTCTTCAATTCAGATATCGTACTATGGCAGCAAGGCCTACAGCTTCTTGTATTGTGACGGATAATGAAATTTTAAGCCCTGACGAAATCCGAAATGAAGTGTGGAGACTGACGATTTTGTTCTTACGCTTTCTGAAAATTACCCTTTACATAAAACAACTTACAATGCTGCGTAAAACCGACCTCTTTCCTTCCGCGTGTTCCTACAAGACGCTTTGATGACTACGTACTACTCAACCGCTTGCTTCTGTATTCTTCCGCACGTTACTTGCCCTTCTCAACGAAGCTTCCATTCACCGGACTCCACACCCTGTCGTCGCTGCGTAGTCCTAGGCCTATCGCACGTACTCTTCCAAGCCATCGCACTCCCACGTAAATACTTCGAAAACTTTCTTTCCTTTTATCGAAAAATACTATATTTTTTCACCTTTCCCCATTATTTTGCATGCTTAAAAAATTGTACGTCGCACTTTTCTTACACAGTTAAATTTTTCCGACGAAATAATTTAGGAGGCTAAAGTACACATTTACCCAATTTTCGTCTTGCTGGAAGTGTTTCTTATTTTTAAAAACGCAAGATTCTTACTTTCCAAGAATTTAATACCAACATTTTCACGATACAGTGCAGTCTGTATTTAAGTGCAATACATCTCGTAAAACTAATCAGAAATTTCCTTACTGAAATTTTTACAGCTGATGAATGTACTTGAGGTAGCGATAAAACACTAGCAAAATATTTTCAGCTTTACTGAGATGGCAGTAATTATTAAAATGCATAGTGATAAGTAATGAATCAATGGCACAAATCTAAACTGAGCCGTTATTTCAGTATGTTTCTGCATTCATTATTCTTGACGCAGTAATAAATGCGATACAGCCGAAAAATAAAAAAATATTTGCATTATCCTCATAGGTGGCTTAAATATCTATGTCCATTGGTTCTTCTTCATCAGCTGGAAGTTACTCTTGAAGTGTTGTACATTATAGAAACGTCAGAGATGATGGGTACCTGTGACTCGACTTCTGTTATTCTGGATGAGCTCCTGGATGTATGAATGTCAGTGTCCGTCCGTTCCTCCGGCCTTGGCTTGATTTTTCTCGGAAGAACTGTATGACGGAGAAATATCTATATCCATTGGTTCTTCTGCCTCAATTTCAGTCATCCTTGAGGAAATAAAAGGTGTAGATATATCCGCATCCATTATTTGCTTTGGCTTAGCTTTAGAGACAGTGGAAGAGCCATGAAGGTTTACAGAGCATGTTACGGATGTAACATAGTTGTTATGAAGTTGGCGATGCACTAAATCCATGTCAGAGTCCATGGTGAAGACACGAGAATCAGGCCAAGACAAACCTTGGCGCAATGTGAAGCGTACGTGCAAATGCTGGTCAAACATTTTCGGAAAATCTGTTGGTGCTACCCAACTAACAGTTGCCTCTTATGGTTAAAAAAAAAAAAAAAAAAAAAAAAATTTTTTTTTTTTTTTTTTTTTTTTTTTTGCGAAGGGTCAAGTTGATGCCAGCAATTGAACAGTCGGTTGGGTAACATCAACTGTGAGGTGCTGCTACCCTTGATGTGCCTGGCTAAGTTTTCCGATTTTTGCAGTTCTTTTCCAGAGTTACTGAGATTTGGTCAAAATTTAACTAAGTCCGGAGTTGGAACGTTTGTTAGCTGAATTCTAAGTAAGTAGAGAAGTGCTGGTTCATCTACGATGGACCGTTCGTCGACGTGACTTGCGTCCGGCAGCCTGGTGCGTGTGACGGCGAGTGGAGCATATTTTGGCGGCGTGCTCGTGCTAATCGTACTGGACTGCGGAGGAAAAGCGGTGTTAGGCAGGGCGTCCTGGGTGTTAGGATTTGTGTCAGCTCAAGTGCTGCTTCATGTACGGTGGACCGTTCGTTCTGCGAGGTGGCTCCCGTCCGGCCGCCGGTCATGGTGAGTGAGTGGTGCGTGTGCCGGCGAATGGAGCGGCCTTGGCGAGGTGCTCCTGCCAGTCGTAAGGGGCTTCGGACGAGAAGCGGTGTTCTGATTTGTATCGTACTAAGCACGGGGCACAACATTTTTAACAGTACTTTCGTCTCAAAGGCAGTTCCTGTAGTTCGCTAGGGCTGCTGCAACTGCCTTCGCGGCAGCCCTTGTTGTGGGTGCAACATTGCTAGATATTAGTTACTAACTAAATTTTGTTCTTCCACCAATGTTACTTACATTAATGAACCAAATGAAAATGAGGATGCCAACTCCAGTGGAATAGCTACTGCGTAGTGCAGTTATGTGTAATCATCTATAATTTTTTCCCCAGGCTATCATGCTAAGTTATAATATTAACTAATGCATGTATTTTCAAGCCGTCTTCGCCAGTTACCGTGCTTTTAGACAAAAATGGTTCAACTTCAAAATTCCCTGCACCGTACCTGCAAGTTATCAGTTTCTGTGCCCCTTGCTTCTCATTTGCATGGAAATTTGCCTGTTGGAAAACAACATTTCCCTCCAAATAAGCAATTTTGCAATCAGTTTAGTGTAAAGGTCTGAAGGGTGTGTGCCTCCTCCTTAATTTTCAGGTTCATCTTCTGAAAGATAATGAATCTTGTATGGGTGAAACCTAGGTTTATCTGAAGGAAATTATATACTGTACTCCTTGTCATATTCTTAGTGACATGCCCAAGGGTGTTTTGGAAATTTGTGCAAATCTTCGTCATAATTACTTCTTATGTGCTTACAATCAAAGTAAGGCTCATGCGAAACTGAATTGGGTTTTTTCAGGGTTGGCAAGTTTTTGCCAAAGGTGGAAAAAACCGTCCCGGCTGAAATAGGGATTTACTGTGTTTATTTATGGGACATATAAACAAATTATTTTTTGTTTTCTACAATTGATTTTAAAGGAAAAAGAAATCATTTTGAATTTCTAAACCTTGATTTAAGGGTTAAGTATTATTTTTTGACATAAAATACATTTTTATCACTTTGAAACTGATTTAATGAAATATGAGTACAAAATACAAATTACGTTTTTATAAAGGCATAATTTTATTTGCCCAATTCATAGGGATGGAAATCATTCCCTCATTCAAAACAGTAATCAAAAGCTATTAGGAAACTGCTCATGTTTATACTGAGAAATTAATTATTAACAATATTTCAAAACTCAAAAAATTTACACCCAATTTGAAGAAGATGAACTAACAAATCTTATGTTCTCAGAGCTTAACATCGATGTATCAATGTTAGAAGTGCATCGGTTTATTTTGACGTATCGCCCAGCGCTATTCCCTCTCCATATAAAATCTTGAATTTCAAGTCATAACTGTGTTACTTAGGCTAAAATATTTCTTTCTGCAAAAAAATAGTGAAAAATCATATTAAAACTCAAGCCTATACTAAACTAAGATTTCAAAAAACTTATGACATTAAATCAATCAATGTAGAAGTCAGTTCATAATTCATATAAACCATTTTGCATTTTAAAAAATTGTTAACTAACAAAATATTTCAATTAAAAATATTTTAATGAAATGGAAACTGCAGCATAGATTACAATTAATTCCCAAAATAATTTATTTTAATCAACTACTTATATGGTTCCTTATTAATTTCTAAGCAATTTCAATTTCTAAGAATCTGTTTCATCTACTGATGAAACGGATTCTTGGAACACTTCAATTTTTTTCAACATTGAAATTGTTTTACATTGTATTTTAAATTAACGTATTTTCCATTTTTGCCTGGTTTTTACCAGTTTTTGCTACTGTCCCGGCGAAAATACCTTTTTGCCGGCAAAACGACCAACCCTGGTTTTCTTAAACACTTTTAAAAGTTATGACAGCAAAGAATGCAGTTATTGAATTTCTTTTCATCTAATTGTTATTGAACTCTGAATCTATATTTCAATGACCGTGTTTCAAATCCGCACAATAAGAGAATTTTGGTCTGCTGTCATAAACTGAGAAAGTGGTATGATTGTCGTTTTTCGAGCAACAGAAAATTGCAGAAGAATGGCTAGAAAATGAAATTTGCTAAATTGCTTACACTTGTGTGTTTTCATATAAAATCAGTTGATACAGCTACCAAATTTTATAGTCTTTGCACGCTAACTTTCTGGACATCTTATGCACACACACAACTAAATAATTCGCAAATTATAATTTCGTTTTCCCGCGAAATTGGTGTCTAACTGTTTATTCATATTTTGCATTTTAAGTGTCTGTATTCAAAATGTTCAATGCACAAAAGTGTGTATCTTAAGTTTTAAGAAAGGCAATAATGCTGAAATTCGTATTTGAGAAATTTAGTAATGCTCATAAATCTCGTATATCCTTGTTTTGTAGAAAAATCAAAAACCCGTAGTTTGAATATCATCATCATTGTCAACCATTATCAATCCACTGCTGGACGAAGGTCTCCCCAAAGTTTCTTCCAGAACGATCTGTCTTGTGCCAGTTTCCTCCATGTTACTCCCGCATACTTTCGAATTGCATCCACATATCTCCCACGTGGTCTTCTTCTGGGTTTTTTCCTGTCCCTTGGAATCCAGTCTAAAATTTCGGCTGTCCATCGATGGTCTGTCCTTCTGGCAATATGTCCAGCCCATTGCCAATTCAGGGATTTTATTCTGATCATGTCTTCCACTGTTGTCATTTTTCTGATCCACGAGTTCCTCTTCTTATCTCTCCTGGTTATACCAAGCATGCATCTCTCCATGCTACTTTGAGTTGTCTGTAGTCTTTGTATGTCTCTTTTAGTTAAGATTCACGTCTCTGCACCATACGTAAGCACTGGAAGGATGCATTGATCAAACACTTTTCTTTTAAGACATGCTCTTGAAAATCGTACTGTTTCTTCCAAAAGCTCTCCAGGCAAGTTTTATACGCCGATTAATTCCTTCATCTATACAACACTTTAAATAGTGTAGCAATTAGGAATGAAATGATTGATACATGATATCTGAACTATGCAACGGGACTTTTTGCGTTCACTTCATGGTAGTGCCTGCCATTGTGCATTTACGTTTTACCAAAAATGCAGATTACGATTCTGAAATTACATCACTCAGCAATGCGGAAAAGGAATTTGTAACAACCACTGACCGATTGAGAATTTCACATATTTACGTACTAGGAGTTAAACTCTTATTGCTGGATTTGTTTCCTCCCCAACAAAAAGCATTGGATAAACAACTTGATCAACAGTAGCTGAAGTTCAGATAAACTAAGTATCAGCGTCAGGGCCGGATTAAGTCCTTAGTGGGCCCCTACGCTAAGACATTTTAATGGGCCCCAAGGCTAAGACATCCCGTTGGGTCCCCAAAGAACTTATGACGGGGAATTATTATGAAGTCCATTAAAACACGAAACTGTAACTACTAAACTATCTGCAGAGTTTCATAATAAGTCACTATTTTTTCATTTTTCTAATAAGAACATGAGTTGAAAGCTTAAGATTCCTAGATTTTGTCCTGGATTTTCTAATGATTTAGCATTGTATACTTTTCTTGGTGCATCTTTTTGCTACGCAATGTGAAGCCACAGGGGACTTCTACCATTAACTGTTCCAAGTACAAATTGGGAGGTGTGGGTGGATGGCAGTAAAAAAGCTGAAACTGTGTCTCGCAGACCCAGCTGTACACAGCGACATAAAACCTGTACCCTTGGTGAGTCACTGGCTTTGAAACCTGTTGGTCTACCAGTTTCTGTTTCTGACTAGTGGAAATCATACGAGACCAAAGTAAAACTATTTTATACCCCCCTCTCTCTCTCTCTCTCTCCGCCACCTATCTATGAATTATTTGTCCAGGCATGCCTCGTGGGCCCTTGGTCATGATGGGCCCCAAGGCTGTAGCCCCTATAGTCCCCCCCTTAATCCGGGCCTGATCAGCGTCAGAAATGTTCGCACTCCGCTTCCCCATCCCATCGCTAACTGTGTACGTTTGAAACAAAACTACACATGACTCCGCTTTGTGGACCTGCAGCATACTATAATTAAAGAAGTAATATTCTCTTGTCCTTGGCACTCGGTAACAATAATACAACTTCTGGTGATTTGCATTGAAATGATATTCGACGACAGTTGTCCGACCGGGCAACTAGATTTGTTTTTTACCTGCCCAGGCCAATAATTCACATGACCCAGGAATTTCGGGCATAGTATTTTTCAAGCCCTGGGTGATGTATTTAATTTTCTATTCAGAACAGCACCCTGTTTTCCCAATACTATTTGTGCTTATCATATATACGGGTCTTGTGATATCAAATGATTACAAGTAAATAAATTCTTAATTGCAATATTTTATAGCAGTTCTCATTCTCTACCGTTTTTCTAAGCCAGTATATTTAGCCTTTCTAGTTTTGAAGCCTGTTTCTTTGTGTCTCTTCCTGGACCTGAGACAACATACTTGATTACAGAACAGTTTGTTGACATTCAGTTCATATTAAAGCTAGCATTTGACTAAATCATAATTGCAGGAAGAAAAACAAAGCTTATTTACCACTATTTCAGTGCCTATCCTGTGCTATGTTCTCCTTTTTGATCTTTTACAAGATAATTTGAAAAAAAAAACGTTTATATAGTCATCTTTTCGTAGACAAAAAAAACACAAACAAAAAACAGTTCAGACAGGTTTGCAGTCAAAGAAAAAGTTAAGGTAAGAAGAGGAGTTTTGTACCTATGTATCAGTTAGAGGGAGTGATGTATTAATTGTTCATTTCCTTCATAAGAACATACAGTGTTCACTGAGGCATAGAAGTGCTTGGTTAGAAAATTAGATGAGATAAAGTGCTGTGTTATTCTTTCAAATTATATGTAGGAGTAGCCTTTAAAATTAGTTTATTGAGTGTGAATACGGCATTGCAATTAATAATAGATATAAAGAGCATGTCTGAGGAAAAGCCGTGATAGTTTTGGAAACATGATATCTGTATACCCCCTTTTTATTTTATGCGATATTCATTTTTTACGAGCTCATGGAATAAAAATATTTTTCAGTAAAACAATTTGAGAAACAAAATCGGGTGATTAAGGGTATTATAAGGGAACGATAATGCGGTATATTTAAATTTGCATAACTGCAACTTCACGTATCCGTTGTATGTAGCAGCGTATTTTCTATTTCATAGCTGATTTTCATCGAAATTGAGAACTTGCTAATTAAATTTTGATCTAGAAATTTGTTGATTCGCATTCGCACCCGAATATTCCTTCTGCGCTATTTATACGATGTGTTATGAGTTGAACCAAACACTGTATGTACCTTTCTAATAGCTATGCATTTCCCACCAACTCCTCGCGGTTACAGATGGCGCTTTTATCTCAATTGCTGCTCGTTGCCACCGAACGGCTAACATTGCGTTTGCCAGTCTATTCTCCTCTAAGGTCTTTGGCGGGTACCGTTTTTTCCAGGGAAGGGTGAGAGCCAGTGCCGTAAGACAAACACAGCATCCATGCCCCACCGGGATTCGAACCCGGACCCCTTTAGGACAAATGATCAGCAGCCATCGTTTAGGCCACTGCGCCATCGGGGCAGCTTTGGATACTGTCCCAAAACGTTCATTTCCGTTGAAATCTTGTAGTAGAATTTTTTCACGATTACAATACTTTCCAAAGGTTGTAACGTATACTCTATATTCATTTTCCTTTTGATTTTTACTATCTCTGGTTATTTTATTTTACTATGTAAATTATCTTCTTACTGAACGAGATGTTATTTCACCCGCTGAATGAGATCTGGCAATGAGTGTAAGTCATGACGTGGGGGTAGTCAGTATAAATAGGCGCGTTCAACGATACCTAAGGAGAACGTTGGTTTATGTGAAGGAGAGCGTTTGTTGTTGTATAGAGAGAGCGTTTGTTGTTGTATAGAGAGAGCGTTTGTTGTTGTATAGAGAGAGCGTTTGTTGTTGTACGAAGTGAGCTGTGGTTTATGTGTCAGAAAGCTGGTGCTGTATAAAGAGAGTTCGTTTATGTGAGAGCGAGAAGTCTCAATAATAAAGAATTTGTTGTAAGTACGTTTTTCTCAGTTCATAGTTACTGTCAGACCTCTGTCTGGCTGTTAGGTTTATTTCATTTAGTGTTATTAGTAACAACCAGCATAAGACTTTATTCATCTTAATTACTACTACAACAAGCTAACCAGTTATAAGCATTATTATTATTATTACTACACTACTAGCAGGAAAGTTTATTCATAATTAATAACACAACAACCATTAGAAGAAGCGTTAGCTTAGAAGAAGCTGAATTCATTACATTATAATTGAAGGAAGCTATATTCACGATAATTAGCTTAGTTAAAAGCATATTCATTATAAGGTAAATGAGAACTTTTTTTTTAAACAAAATGTACTGAAAAAATTTAAAGAAAGAAAAAAGAATTGGTAGCCAACGTGACTCAGATTTTTTAATCATTTGGTTGGCTAGTTGAAACATACCCGTAAATTGAGAAAAACTTCTGATACTTAGAACTCGTAGATCTAAATAGAGATGTTTACCTTGTTCCAAGACATATGAGTGAGATCTTTACAACATCTGTCTGCCTGTAGTAAAAAGAAACTAATGCGCAAAAATACGAGTTTTAAAATAAGGGCTGAACTAACATATTAGAAATGAATATTAGGAAGCCTTCGTTCAGCTCTATTGAAAATTTAAATGTCGGCAAAATTCTCTAGGTTTTTGTTATAGGAGTGAAGTATTTATCATTTACTGGTTATTCTAGATATTTATTTTAATTAATTCTCAACCTCATTGTAATTGGGGTGAAGCAGGTATAATAGCTCTTTTAATTTTCATATACGAGTCGATTGGGTACTAATTTTTCGGATGCCAGTCTTCCTAGGACCGAGTAGGAAATCGGCATGTTTGGTTGGTACAACATGTGATTTAGCAATTCTCATTTTACCCGTATGAGGTGAAGAGACTGAATACAGGAAAAATACTAAAATCATTTAGAGGAAAAAGAAAATTGGTATTTCAGTGGGGAAAGAAATACGTTTTTTTATTTTTATTTTTTTTTTTTTCATTTTCGGAGGATTTTGAATTATTTGTTTTAACCTAATTGCTAATGAATAAAAAGAGAAACTAAATAAAAACGCGTACACTTCAAAATTCAGGTAACTCCTCAATCCCTGTTTTTCTTTAGATACCTTCATACATACAGTACTATCTTAATGGGTTGGTCTCGAGCCTCGCATTAATCAAGGGACACCAACTTAATGTTTTAATCGAAAGGAAAAAAGAAATTTCCTGAGAACTTTAAAGTGCAAAATCAGTATTTGGGAATTTTCCATGTAAGTTAGTTTGAACCCCTTTTTCCTCTCCGGCTGTATGAAGGAAACATACCCCGTCGTCATTTCTGATATACATTCCATAGTCTCTTTTTAGTATTTCATTTTTCTGTTGCCTGCTCTGAAAATTTTTGGAAGTATTCCCATAGAAAGTAGTTTTTCCTTATGTGTATTTTCTTACAGTATTCTTCCTCGAAATACAAACTGGTAATTTGGACAGGTTTTCAGTAAATTTTTGGAAGATAATTCCATAAATAATGCTATCACTATGTGGACTGCGTGCCTCAAGAAAAGTGCGTAGGGTGGAAGGGGGGTGTTACAAAACATCTTAATTTCATCTAAAGGTGACCACCTTGCCCACGCATGAACAATATCACGGGCTGGCCCTAGGCGCAGTGGTCTAAGCGATGGCCTCTGATCATTCGTCCAGAAGGGGTCCGGGTTCGAACCCCGTGAGGCATAGATGTTGTGTTTGTCTTACGGCACTGGCTCTCTGCCTTCCCTGGAACCAGTGACCCTAAATTAGGAACGGGCGACTGCTTATAGCCCATTGAGTTGCTCACGGTGGTCTTTAAACATCTAATTAAAAAAAATAATAACTTGAGCAGTTGGTGAGCTGTAATAAAATTCAATCTTTAGCTTTTTACTTATGGTAGTTAAAATTTCACGCCAGTCGCTCTTCGTTTCTTTCTTATTGATTTCTTTGTGCAAATGAATGATTTGTTTGGTAACAGATTTTTTTTTTAATAACAGATCTAAAATACACTGCTGGCCACCCAAAATGCAACACCAAGAAGGACACGATGCAACACCAAAATACAACGCCAAGGACACAAAGCCAGATTTCCTGGACACGTAACAACAGATACAAAGATGAAACGATTGAGCTTACAGGCCCGTGCGACTTGCGGAACACGCAGACATCAATAGTTCGTGTGGTCCCCATGGCTGTCAATAACGGCTGCTACACGCCGCGGCATCGAACGAAAGAGGCTTTGGATGTGGGCTTGGGGTATGTCGGTCCAGACTGCTTCCACACGTTGCCACAGTTCATCAGGCGTAGCAGCGGGTGGTGCTTGCCGAGCCACTCGGTTGTCGATCAGCAACCAGACGTGTTCGATGGGCGACATATCGGGAGAACAGGCGGGCCACGGCAGCCGTGACACCTGGTGGACCGTGAAGAATTATTGCACGATGCGTGCCACGTGCGGGCGCGCATTGTCCTGTTGAAACGTGGCCGCTGGCAGGTCCTGCAGGTAAGGGAGGACTACAGACTCCAAAACGTCCGAGATGGTGCGGTGGCTGTTGACTGTACCGGCGATGCGTACCAGAGGGGTGCTGCTGTCACATCCAATTGCGCCCCAAACCATAACGCCAGGCGACGGACGGGTATGGCGATGCATAATGCAGGCGTCATATAGTCTCTCGCCGCGGTGCCGCCACACGCGGATCCGACCATCGTGGTGTTGCAGGCAGAAGCGGGATTCGTCGGAGAAGACAATGTCGTGCCATACCGTAGTCCAGGTGCGGCGTTCAACGGCCAACTGCCGCCGCACTCGCAGGTGGTGTAACGTCAATGGTAATTGGAGCAACGAGCGCCGTGAGACAAGTCCCCGTTCCTGAAGACGTCGTCGAACGGTACGTGCTAACACAGGTTGTTGCGCAACACACCCTAATTCTTGCGCTAACGTTCGTGATGTGGCGGTGCGAACCGTTAATGCCTGCCGCACAACATGCCGGTCCTATCGTTCGGTGGTGTGCAGCGGCTGCGGCAATCGCTCACGTCGGTCCGTCCGTCCCTCCTGCACCCACCGAATCCATCCATACTCGCCTCAATGTGGCTGGATGTCGTCCCACACGGGCGCCGATGTCTCGGTACGATAAACCGCTGTCGCGATGAGCCAGTATTCGTCCTCTGTAGAACTCCGAAGCGTGCTGGTATAACTGCTGTATTCTGCGACGATGCATCAGGAAGCTTCCCACGCACAGGTCCGGCAGCACAACACACTTCCACTACTTACACCCCGCCTTCTGTGCACCCTTCTTATAGCGCTTCTCGGTGGCGTGCCGGGTGCATATGATTTGCATATGTCCTGCAATGCTAATCGTTTGCACGTCCTCTCGCGGGCGACGCATGCTGCGAATTTCAGGCCAATCGGATGCTTCATTCTTGGTGTTGCATTTTGGGAGGCCAACAGTGTAGATTGCATTGCCATGGGTTTGAGTCTGTTTTGCTGGCCAAGGCTATTGTGAAGTCATATTTAGCATCCTTTTAATCAAGAGCTGTAAAGAACCTTCCCAATTTTCCCAGCCAGTCAAGGAAGAACAGAATGACAATGACTGTTCAGAATGCATTGTTCAGAAACTGCCATGGGACACACAACTGCGAACGTTATTTTAAATACACCACAATATGAATATTCAAGAAACGCATATAGTGTATTAAATCCGTTTATTTCTTAAGGTGTAGTAATCACAGAGAATCGCCAAGCTTTCGCACTCCACTGGGAGGCTTTTTCAAGGCAATGGTAGACATAAAAATTTTTATGTCTACCGTTGCCTTGAAAAAGCCTCCCAGTGGAGTGCGAAAGCTCTGTGACATAAAAAGTTTTATGTCTACCATTGCCTTGAAAAAGCCTCCCAGTGGAGTGCAAAAGCTTGGCGATTCTCTGTGATTACTACACCTTAAGAAATACACGGATTTAATACGCTATAGGCGTTTTTTGAATACACAACTGTGAAATTTTACAAACTATGGTCTGACCCTTAATGAACATGAGATATGAAGGGAGATAGATATTTGTATCTCCATTCTTCACATCCAGAAGCATCTTCCCTGAGCCATTCTGTTCATATCAGTTTAATAGGTATGGTTCACTTGTAAAACTATATACAGTAGATTCCGATTAATCGGGGCAGCCGCTTATTTGGGACAATTCTTGAAGAACATCCCAAATTAGCGAAGCTGCGCATAATTGCGGCAGCCGTTTAACTGGGCCAGACTGTTCTAGTCCCGATGTGTATTAATTAACCAAAATCTACTGTTTATTTATTTATTTAACTGTAGCTTTTATCATTTTGCACTTCAATATAAATCTGTTTTTCCCGTGTTATGTAATTCTAGCTTGTATCATTTTGCATTTCAGTATGTATCTCTTGTGCTTAGTACTTCGGTAGTTTTATAGCTTTTCTGTATTTTATGTCTTAACCATTTGGTATATTTTTTGCTATGTATCCATGCACCCCTCTTGTGTCTTCTTATTACAGCAGTTCGGACAACTAAGCTTCTTGAGACCAGACGCATGCATATACTTACTGTCCAGATCATTGCATGTAGTGGAAAGCTGCAGTTGATAAAGGATATCACTTGAAGATGAGGTTGACTATTTGAGAGAAGTGTTTTGTAGTGGATTTATATAAAAAAATTCTCTACAAACATTTGTTTTTGATGGTCTGAATTGCAGAAGTACACAGATCTGAAGTTCAGGGCTCAGACTACAAATGCTGTGGGTAAGCTTCTTTCTCATTTCTGGCAAACGTGTTTAATGATCTAGGGAAATTTTATATTTGTGTGGTATCAGCTTGTCAGAATGTTTCTTCACATTCTAATAACCCCTATTAAAAAGGAGACAGAAAGAGAACACGATAGCTCTAGTATATTTTTCGACAGCTTGCATTATGATTTGAATGAAATGCAGTTCGCTTCTAGGCTTTTCAACGAGCGAAATGGGAAAAAGTTTTAATTCAGCTAAGGTGAAAATATAACAGCATAAAATATATTTATGAATGCTTTTATTATCATATTAATTACTATATGTGGAATTGTATGGCTGTAGTAAACAAATTACTTGAGTGAAGACTTTATTATTGAACTGATAAGATGAACTAGACGGTCATAAGCAGTGCAAAATTAAAGCATCTACATTATTTTCGGCAGTTAGATTTTGATTCTGGAGGTGCTACATGGAGAACGGTGAAACGAAGACGATTCGGTGCCGGAACCTGATTGCAAGAAATCTGAACTTCCATATTTCCGGTGTACTTGAGACTACTAGCCGCTCATTAGTTTCTGTGACCATAAATGATAGGTAAAAGTGCATATAGGCTGTTATTAGCAATGTTTTCTGTCATTAACTGAAATTAATCGCCTTGATCTATTGGATAGCCATACTTTGTGTGATCAGATTTCTCAGTAATGAGTAGATCTCTTTGCTAACACCCTATTGTTGAACATATGTTTTGTCAGTAATCAAGTGCAGTATTTGTCCTAGAAGAATTCTCTAATAGATAAATATTATATGCTGGAATATAACCATGCTTGTAAACTGTATACATACATTTCAGGAAGCATGTTTGTTTCATTCACTGCTTAAACTTATCATATTATACAATATTATGTATTATCATTATTATTATTATTATTATATTATTATTATTATTATTATTATTATTTTTACTGCTTAACTTATTGCATTAGGTATGTTTTTTCCGTAATAGCGATATGTATTAGAAGTATGAATAGTTGAACTTATTTTTAAAAAAGATATTAAAGTAGGATATTTTTGCTGTTCTTCCATACCTGTTCTTACCAGAACATTTTAAGAATTTTAGTTTTACTCCCTATTAGCAAGATTTGGTAAATTCTATTTTCACAACCTAATAAAGTCTATATTTATTTCTTATTTTTGTTTTTACTCCGGTTAGCTCTGAGTTTAGCAAAAGCTGCAGCCAAAGATCCCTTTGTTACAATTCATTTTATTTTCAAAACATGATGTAAATAAACCTTATGATCCTCGCGTTGTGTTATTTGGCAGACTGAATATACTATCCAACCAGAGTGTTTTCCAGCGAATATTGGACACGAAACAACGTAAATAAAATACAACATCATTCGCAAAATGCAAATAACATTAACCACGATTTCGTAGCATTGAGCTTCTGTTTCATGGAAAAGCAAGCAGTGGCTGTGACAACGCTGGACTGCAAAGATCCTTTTCATGGCGTTACAGATCCCATGATTAGGCCCATTGAGGAACCAAGTGATTGGCCATGGTCTCGCATGACCCCACCCCACCCCACCCCCCACATTTAATGGATATTAAATTTTGATATTGAAGAAATGCAGATAATTGGTAAATATGAAATTGTAAAAGACACTGTAGTATTTATTTTTGGAAGTAGCCTTAGTGTCAATTTGTTGTACATGCCACATATACTGTTCTAGTTAAGCTGTGAGCACTTGCTCATTTTGCTTAGCTACAACTTACAAGTGCGGAAATGGTGATTAATTTTTATGAAGGGTTTCTTTCATTGCACAAAATAAATCCAAGAATATTATACCAAAATGATATATAAGTTTCCTTGATGCTGGTTACAAGATCCATTTGCTTTCAATAAAATCGTTTCATTCTACGTATATGGTTTAACTTGATGCTATGCTTGGTATGCTAGAAAAAATTCCTGCCATGACGTTAGGTCTCATGACTATCAAAGCGGTAGAAAATAAAACATGAATTTATCTCAGATCAACAAAATAATCTCAATTTAGAAATTCACACTATTAGATGTGGCATAAAAAATTTACCATTTGAGTTTCATGACAAATTGTATGCATATATACATACATAAATATCTCTAAGCTGTTCTCTGAGATTCAGAGGTTAGCTCCACAAAGAAATACAAACTACCAGATAAATTTTTAACTGATTATTTACTTTGTTTCCGTATCAGACTTCTCCATTTACAGCGATCTTGACACACAACTCAGGCTTCATTGACATCCATCATTCGACGTACACAAGACTTTCTATAATTCATACTCATAATCTTTTTCTCATGCAGACACTCTTGAATCTGATCCTCCCATGACTTTCTTTGCCTCTCCTTCCTGCCACTTGGGCTCAAAAATATTTCTTAATAAGCATCTCATCACTCATTCTTTCAACATGGCCAAAGACCGAAGCATATTAGTCTCCACCTTGCTAACAACATTTTGCTTCACATTACACAACCACAACACATCTTCATTCCTCACACGATCAGAACATGTCTCCCCCCCCGTAAGTCCGCATTTCACCGACTGCTATGTTTCTTCTATAGTACCCAGGTTTCACTGACATAAATTTTTTTATGTCTACCGTTAGCTTGAAAAAGCCTCCCAGTGGAGTGCAAAAGCTTGGCGATTCTCTGTGATTACTACACCTTAAGAAATACACGGATTTAATACGCTATATGCGTTTCTTGAATACACAACTGTGAAATTTTACAAACTATGGTCTGACCATTAATGAACATGAGATATGAAGGGAGATAGATATTTGTATCTCCATTCTTCACATCCAGAAGCATCTTCCCTGAGCCATTCTGCTCATATCAGTTTAATAGGTATGGTTCACTTGTAAAACTATATAGAGTACATTCCGATTAATCGGGGCAGCCGCTTATTTGGGACAATTCTTGAAGAACATCCCAAATTAGCGAAGCTGCGCATAATTGCGGCAGCCGTTTAACTGGGCCAGACTGTTCTAGTCCCGATGTGTATTAATTAACCAGAATCTACTGTTTATTTATTTATTTAACTGTAGCTTTTATCATTTTGCACTTCAATATAAATCTGTTTTTCCCGTGTTATGTAATTCTAGCTTGTATCATTTTGCACTTCAGTATGTATCTCTTGTGCTTAGTACTTCAGTAGTTTTATAGCTTTTCTGTATTTTATATCTTAACCATTTGGTATATTTTTTTGCTATGTATCCATGCACCCCTCTTGTGTCTTCTTATTACAGCAGTTCGGACAACTAAGCTTCTTGAGACCAGACGCATGCATATACTTACTGTCCAGATCATTGCATGTAGTGGAAAGCTGCAGTTGATAAAGGATATCACTTGAAGATGAGGTTGACTATTTGAGAGAAGTGTTTTGTAGTGGATTTATATAAAAAAATTCTCTACAAACATTTGTTTTTGATGGTCTGAATTGCAGCAGTACACAGATCTGAAGTTCAGGGCTCAGACTACAAATGCTGTGGGTAAGCTTCTTTCTCATTTCTGGCAAACGTGTTTAATGATCTAGGGAAATTTTATATTTGTGTGGTATCAGCTTGTCAGAATGTTTCTTCACATTCTAATAACCCCTATTAAAAAGGAGACAGAAAGAGAACACGATAGCTCTAGTATATTTTTCGACAGCTTGCATTATGATTTGAATGAAATGCAGTTCGCTTCTAGGCTTTTCAACGAGCGAAATGGGAAAAAGTTTTAAAATATAACAGCATAAAATATATTTATGAATGCTTTTATTATCATATTAATTACTATATGTGGAATTGTATGGCTGTAGTAAACAAATTACTTGAGTGAAGTGAAGACTTTATTATTGAACTGATAAGATGAACTAGACGGTCATAAGCAGTGCAAAATTAAAGCATCTACATTATTTTCGGCAGTTAGATTTTGATTCTGGAGGTGCTACATGGAGAACGGTGAAACGAAGACGATTCGGTGCCGGAACCTGATTGCAAGAAATCTGAACTTCCATATTTCCGGTGTACTTGAGACTACTAGCCGCTCATTAGTTTCTGTGACCATAAATGATAGGTAAAAGTGCATATAGGCTGTTATTAGCAATGTTTTCTGTCATTAACTGAAATTAATCGCCTTGATCTATTGGATAGCCATACTTTGTGTGATCAGATTTCTCAGTAATGAGTAGATCTCTTTGCTAACACCCTATTGTTGAACATATGTTTTGTCAGTAATCAAGTGCAGTATTTGTCCTAGAAGAATTCTCTAATAGATAAATATTATATGCTGGAATATAACCATGCTTGTAAACTGTATACATACATTTCAGGAAGCATGTTTGTTTCATTCACTGCTTAAACTTATCATATTATACAATATTATGTGTTATCATTATTATTATTATTATTATTATATTATTATTATTATTTTTACTGCTTAACTTATTGCATTAGGTATGTTTTTTCCGTAATAGCGATATGTATTAGAAGTATGAATAGTTGAACTTATTTTTAAAAAAGATATTAAAGTAGGATATTTTTGCTGTTCTTCCATACCTGTTCTTACCAGAACATTTTAAGAATTTTAGTTTTACTCCCTATTAGCAAGATTTGGTAAATTCTATTTTCACAACCTAATAAAGTCTATATTTATTTCTTATTTTTGTTTTTACTCCGGTTAGCTCTGAGTTTAGCAAAAGCTGCAGCCAAAGATCCCTTTGTTACAATTCATTTTATTTTCAAAACATGATGTAAATAAACCTTATGATCCTCGCGTTGTGTTATTTGGCAGACTGAATATACTATCCAACCAGAGTGTTTTCCAGCGAATATTGGACACGAAACAACGTAAATAAAATGCAACATCATTCGCAAAATGCAAATAACATTAACCACGATTTCGTAGCATTGAGCTTCTGTTTCATGGAAAAGCAAGCAGTGGCTGTGACAACGCTGGACTGCAAAGATCCTTTTCATGGCGTTACAGATCCCATGATTAGGCCCATTGAGGAACCAAGTGATTGACGATGGTCTCGCATGACCCCACCCCACCCCCCACATTTAATGGATATTAAAATTTAGATATTGAAGAAATGCAGATATTTGGTAAATGAGAAATTGTAAAAGACACTTAGTATTTATTTTTGGAAGTAGCCTTACTGTCAATTTGTTGTACATGCCACATATACTGTTCTAGTTAAGCTGTGAGCACTTGCTCATTTTGCTTAGCTACAACTTACAAGTGCGGAAATGATGATTAATTTTTATGAAGGGTTTCTTTCATTGCACAAAATAAATCCAAGCATATTATACCAAAATGATATATAAGTTTCCTTGATGCTGGTTACAAGATC
Source organism: Macrothele yani (assembly GCA_039090855.1). Classification (NCBI taxonomy): domain Eukaryota; kingdom Metazoa; phylum Arthropoda; class Arachnida; order Araneae; family Macrothelidae; genus Macrothele; species Macrothele yani. The sequence continues at coordinate 150,494,188 of CM077010.1, read as the reverse complement.
CATTTGCTTTCAATAAAATCGTTTCATTCTACGTATATGGTTTAACTTGATGCTATGCTTGGTATTCTAGAAAAAATTCCTGCCATGACGTTAGGTCTCATGACTATCAAAGCGGTAGAAAATAAAACATGAATTTATCTCAGATCAACAAAATAATCTCAATTTAAAAATTCACACTATTAGATGTGGTATAGAAAATTTACCATTTGAGTTTCATGACAAATTGTATGCATATATACATACATAAATATCTCTAAGCTGTTCTCTGAGATTCAGAGGTTAGCTCCACAAAGAAATACAAACTACCAGATAAATTTTTAACTGATTATTTACTTTGTTTCCGTATCAGACTTCTCCATTTACAGCGATCTTGACACACAACTCAGGCTTCATTGACATCCGTCATTCGACGTACACAAGACTTTCTATAATTCATACTCATAATCTTTTTCTCATGCAGACACTCTTGAATCTGATCCTCCCATGACTTTCTTTGCCTTTCCTTCCTGCCACTTGGGCTCAAAAATATTTCTTAATAAGCATCTCATCACTCATTCTTTCAACATGGCCAAAGACCGAAGCATATTAGTCTCCATCTTGCTAACAACATTTTGCATTTCACCGACTCCTATGTTTCTTATATAGTACCCAGGTTTCACTGCCATACATCAGAGTAGGAACAATTACACTTTCATACACAGCCATGCCGGCCTCTCTTGAGAACCCATCATTCCTGTGAAAACTTCCTAAAGCAGCTATGACTTTCAATGAAAAATTCACTCGCCTACTAATTTCACCATCTAATTTGTTCTCTCTGTCAAACATGCTTCCTTGTCTGACTCCTGCACCAATAGAAAACCATTTTGATAAAACACCATTCACTCGTACACAAGCTCTACTGCCAGCATACATGGCTTTTACACTATCCAGTAGATTCCCAGTAACACCATATTTATTCAATACCTTCCACAAAAGTGCCCTATTTACTCTGCTATAAGCTTTCTCCAAATACATGAAGGGAGTAAAAACTTTCTTACCAACAGCCAGATATTTTTCAATTATCAACCGTAATGCAAAAATTTGGTTATTGCAGCCTTTACCAGGCATAAAACCACTCTGAACATCCCACACTTTGTCTAATGGTACACCTTGTATTTTTTCAATAAAGACCTTACCAAACGCCTTCCCTGGCACACTCAGTAGGCTAATACTATGATACTTCTTGCAGTCAGTCTGATCACTTTTTCCCTTATACAAGAGAACAATGATATCATCCTTCCAATCCCGAGGGACCGTTCCTAACTCCCAGCATAACTGTCAAATTTCAGTTAACCAGTCAATTACAGTCACTACCATATTTCAACATCACAGCAGTTATGCCATCAACTCCCGGAGCCTTGCCATTCTGAAGAGATTTTAGAGCTTTACACACCTCTTCTCTTAAGATCCCTTCTGTGCTTTCATCATTCACTGCGACATCATCTGTTTCTGCTTCAGAATCAACTTTGCTTTTTTGATCTAATAACTCACAGAAGAATGCACCACATTTTTCGCTTAACTCAGTGGGCTCCCATATCATTTCCCCGATCCTATTCTTCACACAACTTACAACTTTGTTTCCCGTATCTTTCCTGAGTCTGATGTACTTCCAGAAAGTATTTCTATCTTTCCAAAAAGCCAGTTTATGCCTTTCCACCTTCTCCTTCCTATCTTTTGCCTTATCCTGGTTCACCAGCTTAGCTACTTCACACTTCTTACAGCGATATTCATCCACAGAAACTCTAACTTGAAACATCCCCAAATGGGTTCCATCTTTCTCTTTACTGCCTGTTCAATCTCACTATTCCACCAAGCATCACCTCCATTGATGCCCACTATTGTGGTGCCATAGACCTCTTCAGCAGCAGTGACAACAAAGTTCTTGAAACATTCCCACTTCTTTTCAACATCCCTCTCATATGACTTTAGCTCCTTCAGTCGTTCTCTGAGTAAGTTAGAGTAATGCTGATTATCTTCATTGAGCCTTTAAACCTTTATTATTTCCATCCAAGGCCTCTTCCTATTCCTTTTCCTCCAACCAACATTCAGTTTCACTCGTGACACTACCAAGTAATAACCAGAGCCAGCATCTAATCATAGAGTAGGGATCCGAATCCCAGATCTCTCGATATCTCGGCTAGATAACGATAAATCTGGGATTCGGATCCCCAGCGGTGACCGGATAACAATTTTTCGGTTAAAATGTGGAAAAAGCGGTGTCTTTGTTTATTCACTGACGCCACGTATTTGAAGGATTTTCACATCTGCACCTCTCATCACACGAGTGTCAAGAACTAAGTGTTTCAGACGCCGATCATAAACAACAAAATCCATAACACTTTTGACCAAGAGTACGATTTTCCGAAGTATATGTGTGGATATACTTGTGGTTGAAAAACGTATTAGATACACAAAAGCCATTCTCAATGCAGAGTTCAATTAATCTTTCACCATTATCATTCACACAAGGATCATTAAACCTACCCAGAACATTGTGAGAAATTGCATTCTGTACACCTTCTGTAGCATCAAAATCCTCTGCTATTACAACTTTCTCTTTAGCGCCAAACTGGCTCAAAACAACTTAATTTAACTCGTTCCAGAAATCTTCCATCCTACCAAAAGGTTCCGAGTCACAAGGAGCATACACTACAACAATTACAATTTTCTTAATTTCCACTTTCAAACAAATCCAAAGAATTCTCTCACTTATGCAGCTATAGTGAATCGAGTTCTTCTTCATTTTTTCACTTAAAATCACACCTACACCAGCATGTACTCTCACATTATCCATTGGAATAAAAATGACTGACACTCCTGTATTGTTGGTGTCTTCTAAAATTGTTGCCAATTTTAATCGGATCTTGGGAAGTCATCAAATGTTGCTGCTATTTTAATCTGAAAAGAGATACTGTAGTTATTGATTGCCCTTTCAATAGATTTTCTACTATTTCACTTATCAACCATTTAATAAAGAAACTGGTATAAAACTCCTTAGAGGCCTTTTTTCATTGGTTATGTTAAAACCAAAGTAGTAGTTTTCTGTACATCAACCATACATCATATTACGTACAATATGTGCTATTGAGGCTCAAATGGTCAGGGAATCATGAAACAAAACACTGTATTTTAAATTTATTTTCTAGAACACTTTAAAAAAATGCATACGATCAGTGGTTGGAAAAACTACTTTTTATTTGTAGCGAACTACAACTACAACTATTTTATGATAAATGTAGTTAACTACAACTACATTTTTAACAAAGTAATGACTACAAACTACTTTGAAAATGTAGTCACTACTTCACTACTTTTAGGACCCGAATTTTGCGAGATTATTCAATACACACTCAAAGTTAAGGATGTTATATTACAACAAAATATTGTACATCCCATATACCAGACGTTACAATGTAGCATATAGCATATCATATAAAATGAACTGCACAAGACTGTACAATGTAGCATATACACTGCTGGCCACCCAAAATGCAACACCAAGAAGGAAGCATCAGATCGGCCTGAAATTCGCAGCAAGCGTCACCCGCGAGAGGACATGCAAACGATTAGCATTGCAGGGCATGCAAATCATGTGCGCCCGGCACGCCACCGAGAAGCACTATAAAAAGGGTGCACAGAAGGTGGGGTGTAAGCAGTGGAAGTGTGTTGTGCTGCCGGACCTGTGCATGGGAAGCTTCCTGATGCCTCGTCACAGAATACGGCAATCATTCCAGAACGTTTCGGAGTTCGACAGAGGACGAATAGTGGCTTATCGCGACAGCGGTTTATCGTACCGAGACATCGGCACCTGTGTGGAACGACATCCAGCCACAGTGAGGCGAGTATGGATTCGGTAGGTACAGGAGGGACGGACGGACCGACGTGAGCGATTGCCGCAGCCGAGGCATACCACCAAACGAGAGGACCGGCATGTTGTGCGGTGGGCATTGACGGCTCGCACTGCCACATCACGAACGTTAGCACAGGAATTAAGGTGTGTTGCGCAACAACCTGTGTCAGCACGTATCGTTCGACGTGGTCTGAAAGAGCGGGGACTTCTCGCACGGCGCCCATTGCTCCGATTATCATTGACGTTACACCACCGGAGAGTGCGGCGGCAGTGGACCGTTGAACGCCGCACCTGTACTACGGAATGGCACGACATTGTCTTCTCCGACAAATCCCGCTTCTGCCTGCAACACCAGGATGGTTGGATACGCGTATGGCGGCACCGTGGCGAGAAACTGTATGACGCCTGCATTATGCATGGCCATACCGGTCCGTCGCCGGACGTTATGGTTTGGGGGAGCAATTGGATATGACACCCGCACCTCTCTGGTACGCATCGCTGGTACACTCAACAGCCACCGCTACATCTCCGACGTTTTGGAGCCTGTAGTCCTCCCTTACCTGCTGGAACTGCCAGAGGCCACGTTTCAACAGGTCAATGCGCGCCCGCATCGTTCAACAATTCTTCACGGCCCACCAGGGGTCCCTGCTGCCGTAGGCCGCCAGTTCTCCCGATATGTCGCCCATCGAACACGTCTGGTCGCTGATCGGCAACCGAGTGACCCGGCAAGCACCACCCGCGGCTACGCCTGATGAACTGTGGCAACGTGTGGAAGCAGCGTGGACCGACGTACCCCAAGCCCACATCCAAAGCCTCTTTCGTTCGATGCCGCGGCGTGTAGCGGCCATTATTGTCAGTTATGGGGGCCACACGAACTATTGATGTCTGCGTGTTCCGCAAGACGCACGGGCTTGTAAGCTCAATCGTTTCATCTTTGTATCTGTTGTTATGTGTCCAGTAAATCTGGCTTTGCTATCTCGTGTCCTTCTTGGTGTAGCATTTTGGGTGTCCAGCAGTGTAGAATATACCATATCATATAAAAACCTGGTTATCACATATAATTAGGGTTACCAGTCGTCCGGGATTTGTAATGACGTCTGGGGCCGTGTCCGGGATTGAAAAATGTCCGGGATTTTTAAATGAGTGGTTATAAAGACAGCAAAAAATACACATAACTAAATATTTATTTCATTGCTATTAGTACTGAAAAATTTGACTTACCTCTATGTGCAATTTCAAATTAGAGACGGATGACTTTGAAACCGACAGCTTCTTTTTAACGGGCAAAGTTTGCACGTGACTGAAAAATTCCCGTTCACTTGCTTCTCGAGCACTGTAAATATTTATTAACGCCGACCAAGTCAGTTCAATTCTTTCTTCATCAAGCTGGACAGTAGGTGCCTATTTCAGGAAAACAGAAAAATTTATAATCACCGGGAAACATAAGTTAAATAAGTCTTCGAAGCAAGGAAAGCAAACACGTTCGTGATCACACGAGACGAAAACGACGACGAGACAAGTGTTGGTGTTGCCAACCTATGCTAGAAAACTCCGTGCTTTGAAACACCAATCGTTCTTATTCCGAGACCCTCGTTCGTCATAACCTGTCCATTTTAATCCGCTCCATAGCCGATATCATGAAAGAAATGTTCGCTGGATGGCGATACTTAGCGCTGGTGCTGGGCAGTTCAAACGAGTATTAGCGTTGGGTCGCAAACGCACGTGACGATCAAGTGATATGTAGAAGGGCACCTTGTTTGTTTACTGAAGTAACGTTAAAAGTAGTGTCGAAACTCGCTACAAACTATAGAGGTTTGCATCGCGCTACTCGCTACACTACTTTTTTGTTAAAGTAGCGCGTTACACTACAAACTACGCGGAAAAGTAGCGACTACAGTAGTTTCGTTACTTGTAGCGCACACTACATCCGACCACTGCATACGATATACATGCCAGCTTAAAAGCATTGGCAACTTCAGCGTGTTAACAGTTCACAATCTGTAAAGGTTATTGAGGAAAACAGGAAGATTCAACTCTTCACGTTTCCTGTGCGAGGGAGAGGGAAAGTTTGTTTCTGGTTTTTTCGATCTCCATTTATTCCTAATTAGAATAACAGCTTTTTCAAGATATCGCAACGATTAAAACATTTTGCCAGTCATTCACAAAATAATGGTTGAAGGAGGGGCGAACCCGTGTACAAACAGAAGTAAAAGTGGGTCGAGTCATTATCGTCAGTGCTCGAAATGGATCGGTATACGCCGGGATTTCATACCGACACTAATTTTAATAGCGGGAACTGCAGAAATGATCCTTTTTTTTTTTTTTTTTTTTTCACTTTTGGAGATTTTCTAGCGAAGGTATTTTTTCCGGATGATTTTTAGCTAAATATGAGCATACTGGCACTTCAAAATTTGCTTTTCGAGCACTGATTATCGTTTTATAAGTCGCAACGTGAGGATCGTTCAGACAACATACATTGAATGCGGCACGAACCAATGTTCAAGCAGAAGAAAGATGTAAATAGAGGTCAAATAGTCCCTTAACCGTCGTGCGGTCAACCGAGATTCAGGCAAAAATTGTTGAACAACGCACGGATCAATCTTGAAGTGACCTAAAGTTCGTGAGTTTCAATATCATACGATCGACCGTGATGTCCGAAAGCGTAAGTGAGAACTGTCTACTACGGAACCTCTAAAGTGAACGCCCTACCGACACAGAAGCCAAGCTTAAATAAAGGTCCTCAAATTTAATTTTGGTGGGCTACGCCAGCTGTCTTGTCTGCAGGCAGAAAACAAATTGCAGTACATGGAGAACTCGTAACTGATTTGTATGTGCTATCAGGAACTTCTTGGAGGAAAAAATTAAAAAATGAGCATTTCGTAATATGATATGTGAAGTATAATGAGAAATATTGAGTGTTTAGAAAAGTAATCGAAGTATGGTCGAATTTTGAGCAGACATTACTTAGTGGTTTAACTGATCAAGCTTTTTGAATAGGCAAGACCCTCTTTCAGACTGTGTAAAGAGAGAGAGAGAGAGAGAATATAGTGCCAGTTTAAAATAAACGTATTAAAGTATAAAGTTGTTGTTTTTTCTTCTTATCAGAGCATATAATGTGTAACTTACAGCAGGCACCAGTACCCTTATGTCCGAAAACATAAAGTGCTGAAATTTTACTTCTGTTATAATTAACTTAATACCGAGTAGTGTTGGAGCAGGGTATATGTAGAGGGAGAGTGAGTCGAGAAAGTCCAGGAAAAGAAAGAATTTTTTTTTTTTTTTTTTTGTAGTTGAGCTATCTTTCATACATAAAAATCATTCCAGTTAGGCACAGGTTAAAGAGGTGAATTATGAAAAAGGTGGGGCTTTTTTTTTTGGGGGGGGTCAGATGTGAGGTTAAGTTCTCCAGCAGTTTTGTTTAATGGCCGTTCAGATGAAATGAGAAAATAAAGGGGAATTAATTATTGCTAGTTGAGTAATTATAGTAAGCTTGTTCTTAGTGAGTATATTGGCAAAGTGTATGTTAAACCAGGGGCGGCGGAGAGTGAAGTTCGTTGACCGGGCCCGAAATTTTGAACCGTGGTGCATCCCCTCCCTTCCCGCAACAAACAGAAAAAAAAACAATGCCTGAGGAGCTCTGCTGGGGATTAGGGCTTACTTACCTAAAGAAAGTTTCTAAGGCACAACACAACAATCGTACTTATGCCAAATTAAAAAAATAAAATAAAAATAAAAATCTTGGCTGAAATTATTGACGGTTCCGCCGCCACTGTGTTAAACTAATTTTTGATTTGATCGTGAGAGCATTTTGAAGCGAACAGTACTCGGAAAGTATCTAACAAGATTCACTAGTGTAGAATTACTTAACTATCTCTACTATGGTTCATTGTAAATTGTCACACAGTTAAATTAATCAATTTTTCCTAAGTAAAGACCAGTCTGAAAGAGATGTACATATCAATTCTTCAAATAATTTGCAAGATGTACAGTACACAAATTCTTCGAATAATTTGCATTTCATGAGTTTCACAACACAGCGTATTTATTTCCAAAAATTATACATCTTCCTTTTCTTTGCATTTCATTGCATTAACTGAGCAAAAGTAATCTTAAGAAAATCCTGTTTTTCCAAATCTGCATCTAATTCAAGTGTAATTTTTTTTTTTTCATTTCTGATGAAATTTAATTTTTCTACAACCCCATGGGGCCGAAATACATGGAAATTATCTAGTTCACATAGTGTGTAATAAGTGTTCTTAAAATTCCGTTATTCAAAAGAAGCTCAGTGCATTCTCATATTACATTATTGATTATTAGGGCATGCACAAAATATTATCTGTTGTTAGATAGCCTTAACAGAATTTGCACGTAATATAAGAAAAAATTTACATACTGATTTATATGCTATGGACTCAAAACATACAAAGTAACTCTTAAAACTGACCGTATGGATTCTAAATGAAGACTAAAACATTCTGTTTTACCTCATCATCATTGTCAACCATTATCAATCCACTGCTGGACGAAGGTCTCCCCAAGTTTCCTCCACAACGGTCTGTCTTGTGCCATTCTCCTCCATGTCACTCCTGCATACTTTCGAATTTCATCCACCCATCTCACATGTGGTCTTCTTCTGGGTCTTTTCCTGTCCCTTGGAATCCAATCTAAAATTTCGGCTGTCCATCGCTGGTCTGTCTTTCTGGCAGTATGTCCAGCCCATTGCCATTTCAGGGATTTAACTCTGATCATGATGTCTTCCACTCTTGTCATTTTCCGGATCCACGAGTTCCTCTTTTTATCTCTCCTGGTTACACCAAGCATGCACCTCTCCATGTTGCCTTGAGTTGTCTGCAGCCTTTGTATGTCTCTTTTAGTTAAGGTCCACGTCTCTGCATCATACGTAAGCACTGGAAGGATGCATTGATCAAACACTTTTCTTTTAAGACATAATGGCATATTGCTCTTGAAAATTATGCTGTTTCTTCCAAAAGCTCTCCAGGCAAGTTTTGTACGCCGATTAATTTCTTCATCAATGTGACCCTCACTTGATATCTGCTGTCCAAGATAAACATACGTATCTGTTATCTCCAGTTTTTCTCCATCAATCGATAAATCTTCATTTCTTGTAAAAGCATTGAACATCACTTTTGTCTTCTGAAAGTTCATTTTTAATCCCACTTCTTTACTCTTGTCAGCAAGTTCCTGGATCATACTCTGCAGCTCTGATGGGGTAGTTGCAAAAATGACTACGTCATCAGCAAAACGAAGGTGAGTTAGATAATCTCCATTAGTCTTTATCCCTTTGTTTTCCCAGTTCAGTTAATGAAAGACATTTTCCAATGTGGCATTAAAGAGCTTCGGAGATATGGTGTCACCTTGTCTCACTCTCTTTCCAATTTGAATGTGTGTTGTATTTTCAAACAGCCGAATCTTCGCACTTGCATTTTCATAGATGTTATTAATAATATTAATGTATGCATCTTCAATACTGCAGGATTTCAGAGCCATTGTAACTGCTGATGGTTTCACTGAATCAAAGGCCTTTTCATAATCGATAAAAGCCATGCACAATGGAAGTTCATATTCCCTCACTCTTTCAATTAGTTCTCTCAGTACGTGGATATGATCAATTGCGCTGTAGCCAATCCTGAATCCAGCTTGTTCTCTCGGTTGAGCCATGTCCAGTGTTACCTTCAAACGGTGTGAAAGAACTTTAGTGAAGATTTTATAAACCACTGATACGAGGCTGATAGGTCTGTAGTTCCTGAGATCCTCAATGTCACCTTTTTTATGTATCAGAATCATTTTAGCGTTGTTCTAATCCTTAGGAATCTTCTCTTCATTAAGGCATCGAGTGAAAATTTGGGCGAGTACTGTTTCGATTTCTCCACTTGCTTCTTGCATGATGTCTACAGTAATTCCATTTTCTCCTGGAGCTTTTCCCCGCTTCATGTTCTTGATTGCATGTGCAACTTCTGCTAGGAGGACTGGAGGAACTCTAGTACTGGTACCTTTCATGATGTCTGGAATACATGCATCATCCCTTTCATATAATTTGGAGTAGAAATCTTTCACTCTTGTCAAGATTTCGCATCTATTTCTTGTTACAGAGCCATCTTCTTTTCTCAGTGCCATAATCTGTTTTCTTCCCTTACTGAGATGTCCCTTTGCTATCTTTAGACTATGGTTGTTTTCAATTGCTTTCCTCACTAGTTCACAGTTGAATTTCCTTACGTCTTCAGTGATACTTTTTCGTACTATCTTGCATAGCTTTATATATTCCACATTGGAAGTCACATCTTCTTTACTTGTCTTCATCTCTCTTCTTTTTTGCATCAACATTTTGGTTTTTCCTGATAATTTGTTCACATGCAACTTGTTCTTAGACCCAGCTAATTTTGTTGCTGTTTCCATCACAGATTTGGTTACTTTTCTGTTAACTTCAGAAATATCCACTTCTTCCGATGTTAGGCCTTCTAAAGCAGAGAATCTGTTCTTCAGTTCCAACTTGAAGGTATTATGGTGTTTTTTAAGGTTGGTTATGTCAATACATTTTGTTTGTCTTATGAGCTTGCCACGTTCGAGTTTAGTGTTGAGGTGCGTCTTACATCTCACCAATTTATGGTCACTACCTGTGTTGAACTTGTTTAGCACACTGCAGTCTTCCATGACAAACTTTTTGTTACACATAATAAAATCAATTTCACTTGCCATCCCATTAGGATGTCTCCATGTCCATTTCCTGTGTGGCTTTTTCTTGAAAAAGGAGTTCAAGATGAAAAACCCTTCTGCCTCTGCAAACTCAACGAGAGTATTTTCACGCTGGTTTCTGTTGCCGTGACCGAATTTACCTACTGAAGTTTCATTCTGTAGCCGTTGCCCTATTTTTGCATTGAAATATCCCATAATTATCTTCAAGTGCTGCTTACCTTTATTATTAAGATGACGAATTTCCTCATAAAATTCTTCAATTTCTTCTTCAGGATGACTTGTGGTGGGTGCATAAGTTTGAATAATCTGAGCCTTGAATCTTCTCGAGAGTTGGATAACAAGTCGTGCAGCTCTGTCAGAGGAACTTTCAACTTCTACAACTTTATCCTTCAGTTTCTTGTTTATTATAAATCCAACACCACTAGTTCTGTCAGTATCAGTCCCACGATAGTAGAAGAGATGTCCACTTTTCAGTTCAATGAGATCTTCTCCTTTTCTCCTTACCTCACTTAGCCCGACGATGTCCCACTTGATCCTTTGAAGTTCCTCTTCCAATTCAAGAAGCCTTGAAACAGAAGATAGGGAGCGTCCATATCTTCTGATTACCTACAGTGTAATAAATACAGGTCCAAGAGTGTAAAAAAATTTACGTGTGTCTTATAATAAATACAATCGAAACTGCCTTTCAAAAAACTTAAATAACTTGTTGCAGTGAATTGTTTCCAGGTTGAAATTTTATTTCTCTTTCACTAGTGCATGTGACCACCTCAGCGAAACGGAGGGTGGATCTGACCCTGGAGAGCAAGTTGTTGCTGGTCCACAATACCACATTACGAAGGAATCACGTTGCTATAATTTTTGTCAGTTTTTATCTGATGTGCCTAAAGTAAATTTTACTTACTTATTTTATATATATATATATATTAAAATATATACACTGCTGGCTGAGAAGGACACGAGATAGCAGAGCCAGATTTACTGGACACATAACAACAGATACAAAGATGAAACGATTGAGCTTACAGGTCCGTGCGACTTGCGGAACACGCAGGCATCAATAGTTCGTGTGACCCCATGGCTGGCAATAACGGCCGCTACACGCCGCGGCATTGAATAAAAGAGGCTTTGGATGTGGGCTTGGGGTATGTTGGTTCAGACTGCTTCCACACGTTGCCACAGTTCATCAGGCGTAGCCGCGTGTGGTGCTTGCCTGGCCACTCGGTTGCAGATCAGCGACCAGACGTGTTCGATGGGCGACGTATCGGGAAAACAGGCGGGCCACGGCAGCAGTGACACCTGGTGGGCCGTGAAGAATTGTTGCACGATGTGTGCCACGTGCGGGCGCGCATTGTTCTGTTGAAACGTGGCCGCTGGCAGGTCCTGCAGGCAAGGGAGGACTACAGGCTCCAAAACGTCGGAGATGTAGCGGTTGTTGTTGAGTGCACCGGTGATGCGTACCAGAGGGGTGCGGGTATGATACCCAATTGCGCCCCAAACCATAACGCCAGGCGACGGACCGTTGTGGCGATGCATAATGCAGGCGTCATACAGTCTCTCGCCGCGGTGCCGCCACACGCGGATCCGATCATCGTGGTGTTGCAGGCACTAGTGCGATTCGTCGAAGAAGACAATGCCGTGCCATTCCGTAGTCCAGGTGCGGCGTTCAAAGGCCCATTGCCGCCGCTCTCGCCAGTGGTGTAACGTCAATGGTAATCGGAACAATGGGCGCGGTGCGACAAGTCCCCGCTCTGGCAGACGACGTCGAACGGTACGCGCTGACACAGGTTGTGGCGCAACACGCCTTAATTCCTGCGCTAATGTTCGTGATGTGGCGGTGCGAGCCGTCAATGGTCCTCTCGTTCGGTGGTGTGCCGCGGCTGTGGCAGTCACTCACGTCGGTCCGTCCGTCCCTCTTGCACCACCGAATCCATACTCGCCTCACTGTGGCTGGATGTCGTCCCACACGGGCGCCGATGTCTCGGTACGATATACCGCTGTCGGGATAAGCCACTATTCGTCCTCTGTCGAACTCCGAAACGTGCTGGAATGACTGCCGTATTCTGCGACGAAGCATCAGGAAGCTTCCCACGCACAGGTCCGGCAGCACAACACACTTCCACTACTTACACCCCGCCTTCTGTGCACCCAGCTTATAGTGCTTCTCGGTGGCGTGCCGGGCGCACATGATTTGCATAAGCCTCGCAGCCCTGCAATGCTAATCGTTTGGATGTCCTCTCGCGGGCGACGCATGCTGCGAATTTCAGGCCAATCGGATGCTTCCTTCTTGGCGTTGCATTTTGGGTGGCCAAAAGTGTATATATATATATAAAGGTCAGGTGATGCGTAACATCACAGCCTCTCCTTGACAAATGTCAACCCCGCCTTCTCGTGGTGCATCCTGTTCCCACTAAAGGGGCTCTGACGACCGCCCATAGCGGTATAACTATACCATCGGGATCAGAGGAAATGCTATCCCACACTCACCAACCCGCTTGGCCAGCGTGGTGAGTTATGGCCAAACCCCTCCAAAATGATTCCACAACTTAAATCTTGGCCCTCAGTCTCCGGCAGCTGGAATGTACCTGGCCAAGGCAGCGGCCAGTGCGACATGAAGGCAGAGGGTGCTAAGAATCCCCGGAGGACCGGACTAGGCTGCCATCTGATGCTGACCTTGGCTACTTACAATGGACGCTCCCTATCTTCTGATTCAAGGCTTCTTGAATTGGAAGAGGAACTACAAAGGATCAAGTGGGACATCGTGGGGCTAAGTGAGGTAAGGAGAAAAGGAGAAGATCTCATCGAACTGAAAAGTGGACATCTCTTCTACTATCGTGGGACAGATACTGGCAGAACTAGTGGTGTTGGATTTATAATAAACAAGAAACTGAAGGACAAAGTTGTAGAAGTTGAAAGTTCCTCTGACAGAGCTGCACGACTTGTTATCCAACTCTCGAAAAGATACCAGGCTCAGATTATTCAAACTTATGCACCCACCACAAGTCATCCTGAAGAAGAAATTGAAGAATTTTATGAGGAAATTTGTCATCTAAATAATAAAGGTAAGCAGCATTTGAAGATAATTATGGGAGATTTTAATGCAAAGATAGGGCAACGGCAACAGAATGAAACTTCAGTAGGTAAATTCGGTCATGGCAACAGAAACCAGCGTGGAAATACTCTCGTTGAGTTTGCAGAGGCAGAAGGGTTTTTCGTCTTGAACTCCTTTTTCAAGAAAAAGCCACACAGGAAATGGACATGGAGACATCCAAATGGGACGACAAGTGAAATTGATTTTATTATGTGTAACAAAAAAATCGTCATAGAAGACTGCAGTGTGCTAAACAAGTTCAACACAGGTAGTGACCATAGATTGGTGAGATGTAAGATGCACCTCAACACTAAACTTGAACGTGGCAAGCTCATAGGACAAACACAATCTATTGACATAACCAACCTTAAAAAACACCATAATACCTTCAAGTTAGAACTGAAGAACAGGTTCTCTGCTTTAGAAGGCCTAACATCGGAAGAAGTGGACATCTCTGAAGTTAACAGAAAAGTAACCAAAGCTCTTATGGAAACAGCAACAAAATTAGCTGGGTCTAAGAACAAGTTGCATGTGAACAAATTATCAGGAAAAACCAAAATGTTGATGCAAAAAAGAAGAGAGATGAGGACAACTAAAGAAGATGTGACTTCCAAAGTGGAATATATAGAGCTATGCAAGACAGTAAGAAAAAGTATCACTGAAGACGTGAGGAAATTCAACTGTGAACTAGTGAGGAAAGCAATTGAAAACAACCAAAGACTAAAGATAGCAAAGGGACATCTCAGTAAGGGAAGAAAACAGATTATGGCACTGAGAAAAGAAGATGGTTCTGTAACAAGAAATAGAGGCGAAATTTTGACAAGAGTGAAAGATTTCTACTCCAAATTATATGAAAGGGATGATATATGCACTCCAGACATCATGAAAGATACCAGTACCAGAGTTCCTCCAGTCCTTCCAGCAGAAGTTGCACATGCAATCAAGAACATGAAGCGAGGAAAAGCTCCAGGAGAAGATGGAATTACTGTAGACATCATACAAGAAGCAAGTGGAGAAATCGAAACAGTACTCGCCCAAATTTTCACTCGATGCCTTAATGAAGGAAAGATTCCTGAGGATTGGAACACCGCTACAATGATCCTGCTACATAAGAAAGGTGACATTGAGGATCTCGGAAACTACAGACCTATCAGCCTCCTATCAGTAGTTTATAAAATCTTCACTAAAGTTCTTTCACACCGTTTGAAGGTAACACTGGACATGGCTCAACCGAGAGAACAAGCTGGATTCAGGAGTGGCTACAGCACAATAGATCATATCCACGTGCTGAGAGAACTAATTGAAAGAGCGAGGGAATATGAACTTCCATTGTGCATGGCTTTTATCGATTATGAAAAAGCCTTTGATTCGGTGAAACCATCAGCAGTTACAATGGCTCTGAAAACCTGCGGTATTGAAGATGCATACATTAATATTATTAATAACATCTATGAAAATGCAAGTGCAAAGATTAGGCTGTTTGAAAATACAACACACGTAAAAATTGGGAAGGGAGTGAGACAAGGTGACACCATATCTCCGAAGCTCTTTAATGCCACATTGGAGGGTGTTTTTCAGTCACTGAGCTGGGAAAACAAGGGGATAAAGATTAATGGAGATTATCTAACCCACCTTCGTTTTGCTGATGACGTAGTCATTTTTGCAACTACCCCATCAGAGCTGCAGAGTATGATCCAGGAACTTGCTGACAAGAGTAAAGAAGTGGGATTAAAAATGAACTTTCAGAAGACAAAAGTGATGTTCAATGCTTTTACAAGAAATGAAGATTTATCGATTGATGGAGAAAAGCTGGAGATAACAGACACGTACGTTTATCTTGGACAGCAGATATCAAGTGAGGGTCACATTGATGAAGAAATTAATAGGCGTACAAAACTTGCCTGGAGAGCTTTTGGAAGAAACAGCATAATTTTCAAGAGCAATATGCCATTATGTCTTAAAAGAAAAGTGTTTGATCAATGCATCCTTCCAGTGCTTACGTATGGTGCGGAGACGTGGACCTTAACTAAAAGAGACATACAAAGGCTGCAGACAACTCAAAGCAACATGGAGAGGTGCATGCTTGGTGTAACCAGGAGAGATAAGAAGAGGAACTCGTGGATCCGAAAAATGACAAGAGTGGAAGACATCATGATCAGAGTTAAATCCCTGAAATGGCAATGGGCTGGACATACTGCCAGAAGGACAGATCATCGATGGACAGCCGAAATTGTAGATTGGATTCCAAGGGACAGGAAAAGACCCAGAAGAAGACCACATGGGAGATGGGTGGATGAAATTCGAAAGTATGCAGGGGTGACATGGAGGAGACTGGCACAAGACAGACCGTTGTGGAGGAAACTTGGGGAGACCTTCGTCCAGCAGTGGATTGATAATGGTTGACAATGATGATGATGATATATATATATATATATATATATATATTTTAATCTGATACTGTATGTCTAAAGTTGATTTTTTACTTCAACATTAATTTCATGTTGCGAAGAACTGAACTTATAACATAAACCCAGTTTCGTATTGTAACACGTATGTATGCAGTAAAAATAGAAAAGGGAAATTTCCCTTAGAAAAAGCGAAAATTTATAGTAGAAAGTGATAATGAAATTTTCCATTGCATGTTGGAGAACAGGTATATACGTAAAGTATGGAGAAATATTAAAACTTAAAAAATGAAGAATACAACATCCTCTGCAGCAGCTATTCTCTGAGATCTCTTGAAAATTTTTAGAAAAATTTGCTTTTGAGTTTTTTAAAGAACAAAATTTTTCATTTTTTGATGACCAATTGAGTGATCTCTGGGATTTCGTGTGCGCATGTAGTATAAGTGGCCAAAAATATCAAAGGAACAACCAAGAATTTCCCTTGTTGTAACATGCTGTCTAATTTTATTTATACCAACCTGGTGGCGCATTGGTCTAGGCGCTGGCTTCTGATCATTTGTTCGAGATTCATCCGGGATCGAATCCCAGTGAAGCATGGATGTTTTGATTGTCTTACGGCACTGTCTCTCTGCCTTCCTCGGAGTCAATGGCCCTAAATTAGAGAAGGGCGACTGCTTATAGTCCATCGAGTTGCTCACTGCAACGTGTCGCCGTTCAAATCAATCAGGAATGCACAGTATTGAAGAAAAAATACTTCTTACCTGCCATTCATTTCTGAACGACAGCTCTTGAATATCCCGGATGGTTGAGGTCGTTAAATCAATTGACAATAGCAAATTAATCCACATTCCTCCGGAGTTGATACAATGATTCACTCGAGACAGGAATAAACATCAAACATATAATTGACAGATGACCGACCGCGCACATACAAAAGATACATAACATAAAACATGCCGTTAATATTCCCCTTTAGTTCCATCGTGTTCAAAAACAAACGAGTTCTCCCTCCCGAGTTCAAATTACACGATTTTTTCTCTCCTCTCGCTTCCCACGGAGTGACAGCGCCCTCTATCAGAAAATGTTTTCACAGCTGCTCGGATTTTATTTATTTTTTCTCTTCGTGAGTTGCTGCTCTTCCGACATCCTCCCACCTTTGAGCTTCGGGATCAGTCACGAAACTCAAACAAATAAAACGTTATAAGTTCATTCGCCGCACTGGCTTTAAGATCCGTCCATAACGGGATCGCATGTCTCCACCACCCGTCGCTCCTTTTTGCTTTTCTGACACATTCTTTTATAACTTGCCGTATCGTCTTTCTACACTTTATTATCCAATAACGTCCACGCAGAGTTGAGATTAGGACCTGCAGACCAGCATGACTTAGTACAACATGTTTTTCCCAAATTAATTTTTTCACTATGTGATGTTTAGAAGGCAGTACTACTGGATGCCGAAATGCCTCCGAGTCCTTTCTCATGGTGATTCTCGTATTGACTCGAAGCAGCCCTTCTACGTCGATAAAGGTTTTCAGAGAAGTTTCTCTATTTTCGCCAAAACTCTGTCTTTGGACTTCTTTCAACATTACCATTTCGACTTGCTCTACACTTAACTCACCGAAACATCTTTCAGTTCGTTTGGCCTTTGCATTCCTGTAAAAACGAAAAATCCACGCCATGACTCTGATTATTCTGCTATACGAGGAGATCTTCGTAGAATATTCAAAAACCTTCTCAATTTCTGTGTTAGTAGCAGGCACAATAGTTTTTCGCCTTTCTGAATTCACAACCTCCAAATTTGGAAGCGCTTCTGAGGCTGGCCATTCATCACGCGGTAATCGTAGCCAGACCTTCCCACCAACGAGAATTTTTCAACTCTTTCACTGTACATCCTCTCGAAGGGAGATCCGCAGGATTCATAGACCCGGCAATGTGCCTCCAGTCTTCTGGGTCTGTTAGCCGCCGAATTTCCTGAACACGATTGTAAACGAAGGTTGCCCAATTTTCATTTCTTTTTATCCAGTATAACACATTTACAGAATCAGACCAATAGTACGTAGGCACGTTCTCCGGCCCCAAGTCTGATTTCGTTGTTTCTGCTAACCTAGCTCCAATAGTACAGGCCAAGAGTTCCATCCTGGGTATGGAAGGTAATTTCAAAGGGGCGACTCAACAACGTGCTTGTACTAGCTGACACGTCGTGGACCGATCATTTTGACATCGGACAAAAATACAAGCAGCAAATGCTATCTTGCTTGCATCACAGAACACATGAAGAGATACTCCGAATTGGCTGAAGCATCCTTTAGTATACATCGTGGAATCAACACACCACTTAAGCCTTCCAATTGCGTCTTCCAACGTTCAAATTTTCTAGATATAGTCGGAGGTAGCTTAGAGTCCCAAGTGATCCCGTTCTTCCAACATTCTTGCAGCAAAACCTTTGGCCCCAGTGTGACCGGGCACGTGAATTGAATGGGGTAGAATACTCAATGGACGACTGAGAGGATCTCTCGTTTTGTCAGTGGGGACTTTTCATCGCTAGAGAGCCCCTTCATGTCAATAGACAGCTCATCTGAACTCAGTGTCCAACTTAATCCCAGCACTGGGACCTTCCTTGCATCTCCATCTTCATCCTCTACTTCTATCGACGCAGGAGCATGCTCCCACCCTCGCAAATCGAACTTGGCTGCACTGAGGATACTTCGTGACTCACAAATAAACTTTTCAAGCTCCTCTCGACTATTCACACTAGAAACACAATTGTCAACATAAAACAACCTCAGGAGCTTTTTCGCCGTTTCTTGCAGATGATCCGGCGCGTTCTTCAGGTGAAATTCCATTGTTGCTCCCAGCAGGAAAGGGCTCGAAGAAATTCCGAAAACAACTCTTCGGTGCTGGAAGGTTTTAAGATTTTCTTCCTTACCGTTCTCCCACCAGAGGAACCTCAAAAATGGTCTATCATGCTCCTGAAGTCCAATCTGTAAGAAAGCTTTCTTTATGTCGGCAGTTACCCCAATTTTTCCCATCCGAAATCTGTTTATAATCGAGGGTATAAGTTCTACAACATTATGTCCCTTTTCCAGACAATCGTTAATGGAGGGAGAATTATTTCCTCTCGCCGAGCCATCAAAGACAGGTCTCACTTTGGTCGTTGAGTTCTCCTTGAAAACAGGATGATGTGGTAAAAAATGCTCAGTTTTCACATTCTCCTCAGGAGATTTAACTTCTTCTATAATGCCCTCCTTCAGCCACTCCCGGAAAACATCTTCATAAGCATCTAACTTCTCAGTCCGTTCTAAGGATTAAACACAGCCCTTCAATCTTTTAACTGCTATCTCCCCACGGTCCGACAGAGGAGGGTGTTCTTGAATCCATGGCAAACAAACCATATATCTTCTTTCCTCGTCTCTTGAAACATTACGAACAAAATGATCTTTTGCAGCGTCTTTGATCTCCTTTTTCGCGATCTTTTCACCTGGATCGATAATCCCCAAAGTATCAAGTCTCCACAAATCAGAAGGGTTTAATTCGCCAACGTGGAAAGAGATAAGGACATATTTACTGGCTTCTTTTTCTTCTGTTTTTCCCATAAACGTTCATCCCAGACGTGTGTTTACTGCCACCAATCCATTGGAAAGGTGCTTAATTTCACCTGTAAATAACTTCCCTGCGAAGTCAGCTCCTATCAAAATATGAATTTCGTTCGGATCTTTCTCATACAGACAGTCATGTTCATTTATGGAAATATCGCCAATGAAAACTCCACGATTTGTCAGTTCTTTTATGCATTTAGCGTCCTCTAACTTCGGAATGAAAGCACAGATTCTTTTTTGATCCATCGCCCCTAATTCGCAAATATAATCGCCGTCAATATTGCTTAACTGAATCGAATATCTTTTGTGCTTTTCACTTTTTTCTATTCCTCCAAAAAGTCCATGAACGACTTTTTCTTCACCTTTGCATTTCAACTTTAGTGCTTTTGCGACAAATTCACTTACATATGATCTCGAGCTACCTGTATCAATAATCCCTCGTACATAACGACTGATATTATTCTCCTTAATACAAACAATTAAAGTCTGTAAATACACCTCCTTGGAACAGGAATTGTTAGTCAAAACACTGGCTTCCAGAGCTCTATCATTTTCTTTATTATTTTCTGGTTTATTATCTTTCTCTTCGTGTTTATGAAAACACATAATAGATAGATGTCTATTACTACAGTGTGAGCAAGTAATTTTTACCTTACAAGAACGTGAAACGTGTCCTGGTTTAAGACACCTAAAACAGCATCCCCTTTTTAATAGAATAGATTTTTTTTCCTTCAGAGACAGATTTCGAGTTTCTTTGCACTCAGAGTTTGTGTGCGGCTTATAACAAAAAACACAAACGAGTTTTTTCTTTTCTTTCAGTTCAGTGCTGAATAGCTTAGCTGCTGTCGGTGTCTTTCCTTTTTCTCTCGAGTCACGTGAGAACTTCCGGCCACAGTCACCTGACCGAGGAGCAAAGGTAGCTGGAAAACTGTTGTGCCAGTCTCTGGTGACCAAAACATTAGCAGAAGTACGCTCCCTAGAGGTCAGTTCCTTCCTCAAAAATTCAATCAAATCTTTGATGTCATAACTGGCATTGGTATTTTGTTTATTGAATTCTAAGATCAGATCAGCGGGGAGCACTTTCAACAGCATCGGGCACATAAGATTTCCATACGTGTCTGACAAAACTCCCAGGGACTCTAAACTTGTTATTTGCGTTTGAACATTATTAAACAACTTTCGAAATGTTCCGATATCACTGGAATTCCTGAGAGGGGGAAGGTCAAACAAGTTACTCATATGTGCATTTATTAACAAATCCTTTTTCCCAAATCGCTCTTCTAACATGTTTACAGCAATGTCGTAATTTTCCAGCGTGATCGCAAATCCTTGTACAGCGTTTATAGCCGTTCCTCCTAAGTGAGCTTTAAGATAATTAAATTTATCTACTTTGTTCAAAGAATCATTCTTATGAATTGCCGATTCAAAAGAATTCCAAAATGTAAGTAATTGACTCACATCCCCGTAAAACTTGGAAATAGATAGCTTCGGCAATTTTATAGTCACAGAGTCCCTCACTCGTTCTTCTATTTTAGATTCATGTAGTTCGGGGCTCTGACCAAGAGACACGCCGTTCTTCACAACATTTTGCCTTAATATATGTACTCGTTTAGACACTCTATATCCCCATGTAGTTATTTTCTCACGACATTCTTCAGCACTTTCTAACTCAGACTGCAAGTACCCTGGGTCTAAAACATTTTCCAGCTCGGAATCAATTAATTATAGTTCTGTTGATTTTTCATTAAGATGTTCTAAAAGTTCTTCAAGATTATCTATATCCACATCAGTTAGTTTAAGTTCCGCTTCCAATCGCTTAATAATTTTGGTAACGGAAGTTCTCATCACGCCGCATTTCTGTCTCAATCTAGATCTAATTTCTTCGGCCATCTTTTCGTTCGAAACAATATATCAGAATGTCAACAAACGGAAGAATTCTCTCGGTTACGAATTCTGTGCTATATGTTCAAAATACCTCAACTCAAAGTCCCGGCAGGGATACCATATGTAACGTGTCGCCGTTCAAATCAATCAGGAATGCACAGTATTGAAGAAAAAAGACTTCTTACCTGCCATTCATTTCTGAACGACGGCTCTTGAATATCCCGGATGGTTGAGGTCGTTAAATCAATTGACAATAGCAAATTAATCCACATTCCTCCGAAGTTGATACAATGATTCACTAGAGACAGGAATAAACATCAAACATATAATTGACAGATGATCGACCGCACACACACAAAAGATACATAACATAAAACACGCCGTTGATATTTCCCTTTAGTTCCATCGTGTTCAAATACACACGAGTTCTCCCTCCCGAGTTCAAATTACACGATTTTTTCCTCTCTCGCTTCTCACGGAGTGACAGCGCCCTCTATCAGAAACAGTTTTCACAGCTCTTCGTGAGTTACTGCTCTTCCGACACTCACGGTGGTTGTTACCAACACCCAATCATAAAAAAAATAATTTATCCATCTTTTTTATACAGATTTTAGTTTTTTTTATCTCGAACTAAATTTCTATGCTCAGAGTGTGGTAAAAATGGTTTGTTCAAAAGAAGGCACAGTGGAAATTTGCTTATGGTGTTTGTATATGTTATTCGTAGTTACAATTTCTGTTTGTCCTCTCCTGAAAACTCATCTATGGGCGCTCATGACCATAAGATGTAGAAATATCTATGTCCATCGGTTCTTCTGGCTGGGCTTGAGTTATCATGGAATGGCCATAAGATGTTGAAATATCTATGTCCATCGGTTCTTCTAGCTGGGCTTGAGTTATCATGGAAGGGCCAGGAGATATAGAAATATCTATGTCCATCGGTTCTTCTAGCTGGGCTTGAGTTATCATGGAAGGGCCAGGAGATATAGAAATATCTATGTCCATCGGTTCTTCTAGATGGGCTTGAGTTATCATGGAAGGGCCGTCTTTGCGTATAGAGTTCCCCACAGATCGACAGACTTGAGCCTCTTATTTATTACACCAGTTTGCTGTAGAGATTAGTGTGGTTGAATATTTTCCTTATCAGAGCACGCTGGGCTTATCTAACCGGTGTTCTGAACAGTTGTTCCCAGGGCTTTTGAGTTGTTCCATTGTTTGTGCAGTGCTGTGCGACTTTCAATTTTGCAAAGATAAAATTCGACTGAGCACACAGTGAAGATAGCTAGAATGAATTATCTCTTCGCATCCAGAAATGTTTTTGAGATCCTGCTTCTCGATAGATATTCCGCGAATTTGCCACTTTTCGAATCTTAAAACACTGTACATAATATCTATTCAATGTGGATGATCGCATCACATTTATTGAAATAACGCCACGGAACCCATTTAATCAAAAAAATTGCATTTAACTCTATTAGTACTACTTTCAGATTTAAAACAGTAGGTGTTTAGCAACATTCAGTCAAATGGTTAAGACTGATTATTATCTATTCGAATTTTCTCTAATGCATCGGATCCACACTTAATGAAAAATGACGGCAAACAAGATAATAATCCCTCTTCAGCTACAAGAAGTAAATTGTGTTCAGACTTTTATAAAAAGCACTACACTGAAGTGCCAAAAGCCATGGAATGCGTACCTAGTATCGTGTAGAACCTCCTTTAGTCCGATGAAGTGCAGCAACTCGACTTCGCGTCGATTCCAAAAGTGGCTGGAAGACTTCTGGAGAGATGTTGAGCCATGCCGTCTGAATAGCCGCCCACAATTCCCTGGTATCTGTAGGTGTAGGACCTTGGGTGAGAATAGGTCTTTCCACTACGTCCCATAAGTGCTCTATAGGGTTCATGTCGGGTGAACGTGGTCGCCACACCACACTATCCGTCGGAACTATCCAGAATGCTCCTCGAACCAATTTTGGACAACTTGGGCCCGATGACTGTCGGCCTGGAAAATTCCATCGTTGTTGGGGCACATGAAATCCGCGAAGGGCTGCAAATGGTCACCCAGCAGAGCAACAAAGCGATTACCGGTTAATGACGTGTTTACGACGACCAGAGGATCCAAACTGTGCCACGTAAAGACACCCCACACATGTATGGAACCACCATCCAGCTGGCACAGTGCCTTGTTGACAGCTTGGGTCTATGGCCTCATGGGGTCTGCGCCACACTCGAATCCTACCACCAGCTCGTAACAACTGGTAGCGTGACTCATCGGACCACGCCACATGTTGCCAGTCTTCCATAGTCCAATTACCGTGTTCACGAGCCCAGGTGAGGCGCTGTGTCGGATGTCGTGGTATTAACAAAGGCGCTTTGGTGGGTCTTCTGCACCCACACCCCATGGACACTAAATTACGTTGCACTGACCTGATGGTTATGTCTCTAGTACCACCTGCATTGAATGTGGATGTTATTTGAGCCAGTGTCGTTTGTCTATCAGTATGGGCAACACTGGTCAGACGCCGCTAGTCACGGTCATTCCGCATCTGTGGTCGGCCACTGCCGCATCTGTGGATGGTAGTGCCTTCCATGAGGTATTTTCGGTACACACGTGACACTGTGGATCGAGGAATGTTGAATGTTCGCATAATTTCGGAAATTGAATGTCCCATCTGTCTGGCTCCCACTACCATGCCTCGTTCAAACTCCGATAATTCACGTCGTCTTGCCATAATCTTATTGGTGGTTGTTGAACCTGTCTCACTAGATTACACCTCGCAACTGATAAAAATCGTAGTGTGCGTCGAAGCCTTTATACGACAGCAGCACCAGTTAAAAATTTCCATACGCCTATCCCATCACTTTTGTCACTTCATTGTATCTTTCCCAGCAAACATCGTTGTCTGCCATTCTTGTTATCAGAGGAAAGACGTTCAGTGTTTCAGTTAATTTCCGGTTTCAATTAATGAAGTCAAACGTCTTTTCTTTTCAGCTTCGAACCCCTGATTTTGTCGCAACATAAACGGAAGAGCCAAAACATAACCACCTGTCTAATACACTGGCGTGCAAAAATTAAGGACGAGACGGTTTTCCGAATGTAACGTCGTGCAGAACTGCTCCACATCGACTCAAATTATGCCATAAGATCCCCAAGATGTAAGAATATGGGACAAGTGAGGAAAACCGTCCAAACAAGGAATCCAAAGGATACAAAGGCACTTTATTGAAAAGGTAGCTTCGAGCACAACTGGACAGAAGACAGAAACGTCCATGTGACAGGCGGCTGCCAAGAAAAATCCAGTCTTTAATAGGGGATATGATCACCCCTGACTGCGTTGCAGGATTTACAACGTCTGTTCATGCTGAGGACGAGGTTGTCAAGGAGCTGTTGAGGCATCGCGGCCCATTCCTCTTGTAGCGCCAATCGCAGCTGCGGAATGGCGGCTGGTGACGTGCTGCCAAGCGTCTCCCGAGAAGGTCCCACACGTGTTCGATTGGATTTAGGTCCGGTAACCTTGCGGGCCAATCCATGCGTTGAATATCTTCACTTTCCAACAGCTCTGCGACTGCCATTGTACGATGAGGTGTAGCGTTGTCGTCCATGAAGAGGAACTCAGGACCCACAGCACCTCTAAACAGACGCACGTGAGGCAGGAGAACCTCGGTACAATAGTGGACACCAGTGACTGAACCTCCTTGAAAGATGTGGAGGTCAGTACGGCCACCAAGCATGATACCGCCCCAAACGAGAACTCCGCCACCTCCAAACCGGTCCCTTTCGAGGATGTTGGAGGTGTGATTGCGTGTTCCCTACTCTCTCCAGATGTGTATACGTCCAGAATCGCTCGTCAGACTAAATCGGCTCTCATCCGTAAAGAGAACTCGACCCCATTGCTGATGTGTCCTGTTCTTTTGTTCCTGGCACCACAGAAACCGCCGTCTCCGATGAGTAGGCATTAATGGCACACACCGTACTGGTCGTCGTGCAAACAGACCACCTTTGTGCAGCTTCCTGGCCACGGTAAAACGCGATAACGGACGTCCAGTTGTCTGTTGCATGTGCCTTGCGATTTCTCCCGCTGTCTGCCGTCTGTCTTTTCTTGCCTGTAGGACAATATACCGGTCGTCCACCGCCGTGGTTGCGTGGACGACCACTGCTAAACTGTCGGACAGCTGTTCCTGTCGTTTGAAATGCTCTCCAAGCACGTGAAACGATGCTGTGAGCGATCCCGAACTCCTCGGCCACACTAGTCACACTTCAACCTTCTTCCAACTTCCCAATGACAATGACGCAATCTCGGGTAAGTCATCCAGATGTCGTCTACTGGATTGCCGGTTGGCCATATCACACGGTGGCAGCAACTCGACGTCGTTCAAACCGAAGTACACCGTGCAATAGCTTTCACCGAATTGCTGAGCGTATACCGCCCGTGTGCTTTATACCTTCTGACCCCCCCCACGTCATGCTGCATATATGCGCAGGACGTGAGGGGGGGGGGGTATATTTACGCTATATTTAAGAGGGTGGCTTTCTTTTTTGTGTGAAATACTATAAAAAAAAAGTACAATTCAACTTTTTTAAAGATAACTGAAAGTCATTGTCGCCCCCCCCTTCCCCCGGTGGCGCAGTGGTCTAAGCGCTGGCTTGTGACCATTCGTCCGTTAAGGGTCCAGGTTCGAATCCCGGGAGGCATGGATGTTGTGTTTGTGTTACGGCACTGGCTTTCTCCCTTCCTTGGTACCAGTGACTCTAAATTATGTACGGACGACTTCTTATAGCCCACTGAGTTGCTCACGGTGGTCGTTAAACCTCCATTTAAAAACAAAAAAAGTCATCAGTTTAAAAAAATAAAGTTGCACAGCATTTTGTTGCTTCGAAAAATCACGATGAAAAATGCTTTATTTGTGAAAAGTCCTCCTATAGAAAAAAAATTATTACAAACCTATTCGGAAAAATAATAAGCTCCAACAGGAAATAAAATGACTAAACAACTCGTATTAATGACAAGGGCGGGGGGATTCATCGTCGCGCAATTTGTTTTACGATATACGTGACTCAAACTGCTGATCGTCTGCAGCTTAGTGGTTGAAGGCGTGTGTTACGTGTTGACCTAAACGGCAGGGGTTCGTTCGATCCTGACTGTGGCGGAAGGATTATCTGGGGTAAGGGCTGAAAAATGCCGGGTCGTCGATTTTGCGGAATTTCAGTTGAAATACGGAAAAACCTGAAGTGGATTTTTCTTAAATAAACGGAATTTCTGACTACGGAAAATCTGTGAAAATACGGAAGTTAAAATAAATGGGCACTTTTAAAAACGGAAATTTCTGAAAAACACGGATACCTACCGGCAACTTTGCTGCACGTTATTTTCCGTGAATTCACACCACTTATTTTTTGCAGTGCGGGGCTAACCGTGAGCACCACACAACCCTTGGCGTCTCGAAAATGCTCTGACCCAGTCGTCTGGCCATTACAATTGACCTTTGTCAAACTCGCTTCACTCAACTGCCTTTCCCATCTCAAAAACAACAATAACACTGACTAACAGAGCAGATCAGATCTAAAGGATTTTAGGAAGGAAGTTTCTGACCCCAGGTCTTAAACAACCCTTAGAAATAGGAAGACAGGAGATTTGGGATACAGTGCCCGATAGGAAAGTGACACGGAAGCGAGGTACAAAGGGGGAGGAAGACGCCGTTATTTATTACCAGGGGGACAGTACCCGGGGTCCGACGGCTTAACTTGCCTATCTGAAGCACAGCGTATATTTAGAGGTTCGAGAGTTCGTAACTGCATAGGATCTAACCTGAGGTTCCTCCGCGGTAGTCACGAACGTTGACCACTAGGCCATTCGCGTCTCTTGACTAACATAACAGGTGTTATTTATATCGTTTCATTACCTTCACACGCGCTTTTGTTTACCTGCAGTTGCTTCGATTTGCATCACAACGCGCTAGTCATAATGTTTTGTAGCTCTTCGGTGAAAAAGTTCTGCCTCTCTGCGAAAGACGTTTTCAAACGGAAGACGTAAAATTGGTCATATCCTCTTGCAGTAAAAAAATTCTTCGGATGTGTCGTTAAATGAGTCGTTCTGACACACCAACCATGTAAACCATTTCTGCTTTCAACGAGAAGCTGTATTTTTTATGTCTCCACAAGAAAAGGACGTTTAGCGAGAATATCACCCACCATCAGCTACCATGGTTGAAATGAATCATGTCGTGCCTTCAAACTTTATTTTCGCCGTCACGGTGGCGCCGGCTTCTGATCATTCGCCTTAGTTGGGTCCGGGTTCGAATCCCGGTGAAGCATGGATGTTTGTGTTTGCCTTTCGGCACTGGCTCTCAATGTGTTACTTGTTCACCACTGCTTATCTGTGTACATTTAGCCTACTGTAAAATCCCTGTTTGATGTATACTTGTTCACAATGTGTTACATGATCAATTCTGTGTAAGTTGATCATTTGGCATGCTGTCAACCATGTATGATTTGCACTTGCTACTGTGAAATATCTGTATCCTGTTTATGTCTGCCAGTTTGTCATGTCTCGTGCAGTCTCGCCTCCCATCCGTAGCGAAGTCTCTTCCATTGTTTCAAAATAACCGATATACTTTAAACCGTTTTGCAAGGAAATGTATAATCAGAGAGAAAAATTGTAGTGAGCTTTTACCTCTTATTTATGTGATGAGCAGTGAAATAAAGTGCAATCTCGATTACACTTTCCAGTTTTACGTCTTCCACTTTTATACGGAATTCTGCTTTAGTTCCGATATTTTACTGTAGTTTCTATCGCTTTTTCGATTCGGTTGTACGTAATTCATCTATACGCTTTTTGCCATTATACGACAAATTTTGAATTTCATATTATCAAAAAGACAAGGTTTTGATTCTTTTATACGTAACCCCATGTGCAGCGGCGGCGATTAAGAGGTCAAGGGGACAGTTTCCTCCCACACTTTAAAAAAAAAAAAATTTAATTTAAAGCTAAAAATTATCACAATCAAGTTGTATACCCAAATATTGTGAAGCTTTTGAAATTGTTTTTAACAGTCCCTTGTCTGCAGCTTCAGTAGAGCGATCTTTCAGTGTTCTCAAAAGGGTAAAAAACTGTTTTAGAAACACAACAAAACAGGAACGTTTAACACATCCGGCATTGCTAGCCATAGGCCATAGCCAATGAAAAAAACACAAAGTTAGATGCAAATTTTGAAGATGACAATCCGATTTTTGGTGTAAATGAGACAAGTCAGATAATATCCGAAAACTTGAATTTTTTTTTTTCATCGTCTTGGTGCGGGACTTGAATCCGCGTCTCCCAGATAGCGCCCAGGTATGCTTACCACTACACTTTCTTGATAAAGTTAGATGAATATGTAGAAGTGTACTCTAGAAGAAAACAAAGACATCATTATTTTAAGTCTCATTATTTTTTAATACTTTTTGAGTTACTTTTTAATTTCAACAATTGAATTTGTAATCTTATGCTAAAATTAAAAATTTCCATATAACAATGTATCATGCTTGCATTGAGGCATGGAATATTTTTTGTAATAAAATGTTTTATCTAATTATTTCTTATTTTTTTGTGCATTTCGTATTCACGCTTTCACCCCCCCCCCCCTTTATAATAGCAAATCCTTGACCCTTCAATTTTGGCACCCAATCGCCGCCCCTGCCCATGTGCTACAATTTTGAAAGAATCGAGACATCGAGACAGCGTTGCTGTGGTCCTCCTTGGTGCAGCCAAAGTTGAACCTTGATCCCATCAGGGAAGGGTATATGTTGTTTACTTTCGGTTTTTATGAAAATCGAGACATCGGGACAGCGTTGCTGTGTTCCATCTTGGTCAGCCAAAGTTGAACCTTGATCCCATCAGAGAAGGGTATGTTGTTAAAGAAGGGTTTGGATGAAATTTGGGTTCCGCATTTCTCGAGTCACACATATAAGTGATATACACTATTTAAAATTGAGAAATCTCAGGAACGTAATTTTGTGGCTCCACCATTTCGTGGCATAGTAGAGTAGAACCCTAGATGTATCATAAATATTTATAATTTTGGTTTTAAATGGATGCTTTCAGGATCCGCAGAAAAGAAAACTGCTGATCCATGTGTTGCTTATTGAAGCAATGATTAGAGGATTCCACTTAATCTAAAATCAGGATTTTTGTAGACAGATAGAGATGTTGAAAGAGAAGTTTGATTTTCATAGGCTTTGTGATTTTTGCGATTGAATAAGATATATTAAAATTTGTAAAGCTTTTCTTTTTTTCTTTCACCAGCAATTCGACTTTAAGTGAATCATTGTTAAGGAATATCTTGTACAATACAAATGTTTGAAGTTGGAATCCGTTCATTGGTGTAACAATGACATGAATGGTAAGTCAGATAATACTTGAAAACTTCATTATCATTCTCGGGCGCAATTCGGGAGACGCGGGTTCGATTTACGCTCCAGGATGGCGAAATTTTCAAGTTTTCGGATATTATCTGACTTACCATTCATGCCATATTGACATCAATAAACGGATTCCAACTTCAAACATTTGTATTGTACATAATCCCGTATTTCATTCATGATATTCTGCTCCTCCGGGAGATCACGGGAATGAATTCTAATCCTCCAAATTAGCTATATATGAATGGCGGTTTTTTCGATTAGCGAATCCTGTGATGGTTATATTCAAATTAATAGGAAACTTGGGACTTGGTCGTTCTAGGTGGTGTAATGGTTAGCATACTCGGGCGCTATCCGGGAGACGCAGATTCGATTTCCGCTCCAGGACGAATTTTTCAAGTTTTCGGATATCTGACTTACCATTTATGTCATAGACATCAATAAACTGATTCCAACTTCAAAAATTTTTATTGTACATGGTGTAATCCCGTATTTCATACATAATATCTTGTACTCCTTCAAAGCATAAATTTTGTAATAGTATTTAACATTTAGAAATATCGTTTACGTATTTTTTACATTTATACATTTTTACGGCCATCTCTTAAAGAAACATATAACCATTTCCCACGTCACTCAAATCCATACTCTAAGCACTTCCTAAATAAGCTTGGCTCATAAAGATTTCTTGTAACAGCATTGAACGTCAAGTTTGTCATTGAACGTCAGAGCTTGTTCCCCAACAACCTAGCCGCTTCGGACTAAGATCTTGGTAACAATTTAATCTGCACAAGGTGTCAACGATAGGAAAGTATTTTACAAACGTTTTTATCAAGCAACTCAGATATTACAGGCAACCATTTTCTATTTTGTAAGTGAATTTTTTTTTACTGTGATCGAAATGTTTTTATTAAGTAACAATTTCAGACAGACAGGTACTTCACTTTTTTTCGCGAATTTAACTGAACATTTCTATGATGCAAAACGCTTTTCATGTTTCAACAGTAACTCATCTTGGAAAGGATGATTAAAAGAAACTTTCTCATTAATTTCTGCACAACTGACGGCGTAACACATGAAGGAAGCTGAGTTTCTTTCTCTGTAAACACATGCCAGGGGAGAACATTTTTATTGTTTTTCATGAAGACTAATAATGTTTTAATTAACAATGTAAAAAGTAATGGATCCACTGCACAAATCTGAACTACCTGAAGATTTATCTTCAGTCAGTGTTCGTCGGTGTTGAGTGTTTCCTGTTGCAGCGATGGAAGCGGAAAATAAGGAGCCTTCCCCCATTGTTTCATGTGGTTGGACATAAGTTATTCTGATAAAGCCGTTGCCTTAATATTCTTACAATGAAATGCATGCATTGCATAACTGTGCTGTTAAAAAGTGTGCCCGAAGTATGGCAGTACAAGTTATCCAAGTTCATACACTATTGCGAAGTATGGGTGCGGAAGTAGAGGGAAATGACCGATCCGAGCTTAAACGGGAGCCCATAGACTTAACATTAGGTGTCGGCCGGAGCAGCCGGAGCCAGCCGGAGCAAGCTGCAGCCGAGCGAACGGAGGGGGCGTGGTCAGTACAGCCTCCAATTCCCCGCTGCAATTTCCCCCGACCGAAGTGTGTGCTTATCTCCGAAGATAGTAGTATTTATTGGACTTTGTCGAATTTTGGGGAAATCAATGAAGGTTAATTCTTTATTTTTTAAAATTTAATGAAGGTTTATTCATTATTTATTTTCCCCTCTCTCAACCCACCTCTTAAGGTTATTGTTATGTAAAACGTTTTTTCCCTCGTAATTTGCTGATGTATTTTTTTTTCAATTAATTTTCATGAATTCCTCATGTGTCTTCCCTAATGAAAATTATGTAGGGTAAGTATTAATTATTCATTTCTCTTTTTTTCTCGAATAATACGGTCATGTCCTCATCTCAAGAAATGTTATTATGATATCTTATTTTTGTTCATAAATGTTTGATTTTGAGGGATGGCAACGCCCGAGTGGGAAAGGGGTTGGATATAGGGGGATGTCAACTCGAAATGCTGCCCCCTAGCGATGCTTCTTGGAACTTTCGATTGATCTTTGATTTTGAGAGATGGCAACGCCCGAGTGGGAAAGGGGTTGGATATAGGGGATGTCAACTCTATGTGCTGCCCCCTAGCGGTGCTTCTTGGAACTTTCGATTGATCTTTGATTTTGAGGGATGGCAACTGCCGAGTGGGAAAGGTGTTGGATATAGGGGGTGTCAACTCGATGTACTACCCCCTAGTGGTGCTTCTTGGAACTTTAGATGGATCTTTGATTTTGGGGGATGGCAACGGCCGAGTGGGAAAGGTGTTGGATATAGGGGGATGTCAACTCGATGTACTACCCCTAGTGGTGCTTCTTGGAACTTTAGATGGATCTTTGATTTTGGGGGATGGCAACGACCGAGTGGGGTCCGTTGGGAGTTTTTGCATTTATTCCTGTGGTTTGCAAGCAGGATTTCCCCCCTCTTCAATACTATTTTTCCCCCGGAGGAAATTTTTGCGTAACGATGCTGGGGAATTTTCTTTCCAAGGGAATAAAAATGCTCCTAAGGTCTTAGCGAGGTTCTAACTCACGATGATTTGGTTTCCAAAAATAGTCAGGGGGTCAAATGGTTTTCGTGTACTACATATTCACTATATATATATTTTTAATTACTTTTACGTTATTTCTTCATGTGTTTTTATATATTTTTTGTATGTTTTGAGGGAGTTTTTTCGTGTAGATGTAATGAATTTTCTGGGGAACATTTTTTTCCTCCATTCAATTTTATTTCAGACCATGAGACGAGGAAATGCTTCTTTAAAAATGATTTCGTTCTTGTTCGCAGTAATTACTGGACATAGACTTCATGTTAATTCTGAGTTTTTCACCCCTGCTATAATATTTTCTCGTAATTTTTTCATATGTTCAAGAACTCTACAGATCTTTCCCAGTTAAAATTCTGCTGAAACAATATTTTCGGTCTTTATTTCATTATAGCTTCCCAATTTTCGATATTTTTCTTCTTCTATCTTTGAAATTTCATTAAACTTCTCAATAGGTCAGGATTCTTTTTTTACTTGGACAAACTTATGATTCCTTTTATTTAGACTATTTTTTTTTCCATTTCATTTCAGCAAACGATTATTTTAGATGCAACAAATCGTCAGATTTTGGTTTCCTTATATAGCATATTTTCCAACTTGCTTAAAAATATTCCTCAAAGCTTGCATGCATGTCAAATATACATTTTTTTATTCTTTCGTAGTTAGCCATACTTTTCGTGGACTGCCTCGACAGGAAAGCATTCAATGTCAAGACATACAATCTAAAACCTTTTTCTTTCGATAAAATTTGTTTTCTTTGGGCTGAATATTTTTCTGTCTCGTCCGAAAAAACATTCATTCTAGAGGCAAAGCGACTAATTCCGTTCTTCCCATAAACATTATTTTTTTATTTATTTTTATGGGAAGAACGGAATTAGTCGCTTCTGCCTCTAGAATGAATGTTTTTTCGGACGAGACAGAAAAATATTCAGCCCAAAGAAAACAAATTTTATCGAAAGAAAAATGTTTTAGATTGTATGTCTTGACATTGAATGCTTTCCTGTCGAGGCAGTCCACGAAAAGTATGGCTAACTACGAAAGAATAAAAAAATGTATATTTGACATGCATGCAAGCTTTGAGGAATATTTTTAAGCAAGTTGGAAAATATGCTATATAAGGAAACCAAAATCTGACGATTTGTTGCATCTAAAATAATCGTTTGCTGAAATGAAATGAAAAAAAAAATAGTCTAAATAAAAGGAATCGTAAGTTTGTCCAAGTAAAAAAAGAATCCTGACCTATTGAGAAGTTTAATGAAATTTCAAAGATAGAAGAAGAAAAATATCGAAAATTGGGAAGCTATAATGAAATAAAGACCGAAAATATTGTTTCAGCAGAATTTTAACTGGGAAAGATCTGTAGAGTTCTTGAACATATGAAAAAATTACGAGAAAATATTATAGCAGGGGTGAAAAACTCAGAATTAACATGAAGTCTATGTCCAGTAATTACTGCGAACAAGAACGAAATCATTTTTAAAGAAGCATTTCCTCGTCTCATGGTCTGAAATAAAATTGAATGGAGGAAAAAAAAGTTCCCCAGAAAATTCATTACATCTACACGAAAAAACTCCCTCAAAACATACAAAAAATATATAAAAACACATGAAGAAATAACGTAAAAGTAATTAAAAATATATATATAGTGAATATGTAGTACACGAAAACCATTTGACCCCTGACTATTTTTGGAAACCAAATCATCGTGAGTTAGAACCTCGCTAAGACCTTAGGAGCATTTTTATTCCCTTGGAAAGAAAATTCCCCAGCATCGTTACGCAAAAATTTCTCCGGGGGAAAAATAGTATTGAAGAGGGGGGAAATCCTGCTTGCAAACCACAGGAATAAATGCAAAAACTCCCAACGGACCCCACTCGGTCGTTGCCATCCCCCAAAATCAAAGATCCATCTAAAGTTCCAAGAAGCACCACTAGGGGGTAGTACATCGAGTTGACATCCCCCTATATCCAACACCTTTCCCACTCGGCCGTTGCCATCCCTCAAAATCAAAGATCAATGGAAAGTTCCAAGAAGCACCGCTAGGGGGCAGCACATAGAGTTGACATCCCCCTATATCCAACCACTTTCCCACTCGGGCGTTGCCATCTCTCAAAATCAAAGATCAATCGAAAGTTCCAAGAAGCACCGCTAGGGGGCAACACATCGAATTGACATCCCCCTATATCCAACCCCTTTCCCACTCGGGCGTTGCCATCCCTCAAAATCAAAGATCAATCGAAAGTTCCAAGAAGCACCGCTGGGGGCAACACATCGTGTTGCCATCCCCCTATATCCAACCCCATTCCCACTCGGGCGTTGCCATCCCTCAAAATCAAACATTTATGAACAAAAATAAGATATCATAACAACATTTCTTGAGATGAGGACATGACCGTATTATTCGAGAAAAAAAGAGAAATGAATAATTAATACTTACCCTACATAATTTTCATTAGGGAAGACACATGAGGAATTCATGAAAATTAATTGAAAAAAATACATCAGCAAATTACGAGGGAAAAAACGTTTTACATAACAATAACCTTAGGAGGTGGGTTGAGAGAGGGGAAAATAAATAATGAATAAACCTTCATTAAATTTTAAAAAATAAGGAATTAACGTTCATTGATTTCCCCCAAAATTCGACAAAGTCCAATAAATACTACTATCTTCGGAGATAAGCACACACTTCGGTCGGGGGAATTGCAGCGGGGAATTAGAGGCTGTACTGACCACGCCCCCCTCCGTTCGCTCGGCTGCAACTTGCTCCGGCTGGCTCCGGCTGCTCCGGCCGACACCTAATGTTAAGTCTATGGGCTCCCGTTTAAGCTCGGATCGGTCATTTCCCTCTACTTATAGTCTCTTTTAATAAATAACTTCAATCCATATTTTTCTCCATAACACAGTCAAAATTTTTGAATTAAGCAAATTGTTGTATGTTTAATTCCAGTTTTTGCTATTTTCTTGATAACATATCAAGCTTCAGAATATGTTACACGGCAACACCAATTTTCACAAGTTTATGATGAGTTGAAAGTTTCCAAAATGCGGATGTGGTTTTCAACATTGCCCTTCAGAAGGAAGGGACACTTTTCCTTCATATTGTATGGCTAATAATTTTTCAGTTCGCGGGCACTAGTATCTAGCATAAAATTCCACAGTGCGCATTTTTCTTTGATTTTTTTCCTTTTCAACAATAAAACGGAAATAAAACCGGGTCGAAATCGGGTCGGGAGCGCATTGACCCGACCCGTTTGACCCGATAGAAATTGTCAATCCGTTGACCCGTGACCCGCTACAATCTCTGTGCACAACTATAGACTCATTAATAATTAGATTAATTAAATTTCCTATTACAATAATTTCTCCAGTGTAATATTCCCACCTCAACGTTCTACGCTAATTCCACTGAATGTGTAGCTTTCTGTTGCATTTGTTTTATTGGAAAAGAATTATAAGGCATTCGCATTTTATAAAGAAAGCAAATTACGCTGTATAGGGTTTACCGGAACGCCGTTCTGGCCCCACTACACCACCAGAACCCACGTATAACGAGCTCGCATAATAGGAAGTTCCACATATACTGAAGTTTTTATAGATCCCTTGAACTTCGTAATATTATCCTTTGTTATTCTAACTGCATATTGAGAACAATTGTTTTGGGAAAACCGCACATATAGAAGTTCAGTGCGATTGTCAGCAAACAAAAGTGGCATTCACACAGTTTTTTCACTGGAAGACAATCCCCCTTACAGATAGGTCACTTCACATGAAGACAAGAAAGTTTCAGTTGCTTTTTTAATACCCCTCTCTCCACGCTTGCTAAACGTATGTCTCTTATGCAAATGCTGTCTTTTATCTCCTGTCCTGGCCACCTGCTAATCACTTAATATCTGCATAGAAAATGTTGGAGTTTATTTTACATCCGCAAACATCTTAAGCACCGCGTCAATGATAAGCACCAAACAAGCAAGAATTGCCTCTTACACCCGAAATAACATGTAACAGATGAAACTTAAAATTTTCTGTAGTCAGGGGTGGATTGACCCACCGGGACATTTCCCGGTGGACCACTCGAGAAATGTCCCACTTTATCATATTCTTTTTTGTCTGGATTTTTTTGGGACAAACGAATAATTATTTTTGGCACTTATGAATAATAATCGTTAACTTCATGTGAGCTTTATTTCTGTTTGAAAAGACATTTCCTTTAAAAAAAGTGCCCATCTATCTGGTTTTTTTTCGGAATTTGCTCTAAAATGGCACAGCAAAATTCTCTGTACTGATGTGAGAAAACTGCTGCCGGGCCAAGTACATCGTTATAAATTGAGCTAAAACTGACTACAGCTCAACGTAGGTTGTTGGACTTGGAGCCCAGGGGCATTGGTATGCCCTACTCTCCTTTTGTAATCTTGAAGGAGACACTAGTACCACAATTGTAGTGGCCTATCATCCTCACTCCTTATCCACAGACTTACACAGAGCACAAAGTGGTCCTCTGGCAGAGATACTTTGAAATCCATGTCTCGCCCACATTTGTCTTAAAAGAAACAACGATCTACCAGTACTGGTTCATGGGTCAAATGGGTGGCTCATGGGTCACTTAAAAAAAATGGGTGGCTCATGTGTCACTCTATATGAGGAAGTTACCAATACTATAGCGCAGTAGTCGATTCGTGACCAAATAAAAATTAATTGCGTAGGAGAATAGCTAAGCTATATGTAGCATGTGCACATTTTAACTTTCAGAATAAAAGTTATTGAGATTTTGTTGGAAATGGGGTGTTCAAGAAACTTTTTTTTTTCGAAACCAAATTTCTCGAATGAAAATAATTATCTGTTACGGCATTCATTATGAGTGTGGTTTGATGTTACATTCAATCATGGGCAGATTTTTTAAAATTCTTCTTTCACTGTTCAATTTTTGTTAAAGTTTATTCACAACTGCATTCATTTTACGTTGCATAGCAGTTCTCTTTCGTCTAGCATCTAACAAAATTTGTTTCATGAAGGAATTTCTTCACCTGTTGATACGTGTGCTTTTACAGTGGACCGGAAGACTAAAATTCCCGGCCTGGTTTGGTCGCCCCCATTCCGCCCCTGTCTGTAGTTACTTTAACTTTTCATAAAAAATGTTTCACTTATTGCAAATGTTTCGCTTATTGCAGGTCTCACTCATATTATTTTGCTATTTGTAGTTCTAAATCATAAAGTAGGAATGAAACATTCTACTCCTTGAATCCTCGAATCCCGCGAATCTTGAAAAAGACTCGAGATTCGAGAACTCGAATCTTGGAGCCTTTTTCGTCTTTCGAATCTTAACCTAAAAAACTTGGCGTTTGGTACTTGTTGTAGAGCGATATTTGTTCGATTTTTTGTCAGCATGAAATCTCTATTAAAGGTTTCTGATTTATTTTTTTTTACATTGCCCTGATAGAGTTCAGCGTTTAGTGTTTTTATTAACTCTTAAAACGAACATGTTTTAAAATTTTCTTAATTTTCTGGAAAGAATTTACTCAATTTAGTGTTCCATGCTTAGTTTATCTACATTAACTCTTGAAATAATCTTCCCCACCTCTACACTTGATTTGATTTAAAAAGGTTTTGGAACTTATTGTTATTAAGGAAAAATGTCAA
The DNA here is from genome assembly GCA_039090855.1 of Macrothele yani. Taxonomy (NCBI): domain Eukaryota; kingdom Metazoa; phylum Arthropoda; class Arachnida; order Araneae; family Macrothelidae; genus Macrothele; species Macrothele yani. The sequence continues at coordinate 150,455,961 of CM077010.1, read as the reverse complement.
CAACGTGAATTGTTACTCAAATAATGTTTTTTGTCAAATTATGTTCAGAAAATGGAAATGAACCTCAAGACTCGAGAGTTATGTGCTTCATATAGTAAATGTAAATTATAAATTTAATTTTCATCTTCTTAATAAGTATGGGAATTGTTTTTTGAAAACTGTATTCTTGAATTTGTTTTTCATTAAACACAGACTTCAAATTTTGCATCAATTAAAAATTTTTAATTTTAAGTTGAAGTCTTTTCTTTCCCTTTTTTTCTCATAATTATTCTTATATGAAGGATTCGAAAACCTTTTAGGATTCGGATTTGGATTCGAGAAAATTTAGGATTCGTCCCACCTCTAGTAAAAAGTATTATTTACCTTCGATTAACTGATAAATAGTTTATGACTGATTAATTTTAACCTTGCATTACGCTAAAAATGGCTATTTGGTATATGTCCGGCTATTACGAAGTTCGCATACACCGAAAAGTCAAAACATAATGACCAGGAGCGCGTCTTTATGTAAATAGAAGCAACTGCGGGTAATTGAGAAGGTCGTGGAATGATGTAAATAATTCCTGATCCTGGCTCTGTTAATCTGTATTTTTCTTGTCCTTGAGACGGAAAATGCAGCAGACTTAAGCGTGTTTCACAGAGACCAAATCGTAATGGCCACATGACTGGGTCAAGGATGGAAACAGGTCACGGGTCAACGGGTCGACAATTTGTTGCGGGTCCAACGGGTTGGGTCAAGGTGTTCGTGACCCGATTCTGACCCGGTTTTATTCCCGTTTTATTTCTGAAAAGAGAAAAATAAATTCCAAAGAAAAATGCGCGTTGTGGAATTCTGTAGTCGATACTGGTGCCCACGGAGTGAATAATGATTTTCCATGCAAAAATATTGTGGTCTCTTTCTTAAAGCAAAGCAGATTTCCACCGACCAACGTCACACACAACGACAGCATATCGTAAAAAAATACTTCATTTGCGTTCTTTTACAGAACGATTGTCCAGGGCAAGGTACAGGCAAACGCCATTCGCCTGCTTCTCAGCTGATTCACTCTCTCCGTGCAAAGTTCACTGTATGACTAAGAGTTACTTTTCACATCGCATCTTTTACATTGAGCATTCGGAGGTTTTCGATCGATGTGCTAACATCCCGTTCCCATGACATGTCATGTCGAAATTAACTCCTTATTTGTTAATATGGATGGATTTAATATTTAGGGGGTTGAAAAAGGCGTCAAGGATAACAAATACGTGCTTGTTGAAAACCACAAGGGGAAGGGTGAATGCTGGAAATTGTTTCGTCTCATTAAGGAACCAGTGAATAATTCTGTGCTGTTTGGTCTTGCTTTTTGTTCAAAATATGTGGAAAGTATATAATTACAAAGAAAGATGTCGACGGTGTAATAAAAGATTATGGGACCAAAAATCTAACGGACGATATCAAAGTGTGGAAAGAGAGAACAATCTAAATACATTAAAAAAAATACATTTGTGCAATCGTAAATAATGATTCCCATTTGTAATATACTCCGTGGACACTGTCATAGTCAGCCATTACTTTTACATTACGCAAAATAGTGGCACTAAAAAAAATGGCACTAAAATTTAGCAAGTAACCAAATTTTATTATTAAAATAGGATTTTAGTTATTAAATATCAAGCAGTGTTTGGAATGAATATATATATTACGTTTATATGTATATGTGTATAAATTGTGTTTCGAATTTATAGTTCAAAGCAGATATTTCCAGGTCAGCTACGGGTCCAGCTCGGGTCCGGGTTCGAAATTTTTGGCCCGTTTCCAACTCTGGACTGGGTCAGGGTATTTCCGAAATGGCAAGGCTTGTAAGGTACTCGTGGTTAGTCGTGGTTTCAAAGAGTGGTCCGAGGAGAAGAAAATACAAACTGCCAGCAAGGTGTGAGCCGAAAACGGCCCATCGATGCAAAATGTGAGTGAAGTAAGTTATCCGGTATGGTACGAGGTAATAGAAGGGATGCTGTGACGCTACTCGCCGGAAATTTTAATGTTGATGACGGGAGTAATGTGTCACAAATACACAGTACATTAAATCCGAATGAAAATGAAGCTGCGTAGCCGCAGGCTCCTCCGAGTGCCTATGCCAGTTGCAATCAACCGCCGATACCACCTACAATGAGCACCCAAGCATCAAAACTAGACCTTGCATGAGTGGAAGAAGGCCGTCTGGTCCAATGAATCTTGTTTCCTGTTGGCACCAGGATGCATCGCGAGACAAAAACAAGTCAGTGAAGGAGTGTAAAGCTTTGAGTAATGTTCTGCTGGGAAACCCGGGTCCAGTCATTCATGTGCACTAAACTGTGATGTCTACTACTAGTGGCGTATATTCGAGGCTAGCTGCAAAGCCCATAGGATGCACAAATAAAAGGCAATTACACTGGCGGAAAGTGAAACAAGTTAGTAAAATCATGCAATGCATTGATTATAATACGCTTTCCAACATTACAGAAACATTACTCAAGTTATCACTCAAGTTATGAGAATAATGTCTGTGGAATAAATCTCGGTCCTGTGCCCTGCTCTTTGATGCCATTTCGATGATATTCAACAGAACCGGCTTGGTATACCTCCGAAATAACATGATAAAGTTTTGTCGCAATCGAAGCATTTTTACATAAGTTATGATGAAGAAGGGCTATGGAATAGATCCCGCTCCTGTGTCCTAACCTTTGACCCCATTTCGCCCATTTTCAATAAGGTTTGTCGCCAGATGGCCCCCTACCACATACTAAAATTTCATCGAAATCGAACCTTTTTTACGTTAGTTATGACGCATAATAGCAGTGGAATGGATCCCGCTCCTATGTCCTGACCTTTGACCCCATTTCGTTCACTTTAAATAGGGTTCCTTCCCAGGTGATCCCCTACCAGATACTAAAATTTCATCGAAATCCAGCGGTTGTTACGCGAGTTATCGTGCTGACGGACATACGCACACAACGCGTGCCGTAACGAAGCAGATGGGAATCGCGCCCATCTGCTGGCAAGAGTATGACGTCATAAAACTTTAATAGGACCCACACACAACGCGTGACGTAAAGAGAAAGATGGCGTGACCGCGCGCCAACATTCTCAAACGCGAGTTGTGACGTCATAAGATTTCTAAGCATTGGTAACATTAACGGAACAACGCCACCTACTAAAAACGTTATAATTCGGGGTGGTTATTTAACATAGTAAACGAATTCTTCTAAAGTCGAGATCAAGCTAAATCGATTTCTAGTACCAGAAAACGGTAGGTTAACGACTTTCATCAAAACTCTTAGAGCCGTTTTCAAAATAAAATGTACATACATACATACAAGAATTGCTACTTTAAGGTGGACGTCAAGTAACTTTGCTTCCTATACTTCCAATGGAAAAACTTTTGTGCACATTTTCTTCATAATTAATGCGTTCCCAAGGATGAAAATTTTAACATCGATTAAAATATCTTCATTTTATAACTTGCAATACTTAATATTTTCTAAAACATAACCATAATTATGCAATTCAACATTTGTTTGTCTACTGACGTCATGAAAATACAGGTCGCGCCATCTTTTTTCTGGACAATTAATGCGTTCACAAGGATGAAAATTTGAACATCGATTAAAATAGCTTCATTTCATAACTTGGAATACTTAATATTTTCTAAACCATAACCGTAATTATGCAATCCAAAATTTTTTTGTCCACTGACGTCATCAAAGTACAGGTCGCGCCATCTTTTCTCTGGTTTCAACACCACCAAAGAAAAAGTTATTGATTTTTAATATAATTATGGTTATGTTTTAGAAAATATGAAGTTTTCCAAGTTATAATATGAAGTTATTTTAATCGATGTTCAAATTTTCATCCTTGGGAACACATTAATTGTGAAGGAAATGTGTACAAAAGTTTTTCCATTGGAAGTATAGGAAGCAAAATTACTTGATGTCCACCTTAATAATATGGGATAAGGACAATGGAATGGATCGCAATCCTATGTCCTGACCTTTGACAACATTTCGTCCATTTTCAATAGGGTTCGTCCCCAGGTGGTCCCCTACTACATACTGAAATTTCATCGAAATCGAAACATTTGTACGCACGTTATGACGCAAAAGGGCAATGGAATGCATCCTGATCTTATGTCCTGACCTTTGACCCCACTTCACCCATTTTGAATAGGGTTCGTCCCCAGGCGGTCTCCTACCACATAGTAAACTTTCATTGAAATAGAACCATATTTACGCAAGTTATGCCGCATAAGGGTAATGGAATGATCCCGCTCCTACGTCGTGACCTTTGACCCCCATTTGTCCCATTTTCAATAGGGTTCGTCCCCAGGCGGTCTCCTACCACATAGTAAACTTTCATTGAAATCGAACCATATTTACGCAAGTTATGACGCATAAGGGTAATGGAATGATCCCGCTCCTACGTCGTGACCTTTGCCCCCATTTGTCCCATTTTCAATAGGGTTCGTCCAGGGGTGGTCCCCTACCACATACTAAAATTTCATCGAAATCGACCCATTTTTACGCCAGTTATCGTGCGGACGGACGGACGGACGGACAAAGCTGGAGCATATACGCTTCTTCAACCTACGATTGGAAAGCGTAAAAAAGAATACCAAGAAGGAGACGTCTGATACCAACAAAATGTATACAGCATAATAACGGAATACAGAGGATAACGTGATCAAAACATTATGGCAAAATACAGCTGTAGTTGCTGGTAAACTGAAAAATAACATTTCCATGTAACATGGTTAGTACGAGGTTGAACCGCCATGAACTGCTTCACACTGTGCAATTCTGGCATGGAGTCTGTCGTACAGGAGATGTTGGATGTAAGTTTGGGGTACTGAGTTCCAAGCATCCTCAACCTGGACACGTAAATCGGGGATGGTCGTGGCTGGCCGTGGAGACCGGATAAGTCGTTGTCTCATAAAATCGCACACGTGCTCAATGGGGGACAAATCCGGTGAACGTGCAAGCCTTGGAAGTTGTCTCACACCCTGAAGTGCATGTTGCGTTGCACATGCCGTATGTGGGCGTGCGTTATCTTGCTGGAAAACACCACGATGGACCGACCTTACAAATGGCACAACAACGGGCTGAATGATGTTGTTGATGTAAGAGGTGCTCTTTAACATACCCGGTACAAACACTAGTTGTGTACGGGAGTGATAGCTGATCACTCCCCACACCAGGAGTAGACCCTGTGTGTTGCTGGCAGATGCAAGAAGGGTGGAGACACTCCCCTGTGCGTCTGCGAACACACATACGGCCATCGGAGGCTCCGAAGCAGAATCTGCTTTCATCGCTGAACACGACAGATCGCCATTACGTTCTCCAGTGCAGACGTTGCGACACCACTGCAGCCGTTCCTGACGGTGGGCTGGAGTCAGAGGTACACATGCCAGAGGCACACGTGCACGTAGTCCTGCATTCAGTAGACGGTTCCGAATTGTTCGCACAGTCACCTCAGGTGCAACGGCAGCTCGGATTTGTGTCGCAGTGGATGTTCTGCTTGACAACGCTGCTCTTCTTATGCGTTGATCGGTCCGCTCATCAGTCTGTCTGTGACTCCCGGTTCCACGTCTTCTCGTGTGGGAATGTTCCTTGGACCATCTACGCCACCATCGTACCACCACCGATACTTCCCGTCCAATTCGCTCCGCAACACGACGATACGACCACCCGGCCTCGCTCAAAGTCCGATAACTGCTGAAATCGTACACGTCTTCCATGTCCAGGCATTGCAGCTTCTTCAGGGTCTTCGCACGTGTCCGTACGCCGACGACTGATTATATTCACTTTGCCGTACTCCTTAAATACCACCGACGATAATTTGCATATTATGCCGTGCTGTGGCGTAAGCGCTCACCGGTTGGTCCCGAAATTAACATCACACCTACGTAAACTCGACCCCATTAACATATGTAAATTTCATGATCGTCCGCCAATTCCTTCTTGGTGTTCTTTTTTCACTTTCCGCCAGTGTAAATATACACAAATAAAATCCAATTATCAACGGTATTAAGATATGTCGATGCTTTCGCTGCGAAAAAAACACGTGCGGATTCGCTTCTTTTGACTAAGAGAATCAGTCTGGCGAGCTAAGACCAACAACGGGTCTCCTATAGTGGCGGGATGGTGTCATCGTAACACAAACAGCTCTAACAGTCAGTCTTCGCTGTTCTGATCCGAAGACCTTGGATACGATCGCTAGCTAGCGTTTCCATGACAACATTAATGAGCGGGTGAAGAGGAATGCTTTGGCAACGGCTCGCTCAGAAAAGAGAAGTCTTGGACTACATAAGTCACTCTCATGTTCCCGCCGGTAACAGTATGTGTTTCGCGAGAGTTGTTTCAGTTTGTGTGAAGTGTCAATGAATTAAAATCAAGGAAATTGTATCTTAAATTCGTGGTTTTGTTGGATTCGAACGGTTTTGATAAATTTTGTGAAAGCTTTCCTGAACATCTACTGTCAGAACTTAAAGAACTCTATGTTTGAAATTTTGATACAACTCGACTAAACAATGAACTAAAGGTGTTTGATTCTCTTGATGAATACAAAAAGAAATACGTAAGAGACATTACTTGTTACATAAAGTTGAATAAATTGTTGGACATTGTGTTTAATGAGGTGTACAAAACAGCAGACCTAATATTAAAGTTTCCATCAACAACTACAATTGCTGAAAAAAGTTTTTCTGCATTAAAAAGAATCAAGATATATCTTAGAGCCACACAATGACATTTACATTTGAGCAACTTGGCTGTTTTGTCAATAGAAAAAAAATATTATTTTCAAACATGAAAAAGTACTAGGAAGAAACTTTTCATAAAAACGTAACATTCAAGTCCAGACAAAAGGAAAGAAGAATGGACTTCACGTACAAATAAAGTATTCAGAAGAAGAATGGAGTTCATGTCCAAGCAAGTGTTCAAATCCTGTTCCTTGAAATTATTTGGTATCATGTTAGCAATAGCATGTACCTAAAATTTTGAAAAAAGTTACTTCTGTTACTTAACAACTGAAAAATAATCTTCGCAATTAAAAAAAAACGTACTGGGGGCGGGGGGTGGGAGATAGCCCAGGTCTCGGACCCAAGATACGCCACTGTCTACTACCTACCTAAACATCCAAAGTGAAAATTCTTCAAATACGTGGGGCGTCAGTGAATAAACAAACTGTAAGGCTAACGCGCTCGGCTAGATATCGAGAAATCCGGGATTGAATTCCCCGGCGGCGGCGGCGGCGGCCGAATAACAATTTTTCGGTTGCTATGCGTTGCTAAACGTTGAAAGAGCAATGTCTTTGTTTATTTATTTACCTAAGCATCATTAAAGATCTGGTACATCCTTTCATGTCAACGGTATTCCCCTCGAGTAGTACCTTCTTTCAACAGAATATTGCATCATGCCACACTGTCCGGATTGTTCGAGAATGATTCACGAAACATGAGGAAGACTTTCAGGTATTATTGCCCTAGCGTTCAAATTCCTCAGACATCAATCTAATCGAGCATCTGTGGTTTGTGTTGGAACAGCAAATCCGATCTGCGGGGGCTCAACCACGTGACTTACAAGAGTTAAAGGATCTGCTGGCAACGTGTTTGTGCCAGATACCACAAAACACCTTTAGAAATCTTGCAACGTCGGTACCTCACCGGGTAAGAGCTGTTTTTTGGCGGCATGTGGAAGACCGACATCATATCAGGCATGTAGCCTTAATGTTTTTTTTTTTTTTTGCTCTTCGGTGTATATCCCTTCAGCTTCGTAATATACGTGTTCGACTCTGTGTGTGTGTGTGTGCAGTGATGTATTCAGGCATCTTCCCGGTGGTGCTTAACCAACCGAAAGTATATGAATGCCCCCCCCGTAGGTTTTTGGGCGATCTCCTTATATTTAGTTGAATTGTGTTAGTTTATAGCTGAATATTTAGATAAACTAATTTAAAAAAATAAGAAAATGAGGGAAAATATTATAATAAAACAAAAAAAAAATCCACATGGACTTCGATCTGAAGTTTCTATCATCCTTCAACAAAACATTAAACAGTCCTCGTTGAAGGGGAAATTTTTCAAGCACTGACAACTCGAACTACTTCCGTAATAAAAACCTAATTCCACCTAGTTTGCATTGCAATACATCATCATATTTTGAAGCTGGGATTCAGTTTTATTTCAGTCATCTGGATGCCGACATTCCATGTATACGGTTAAAGCCTTAGTGTAGCTAACGTGACGTTAGTGCTTCCAATGCAACAATATATTTGCTATTTAATTTTTCCCAATAGCAAATTATTAGAAATTGTTCCCATAATACGGGGTGTTTTTTTCTTTTTTTTGGCGGTGGTGGTTTACACTCTATGACAAAGAAAAAAAATCGAGGCCCCTCAAACTGGCATCGAAACGGTTAGTTAGTTTTTTTTTTTTTTTTTTTTTTGTTGTTTTTTACTACTATTCGCTAATCTAAAGGGGCTCAAAACCAAAGGCAGGGGAATGGTTTACACCATAAGTTTTCAGGTAACACTGCAATGATTCCTTAATAATCAGAAACACGCTTGTAGTAAGGCGAGGACATTTTTGCCACTCCTAATGTCGTGGGGAGGGATTTTCTCCAGCACAGTCTTAACTTTACTAGCGTCCTCGCAATATTATACACCACCCCATGGTGAAATCCGTAGTCCATTACTGAATTAAAGCAAAGTATAACAGTTTTACATTTTTAATCACTTGTATGTGTAGATTTCTTGGAATCTGCATTTGCAATATAAGAGCATAAGAAAATTTTTGTACTCTATGTAAAATTTTTATATATGTATTAATACTGTATATATATAAAATAACAAAATTGTGATTATATGTATGTAATCAGTCAACAAGTTTTATCCCCCTAGAAATTTGTATTTGCCTCCCCCCACAAAAACTCTCTGAATACAACACTCTGTATGTGCGTGTGTGTGTGTGTGTGTGTGTGGGGGGGTGATACATGTTTGAAAGTCATACGGTCTACGAACTTCGTTTAGGTCAGTAAGGGTAGCCTAACAAACGAATTCAAATCTCTGAGCCTGACAGACGTACAGCCAGAAATAAACTCCCGCCATTCACATCTTATGTAAGTCATTAAGAAAAACGTAAGTTGAGATATCTCTAAAAATATAAACGTTTTTAGTACGCCAATTAAGGCTATTTTGTGCTGTGTTTCACAGGTTCTCATGAAATGTTAGTGGCGTTGGGTCATTATGGGCATCCGGGGTTAAGCCCCGCATGAAAATGAGAAGAAATTCGTTTCGTTTTTTTCTTCTAATAAAAAAATTCCGAAAGAAAATCGGTATTAGTCCACAGATTTTCTGAATGAAAATGTGAGCCATCACACAAGTTGAGTAACTGTATAACACATTACAGCCTTCCATGTCCGTTTACTAGAGCGCTTGAATCGTAGCCACGGCTGAATACCGGTTACGCAAGAGAGATGACTCTAGCCAACTCGTCGAAGCTTCAGAAAACAGAAACGAATGAGCAGATGGGCAGTGAACTGCGCATACGTAAAATAATCTTTCGGGGCTGGTCACCTTTCGTTTTTAGCAGCAGTAATTTTGCTTTCATGTCGTTCCACAGTGAGCTGCTGATTTTCGTTTGTGGAGTTAAGCTGTTAGGTTTGCTCGTCTAAGTAAAATGAAGAAAGTGGACTTTTTAAATAGTATAACTAAACTAGTAATCCGAAATTTCTTGGTGTAGAACAGAAATCAAAAGTTTCCAAGCTTTCGCACATCAACCAGATGGCATTTTCAAGGAAGACAGACGACAAACTGCAAACTGAATAATAGAACACTTCAACAATTTGAATGCGAGACAAAGACACCACGCGTTATGCTCGTTTAGCATTCGGGATCCTTGAAGGAAAACAAGAGGCATTCACTATTTTAAAAACTGGTTTCAAACTCGTGGCAACTCCAGCGAGACGCTATCATTGCATGACTCGCTGTTGGTTATGATCTCCATAGTTTTGCAAATGGCAGTAGATTTTGGGGTGGAGTAGGAAGCTAATTTCTTTACGTCATCCCACATAGGAGCAGCGGACTTGAACCTGACTTCTCTGGATTGAGCCGTGGTTGCTTTGCTGTTTTTTATCCCTTTTATTTTCGTTGACTCTAATTCTAAATGAACGTTTAGTCATTCTAATGTAGTATCGCTCGTAGCCGTCTGGATATAGTAGAGGAATGGCATGAACACCTGCTTCATTGGAAGGTGGGTTCTTGTCAGTGTTTCCCTTAAGCATGGTATATAAAGACGTTGGAAACCTGATGCCAACACCGAGAGTCATCTTCTTGAGCTGTTTTCCCAGCTCCCCTTGTTTTCCCAGCTCAGCGACTGAAAGACACCCTCCAATGTGGCATTAAAGAGCTTCGGAGATATGGTGTCACCTTGTCTCACTCCCTTTCCAATTTTTATGTGTGTTGTATTTTCAAACAGCCGAATCTTTGCACTTGTATATATATATATATATATAATTATATATATATATAGGGATGTAAGGTCAGGTGATGCGTAACATCACAGCCTCTCCTTGACAAATGTCAACCCCGCCTTCTCGTGGTGCATCCTGTTCCCACTAAAGGGGCTCTGACGACCGCCAATAGCGGTATAACTATACCATCGGGATCAGAGGAAATTCTATCCCACACTCACCAACCCGCTTGGCCAGCGTGGTGAGTTATGGCCAAACCCCTCCAAAATGACTCCACAACTTAAATCTTGGCCCTCAGTCTCCGGCAGCTGAAATGTACCTGGCCAAGGCAGCGGCCAGTGCGACATGAAGGCAGAGGGTGCTAAGAATCCCCGGAGGACCGGACTAGGCTGCCATCTGATGCTGACCTTGGCAACGTACAATGGACGCTCCCTATCTTCTGATTCAAGGCTTCTTGAATTGGAAGAGGAACTACAAAGGATCAAGTGGGACATCGTGGGGCTAAGTGAGGTAAGGAGAAAAGGAGAAGATCTCATCGAACTGAAAAGTGGACATCTCTTCTACTATCGTGGGACAGATACTGGCAGAACTAGTGGTGTTGGATTTATAATAAACAAGAAACTGAAGGATAAAGTGGTAGAAGTTGAAAGTTCCTCTGACAGAGCTGCACGACTCGTAATCCAACTATCGAGAAGATACCAGGCTCAGATTATTCAAACTTATGCACCCACCACAAGTCATCCTGAAGAAGAAATTGAAGAATTTTATGAGGAAATTTGTTATCTAAATAATAAAGGTAAGCAGCACTTGAAAATAATTATGGGAGATTTCAATGCAAAAATAGGGCAACGGCAACAGAATGAAACTTCAGTAGGTAAATTCGGTCACGGCAACAGAAACCAGCGTGGAAATACTCTCGTTGAGTTTGCAGAGGCAGAAGGGTTTTTCATCTTGAACTCCTTCTTCAAGAAAAAGCCACACAGGAAATGGACATGGAGACATCCAAATGGGACAACAAGTGAAATTGATTTTATTATGTGTAACAAAAAATTCGTCATAGAAGACTGCAGTGTGCTAAACAAGTTCAACACAGGTAGTGACCATAGATTGGTGAGATGTAAGATGCACCTCAACACTAAACTTGAACGTGGCAAGCTCATAAGACAAACAAAATCTATTGACATAACCAACCTTAAAAAACACCATAATACCTTCAAGTTGGAACTGAAGAACAGGTTCTCTGCTTTAGAAGGCCTAACATGGGAAGAAGTGGACATCTCTGAAGTTAACAGAAAAGTAACCAAAGCTCTTATGGAAACAGCAACAAAATTAGCTGGGTCTAAGAACAAGTTGCATGTAAATAAATTATCAGGAAAAACGAAAATGTTGATGCAAAAAAGAAGAGAGATGAGGACGACTAAAGAAGATGTGACTTCCAAAGTGGAATATATAGAGCTATGCAAGACAATACGAAAAAGTATCACTGAAGACGTAAGAAAATTCAACTGTGAACTAGTGAGGAAAGCAATTGAAAACAACCAAAGCCTAAAGATAGCAAAGGGACATCTCAGTAAGGGAAGAAAACAGATTATGGCACTGAGAAAAGAAGATGGTTCTGTAACAAGAAATAGAGGCGAAATTTTGACAAGAGTGAAAGATTTCTACTCCAAATTATATGAAAGGGATGATACATGCACTCCAGACATCATGAAAGATACCAGTACCAGAGTTCCTCCAGTCCTTCCAGCAGAAGTTGCACATGCAATCAAGAACATGAAGCGGGGAAAAGCTCCAGGAGAAGATGGAATTACTGTAGACATCATACAAGAAGCAAGTGGAGAAATCGAAACAGTACTTGCCCAAATTTTCTCTCGATGCCTTAATGAAGGAAAGATTCCTGAGGATTGGAACACCGCTACAATGATCCTGCTACATAAGAAAGGTGACATTGAGGATCTCGGAAACTACAGACCTATCAGCCTCCTATCAGTAGTTTATAAAATCTTCACTAAAGTTCTTTCACATCGCTTGAAGGTAACACTGGACATGGCTCAACCGAGAGAACAAGCTGGATTCAGGAGTGGCTACAGCACAATAGATCATATCCATGTGCTGAGAGAACTAATTGAAAGAGCGAGGGAATATGAACTTCCATTGTGCATGGCTTTTATCGATTATGAAAAAGCCTTTGATTCGGTGAAACCATCAGCAGTTACAATGGCTCTGAAAACCTGCGGTATTGAAGATGCATACATTAATATTATTAATAACATCTATGAAAATGCAAGTGCAAAGATTAGGCTGTTTGAAAATACAACACACATAAAAATTGGAAAAGGAGTGAGACAAGGTGACACCATATCTCCGAAGCTCTTTAATGCCACATTGGAGGGTGTTTTTCAGTCACTGAGCTGGGAAAACAAGGGGATAAAGATTAATGGAGATTATCTAACCCACCTTCGTTTTGCTGATGACGTAGTCATTTTTGCAACTAGCCCATAAGAGCTGCAGAGTATGATCCAGGAACTTGCTGATAAGAGTAAAGAAGTGGGATTAAAAATGAACTTTCAGAAGACAAAAGTGATGTTCAATGCTTTTACAAGAAATGAAGATTTATCGATTGATGGAGAAAAGCTGGAGATAACAGATACGTACGTTTATCTTGGACAGCAGATATCAAGTGAGGGTCACATTGATGAAGAAATTAATCGGCGTACAAAACTTGCCTGGAGAGCTTTTGGAAGAAACAGCATAATTTTCAAGAGCAATATGCCATTATGTCTTAAAAGAAAAGTGTTTGATCAATGCATCCTTCCAGTGCTTACGTATGGTGCAGAGACGTGGACCTTAACTAAAAGAGACATACAAAGGCTGCAGACAACTCAAAGAAGCATGGAGAGGTGCATACTTGGTGTAACCAGGAGAGATAAGAAGAGGAACTCGTGGATCCGAAAAATGACAAGAGTGGAAGACATCATGATCAGAGTTAAATCCCTGAAATGGCAATGGGCTGGACATACTGCCAGAAGGACAGATCATCGATGGACAGCCGAAATTTTAGATTGGATTCCAAGGGACAGGAAAAGACCCAGAAGAAGACCACATGGGAGATGGGTGGATGAAATTCGAAAGTATGCAGGGGTGACATGGAGGAGACTGGCACAAGACAGACCGTTGTGGAGGAAACTTGGGGAGACCTTCGTCCAGCAGTGGATTGATAATGGTTGACAATGATGATGATGATGATATATATATATATATATATATATATATATATATATATATATATATATATATATACTGTATATATGGGGTACATCTGGATTTATTTAGAGTAGGCTACAGAACTAGTAAAGTATGCTAACCTTATTACGTTTTATCCTCAGTTACATCAACTCTTTTGGACTGCTCCAAAACATCCACTTTAAAGTTTATGTTTTTGCCATTTTAGTGATTCAATATACAGTGGATCCCGCTTAAGAAGTTTTCGTCGGGACGAAGCGAGGAAAACTTCTTAAGCGGGAAAATTTCTTAAACGGGAAGTGTCTGATTGGGTTTTGTAAGACTTTAGCGATTAAAAATGTTGCATAGATTAAATCCAGAAATTACATTTTAGTTAATTTTAAAGTAACAAAATTTTTTACAACTTACCCGTTTAAACTTGAATATAAGGATTGGAAGCTACATTTATTATGCTACAGGATTACAAAAATACTTATTTAAAACCGTTTGTTTCTTCCTTTTTTCCGCTAGATTCACAAAGTACGTATCCATTTCCCTCAAACTTCTTATTATGTCCGCTGGAACACGTTCGTGGCTTTCAATAAAGCAGCGAAAAGTTTCTAATCTTTACCAGCTTCAGCTGAAGTTGGAATTGGCCTGCACTCATTTTCATGCGTTTCTGGTTCATCATCCTCTTGCGTTTCGATGTCGCAAATGTCGTCAATATTTTCTATTTCAAAAGTGCGAACATCTTTGTCAACGTTTACAAACTCTTCAAAGGAAGATTTGAGGTTTAGTTTGTTTTTTTGCAAACTTTCCCAAGCTTCATTGTTGTCCTGACTGTTTTCTTCATCAGAAAAACTAAGCTCATCAGCGTTGAAACCAGCTTTCCTGAAGCAATTTGTGATTGTTGAAGATGATACCTTTTCCAACGAAGAAACAATAAAATGCATATTATCTAATAAATTCAATTTCAGTGTACATCTGTTGAAACTTGAGTCTGATTCAAGCTCTTGCAGTAGCCAATAAACTAAACGTTTCCTGTAGAATTGTTTCATGGTTTTAATTATTCCTTGGTCCATTGGTTGTAACATTGAAGTCGAGTTAGGTGGCAGGAAAACTACTTTTACATTTTCCAGATGATCCATGTTCTTTGGATGATCTGCGCAATTATCCAAAAATAACAAAACTTTTCTATTTTCTTTGGCCATTTTCTTCTGAAACTCCATTAAAGAGTCTTCAAAAATCTGAACTGTCATCCATGCGTTTTTGCTATTCCTGCAATTGCATGGAAAAGTGTTCACATTTTTGAAGCACCTCATATTCTTCGATTTTCCAATGACTAATAAAGGCAACTTTTCTGTTCCTTCCATATTAGCTCCTACCAGAATTGTCAATCTTTCTTTATTTACTTTGACTCCGTGGCTGCTATCTCCTGTGAAAGAGTAGGTCTTGTCAGGAATAAGGTTATAAAACAAAGCAAACTCGTCAGCGTTTAAAACATCTTTTACTTCGTATGCTGATAACAGTTCTGGTAAAACATTAGATTTCCAATCATCCACTTCTTCGACGCTAACACTTTTTGATTCTCCACAAACAGTTTTATAAGTCAGTCCTGCTCTTTTCCTAAACTGGTCAATCCGTCCATTGGAAGGATTAAATTCAACATTTAATTTCTTGGAAATCTCTTCTGCTTTCTCACGAAGAATTGTCCCGTTGATCGGAATGTCAGCGTTCCTTGCTTGTTTAAACCACACAAAAAGTTTTTCTTCGACATTCTCGTATTTACCCTTCTTAATATTTTTTATTTTTAATGAATGGGAAGCATTTGCACGCACAGTGTCCCGTTTTGCCACTACACCGTTGAGGGTTGTAACGGGTAAATTTAGTTCGTTTGCTATCTGCACCATAGAAATGCGGGTTTCCATCAACTTTTGTTATAATGTTTCGTTTTTCAACCACAGATAAAGCTTTTCTTTTGATGCCTTTAGACGCCATATTTCTAGCTACGCATTTCAACAATAAAACTAAATGCTTAACTCCACGTATGCAAGGTGCAACATCTGAGCCCTACTCTGACAGAATGACTAACTTTCAGCAAGTGTTTCCTTTCCCAGCCTTTCCCCAGCCCCAAAGATAAGGCGATTGTGGTACACAAAGGGCAGATGCAGAAGTGGGGGAGTAAACATGACCCCCTGCGTTGACCGTGGGAAGCCGGCAGGGGCTTCGCTTACTACATGTACGGGGAAAACAAAGAAATATTTCCTCCCAACTTCTTTGACATGTACTTATCTGCTGGACGAATTCCAAAATCGTATGTTTTTACTTAGAAACTTGTGACACTTACAACTTCTTAAGCGGGAAAACTTGAAACATCGTTACTTCTTAAGTGGGAAAAATTAACATTAGCACTATGGAAAAAAATCGGGACTCTAAAAATAAAATTTCTTAAACGGGAAAACTTCTTAAGCGGGAACTTCTTAAGTGGGATCCTCTGTATATAGATATTTTAGAGATTTCAGTTCAAATTCTCCACGTCTGGCAGAATGCAATTTTAATAGACTTTTAGCTTTTTTTTTCCCTCACTATCCAACACGCACACACATAGGTGTGTGTGTAATAACTTCGTTTGCTGGCAAAACCATCCAAAAAGATATATAATTTATTTAGAGTACAGGTGCGTGTGTATAGGTACACACACACGCACAGCTGTACGCTAAATAAATTAAGGAGCTGCCAGATGTAAGCAATATCTAATGCATAACCGGGCATTGAAAGTGAACTCGCTGACAAAAATATCTGTCACTACTTAGTGTAGAGGCTTAGAGTGGCCTTCTTACTCTTAGTACCATGGTTTTCAAGTTTTCAGAAGCGTTAGAAGAACTGTTTATGAATTCACATAATCACAAAGGCATTTCGCAGTATGCTTACAGATATCAGCAGAGCAATGTTACAACCTAGATGAAAGATAATGTTCGTGTGGTTTATCTCTCCAAAATATGTATTAAGTGTGCAAACATTTGTAACAACATATCTATTAACAGTTATTGTAAGCTAAAAAATAATGCATTTTGAAAAACTAGGGAAAAAATGGAAATTAAGTGTACTTAATATTCACCAAAGTTAATTTTATATGTTGCTACTGCTTTGAACTGGAATATTTCCGCTGTTGTGCTCACTATATATTTTACTTTTGTTGCCATGCTTTGTAAAATGTATGCTTCTGTTTTAACTTCCTAGTATACAAGCATGTCATTCTGCAGCACATTTTATTTTTCTAATCATTGCATAAGTTTGGAGCATTGGGTGGGAGAGAGGTAATAGCCATTTTGCTAAATAGCAGGCATTGCCATGGGATTGAGTCTGTCTTACTGGCCAAGGCTATTGCTAAATAATGTTTTTTTAACCAAGAGGTGAAACAAACCTTCCCATTTTTTCCCAGGCAGTTAGGGTAAGAACGGAATGACAAGGATTATTCAGAATGTACTGTTCAGAAATTGCTGTGGAAGGTGCTGAACTATTTGAAATTTTACAAACTATGGCCTGACCATTGTTGAACACGAAATATGAAAGGAGAGAGATATTTACATCTCCACTGAACACACCGAGAAGCATCTTAACTTAGCTATTCTGCTTATTAGTTTGATAGGTATGGTGTGCTAGTAAAATTATATTTAGTAGATTCCAGTTGATTGGGGCAGTCATTTACCTGAAACAATTCTTGAAGAGCATCCCAAATTAACTGTTTGGGATAAAACTTTGCATAATTGGGGCAGCCGCTTACTTGGGCTAAAGTGTTCAAGCCCCAATGAGTCTTAATTAAACAGAATCTACTGCATATTTATTTATGTAATTGTACCTTGTATCATTTTGCACTTCAATATAAATCTGTTGTGTGCATGTTATGTAGCTGTAGATTGTCATTTTGCACTTAAATATGAATCTGTTTTGCCTAATACTTTGGTAGTTTTTACAGCTTCTCTGTATTTTATGTCTGAACTCTTTGGTAGTTCCTTCCTTTTTTTTTTTTTTTTTTTTGTCTTCTCATCAGAACAGTTCGAAGGACTAATCCTCTTGGAAGGACAAACACATGTACTTACTATGGAGACACTGCACGTTCCAGAAAGCTGCAGTTGAAGGATATCACCTGAAAAATGAGATTGACTATTTGAGAGAAGTGTTTTGTAGTGTATTTATATAAGATATTACACTACAAACATTTGTTTTAAATGGTCTGAATTGCAGCAGTAAGTAGATCTGAAGTTCGGGTTGTAAATACTGTGAGTAAGCTTCTTCCTCTTTACTGGCAAAAGTGTTTAATAACCTCAGAAAATTTTGCATTTGTGTGGGCATCGATTTGTCAGAATATTTCTTCACATTCTAATTAGCTGATTTATTCACTTTTGTCTTGTGTAACTACAGATACAACTGACTCCCTCCCCTCCCATTAGAGAGGGCGAGAGGAAGTGATAACTCTAATATATTTTTCCACAGGTGACATTGTTATTTGCATAAAATGCAACTTACTTCCAGGTTTTTCGACAATAGAAATGGGGAAAAGTTTTAATTCCGCCTAGGTTAAAATATAACAGCATAAAATTTATTTATAAAATGAATAAATATATTATAATGTTAATTACTATATGTGGAATTGTATATAGTGGTAGTAAACAAATTATTTTAGTGAAAACGTTTTACTTTACTAACAAGATGAACTAGACTGTCACACATAAGGTCAAGCTTTAAACAGCAACATTATTTTCGGAAATCATATTTCAGTTCTGGAGGAGTTACATGGACAACAGTGAACTGAAGACAATTCAGTACCATGATCTGATTGCAGAGAACATGGACTTTATATTTCAAGTACACTTAAGACTAGTTCTCCATTCATTTTTGTGACCATAAAAGATAGGTTAAATGTGCATATGGGCTGCTCTTAGCAATGTTCTTTGTCATTTGTTAAAATTAATCACTGTGATGTAATGAATAACCATACCTTGTGTGATCGAATTCCCCAGTAACGAGTAGTTCTCTTTACAAACTCCCTATTCTGGAATATATGTTTTGTTAGCAATCAGCTGCAGTATTTGTCCTTGATGAATTCTCTATTAATAGATAAATATAACCTGGAATATAACCTTAATTATAAATTGTATATGTATGCATTTCAGAAACCCAGTTAAAATTCTTATTATTTATGCATTTTTCATGTACTGCTTAAAAGCCATTCACTTATTACACTATGAATGTTTTTCCGTAATAGTGATATGTATTAGAAGTATGTAATATTTTTGAATGTTGTTGGATTTATTTTTAAAAAATATATTAAAGTAGGGAGATTTTTGCTGTTCTTGCAAATCTGTTTTTACCAGGACATCTTATCAACTTGGATTTTCCTCCCTATTAGCAAGTTTTTGCAAATTCTATTTTCACAACCTAATAAAGTCTATATTTTTACCTACATTTGTTTTTACGTTGGTTAACTCTGAGCTTAGCAAAATCTGCAGCCAAATATTACCTTTTTACCATTCATGTTGTCAACAAAACATGATGTAAATAAACCTTATGATCTTTGCTTTGTGTTATTTAGCAGACTGAATTTACTATTCAACTACAGTGCTTTCCAGCGAATAATGAACAATAAACAACATAAAGAAAACTCTATCGTTCGCAAAATGCAATTAATATTAACTATGATTTCGTAGCATCGAGCTTCTGTTTCATAAACAAGTTAGTAAAATCATGCAATGCATTGATTATGATACGCTTTCCAACATACCAGAAATTATTACTCAAGGTATGAGGATAATGGCTGTGGAATAAATCTCGCTTCTGTGTCCTGACCTTTGACTCCATTTCGATGATATTCAACAGAACTGGTTCAGTACACCTCAAGAATAACATACTAAAGTTTTGTCGCAATAGAAGCAGTTTTACGCAAGTTATGAGAATAATGGCTGTGGAATAAATCTTGCTTTTGTGCAATGACCTTTGATCCCATTTCGTTGATATCCAACAGAACCGGTTCACTATACCTCCGGAACAACATGATAACGTTTTGTCGCAATCGAAACATTTTTTGGTAAGTTATGATGCACAAAGGCAATGGAATGGATCCCACTCCAGTGTCCTGACCTTTGACCCCATTTCGCCCACTTTCAATAGGGTTCGTCCCCAGTGGCTCCTTACCACATACTAAAATTTCATCGAAATGGAACCATTTTTACCCAAGTTATGACGCATAAGGGCAATGGAACAAATCCCGCTCTTATGTCCTGCCTGACCTTTGACCCCATTTCGCCCATTTTCAATAGGGTTCGTGCCCAAGTGGTTCCCTACCTCATACTAAAATTTCAACGAAATCGAACCATTTTTACGCAAGTTATGATGCATAAGGGCAATGGAATAAATACCGCTTTTATACCCTGCCTGACCTTTGACCCCATTCGCCCATTTTCAATAGGGTTCGTGCCCAGTGGTACCCTACCACATACTAAAATTTCATCGAAATCGAACCATATTTACGCATGTTATGACGCATAAAGGCAATGAAATGGATCCCGCTTTTATGCTCTGACCTTTGATCCCATTCCACCCATTTTAAATAGGTTTCGTTCCCAGGTGGTTCCTTACCACATACCAAAATTTCATCAAAATCGAACCGTTTTTACGCAAGTTATGACGCATAAGGGCAATGGAATAAATCCCGCTCTTATGCCCTGCCTGACCTTTGATCCCAATTTGCCAATTTTCAATAGGGTTCGTGCCCAGGTAGTTCCCTACCACATACTGAAATTTCATCGAAATCGAACTATATTTACGCATGTTATGACGCATAAAGGCAATGAAATGGATCCCGCTCTTATGGCGTGACGTTTGACCCCACTTCACCCCATTTCAATAGAGTTCGTCCCCTGGTGGTCCCCTACCACATACTAAAATTTCATCGAAATCGAACCATATTTATGCAAGTTATGACGCATAAGGGCAATTGAATGGATCCTGCTCTTATGGCGTGGCCTTTGACCCCACTTCACCCATTTTCAACAGGGTTCGTCCCCTGGTGGTCCCCTACCACATACTAAAATTTCATCAAAATCGAACCATTTTTACGTGAGTTATCGTGCCGACAGGCGGACAGACGGACGGAAAAAGCTGGAGCATATACGCTTCTTCAACCTACGGTTGGAAAGCGTAAAAAAGCAGTGACTTTAACAACAGTGGACTGCAAAGATCCTTTTTGTGACATCACAGAGCCCATGCTTAGACCCACTGAGGAGCTAAGCGACTTACGATGGTTTCATATTGCTCCGTTATATCCTCCCACATTTAATGGGTATTAAAATTTAGAAACTGAAGAAATGCAGATAATTGGTAAATGAGAAATTGTAAAAGGTTCTGGAGTATTTATTGTTGGAAGCAGCGTTAGTGTCAGTTTGTTGTACATACCACATATACTGTTCTAGTTAAGCTGTGAGCACTTGCTCATTTTGCTTAGCTACAAGTGCAGAAATGGTGAATAATTTTGATGAAGGGGACTTTTCCTTTCATTGCACAAAATAAATCCAAGAATATTATATCAAAATAATGTACCCTTGATTCTGGTTACAAATAATTTTTTGTTTTATGATTCACCTTTTCAATTAATTCAAATAGTTTCATTCCAGGTATATGCTTGAACTTGATGACATTCTTGGTATGATGCTAGAAACAATTCGTCCCATGGAGTTGGGTCTAACGACTCTTATAGCGATAGAAAATAAAATATATAAATTTATCTCAGATCAAAAAAAGAATCTCAATTTACAGATTCAGATGAAGGGGGATAACAAATTTACCATCTGAGTTTCATAAATATTTTTATAATGGAATAAAAATGACTTCGACTGTTGTATGGTTGGTATCTTCAAAAATTGTTGCCAATGACAAAAGGATCTTAGGATGCCATCTTATGTAAAAAGGATCTTTGGAAGTCATCTTATATCTATTTGTGAAAATCCTCCAAATATGTGGCATCAGTGAATAAACAAAGACATCGCTCTTTCCACGTCTCAGCAACACACAGCAACCGAAAAATTGTTATTTGGTCACCGCATGGGAATTGAATCCCGGATCTCTCGATATCTAGCCGAGCACGTTAGCCTTACACCACAATGGCCAACAATCCACGGCGCGATGTGTGTTTTTATGTCACCTTTTGACATCATAAATCCGTAAGATGGGCTCCGCAGCTAGCCTTGGACTTGGAAATATTACGACATTAGGTCAGTCATTCTAATAACTTGTTAAGCAAGCAGTTCTTGCCATTAGCGAGATGGCTTTTTAACGACATGTAAAGCTTTTTCCTTAATAGTTACCAATCATAAAATACATTTTTCATTTTCAGTCGGAAACTTTTTTTTTTTTGTTTCTTTCTCTGAGGATGTTGTAGAGTTTACCATGTAGTTCTCCATTCGTGCGAAACGACCTTGAACGTTGCTCTTATTAAGTAACTGTCACGAAGTAGAACATTTGCGCAAAGCCTGCGTGTATGTCCTTTTTCCCTTTCAGCGTGGCAGATTTTCTCGGGGTATGGTATGACAACGTTAATCAAGTCATTATTTGCATTGCAAAATATACAAAGTGACGTTGAAAATAGTGAAACTATACTAGTAATCCGATTGCATTGGCGTACATATGTATAAGCGTTCCCAAGCTTTGGCATATCAACCAGACGGCTTTTTCAGTTTCTGTCTATCTTCCTTGAAAAAGCCATCTGGTTGATGTGCGAAAGCTTGGAAACGCTTACTTATACATTCTTGGATTGCTAGTATAGTTTTACTATTTTCTACATAATTGTTGTATAGTTCCTCTTTATTAAAGTGACGTAGGTTCACATTTTTAAGTCATAAATTGTAGCGATTATCGTTCATTCAATTGTGTTTTTTTTTTTTTTCCGTTTTTTTTTTTTCTAAAGCTGAAATGTTCAAGAATTAGGTGTGCGCAAAAGCTCTACCCGTTTTTGTCGTATTAGAGTAAAAAACAACCTTTTTTTTTTTTTTTTTTAGGATAAATGACATCTTTATTCTTTTGTATAATTACCATTATTATCTATCACCTCTTGCCATCTTTCTGGTGGCAACTGAATTTCCCTCCTATAGAACTCCTCCGTTTTGGAGTAAAAAAACTCATGTATAATACAGTTTCGACATCATCGTCGAATATTCTACCTGCGAAGCTGTCATAAAGGTGGTAGTCCGTAGGTTGGTCTGGGAAATACGGGACAGGGGAAGGTAATTTCTCATCCAATGTCCACTAATTTTCTCTGAGTGGCTAAAGCTGTTCTTTTTTTTATTGAAGGTTTAAGGACCACCGTGAGCCAAACATAACACCCATGCCTCAGCGGGATTCGAACCCGGACCCATCTCGGACAAGTAATGATTAGGAACCAGCGTTTAGACCACTGCGTCACTGGGAAGGTGGCTAATTGCCATTATTATCTATAACCTATTACACAATTGCCATTTTAATCTATAACATCTCTCCATCTTTCTGGTAGCAATTGAATTCCCCTTATGTAGAACTCCACCGTTTTGAAGTCAAAAAAACTCCTGTAATAAAGTTTTGACATCTTTAGCTTCAACGAATGTTGTACCTGCGAAGTTGTTCTGAAGAGATCGAAAAAGGTAGTAGCCCGTAGGTGCAAGATATGGGAAATATGAGGGGTGAGGTAAAACTTCTCATCCAGTGTCCAGTAATTTTCTCTGAGTCTCTAAAGCCGCATGGGGTCTTGAGTTGGCATGTTGCAAGATGACGTCTTCGCGATTAAACGGTGCTGGACGCTTAGATTTTAAATATTCTTTCAGCCTTTCCAACTGTCTGTAGTACTGGTCAGCATTTATCGTTTGCTTAGGTGCAAGCAGCTCCCAATGAAATATCCCCTTGACATCCCACCATACACATTTCCTCTTGAAGTCGATGAGAGCAGGCTCTCCAACTTGGCATACAGTCCTTTGATGCTTTACATTTCTGTAAAGGACCCACTTTTCATCATCCATAACATTAAAATCATACATTATTGTCTGCTGACTCTCAATTGAAAGTAAGGCTCTAAATAATCTGAACAATGATTTCTGATTTTTATTTAAAAAGTGCATGAAAAAGAATGTTTAACTGTCATGAAGAGTGAACTTTTCTCATCTAAAAATTTATCTTCTCGTGATGGGTATTTTTTCGATGTTGCGGTGTGTGTGTGATGGGGTTACTTCTACTTCTGGCGTTCTGGCAAAACAGTTTTTTGTTTTTTTGTTTTTTTTATATATAATTTCAGGCACGAGACAATCGCTTACTGCATGTACTACAGAGTTATTCCGTTATAAGTGCGACTGATGGTTGATTGCACTTATTGTAAAATCATAGATTACTGATTACTGATAAAGTTTTGTTAAATATTCGCTGTAATGCTATTGAAATAAATTTATGGAACGGTGAATCTTGTAGAGGGCACAGTTGGAAACGGGTCAAAAATTTTGGACCCTGACATCACACAATTTGACCCGACCAGGAAAAATCTGCTTTGAACTATAAATTTATGCATAATCATATATAAATACACGGTTGACATGGACCAGGAATATCAAATAGTAGTCGTCGCTCTTTCCACGTTTATAAGTGAGTCATGGAAAATTTTTCTCATCGGCCACTACCGGGAATCGAACCCAGGGTCTTCCGTGGAAAGAGCGATGACTTCTATTTGATGTTCCTGGTCCACGTCAACTGTGTATTTATCATTCATTCGCCTTCTAGTTATTTGTTCAGTTGCTGCTGTTCATCTGTGGTGAATCCCCAGCATTGTGCGGGGCTCCAAAGAAGCAACCCTGCCATGTGGTTTGGCAGTTTGTTGTTTGTGAGTCTGGAGAATTTCGCAGCCGCGGTGGTGTAGTGGAAGCCTATCCGGCGTGTAACTGCAAGACCCTGGGTTCGATTCCCGGCGGCGGCCGCTGAGAAATTTTTCCGTGACTCATTTATAAACGTGGAAAGAGCGATGACTTTTATTTGATAATCATATATATATCATCATTATCATCATCATTGTCAACCATTACCAATCCACTGCTGGACGAAGGTCTCCCCAAGTTTCCTACACAACGGTCTGTCTTGTGCCAGTCTCCTCCATGTCACCCCTGCATACTTTCGAATTTCATCCACCCATCTCCCATGTGGTCTTCTTCTGGGTCTTTTCCTGTCCTTGGAATCCAATCTAAAATTTCGGCTGTCCATCGATGATCTGTCCTTCTGGTAGTATGTCCAGCCCATTGCCATTTCAGGGATTTAACTCTGATCATGATGTCTTCCACTCTTGTCATTTTTCGGATCCACGAGTTCCTCTTCTTATCTCTCCTGGTTACACCAAGCATGCACCTCTGCATGCTGCTTTGAGTTGTCTGCAGCCTTTGTATGTCTCTTTTAGTTAAGGTCCACGTCTCTGCACCATACGTAAGCACTGGAAGGATGCATTGATCAAACACTTTTCTTTTAAGACATAATGGCATATTGCTCTTGAAAATTATGCTGTTTCTTCCAAAAGCTCTCCAGGCAAGTTTTGTACGCCGATTAATTTCTTCATCAATGTGACCCTCACTTGATATCTGCTGTCCAAGATAAACGTACGTATCTGTTATCTCCAGCTTTTCTCCATCAATCGATAAATCTTCATTTCTTGTAAAAGCATTGAACATCACTTTTGTCTTCTGAAAGTTCATTTTTAATCCCACTTCTTTACTCTTGTCAGCAAGTTCCTGGATCATACTCTGCAGCTCTGATGGGCTAGTTGCAAAAATGACTACGTCATCAGCAAACCGAAGGTGGGTTAGATAATCTCCATTAATCTTTATCCCTTTGTTTTCCCAGCTCAGTGACTGAAAAACACCCTCCAATGTGGCATTAAAGAGCTTCGGAGATATGGTGTCACCTTGTCTCCTCCCTTTCCAATTTTTTATGTGTGTTATATTTTCAAACAGCCTAATCTTTGCACTTGCATTTTCATAGATGTTATTAATAATATTAATGTATGCATCTTCAATACCGCAGGTTTTCAGAGCCATTGTAACTGCTGATGGTTTCACCGAATCAAAGGCTTTTTCATAATCGATAAAAGCCATGCACAATGGAAGTTCATATTCCCTCGCTCTTTCAATTAGTTCTCTCAGTACGTGGATATGATCTATTGTGCTGTAGCCACTTCTGAATCCAGCTTGTTCTCTCGGTTGAGCCATGTCCAGTGTTACCTTCAAGCGGTGTGAAAGAACTTTAGTGAAGATTTTATAAACTACTGATAGGAGGCTGATAGGTCTGTAGTTTCCGAGATCCTCAATGTCACCTTTCTTATGTAGCAGGATCATTGTAGCGGTGTTCCAATCCTCAGGAATCTTTCCTTCATTAAGGCATCGAGTGAAAATTTGGGCGAGTACTGTTTCGATTTCTCCACTTGCTTCTTGTATGATGTCTACAGTAATTCCATCTTCTCCTGGAGCTTTTCCCCGCTTCATGTTCTTGATTGCATGTGCAACTTCTGCTGGAAGGACTGGAGGAACTCTGGTACTGGTATCTTTCATGATGTCTGGAGTGCATGTATCATCCCTTTCATATAATTTGGAGTAGAAATCTTTCACTCTTGTCAAAATTTCGCCTCTATTTCTTGTTACAGAACCATCTTCTTTTCTCAGTGCCATAATCTGTTTTCTTCCCTTACTGAGATGTCCCTTTGCTATCTTTAGGCTTTGGTTGTTTTCAATTGCTTTCCTCACTAGTTCACAGTTGAATTTTCTTACGTCTTCAGTGATACTTTTTCGTATTGTCTTGCATAGCTCTATATATTCCACTTTGGAAGTCACATCTTCTTTAGTCGTCCTCATCTCTCTTCTTTTTTGCATCAACATTTTCGTTTTTCCTGATAATTTATTTACATGCAACTTGTTCTTAGACCCAGCTAATTTTGTTGCTGTTTCCATAAGAGCTTTGGTTACTTTTCTGTTAACTTCAGAGATGTCCACTTCTTCCGATGTTAGGCCTTCTAAAGCAGAGAACCTGTTCTTCAGTTCCAACTTGAAGGTATTATGGTGTTTTTTAAGGTTGGTTATGTCAATAGATTTTGTTTGTCTTATGAGCTTGCCACGTTCAAGTTTAGTGTTGAGGTGCATCTTACATCTCACCAATCTATGGTCACTACCTGTGTTGAACTTGTTTAGCACACTGCAGTCTTCTATGACGAATTTTTTATTACACATAATAAAATCAATTTCACTTGTCGTCCCATTTGGATGTCTCCATGTCCATTTCCTGTGTGGCTTTTTCTTGAAGAAGGAGTTCAAGATGAAAACCCTTCTGCCTCTGCAAACTCAACGAGAGTATTTCCACGCTGGTTTCTGTTGCCGTGACCGAATTTACCTACTGAAGTTTCATTCTGTTGCCGTTGCCCTATTTTTGCATTGAAATCTCCCATAATTATTTTCAAGTGCTGCTTACCTTTATTATTTAGATGACAAATTTCCTCATAAAATTCTTCAATTTCTTCTTCAGGATGACTTGTGGTGGGTGCATAAGTTTGAATAATCTGAGCCTGGTATCTTCTCGAGAGTTGGATAACGAGTCGTGCAGCTCTGTCAGAGGAACTTTCAACTTCTACCACTTTATCCTTCAGTTTCTTGTTTATTATAAATCCAACACCACTAGTTCTGCCAGTATCTGTCCCACGATAGTAGAAGAGATGTCCACTTTTCAGTTCGATCAGATCTTCTCCTTTTCTCCTTACCTCACTTAGCCCCACGATGTCCCACTTGATCCTTTGTAGTTCCTCTTCCAATTCAAGAAGCCTTGAATCAGAAGATAGGGAGCGTCCATTGTACGTTGCCAAGGTCAGCATCAGATGGCAGCCTAGTCCGGTCCTCCGGGGATTCTTAGCACCCTCTGCCTTCATGTCGCACTGGCCGCTGCCTTGGCCAGGTACATTCCAGCTGCCGGAGACTGAGGGCCAAGATTTAAGTTGTGGAGTCATTTTGGAGGGGTTTGGCCATAACTCACCACGCTGGCCAAGCGGGTTGGTGAGTGTGGGATAGAATTTCCTCTGATCCCGATGGTATAGTTATACCGCTATTAGCGGTCGTCAGAGCCCCTTTAGTGGGAACAGGATGCACCACGAGAAGGCGGGGTTGACATTTGTCAAGGAGAGGCTGTGATGTTACGCATCACCTGACCTTACATCCCCATATATATATATATATATATATATATATATATATATATATATATATATATATATATATATACATTATCTACCAACAAGTAATTGGACACCCCTGCAATCGACGATATCTGCGGTCCTGATACACATCACGGCCGCCGCCGTTAAATATCGTGTGGGAAACAACAACGCAACCAGTCGCATGCAAGATGCCACGCAGTTCGGAGCTCTCTGATTTCGAGAAAGGTGTAATCGTCGGGTATCACAGAAATGGCCGATCAATACGTGACATATCCAGCGAGTAGAAGTACCCAAAATCGACAGTGGCCTACGTGATTGGCAAGTGGAAGATGAGAGGTGACTGTCGGAATGTGCCCCGACCCGGCAGACCCACAAAACTGGGAGTTAGAGACCGACGGGTGCTGGCTACAGAAATTCGGAAGAACCGTACCAAATCGATGAGCCACATCCGCGAGGAGTTTCAACAGTCATCCGGGAGTGTTCTTTCGATGAATACTATCCGTAAGGAAGCCCATCTGCTCGGTTATCATGGACGTGCTGCCGCACACAAGCCTTTGATCACCAAGTCCAATAGCGCTGCTCGGCTAACGTGGTGCACAGAAGGTAGACAGTGGACCGTTGAACAGTGGGAACAGGTTCTCTGGAGCGATGAAACAAGGTTCACCCTCTACCATTCAGATGGCAGGGTCTGGGTTTGGCGTATGCCTGGAGAACGCCTCCTGCCGGAATGTATTGTGCCAACTGTGAAGTTCGGCGGCTGTGGAATTTTGCTATGGGGGTGTTTCTCCTGGTATGGCAATGGACCCTTGGTCGCAATTCCTCGTAGACTCAACGCCGCGATCTACTGCACTATTTTGGATGACCATGCGCTTCCTACGTTGCGGCAGTTTTACGGGGTGGACCCATGTTACTTTCAGGATAACAATGCCACCTGTCATGTTGCGAGGTCCACCATGGGTTGTTATGGTGACAATGGGGTTAATCGAATGGACTGGCCTGCGCAGAGCCCGGACCTTAACCCTATCGAGCACCTCTGAGACGAGTTGGAGCGTCGACTTAAGGGGTGCCCCCACCGTCCGAAATCGGTGAAGGAACTGACCTGTCTTCTCCAAGCCGAGTGGAAGAAAATACCGCTAGCCGTTGTACAACGCCTGGTTGAGAGTATATCCCGGAGGGTCGCAGCTGTAATCGCCGTTCGTGGAGCCTCCACCAACTATTGAAGGTGAATAAACTTCGTTTTCCTTTGCTATCACAGGTGTCCAATTACTTGTTGGAAGATAGTGTACTACGCATAAAGCAAATGTTTTAAAATGTGGATTTGAAAGTAAATAAATAATCATGCCTTTCGACCGTATCAGGGGAATCAGTTGGTAAAAGTTGAAGAAAAAAAAAAATCGTTTAGAAACAAAAAATTCTATTCGTTATTTCTTTTTGATTTCTAAATTTACTTTTATTTTGAATAAATTGCATTATAAAACGTACAACGCCGTACAGACAGTTGCAAGTGTTTGAAATTTTGACTCTAGAAAACTAATCTTTGCAGTATAATTTACATATATGCTAATTGGTAAAGGTAGTTTAGAGTGATGTAGTAGAATATAAAAAAAAAGCATGTAGGGAAATTTCCAAAATTTTAAAAAAAAAAGAACGTAAAAACATTCCAGACCAGATTATTCTGCATTTTGTAACATTAACAAAGCGTTGCGCTTAATAGTATAATAATCACAATATTATCATAAGTGTGTGCAGTTTCGAGATCAAGTTCATCCTGAAAAGAGAGAGAGAGAGAGAGAGAGAGAGAGAGAGAGAGAGAATTGCATCTAATGCCTCAGCGCTTCAACTTGATCTTCTTTTCTCTAAAACTCGACCTGCTGCACTAAAAACCAACGTCACCCCAAAAATCGCGGGAGTGAAGACATTTAAAAAAATAAATAACAATACTTCTAACAGCACAATTTTGGAAATTAATACATCATTTTAAAGATAAGATTCTTGATTTTTAATGAAATACAAAAAATGGGAAGGTGATTTTTTCCCCAGTTTTTCGATACCAGACCTCCTTAAAGTAATCCTTGCTTGGGCCATAGCTTTGGACAACGCATAATGCAAGTCTTGCTAAGAAAAATTTGTCTTGCAATGGCAGCTAGCTTACGAAATTGAAAATCCTTCCACCATGGTAACAAATCCACAATGAAATTCAACACGCGTAATTCAACCGGGCTCGGAATTACAGTAATGAAATTCAAGACGTGTAATTCCGAGCCCGGGGCCGGGGTTTTTCGGTAGTTAATGAATTCTGAGCCTATCCGAGCCCGAGCTCATCTCTAATACGCGGAGGCAAATTTACCTTCTCAAGGGCTTCGCACACAGCAGAATTTTGGGGCCCTTCTTCCCTCTACCAGAGATGGAAACGGGTCAGTGGGTCAATTTCTTGCTTGGTCAAGGTATTCCTGGCCCGCTTTCGACCCGGTTTTATTTCTATTTTATTTTTGGAAAGAAAAAAAAAGAAAAGAAAAATGAGCACTGTGGAACTTAGTGCTCGATGCTGGTGCACGTGGAGTGAAAAATGATTTGTCATACAAAAATATTGCCGTTTCTTAAAGCAACGAAGATTTTCACCGACCGACGCTATATCATCGATACCATATCGTGAAACGATACTTCCTTGTGTTTGTTTTCAATGCGATTGTTCGGAGCAAAACACAGGCAAACGCCTGTTTCTCTGGTTATTCATTCCCTCACACCCCGCGCGTCACATGTAAGACTGAGATTTACTTTTCACACCGCATCTTTTGCACTGAGCATTCAGGGGTTTTCGTTTGTTGTGTTAACCTCCCGTTCCATTGCATGTCGTGTCACACTTAATATTTATTTGTTAATGTGGATGAATTAATTATTACGGAAATTGAAAAAGGTGTCGAGGCCAACAAATACGTTTTCGCTGAAAACAAAAAGGGGAAGAGTGAATGCTGGAAGTTGTTTCGTCTCATTAAGAAACCAGAATGTGTTTCACAGCAACACCAATTTCCACTAGTTTGTGATGAGTTGAAAGTTTCCAGAATGTGAATGTTGATTTCATGACTGTTCCATCCCTGAGGGGCTATGATGAAATCAACAAGGACATTTTGAAAACTTTCAACTCATCAGAAACTGGTGAAAATATTGTTATTGCTGTGAAACAGGGGCGCCAACTTCACCAAATTATTGAGGGGATAGGCGTGAAGAGACGTCTCTTCCATCTTCAGGAGTAAAATAAGAAAAAAGGGGCAAAAAAAGAGAAACTAAATTTTCAACGTATAATTTAAATGCAATTGTAAATGCTCATCAGTGAATCAGCAAATAAACAAAAATATTATTTTGCTGAATATTAATATTTAAAAAAAATCAGCCTGTAATTTTATAAAAATATCCCGAGAGATTTTATGTCCAAACGTTTATAAAAAAAAATTATGAGAAATTAGCGCGGTTACTCTAACAAAGAACGAGAAGCGCAAAAACTAAATAGATAAATAAAGGCGCTATAGAGATTATAAGTTTCCGTATTTTCATTTGTTTTATTTCTAATAATCGTTTTAAACATTTACCACATATCACAAGAACATGGCAAACAGAAAACGGGGCTCGCAATCAAGTTAATCCAGTTTCTTACCAAGTGAGCAATACGGAATATGGGTAGAGAGAGAGAGAGAGAGAGAGAGAGAGTTTTTACTTATTTTTTTATAATTTTTTTGGAAATAAATCGCGTTGACCTCATATGGGGGAGCTTGGTTCACCTTATAAAGAACAATACAATTCTAAAATGTATTTCTAAAAACATATTAATATTGTGAAGTGGATTCAGTGAACTAAACTTTTTAAACTAATGATTTTTAAAATAATCCTTGCTTGGGCCATATCTTTGGCCAGTGTATAATGTATAAATGTAAACCTTGATAAGCAACATTTTCCAAGAATCGGGGTACGGGCGGGCCCGGGCTCCTAAAATTGAGCCCGAACTCATCTCTACCGCGTATAGCCCATTGAGATGATCACGGTGGTCGTTAAACCTCCAATCGAAAAAAAAAAAAATCCCTAGGATAAAAGAAAACGTACTTTTTAGTAGAGTGTAATCCGTCAGCGTGAAATCTTAGAAACCTAATGGGGAAACCAAAACACCCGCCCTGGTGTCACAGGCTTAAGACCATTCGTCAGCGATGGGTTCGGGCTCGAATCCCGGTGAGGCAAGAGTGTTGAGTTTGCCTTACGGCAGTAGTTCTCTCCCGTCTCTGGAACCAGTGGCCCTAAATTAGGGACGGACGACTCCTTATAGCCCATTGAATGGCTCACGGTGGTCGTTAAACAACAATTCAAAAAAAAAAAAAAAAAAAAAAAATAAGGAATCGCGGAGATGGTAGATAAGACTACGATGCCTCAGTTTTTAAATGGTTTATTAGGCATACAGTTTTCTCCTTGAGTCCTACGACGTTCGATGAGGCAAGGATAGGATCCGTAATATATTTGAGTTATTAAATAAAGTAAAGAAAACAAATCAGACCCCCCCCATAAGAATAGTACTCAAAATCCCCATAAAAAATTTACAAAAAATAACATTAATTAAAGCAAGCTCAATAAAGACATTAGCGAAAACACTCTGTGTACCAGAAAAAGAAAATTAGGTCAGCTCAGAAGTCTCAAATAAATAAAGGAGAAAAGCTACATGAAAACTGGTTTTTAGGTTGAGAAGCAGTTTATAACCAGTCTTTCATTTCCTGACATGAAAGACTGGTTTTAGGCTGCTTCTCAGGTCGTCAGTTGCAGCGGTGAAATCTTTTGATCCAGTAGCAGAATTATGCAATTTAATAGCAAGACAGATGTCGGAACACTAACTCTTCAGTTTTAGAGAAGATTGCAAAAAGACGAAAAAGCTACTTATCAAACATAGCAGGAAAAGAGTCTGCAAACAGAAAGTTGTCAGAGGGATCCGATAATAGTCGGAATCGAGGAGCTTGTTTTGAATGTAAGAAAGATGGAACGTTTTAAACATAATAAATATTTCGCCCACATAATAAATTGGAAATGGTTCAGCCTTGTATTTACAAATGGAGCGAATGTTTCTCCCCTGGTGGGAACTCTAGGAATCACTGAAGCACTAAGGATTTCTCCCCTAGCGGAAGTTTTCAGAACCATGCTGGCGAAGAGAGTATTTCTCAGCGAGAGCACACACACTCACACACACACACAATTCACTTCACCCGATTCGAGATTGAAATTTTACCGATTCAGTTTCTAATTTCTATCGCCTTCACGATCAGCGCAATAAATGAGCGAAGCGCGCCTTGCTAAATTGGCTGTGACCTTCCACCCTATTGGAGGAACCAATCACATTGCTCTCGCTCTTGAAGCAAAGGAAAGAGGAATCTTTGTTCCTTTATTTCCATTTATTATTATGTGCAAAGTGGGTGGGCAGAAGTGTAAAGAATAAGCACTGGGGCAAACGTTGGTTTTCTATAAACCGAAAAGTCAACCACATTGGAGCCATTGTTTGCGTGAAAGTAGTAAATCAAGGAAAGGAATAGATCCCCCTCGGCTTTGATTGCAAGTCGGGCGTCTCTCTTACCTGCGGTAGGACCGATTGTCTCTAGTACTCGGCATCACCGTTTTCTTGTCTCTGCTTACGCAGATGATGTTACCTTTTGTCTTCGCCGCGATGACCAATTTGATACTCTTCTTGCCACTTATGAACAGTATGCTGCTCTCTCTGGTGCTGCCTTGAATATTCAGAAAAGTGCTGGCCTGTGGTGTGGTTCTTGGAGAGGCCGCACTGACTCGCCGTGGGGAGCAGTGTGGTCCTCCTCGACCCAAAAATTTCTTGGAGCTCATTTTGGACACTCCTTTACCGCAAGCAACGTCACTTGGCAAGCTCTTCGCCCACGACTTCATCGCACGGCTGGTTTTTGGCGATTTACGTTTTCCTTTTCCTCTTACTTTCAACGTGCTCAAATTGTTCATCGATATCTTCTCTCACAATGCTTCTATCCCTGGGATTCCTGTGTGTTTAAATCGCATCATTTCTCTGCCATCAATAGTATTTTCACTTCAGTGATATGGTCATCTAGACATTGGATTCCTGCTGCAACGCTTTCTCTGCCAACGTCATTTGGTTATCTTCATTTCCCGGATGTCAGAACATATTATCGAGCTCACCGAATCGTCTCTTTCATTCGTCTTCTCCTTTCGCCCTCCCCTGCACTTTCTTCTACCCTGAATACTCTTATTTCTCTTCATGATCCATCCTTCACTTTCCTCCTTTTTCTTCGGATGGATTCATCTCCTTCTACTTCTAAACGCCTCCCACCACTTCTTATCGATGCTCTAGCGGTATTTCATTCTCTCCCGCTACTCCGCGCTCCTCCCTCTACCACCCTGGACCTGCTTGCAGAACCTCTTTTCTTTTCCACTCAGATTCATCCACCCAATCAACCATACTTTCTTTTCCCCCCCCCTTGGTTCCGCTCAGGAATTCTCACTGTCGAAGCTTTATTAACTTCCGATTTGACCTGGAAACCCCTTTCTTCTCTTTTCCCTGACCCTTCTTCCACCTTGGAAGAGGAGTATGACCTTCTTCGCTCCGCTCTCCGTACCATCTTCCCACTTCTGGTTTCTGACACTGGCCTTATTTCTGTCTCTGGACCGAGCCTCTCTCTTCCTTTCTTCCTTCCCTTTCGGGACTCTGTTGCTCCCATTTCTTCTTTTTCCACTGCCTCTATCTATGCGATCCTCCGTGCGCCCCTCACTTCTCCGCATGGTCTTCCTGATGCTTCTCCTTCTCTTCTGCTGCCTATCTGGTCTGCTTCTTTCTCTCCCCTTTCTACCCCGTTAGAGCGAAACATCCACTGGCGGTTTCTTCACCGCCGCCTTCCTGTTCCTTCTTCTCTCTTTCACATGTCTATTTCTTCTACTTCTCTCTGCTGCTTTTGTGGTGTTGAAGGTGATGTTCCTCATGTCTACTGTCACTGTCCCGTTCTCCTTCCACTTCTCAATACTGCCTTTCGTCTTGTGGGCACCATTTGCTCCAGAGACATCCCTTTTCAAGTGTACGAGTGGCTATTACTTACCAAACATCCCCCGGCTATTTTGCCGGATGCCTGTGCCTATCTCTTCGTACTTGTGAAACATGTCGTTTTTCTTTATCATCAATCTCTCCGCTCTCCTGCTACCACACCTAGTATCCTCTCTGCTGGCGCGGCCTTACGGTCGATTTTTAGGAATCGCATCGTGTCTCGAATACGCCTGGAGAACTTCGCTGCTTCCACCCCTCAACCTCAGGCTTCTTTCCTATCTACCTGGGCGCAGGGGATCGGTTGGTTCGAAATCACTGGATCTTCCATTCATCTGTCTTTCTGATTTTTTGTTTTTTTCCAGCTTCGAAGATCTGAATGCATCAGTCGAGATTTTGTGTTCTCTCTTCCTGGTGCTTCGTCACAGCGTCTACTAAGTGTTTGTCATGCAACTGCTTATGATTTGTATTGTAGGGGTTTTCTGCAATTTTTGTGTAATTCGTGTGCATGTACCGTGTTGTATTTGTTTCTTCGTTGCACCTGTCCTTAATACTTATTCTTCACTCATGTGTCTGCTTTTGCTGCCTGTACCTTCATTGAGTTGCGCACCGTGTATTTGTTTTCTAGGAGCAATACGAGAGATATTGCCCTGCGATACTTTGTTCTTTCTGTTTTTCCTTGCTGCATTGTGTTGTATCTTTTAATTTATACCTTATTTCTGTCTTGCATTTTCACATTCTTTGACGTCATGTATTTTTGCTCGTCCCATGTCATTGTTTTTTTGGACCGATGCAATACTGCACGGCTTGCTGTTTGTATTTTGTGTATCCTTGTGTTTCACTTGGGGAGTTTGCCCAAGTTTCCACTATGTTCTGTAATACTTATCATGTTTTTGTCACATATCGTGTGGATGACTCACTTATAAACGTGGAACTTCTGTACCTTTATCGTAGTATATGCTTTTGTTGTGTTTTACATGTTCCCTTCTTTTTGTGCACTGCGTTGTACAGCCATGTTCTTGTAATTATATTTACCTGTTGTTTTGTGCTTTGCTTTCACTCTGCACGTCATCACATGCTTTATTAATTAATCATTACTTTTGCTTGTGCGTCATCTTCCTCAAGCATATGTTGTTCCTTATTAATGATTTTAACGTCTTGTCATCCTTAGTTGACTGCCGTATCACATTCACCTGTAACATTTCATCAGTATCGCTCATTGTTTTGTTGTTTATTTTGCCATATGTGGTACGCCTGTATTCCCTATGTTTTTGCCAATAAAGTATATTTTGAAATAAACTTCCACGTTCGGCCCCGCTATATCCGAAAGCAATAATAGATGGCGCCACGGTAGCACTTTATCTATCCTCTGCTCTTCTCTCACGTGAAATGCATCCAGCCATCTCATGACTATGTGTCGATGCGTCTCATCGTTTTTGATCAGCGCAATAAATGAGCGAAGCGCGCCTTGCCAAATTGGCTGTGACCTTCCACCCTATCGGAGGAATCAATCACATTGCTCTCGCTCTTGAAGCAAAGGAAAGAGGAATCTTTGTTCCTTTATTTCCATTTATTATTATGTGCAAAAGTGGGTGGGCAGAAGTGTAAAGAATAAGCACTGGGGCAAACGTTGGTTTTCTATAAACCGAAAAGTCAACCACATTGGAGCCATTGTTTGCGTGAAAGTAGTAAATCGAGGAAATTAATAGATCCCCCTCGGCTAAACTTCCACGTTCGGCCCCGCTAGTCCCGAAAGCAATAATAGATGGCGCCACGGTAGCACTTTATCTATCCTCTGCTCTTCTCGCACGTGAAATGCATCCAGCCATCTCATGACTATGTGTCGATGCGTCTCATCGTTTAGGGCAATTCATGTGTCGGAAGAAGTACGCTTCAGGGAATGATGAGTACTCTTCCCGCACACTTGGTACGTGTTTTATTTTGTGCTGAAATTCCTATTGAAAGAGAGATGATTCTCACGTATTTTTTCGCCAAAGGATTGTCTTACGATGAGGCGATTGAAGAAACCTCGCATGGCCACATCCACTGAGACAGTCAGCCGCAGCGACTGGTATTCGTATTGCAGACAACTAGTCTCACAGTTTATGGCAGCCTCGCAATGCAAATGTACTTGGTAGACCATATTCTGGAATATTTATTCCGACGGAATTGCCGTCTTTCCTCTGAACATTGCTTTGAAGTCCTGATTCCTGCGATCAGACAGTTCTTCCCTGGCAGATAAAACTTTCCTTGCTTTTATTCTGCTAGCTACACAGTTTCATATTCTTCCGTTAAAATAAATATTTCACACATATGCCACAATCAACATTCAAAAACGTCCTTTTAAGCGCCACCTTTCATCCATATTATTCACTTCCTTTGCCACTTTCACAACGTAACGAAACACTTCACGATGTAGCGATAACGTGTCGCCATCTATCGTCGCTTCATAAAACTACTTTTGGGCCGAACGTGCAGGCTTAGAGTTTTGAAAATCTCAGGGCATGTAAACTTTTGGAATGGTGCCCGTTTTTGATTCAATATTCATACTTGTGAGTAAATTTGATACATTACTAGCAAAAAAATTTTCTTGTTTTTCTTCACATTATTTTTTTTAATGAATGTTCCATATCCCTGTAGATTTGAAAAATACTTGTTACATAGAATTTATATTTTATTTATTCTAAAATAAAATATTCAACTCAAAAGTGTGTATTGAAAACATTAATTTGATTTTTAAATGTCTTTTTATTTTTTTGTTAAAATTCGACTTACGTTAGAAAAAACGCTTTAATTTAATAGAAACATATCAAATTACATTAGAAAGTAATGCTTTAGTTTTTATTTCTATTTTTCATTAACTTTTATTTGTCCCGATGGATTTCAGAAACTTACATTATCTGTCGGTTCCCCCGAAAAAATTCGGTTAATGTACTTCCCTGGCCTGTTCTGCACTATGGAGTGAACACTGACGTGCTTTCATCTGTCGGCCAAAGTGAAAGATGACTGCATGTGAGCTGCACGTTGTCTTCACGTTATTCCGATCTTCAGGAGTGTTACGTAATTGTGTTCCTACCTATAGGCGCCGACTGTACCCCCCCCCCCCCCCCCCCCAATAAATTTACTGGAGAGGCAGGTCCACTCAATATTTTCCGTCCTGTTTAATTAAATAAGTTTTTGTTTTGGCGTGTGTATATTATTTTCGAAATGCGTGAGTTGAAATATTTCTGTAGAGAAAAAATGTTTTTCTATGCTATTCAGGCTAGCGTGCTGTGCTAATTGCAAAAAAATCATCTCTTTCCTTTAAAGAAATGTATTATTCTTTATAAGATGAACCAAGCTCCACCTTATGAGGCCAAAGCGATTTATTTCCAAAAATTAATAAAAAACAAATAACTAAAAACTCTGTCTCTCTCTCCAGGGGCGTACTGATATCCCCTGCAACGCCCGCAGTACGAAAAAAGGGCTTCTGGTTAAAAGGGCTTCTGGCTCGTGGTTAAAAGGGCTTCTAGCCTCAGCAGACAGCTATTACAAATTTTTCTGTGGAAACTTCGTATAAAACTGGTTAAAGTAATAGCCAACAATTAAGGTAGCTCTGAATGTAGTACTAAACAGAAAAGCAATCTTCATTTTTATTTATTTTTTTTTCAGTAAATAAGTAAAATCTTTTAGAAATTATTTTCGTTGCTTTAGTTCGCAAAAACTGAATGACTAGAAAGTAACTATTCGAGAGAACTTGAGCCCCTTTTCACAGCACTTCCAATAGTTTCTATGCATGTATGTTAACAAGAGGAGAATGTGAAAGAAATATCAGTTCAATGAGTGGAATTTTATACCAATGAGGATAAGGTGTTATGTATTACAGTTGTTTACACATGACTACGCATACTTCAGAGTATAATAAACTAAATATGTTCTTCGTGTGTGCCATTTTTTTTTATATAGCAGTCAAAAGAATTTTTTTTTTACTATGTGCAAAACATTGTGCTTGTGGCATTATGTCAAATGTGTTTCTTATATTCCAGAGTATATAATTTAAGTAGTCTTAAGTTTTCTGTGCTACAGTTTTTAATCGTTACTTAGTTCTATGCTTATTTATGTTGTGACATTTCGTATAAATCGTAAAGACATTAGATACTATCGCACGGCATTTGTTTGCTTTGTGTGTGCAATCGTGATGCATTTCAAGGAAGCTGGCCTTAGTTCTTTAAAATGATGAATTTTGCATGATATGATTAACTTTGATAAAGTATTTTGTAGTAATTTGTATTGGTATAAAAGCCAGGGAAATCATTTGAATTACAATGTACACATTTGTGTTTCACGCAATAAATTGGAATAATTTTGATTTTACGAAAAATACTCGTAGGTTTCAAAGAATTTGATTTGTTAAAACACGTCCTGTAAAGCCTAGTTAACAATATGGAAATTAAAATTTTCAGTAATTGAAAGTTAAAAAGTTAAAGATTTTTGCAAACAAAAGGGCCTCGAAAATATTTTAGAGGGGGCGGGGGGGGGGCTGTCTGGAACCATGGACACTTTCCATGGTTCCCACACCAGGGTATCTGTCCCTGGTATGGGGGATTCAGGGACGGATCCTGGTATAGAATCATAGACAGTGTCCATGGTTCCCATGCCAGGGGCGGGTCCCCCTCAAGAACCAAGGAAAAGCTTCGATTTGTTATAAAAAAAAATTGAATATTTTTTCGTGAAAGAAATTATTACTTAAAAGTATATTACTTTCGTTCATTCATTGGAAGAATTTATAGAATACTAAGAACAATTTTTCATTTTGCGGAAAAATATCATAGTTCCCTAGTTATTTCCCTCACGAAAATCCTGGATCCGCTCCTGTACCATAATACATACGATGAATAAATACTACGTACATTACGCACCTGGAACAGGAAACTTTTCTTGATCACGGATAACATTATCAGCGTGGTGTAAAATCCGCATGAACGGAATTTTTTGTCAAAATTTTCGCCTGTCACTTCAAAATTTATGCCCCCTCCCCCACCACCATCATGCTTAGCCCAACCAGTTCTGAGCGGCTGCCACCACCACCACCACTGAGTGCGCCACTGGTCCCTACTCCAAAATATGAATTTCAAAGGAAAAGATTTGTTTTCTGACATGTCGGAACCTGTCTATTTAATAGAGTAAATCAAGCACATTCAGTACCTAATATATTCAAAATATACCGTATTTTGAATTCAGTGTTATCTGCATCTACGCCTATAGCGGTAAGAATAAAATTATGCATCTGAAAAGATCAAAATGTATAGATCTACGTTTTAACAGTTCAAGCTGTTCAATGCAAAAATAACATTTCGAATCCAACATCAGATACAAGACATGGCAACCACACAGATATATGGCGTCTACAAATGGATGGACGGACGCAAGGCTGTAGCTACCGTGAAGGCATCACGCTAGGCCGTAAGTTCATGCTTTGAGCGGAGTAAAAAACAAAAATGAACAACGTGTGTGAATATACACTGCTGGCCACCCAAAATACAACACCAAGAAGGACACGAGATAGCAAAGCCAGATTTACTGGACACATAACAACAGATACAAAGATGAAACGATTGAGCTTACAGGCCCGTGCGACTTGCGGAACACGCAGACATCAATAGTTCGTGTGACCCCCATAGCTGGCAATAACAGCCGCTACACGCCGCAGCATCGAACGAAAGAGGCTTTGGATGAGGCTTGGGGTATGTCGGTCCAGGCTGCTTCCACACGTTCCCACAATTCATCAGGCGTAGCCGCGGGTGCTGCTTGCCGGGCCACTCGGTTGCCGACCAGCGACCAGACGTGTTCGATGGACGACATATAGGGAGAACAGGCGGGCCACGGCAGCAGTGACACCTGTTGGTCCGTGAAGAATTGTTGCACGATGCGTGCCACGTGTGGGCGCGCATTGTCCTGTTCAAACGTAACCGTTGGCAGGTCCTGCTGGTAAGGGCAGGACTACAGGCTCCAAAACGTCGGAGATGTAGCGGTGGCTGTTGAGTGTACCGGCGATGCGTACCAGAGAGGTGATGGTGTCATATCCAATTGCGCGCCAAACCATAACGCCAGGCGACGGACCGTCATGGCGATGCATAATGCAGGCGTCATACAGTCTCTCGCCGCGGTGCCGCCACACGCGTATCCGACCATCGTGGTGTTGCAGGCAGAAGCGGGATTCGTCGGAGAAGACAATGTCCTGCCATTCTGTAGTCCAAGTGCGGCGTTCAACGTCCCACTGCCGCCGTACTCGCCGGTGGTGTAACGTCAATGGTAATCGGAGCAATGGGCGCCGTGCAACAAATCCCCGCTCCTGCAGATGACGTCGAACGGTACGTGCTGACACATGTTGTTGCGCAACACACCTTAATTCCTGCACTAACGTTCGTGATGTGGCGGTGCGAGCCGGCAATGCCCGCCGCGCAACATGCCGGTCCTCTCGTTCGGTGGTGTGCCTCGGCTGCGGCAATCGCTCACGTCGGTCCGTCCGTCCCTCCTGCACCCACCGAATCCATACTCGCCTTACTGTGGCTGGATGTCGTCCCACACGGGCGCCGATGTCTCGGTACGATAAACCGCTGTCGCGATAAGCCACTATTCGTCCTCTGTCGAACTCCGAAACGTGATGCTGGAATGACTGCCGTATTCTGCGACGAGGCATCAGGAAGCTTCACACACACAGGTCCAGCAGCACAGCATACTTCCACTACTTACACCTCGTCTTCTGTGCACCCTTCTTACAGTGTTTCTCGGTGGCGTGCCGGACGCACATGATTTGAATATGCCCTGCAATGCTAATCATTTACATGTCCTCTCGCGGGCAACGCATGCTGCGAATTTCAGGCAAATCGGATGCTACCTTCTTGGTGTTGCGTTTTGGGTGGCCAGCAGTGTAGTATTCGACGCAGCTAACCAGTAAGGAGTAACCTATACTGCGAGACGTGAACTTCTCATGTGCATGAAAGGAATTGTCTGAAACAGCAGATGGAGGCATAAAAAACAATATTTATTCGGATATGCCTAACTTCCGTGATCTTTCGGATCATGCCGTAGGAATGAAGAGTTAGTGATCTATGCTCTGTCGCAGAAAGCTCCTCCGAGAGTTAAACCTTGAGAGGAATTTTTTCAAGCACGACTCAGAAATCATCTTCCTCCTGTTACTCTTACTATTTGATACGCATTCGTTCTGTGATGATTTCTTTTTCATTCTGTATTTCCGCTGCGTACTTTGTTGTCGGCGTTCACGTGACTCATAGGTTTTATTTGATATTTACAACCCTTGGACCTAGTTTTTTCATTTTTAATAAAGATGTACCAAAACCAAAAGTGAGATTTTTAAAGATCATAATACTTTCTTATAACGGAGGTTTGAGAAAACAAAAACTGCGTGCTATGTGAGTGGAAGTAGGGGACTTTTGAACTCGAAGGGCGCCTTTCCAGATAAGAAAAATTTGCTTCCACCGTGGACGGACGCCATTATGTACATTAAAATTAAAACAATATTGTAAGCATGCCATTATATATATATATACACGTACACCTGTGCATTTCTGTTCCAGAAGCTTGCATACAAGGACCGCGCCGAAAAATTTTCAGCAGAGGGGGGGGCTGTAGAGTAGGCGCTCCAAAATCTGGGGGAGAATTATGCTTCATATATATATATATACATCTATGAAAATGCAAGTGCAAAGATTCGGCTATTTGAGAATACAGCATCCATAAAAATTGAAAAGGGAGTGAGACAAGGTGACACTATATCTCCCAAGCTCTTTAATGCCAGATTGGAAAATGTCTTTCAATCGCTGAACTGCGAAAACAAAGGGATAAAGATTAATGGAGATTATCTAACTCACCTTCGTTTTGCTGATGACGTAGTCATTTTTGCAACTACTCCATCAGAGCTGCAGAGTATGATCCAGGAACTTGCTGACAAGAGTAAAGAAGTGGGATTAAAAATGAACTTTCAGAAGACAAAAGTGATGTTCAATGCTTTTACAAGAAATGAATATTTATCAATTGATGGAGAAAAGCTGGAGATAACCAATACCTACGTTTATTTTGGATAGCAGATATCAAGTGAGGGTCACGCTGATGAAGAAATTAAACGGCGTATAAAACTTGCCTGGAGAGCTTTTGGAAGAAACAGTATAATTTTCAAGAGCAATATGCCATTATGATGTCTTAAAAGAAAAGTGTTTGATCAATGCATCCTTCCAGTGCTTACGTATGGTGCAGAGACGTGGACCTTAACTAAAAGAGACATACAAAGACTGCAGACAACTAAAAGAAGCATGGAGAGGTGCATGCTTGGTGTAACCAGGAGAAATAAGAAGAGGAAGTTGTGGATCCGAAAAATGACAAGAGTGGAAGACATCATGATCAGAGTTAAATCCCTGAAATGGCAATGGGCTGGACATATATTGCCAGAAGGACAGACCATCGATGGACAACTGAGATTTTAGACTGGATTTCAAGGGACAGGAAAAGACCCAGAAGAAGACCTCGTGGAAGATGGGTGGATGAAATTCGAAAGTATGTGGGAGTAACATGGAGGAGACTGGCACAAGACAGACCGTTGTGGAAGAAACTTGGGGAGACCTTCGTCCAGCAGGGGATTGTTAATGTTTGATGATGATGATGATGATATATATATTATTAAAGTAAAGAATTTTAAAAAACCGCCGTCGCTTGCCCTAAACAAAGCTTTTCCTTGACTTCCGTTGCACATGCAGCACTTTGAAGTGTGGCAACGGATGAATCTGCCCTTCTTGATTTCATTTTCTTATAAGAGGTACACGACACCAAGTAAGTCTTGTGTGTCAAGCTGTTTTGGAGTTTTTTAAAACCCGAATCCTTTTCAAGTGCTTTTTTCTAATTGTTGTAACCTCGCTGAGCGAAGGTGACCTCATGTTTTTCGTCGTCCTATGAAAACATTCTACACGGAAAACAAAAGGCGGAATCTCTCTTTATACTACTAGTATATGCAAGTCATGAAAACATGTTATACTAATATGTTTGGAAGCTTCTTTGTTCTTTACCGTATTTTTTTTGCGGGAACTGTTTTAATATAGGCTGTTTGCGGGTTGATCCGAAAGTGAAGTTGCTACATCTCCGAGTTGAATTATTTTTTTTTGTCTTGCGATCATGTAGGCCTTCCAGCGTTTTATTTTCACAAGCATTGCGTTCATCAAAATTTTTCCATTGAATCACTACAAGCACTTAAAGAATCCTCGTTGATTACTAATGATTCACCACACGGTTTTGATGAAGTTGAAGCCATCTCATAATCATTATCCGCTTTTGTAGACACTATTGCATAATTTACTTTTCTTCTGATTAACACTTGTTCGAAAAAATCATGGATTGATCGTTTTTCTGACATGTTATTTCACACTTTGGTTTGGGAAAAAATACCTCACTTTCAGGTATCACGCACAATACGTGCAAAAAAATAAATCAAGCAGGAAAAATTAGATTTTCCACCAGAACAAGAAAGAAAACGAGTGTAACTAACTAGCCAAGAGAAATTTCGTTCACTCTCTGCATGGTGGGGACTGACACCGATCACTGTCTGCTGTTTTCGACGATCGTGATAACGCCCACTACTTGTCATAGACCGCGAGGGCGCCAGGGCGATGATGGGATTGGCAGTGATCAGATCAGATCTTTAGTAGACGATTTTAGGAAGGGAGTATTTGACCCCAGGTCTTGAACAACCCTTAGAAATAGGAAGCTAGGAGATTTGGGCTAGGGTGCCCGA
Organism: Macrothele yani; assembly: GCA_039090855.1. NCBI lineage: Eukaryota > Metazoa > Arthropoda > Arachnida > Araneae > Macrothelidae > Macrothele > Macrothele yani. Next base: position 150,411,204 of record CM077010.1, on the reverse strand, counting down.
TAGGAAACTGACACGGAAGCGAGATATAGAAAGGGGGAGGAAGACGCCCTTACTTATTACCGGGGGCCCGGCGGATATTTAGTTGATCGAACCCGAGGTCTTCTCCGTGGCAGTCACGAACCTTGACCACTAGGCTACCCGCGGCCCTCACGGGGTTGGCAGAGTGATGCTTATTCAACTTTTCAACCCACTGGCATGAGCAGCGGCATCGGATTGACCACGTTCTTTGAACTTCCGGCCGGTCTTCGACATCTGTGCGCCAAAGCGGAAGCCCAACATGCAAGTAAGGTTTCCCGTCTGAGTCATGGATCGTGGCTGGAGGAACATAATTACATAATGTTCCCCTTCTCCCATTACCACAGAACATGCAGCTCCGATAGTAAAGTGTACTACATTTTCTTCATGTATCTAATAAATTCTGGGGGTTACCAAAAGTCCTCCCCCCTCCTCTCCTCCTGGTGCGCCGTCCATGCTTGCATAAGAGGAAATCCTGGAAACAGTGAATTAGCTTTCATTGTCAGTGTTTCCTAAATCTGACATCACGGGCATGAATGAAGCAGCCGAGTAAGAGTAAGTCAAGTTGCTTCCCTCGTCAAGGACGGGCGACACCCATGTTATTTTTATGGTCGGTACTAGAAACAGATTGGGGTCACGAATTGGAGTCGAGGTTGTCTCAACGAGGTGTTTGACTCGACCGTGCAACGTACCTGCTTGCGTCTGTGCCGTTTGTTCCCTTCTTTCCCAATGCTCTCACACTAAAGCAAGCCAATACAGCGAGTTTTTACCCACGTGGTTTAGTAACAGTGGAATGAAACACCTCATCAAAAGCTCCCATTGCAGTAGAAAGGGATCACTTCCCAGGAGAGTTCGATTTGTTCCTTTTTTATTTATTTTTTATTGGAGGTTTAACGACCGCCGTGAGCAACTCAATGGGCTATAAGCAGTCGCCCGTCCCTAATTTAGGGTCACTGGTTCCAGGGAAGGGAGAGAGCCAGTGCCGTAAGACAAACACAACATCCATGCCTCACCGGGATTCGAACCCGGACCCCTTCCGGACGAATGATCAGAGGCCATCGCTTAGACCACTGCGCCACCAGGGCGGCGATTTGTTCCTTGACGGTGTTTATTCAGGCACGGGGATTCTGGGCAGTGCCCCGCTCATGGAAAGCTTTCGAGCTTCTATTTTTGTTTTCTTTAAATAGAGTAGTTATAGTTTTGTAAAAATTTCAGTTCCATATACTGTATTCATATATTTCGTATCTATTACAATTTTGTTTGCGGACTTTTCATATAAGATTCATATCCGAAATATGAATTAAGTTCATAAATATATAGTACACGGGCGGCGGAAGGTAGGGGACACGGGGTCCGACCCCCACCCCTCTGTAATTTCATGGTCCCCTAACTGCAAGGGGGGGGGGGAGTCTTCCTACGAAACAACTTTTACAAATTTGTGTTTCACATATGATGAAGGCCGCTCCGGTGGCGCAGTGGTCTAAGCGGTGGCCTCTGATCATTCGTCCGAACGGGGTCCGGGTTCGAATCCCGGCGAGGCATGGATGTTGTGTTTGTCTTACGGCACTGGCTCTCTCCCTTCCCTGGCACCAGTGACCCTAAATTAGGGACGGGCGACTGCTTATAGCCCATTGAGTTGCTCACGGTGGTCGTAAAACTTCCAATCAAAAAAAAAAAAAAAAAACATCTGATGAAAAGTGGGTTTTTTTTTTTTTTATGAAGTTTTCCTGGAGACCACAAGTTTCACAGTTTTCTGGAAAACCCTTCAATCACAACTTTGAAAATTGATTTTGCACAAATAAGGTGAAACGTTAACTCAGTGTTATGTTTCTAACTTTAAAGAAGATAGTTAAGAAATTCTCAAATATCAATGGGCTGGATATATTGTTAGAAAGACTGACTACCGTTGTACAACTGAAATGCTATCCTGGATACCAAAGGACAGGAAAAGACCTGGAAGAAGACTACTGGAACATATTTTTTTTTTTTTTTTTTTTTTTTTGATTTTAGGTTTAACGACCACCGTGAGCAACTCAATGGGCTATAAGCAGTCGCCCGTCCCTAATTTAGGGCCACTGGTTCCAGGGAAGGGACAGAGCCAGTGCCGTAAGACAAACACAACATCCATGCCTGACCGGGATTCGAACCCAGACCCCTTACGGACGAATGATCAGAGGCCAGCGCCTTAGACCACTGCGCCACCGGGGCGGCCTGGAACATATGATATTTATATTATTATTATTATTTTTTATTTTTTTTATGGTTGGAGGTTTAACGACCACCGTGAGCAACTTCATGGGCTATAAGCAGTCGCCCGTCCCTAATTTAGGGCCACTGGTTCCAGGGAAGGGAGAGAGCCAGTGCCGAAAGACAAACACAACATCTATGCCTCACCGGGATTCGAACCTTTGGGACGAATGATCAGTGGCCATCGCTTAGACCACTGCGCCACCGGGGCGGCCTACTGGAACATGGGTGGATGAAATTCGAAAGCATGCTGGAGTGACTTGGAAGAGATATGCTCAAGACTGAAATTTACAGAAGAGACCTTCATTCAATAGTGGATTAGTGATAGTCCACGAGTACTTGCATATGCATGCATATCCTACGGGTTTTTTTCTCTCTCTGTCTCCTTTTTTTTTTTTTTTTAATTTTGGGGGAAGTTGCCCCCCCCCCCTGAAACTATTGGGTTCCGCCGTCCATGATAGTATTCCTCTCCCTGAGAAATCGAAATTGCATCTAAGGGATGAATGCGCCTATATGGTACTATTTAAATATTAAAATTCAATGTGTAAGTTTGCCTGTGAGCCGCAGCAAAGGAGGGAGTCAATGAGGGAAGGCCGCCCCGGTGGCGCAGTGGTCTAAGCGCTGGCTTCTGATCATTCGTCCGTAAGGGGTCCGGGTTCGAATCCCGGTCAGGCATGGATGTTGTGTTTGTCTTACGGCACTGACTCTCTCCCTTCCCTGGAACCAGTGACCCTAAATTAGGGACGGGCGACTGCTTATAGCCCATTGAGTTGCTCACGGTGGTCGTTAAACCTCCAATCAAAAAAAAAAAAATGAGGGAAGACGACTGGACGCAACTTAAGTCGTAGAAGGTGGCGTAAAAGGACTTCCCTCACTCTTTGTTCTCGTCACCTGGAGCCTCCGGGTAACAAAAAGAGTCTTCTGCAGGTCTAAGCGAGCAATCCGCCATTTCTTCCTGAATCCGCCACATGGTAGTAGCCCCTACCAAACACGTAGAGATCTGCATGGACCATATTTTGTGAAACTAGACCAGGCCCATACCCGAACATTTAAGGATCAGAACATACAGAACATACGCGCCGACTAGGGGGAGGGCGAGGTGAATCTTGCCCCTTCAATAATTTTACAGGAGAGGGCAGTGCCCACCCAACATTTTTCGTCCTGTTTCATTAAATAAGTTTTGTGTGTGTGTCTCATTTTCGAAGTGCATAAGTTGAAATATATCTATAGCAATGCTCGAAATGGAAATTTGGAAGTGCCTGTCCGCTCATATTTAGCTAAAAATCATCCGGAAAAAATATCTTTCCCAGAGAATCTCCAATATTGAAAAAGAAAAAGAAAAGAAAAGAAATCCGTGGAAGAAAAACTCCTTTGTGTAAAAATGTAATTGACAATTCCGTGGAATACTCACCTAAGTCAGAAACGATGGCAGTCGATTTCAGTTGGTTGCTTTGTGGATCCAGAAGGCGCTACTTGTGGTAACAAAGTAAGAAAGAAAGAATGCCCACCGGACATTTCCCACCGGGAAATGTCCCGGTGGGCATTCTTTCTTTCTTACTTTCTTAAAAATGTTTTCAGTTCAGTTGTATGAAGCACACAATTGATCCACAGCACTTTTTTGTTAACGAAGTACACATAATGTACTTATAACAAGCGGGGGGGCTTCTATTTTGAATTATTTGCGAACTTCTGGGTTCACTTAGTAGCTGAGGAACGACGAGAATGTACGTACCGTATGCGGAAGGGTGTACAAGATGTTCTATATATTCCCCAAGGAAGTGCTGTGCTCATAAGAGCTGAGTTCGGGCTCAAATTTTAAGAGCCAGAGCCCGTCCGAGCCCGAATTTTATATTGCAAAATAGAGCCCAAGCCCGAAGACTATGATTAATCTGTTAAGGCATTGAAAAAAATATCTTCTTCCCAACTTCCACTCCTTCCTCCCCATGCAATTAACCGATGTCTTTCTCAACTGCGGAGTGGGGAAGGGATGTCTATGTATTTCTATAGTTTCTTTGACCATTCGTTTCATCCTGAAATGTTTCGAGGTGCCCGGTATCAGGGAAAATCGGGGAGGGGCTGAACAGGGCTAAATTTTTTCACTACTTTAATTATAGTGAAAATACTCGCCCATGTTTGATAAAGTTGCAGAACAATTCTAGATAATGGTCAATCCCGGGTAAGGCATGGTTGTTTATATTTGTCTTTCGGAGGTTTATTCGCTGAGTTCCTTGTTCAAGTCTGTATACATTGCTGTCGTTGAAACACAGAATGTCTATACTGTATATATATATATCATCATCATCATCATCATTGTCAACCATTATCAATCCACTGCTGGACGAAGGTCTCCCCAAGTTTCCTCCACAACGGTCTGTCTTGTGCCAGTCTCCTCCATGTCACTCCCGCATATTTACGAATTTCATCCACCCATCTCCCATGTGGTCTTTTTCTGGGTCTTTTCCTGTCCCTTGGAATCCAATCTAAAATTTCGGCTGTCCATCTATGGTCTGTCCTTCTGGCAGTATGTCCAGCCCATTGCCATTTCAGGGATTTAACTCTGATCATGATGTCTTCCACTCTCGTCATTTTTCGGATCCACGAGTTCCTCTTCTTATCTCTCCTGGTTATACCAAGCATGCACCTCTCCATGCTTCTTTGAGTTGTCTGCAGCCTTTGTATGTCTCTTTTAGTTAAGGTCCACGTCTCTGCACCATACGTAAGCACTGGAAGGATGCATTGATCAAACACTTTTCTTTTAAGACATAATGGCATATTGCTCTTGAAAATTATGCTGTTTCTTCCAAAAGCTCTCCAGGCAAGTTTTGTACGCCGATTAATTTCTTCATCAATGTGACCCTCACTTGACATCTGCTGTCCAAGATAAACATATGTATCTGTTATCTCCAGTTTTTCTCCATCAATCGATAAATTTTCATTTCTTGTAAAAGCATTGAACATCACTTTTGTCTTCTGAAAGTTCATTTTTAATCCCACTTCTTTACTCTTGTCAGCAAGTTCCTGGATCATACTCTGCAGCTCTGATGGGGTAGTTGCAAAAATGACTACGTCATCAGCAAAACGAAGGTGGGTTAGATAATCTCCATTAATCTTTATCCCTTTGTTTTCCCAGTTCAGTGATTGAAAGACATTTTCCAATGTGGCATTAAAGAGCTTCGGAGATATGGTGTCTGTCCACCAAGTTCAATATGTATGTCAACGTATCTGTCAAGCCAGTCCAATAAATAATTTTTTAAACGTCCAATAAAAAAAAAAAAGAGTCTGTAAGAGGCGAAAAGAAGTGAGCATCTGTAGTGCAAAAAAGCGAATAAAGTTCATGCAAAGCCGTACAAGAGTTCGAGTTCAATAGTTCACAGTAACGGGGAAGAATTACAATAAAAACACCTTACCGTCACTGGCTTAGCGTGAATTTTAGGGCCTCTCAGCAAAATATCTTTAAGGCTCCTACGTAAAAAAAAAAAAAACCATTCCAAAGAAACTGAAGTTTTCGCTCGCTACTTGATACTAAATGGCTGTGTCCCATGCGTATTAATCCTTTCAGAACTCACAATCAGAAATATCTGGTCTTACTTCGCAACCTCCCGCTCCCGTAGCATACCCCATTAGTCTTTTTCAGGGTTCGTACTCTTTTTGGGGGAAAAAATTCAAGGACTTTCCAGGCCTTTTCCAGGCCATATACAAAAAATTCCAGGATGATTACTACGCTTTACAGTATCATGCTCAAATTAGTTTTTAAAAGCAATTTCAGTTTTAAGTAATAAAAATGATGAAAGATGCAAATGGATTAGGGATGATAGGGGGAAGGGAATAGAACTGTCCATAATTAGCATGTTCTCGTTGCGCTAGGCGCTTAAGCACTGCTGAATTCCGTCAGACCCCCAATGGTCAAATGATTGAAATGTGCTGATGTTCATGGAATGAAATGGTTGATCAGCTATGATAACCGCATAAAAGTTCGAAGGGGGGCGATTTCTTTTTTACGTTATGCAACATTCTACATTACTCCAGTATTTATCTTGTCATCATCAACAATAGCAATGTAACTACCACTTACGATCGCGGATATCGGCCAACTGAAAATCTGCCATACAACTAAGGGATACAACACACAGGTATCATGTTACAGTGTATTGTAATTGAAAAAAAAAAAAAAAAAAGATTTCAGAAATTAAAATCGAAAAAAAAAATTAATATCATCAAGTCATGGTGTTTCAAAAATCCGCTTTCCTTTATAATGTTTAAAAACATGTAATGTTTTTCTTTTTACCTGTCGTGTATAATAAAATGGGTTGATTTTTTTATGGAATCAGACGTCCATATGTCCGATTGTCTTCGTCTGAGTTCACACGTTAGCTACTGTGTACAAGTAGACATTTTTTCAGCTCAAAAATATGTAGTTTTGTATGTATTCACAGTATAACTCATTCCGTATTCCCACAGAACAAAATTCAGCAGATACAAATGAAGAACATCAAGACCCACCCAACACCATGTTTCCGATTGTCTGCTGTTTATATTCAAGAAATGCGAATATGGATCAATGGTGAATGCAGCAACTATGGTTTTTATTTATTACCAAGAAAAAAAGGAGCCTGAAAGCTGTAAAGCTGAAACGGATATTTCTCCCCCTCCCGAAAACATTCCGATTAAGTTCAAACAGCAGGAGCACGCGTCCACGCACACTCAACCTCTGGAATGTCCTGATGGAACGGCTTCTTTTCATTTGGCACATCGCCATAAATCACCACCTGCAGCTCACTGAAGTGTCTTCCTCCTTCACCCTAACTATAGGAGAAAACGTAAAAAAAAAAATGCTGCCCAATTTTAGACAAAATGACCAAATTTACGTCATAACGTTGCAATTTACTAAAATACGTTTATCTGCTGAATTTCGCCTAAATCCATTGAAAACTTTTTAATTATAGATTTTTTTATTAAAACAGTAACTCAGACATCTGAATAAAAATGTATGTTTGTAATTAAAATAGAGTCCATATCATCACAGAAACAAAATTTAAGGATCACTCTGTTTAAATAAACCATGGCATCTAAAAAAAAATAATTTGCTTGCTTTTCCCGTAATTTATAATTGCCGTTTCTTTTTTTTGAATCCGATTTTGCAACGGAAGATTTTTTTTTTTTTTTTTTGCATCTGCTAAAGTTTCAAACGGAATTCGGCGAAATTTGCACTAGAACTTTATTGTGATGTATTTTAACCACTGTAAAAATTTTACTGTGTTCTTTTCAAAATTCCGGAAAATGGATTTCTGAAAATATCTCTTAGTCCTTTTGAGCCGTGGAAGTGATAAACAGGTGTTTGCTTTCTTCCCAACCAAGGGCTTCGGATCAGCGCTCCCAGCTGTCAATCAACCGTTGCTATGGTAACACCCTTTCTGCTCAAGGCTCACTGTCTAAAGAGGCACACATAATAAAAATTTCCAATGCTAACTTTTTGAGTTTTAAACCGATTCAAATGGAATTTTGGGAGTGAGCTTCTGTAATCCAATTATAGTAAATGTAAAAATTTCAGCCACTTTTGTGAAAAATTCGCAAAGATAGTTTTCTTATTTTTTATCATAAGTAGCCGAAGTCTCTTGAGGGGTGGGCCGGAAGCAAGCGTCTTAATGCAATAAACAAGGAGCAGATGAATGTGTTGTTCAGGCATACTCTTCACTGGTGGATGCCAGCTGACTTGGTAAACACGCGACCCCCTGCAAATGCTAAATGTCTCTTCTTTCCCCTTCTGTTGTTCTCAGTAGTTGTCGGACGGACATCAAGCTCAGGGCTAGAGAATGCATCAAGCTTCCCTTCCCTAACAGACCTGCTAGTAATCATCCAATTTTATTGCACTGGAAGTAGTGCTTCCCCCCCCCCCAGACAAATTAGGATTTGGGCACATCCGAAACACCACTGTAGCCGGCGGTTTCTTTGAGAACAGAGGAGAGGAACTTAAAAAAATTAAGGGGTAACAGTCAGTAACACGATTTCCTAAAAGGGCATTTTTTTTAAGCACTAATTTCAAATTTCAAGGCTTTTCAAGACAGCATTAAAAAAATACCGTTTTTCCAGGATATTCCAGGCCTTGAAAACGTAATCATGATTTTCCAGGACTTTCCAGGTTTTCAAGCACGCGTGCGCACCCTGCTTTTTGCCCTTCGTCCACTCGGATCTCAAGGCGACACAAGTATCTGTATGTAACGCCTCTGCTCGGCGGTAGTAGTGAAATCCATATGTTATTTGTTAGAGTTTCATGACACGCGACACTGGTTTTACACAGCTGTGATGGCAAATCCTACCTTTCACAGCTAAATCAGGGAAGCAATGAACTTGAATGCTCTGCCCTAGACTATCTCTACAGACAGCCTAGTTCCAAGTACAAAATTTAAAATATTTTTTTTTTTTTTCATACGATTTGTAGTCAAGCAAAATTGTTATTATGATGTATTAAGATTAGGAAAAACAATATTTAAAATTTTCGACGAAAAAAAACCATGTGCTCAAGCGCCTTTTTTTTTTCATACGATTTTAATTCAAGCAAAATTGTTATTTTGATGTGTTAAGATTAGGAAAAACAATGTTTAAAATAAAATTTTCGACGAAAAAAAGCAATGTGCTCAAGGGCCTCTAAAAATGGAACCCCACCACCACCACCACACACACACACACAATTGCATTCCCTGTGGGGGCTATACTACGCCCAGCTTTACGCCACTGCTTGCGATGTGTCACTGCAAACCAGTTCTCAAGCGGGTCCATTTCAATAGGAAAGCAGAAAACCCGTCAACAGCGAGCGCGTGGTCATGCTCGGCTTGAATTATTCTCCATTGTGCCGGCGAAACATGGAGCACAAGCGTTACCCTGTCGCCGTGTAGGGACTCGTAGGTCCAGCAGCGTTGTGAGGCCCGGACCGCGGGCAGCGGAACCTAATAATTTTAGACGGGGTTCAACTTCTTCGAGAGCTAAAACAATAAAGGAAGAAAAGGAAAGTGACCGAGAGAGAGAAAAAAACCCGTAGGGTATATACTGCATATGCATATAATCGTACATATCATGATCAGAGTAAAATACCTGAAATGGCAATGGGCTGGACATATTGCCAGAAGGACAGACATCGATAAACAGCCGAAATTTTAGACTGGATTCCAAGGGGCAGGAAAAGACCCAGAAGAAGACTATATGTGAGATGGGTGGATGAAATTCGAAAGTATGAGGGAGTAACATGGAGGAGACTGGCACAAGACAGACCGTTGTGCAAGAAACTTGGGGAGACCTTCATCCAGCAGTGGAATGATAATGGTTGACAATGATGATGAGGATGACACGTATCATCATTCATTTTCAATCCACTACTGGATGGTCTCCTCAAGTGCCTCCCAGAACTTTCTGCCTGGAGGACGCTGCTGAAGCATTGTTTCGAATTTCATCCATCCATCTCCAACGTGTCTACTTCTGGGTTTTTTCCTGCCCCTTGGTAATCCAATCAAAAATTCAGTTGTTCAACAGTGGTCAGTTCTTCTAGTAATATGTCCAGCTCATTTCCATATCAGAGACTTTACCTTGATCATGACGTCATCAACTCTTAACATTTTCCTGATCCATGAGTTCCTTTTCCTTATTTCCACAATAATTGTTTTCGCAGCAAAAATACAGACAAATTCGCCTAGGCTCATTTATCTTCTATGTGACAAAACTCCAAGGAAGGCCTGTGTACAACAGGCAGTAGTATACTTGGCGCTGAATTTGAGTATACAAGTTATTTCTTGATCAGTTATTTATTTGGCAATTTCCGATCTCGAGTAGTACACCACATATGGTCTTGGGGGAAAAAAAAAAAAAAAAAAAAAAAGGGAAGAGATGTTACCCGTATGTCCTCCGGAATATCGTGTAACATTGGAGGACCATGATTTCGTAGGTATGAATTTCGGAAAGGGGGCCTACAAATTAGTAAGTGTGGGAAAGCAATATATTCACCAAATAATTCCTACGGTATCGCATAGTACGAGGAAATAGTTAAACGAGGAAGAGTAGTTACCAAGTAAACAATTTAGAGAGCGCGGGAATTGGGAAAGAAAATCCGAGAAGCATAATGTGGACAGGCGTTCTAAGAGGATAATTATAATACCTATTTCATAATTTTTCTAAGACCTGGCTGAGCAGATTTCTTTCTTGAGGAGGAAATTCCTTATTTTTTTTTCATCATTCTTTTGAATTGTTTTTTTTATTTTATTTTGTGTTCCCCGAGCTCTCCGGAAATTCCAGTAAGAATACGCACGAAACACACCCCTAGGTTAGTAAAGAGAAAACTCGGAGGTTTTAGCAAGCAACGCTACGAGAATGAAATGCTCGCAATCACAGGTGGGGGCCAATTTACTGGACCTTTCGCTATTAACGAAGTCACGTTTTACGCACGCTAGCGGGCAACGAACAGGGCATATTTCTCGTAGTGGGCGTAACTGGTTGACACCAACAGAAAGAGTCATACAGGAAGCGTACGTGAAAATTCTAAGGCAGCGCGGACATCCCGCGGAGCAGTTGACAAGATAAAGGAATATTCATCTTCAAGAAAACTCGATGTTCTCAAGCCTTTGCCAACGAATCGGAGGGATTCCCATACAGGGATGTAAACCAATGCCGAAGCGAGGAAAAGCGGCCCAACCAATAAGGGGAGAACCATTTGGGTAGGACAGGAACACCCCCGAACCCCTTAAACATAGACGAGAGAAAAAGTTTTTTTTTTAGGCGGAGATGATTTGGAGAGAACACGGGATGGAATGATGACTGCTATTTCTGGGTGAACGCAGAGAGGAAAGATGGACTCTAGATGAATCCTGGGCAGAATATCGCAGAAAGAATTAAGTTAGGAGTTTTCCTGGGAGGACGCTCAAAATTGAGCAAGATGATTTCCAGGTGAAGGGAAGTATGATGTTTTCCCTGAGAGGTTTTTACGCAAATTTTGGGTGAAGCATCGAGTGATCTTATGCGGGCAGTGTGCATTCAGCAGGACCGGATGAGGTCCCAACCATAGACTTTATACCTATAAGTAATACCGGACGACAACGAAATAGATGAAAAGAAAAGAATTTGGTGAGAAAAATTTCATAATTCCCAATATCTCGTTAGCATGATCATGATTTTGTCTCCTATACATCCTCGGTAGAAAAGATAATTTTAATCTCTTGCAAGTGCTGAATAACATAATGTGTCTTATATTTTGCGGAAGGTGAACTTTAAAATATGATTGCGAATATCAAAAAGCATAATGAACTTAAAATATATTTTGGTTTAAATTAATAGAAATCTCCACCGATCAGTGTAATAGATTTTAAGGAAACACAAATGAAAATAAATTCTGTATTTTATAATGAAATTTACCCGAGTTTCTCAAATCTTTGAAAATTCAAAATAAGTGAATCTTTGTTTATTTTAACCTGAATAATTAAGTAGAACAATCGTAAAGTTTTGGTAGAGTAACAACTCCAAGATTTTAAGAAGAAAATAACTTTTAACATTTAGCAAACCCAGTCGCAGGAAAATAAAAGGTCCAAATCTGACATGAGTTTATTAAATTTCTAGCGGCATATGGAGGAATATGGGTTTCCCATGTTCTCCCATATGAAACACAACGCAATGCACCCGTCAACCCTGAACTTGGAGACCCTCCATTAGGGAACCCAACTTCACGGTAGACACCCATAGGCGGAAGATAATAGAGAGTAAAGAGTTACGAAAATTAACGGCCTTCTTAATAATTAATCCCACTGCAGCGAATAGGACGCAGCAGATGGTTCGCCCTCACATCGAGTAGGGGGTGGTAATATAAAACTGGTGCCGTGTGACCAGGATTTTTCAGTTCTTTGGTTAATTAATATAAAATTTGTGCTAGGACCAGGATTTCTTTGATCCTGTGGTTTAAAAAAAAAGAATATTTGTTTTCGGTGGTCAGGATAATTAATCAAGTATACAGAATTAGCAGAATAATGCGATGTGTTTCTATTATCTCCCCTTCAATTCTGAGTAACAAGATGCAGGTTTTATAGAAAAATTAAGGAAATTGTAGCAAGATTTTAACTTCAAAAAAAAATAGTGAAGGTGAAATGCAAGTAAATAAGTTGCAGGAAATCAGATTATGCTGAAATAAATTTAAATTTCTAAGGAAATAGGCAGAAAAACAAATAAGAGTTATACTGCTAATTTAGCAATTGAATAGATGAAATCTTACAGAAAATTCATGAAAATTAATAGTACGGAGAAAATAAATTTATACAAGTGTAATTCATGAATAATTTTGATTTATAGTTGAAAATCAAGGGAAAATTCCTTGCAACTCAAAGTGAAATTTATTTTTGATGTGTTGTTTATTTGTGCATTTGAGTGTTGTGATTTTAAATCGGTAACTAAGGAGAATAATAGGTTCTTTGATAACTTGGGGAATGTATAATTTAACGGTGAGGCACTGATAGAAGAGTAGTGATGAGAAGTTGTGGTGATATATATTTTAAAATCAAAAGTGCATTATTATTGAAGTGTGATTTTATTATGTGTGTTGATGCATTGATAAGAAACTGATAATTTAAGAAGGAATAGGCAGGTTAATTATTGATAAGAGGAATTAATTTTTTTTCTGCAAGATATAGGAGCTAATAGAAGGTTAAGCAGTAATCTTGATTTGTTTTGGAAGACTAAAAGGGAATGTAATATCTAAGTGTGTGTTTTATTGTGCATTTAAATGTGTAGAGGTACTTGGGAGTGTAGACAGAGAGTAGTTAAGTGGATTAATATTTGGGAAAGAGTAATAAAAAGGACTAGTGCAAGAAGAATTGGTAGGAGTAATAATTGGATAATGCTGGAACAAATTTTTGAAATGAAAATAGTGTTTATGGAAGTGTGATTTATTGTGCTTTAAATGTGGGATTGCATCCACCAAGGGAAGTAGACAGAGGTTATTGCTAGTATACTAAAATTTAATGAATTTAGGAAGTCAGCATAAGTATTTGAGGTGTGGTTCTAATTTCTTGAAAAAGTGGTTATCGTATTAATTTTGTTACAAGTGCATAATTTGATCTCAAATGTTTCTAGTGTATTTATATATATATTTAAGACGTTCAAATTTATTACATATCTTAGTGTGAAGTGCTGGTTGTATATGTGCATATTTTGAGGGAATTTTGTTAAGTGTGTCGCGAGTTAGGTACAGTTAAGTTGAAAGCCGAATGCAATTTATGAGTAAGCTAGGAACGTTAATCGTTTTATTCGTAGACAATTGTTTTCTGATCATAAGTCAAGTGGGTTAGCAGACGAAGCAGCGAGTTACGTTAGAGTGAATTTTTATTTTTACGTGGTAGCTTCACCGGAATTTTTCTAATTTTATGTGACTTTACGAGATTACGAAGCATATAGTAGGAGCCGTGGGAATTTAAGTTTGTAAGGTTAAAGAATAAATATATGGCTAACCAACAGAACGGAGAACAGAGCAACGGTGAACAGAATTTTGTTTCGGAAAATTGCATAGTTGATCAACAGAACCAGGAGAACGATCTTCAGGGCACTCTAGAAGGGGAAGCCGTGTCAGAAAATTGTGTAGTAGCCCCGCAGAACGTACCAATAATGGCGGGAATGTTGGCGTATATCCCCACATTCAGCGGATCGGATGAAAATCTGACCGCACGTCAATTTTTCGAAACGTTGGAGAGCACCGCCGAACTGTCAGGATGGAACGACGCCGTTAAAATTTTATCAGCTAAAGCAAAATTCAAAGGAGCTGCCAGTCACTTTCTTTCGGAGGCCGTCGATATTAGGAGGAGACCGAGTACGAACGATTTAAGCAGGCGATAGTACAAAGATTCGACGCATTGCAACCGGTTACCGTGAGAATGCAGAAATTTACGACTTGCCGACAAAAAACCAGGAGAACGGGTGGCCGAGTATGTAGCTCGTCTTAACGGCTTAGCTTATTCCTACATGGAGACGATGGATTTAGAAAATGAGCAAGTGCGAGGACTGGTAGACAGCACTAAAATGTCGCAGTTTTTGAATGGATTAAACCCCAAATTGAGGCGCACGGTTTTATCCTTCGCCCCGGAAAATTTTCAGGCAGCAGTTCAGAGAGCGCTGGCCGAAGAGTCTCACAATCTCTTATTAGACCGGGACGTTAACGCTTACGATGCACAGCAGGAATCGAGTTCGATCCCAGGGACTTCACAAGGGCAACAGAGCAATTCAACGGACCAGATAGCCGATTTGTGTTCTATGATGGCGAAGCAGCTAGCAACTCATGAGATGCAGGTGAACGCTCTGAAAAGTGAGGCAGAAAATTTGAGGGAAAGGCTAAGGAAAGCAGAGAATTCGCACCGGACGCACGTAAATCGCATTAGAAATTTCCAGAGCGCTAATTATGAATCTAGGGGAAATTTACCCGACGTAGACATTACTTCGGCCATCTGCTATAACTGCGGCGATTTTGGCCATATCAAGCGATTTTGTTATCGGAACAATCGGGAAGGAGCAGTTTATACGCAACCATCGCAGCAAGCTCAAAGAGGTTCATGGGACAGGGCACCCAACCCTTCGTACCCGCGACAGCAGAATAACTTCTCCCCTGGCGACCGCCGCGGTAATCAGTATCGCTCCTACAGGAACTACAGCGCCACTTACCGACAGGACGCTCACGTCCCACAGAATCCAAGGAATTTGGGGAACAGAAGAGAAAACCGCGTTCGTTTTGAAGAGGATGCACCAGGAAGAGATTGCAATAGGTATTCCAGACAAAATTCGCGTCCTTTAAACTAATTTCGGGTCAAGATAAGGGGACCGCCCTTGGCCGGAATTATAATAAGGTCCGTGGAGTTACTTTAACAAACTGTTACGTCCGAGGTGATGGAGCACTCCCGTTGGTGAAAGTTAGGATAGGAGATACTCACGCGTTTGCACTCATCGACAGCGGAGCTTGTATCTCAATTTTTTGTGCTTCACTATTAGAGCAGTTAAAGGGAAAGATTCGTATACGTGACTTAGGATCAGCAGTTTTAGTGAAAGGCATTACTGGAAGCACTTTACCTACATCTCAGTGCTATGAGATACCGGTAGAAATCGGAGGAGAAACCATTTTACATCCCTATCACGTTACTCAGCGGAAGTTGCATCAAGATTATTCTCTAATCTTAGGCTGGGATCTATTGAAGGAGCACGGATACATATTCGACGCAGGAAAAGGAATTTTGAAACGGGAAAGCAGAGCAAATTTAGCTAGAGCAGAGTACGGTAGAGGAAGGAATAACCGGAAAAGAAATTTTAAAGGAAAAGCACGTCAGTCGAAAATTCGAACCCAGGTCTTGTCCGTACCTTCAGCGGAAAGGACCAACCCCATTAACTCCGACGTAACCAAGATAGGAAGGACCGTCCATAAGGAACTCATCCCACCGTATTCGGAAAGGGTTATTCGGATGCGATGTGGGAAATTTTCGGGATGTCAGGTTAACCAAGTGCTAGTACAGCCGTTAGAAAGATACGCCCAGGAAAAATTCCGCTTGGGTCGTTCAGTAAACACGCTGGACAAATCAGGCATCATACCCGTATTGATAGCTAACCTCACAAATCGCCCCATTCACTTCAATAAGAAGACCAGATTAGCGAAAATTCAACCAATTGTATACGGAAATTTGCAAGAAGCTGCGGCGAAACAAGAGAAGTATGCAGACAGGCACGCTGCGGAAAAGAATCTACATTTAGGCGACAGAGTATTTTTGCACACCCCTTTTTCACACCCACATTTATCGCGTAAGCTAGCTCGAACTAACTGCGGAGATTGGGAGATAGTTTCGTTCCCCACCCCAGTAAATGTTCAGTTGAGGTCAGTCGAAAATCCGAACAAATATCAGACCGTGCATAAAAATCGAGTCTTTAAGCGGACTGAACGCCTACCCCAGCTTATAGCAGAGTCACCGGTACAGGACAATATAGAGGTACAAGTACCCAGACAATCGCAGGATTTCTCTGACGACGGATCGGAGAGCACACAGGACTACGACTATCTGGATTGGGTCGATTTTCCCAGAGTAGTCATGCCGCAACCGACAAGCAGTAGAGCAATGCCGCCCGTAAGTAAACCGCCCAACATCGGAGTACCGATAAATTCGCCGCCCGCTACGTCGAGTTCAGCGCGAAGGGAGACAAGCAGGGAAGTACCTCCGCCCTCGCAACATGTTGAAGAGCCGAGGCGCACACAGGCAATCGCGGAACCAACGGAGGAGACCATACCGTCACAAGATTCCTATCAGGAAAGTAGCAGCCGACAAACACAAGAAGCAATGCGCCAAAGGGTTATTAGAGATCCATATCTACTACGTTCGCAGGACAGAATTCAGCAAACAGCAGCAATACACCCCACAGCAAATTCACAAGGGCCCAACACTTTGGAAATAGGCCTGAATCGCACGTACCCAAAGGAAATTGTGGTCAGCGACTCGACCGAAAGACTTGAGCAGCCGGAAGATACTAGCTTTGTAAATAGAATGTTGAAAAGTCTCAGTCAACCCAGTAATCCAGAGGGAACCTCTTGGTTCGATTTAGCCGACCGCTATTTGTCGCAGCGCATTCAAGAAAACCTAAGCGCAGGGACACCAGAAGGAGCACCCGTCAATAATCTTTATCCACAGTGGAGGAAAATCGTGGCGAAACCTCAGGAATCATTGGTTTAAGCCGAGGAAGTAGGAAGAACGCTGGGCGAAGAAAAAAAAAATTTGTGTGTGTTGTGAAAAAAAAAAAAGAAAAAAAAAGGAAACAGCGATGCGCAATAAGAGGGAAGATCCCTGAATTTTCACGGTAAACGTTTAGCAGAAAATAAATTTGATAGGTGAAAAAAAGAAGAAAAAAAAAAAACAATTTTGCGATCTGATCAGTAATCGAAAATAATTCGTAAAAGAGTCTAGCTAGAAAATGGTGTATAAACATGGAAGAATATGCAGGAAGTAATTAATAATATTCATAGCAGGACCGCAGCCTAGTACGTGCATCGCAATCTTTCCAGTTTTGAGTTCACGAAACACGAAAAAAAAAAAAAAAAAATTGCTACGATAAGGGGAAAATTAATATTAAGTAAGGAAAATACATTACGTAAGTAAAAAGAGAAAGAATGGGTCAGGGATTAAGCACCCAGCAAGAACCTGCGGAGGAAGCAATGTTTTTATTTCATGGAAAGACTGAACGGTACTGGTAGCAATCATTCCTTTCACAAAAAAATATTTTTTTTTGTTGGAAAAAAAAAAAAAAAAAAAAAAATATATTTTTCCGCTCGAATTTTATTAATGATAGGCAGTAGGAGCATAAGCGAAGGTAATCGTAGGCAGAATGATGTCGCTCATGCACGGGGCTTGCAAGAGTAGAGGAACGGACGGACCGTGTTTCCAGTTTGAGAAACCCCGTACACAAACTGGCTGGCAAGGAGCAAAAGGAAGAATGGGAAGACGCCATCTTGGGCCGCCATCTTGAAGCAAGAATGCAAAGAAGGAAAATTTATCGGTAAAAGAACGGGAACGCTCAGTAAAATAATTTGTACAGCAAAGGCCGAGCATTTCAAAGGATGGAAACTATAAACGGGAGCACAGCACGACGAAAAAAAATATTTTTTTTTCTCTCAAAACTTTCTGTAGCAGAAGCATAGGCCGGAGTAATATATCACTAGAAAAAAAAAAAAAAACGTAAGCACCTTCTGCGGAGAAATAGCCGTGCGGAAACACCGACGGAATGCAATGAGATTAACAGCGTATCGGATAATGCAGTGGTTCAAAATTAGTATCCATGGCAGGTATTCAAAGCAATTAAAATACGCGAACCTGAAACAAAACATGGTATAAGAAAGTAGCAACAAACATGATCGACGCGTAGCCTAAACGTCACCTAACATAGCCTAACCATAACCTATCGAAATGACAGTAAAAAGCACTTACCTTGAAGTGAAATATCCAAAGGTACTATATTTTTTTTGTTTTGTTTTGTGGATAGTAGGAAAATTCAGTTTTAATTGATAAGGAAGGCAAGTATAACGGAAGGAAAAGTATAGAAATGAAATCGAGGTAGAAATGCACTAGGTACATCGTGAGGTTAGAGGTTGAGTAAAGCAGAAGAGGAAATGTGAATGACAAATTCACCAGGCCCAGCTCCCCATCCTCTACCACCGCAGCACACGAGGAGCAGTTGCAGATTCTCCCAAACCACAACTGGCGTCGAGCATGCGAAAAATGCGACGAGGTGAGATGAGGATTAATACGTGCAGACATGGTGCAACGATACCAAAAAAAAAAAAAAAAAAAAAAAAGAGATAAAGCAGAAGAGGAAATTTGAATGACAAGTTCACCAGACCAAAAGAAGCGTGTTGTTTCAATGAAATCCGTCAGCAAACTGAGCACTGACCTGCAGAAATTAGAGGAGTGGTATTAGCCCCAGGTAATAGAATACACAGAATGCATCTACATAGGCTAAACAAGAAGCCTCCGATGTAAGCAAAACATGCAAGAGGCTACGCTATTGTGCGCTCACTTACACCCACAGGCATCAGCGCAGGTGTTTCAGATTTCGAGCCGTGAGAAACGGTCAACACAGGAACGACCCAAAATTTTTGGATCGACGAATTTGCAGGGGTGACATCGCCCAAAGGGGACCCTCGCAAGCATTTTCGAGGAAATCCCCTATTTTCCGAAATCATCGGCGTTCCTTAAATGGTCGCCGCACACCTGCGAATACACGAGAAAAGCATCTGGTCGTGAAATCAGAAATAGCCAGGAATGAGAATACAATGGTAATACGCGAGAAAAAAAAGAGAGAGAAGAAAAAAAAAAAAAAGAGTAAAGCACTAAAGATAAAATGGCAAGAAATAGTTCAGCAAAGAACTAACGATTAAGTTAAACAACGTAAAAGGGAAATAAGCGACTATACGCGGGTAATATCTGGTAGACAATACGACAAACACGAAAAGGGAAATTAATAATTTTTCTTTTAGAAGTAGTAGACGCACCAGCGAATGGAAATAATAGCTGCAGAATAGATAAATGGGAAGTAAACAACCGTTATTTAATTATAATTTAGTAAGCTTAAGAAACACGAGTGATGAGATTTTTATTTTTGTTGTTTTGTTGGAGAAAACCTACAAGTAGGAAGAAAAAAATACAATTAGAGAAAAGGGAAGCCTGGGATGGAATGCGCTTCGGAATTTCAAAAAATATATATATATAAATAAATATGCACATAAAAACCCCTCACTTCTCGTAGGTCAGAGTGAAACGAGCTTTTCGAAGGAAATATTACTAGTTCTTAATGTAAAGCGTATATAATGCATGTGCAAGAGAAATACCGAGGTGATAAGGAGTGATTTCATGTGTATGTTTGTTTTGAGATAATTATGGCCGACAAGTGTCGACAGAACCATTACCACTTTTAAGGTATTTGAAGAGAGTGACATTCGTCAATAAAATGGACAAGATGAACGTGATTGCGTTCGCCGTGGTAATCTGGACAGTTAGCGGAGTAGCTGCTAATCACGAACTTTGTCATTTCAAGGGAGATAAATATCAGTGCACTGTAGCATCTCGTGCCGAACTTTTGAAACTAGGAATGCCGCGGAGTGCTTGTCATGCACATTCATGCGACGAGTGCGTGAAAGCCTGGAGGACATTCATTACGCACAACCATGAGCTTATCGAACCGAGAAATTTCTTCGTTCAGCAGGAACCGAACCCACAAGGAGCCCTTTCATTAATGGAGTGCACAAGAGACGGTTTACACTGTGCCTGCACAGCCGATGCACCGTGCAGTGGAACGAGCGAATATTGTGCACTGGCGAGCTGTGTGAATAAATCCGTCACTACGTGCAACTGCCGCCTGACGCCAGCAGTATCTACACTGATACATGAAGCGGAAGGACTACGGATTTCGAACCCAGCGCTGATCTCTTTCACAGAGTGCGTTGGAAAACCGCGCACTAATATTTTACCTCGGCGCCGTCACCAGAGACATTTGCTGTCTGACGAAGAGGCAGTATTTCAAAGGGAAAATATCAAAGTATCATACAACGACCCAATCATCACCAGCTCACTTCCAGGAACCCTGGTGATTCGAGTTCGAGGTATGGAGCGGGTTATCACTTTAAGGAACGCTCCGTATCAGACATCATTGCCACCGGAACTACTAGAGCTTTCTGCGGAACTAACTTTGATTTTCGTTACCACGGATGGAAAAACCCTAAGGGGTGCTTTGCAAATCGTAGGTAGAACAACGTGTAGACCCCTACAGTGCATACTGTGTCGTGAGATGCTACGACAGCTAAAGTGTTTACCCCACGCAGTCACTTATGTAGTGTATATTGTGCTAGTTTTAATTTCAGCGGTAACCTTTCTATATGCCAGGAAAGTAGTAATTAGCATCTGGAAGCTGTTGTGTGGAGTCGGAATAATTCTTTGGAAGTCATATAGATTCCTCAGAGGAACAACGTTTGTGGCAGTAAAGACAGGAGCCCTAACAGGAAATGTTTTACGTAACGGAGTAAATCAGATGCACGAATATTTGGAGAGGCAAGTTGCCCGTCCAGCGGCGCAACCGCCTTTACACGGACTGGTACTTTTGAGCTTATTTCTGTTGGTAAACGGAACTTCCGCGGAATGTAACGCACATTCGATTGTTGCATCAAAGGTGAAGGAGTGCACGGACTCAGAGGTAGAGCACAACTGCCGTCTAACTACTAATGCGCAGGTAACCCTAATGAATTTGGGGCATGAACAATGCATATGGTTTACGGACCAGGAAAATGACCATACACTTTTTTCCTTGAAAGTAACCTACCAGCAGGCAAACTGTATCTGGCACACGACGAGAGACTATTTTACGCACGTGACTACAATGCGTTATCTCAGCCAATTGGTTTGTGCAAATCACGAGACTTGCAATTGGGGAAAAGGATGTGTGCGATCAAAACAATTTGACGCACTGACAAAACAATCGCTAGACTGGCCCGGCATCACAGGCTGTCAGCCGTCCGACAGTGGGTCCACGTCATGCTGGATCATTGACTCGCAACATTGCCATTTCTTTCGAATATGGCTGGAAGCAGATTTCCTGCGAGCATACGACGTACGCAGAATAGTATCGATGCAGTGTAGTTATCAGCTACTAATTCAACAGCACAACAACGACACCGTAGAGACTCTGACGGTTAAGAACCAAGCCACGACCTCTACGGGCATCACAGTGCAAGTAGTCGGATCACTGGACCAGCCTACACAAATCGTGAACACACATCTGATCTCTCGAGTGGGAAACCCTCAAGAGAGTTATATTGAAAGGGCAAGCTTACCTTCACGACCGATGAAAGGACATATCGGCGATACGCAGAGCAACGAATCGATGTCGAAAAATTTTATCTTCGACGAAAGCATGTTTTCTTGTAGCTATTATGAGGACTCTATGAAATGCCACCGACAACAGTCGTATTTACTGAGTATGATAGAACAAAAAAAGAGCGCCTTACCAATGGCATCAGCATGGCATCAACTGAAGGTTGACGGAAATGGCCAACTTGTTTCGGAACTGTTACACTCAGCCCCTATAGTGGTAAATCTTCAATTCCAGAAGTACAAGTACTCGATCGAAACCAGAACTGTCTGCCCAAAATTCACGGAGGCAGAAATCAAGGTAACAGGCTGTTTTGCATGCGAGCCCTTGGCTACGGTAGAGATCGAAGCTTTCTCATCGTGCGCAGCCGGGATTGTGGACGTTCACTTCGAAAAACTCACGGTGCACACTCGATCGGTAAAACTACAGACGGAAAGACGAACGATCAAGATGAATGTTACCAGGAACTATTCCTCGGCGCAATGGCACGGCACCCATATGAACTGAACGTGGAGATGGTGTTAGCCTACATCACTCCCGTCGGTTAGGCTGATCTCCAAAGGAACTCTGAGAAACTAGCTGAGTGCTTAAGAGATGGGAACGCCCAAAACCGAAACCATATCGCCGAACGGAGGCGCGTACCCGAGCAAATATTGTGTGTCGCCGAGAAGACGGCGGCTGAAGAAATCTGTCACTATCGGAAAGAATTCATATATATATATATATATATATACAGTGCATATGTTATCTGTCAATGTCAAACTTAGAATTAGATTCGGTGGAGGAATTTAATATTTATTGAACATTATTATAATAATCTTACTCGTAGTTTTATGTTTATTGTATGTGCTTATAATTACATTATGTGTCATATGTGTGCATAAGTTTTCGCAAATAATTGTAATTCATCGCATGTTGAAATGAGCGAAAACGAGCAGCCTTGCAAGAGAGGAAGGAATCCACAGCACCTAACTTTGGGGGACAAAACTCTTCAACCCTATGGGAGAGGGAGATAATGTTACCCGTATGTCCTCCGGAATATCGTGTAACATTGGAGGACCATGATTTCGTAGGTATGAATTTCGGAAAGGGGGCCTACAAATTAGTAAGTGTGGGAAAGCAATATATTCACCAAATAATTCCTACGGTATCGCATAGTACGAGGAAATAGTTAAACGAGGAAGAGTAGTTACCAAGTAAACAATTTAGAGAGCGCGGGAATTGGGAAAGAAAATCCGAGAAGCATAATGTGGACAGGCGTTCTAAGAGGATAATTATAATACCTATTTCATAATTTTTCTAAGACCTGGCTGAGCAGATTTCTTTCTTGAGGAGGAAATTCCTTATTTTTTTTTCATCATTCTTTTGAATTGTTTTTTTTATTTTATTTTGTGTTCCCCGAGCTCTCCGGAAATTCCAGTAAGAATACGCACGAAACACACCCCTAGGTTAGTAAAGAGAAAACTCGGAGGTTTTAGCAAGCAACGCTACGAGAATGAAATGCTCGCAATCACAGGTGGGGGCCAATTTACTGGACCTTTCGCTATTAACGAAGTCACGTTTTACGCACGCTAGCGGGCAACGAACAGGGCATATTTCTCGTAGTGGGCGTAACTGGTTGACACCAACAGAAAGAGTCATACAGGAAGCGTACGTGAAAATTCTAAGGCAGCGCGGACATCCCGCGGAGCAGTTGACAAGATAAAGGAATATTCATCTTCAAGAAAACTCGATGTTCTCAAGCCTTTGCCAACGAATCGGAGGGATTCCCATACAGGGATGTAAACCAATGCCGAAGCGAGGAAAAGCGGCCCAACCAATAAGGGGAGAACCATTTGGGTAGGACAGGAACACCCCCGAACCCCTTAAACATAGACGAGAGAAAAAGTTTTTTTTAGGCGGAGATGATTTGGAGAGAACACGGGATGGAATGATGACTGCTATTTCTGGGTGAACGCAGAGAGGAAAGATGGACTCTAGATGAATCCTGGGCAGAATATCGCAGAAAGAATTAAGTTAGGAGTTTTCCTGGGAGGACGCTCAAAATTGAGCAAGATGATTTCCAGGTGAAGGGAAGTATGATGTTTTCCCTGAGAGGTTTTTACGCAAATTTTGGGTGAAGCATCGAGTGATCTTATGCGGGCAGTGTGCATTCAGCAGGACCGGATGAGGTCCCAACCATAGACTTTATACCTATAAGTAATACCGGACGACAACGAAATAGATGAAAAGAAAAGAATTTGGTGAGAAAAATTTCATAATTCCCAATATCTCGTTAGCATGATCATGATTTTGTCTCCTATACATCCTCGGTAGAAAAGATAATTTTAATCTCTTGCAAGTGCTGAATAACATAATGTGTCTTATATTTTGCGGAAGGTGAACTTTAAAATATGATTGCGAATATCAAAAAGCATAATGAACTTAAAATATATTTTGGTTTAAATTAATAGAAATCTCCACCGATCAGTGTAATAGATTTTAAGGAAACACAAATGAAAATAAATTCTGTATTTTATAATGAAATTTACCCGAGTTTCTCAAATCTTTGAAAATTCAAAATAAGTGAATCTTTGTTTATTTTAACCTGAATAATTAAGTAGAACAATCGTAAAGTTTTGGTAGAGTAACAACTCCAAGATTTTAAGAAGAAAATAACTTTTAACATTTAGCAAACCCAGTCGCAGGAAAATAAAAGGTCCAAATCTGACATGAGTTTATTAAATTTCTAGCGGCATATGGAGGAATATGGGTTTCCCATGTTCTCCCATATGAAACACAACGCAATGCACCCGTCAACCCTGAACTTGGAGACCCTCCATTAGGGAACCCAACTTCACGGTAGACACCCATAGGCGGAAGATAATAGAGAGTAAAGAGTTACGAAAATTAACGGCCTTCTTAATAATTAATCCCACTGCAGCGAATAGGACGCAGCAGATGGTTCGCCCTCACATCGAGTAGGGGGTGGTAATAGAGAAAACACTAACAGGGAGTAAGGGGAAAAAAGAACCGCCCTGGTTATTGCTTTTAAATAATTTAAAGAATTCTTTAACGATCTTTTTTAAAGAGAAAAACACAACGCTGAGTTAACTGTTCAGCTAATTTGCACAAAATCATTTTTTTAATTATACTAGAAGCGTTTTCCAAGAAACTGTAAAGCGTAGTGGTGGTCTACAGGGAATCTTTCTAAAAAAAATAATTATATGTGAACCAGAAATGAAATTCCAAGGGTTCGGACCCCCGTGTTTCCTACCTTTATTTCAGCTATGATTAACGAACGCGCTCGGTTAGTGTTGCATTTCCCAAATGTCTTCTGTTTAACTCTGGGATCTTCGATATCCCTACACCTTCTTAAGGGTAATTAAAACCAACAGGAGATATTACAGAGTGAATACAAAGTTTTCATTTCAACGTTTCGAACTTCAGTTTTTCAAATTGGTGGTGGTGATGAGAAAAAAAAGAAGAGAGGCAACATTTCTATTAAAAATCTAAACTAAATGTCTCTTAAAATACATGCATTTCAAGAAAATCAACCTTCGAGTGTATTTTAAATTTGATTGTTTCTTTTACGAAATTGAATTTGGTTTCATTTTATTTGCTTACTTGAATCAGTAGTGTGGAGAGGTAATATAAAGAACAAATGATTACGTCACAAGTCAGTCTCCATTTTCCCAGCTGATATGTTTTTCTCTTTCAATCGGCAGCAAAATGCTAAATCTTCGACCCTGTTCCAGCTGCTCAAGCCAAAACGGGTTTCTTTAACTGATGAAAATGAAAACCTGGGCAGAGTCGAACTCGTGTTTTACTGACCGGACCAGGCGCTTGCATACCCCTACTATACAAGGTCTGTCCGGAAAGTAATGAGACTCATTTCAATAACAGACGTTTAAATAAAGTTATACTTACATAACATTAAAATTCCTCGAAATAACATCCTTGAACATCAATACACCGCTGCCAGCGGTTGTGTCAAGCCGCGTAGCTTGCCTGGAAGTCGGGAACAGGGATCGCTTTCAAAGCACTCGTCGCGGCAGTTTGCACGTTTGTAACAGTCCCAAAATCGTGTCCTTTCAGGATGGATTTGAGCCGGGGAAATTAAAAAAAGTCAGCCGGGGCCACGTCCGGGCTGTACGAAGGCTTTGTTAGCGTTGCCACGTTGTGTTTCGCCAGAACTCTCTCACTCTCAGCGAACTCATATGTTGGTGATCTCCGGGAGAACGCGCTCGTCTCTGTTCTTCAGCCCTTGAAGCATTTCCACGTAAAACGCAGCGTTGACCTTTTGTCCGGGTGGTACGAACTCCTTATGGACAACAGCTTTACAGTCAAAGAAGACAATGAGCATCGATTTCATCTTCGATTTGCACATTCGAGCCTTCTTTGGTCGAGGAGACACGGGAGTGTGTCACTCTGAGCTCTGTCTTTTTGTCTCCGGATCGTACTCAAAGACCCACGTTTCAACACCTGTTATCACTTTTTACAAAAAAACAGGTTCACTCCTCAGATGGTCCACAAGCTCACGAAAAATCGACACATGGTTGTTCCTCTGTTCATCGGTCAAAACCTTAGGAACCAATTTGGCGCAAACTTTCCACATCTGCAATTCTTGCGTGATGATTTCATGCACAATGGATTTCGCGAGTCCCACGTGCTCTGCTACCAATCTAACACTCAGACGTCGGTCAGAGTACAAAACCGCTTTCACCTTTTCCACATTGTCCGAAGTGTGAGACTTTGAAGGGCGCCCTGGGCGTGGCTCATCCTCGACGCTCTCTCTTCCCTCTGTGAACGTTTTGTGCCACCGAAACACTTCTGCTTCCGATAAAGCATCCTTCCCGTAGGCTTTATGTATCATAGCAAGCGTCTCGGTTGCGGATTTTTCAAGTTTAACACAAAACTTTACCGCGTATCGCTGTTCGACACTCTTCTGCATTTTGACCGTTTCGCGACGCTCACACACCTGTCCACTTCACAAGCGATCCTCACTCTGTAAAAGCTCAGAGCCAACTGACGAGACATTGGTCGTTTACCTAACATACCCCGCCACCGTCACGCCCGGAGACTCCGTCCTCTGGCCCTTCTGATTGGCCCAGGGAAAGTGGTCTCATTACTTTCTGGACAAACCTTGTATGTTATTTTCCCTGAGGTCAGTCATATAACTTCTGCATGTGCTTGTTTTGTTTTGCTTAACGAGAAACTTATTAATACGATAGATAGTATTTAGGTTTTTCGTGTAATAAAAATGTCAAAAACAAATGAAGGAGTATTATTTTCTGGAAAAGAAAACAGAAACTTGAAACAGAAACAGGTCAATTTTAGAAATATACTATATGTTTGACAACAGATATTTTTTTGTTTCAATCCAATCACCGTTACAGAATTGAGTTCGGGCATGCAGTGATAACATAGGATTCGCTCCTATGCGCTCATCCTATCTTTAACATCATATTTTTGCTATTTACAATCGAACCTATAGTTAAACCGTCATGCATATTTTGTTCATCGCACTAAACTGGCGGTGAGCGGGGGTGATAGAGTTTCATATGAAAAACGGTAAGCGGTGGTTTAAAGAGGTTCATATGAAAAAAAGGTAAAATTAATTGAATGACAGTATAAGGAAAAAAATGAAACAAACATATATTCTTACACTGTTAAAAATTGGTACTTAGAAATAATCAAAATGTACTCGTTTTTGAGTACATTCTGGGCTTATAATAGCTCCGAGTACTTGTGTCTCATTTTTGAAAAAGACACGTACTCTTTTTTGAGTACATACAGGGAATCAATTGTGAGTATATCTGGTATTTCTAATTTGAAATATATGTACTCATTTTTGAGTGCATAATTTCAAATATATGTACTCAGAAAAATCCATATGTTTCAAATATACAGGGTTTTCGTAAACTGTTTTGACAAAAGAAGAGGGGTGATAGTACCCATCAAGGCGAACAATATTTACAATGGAACCTAGGGTCGCATTCCACTCTGAGTGTCAGAAAAGAGTATAACTTCGAAATACGTCCAACAAGCACAATTCGTCACCTCAGACGTCATTTCTTTCGTGCCGGAGAAGTAGCACATCGCCAGAACATCACCGTCAAGCATTTACCGTATGCAAATTGCCAGAGAAAAGACGCAGCATCGACAGTTGCAGCTGATTGGCTTATCAAGATGCAGTAGGCACTTCCTGAATGCCACATATATCCCGCACGATGGATTGGACGTCGCGGACCTGTGGCATGGCCTCCACGCTCACTGGACTTAAACCCACTGGACTTGTTCTTCTGGGGGTACATGAAATCATTGGCGTACGAGACGCCTGTGGACTCCGTGGAAGATCTCGTCGCGAGAATCGTTGTTGCAGCGGACAGGATAAACCCGACACCAGGAGTCTTCGAGAGGGTGCGCCAGTCTTTCATTAGCCGGTGTGAATTGTGCAACGGCACCCGTGGCCGCCACTTTGAGCAACTACTTTGAGTCTGTCCCTGATCTACATAAATGGGATTGCGCAACTTATGATGTCGTTAACTCTCTTTCTTTGCGCTATTGAAAGTTAAACTTGGACATCTAACTTTACTCTTTTCTGTCACTCAGAGTGAAATGCGACCCTAGGTTCCATTGTAAATATCGTTCGTCTTAATGGGTACTATCACCCCTCTTCGTTTGTCAAAACAGTTTACGAACACCCTGTATGTGCTGTAACTTCATTCAGTTTCTGTGCCCTTTCGGGCATGGCACAGAAACTGAAGGAAGTTATAGCTAATCTAGCGATTCTGACAGGATAGTTTATAAGTGAGAGAGAGCACACTAGATGGCTCCAACGTACGATTTTGCACATAGAAGGCAGAGAGAAATTGGGAAGGGGGCGCGATCCGGGTGCCATTATTTAACGTGCTCGTCTGATGTACCGCGGACGGTCAGCGATTGCCAGAAATTCACACTACCAGGCTAGGTTTGAACCTGGGGCCCTTCCATCAGTAGTCTTAATCTCAAACCACTAAACCATCCGCAGCTCGATTTCAAACTTGGAATACGTGTACTCCATAAATACTCATTTATTCATAGAATCAACTGGAATTATATTATTCGATGGCACATCTGGGATAATAGATATACTCGTTGTCACATGCTGGGCAATTAGACCGCACAATTTCATGACAAATATAGTGATGAAGCGACAATATATTATTTGTGAGATTGACACAAATATAGTTAATGTAAAAACGTACACAAAGATACTTTATGCATAATTAAATTACTTGTGATCAGTGACTTTGTTGTACTAATTATTTATGTGTGTCTCTTTATACATTTACTAAGCAATTTCTCTTGAAATCTATAATATCTAAAATGAAGTAATACGAGATTATATTTATATTTATTGACGCAGTTATTTATAAGTACGCATAGTTACTTATATTTGAGCATGTCATGTACTCGTTTACGATACAATTGCACTTAAAAAAAAAAAAAAACGAGTAGGTTCAGGTTCTCATTTTTAAGTAGATTTTTTTAACAGTGTATGTACCGGGTGTTCCGCTTGAGGTATAATAAAAGAAAAACTCGTAATATGCAAAGTACTAATTCGAAGGAAGGCACCATTGTATCGTCATTTCCATTTTCATGTAAGACTTCCGTCCACATTGGGTAGATTTAGGTCCCAGCTACCTACAGCGAGTTCGTCTTTTGGGCAGGACAAACAAACGAAAGGAATGGGAGCAAATCTAGTGACTGACAGAACAGTTTGTCGTGAGATTAGAGTACAGTAGATAGCGCCACCGTACAAGTACGATGTTGCTCATAGAGGGAAGAGAGAATTTCAGGGGGGCGGCATAGAAAAGGATACCCATTCAACCAGTGGGTCCAGCCTAAGGGCCGTCATTTAACGTATACTCGTCCGATGCACGGCGAATATTCAGTGATTGTTAGCAAATCACAGTGCCACTTCTGCAAGATCAGCCCAGGATCGAACCTGAGGACCTTGCATTGGTAGTCTGACTCGCTAACCACTAAGCCAATCGCGGCTCGGCACCATTGTAAAGAGCAGCTCTGAAATTTATAAACCAGGCGAATTTGAGAGCGCAGCGCAAGCGCAGAAGGTATCTACTTCTGTGTCAGTCGCCATGTCGACTCCATAGCATAAGATGTTTTGTATGCTATTGCTTCGTCGCGAGTCAGCCTTGGAGCGACGGCAGACGTCCCGACTTACGTGTTCATTATGAAACAGGACAAGCAACTCAGTGAAACGAGAAGTTTGTTACTGATGACTGGTAAACATGGTAAGCGTATGGTGTCTGAGGAAAACGTTGAATGGATTCGAAAGTCATTTCAGAGAAGTCCGAAAAAATCCATCCGAGAGGTTAGTGTGCAGCTAGACATCCCACCAACAACAGTGCATCGGGTACTCCATAAAACATCGCGTTTGCATGCGTACAAGATTCAACTGCATCGACAAGTTAAGCCGCATGACAGGACGGCACGAAAAATAAATTGCTGAGACAATGCTTGCCAAAATTGATGCCGACGATACATTCGTAGACGGGATATGCTTTACAGACGAGTCAACATTCCACGTGTCTGGGAAAGAAAACAGACATAACTGCCGCATCTCGGAGTCCAAAATTCCGTACGTTGTTCATGAACACCAACGGGAATCTCTAAAATGCAATGTTTGGTGTGGGATCATGAAAGGCAAAATCATCGGTCCCTTTGTTTTTGCGTAGGCCACGGTAACTGGACTAACATATACCTGAACAGGTTACAGAAATACACTGTGCCTCAGCTGCCTGAAGGAAAAATTTTCCAAAAAGAGAGGGCTCCTCCGCACTTTGCCAATGATATCCGCACATTCTTGAATGACCGCTTCACTACAGGATGCATTGGGAGAGAATCGACGTTCATTGCATGCCCCCCCCCCCCCCATCACAGCACAAAACCTAACTTCACCTGACTTTTTCCTGTGGGGGTTGTTAAGGACCAGTGCATAATCTGGAAGACTTACGCGACAGAGTTTGTGCTGCAATCAACAACGGGACATTACAAATGCTTTTCAACACGTGGGCAGAGATAGAATACCGGTTGGACGCTTGCCACGCCACCAGAGGCAGGGCCGGATTAAGGAAGGGCCTATAGGGGCTATAGCTTTGGGGCCCACCACGACCAAGGGCCCAGGAGGCATTCCTGGACAAATAATAGATAGACAGGTACAGAGAGAGAGGTTTGTGAAATAGTTTTCCTTTGGCTCGATGATTTCCACTTGGTCAGAAACAGAGGCTGGAAGACAAACACATTTCAAGGCAGTGACTCACCAAGGGTAAAGGTTTCATGTCGCTGTGTACAGTAGGGTCGACGAGACAGTTTCAGCTCTTTCACTGCCATCCACTCACATCTCACTATTTGCACTTGGAACCGTTAATGGTAGACGTCCCTTGTGGCTTCACATTGCATAACAAAAATGACGCACTGAGAAAAGTATGCAATGCTAAATCATTAGAAAATCCAAAACCAAAACTACGAATCTTAAGCTTTTTAACTCGTGGTCTTGTGAGAACAGTGGAAAATACAGTGACTTATTATGAAAACTGCAGATAATTAATTTAGTAGTTATAGAGTTGAGTGTTTTAACGGACTTCATAATAATTCCCAGTTATACGTTCTTTGAGGGCCCACTCATATATCTTAGCCTTGGGGCCCACTCAAATGTTTTAGGCTAGGGGTCCAATAAGGCTTTAATCCGGCCCTGTTTAGAGGAGCTCATGTTGAAGTTTATGGTTGGCGGAAGACTGCCACACAGGAAAACTTCCACACGCTTTTCATTAAGGGGTCGGGCACAAATTGCTATTCCTCCGAGGAACACTTTGAATGTGTGGCAGTTTTCCGAATTATGTGTGGCAGTTTCCCAAGGACCAAGGTGCCTAACTATGGGAAGGAGCTATTTTGTTTATCTGAATTTTCATGTCGGTTCATACTTAGAGCAACTGGCCACAGAAGTTTGAGGGGTATCAAATCAAGTTAAAGATTGCCGTTTCCTTGCCTATATTGAGAATTGAATTGGGAACTCCAAACAAATTTCGAGAAAACGTTTTATGTAAGCCAAGCGAAAATTGCTGTGTTCAGGAAAGGACAAAAAGGTGGGATTTTTTATTAACGCTACACTTTTACTTAGGCACTAAATATTTACATAACATGTCAAATTTGGCATATTTTTCATTTACTTAATTAATTCATAGGCCCTACACCTCGGTTTTTTAAGAGCTTTTAATCCGCCGACTTCATATTCATAACGCTACGTATCAAATCAAGTCAATAGCATTGTGCTTTTACTTAGGCACTAAATAGTAAAGTCATAGGCCCTAGGCCTAGGCCTATTTAATAGTTTTTACTCTATCAATGCCATATTCACAACGTTTACAGAGCAAATCAAGTTAATAATATTACACTTTTACTTGGGCACGAAATATTAATTCATAGGCCCAGACCTAGGGCCTGTGAACAAATATTTCGTGCCTAAGTAAAAACGCAATAGTATTACATGCATTTGTTGTGTAAACGTTGTGAATATGACATTGATAGAATAAAAACTGGTAAAAGGGCCTTAGCCTGTGGCCTATGACTTTAATATTTAGTGCCTGAGTAAAAGCACAATGCTATTGACATGATTTGATACGTAAGCGTTATGAATATGAAGTCGGCGGATTAAAAGCTATTAAAAGGAAAAGCCTATGAATTAATTAAGTAAAAGAAAAATATAACAAACTTGGCATGCTATGTAAATATTTAGTGCCTAAGTAAAAGTGCAGCGTTATTAAAAAATCCCACCTTATTGTCCTTTCTTGAACACAGCAATTTTCGCTTGGCTTACATAGAACGTTTTCTCGAAATTTGTTTGGAGTTCCCAATTCAATTCTCAATATAGGCCAGGAAACGGCAATCTGTATACCCCCTCGAACTTCTGTGGCCAGTTGCCCTAAGTATGAACCGACATGAAAATTCAGACAAACAAAACAGCTCCTTCCCATCCTTAGGTATCTTGGGAAACTGCCATACATAATTCGGAAACTTTGAAAACTGCCACACCAGAAAACTGCCAGACATTCAAAGTGTTCCTCGGAAGAATAGCAATTTGTACCCTGCCCCCTTAATGAAAAGCGTGTGTCAGTTTTCCTGTGTGGCAATCTTCCGGTGTGGCAGTTTTCTTGTTTGGCAGTTTTCTTGTTTGGCAGTTTTCCTGTGTGGCGGTTTACAGTGAACCGAAGTTTATTAGTCAGGGAAAAAATAAATTCTCAGTTTGTGTATCTGGAACAATACATGCCGCTAATAAATTGTGGTAAATTCAAAATTTATGATACTTCCTTTTACTGTATTATACACGTCTAAGCGGAACACCCTGTGTGAGATCTCTAATTCTGAGAACATAGGAACTGAAAACCCAGTGATTAAGTAAAGTTCATGACAAAAATCTTAAAACAACGTGTGTTTTTTACATTTTTCATGTGACATCAATTGTGACGTTCTACAGAGGTAAGCACGTGTCAAGACGACAAATCTGGAGCGATACATTCAGTCCATGTAGCTTAGTCGGGAGAGCAACTTGCTCCGGAGTGAAGAGGCGCAGCTTGGATCGCTGTCACGGACGAATTTGTGTTTTCACACAATACTTATCAGTGCCACGGGCATTTACACAGTGAACTAGAGTTATTCTGTCTTTCATTTTCCTGAAACCTTTTTACTTTTTGTTTGAAATAATTTATCGGGCATCATCCTATAAGACAAACCATATTCATTCATGTTATACACATATTTTAATTCATAACGAAATATGATTTCTAACATATTTTTTCTTACCTCATTCACTGAACTCTCTGAGATTTCGGCTGTTCCAAAGTGAAATGTTATCAATGATAATCCGTGCAGATTTTTGAATCTTTGAAGCCAATCATTACTGTAGCTGAATTCTTGAATTTGGTGTTCTTTCCTAAACTGTCGCGCTTCTTCATGAATAACTTCATCGGTAATAACTTATGCTTGTCATTTACCTGTCCAATCCACAGAACGAAAAAAGCTTTCTCTAAATTTCGTGCGTGTCACTTTTAATTTTTTTTTTTTAACTGAGTACGGTTGTTTTTCATATCCCATCCATTTATATTTATCGCTTAATATATCTCTTTGTTCTTCTGCTAAATGACTTGTCAGAAAGATTGGAAAAGGGATTTGTTAATGCCTGATGGCTTGATCTAGGATTACGATATTTGATTTCGCATATCAAATTTTTCTCATTAACGTCCAACAATGTTTTACCCATTTCAGGATGCTTTAAAGTAAATAAAAACTGAATGAAAAAAAACAGAGTTGGAAACGGGTCAAACATTTTGGACCCGGAACCGACCCGGACTTGGCTGTCGCATGATTGGACCCGACGTGAATAAATCTACTTTGAGCTATAAATTCGTATAAATCATCATCATCATTGTCAGTCATTATCAATCCACTGCTGGATGAAGGTCTCCCCAAGTATCTTCTACAACGTACTGTCTTGGACCAGTCTCTTCCATCCACCCATCTCCTATACGTGGTCTTTTCCTGTCTCTTGGAATCCAGTCTAAAATTTCGATTGTCCATCGGTGGTCCGTCCTTCTAGCAATATGTCCAGCCCATTGCCATTTCAGGGATTTTACTCTGATCATGATGTCTTCCACTCTTGTCATTTTCCTTATCCACGAGTTCCACTTTTTATCTTTCTTGATTGCATCAATCATGCATCTCTTCATGCTTCTTTACGTAACGATTTCATTAAAATATGAGATTTATTTTCTAGGCGCGCAGTGAAATTTTGTTCCGGGCCCCGCAATGAAATTTTGCCCCGGAACCCGCCAAAGTTCCATCGGGCCCGGCATTTAGTAGAATAGTATAAGATAGGTAATCCGTAAGCACTGGGCTGAAGGAAGGAGGGGGCGGTATATCGAGATTCGACTGTATGTGTGCGTACTTGATATGTTTTGGCGTACATTGGCGTACGCAAGGGGGGAGGGGGGTACGGGGTTAAAACCCCTCTCTTGAACCAAAATATAGTGCTAGAATTTAAGCTGCCTTCTTATGGCAAATATTGAAATACATGTTCTTAACTTAACACTAAAAGAGTTTGTATATACCGGAGTCAAAATACAAGATATATATATATATAATTCTGTTTCACGACGTCACTGGAGAAAAGCAACCTGAAGGATGAACCCCCCCCCTTGAAGAAATCTGGGTACGCCACTGTTGGCGTACGTATAGATATTTGCTTTGTCTAAGAATCGGCTGTTGTCTGCACAAGGCAGTGTTGCCATTCTGCTGATTTATCAGTAGATGCACTGATTTTGACTCTTGTGTACTGAAAAATTTTCATAATCCACTGATTTTTTTTCTCTGTTTTAAGAGCACCTACACATTCAGGGACATGCTGTCTGAGAATGTCTGCATTCTTTTAGTACTCATCATCTATACTTATCCAATGGACAAGACTCACTTCAGAATTAGTCTGAAGAGAAAAAGTTGACAAGACTAAAATTATTCAACACCTGCTACGTATTATTTTTTAAATTCGTACTGGTTTTTATGAAATATTTCTTATTCTAGATAATTAATAATATGCAAAGATTTTCCCTTAGTTTTGTTAAAACGCATGATATCAGAAAAACGTCTATAGTACAATATCTTTATTTATTATTCTTTTTTGAGTATAGCACTTATTTCACGTACTTTGGGAACATCCGAATTTTCGGGTTTAATCAGCACGTCATTTAAATCCGTTCTGACGAGAATTAAATTCATCAAAGCTATTCAAAGTCAATGGAACCGGCATGGAAAACAATAGTATCTGACCGAAGGAAGAAGTTTTTCAATCGGGGTTTTAATACTTCAGATATTGCTGTAAGCGGAATCGTGAACTTGCGCCCTGTGGTTGCAGACTTATGAGTTAAAAAAATAATTTATGTGGAAAGCATGTCACACCGAGAACGCTATCCAATAAAGAAAGAATTTTTCAAATCGGATTATCAGAAGCAGAGATATTGACAAACATAAAATATACATCTACGCCCCTGGCGGAAAAACCATGCAATATTTTAAGAAGAAAATAAAAGGTTTGTCGACGTGAGTGGTATCGGTCCACGAACGAATTTTTTCAGTCAAGATTTTAGAAGCTCAGATTTTTTGGCAAATACGTCAGAAGCAAAAAATAACACTTACGCTTCCTGGTGGCCAAAGTATTCTTTACGAAAAATTAGATATTATATGCAAAAGAGTTTCCATCAGGAGCTGTATCCGCTGAAGAAAAAAAAATTTTCAAATCGGAGTTTTAGAAGAAGAGATGTCTGGGAAAACGTAATTTACTTTTACGCCCCCTAGCGGAAAATCTGTGCGTAACTTGAAAAAGAAACTATATCTAAAATACTCTTCGACATAAATGGAATCGAAAGATAAAATATTTTTTTCAATCGGATGCTTAGAAGCAAATATATGGAATAAATGTATTTTAAATTCGACATCACATCGTAAACAAAGGATCATCATTCGCACATTTCAAGCTTCTCAATGAAAAAGAATTTTTCAAATCGGACGAATAGTTGCAGAGATATGGTGTCTACAGACGGACAAACCGATAACATAAGCACGATTTTTTTTACAAAAGACGTGCTAAAAATGCGACTCTGGATTGTATTGTTTTGAATTTTCATTCTGCTGTTCAATAGTAGTTTGTGGAGCACTGATAATATTTGACATACCAGTACATTTAAGAGTTCCTTCAAATTGTGATTACATCCAATAGTACATTACATTTATGAGGTGGGGCATATTTCAAGCAAAAACATCTGATCTACTGATTTCTGGTAAAAGTCTCTGGCAATAGTGGCACAAGGGTAACCTATACAGTCGGGCTCCGATGGAACATTCTGATCTCTTGAGAACTGAAAAGAAACGCCTTTGGAGCGGAGCGGAGCGAAAGTTACATCTCATGTACTATTTCTATGAAACAGGGTAAATCCATCAATGTCTTTGTTCCAAAGTGTTTGTTATGATACCTTTCTGTGTACGACGGATCGCTTATAAAGCATTGTTAATCATATCATGCAGATTTTATTTGTTTAGAGAACTATATATGGCCAACCTCTTTGAATTGCCTCACGAATACACACAAAACACATAACTGCCGAGTGACAGTTTCTAATGACCTTTTCCGTGTTTTACGAAAACTAGCAGCCATGCCCGTTCTCCGAACTGTGAATCTATAAAATCATTGAACATAAAATGAAAGAAAGGGAAAAGTAATTAAGGGAAAGATAAGTAATTTAGAATCCGTAACTGACTTCATAGGGTCGTGACTTCAATGCATACTGTTTGACGAAAAACGGCAGCAGACTTTAGCGCCCTTTCATTTTAAATCAAAATTTCGTGAAATTTTTACAGCATTTCAACGTTTGTAGCATAATTTTCTTTAAACCTATCACCATTTTGAACAGTAAAGCTAAGCCACTCTTTTGAATATTTGGTTTTCAGACTTTTCTATGCGTTGAAGTGGTAGAAAAATTGAAGCAGACAACATTCCAAAGCCGCCAGTTCAATTTTTTTGGTTTTCGAACTTTTTTAGGTGTATGTATAACTTAAGGCCTATCGGCATACCAATTTTCAGATCTCTAGGTCATTTAGAAGTAGTCTAACAATTCGCGAAAAATTCAAGCAGACAATATTCCAAACAATATTCCAAACCCGCCATTTTTTTTCTTTTTTTTTTTCGGACTTTTTTAGGTGTTTAGACCTTAAGACCTATCAACATTCCAATTTTCAGATCTCTAGGTCATTTAGAAGTGGTCGAACAATTTGCGGACGAAAACTCTCTCATTTTCCCATTTTCCCACTTTGCTTTATACACACGGATACAGAATGCAAATTAATAACGATTAAGAACGTTGTAGTACAAACAAAGCAAAACATTTCATATAGTTTGCCCTTAAATTAAAAAAAAACACTTAATAGCAAAATGTTTTGCACATCGCAAAAAATTTTCTCTTGACTGTTATAAAAAAAAATGTCGCAGATCTCTGTTTCTTCGTTCCCGCGAAGAACATTTTTTAACCTGTTATATTCTGAAGGATGCATATTATGAGCAAACAACTGTAATACGTAGCACCTTATCCTCATTGGTATAACACTTTCATTCGCTAAAATCAGGGCCGGCTGGACCATAGGGGCAACATGGGCGGTCGCCCCGGGCCCCCGCGTCTTCACGGGGCCCCGCACTTTACAAAACAAAACAAAATTGTTTTTGCTAGAATTCTCAATATTTATTGTTATTTTTTTTTAAGTTTTGGGGTGCAAGGCCCTCGAAAATATATTTTTACGTTTTCCAACCGTAGGTTGAAGAAGCGTATATGCTCCAGCTTTGTCCGTCTGTCTGTCCACCCGATAACTCGCGTTAAAATTATTCAATTTCAATTAAATTTTAGTATGTGGTAGGGGACAACCTGCATGGGGACGAACCCTATTGAAAATAAGCGAAATGGGGTCAAAGGTCAGGACATAAGGGCGGGATCCATTCCATCGCCCTTATGCGTCATAACTTACGCAAAAATGCTTCGATTGCGACAAAACTTTATCATGTTGTTCCAGAAATAAACTGAACGGGTTATAATGAATGTGATCGAAATGTGATCTAAATGGGCACAAGAGCGAGATTTATTCCACGGCCATTATCCTCATAACTTGAGTAAAAATGCTTCTATGGCGACAAAACTTCAGTATGTTGGTCCAGAGGTATACTGAACCACTTATTTTTAATATCATCGAAATGGGATTAAAGTTCATGACATTATCCTCATAACTTGAGTAAAAATGCTTCTATTGCGACAAAACTTTAGTATGTTGTTCCGGAGGTATACTGAACGAATCAATAGTCAGGGTTGGGAGGAGAGTTTGCCCGCGCGCGATTTCTGGTATGTTGGAAAGCATATCATAATCAATGCATTGCATGATTTTACTAACTTGTTATAATGTTTTGTTTTTTTCAGTTTATTATACCCCCCCCCCCCAAAAAAAAAAAACTTATTTAAATCTTAAAGTTTTCCATATTCATGAAATAAGAAATTAAATTCATTCACATTTTGTGACTCCCTATTATATACTCAACAATTTGTGTGTAAACCTGATACTGAAATTAAAAAAAAAATAAAAAGAACAATATCAAAGTTGTATATGGAAGCCAATCGTTCAGTGACTTTAAAAACAGTGTTGGAAATAAAATAAATAAATAAGGCAATTTTTATACATGAGCGCGCATAAAAGGTGAATAAAGTCATTAATTTACCAGTTATTCCACTTTCCATCAAAAATCAATCACTAAAACGGCCATTATGGTTGTGTAAAGGGGTACCAGGAAAAAAATAT
The DNA here is from genome assembly GCA_039090855.1 of Macrothele yani. Lineage (NCBI taxonomy): Eukaryota > Metazoa > Arthropoda > Arachnida > Araneae > Macrothelidae > Macrothele > Macrothele yani. The sequence goes on along the minus strand of CM077010.1, from coordinate 150,372,129 downwards.
ATATACGAATTTATTTAAGAGGGATCGTTATTATTCAATACGCAAAAATGTTTGCTATGGAAAAATATTCTCTACGCAGATTAGTTAAAGCTATCTTTTTTATCATTTTGTAGGAAAGTTTTTATTAAGATAATAAAGCAAACTAAACTTCCTCCTCTCCAGAAAGAAAGTCGTAGATTTCAGCACTTTTTATTATCTTTCTCTCTCTTTGTCTGTCTGCCTGTCTCTTATTCAATGTCTGTTCATCTGTCTGTCTCTCTCTCACACATTCTGTCTGTCTCTCATTCAATGCCTGTCTATCTCTCTGTCTCTCTCTCACTCTGTCTGTCCCTCTCTCACTCAATGTCTGTCTCTCTCTCACTCTGTCTGTCCCTCTCTCACTCAATGTCTGTCTGTCTCTCTCTCTCACTCAATGTCTGCCTGTCTCTCATTCAATGTCTGTCTATCTCTCTGTCTCTCTCTCACTCTGTCTGTCCCTCTCTCATTCAATGTCTGTCTATCTCTCTGTCTCTCTCTCACTCAATGTCTGTCCCTCTCTCATTCAATGTCTGTCTGTCTCTCTCACACTCAATGTCTGTCTGTCTTTCTCACTCTCACTCAATGTCTGTCTGTCTCTCTTACTCTCTGTCTATCTGTCTCTCTCACACTCAATGTCTGTCTCTCTCTCTCTCACACTCTAACTGTCTGTCTGTCTGTCTCTGTCTCTGAAAAATGAAAATACAAGAAAATTATCATAAAGAAACTGTTTACTCTGTCTCCCAGAATTTTCAATCCATATGATGGTCTTTTTCTTAAGCTCACAATAATTTGAGATAATCATTTTCCTTTATGATAATTTTTGTCTATTTTCATTTTTCATACAATGATTTCATTAAATCATGAGATTCATTTCCGAGGGCCCTCAATAGGAAATTTCGCCCTGGGCCCCGCAAAAGTACATTCCGGCCCTGACTAAAATATTCTCTTGTTAACATGCACATGCAAATGGTTGTGTAAGGGGCCTCAGGTTTTCTGGAATTGTAATGTTATATTATAATCTTTATAATAATCTATTATGCAATAATATTAATTTTTCATTCAATCTTTTTTTACATGGGTTTTATTTTTTGTGTTCCCTCTGTACTCTGACACGATATTTGCAGTTCGAGATAATGACGAAATCTATTAGTTACTCAACGTATTATATGTTACTGAATGTATATATCATAATGTAACATCCATTTTTTCATGAGTAAATATTGGTATATCTGTCCACTATTGAAGATTGACTGAATTTTTTCAATTTTCCAAATTACAGTGTTTAGTTGGATGGTGTACCTCGCAGATGCATATTGTGCAGGGGTGTTCCGCAGTGTTCAACTACTTTAAAACAAACGCGTGAAACAGAAATATGACGTTCATTATTTCGTCACAGCTATAGAAATCTATTAGGTTAATAAGTACGGCTTGTACTTCTGTAATTCAGTTTTATATTCCCGGATCAATGACCCAATTCTAAATTTTCTATTTTCAGCTATAAGAATCTCGCTGAAAAAAACAAAAAAATCACGTTCAATCTATATTTACTCAGGCACCAGCAAAATGAATGACCCGTAAAACCTTCTTGAACCACGGATTTGTGTATGCCGCTGATGGTGGATGCTTGTTTTCCCTTACGTCATCAGCCAGCCCCACATCCGTTCCACATTTAGGGTAGGCACTCCGCTAGCTGCGTCAAGGAAGTTGCGCTTGCATTTGACTTTCAAGACGCCGGAAATCGTACGTCGGTCTTCTTGTTCATGACCCGGGACAGTCCCCGAAAGAACTGCATGCGCTTCACACGAGAACGGTAACCCCACTTATGATGACATCATAACCTTGAAGAACACGGAAGATATCAGTTTTAGAGTGTTTATTTAAAAAGCAAAATCGAATGCGTTCTTATTGTTGTATGGTAATTTTTGGCCAGAGTCCTTTCTTGGATTGAAAAAGAGCATGGGGAACTAAGAAAGAAAATGATAGTTCTTATTCCTCAAGAGCATTACTTTATTTGTTAATCTAAACAGGATATTTTTTTTTTTTTTTTTTTTTTTTTTTTTTTTGATTGGAGGTTTAACGACCACCGTCAGCAACTCAATGGGCTATAAGCAGTCTCCCGTCCCTAATTCAGGGTCACTGGTTCCAGGGAAGGGTGGGAGCTAGTGCCGTAAGACAAACAAAATATCCATGTCTCATCGGACGAATGATCAGAGGCCATCGCTTTGACCACTGCACCACATGGGGGATGAGGGGGGCAAGCGGGATACTGTTCAACAGAGCTGGCTTTAGCATTCGTAGCTCCCGGTGCGACAATATCTGTGTCGACAGCCCCCTCCCCCCGCATTTTTTATGCGCTGGATTGTATGATTCTTCCACACTATATGAAAGATTTTCAATAAAACGATATTCGTGCGCATTGACCGCAAGATTATCTTCAAAACAACGCTCCTTATTGTACTTATAAAATATTCTTGCCGGCGCAATAGTCTGAGTGTTGGTTAGTGATTGTTCATCTGAGAAGGGTCCGGGTTCGAATGCCGGTGAGGCATAGCTGTTGTGTTTGCCTTACGGCACTGACTCTCTCCCTTCCCTGGAACCAGTGGCCTTTAATTAAGAACGGACGACTGCTTATAGCCCATTGTGTTGCTCACGGTGGTCGTTAAGCACTCAATCTAAAAAAAAAAAATTGTCTTTTGTGGTTATTTGGATTGTTTCAGTGACAGCGAAACCTTTTTATTGTTTTTAATCCTCTCTCTCTCTCTCTCTCTCTCTCTCTCTCTCTCTCTCATCGGTCGTCGTCTCGAATTACAATACTGACAGTGTTAAACCTTCAATAAAAAAATCTAAAGAAAAATGTTATTTTGGGGGTTCTCCAGAATCGCGGGCTTTTTTTTTTTTTCTGTTCGGAGGTTTAACGACCACCCACCGTGAGCAACTCTATGGGCTATAAGCTAAGGTGACCAGACATAAGAACACTTATTTGTGGACAAAATATCCCGGCGTCCCCAAATCGATAGCTCATTTGGGGACACGTGTTACTAACACCAAATATGCAAAGAAAAAGAAAAAAAAAAAAACAGAGAAAAAGAAAAAAATTGTATTATTTTCTATGACTGATATATTACATCAGAAAATCACAAATGTTAAAAGGATATATCTTGTCTATATAAAACATTGGTAACTTGTACAGACAAAGCAGAGATGTGATGGAGAGAACATACTCTGCAAAAGTGAAATGCCGCCCCGGTGGCGCAGTGCTCTAAGGGAAGACTTGTGGCCGTTCGTGCGAGAAAGGGTCCGGGTTTGAATCCCGGTGAGGCATGGATGTTGTGTTTGTCTTACGGCACTGACTCTCTCCCTTCCCTGGAATCAGTGACCCTAAACTTAGGGACGGGCGACTGCTTATAGCCCATTAAGTTGCTCACAGTAGTCGTTAAACCCCTAACCAAAAAAAAAAAAAAAAAAAAAAAAAATTGGCCGGCGAGGTGGTGTAAGCCCTGGGTTTCAGGCAGTTCGGCTGAGCTGACTCGGGTTATGTGGTGTGTTTGCCTTAGATCACTGGCTCTCTCACTTCCCTAGAACTAGTGGCCCTAAATTAGGGACTGGGGAGTGCAGTAGCTCTTTTTACTTTTTCCGAGTTTAACGACCACTGCGAGTTAATCACAGAGGTCGTTAAATTCCGCAAAAAAAAAAAAAAAAAAAAAAAAAAAAACCAGAAACGTTAATTTTTTATTTTTTTATTTTTTGGAATTTTAACGACCACAGTGAGCAACTCGATGGGCTTAAGTAGAGCGGTAATTCTGTCGCGGCGCGGATTTTAGGGATTTTTCTGTAATTTCGCGAACATCAAATATATCCGCGAATTTCAGATTTTTAACCTAATTTCTATTTTCATTTTTTGATTACAGTATTTTTCATAATTAAATAATTTTAATACTGCCTTCGTTAGAATTTACGCGAAAAATATACCTCAAGGCAGTCCAACTCGAAAGTCCAAACCAGAGCTTTAAACCTTGAATTACCTCTCAAGATTGTTCGTTACGAAGGTACTCTTTTCGAACAAGCTTAACGGGTATTTCAAGGTCACATGCACTCTGCTGAAGAGTGCACACGTGGTCCTACGTCATTTCCCCCGCAACTGTTGAATGACCTTTGTGACTTGCCGGACTAGTAAACCGTAAACCGGATGTCATCAGTTGTGTTAGTAATTTTAGCTGGGAAAGCAGCTCACATAAAAAGTGTTTCGCTTATGAATTTGTGCTTTCGTGTGAGTGGTTTGTGAAGTTGCTAGATATTGTTTATTAATTTTGAGAATGAGCCACTTGAGTAAAATGCGTGCATCTGAAAGATGCAAGCAGTACAGCAAGGGAACGTTTCATGTGAACAAAAATCTATTGTTCTGTTCGTGTTGCAACATACCAGTGGATTTTTCAAGAAAGGACAATTTTGAAAAGCTGAGCAACCAAGCTGCAAAAAAAAAAAAAAAGTGTGTCTGAACAGTCAACCGAAAATAATGCAGAAATGTGTTAATGAATTAATTGAGAAAAGAACTGCACAAGAACAGCATCGCTCAATGGAACTTTCGAAATTAACTGGTGCCTTTTGTGCAGGTAACATCCCACTTTCAAAACTGGATAACCGTACATTAAAAAATGACTTGGAAAATTCGTTGAAAGATATTGGTGTTATTCCAAATGTAAATTGGATGCGGATATGTTATTTGGCGAAAATATACGATATTCACAAACACCAAATGAAATATTTTTTTAAATCAGTATCCGGTGTAAGCATCGTAGCAGACGAAACAACTGATTCAGAAGATAGATACATTTTGAATATTCTTGCTGTTCCATCAGCTGAACCGAATATTGAAGCTTCAGTGATGAAACCTCTTTGAATGCAATCTTCCTGGGTGCATCACTTTGGAATCTGTAAATTTTAAAGCAGTGCGTTAAGAAGTATGAAATACCTTTTGCTAATGTAACAGCTTTTGTGACAGACAATGCATCTTACATATCCAAAGCTTGGAAAAAGAGCGTGAAAGTCATATTTTTGAATGGTATTCACGTAACCTGCAATGCTCATCTTTTAAATATTTTGTGCGAAATTTGGCAGAATGAATTTGAAAATGTTAACTCTTTAATAGTTCCTGTTAAACGTGCCTTCACAGCTTGTCCCTTCCGTAAAGAGCGTTTTCGACTATTTTTGCAAGAGAAGGGCAAAATACCTTGCTTACCACCAGTACCTGTGCAGACTATAGGTCGGACAGTTGGCTTCATACCGTGCTTTTTAACTGCAAAAATTTAGAAGACTACGCAGAGTTTTTGAAAAAGAAAAAGACAACAGTAGCAGTTGCATTGTGGATAAAATCAAGATAGGGATTTGAAAGAAAATCTGAAGCAGGTTGAGGTTCATGCACCGTATATTTCCGGACAGCTCACTTTATTTGAAAAACAGCGAATTTCCGCGCACAAAATATATAATGAAATGTCAGACATCGCCAACAGTCTTCTTAGCAAGAGTCAAGACCGCGATAACATCGCTGCAAAAAGAGCTCTATCCACTTGTTATGAAAAATAAAGCATTATATTTTTGAAGATAAAAAGCATCGATGTTGTCAGCCAGCAGCAAATTTCTTCAAAACATGTAGGGTGTTTGATCCCGATCAATTTAAGTCCTTGGACCTTTTAGACGACGAAGAAGATTTGTTTGTTTTCAAGCACATTCCTATGTTCGAAGATGAGAACCAACTGAAATGTGATTTTCGTTCATACAAAGCGAGTGTAAAAGAATTTCGTGTCAACGAAGGTTTGCTAGACTTCTGGAATACGAAAGAAGGTCGTTTTCCTATGCTACATAAGGTCGCCATCCATTGTCTGTCAGCACCCACAAACAGTGTCGATGTTGAACGATCCTTTTCTAAATTTAAAAACGTGTTACAGGACAACAAACACAGCGTTAAAGAAGAAAATCTGTGTATGTACAATATAATGTATCAAAATGCCGTCCACCTATATAAATGGAAATCTTGATCTCGTGTAACGGCGTTGATAACATTGCCAGAATTTGAATGGTTTATAAATGTAAGTATCAATTTTAAAAACTTATAAAGTTATAATGCTTATTTAGTTACACACGGGTCATTTGTATTACTGCTTCGTAACTTGGTAGAGTTTTTCTTTTTTTTTTTTTTCTGAAATGTTAGTGCATAACATCGGCCGCAAAATTCCATAATTTACCCCGCGAATTTTGCTTTTTTTTCCGGGATAAAATTATTGCCCTAGCTATAAGCGCAGTTGACCATCCCTAATTAAGGACAACTGGTTCCAGGAAAGGGAGAGAGCCAGTGCCATATAAGACAAACACGACTCACCGGGATTCGAACCCCGACTCATCCTGGACGAATGACCAGAAGCCCGTACTTAGACCACTGCGCAACTGGGGCAGCGCCGCCCCGGTGGCGCAGTGGTCTAAGCGATGACCTCTGATCATTCGTCCGAACGGGGTCCGGGTTCGAATCCCGGTGAGGCATGGATGTTGTGTTTGTCTTACGGCACTGGCTCTCTCTCCCTTCCCTGGAACCAGTGACCCTAAATTAGGGACGGGCGATTGCTTATAGCCCATTGAGTTGCTCACGATGGTCGTTAAACCTCCAAGAAAAAAAAAAAAAAAAAAACTGGGGCAGCAGAAACAAGTGCAACGAAACCTAATTTTAAGAACATAGTTAACTACGAGTGTAACTAGCTGATTTTTTTGTACGTTTGTTTTTCTTTGATTGGAGGTTTAATGACCACAGTGAGCAACTCAATGGGCTATAAGCAGTTGCCCGTCCCTAATTTTGGGTCACTGGTTCCAGGGAAGGGAGAGAGCCAGTGCCGTAAGACAAACACAACATCAATGCCTCACCGGCGTTCAGTGGCAGCCCGTGACCAAAATTGCTGGGGAGGCAAACTACTTTTCAGCCTGGATTCAAATAAATTTATTCAAAGTTTGAAGATGACAATCCGATTTTTGGCGTAAATTTTTTTTTTTTTGATTGGAGGTTTTAACGACCACCGTGAGCAACTCAATGGGCTATAAGCAGTCGCCCGTCCCTAATTTAGGGTCACTGGTTCCAGGGAAGGGAGAGAACCAGTGCGGTAAGACAAACACAACATCCATGCCTTACCGGGATTCGTATCCGGACCCCTTACGGACGAATGATCAGAGGCCAACGCCTTAGACCACTGCGCCACCGCGGCTTTGGCGTAAATGTGACAAGGATGGTAAGTCAGATAATATCCGAAAACTTGAAAATTTTCATCGTCCTGGGTGGTGTAGTTAGTGATTAGCATACCCGGGTGCTATCTGGGAGACGCGGGTTCGAGTCCCGCTCCGAAACGATGAACATTTTCAAGTTTTCGGATATTATCAGACTTACCATCCTTGTCACATTTACGCCAAAAAACGGATTGTCATCTTCAAAATTTGTATTATATGGTGTAATCTCGTATTTCTTTCATGATAAATTTATTCAATTTAATGCCATTATTTTTACAATATATTTTTTTTATTTACTTTCTCATGTGCGAAGTATGAAATAAGTAACGTGACCCGTGAAAAGATTTATAAAATTTTACCGGAAACGCACGTTTTACATGACTTACCAACACAAAACCTGTTTATGTAAAGCTCCGGCTCTTCGCCTAAATATATATTTTTCAGTCTGAATTGCCCTCTTGGACTATTTGGGAACTGTTAAGCCAGTTTGAATATGAAATATATTGCTTCGAAATATATTTTTATTAAAGAGATCAACAGAAGATAACAAGCAAGACTGAACTTTTTCATCTAAAATGAAATTCTATTGTATGTACGCCTCTGCATTCACTGACGCCAAAAGAAAAAAGTCTTGAAGACTTCTGCTCACAGCGTTTACCTATACAGCAAGAGAGAAAGCTTACCTTACGCTTATATTGTCTTGTATATGAGATCTATCTTTCGTTCTTTCTGTTTGGCGAAGCGATTTATTATATGGTCATACCATGTCTGTTCTGCTTTCATCCTCTTCACAAGCGCCTTCTCGATGGACAGAACTGATAAACTTGACAACCTTTCTTGCCCAATGGAGTTTCTCTTGTATTTTTTATCCTCTTCAGACACGAGAAACTGGGTTCCACAGAGGCCGATATTGCAGGAATTGTTACTACCAGGGAAAGAAGTCTAAATAGCTCTGGCAATGCCTGTGCTGGATTATTATTGTATATGACAGATAGAAGTTATGTTGTACTTTTGGCATTGTTCCACAGATCTCTGTCTGAATACAGAACCTGCAGCTCACTATGCAACTAGTTTGGTGATGTCATAGTATTTTTCATAAGTTTTTTTTTTTTTTTTTTTTGATTGGAGGTTTAACGACCACCGTGAGCAACTCAATGGGCTATAAGCAGTCGCCCGTCCCTAATTTAGGGTCACTGGTTCCAGGGAAGGGAGAGAGCCAGTGCCGAAAGACAAACACAACATCCATGCCTTACCAATATTCGAACCCGGACCCCTTCGGACGAATGATCAGAGGCCATCGCTTAGACCACTGCGCCACCGGGGCGGCTTTCATAAATTTGAAGCAGAGCTTTAAAACAGTGTTCAGGAAAAAAAAATTCTAGAATGAGCTTCAAAGCAGTGTACATCGCCTAGCTGAAGAAATTTTAATTTCTCAATGTCAGAAAACCGGCATTTTAACTGAATTGTAACATTGTCTATTACCTCATGATACCGTCTTCTGTATTGCACGGTGGCTGGAATATCATTGCTTCCCTTAAATCCTTTATTTGGAGAACCAACCTCACTGCACACGTTATGATAGAGATCATCAAACTGTCTCTGATCTCGGAAGTACAACAATTTTTCACATAAGCCAGTAATTCGTTTGTTACAAAATGTAACATCGGAACTATTTGATTGCAGTACAGAGAAAGTAACCTCAGTTAAATCAAATATTTTTTTATATGAGAAGAGAAGAAAAACGAAATTAAAATCTTGGAGCCACCGGTTTAGTCCTGCTGCTTCGTGAATTGTCTCATCATCATAGTTGGAATCATCCTCAATTTTTTTCAAATACTTCAATTAGCAGGCACCTGTATTCAGCTATGGTAGACACTGAACGAGATTTGAAGTTCCACCTGGTCTGAGATACACGAGGTGGTCTGGGTCCACCAACAGATTCTAGTAAATGAACACGCTTTGTCGATTTGGAAAAGAATGCACAAATTGCATTTAAATTTGCAAAAAAAAGTACGTGATTCCTTCAACACTGACGCTACTCTGCTCAAAACTAAGTTCAGCCTGTGTGCGTAGCAGTGAACAAATAATGCTTGAGGGGCATCACACTTCACTTTTGCTTGCAATCCATTCAGCTCTGATGCAATCACTGCTGCGCCATCATATATCTGTGCAACCAGTTTTTCTTTCCAGCTCACGATCCAGTAATTCTTTAAGCGAAGTAGCACTCCGATCAGAACTTACGTCAAAAAATCCCAAAAATCTTTCTACTGGTACTCCATCTTTCACGAATCGAACTATAATTGATACTTGTGCATGGGAGCTAATGTCTGTCGCTTCATCAATCTGCTAAGAAAAAAACTGGGCATTTTCAGTATCTGCATTGATTTAATTCCTAATTATATGAACAACTGATTCGATTAAATCATTCTGTATTATTTTTGAAGTTCCTGAAAATGTTGTACTATTCTCCATAAACACTCTCAATATTACGTCACTCTTGGAGAGTAAATCAATCATCTCGAAATAATTTCCTTTATTTTCATAGACTTCTCTCTCATCGTGTCCACGAAATGGAAGCTGTTCCCGCGCCAGTAGTGTTGTAATATCAATCAACTTCTTCATTACATCACGATTGTTTTTTACTTTTTCATTATGACGTAAGTCACTTGTTCTCTTCGCTTCGTTGAGAGAGTAGTTTATCCTTGTTTTGCCTAGCAACTCTAATTCAACAACTGCCAGAATGTGATCTTTACACTTTTTGTGCCTGTCCGAAGCACGTGGTAAATTTTTCAAATCATTGAAGCCTTTCTCTTGCCAGACTTCATTGCCACTCACAGAAAACAGCAAACATGTCCAACAATATAGTTTGTTCGTTGATTCACTACCAGTTAGCCATTGTTCTTTTCTTTACCAGTCAATATTAAAACCTCTGTTTGAGCTTTTGCCCTTTGAAGTCATCTTTTTCATTTCAGGTGTAGGCTTACCATCATTTTTAATTTGATTCTTTTCTTCAAAATCTCTTCTACTGAAAGGCTTTTCCAGTAAGCTATCCACCATATTAGATATGTTTGAAGCAGAGGCCATGGTCTGACAAACAAAAACAACTCTTCATAAAACATAAATAACATTAGTTACACAAACATTAGTGTGAAAGAAAAGCAACTAGGAAGAAGACGCTATGTAATGACGCTCGAAGCTGTCAGAACGAGGAGTTAACACAGCGGAGCTGCTCATACATGGAAACAGCTGTTCCCATGAGGCAAAATAATATCTGCCTCACGGGAAGTCCACGGTGCGCGTGCGCTCTTTGTGTTGGCAGTTCCACCGCCTACCTTCGTATCTACTGATTCAGTGGGAGTAAACAGGTTTGGCGCAAAATGAACGAGAGGCAATTTGCTTCCTGCCTCAAGGACGGATATCGCAAGCTGAGGGCAAACGCGCTACCGATTGTTTTCGAAAGCGTCAATTTAAAAAAAACTGAATTAACGCGTGGACGACATTTAATTCAAAAGAGTTAACTAGCATAAACGTTTGCTCTTCTATACCCAAAAGTATTGAATGAACAAAACGAATAATTCTAACTAAGAGTCTTAAAATTCTGAGGAGGCACTGACTCCCTTGCCTCCTCCCAAAAGCCGCCACTGCCGGCATTCAAACCCGGACCCTTCTTGGACGAATGGTCATAAGCCAGCGCTGGCTTCGCGGGCTTCCTGTAAATCCTTCCATGCCAAAGCATGAAGCTCACCGAGACTTGGTATTATATCTAGCGAACCGTGATTCTGACTGATTCATTCACGGAATCGTGTCTTTTGCGGAATCAATTATCTCGGGAAATATTCGCTCTGCATTGACTCAGTTTGCTGGCTCTTTTCAAACGAATTGTTCACGAACGACATATTTCTACACCAAATGATTTACCTTCAGTCTTTCATTCTGAACAGCAATCCCAGTTTACCAAATACCATGCAACGGATTAACTCAACACAACTGGATTCAAGCTGTAAATGAGAATAAATCCACTTTCACCTCAAGTGACAGATAGAGATTCATTTTTGTTTGGATTTACATTGAGAATACATTATAAATATTTTCATATAATGTTAGATACTCTTAATTTCGTTGCAACCAGAGATAAGCTGCCCCGTTGGCGCAGTGCTCTAAGCGCTGGCTTATGAGCATTCGTCCGAGATGGGAGCTGGGTGCAAACATGGTGAGGCATGGATGTCATGTTTTTCTTACGTAATTGGAACTAGTGGAATTAAATTAGGGACGGGTGACTGTTTGTAGATAGGGCACTAATTTTATCGCTGGAAAAAAAGGCAAAATTCGCGGGGTAAATTATTAAATTTCGCGAAAAGTTTGCGGTCGATGATATTACACTAACATTTCCAAAAAAAAAAAAAAAGTCTACCAAGTTACGAAGCAGTAATACAAATGACTAGTACGTAACTAAATAAGCATTATAACTTTATAAGTTTTTAAAATTGACACTTGCATTTATAAACCATTCAAATTCTGGCAATGTTATCAACGCCGTTACACGAGATCAAGATTTCCATTTAAGTGGACGGCATTTCAATACATTATATTGCACATACACAGATTTTCTTCTTTAATGCTGTGCCTGTTGTCCTGTAAAACATTTTTAAATTTAGAAAAGGATCGTATAGCATCGACACTGTTTGTGGATACTGTCAGACAATGGATGGCGACCTTATGTAGCATAGGAAAACGACCTTTTTTCGTATTCCAGAAGTCTAACAAACCTCTAAAGTTCCATTGAACGATGTTGTTCTTGTGCAGTTCTTTTCTCAATTAATCCATCAACAAATTTCTGCATTATTTTCAGTCTACTGTTCAGACACGCCTTTTTTTATGCAGCTTGCTTGCTAAATGCTTTTCACAACTGTTCTTTCTTGAAAAATCCACTGATATGTTACAACACGTACAGAACAATAGATTTTCGTTCACATGAAAAGTTCCCATGCTGTCCTGCTTGCATCTTTCAGATGCACTCATTTTACTCACGTGACTCATGCTCAAAATTAAAAAACAATATCTAGAAACTTCATAAACTACTCACACGAAAGCAAAAGTTTTCTAAACTAAGCGTCTGCGGAACACTCTTTTCTACGAGCAGCTTTTCCAGCTAAAATTACTGTAACACAACTGACGACATCCGGTTTACTAGTCCGGCAAGTCGCAAAAGTCATTTAAAAGTAGCGGGGAAGAATCACGAAAGACCACGTGTGCACTCCTCAGCAGAGTGCACGTGACCTTGAATTACCGGTCAAGCTTGTTCGAAAAGAGTATCTTCGTAACGAACAATATTGAGAGGCAATTCAAGGTTTAAAGCTGCGGTGCCGGCCCAGTGGCGCAGTGGTCTAAGGCGCTGGCCTCTGATCATTCGTCCGTAAGGGGTCCGGGTCCGAATCCCGGTCAGGCATGGATGTTGTGTTTGTCTTACGGCACTGGCTCTCTCCCTTCCCTGGAACCAGTGACCCTAAATTAGGGACGGGCGACTGCTTATAGCCCATTGAGTTGCTCACGGAGGTCGTTAAACCTCCAATCAAAAAAAAAAAATTAAAGCTGCGGTTTGGACTTTCGAGTACGATTACTTTGCGGTATATATTTTTGTGCAAATTCTAGCAAAGGCAGCATTAAAATTATTTAACTATGAAAAATACAGTAATCAAAAAATTATAATAGAAATTAGGCAAAAAATCTAAAATTCGCAGATGTATTTGATATTCGCGAAATTACAGAAAAAACCCTAAAATACGCAAAAAAGAAAAAAACCCGCGGAAATTCGCGCCGTGACAGAATTACTGCCCTACTTATAGCCCATAGTCTCACCGTAGTCGTTAAGCGACCGAAGGAACAAACAGAAAATCCAGAGATTAAAAAAAAATGCTGTGCTCATTTTTCCAAAGAGTTTTGACAGCATTTTTCTGTGTGAGCTTCATATTTGCCATTTGAAATGAGAACAATCTGCAATTGACCGATTTTTCTTGCACTTAAATTGGTAATCCCTCCATTTATTTTGTAGGGCCGCCCCTGTGGCGCAGTGGTCTAAGCGATGGCTTCTGACCATTCGTTTGAGATGGGTCCTGGTTCGAATCCCAGTGAGGCACGGACGTTGTGCTTGTCTTACGGCACAGGCTCTCTCCCTTCAATGAAAGCAGTGGACATAAATTAGGAACGAGTTACTGCTTATAGACCACTGAGCTGCTCACGGTGTTCATTAAACCTTCAATCAAGAAAAGAAAAAAATGAAGATGCTTTTTAGCCGCCCCGGTGGCGCAGTGGTCTAAGGCGTTGGCCTCTGATCATTCGTCCGTAAGGGGTCCGGGTTCGAATCCCGGTCAGGCATGGATGTTGTGTTTGTCTTACGGAACTGGCTCTCTCCCTTCCCTGGAACCAGTGACCCTAAATTAGGGACGGGCGACTGCTTATAGCCCATTGAGTTGCTCACGGTGGTCGTTAAACCTCCAATCAAAAAAAAAAAAAGATGCTTTTTATGACTGGGGAATCCCGGTCAGAATGTTTTTGAGATGCGATTTCTGATTATGAATTCAAGAGTCAAGAAGCACATCATATATGATCCAGTTTTGTATTCCACTTAGTGTTGCCAAATCAGCGGAAATTCCGCTGAAACCCACGGAATTTTAACGCCGGTAGCGGAGAAAAAAGAACCTAGCGGAATTTTTTTCCCCAGCAGAATCTAGAGGATTTTCATGAATCAATATTAGCGGAATTTTCGATTGCATTTATACCTTCGGTAATTGCTAATTATCGCAACCATGGAGGTAGGAATAAGGGGAGAAAGCACTCTCCGTTGGCTCAATGCAATCCAAGTGAAGCGAGCGAAACGTCACGCCTGTGACGTCACGGCAGACATCTTAAGCCTAACATGAGCAGACTGTGCCATAGCTGTTAATGCTGTGCGAGGCACGAAGTTGGCAATTTGCTTTTAATATTAATAATTTTGCCCTTTTTTATTATACTAATCGTTGATATGCTATTCTTAAGGATATTATTAGTTGATTTTTCAATGTTTAGGGCGTTACGGCTGCTTCCAATTATTTAGAATTTAGGAAACATTTCGGCTGACTTCTGGGGGATCAGCGTAAGTACTTTTCTCATTCTGTAGGTAAAACCGCCGTGTAATTTCATAGTTTTTAAAGTTGTGTGTAGGATAATCTAAGTTTAGGGATGAGTTTTAATCTAAGTTTAGTGACGTTTTACAGAGATCTGCTCTGTTAAAATGAAGAGAATATGAGAGTGTACGCAAATTAATGTTAAGCTGTAATACCCCAATATTACTTTATATCAGACATATTATGATGTTGCCTTTTCAAATGTGAACAAGCACATGCCTTGAAAGATTACTTTCCCGAGGAAATTGCTTGGAACATACATCACATTGGTAAGGCTTTTCACCTGAATGAACAAGCACATGCGTTAAAAGATTACTTTTCTGAGCAAATTGCTTAGAGCACACATCACATTTATGAGGCTTTTCACCTGTGTAGGGAGGATGGGCTGTGAAAGAAGACTTTTCCAAGAAAATTGCTTGTAGCATACATCACATTGGTGAGGTTTTTCTCCCCTGTGAATGAGTAAATGCTTCGAAAGAAGACTTTCTCGAGCAAATTGCGTTGAACATACATCACTTGTGTGAGGCTTTCCCCCGTGTGAATGAGTAAATACTTCGAAAGAACACTTTTTGGAGCAAATGGTTTGAAGCATACATCAATTTGATGAGGTTTTTCCCTTGTCTGAATGAGTAAATGCTTCTAAAGATCACTCTTTGGAGCAAATTATTTGGAGCAAATTATACATCACATTGGTTAGGCTTTTCCCCTGTGTAAATGATAAAAGACTTCGAATGTTCACTTTTTCGAATAAATCGTTTAGAGCATACATGGCATTAGTGAAACTTTTCACCCGTCTAAATGAGTTAATGCTTCGAAAGATCGCTTTTTCGAGCAAATCGTTTGGAGCATAAACCAAATTGGTGAGGCTTTTCCGCCGTCTGAATGAGTAAATGCTTCCAAAGATCACTTTTTTTTATTAAATTGCTTATAACACACATTGGGGTGGTAAGGCTGTTCACATGTGTGCATAAGCATATGCTCCGAAAGACGACTTTTCCGAGTTTCTATTAGAATTTTTTCCTCTGTTAGCACAACAAAATGTCATACTGTTCAGTGCCATTCTGTCAATCAAAATGGGAAATTAAGCTGGTCATATCTAAATTGACTTCATATACGCGCTTTACTACTAAATGCTCTTCGGAAATTAAAAGATTTCGTATTAAATATCTCTCCGTTGCTTACCTGTGAAAAGTAACTCCATGTGGTGGTAGCCCGGAATTGTTGTGGCATTCGTAAGCACAACAACACACCATTAAAAAAAATAACTTCAAATTTCGAAAATCAAACTTCTCACGTACGTAACCCAATGGCTCAAAACCACCATCAGAGGCTTAAGATGGCATTCACACCGTCGTCTGCTAAGAAAGCTTCAAGTTTGTGACGTCATACTTTCTCCCCTTATGCCTACCTCCATGATCGCAACCGAATTAGTGGTAGCCCTAAACGTACCCGTGACGGACATTTGAATAGTGCATCGAGCAAGGAGGTAAGAAGAACAGGAGGTGAAACGACCCGTTTTAAGTGAAGCCAAAACAGATCAGCTATTTGGATCGTCACTCTAATGTGGTGGGAGTCTGCAGGAGTTCGGAAACGTGACGTCACTTCCTGTTCCTGAAGCGGTTTTACTTAGCGTATGCAAACCATGCAAACCAAGGATGCAAACAAGGAATATTTCGGACTTCGTGTTTCTCAACATTAGGGTTTTCACTATATTTTAAACGTGGTTACTTGCACATGCACAGTAAGCAAGTAACCATGCGCAGCATGCACTTCCGCTCAAAAAATCATTATTTTGTTCAATTTTTTAAAGAAATACCAACATATATTTTCCTATTTTTTCTGGAATTTTTCAATTATGGGAGCGAATATATTAGCCTCAATTTTTTTCATGACTGTATGGGTAGAGTAAGGGTCCAAAAACCCCGTTCAAAATCGCGATTTCCCCGCGATACAGGAGATTCTCGGGTTAGGAGATCGCGATACAGGAGATTCTCGGATATGGCGCATTGGCGTAGTCAGCTAATTAAAAGTGGCGTCACGCCAGAAGCACAGGGAGAGAGGTTGTTTCCACCTCTTCCTTCTCCTAACCTCCTTGGCATCGAGCTTATATTAGACGGAGACAAAACTCGTATCAACGTAGCATTTGGCCGCCATAAGTCCCCGTCCCCGCTGCAAGTGACGTCACAAGCAGGCAAGAAGCTGGTTTGAAACTACGGAAGCAACTAAAGCTACGAGGCGTATATACAGATAAAATGAGGTATTTAATAATTATCAATTATACAAGCTTACTATTTTATCAATTGTTCAAATAAAAATGTTTTTTCTTCTTAATTTCACAAGATTTCCAAAAAAGAAACGAAAGAAAGACAGAAAACTAGCATTTCGGGAATGATTTATCTCTGCCGCCCCGGTGGCGCAGTGGTCTAAGGCGTTGGCCTCTGATCATTCGTCCGTAAGGGGTCTGGGTTCGAATCCCGGTCAGGCATGGATATTGTGTTTGTCTTACGGCACTGGCTCTCTCCCTTCCCAGGAACCAGTGACCCTAAATTAGGGACGGGCGACTGCTTATAGCCCATTTGAGTTGCTCACGGTGGTCATTAAACCTCCAATCAAAAAAAAAAAATGATTTATCTAAACTCGAAGACTTTATAAAGCAAAAATCGAAATGCGATTTTTTCACGGAAAGGTTAGGTGCTGAAAAAATATTATTACTTGTCTGACATGCGCAGATAGTTCAATATTTTCGGTTTTCTCACTATTTTAAGTTTTTAAAGTCGAAAATTTTTGCTTACTTCAAATTTTACGGGAAGTAAAAAGATTGTTATTAAATGGTCATAATTTTGAAAACTCGCTGCTGTATAAAATAATTCAACCAGAATAAGAGGGAAATAGACACACACACAAAAAATACATGCACATATATTTTCCATATAAACATGGGCGGCGGAAGGTAGGGGACCCAGGGGTCCGGACCCCCTCAGGAATTTCATGGTCTCCTTCGCCGAGCGGGTCCACCCAGGAAACGTCCTGAAACTATGTGGTTCACATACAATTTATACTTTTTTTTTTACGATTTCCTGGATACCGTCACTATGCTTCGCAGTTTTCTGGAAAATTCTTGAAGAACAATTTTGAAAATTGATTTCGCCGCCCCGGTGGCGCAGTGGTCTAAGGCACTGGCCTCTGATCATTCGCCAGTAAGGGGTCCGGGTTCGAATCCCGGTGAGGCATGGATGTTGTGTTTGTCTTACGGCACTGGCTCTCTCCCTTCCCTGGAACCAGTGACCCTAAATTAGGGACGGGCGACTGCTTATAGCCCATTGAGTTGCTCACGGTGGTCGTTAAACCTAAAAAAAAAATGATTTCGCACAAATATACTGAAAAGTTAATTCAACGCTATGTTTTTCGCCTTAAAAAAGATCGTTAGAAAATTCTTTAAATTTCTTGAAACCAATAACCAGGGTGGAGAAGGTATCTCTTCTTCCCTCTGAGAGTTCTTTTTTTTTTTTTCAGTGGAGCAACTCACTGGCCGAATGAACCAGGGAGCTACCGGAAGTGTGTCTAAAACGACAGTTCAGCGAGCCCCGTTGTGTGTGGGACTCCGATGCAGACGGATGGTCCTTGCACCTATGCTAACGAAGGTGCATCGGTAGAAAAGGATTACATTTGCACGGCAGTATCAGAATTGGACCTCCGCTGATTGGCAAAGGATTGCCTTCTCCGATGAATTACGTTTTCTGCTTCATCGAACGAATGGACGTTGGTGTATAAGGCAAGAAACATCGGAGAACAAACACTCCTCAACCACTGCTGGAAGAACACAAGCTGGTGGGGGCAGCGTTATGTTCTGGGGAATGTTTTCGTGGCATTCTCTGGGTCCACTCATACCTGTGGAAGGCACTAAGGACCGAATTTATTATGAATCCATCCTTGCAGACCACGTACACCCGTTCATGCTGATTGTCTTCCCTGGGGCGGATGGGATCTTCCAGAACGACAATGCGACGTGTCACACAGCTAGAAATGTCAGATAGTGGTTGGAAGAGCACCACGAAGGCTTCAAAGTACTTCCCTGGCCCCCTAATTCCCCAGAGTTAGACCCAATTGAGCATCTGTCGGACTACCTCGATCGTGTTGTTCGCTGTATGGATCTTCCACCACGCACCTTCCGGCAGCTGTCAGATGCACTGCAGTCAGCACGACTCCACATACCTGTGAATACCTTCCAGCACCTTACTGAGCCACTCCCAGTACGTCTAGCTGCTGTCCTCGCTGTACACGGTGATTACTCTGGATATTAGCTAGTGGACACAATGATGTGATTCTACCGTGTATAAGAGTAACAAAATCGCTTGCCTCGCACACTCTGTGGCGTTTTGGATGGTACTTTTACCGAGGGTAGAAACAATCTATTGGCGTTTCCTCGACGTTTGTGTTTTCACCCGTCTTCTTTATGCACAATGCTTGTGTGTGGTAGAAAAACTCAATAGATTTGTTTAGGCACTGGGCTTGATGTGAATTTCAAAGCACCCGAGTAAGAACTGCCTCCCGCCATTTCAACAACAGACTTACCCATTTAATTCAAGAAATATGTAATTGCAGTGCTAAATGGTTGTTGTCATCCCAGGTATAATTAGGCGTTCATATACTGTGTAACTATAGCTTCTCAGATCTTGACGTTCGTTAGCTGCAGTAAATATCCAAAACATTCAGACACCCTTTTTAATTCATTTTTTTGCCGCCCCGGTGGCGCAGTGGTCTAAGCGATGGCCTATGATCATTCGTCCGAACGGGGTCCGGGTTCGAATCCCGGTGAGGCATGGGTGTTGTGTTTGTCTTACGGCACTGGCTCTCTCCCTTCCCTGGAACCAGTGACCCTAAATTAGGGACGGGCGACTGCTTATAGCCCATTGAGTTGCTCACGGTGGTCGTTAAACCTCCAATAAAAAAAAATCATTTTTTTTTAATTCATTTATGGCATTTATTGACAGTCGGATGGCGAAAGGATTTCGACCTGCTTTACACGTTTCGTATTTCACAGGATGGAACGGGAGGGTGGGAGGGGGGTTCCCAATCGCCGCACTTCTTTAAGCCTTTAGGCTCCAATTCAGTCCAGCGCCTGCTATTTAGCAGGCAGATGCTACAAGGCAACAAACTGGCTTTGGAATTCACTCCCTTCTGAAGACAGGTGATAACATGTTTTCAGTTGTGCCCAACATATTCTAATATTTATTTTTAGTCCAGGTGCTCAGGTTGGGTACGAATATTTGTTAGAAAATGAGAGATCTGCTCAGCGGCGCAGGTATTTCTTTATGGGGTGGCCCAAAGTATTGAAGATGCAAATAAAATAACTCAGGGAAAACGCCACCGAAAGCATTAAGGAGCGATAAACAAAAAATTCCGCTGTTTTAAAATGAGTTTCCAATGTTCGTAAAATATGTATTTAAAAATATATACAAATATATTTGAAAATAAGTAGCGAACGACAAGCAACTAAGCACGAAGGACCAAACGACACCTTATGGGGAGGGTCCCCCTTCCCCAACAAACACATTAAGTGCGTCACTGGGTCTGCTGATATTTTGGAATTTTTCCTGAGAAAGGTTCATAAGCCTGGAACTGATAAAACGGACGTTGACTTTGAAAAATAGGTAAGGTTTGTCGATGTTAACTTATTATCTATTTACGTACTCTTCTCTCATATTAGTGCATTTTCGCTATTGTGCATTTTTACGAGAAATGCACAGTTACTGCAAAACTTTTAGTAATTCCTTCCGTTTATTTGTGTATTTATTTTTCATATTTTTGCAATTTTTACGAGAAATGCGCAGTTAGAACACTTGTGCTAAGCCTGTGCTGCAAAACAAATAAACGTAAGAAATTACTGAAAGTTTTATGAAATAAATAATATGAAGTGATATTGAGATTCGTTGATTGACAAATCCTTTCTGTGCATTTTCGTTAAAGGTCAGAAAAAATAACTGAAGTCTGTAATCAGTTATAATCAGTCTAATATAAAAAGTACATGAGCGGTGAAAGGATTAGGTAAAAATACCCCAGGGAGAGTTCCTTTTCTGCAGCGAGCTACTTCAGGTTTGGGGCGGATTCTAGACCTGCGAATTCGTGCCCCCACCTTTCTTACAGATGTGAGGGAGGTATAGTGTATATGACGTACCACTGACGACGCAAGAGACAGAACTGAAAGTTACAGCGATAAGCCAAAATCGGTGTACTTCAGTTGGGAGAATTACTGGCTCCGGAGCGAGGAGAGTTTTGGATTTGAATTCCACCACTGGCAAAAGAGGATTATTTTCAGAACCTTCTGTATTTTTCAGTAATGAACAGCATTGTGGTATTTACAACGGTACTATTATATGCGTTGCAGATAAAAAATTTTACCTCTAATTTAATTTTACTATTACACAATAGTTAGAGCAGTATATGTCTTTATTTTGTTTTATCTAGCAGTGCCATGTAGATTTTTTACTATCAACAAGTTTTAAAGAGCTCCGTAGCTGTTTTGCTAATTTAAGTACAGAACTAGCAATTTAATTGATCGTTCTGTACTTAAATTTAAATTGCGAGTAATGAAACCTTTTACCACTGAGGATTTTCTTTTCTCTTCTCAAAAAACACAAAAATCTTTTAAACGGTATAATAATATGATACCATATATCAAATTTTATTAAAACATTAAATTTACGGTACAACTTAATGTTCTCAACTTATTACAATTTTAGAAGCTCTTTAGTCTATCCCTCAACTTTGTGCTAAAACAACTATCAAACTGCTTTTCCCTAAAAATTCAAATTTGCTGGAAAAAATTATATATATATTTTTTATTTTTTCCTCTCTGAACTTGGTTGCAGTATGTATATTCAGTCAACACGCACATATGTATTTACATACATATGCACTCATTGTCATAACAATTCGTGCACCAAGAAGGAGGCGTCGGATTGAAATGAGATTTTAGTAGTGATATAGTACATACCAAGGACAGAAGTGATTACAATATCACAGCAGCAGGACGATATCCCGCGGACTAACGGTACACATTCCGCGGCGTTAGTACCGCGACGAACCGCCTCGTGCTCGGATACATGCGGTCATACGGTCCGGCATGGTGTCAAAGAGACGCCGTATGTTATCCTGGGACAGATTCGCCCACACTTCTTCCAACTGATGCTCTAAATCACGAACACTGGGACACGGAGAAAACTGGCGTCCCACACGTGCTCGATGGGCGAGAGATCAGGCGATCCAGCAAGCCACGGAAGCATGACGTAGACAGTCCTGGGAAACCCGAGCCGTGTGCGGACGGGCGTTATCGTGTTGTAAAATGACTCCAGGCCGCACCGCCACGAAAGGCAGCTCATGGGGTCTCCTGTACGTAGCGCTGGGCTGTCAACGTTCCTCGAATCACTGGGAACAAAGTCCGGCTGTCATACGCGATGGCTCCCCAGACCATCTCGCCTGCAGTTCCGGACGTGTGCCGCTGTACAGTGAGGTTGAGATTGTAACGCTCACCTGCGGTCCTCCACACTCTGACACAGTGGTCGTCCGTTCCCATACAGAAGCGGGATTCATCGCTGAACACTATACGCCTCCAGTCCGTAGCGTTCCACGTTGCTCGCTGCTGACACCTCTACAATCGACGAAGACGATGGTCAGATGTTACTGGCAGAAACAGTAAGTGCCGTCGAGAGTGCAGATTCGCCTCTGCCAGGTGTCTGGAAATGGTTGTAGCGGACACAGGAGTCCTATGGCGGCAGAGCCAGTAGTGTCTGCACCTAATACAAGCTCGATGGAAGGTCATGTATAATGTTTTGCGATTGTGGGACACTACTTGGTAATCGCATATACGGTCCCTTATGTGACGTCTCCCATTTGACCAATGAGAAGCGTTGTTAGAAAAGGTAACTCTTTCCACTGTGATTTCTTGTAAGCTTTACCCTTGAAGTTGTGTTTTTGTTGTCAGTTACTGCGCGCGTGGTTTGAGTTGATGAGCTCAATTTAGCTGTTAAAAATAACAGTTAAAATGAATTTTGGTTTTCGTCATTCTATTAATGATTACTTTGTATACGTTTTTTCGTTAGAAGACGCTTTAAACGTTATCAAAAACTTCGAGATTTCTACTAATTCACATTATTCTAAAAAACGCGGTGTATTTCACAATCTTGGGCAAGCAAAGTTAAGTGATATTAAAGGTGTGAAAAAGGATGTTATGATCGAAGGGAAAAAATGTTGAAAACAGGATACTCCACTCAAACTGGTTTTATTTTGCAGAAAACACACAGATGGCGAGAAATAAGTAGTCTAGGACTCTAGGTGCATACTTAAATCGTGAGCAGCCAGACTAGATAGACCGTACACGAGTATAAAGCATCACATTTTCTAATGATACTTTAAAGTTCACTGATCAGCTACACATCAAAACACTTACCAATCGCGAATAATTTTCGCTTTCGCCGCGAAACGCATGCCAGAGCAATTTTCATATACCAACTTTTTCGAGTTGTACGGATTTTTTCCCCACCAGATTTCATGCTCGTCTCTCGTAAGAATTCGATTAATAACGATGTTCAAGATCACACACATTTTAGGAACTCATGATAAATTTTTATGATGTTGTTTTATCTCCCTAAGTGCGAAATGCTGATGATAAACCCGGTAAATAAAGCACAATTAAAGAAATATTGATGAATGGTGATGTAAGCCATACAATAACAAAAATCTTTCTGGTATAAGCAACACTGAGAAATCGTTGAATCAGAATTCCTTACAGTAATCATTGAAAATATGAAGATATTGGAGCTAAAACACTGAAGTAAGGGGTCCGGGTTCGAATCCCGGTCAGGCATGGATGTTGTGTTTGTCTTACGGCACTGGCTCTCTCCCTTTCCTGGAACCAGTGACCCTAAATTAGGGACGGGCGACTGCTTATAGCCCATTGAGTTGCTCACGGTGGTCGTTAAACCTCCAATAAAAAAAAACAAAAAAAAAACTGAATAAGGCTGTAAAATTGTCAACAAACGACTACTTTCTCGTCAGCGTACAAGAAATCACAGTGGAAGGAGATACCTTGTCTAACAACGCTTCTCATTGGTCGAATGGGAGACATCACATAAGGGACCGCAAGGCTAACTTGAGGGACCGTATATGCGATTACCAAGTAGTGTCCCACAATCGCAAAAAAATATACATGACCTAGCAAGGAGGTTTGTGACCTAGTGATTAGTAGTGTTGCCAAATCAGGAGGTGTAAATACAATATTTTAACTGTTCGATATGAATCTATTTTAACTATTTGATACGGGCTCAAACGTCTTGAAAAATATTGTCATAGCTATGAAGTTTCAGAAGAAGTGTTAAAAAAGATTGGAACAATGGCTACGTACTCTGCTGATGGCGCTGCAAGTATAACATCAATGAAGATGAAACCTTCAAATGGCCGCCCCGGTGGCGCAGTGGTCTAAGGCGCTGGCCTCTGATCATTCGTCCGTAAGGGGTCCGAGTTCGAATCCCGTCAGGCATGGATGTTGTGTTTGCCTAACGGCACTGGCTCTCTCCCTTCCTTGGAACCAGTGACCCTAAATTAGGGACGGGCGACTGCTTATAGCCCATTGAGTTGCTCACGGTGGTCGTTAAACCTCCAATCAAAATAAAAAGCCTTTTTTTTTTTTTTTTGATTGGAGGTTTAACGACCACCGTGAGCAACTCAATGGGCTATAAGCAGTCGCCCGTCCCTAATTTAGGGTCACTGGTTCCAGGGAAGGGAGAGAGCCAGTGCCGTAAGACAAACACAACATCCATGCCTGACCGGGAATCGAACCCGGACCCCTTACGGACGAATGATCAGAGGCCAACGCCTTAGACCACTGAGCCACCGGGGCGGCTAAAAAGCCTTCAGTGATGACCTTATTTTATGTTTTTATTTTTTATTTTTTTAAGTGTTCTTATAATTCCAAATAAATGGCTTATACTGCAGTTAGGTTCCTTTGATTTATTTCATACTTTTAAATCATCACTGTGTAATAAAACAATAGCCACCAGCACCGCAAGCATGCAAGTGAAAGTTTTAATACGAGCGCTGAAGTAAAATTAAAAGTTGCCCGCCCCTGTGGCGCAGCGGTCTAAGGCGCTGGCCTCTGATCATTCGTCCGTAAGGGGTCCAGGTTCGAATCCCGGTCAGGCATGGATGTTGTGTTTGTCTTGCGGCACTGGCTCTCTCCCTTCCCTGGAACCAGTGACCCTAAATTAGGGACGGGCGACTGCTTATAGCCCATTGAGTTGCTCACGGTGGTCGTTAAACCTCCAATCAAAAAAAATAAAATAAAAGTATCGTTGAATTGTGCCTGAATACAGAATGGGCTTCTGATCATTCGTTTGAAAGGGGTACGAGTTCGAATCCCAGTGAGGCATTTTTTTTTTGATTGGAAGTTTAACGACCACCGTGGGCAACTCAGTGGGCTATAAGCAGTCGCCCGTCCCTAATTTAGGGTCACTGGTTCCAGGGAAGGGAGAGAGCCAGTGCCGTAAGACAAACACAACATCCATGCCTGACTGGGATTCGAACCCGGACCTCTTACGGACGAATGATCAGAGGCCAGCGCCTTAGACCACTGCGCCACCTGGGCGGCCAGTGAGGCATCGATGCTATGTTTGTGCTACGGCACTGGCTCTCTCCCTTCCCTGGAACCAGTGGCCCTAAATTTTTTTTTTTTTTTTGGGAGGTTTAACGACCACCGTGAGCAACTTAATGGGCTATAAGCAGTCGCCCTTTAGGGTCACTGGTTCCAGGGAAGGGAGAAAGCCAGTGCCGTAAGACAAACACAACATCCATGCCTCACCGGGATTCGAACCCGGACCCCGTTCGGACGAATGATCAGAGGCCATCGCTTAGACCACTGCGCCACCGGGGCGGCTTTTTTTGATTGGAGGTTTAAGACCACCGTGAGCAACTCAATGGGCTATAAGCAGTCGCCCGTCCCTAATTTAGGGCCACTGGTTCCAGGGAAGGGAGAGAGCCAGTACCGTAAGACAAACACAACATCCATGCCACACCGGGATTCGAACCCGGTCCCTTTACGGACGAATGATCAGAGGCCATCGCTAAGACCACTGCGCCACCGGGGCGGTTCCCCTAAATTAGGGACGGTCGACTGCTTATAGCCCATTGAGTTGCTCACGGTGGTCGTTAAACCTCCAATAAAAAAAATGTAGAATGAATGAACAAATGGAAAAGCGCCGCCCCGGTAGCGCAGTGGTCTAAGGCGCTGGCCTCTGATCATTCGTCCGTAAGGGGCCCGGTTTCGAATCCCGGTCAGGCATGGATGTTGTGTTTGTCTTACGGCACTGGCTCTCTCCCTTCCCTGGAACCAGTGACCCTAAATCAGGGACGGGCGACTGCTTATAGCCCATTGAGTTGCTCACGGTGGTCGTTAAACCTCCAATCCAAAAAAAAAAAAAAAAAAAAATGGAAAAGCTGTTAAAAATTAGAGAAAATGTTTCATAACCCTATATTTATGTTGAAAATACTCCAAATACGTGGCGACAAGTAAATAAATAAATGCATCGCTAGGTAATTATTATCCACGTTCTAGAAACACACAGCAACCGAAAAATTGTTTTTCAGCCGCCGCTGTGGAATTGAATCAACAGAACTCTCAATATCTAGCCGAATGCGTTACATTCACGCCACGGTGGCCAACAATCCACGGTGCTATGTGTATGTATTTAAGTCTCAGATTTATAACGGTTATTCACATTTGCCTGTTGAACTTAATAGCAATGTTGTGCATATTGATACTCATGGTTCAATTTTGTTCATCTAAAAGCTTAAGTTTTGGGGGTTGCAAGGAAATCAAAGATAGCTTTCAAACTTGTTTCATAATATTCTAATTACAATGTATTACATGGTAATTATTATCAATTTACTAGCCTCAAGTAAAATCTGTCGGAATTTTTAGCTATCTAGCGGATTTTTTTGCCGAAATCTAGCTGAATTTTGAGCTGTCTAGCGCATTTTTTTGCCTAAATCTAGCGGAATTTTGAGCTATCTAGCGGATTTTTTGCCTAAATCTAGCGGAAGATTTGGCAACCTTGATTCCACTTTGCATGCTGAGTGTCAAGTCCAGCTGTGACGTCTTAGGTTTTCACTGACGGTTTGTGCAATCCGAATTTAGTCCTTTTCTTTGACGCCATAGTTGTCTCTTCCGTCATTGTTGTTTGGTGTTTTGTTTAGTTATGGATAATCAAGTTAAAATGGAGCAACCAAATACCGAAGAATATGAAGAAATAAAACATCCAGTCAAAAGAGATATGAGGCAAAGACAAGGAAGAGGTAATATGGATAATGAACGCGGTGGTCGGAAAGACTATGTGAAAGAACGCTTGGAAGGCTTAAGCGGCCCAACAACCAATTTGCAGTCTAGAGAAGGATGTTCGGCGAAAAAATTTACAGGAAGATGTAGACTTTTTGTTGGAAATTTGCCCCCTTCGATTACCGATGAAGACTTCAAAAGATGTTCGAGCAATATGGTGAAATTGCAGAGGTATTTTTGCACAAACAGAAGGGATTCGGCTTTGTCAAATTGGTAAGTTTGCTACTTTCTGAAAATGGCGCTTGCCCTGAAGTGTATCTTTGCTTGCTGTTTATAATGAGATTTACCTTCGAAATGCTTAAGTGGTTCCTTTCTATTTTATTTAATTGAATTTACTTCGTTAGCATCTACGTCGTGTGCTTAGGATTCTTACGGGTGTCGTATGTTCTAAAAGGTTCATCGAATTAAAGCGTCTAACATAATATTGATTGTTACGCGTTCTCATATTAATTTTAGTGTTGCAGTTATCTAATTTATTATAAAATATGTCGGTCGCTGTTTAACGTTGTCTGCAAATAGTATGGTAATATATACAAAAGTTGACAATCCGAATTTTGCAAATTATGATTTAAAAAAAAAATAGCGCTCATTTTCAAAACGTTTGAAGGGTTTTTTTAATCAAAAAACAAAGTATGCGAATTTTTTAGCAGTGGTTATTAATGTTTTCAGGGATTTTCTACTATGTGTTTTAGATATATTATCGCCGCTAAGCGATGGCCTCTGATCATTCGTCCGAAAGGGGTCCGGATTCGAATCCCGGTGAGGCATGGATGTTGTGTTTGTATTACGGCACTGGCTCTATCCCTTCCCTGGAACCAGTGACCGTTAATTAGGAACGGGCCCATTGAGTTGCTCACGGTGGTCGTTAAACCTCCAATAAAAAAAAAAAAGATTAATTAGCAAAAGCTGCTGTGCCTTTTTTTGTATTCACAAATGCTTAAAATGCCTGATATGACATGTCTAAATTTCGTAGTTTTTACGAAGCAAAATGTGATGTGTTAATATGAAATCGTGGTTAATTTAGAGCATGTTAAAAATATTGTATGACATATTTTGCAAGTGCTGAATTGAACACATGAACACTGAAATTGCATAAATGCTTGAAGTTAGAATGTTAGGGACCAAAACATTCAGAAGTATAGTTATAGTTTAGACACCATAGTTAAATCAAAGCGAAACATTGGTTGTTTCTGCATATTGTCTTCTGTAAACATTTTCTAGAAGGATTGAGGTGCACCTTTGAATGTAGTTATTGGAAGGTGAACCAGCTTCTGTTTTTCGAATACTGTGAATCTAGAATGAGGAATTGCTGAAATTTAACAAATTATTTCAAGTCCCATTAAAAAATGTAGTGTAGAAAATTAAAATTGCTTTAAAAAGTACCCCAGCTGGTTGACATTTCGAATGGCATTTTAGTTATAACAAAATCCGCGTAGTCTTCTGATTAATCAGTGTTTCACGTAGTTCTGTCAATGTGCTTTGTGCAAGGTCTGCCCACCACATAGATTAGCTCTGCTGCTGTATTTGAATAATTATTTAGATGCTGTATTAAATAGGAATTTTTTTATATGTAAAATATGAAAGGCAGCTCTCAGGTAAAGGAAATGCACAATAGAATGGCCCTGCCGCCTCGGTGGCGCAGTAACCTAAGCGATGGCTTGTGATCATTTGTCCGAAAGGGGTCCGGGTTCGAATCCCGGCAAGGCATGGATGTTTGTTGTACGGTACTAGCTCTCTCTCCCTTCCCTGGAACCAGTGGCCCTAAATTAGGAAATGAATGAGCGACTGCTTATAGCCAGGGCGCAATTTCACCGATTAGCAACTAGCAAATAGCTAGTGAAAAATCAAATTTGCTAGTGAAAAAAAATCGCAGTAGCAAATATTGCTAGTAAGGCAATTTCTTTATTTAAAGTAACCAAAAATCATTATTAATCCACGAAGTTTACATAAGTTTCTATTATCACTTGTTAAAACAGCGACGATCAGCGATTCTCTTTCGCCAATTTCCTTTCGACCCTTTTAATACCATCGTGCCCTCATTGGTCTATTACAGAAACTGAACGTGACGTCAGCAATGGTTGCTGTGGCAACCCAGAGCTCTGGGATGGATTGGTTGTTAGACCACCTGCTCTGCCACCCTCCCTTATTTTGCCCCACGAACTTTGTCCTCAACTCCTGTTGTACCCTAAGCCAAGCAATAGCCTACTTCCACAAGTCATGATGGTCGTGCATACATCAAATACTGGGCTCTAATGATCAGTGATGAATAAGCAAGAATAATTTCACTTATTCGGATGGTAGACAAAACCGAAAAAAGCAAACCAAAATGTTACTGGAAAATAGCCTGCCAACACTGGCAAAAGTCTTATCCATAGTAACTAGCTTTATTGCGTGGCATAGAAAGGCGCTTTTTTACGAAACGTGTTCGTGGAGGGGGTAAACGATTACGGAAGAAACTTGCTTCGTCTGACTTCTGGTTTTGGAAATTTTCCTTGTATTTTCAAGCTGAAATACAAAATTTATCCAGTAAAATGTTAATGAGCAATAATACTTGACAGAGGCAACGTGAGAAAAAAGTTATGATTACGGAAAAATCTGAATTCCGTCGACCTTTCGTTTTCTAGTTTCGTAAAGACGGAATTCCAATAATGAAAAAAGCCGGAATTCCTTGAATTCGCGGAAGAATCTCGTGCCTGAAGATTACAGAAAAATTTTGCAGCAGCCAACTTCCGTTTTTGCAAATTGTTCTCCACAGTTTCAAGCTAAAATGCAAACATTTATGCAATAAAGTGATATTTAACAAGAAAAGCAGACAAAAAGACAACATTGTGAGAAAAATTTGCGATTACGGCAAAATTTTCTTACTGTGTTCAAAAGTTTTGAAGCACGAAATTTCGTCTCCAGATAAAAAACGACACCCCCTCTCCCAAATATCGATCTTCAGAATGATCTAACTGATGACAAAAAATAAAATAAAAAATAAAGCGGGATTCTGCGAATCCCTGTAAGAATCTCGTGTATATCATAAAAATAATAGCAAAAGAAAAATTTGAAACAAAATGAAAATTTGTAGAATCCGTAGTTTTGATAGTGAGTTCCGTAGTCAGACAACTAATTCCGTAGAAACTACGACATTGTGTGGTAGTTGGCAGATATGAAGTGTGTAGAAGTTTAGCAGAAATTTGTGCGATACTTCCACTTAGTACTGCATGTTGTGAGGTGGGATTCAGTTTTTTAAAAAGAATACAAGGGGGATTAGAGGAACAATTTGTCTGTTGAAACTTTAAATGCTCTGATGACAATTGAAATAGAAGGGCCACAAGAAGAGATTTTTAATCCACGGTCAGCAGTTATAAAGTGATATGATGACAAAGTTGGACACGCTGAGCGTAAACCATATGGGAAAAAATCTGAATTAGAATGTCAGTGAAATATATTCGTGTGGTATGAGAATGTGTTAGAAATTAATAATAAATATAGTCATTAAACTTATCTAAGATTCTATTCATTATTCAAAAAGGAAAGTCAAAATATTTATACACATTTAAATTTTTGTGTAACTTTATTAGAAAATAAGTTATGATGGGATTTGGTTTTACTTGCTAGGCATGCAAATGTTTTGCTAGCAAACTATTTGGCCACTAGCAAAATTTGCTAGTGAGCAAAAAAGATGAAATCTTGCCCTGCTATATTATAGCCCATTGAGTTGCTCATAGTGGTTGTTAAACCTCCAATAAAAAAAAATGGCTTTTTTTTATTTGAAGTTGTGAATTAGCTCAAATTTTGTCACTGGCAGAATTGTGTAATTTATTAATGTATAGGAGATCAAATATCTGCTAGCCTGTTTATCAGTGTGACAAGTAGTTTATTACATTTTGTGCAATTTTTTTGAATTGGAGCTCTAATAAAGCAGAGCTGCAGAATGCAGACGTACACGCGTATGCTGTACGTGGATAGTTTCCAAGTTATTAGCAGATTTTGAAGACAGTTTTTGTTTGTATAATAAAAAAAAAGGAATGTTTATCTAAAGCAATTATAACACTTATTCAAGGCTTTACTCAGGTTGATATACATAATTCTATTTTAACTTTAACTTATTTTCCACATCGTCAAAGTTCCTTTAAACTTGACTGGCCTCCAGATTTTATCGAGATCCAGCGTTATAGGAATGTATCAAAAAATTCATTTACACTAAAATAAGTAAAATTTTATTATTGCCATGTTTCTCTTGCAGTTGACAGTTTTGAAATTGAAATCTTTTCCTTGTGTTTTGTAAGTCTACTATTTTTGAATTAAATTGTTGAAAATGCAATTTAAAATTTTTTAAGGTTCGTTAGTGGAACTGTTTTGCTTGGATATAAAAGCTTTCTTTAATGAGTCTTGTTTTTGAGGTTCATAGTCCAATATTTGGCCATGAAGGTCCATTTCACACACATTGCTGCACATTCAATTGTAATGTGCTTATTTTGTCCTCAATACAAAACATATCTTGCCATGAGTCACATATGGACATATTCAGCAATCTATGCACAATAAACACAAATATTTTAAATTCGTGATACAACCTTAATTTGTGTTTATCATGCAAGGCGGCTAGATATTACTTGATATAGTCCTCATTGGAATCTAATGTTCTAATAATTATATATTGTTTTATTAATTGATCTTTAAATTATCTTATTCTATTATATTCATGGTTGCGCCTTGCGGGTTTGCAGCAAGTTTTCTGTTTCTATTGTTGTGTACACACACATATATATATATTTTTATGTAAAACTCTGCTAATAAGTAGCAGTTTTGTAGAAAAAAACTTGACTAGTCTTCCAATTAACTGTGCATGAAGTAGTTCTGTTAAAGGGGTAAAGAAAAATATTTCATTTGTACAAACATTCTTTACATAATTCTACCATTAGCATTCCATTTGATGTGTGCAAAAATTCTACCAGTATTTTTAGTGGAAGAGAAAATGTTCTTTAAATAAATAACACAGGGCACGAAATTTCTGGTCGCCAGCTCGCCATTGGCGAGTAAAACTTTTCTTATTGAATTACCACAATTCACAATTTCGTTAACAGCCACGGCTATTATAAGTTTTTTTTTTTTTTAAATATGCGGCGTGCTGCTGATATGCTGAATTTGTTTTCTGTAATTACTTTTTTTTTTTCCGCTCTGAAATTTCCACACTGGTGAGCAAACCTTTTCAAAGCATTTTTTTTTTCTCTTCCATAAACTGCCGTGTTCTCCAGGCTCGTATTGCTCGTTTGAAGTCTGTAAAGATCACTCACTCTGCTGGCTTGTTTATGTGCCACTACTGTTAACTGACTCACTCGAATGAACACTTCGACCGTGGGGTTGCGATGGTGGGGTGAATCCCATCAAGAGATGCAGGCAAGCCACAGCAAAGACAATCCGTCAAACAACGAAAGAAAAGCAAAAATAAACGAGCTTCCCTCAGATTTATGACACCCGCAATTGAGCTACTAGAACAAACTTTTAAGCAGTACGCAAAAACACAAAACACCGGGTCTTCAGCATTGCATTTTTTTCTTTACTTTTGATAGCAAAGACAACAGAGAAACTTCGTTTACGGGGAAAAAATAAAAAGATGCACTATTTTAATCGTATGTTTAGAAACTGGGAAGAGCAGTGCTTTTTCTTTGCGAAAACAATTTTTGTAAGTATTTTACTGTTAAAAAAAAAAGTGTGAATCACTGTAGATACTAATTTTCTAAGAAAACTGTCACTGTCAACGGTTGATTGGAGGATTTTCACAGTCATCGTTAAATTCATGAAATGTTTACCTAATAGAAAAAATATTTCGAAAATGCGAATGAATAATAAATTATAGTAGGATAAAAATGTGAATTTGAACACAGTATTTCTATCCTATGTAACCAAATGGTTTAACTTTAGGGATCGGCTCATAAAATGACTGTTTTCTACGCGTTCCCAGTTTAATACGGCTACAGCTGTTAACGCGTGTGTGGCACATACGGCAACATTTGCTCCCGAAGTGACTAAATTAACACTTCGGAAAAACCTTAAAATTTTATAATAAATAGCATCTATACTCGCGTAAAAGCCGAAAGTTTTTGGAAGAAATTCTTTTTTTAAAAGTGAAAGTGTCGGCTTATATGCAGGTCCTGATTTTTTTGCCAATTTCTAGCTGTTGAACTAGGGGGCTCGGTATGTAAAATGCTGTTTTTTTTTCCTAGCAGCATTCTCCTTTCATGTGACTTCATGATCTTTGATCGGAGATCACAACCTTGGCAAAGCCTTCACGCATTGTGAGGTATCAAAGTTCTTTCCGAATTGGTGGAATCCTTAAAAAAATTAAAAGTGATGTATATTATTGGATTTTTCTTATGAAACCATGCTTGTATAATTGCGTAAACCCAATGCTATCTGTCATTTGGTGGACAAGGGTTCGAAATGCTAAAATGCCTGCCAGGTTTTATGATTTACCCGTAAAATTTACGGAAATGCAACTTGCTGCAACTTGCTTTGCCGGCAGTGTTAATTTTACAGATTTGTTTCTTCCAAATTTTTTTTTTCTGATGATTTTGCACCCAGCATTAAGACTTTTAATTTAACATTATCCATTTAAATGAAGCACCGATGTAAGTTACAAATAAACTTTTCAGTTACTTGGGAACATTTGTCTGCAGTTTTCCCCACATGTTTTGAGTTGTTTCAAACGTTAAAGAACTTACACCGCGCGTAAACGGTATGTAAAAAGCTGCCGCTGGGCTTGTTTATCTCTCGACGTGTTGACAGACATGCGGGCATCCTCCTTTGGAACACGTCTTTATTACTTCTAGTTCGAAATGCTATCTCAGAACATAGTTATCATAGAAAAATAATTCAAGCGGATTTTAAATCTGTGGAATTTTTTAGCCCAGATCGATACCAAACATGACAAAATTAAACAAAAGCTGCCGGTTTTGTGAAATTAAAAATCAATTTGGGGCATGGTTTCGTAACTTCTCTGGAAATAACTAACGAAAGAATGCAGTATTACAAGAAGTTAAAAAATAAATAAATCCAATGCTCATTCGACCCAGTGTTTCTCCAGCAATGATTTATTTTGCTGGTCCGTTAGTCAGTAAGTTTTCTACGCTTTCCAACCGTAGATTGAGGAAGTGTAATATGTTCCAGATTTGTCTGTCTGTACGATAATTTGCATGATGTCTTGGCTGGATTCAACGAAATTAGTATGTTGGGGTCCATTCTAATTCGTCGTATGACGTTCTATCTAAACCTTTATTTCTTGATGATAACATTCAGTTGATCTCTGCTTTCCTAGCTGATCAGCTCGATCGGATAACTCGGTAGTCGGTATCCGTGATGCGAATTCTGCGAAATTCCAGTGTATTGCAAGATCTTCAAAAAATGAAAAGTACGCATTTTGCACTAGTGTCAATGTATTTTCAGCGTTTTGCGTGGTGGAATGGTATTACTAATCATATTTCTAGTGCCAAGCATAAATCTAATGTCTACTGCGTGGGGAAAAAAATACAAAATTAATTTTCTTTGTTAAAAGTTATTTATGAACTGGATGCGATTCACGCAAAATGTTCACTTCGTTTTTATTTGAGCATAATTTACCAATTAGTGCCCCTCAGTCATTTATTTATTTCATTTGACTGTCTCATTGTCCGTCACTCCGTAAGATAAACCTAGTATGAAAATGGTTTGTTTTTGAAAACATTTTAGTTTGTTCCGTGACAGCGTGGGATACAATCCTATTGGATTTAGGGGTCAAAGGGTGGGACTTCCATAAAAATTAGTTTTTATTTCTTTATAGATCAAAATGATAGTAGCATAGTAATGAGAAATTATGTATAGATTCTATGTTAATCGAAATAAACGTGCCGATAAATTCAAACAACTGTAGACATATTATATCATTAACATCATTTTTTAATTGATACGTTCGATATATTTAATCAAAACACGCGATGAGTAATTTCATCGAATATATAGATTAAATTTTTTATGGATTTCGGTTTCTGAAAGTTCGCAGGTTATGCGCTAAGGAGTGGCGAGTGGGTTTTTTTTTTTTTGGCGAGTGCATTTGATCTCGAAATTTCTCCCCCTGAATAACAATTTATTCTTTTACATAGTTGCCATTATTAGCTATGTCATCCTCTTGCTATCTTTCTGGTAGTGATTAAATTTCCCTTCTGTAGAACTCCCTTTTGGAGTCGACTCTTGTAATGCAGTTTTGACATCAACTTATTGAAGGTTTTCCAGTGAACTTGTTCTGAAGACAGTGAAAACGGTGGTAGTCTTGTAGGTGCAAGGTCTGGCGAATACAAGTGGTAACACTTCCCAACCAGTGTTCAGTAATTTTTTTGTGAGTGGCTAAAGTTGTATGGGGTCATGTTACGAGTTGTTGCCTTTGTGAGTAACCAATGCTGGACACTTGGTTAGATTAAAAATTTTATTTCAGCCTTTTCAACTGTGGCTGTACAGTCAAAGAATATTTGAAAAGTAAAGGCTCGACGAGACTGTTTTAACTAGCGCCGTCATATCCTGGGGTACAAGATGCAATGCACAGATAACAACATGCAGGCTGATGCTGGGACAGACTGCATGCGTGTTTGTGTTTTGTTGACTTCAATTCTGGCAAAGAACAGTCAGCCAAGCTAACCCACAGCACACGATAGTTACCTTCTGTAGGATAATAACTTTGCATATTGGATATGTTAGTTGTGTTGTACCAATTGCTTTAGTTAAGGCTTTTGTTTGCTCTTCAGTTCTTCAGAAATGCCAAATACTACGGATTTTTATTTTGTACGGATTCTTAGGCCTAACTATAATCTCTGCCAAAATTTAATTTACATAGTAATATTGTTGCTGCATATTTGCTCCATCAAAGTAAAGGATAAGCGGGATATCAGAAAAAAAAAAAAAAAAAAAAAAAAAAACTTCTCTAAGCAAGTAGTTGTCGGTCGAAGGAAACAATCGTAGATAAAAGAAAAGCCCCACTGACATAGTCCCCTAGCGCCTTTTGTCCCGAAATGTTTGTTTTCCGGCAAAGCACATTAGCTCCCAGCTTGTAAGGGCGCTGTTGTCGCATGTTTTACGTTGTCTCAATGAGAGTTGACATTCTTCATGCGAAGCTTTATATTCTTTGGTACATGTAAGCATTTATTGTTTGGTTAGGTGCAAGCAGCTCCCAGTGGATTACCCTCCCTTGACATCCCACCATACATTTAAAATTGTTCTCAGGTGTAGTCCTCCTGTCAGAATAGTCTTTGAATTTCTGTGAAAGACCTATTTCTCATTACCCATAACTGATCGTTCCAAGGAAGGTTCATTTCTGTGACGCTCAAGCAAAGAAAGGCCTTGAATCACTTATTCAAGGCTTTACCCAGATATATTTATTTGGTTCTAGTTAAAGAAATTTTCATTTAATCCTCCTTCCCTTTGAGTTCTTTTGGGTTTTTTTTTTACAGACATTTCTGGCATAGTTCTAGTTATGCCACTGGGCATACAACTGTTCCATATAGTCAACTATGTCTCTTAGTCCTCGTATCATTGACCACTGTTTGCCATAACTCGCAGCCCATCGACTTTAAGCTCAGCAACATTGATTTCAGGCACAGCAAGGTCATACCATGTCAAATCAACGAATAAAATATTTTTTCGGACCTTTATATCTTGGATTTCAATTGTGGTTTATAGTTTGTACTTATGAAATATATAAAAAATCTAAATTTTCAGATTTGGGCTAACCTTCCAAAAGTGGCCCGTTCCGATAGATGGCGCACTTCACCTCTCCTCCTCTCTTCTCGCGCTTTCACGTTAAATGCGTTATAGCTACTTACGTCACTTTGTTCTCCGTCTCTGCTCCTGTGTTACGTAAGTTTTTTTTCAATCTCTGGAACTGGTGAAAGTTCGTAAATGAAGTTGGGAAGGATGACGATACCTCCATTTCATGGTGACTGACCAGTGGGCTGCATATCGCAATCTCCAAACCTGTGGCTACGCTCATTTAATGGGCAACCACTCTCAACTTCATTGATCCCATCACAGGGCCGCATACACAAAGAGTGGAGAGCTATTGCCGTCCCCTGAAACATAAATTAACACAGGGCAACCACAAAATGTACTTGGCAGACCATATTATGGAATATTTATTCTGACGGAATTGCAGTCTTTAGAACATTGCTTTGAAGTCCTGATTCGTGCGATCAGGCAGTTCCCTGGGACTTTTCTTGCTTTTATTCTGCTACGTAGACAGTTTCATATTCATGAGGAAAAACTTATTCTTCTGTCATAATAAATATTTCACACATGCCACAATGTACATTCATAAAGGTCCTTTTAAGGGCATCTTTAATCCATATTATTCACTTCCTTTGCCACTTTCACAACGTAACGCAACGCTTAAACAATGTAGCGATAACATGTCGTCATCCATCGTCGCTTTAGAAAACTATTTCTGGGCCACATTTGGAAGGTTTACCAAAAAAAAGTGCAGGTAGGTGCTAGAGGGCTCATCTATAGCTTTCTTTAAAGCTCTTTTATGGGCCTTAATTTTGTATGCAACACAACCCACTTTGAGCATAATTTCCTGATAAATTTTTGATTTTGAAAATCTTGTTAACATCCCTTTTAAATTTAAGGTTATATGTATAGTTATGATAAAAAGCAGCAAAAGTTCTGACATGCAGTAACTGGCAAGAACATCTAACAGGAAGGAACTACAGTGTAACTTGGATAATTCGAAGCTGAAGGGACCACAAAAAATAATTCGAACTATTGGCATTCGAATTAGGCAAGTTTGAATATGTATGGGCAGGGGTAGAAAATTCTGAAATTTGGTGGCCAGCTAAATTTTTTAGTGGCCAGACACTGGACCCGTGGGGGGAGGGGAGTGTGTGTAGTGTTCTCCCCAGAGCCTTTTCACTGGGCGGCCCACCCAGCTAGTTTTCTCTGCCACCCAGCTAAATTTTCTTTAATGAACATTTTCACAATGCACGTAATAGAAAGAGTGGAAAACATGTTCTCACATGCACTATAAATATTGATGAAAACTAGCTGAAATCTGAGTCAAATATGATTTATTAGTTAAGTGCTCGTTTTTTTGTTGTTGTTTTTTATAATTTTCATCCCCACTGCAACCTCGTTCCCGTACGATAGACCATCCGCCTTGGCGCATTCTTTGTGATCAAAAACAGACGCCCTCGCCTTTTTTATAAACTTTTTTTTTCTTTTCTGCTCTTCAAGCAGAATGAAAAAGGTGATGGCAGACTTCCGTGCAACTCAAATTTTGTGCCATTTTGTGCGATTTCCGTACATTTGGAGTAAAATTTTTCAAAAATGTGCGAGTTCCGTACAAGTTGGAACCCCCCCCCCCGGAAAATACAAGTTAAATAAAATAAACGTTTTCCCGGTACAGGTCGCCAGAATTGGCGATTTAATCAAACAATTTTAAATGCCACAATGTTTATTGCCAGTGGCAAACTGGCAACCGTGAGTCTGGATCTTTAGCGGGAAGGCAATTTATTTTAAATTTGAAAGCATCCGTAATGATGATGATTATAGGTTTTCATTTCAAAATGATTCCTAGGGCTTGATGGGGAGACAGAAGCATGAAAACACAAGAAAACTTATTTCCAGGAAGTTTTGAGAGTACAGTTTGGTATGATTGTACAGTTACAGACAGCATGGATGAAAGTTTTCCTTCATTTTTTTTTTAATGCATCGAAATTGCAGGTATTCCAGTTTAAAAGAAGAAAACACATTTACAACTAGTGCATGGCTATGTCTGAATCACACTCCCACCCACTCTTTGCCTTATTTCAACGCCTTGGGCTTGTGCATTCCGGGTGATCGCTAACTCCTAGTTCGGAAGCTTGTGGTGGATCCCTCTATTGAAAATTAAAATGCAAAAACTTATTTTTCTGAAAAGTTCAGCAACTTATGCAATTTTTTTGTAGATATTTAGATTTGCTGAAAAAAGCAGATGCCTCAAATTTTGCCAAAATGCATTAACTTTTTAAATTAAGTCTGAATTTTTGTCATAAGGTAGAAGGATAGATTTCTTAATAAAAAAACAAACTAGGTGTAGCTTTAAAAATATATTGGTGGATTTGGGCAAAATTTGGGGAATCTGTGTTTTTTAGCCAATCATTGCCTTAAAAAATTCGCATAATTTGCTAAAATTTTCTCGAAAATTTAAGCAAATTATGCGAAAAGAATATTTTAAACAAAATGAACTGCAACCTAGAGCTTGTCCCTGGTAAATCATTGTGCCCTACCTGTTACAAAAATATTTTTACAATTAGAAAATGTCGAAAAAGAGGATGAAGAGTTTATTGCTTCTACTGAGCATTTACCAAATGTAGACTCTGCTTGTGTGCTATTAGGGATTTCACCACCATCCAAAATAAGAAAATTAACCTCAGAAAGAAGATTGCAGGCCTTAAAAACAGACAGAATTTATTGAAAAGATTCAAATTTATTGAAAAGAAATTTGAGATTTCCTTTGATACAGTAATAGAAGAGCCTGAAGAAAATGTGGATGCAGTAGATGAGTTTGAGGAATTAATAGCAAAACTGAAGAAGTGTGCTGTAACAAAGGAGAGAGGGTAAAAATAATTAACTTACTACCTAGTTCTTGGACTCAAGAAAGAATAAATACTGAGTTCAGTGTATCCGATTGTCTAGTAAAACTGACAAGAGATCTAGTTAAAGATCAAGGTATTCTACCAGAGCTAGGAAGGAAGTTTGGTTTTGGCATTCAACCAGAGGCATTAGCTATTATTGTCCATGAATTTTATGAAAATGATGAGTATAGCCTACTCTGCGCAGGCAAAAAAAGACTTTCTCTCCATAAAAGGAAATTTTAAAGTTAAGAAGCAGAAGTGACTTATTCTTTGCAATTTGGATGAACTGTTGAGTTCAAAACAAAAAATCCAAATTGGAAAATCAAAATTCACAGAACTCAGACCTAAGTGGTGTGTCATTGCTGGATCCTCAGGAACTCGTACTGTTTGTGTTTGTTTGTACCATTAAAATGTTAAGTTCATGATTGATGGGGCAAAACTTAGCATTAATTAAAAGGACCTTTTTGACAGGCTTGTTTGTGACATGAATAGTTGCAACTGTATGATGGGCAAATGTGTTAAATGTCCAGGAAGGGAAGCCCTCCAAGATTTGATGCAAGAATTTTAAAATACTGATTACCATGCCAGACTGACAATAGTCTTTAAACAGTGGACCACTACAGATCTGGCAGAAATGATCACTGTTGTTCAACTGATAAAATATTTTTTCCGTCCCTCACTGAAAAAGCTTGTTTTACTTAAGACTTCATTTTACAGCAAAAGCATAAACTCTGTTCCTGAAAGAAAAGAACTCAATGAAACTGAATGTACTATTCTTGCAGACATTGCAGAAAACTTTACTTTTGTAGTTCAAGATGAGATCTAAAGCTACCACAATGGGTAAACCAACAAGCAACTGTTCATTCATTTGTGTGGTATTACAAACAAAAAGGCAAATTTCTCAGCCAATGCATTTGTGTGATTAGTAATAACTTTGACCACAACATGGTTGCAGTGCACATATTCCAAACACATTTGCTGACACACATTAAGCAAATTGTCCCCAGTGTTAACAAAATAATTAACTTTTTGGATGGAACATCAGGCCAATATAAATACAAGGATTTTATTAACCTATGCCACCACAAGAAAGATTTTAATTGATTCCATCAGAACTATTTGAAAAATTAACTTTGTTAAGTGCATTTAACACCTATGCCCCATTTTTTTTATTTTGATTAAGGCTCTTAACAATTAAAATTCATCATTGTATTTTTTATCAATTGTGATCATGCCTATTTACATTCCAAAGCTTAATTGACACCTTAAATACCAACAAATATGTATGAAGACTAATAATAAACACAGTAATAAATATGATTTATTCAATAAATTTGACTTTTGCAAGGCTATATCTTTTAAACCACTTAAAACTCAAAATTTTACTTAGTTACTTATAATAGAGTACCTTTAATGTGTGTAAATTTCAGATTTTTAAATAACTGCCCACCAGAAATATTACTCTAAAATTGGCAATTTTTTGAAAAAGCTAAAAAAAAAAAAAAAAAAATCGGTGAAACCTGAAGGGAGAAAAGAATGTTTTTAAAAACTAAAAAACCCTGAAAAAAATCGAAGGAACTTCGTAATCCTGCGCTGCTATTAAAGAACAAAGAAAAACCAATTCAACCCCAAAAACACATTTTAATGATTTAGTCTTAGCATCGCCTTCATTTTTATTCCCCGCGTGTACAAATAGCTGCCATAGAAAGATTTATTTAAACATTCATTTATTACATCATATGGTGACAACTTTGCGTTTTTAAACATATCGGGTTAACCTTTTTAATTAATTGTCAAATACTTTAAAATATCATTTCATCACTTTTGGAGAATTTTTGGTTGAGATTCACTTCAAATTAAAGATTAAAATTAGCGGTCGCCGCATGGCGACTGGATAAAATAAAATGTTCAGTAGAAAAAGGTACTATAGTCTCCACGCTTGAAAAATTTACCTTTTTCATTGCTAAAGAACTTAATTGCATTTTTTAAAACGCTCCTGTTATAGGAAATGCATTTTCAAATCATCCAACTCATGCGTGGTGAAAAAACAGCCCTTTCCTCCGCAAATAAGTGGTTACGATCTATGTATAGATTCACCCTTCAAGAAGGGGGGCTGCTGTTTGTTTTTCCACTTACGTTAAGATCAAAGTAACCATATCGGGAATGGACACCTGTGGCTTTAGATGGAACTATGGCATCACAGCCAGTCTCCAGCAGCACATTTTTTAAAGTTTGGTTTCTCTGAAAATGTATGAGTTTCCGTTGCTCTAAACTGTACGATTTTCCACTTCTTGCTTATCAAACAAAATGGGCAAGCATTTTCCCTTTTGTTTACAAAAAGAAATCAAAGGTAGAAAATGTGGACTTTCCTTTCTGCCGTCGATTTTCACCCTGTGCAGAGCCACATTTCCTTTGCACGTGTAAAGTTCACTTTAAATATCAACAAAAAAAAAAAAAAAAAAAACTTGTCTGCCCCTTAATACAGTAAAATGTTACTAAGGAT
Source organism: Macrothele yani (assembly GCA_039090855.1). Taxonomy (NCBI): domain Eukaryota; kingdom Metazoa; phylum Arthropoda; class Arachnida; order Araneae; family Macrothelidae; genus Macrothele; species Macrothele yani. The sequence continues at coordinate 150,330,180 of CM077010.1, read as the reverse complement.
TGGATCAACACAATTTTTCAGCAAAATTAAATACCAAAAATCAGTACTGTATTATTCACTCTGCCGTGATAGTCTTTTACGGGGCACGGAAATGGCCGATTGTATCAGGGAGGGGGGGGGGATAAGTACTGATTTTAAAATTTGATTTAGCTTTAAAAAATCGAAAAAGGAAAAATGCTTTCTTTATTTTATAGGTTTTGAAGAACAGGCTGTTAGAAATAACAAAAAAACTGCACTTCACTAGAAAAAAACTTAAAATACGAAGTTGTTCTTTTTCACTATTACTAAAGATATTAAAAACGAGAAACATAATCAGAAAAAACAAATATAACCAGAAAGTAAAAAAAAAGTGCATCTTGGTGTAAGAAAAATTCGAAATTTAGAAAATTACGGTATTTTCATCCGTGCTAAAACAATCATTTTCAGGCGACAGATGGCATGAAGATGCCCAAATTATATCGAACAAATGGCGCAACTTTAAAAACATCCAATAAACAGCCCCAAAAATGTTTGATCAATGTTTGAATTTTGAAAACATGAAAAACTTTGAACAAATGTTGAATAACATTATTTCATAGATTTTTTATTTCCGTAGTATATTCTATGTTTCCCGTATTTCGTAGGGATCAACAATTTCTGTAGTGACTATGGAGAATTCGTAGCATTTGGAAGATCTGAGGTGGGCAAACAGGAAAAAATGACATTAAAATTCTAACAAAATATTTCCTGAAGGCAAAAAAACCGACAACCACATTTTTTTTATTTTCGTAGTATATTTGATGTTTCGCCGTACTCCATAGCAATCAACCATTTCCGTAGTGACTATGGATAATTCATAGCATTTGGAAGGTCTGAGGTGGGCAAACGGGGAAAAAATGACATTAAAATTTCACCAAAACGTTTTCTAAAGGAAAAAACAAACGACAACCAGATTTTTTATTTCCGTAGTATATTCGACGTTTTCTGTACTTGACAGTGATCGACGATTTCTGTAGCATTTGAAAGGTCTGTGGTGGGCAGACAGGAAAAAATAACAAATCATTAAAATTCTGCCAAAACTGAAAACGTTTTCTGAAAAAAAAAAAAAATCTGACACAATCCGTTAGAATCAGGATTACTCTGTATGTGTTCTTATTTCGTCATGACTATTTTTACAAGACCTGTGAAGGTTTATCAGTGTTTTTAATGTAATATTTATTTGAATAACCCAGGAAATTACTGAATATTTTCTGTTAGTGGTCAGGAAAGAGTAATTTCAACCTTCTAACCGAATTATGTAGTGAGATACAGCTACTCAAAGATTGTCCGGAGGTCATGATTTTCTAATTTTCAAGGTCATGTAATTTGAAACCGCGTGGGTGGAGAGGGCTAAAATTTGGGATTTATGCACAAGTCTAAATGCTTAACAATTGTAAATTTCAAGGGAATCGAAAGGGGTCACGTTGAAAATGGCCATTTCATTGGTTGATTTGACACGGAATGACCGTGTTACTTCTTTTTTAGCCCCTGCTACCTCTTTTTTTACTTTGTAAAGAAGATTGTGCTTATGTTACCAGTTTGTCCGCCCACCTGTTGACACCATATCTCTACAATTATTAGCCTGATTTGAAAAATGCGTTTCGCATTGGGAAGCTTAAAACGTGTGCATGATCCCTGCATTCCAGTTTTTACGATGCACAATTTTGCCACAAGGGGGCGTAAATGCTGATATTGAATTCAAAATACATTGTATTCCATATATTTGCTTTTAAACATCCAATTGAAAACTTATCTTTTGATTTCATTTACATCAAATACTATTTTAGGTAGTCACTGTTTCAAGTTAGCATAGATTATCCACTGGGGGAGTAAAAGTAAATTGCAGTTTCTCAGACATCTCTGCTCTAAAACTCTGATTTGAAAAATTCTTTCAGCAGCAGATACAGCTGCAAAACCTTTTGCATGCATCCTCCCATTGGGGGAGTAAAAGTAAATTGCGGTTTCTCAGACATCTCTGCCCTAAAACTCTGATTTGAAAAATTCTTTCAGCAGCAGATACAGCTGCAAAACCTTTTTCATGCATCCTAATTTCTGATTTTTTGGTAAAGAATGGTTTGGCCACCAGGGGGCATAGTTGTTAACTTCTGCTTCTGATGAATTTGCAGCAAAAACTGAGCTTCTAAAATCTCGATTGAAAAAAATTATTTCATGGACCGATACCGCTCACCTCGAAAAATCTTTTGAGAATACTTTAAAATCATGCGTAGTTTTTCTACCAGGGGGTATAGACGCATATATTATTTTTGTTGATATCTCTGCTTCTTAGTCTGATTTCAAAAATTCTTTTCTTGGAGGGCATTTCCACTTGGAAATGCTTCTCATAATTTCAAAAAATTTTTAATGCACAAGTCTGCCATCGGAAAGTGGAAGCTCATGTTTCCGTTTAGAGCAATATCTGTGGGACTAAAAATCCGATTGAAAATTTTTTCTTCGGTCAGATACTAACTATGCAAACTGTGTGTGCATATTTTCTTCCCAAAATAATGCACAATTTCACTGCTAGGGGTCACCAATTTTTAATCTGTTTTCTCAATATCTCTGCTTCTACAAAAATCTTTCAACACCGGATGCCCCGCACGGGGATAACTGGTTTTCCAGTTATTTGGGGAGCGGCGCCCCACGGCCCGAGCTGACCTTGTGACGGATCATTTTGTCATTTCGTCTTGAACGATTACATCACCGAAGGGACAGCTGTTCATCCAGCTGATGGGGAGTGGCGACCCCACGGCCCGAGCCGACAGTAGTGTTTAAAATCTTTTTCCATTTGTGATTGTTGTTGTTGTTACCTCGCCACGCTCCCGCCTCAGTCCTGTGGGTTGCTGAGGTTGTGATTATGCGCCAGCCCTTTCCTCACTTTCCTGTCTTTGCTTTCTTCTCCACTCCCTGTTCTTCCTTTTTCTCTATTTTCTACTCCTCTTCCCTTACTTTTTCATTTTCTGTTCCTTCTTCGTTTCTTCGGGCTGGTTAGCTAGACCTACCTGCACGTTTGCCGTGTGCGGTGACCCGTACAGGTGGAAAAGGGGATGCTGGAGGCTGAGGTTACTGGGGGCCAGGCTATAGTTGTCACCAGTCGCCAACACTCCTCTTTGCCCCCTGCTTCACCCTAAACGGGAGGCTAGGAACTAACCTACTCCTAGTCAATCGGCTTGTCATTTCGTACGACGGGGTGAGTTTGGGGATAGTGTGGGCATGCCAAAGGGGTATTACCAAGACCCGGGAAAGTCGAGGTACTCGCTGAGCGCATGTCTGCACGATCAACATGCTATATCCGCCGCCTAACCCTAGGGCCGTGTCCTGCGCCCATGTTGGCCTGCGGACCTCCGGCTCTCCCCTGTTGGGCTCGGTAGTGGGCGGGGAAGCTGGCGGATGAATTTTTTCGCATTATATATGGATTCTTCAAATATTCCCCCTTCTGTCAAACTAAAGAAATCTTTGGACACGGATCCTAACCCCACCAATAAGAAACTGCGTACTTTGCCGCCGGACACTGCCCGATTTTTTATCATCCATGCCCGGGAAGATTCTTACAAGCTTGGCTCCAAATCTCCCTTCTGGATTCAAAAAGCCCTGCAAGGAGCGGTTGCGTCACCAACCAGTGTGAAGAAGTTAAAATCGGGAGATATATTGGTGGAAATGTCAAGTCCACGCCATGGTTCATTGCTCTTGGGCGTCTCCAACTTGGGTGGTGTCCCTGTGGACATCAAACCTCATCAGTCCCTGAATTCATCCAGAGGTGTCATCTCCGAGCGCGACCTCGTGGATGTTTCAGAGGAAGAATTTCTTGAGGAGCTTGCCAACCAAGGTGTCACAGCGGTTCGTCGGATCAAGTTCCGCCGAAACGGGGAGCTGGTCAACTCCAGAACAGTGATTCTGACCTTTGATCGCCCGACTCTTCCATCTTCCATCCATGCGGGCTATTTGAACTGCTCTGTGCGCCCGTACATTCCTAACCCCTTCGTTGCTACCGATGCCAAGTGTACGGGCACTCCCAGCAGTCTTGCCGTGGTGCTGCTACTTGCAATCGTTGCGGTTCACACGACCATCTTCAATCTGACTGCTCTGCTGCAGCTGCCCATTGTGTGAACTGCAAAGGCGACCATGCTGCCAATGCCAAGAACTGTCCGAAGTGGATTGAGGAGCGGAAGATTCAGGAGGTTAAGACACTTGAACACCTGTCCTACCCTGAAGCTCGACGGAAGGTCGTTCCCGCAGCTCCAAGCGCACGCACCTACTCTTCCGTTGTAGCTCCTAAAACATCCATTGCCACTCAGACAGACATCACTATACCAAAAGACTGCCCTTTCTCTCTCGAGGATATTTATGCTGCTGGGCTGAAAGCCCTTCGACTTTCCACCACTGACAGTCTATCTTTGCCACCACAGACCAATGCTCGGGGTCCTGCATCCTCGCCCAAGCGCGCTGTTGCAGAACAGGTTTCCCGTTCTACGAGCCCTGATCCCTCGCCTGCTAGACACAAAGGCAAGGCCAAACAATCCTCAGCCACTAAATCTCAAACAAAGGTTCAAGCCGGAACGAATCAGTCCCGGTCTTCATCCTCCAGACACCCCCAGTCCTTCCCCCGGTTACCACGCTGCCGAGGGGCACTGCAGACCAGACTGAGGAATTCATGGACTCCGAGGCCTTCTAGGCCTCTTCAGTTCATTTAACCCACGTTTCTTTCTATCTACCCCTCAAATCATGGTTTCAGTCGTTCAATGGAACTGTCGAGGTTTTCGGACAAAATATGACGACGTCAAACATCTGCTTTCGTCGTACTCTCCGGTGTGCCTTTGCCTCCAGGAGACAAAACTTAAACCATCAGACCTGCTCTCGGTTCGAGGCTACAGTGCATTTCGGAAAGATAATGTTTCAGGAGATATAGCTTGCGGGGGAGTTGCCATTCTTGTCCCCCACAGTGTTCCAGTTTCTTCCGTTGCGGTCTCAACATCTTTACAAGCCGTTGCGGTGCGTATCTCCATGCCTGTGCCTCTAACCGTTTGCAGCGTCTATCTGCCGCCGGATGAGGACGTGAGCGTGTCCGTTCTTGAGAGCTTAGTTGGGCAGCTGCCGTCACCTGCTCTTCTTCTGGGTGACTTCAATGCTCATAATCCATTGTGGGGTAGTGTCAGAACAGACGTACGAGGCCGTAGGATCGAATCTCTTCTGTCCTCGACCTCCCTGTGCCTTTTTAACACCGGAGCTGACACTTATTTCCACGAGCCTACACGAAGTTTCAGTGCGATCGATTTATCTTTGGGTTCACCATCAGTTATTGCTGACTGGTCGTGGACGGTGTGCAACGACCTCCATGGGAGCGACCACTTTCCAATTGTACTTGGCTATAATGAGAGCGTGCCATCTTCTGCTTCCCGCCCTCCTCGATGGAGGATGGATCGTGCCAAGTGGGAGGTCTTCACATCGTCCGCAGTGATACCTTCTGTCATGGTGACCCGAGGGTCAATCGATGCAACTGTTACTGATGTCACCACGTGTATCATTCAGGCAGCGGATCTCTCTATCCCAAAGACATCAACGACGCTCCCAAGACGTCCGAAACCTTGGTGGACCTCTGATTGCACAGCGGCTAGGAGAGCTCAACATAAGGCCTGGTGTACATTTCGGCGGTATCCAACCGATGCTAATCTCGTTGAATTTAAAAGAGCAAAATCTTACGCTCGGTTGGTGCGTCGACGAAGCAAGAGGGAGTCTTGGATAAAGTACGTTTCATCGATCAATTCACGTGCCAGTTCAAAAACTGTTTGGGAAAAAATTCGTAGGATTCGGGGAAACTGTGGTTCCCATCAGATCTCTATTCTCGAGAGTAACGGCTGCACGTATGCTGAAGTCGGGGAGATAGTGGATTGTTTGGGTAGGGCGTTTGCCTCTGTTTCCAGTTCTGAGGCGTACCCTCTCTCCTTTCAGAGGACTAGACCAGCTGCTGAGCGCCAGAGACTCTCCTTTGCGCCTTTTCATAACACCGAGTATAACTCCCCTTCAGCATGGTTGAACTCCGAGTGGCTCTGCATCGGTCCGGTGCAACATCTGTAGGTCCCGATGGCATCCACTATGACATGATCCGTCATCTATCGCAGTCGTCTCTCGAGAATCTGTTAGTGCTTTTCAACCGCATTTGGTTGGAGCACAGTTTCCCGGACTCCTGGCGAAAAGCTTTTGTTTTACCTTTTCCCAAGCCTGGCAAAGACCCCAAGTCTCCCTCTAGTTACCGGCCAATTGCCCTCACTAGCTGTCTGTGCAAAATCCTTGAACGCATGGTTAATTCTAGGCTAATTTACTTCCTAGAAGAACATCAAATTCTGTCGCCATCACAAAGCGGCTTCCGTCGTCATCGTTCAGCTCCTGACCATCTCCTGCTCCTTGAGACGTCTGTTCGAGAGGCATTCGTGCGTAGGCAGCACCTGGTGTCTGTCTTTTTTGACATCGAAAAAGCTTACGATAGAGCGTGGCGTCACGGTATCCTCCGTGACCTCCACGAGAATGGGTTGCGGGGAAACCTGCCAACCTTCATTGCCAACTTTCTTCGTAACCGTGTGTTCCAGGTGCGCCTCGGTACAACGCTCTCTGCCTTCTTCCATCAAGAACAAGGTGTTCCTCAAGGCAGCATTCTTTCGGTGACTCTGTTCATCCTCCGCATTAATTGTTTGCTTAAAAATCTTCCTCCTACGGTTTCGACTACCATTTATGTTGACGACCTTCACATCTTCTGCTCGTCATCAAGCATGCATTTCATTGAAAGGCAGCTGCAGTCTGCAATTAACCAGATAGTTAAAGCGGCTAACAACAATGGTTTCGTTCTTTCTGCTGAAAAGACAGCGTGTGTCCATTTCTGCCGGAGGCGTGGCCTCCACCCCGATCCAGAACTCTATTTGGACCATGCAGCCATTCCAGTTTTGCCGGAAACCAAGTTCCTTGGTTTGACCGTCGACCGTGCGCTCACCTTTCGCTCGCACGTTCGACGACTCCGCACTTCCTGTCTGAGAGCTTTGTCCATCCTCAAGATCCTCGCCTCAGTCTCCTGGGGTACAGACAGGACTTCCTTGTTCCGTATTTACCATTCTCTCATTCGGTCTAAACTGGATTATGGCTGTATGGTGTATGGCTCTGCGCGTCCTTCCGTTCTCCGGCCGTTGGATACCATCCACCATCAAGCGCTGCGTCTTTGTACGGGAGCATTTCGCACGTCACCCATTCCCAGCCTTTATGCCGACGCGAACGAACCGTCGCTTCATTTACGCCGTCTGCAGCTGTCTCTTCAATTTTACCTGAAACTTAAATCTCTCTCAGAACATACTTTACACGATGCAGTTTTTCATCCCCAGCATGCTCGTTTGTTCGAGACCCGTCCCTCGTGCATTCGAACCTTCGGTCTTCGTATGGCGGCCGTAGCTCGTGATGCAGGGCTCGACTTGTCACTCGTTGGAGAGACCAGGGGCTTTGAGGATCCCCCATGGCACCCTCTTGGTGTCATGGTTGATACCAGCTTTACATCTTTTGACAAGTCCTCAACCCCTGCGTCAGTGTACCAGCAGCTCTTTGCCGAACACCGTTACGTCAATGCAGACTTTATTCCTGTTTTCACCGATGGATCTAAGGCAGCTGGTGTCGTTGGATGCGCCGCCGTCTGCATTGACGAAGTTTCTGTTGCCCGCATTCCTCCTGAGGCCACGGTGTTTTCGGCGGAGATGCATGCTGTGTATCTTGCACTTGTTCACGTGCAGTCGAGCTCTCATCAGCGTGCTATTGTGTACACTGATTCGTTGAGTGTTGTGCAATCATTGTCATCTTTGGATTTCTCTGGCCACCCACTTCTTTTTACCGTACGGAGACTTCTTCGTTCTTTGCTCGAGGCTGATGTCCAGATTCGGTTCTGCTGGATTCCTGGGCATGTTGGGATCCCAGGGAACGAGTCTGCTGATGCTGCTGCTAGATCTGCCTCTTCTTTGGTCGTCACACCCTTGCCACTGTTTCACCGTGATTTTCGCTTTCTTGTTCACGATCATATCAGACGAACGTGGCGAAGTCTGTGGGACCAACAGGTGGAGAATAAACTGCACCGTGTTAAACCCATCCTTGGAGTCTGGAAATCATCGTGTCGCCGGAACCGTAGGGAAGAAGTTGTTCTTGCGCGTCTCCGCATTGGGCATTGTCGCTTCACGCATAGCTATTTGCTGTGTGGCGACGCTGCCCCAATGTGTGAGGCGTGCGACTGTTTACTCACCGTCTCTCATGTTTTGTGCAGTTGTGTTCGTTTTAGTCAGCATCGGTTTCACTATTTTCAGTCTCATCTGCTGGACGAGGACGCAGCTACGCTTCAAAAGCTTTTGGGCGACCACTGCGACACTTTCGCAGTATTTTCCTTTCTAAAACAGATTAACGTTTTAAAACTCATTTAAAAAAAAAAAAAAAAAAAAAAAAAAAAAAAAAGTTATATTATAATGGTAAATTAATAAAGTTATATATAAACCTAATAAACTAACTAGTCTTCACAACATCTTTCATCATCCTCTTTTCTAACTTTTACCAGGCCTGTCTGCTCTTAATCATTTCACCCCGCTTTTTAAAATCTTTAGCTGATAGTTCTGTGTCTGGCGCTCTTTGGCCAAGCCTGGCCCTTGCGCCACTAAAATCAATTAACTAACTAACCAACACCGGATGCCATTTGCCTTGCAGAACACTTTAGGCCAGTATGTGAGGAAATTTGTAGTTCACAGCTCTGTCGCTAGGTTATGTTTTTGTGCTTCAGTTTGCTGCTGTATCGCCACTTCTAAAAACCTATTGAGAAATTTCTTCTTTACTGTATGCCATTTGCTACAGTAGAGATGTGGAGCTTTATCCTCTTTAAATAAAATGACCCTTTCCATCTCAATTCAGGCAGGGGGTGTCAGTTGACCACCTCCAATTTTTTTGAAAACAACATGGTAGCTACTCCTAATAGAGGTATAAAGTACTGCAAAAGGATTTTTCACAAAAAAATTTTGTTCGAGCTACAGCATTTTAAAAATAGGCAAAAAATACACCTGTGATGAAAATAATGTGAAACACCAAATTTTTAAGTATACACTGCTCCTGTACTGTAACAGGTAGACTTGAATTTTTCTTTTTCTTTCATCAAGCTATTAAATTGGCCTTTCTCTATGTTCACAGAAATCGATCAAAGGAATATTGCTTGATGGCAAAAAAAGTCTATTATAAAAAATTTTAATTTTCCACAAATTTAAGATTTTTTTTTTAAAGAAAGACTTATCAGGTGGGTAGTGTGCAAACCTGCACACCTACTAGGGTTGTCTTAGCAGTAATTTTATTTTTATCCTGTGATGCATGCAACCATAAAATTAATTTTTAAAATATACAAAATTTCAAAAAATCAACATTTTTGAATTTCAATATCTCAAAAACCCCATTTTTAAAAATTCTGAAATTTTGTCCAAATGTCCTAATAGTAGGTAGTTAACTGGGGGAATCAGGTTACTGGATTTTTGCCTTGAAATTTTCCTACAAATTTTTGAAAATACACTTGTCTCTGGTTCAAACCTCATTGGTTGGGTTATCAAAAAAAAAAAAACTTCAAAAGATATTTCTGAAATGTTTACATGAGTATATACTCCAAATTGCAGTGTCAATCTATATTTTAAAGTCATTTTATGATTTTTAATAATTGTCACCTATGTACATGTTTAATTTTTTTAAATCTATAGTCTGTACACACAACACATTATCTTAGTTGCAGTAAAGATTCAATTTCGATTTACATAAGAAAAAAGGCCTAAAAAAAAATTATGAGCTTACCATCACAACTACAAATTATCCAAACTAAGAAAAGCTGCTGGATTTTATTGATTTCCTTTTCATCAAAGGTATGAAGTTGTGCAGAACGTCCAACAGGAGTTAGGGCATTCACCTTTAGAAGTACATTTTTAAGGGCACTGGCCACTTGACCTGTTTTCTTGCCACATTCTTCTGGCCATCAAAAACCTCTGGCTGGTCCATGAATGTGCATGCAAGATACTGTTATGTCCTCGAATTCTTTAGATATGTTTGTAATCTGTCCCAGTTATCGTCATAAACACATCCTATACATTCTCCTATTTGAAAATCATTCACAGAAAATGGGTTCTTTTTTTATTGGCTTGAAAATTGCACTGGGTGAGTGCTGGACTGTTCTGGCCATTGATGGTTTATTTCCTTGTACTACCCGGGAAATGATGTGACTATTCCAACAACAGATTTTACTGTATCCCACTCTTCTACTTTGCTGGTTCAATAGGATTGAACTTCACAAGTTGTAAGTTTTGTCTTTGGGATCAAGGGGGAGACAGTTTCGACTAATGGTGCATCTCTTATAGCTTGTGAAGCTTCTTTCTGTAAGTTGAATTTAGTAGCAAAATGTTTGCACAGGCCACCCACACCATCACATGCACTGTTGCATTGGCCTGTGCTTGAGAAGATCCACTTCCTTGTTACATTTGGGTCCCCCTTCATAAGTTCATAGAACTGATATTTGTTTTTGAAGTGCCCTGCTGCTCCATCTCATGATCTGAGATGTAAACAATTTTTTAAAATTCTTCCAAAGGACAAGTTTTAGCAAATTTCACTTTTCATGAGCAGAATGGCACACAGAGCATGTGCTGTATAATGGCTTATATCATTGCATGCTACCACAAAAGACTTAGTCTCATTTGGAAAGTACGCGATGCATGTAAAGAGTGAGATCCGGACATTGTTTGCCAGTTGTAACTTTGCACTTCATCAGGTAGAATTACAGATCAGTTTTGAGCAAAGTCAAAGTGAAACACTGGACTATGTGCTGCAGACTGTTTAACCTCTGCTATCCTATTTCTCTGGATTTGCTCATTATAAATTACAGAAGTTTCTTCCCCTCTATATCCCCCACCTGCAATGACTTTTATTTTCATTGATTCCCCCAATGACTCTCAAGCAGCCTTAATAGGGGTTTCACAGTACTCCATAAAAATTATCAGTTTAGGACTGAATTCAATCTTTCAAAAATGGAAATTAAACAATGTAGATTTTAGATTTCTTTCACAAGCAGTGTTAGAATTAGATATAAATCTTCTACTGGCCCAGTGGACCACTAGAATTTGCATAACACTGGTGCACCAAAATGCCCACTGGTCAGAACATTTTTTAAAGACATTTATAATATATGTAGAAAATAATGTCGCATGTCAATGGAATCATCTCCAATATTTGTTTTTAAACCTATCGTTAGTTTGCAGCCTAAAAAGAAAACAATATAGCAAGGTAAAAGAAACATGAATTCATTTTTCAACTTCTGACAAATTAGAAAAAAAAAAAAAAAAAACTAGCCTTCCAGGCCAGTAAAATAAATAGTTCTGTGGTCCGACAGAGGTTTTACTGGCCGATGGCCAGCGGACCACTTGGTAATTCAAACTCTCACAAGCATAATTTTTTGTCTCATTTTCTTTGTGCTCCTGTATTTTTTTAAGGGGCTCTGCTTTTTTATGAAAACTTATTTTCAACATTTATTTTGTCATTTTTATAGCTCTTGCTTGAATTTGTGATATCTGTGAATTCAACTGTGTTGTTAAGTGACATAAATTTTTTTTGTAGGATACCAGGCAAAATGCTGAAGCTGCAAAAGCTGGACTTGATTTTACTTTGAAAGATGGAAAATATCTTAGAGTCAGGTTTGCCACTCATGGAGCAGCTCTGAAAGTTAAAAACCTTTCACCATGGGTATCCAATGAGCTATTAGAAACAGCTTTTTCAATATTCGGAGATGTGGAAAGAGCTGTTGTCATTGTGGATGATCGTGGTCGTCCAGTAGGTGAAGGCATCATTGAATTTTCTAGAAAACAAGCCGCACAGTTAGCTCTTAAGAGATGCACAGATGGATGCTTCATGATGACCAGGTTTGTACAGAATTGAATTTTTCTTTGTTTCTCATATTAACTAAGGCTTTAATTTTATTTTGTATTGTATAACTTTTTAATTCTGTATACAAATGATTTATTAGTAATATGTTAAATTTTCAAAAAACACATTGGGTCTTTCCTTGGAGATTCACCCAGGTGTTGTGCTGCATGATTTTATAAAAATTTGGAACTGCTCATTTTATTTGTGTTTTTGAATAATGGCCAAAAATATTTTTTTTTCAATCCCCCCCTCCACACACACACACCTATAGGTTGCTTCAAAGATAGCGGCAGTCACATTTTTTCGCATATTGAAGTCTTTCCGATATTTCTGATATCTCCTGAACCAATACAGATATTGGAATGATTCAAAACAGGTTTTGTTAAGCATAAAATGAGGATTCTGTAACACTAAGAAAATGTTCAGAAATCAGTCACACTCTTTACTTAAAAGCCCTTTAACCTTGATCGGATGCTGATTTTGTCTTACTTTGATTTTTTTATGAAACGCAGGAAACATACACAAAGTTGCAATTCATACTGTAGAAACCTTGTCCCTTAAAAGAAAAAAAAATCCTGAGATTAGGTACCCCTTGGTGCTTTCCCCCACCCTGATTTGAGAAAAAACACTTTCTCAGTGTTTGAGGTCTTATCTCTGGTGGGGTGAGACAAAAATCTGAATTTTTGTGAACATAGTCACTTATATGATGGCTATTAACTCATAAAAATTGGTTGTGTTCAGCCTAGTTTTTGATATACAGACAGGGCTTGCTGTATCAAGGAAAATATTGTTATATTGACACATTTGTAATACTTGTTTAAATGATATTAATATCATGTTACAATTTTTTAAATGCACACAAATAAAAAACATTAACAATTAGCCATAAAATGCTCCAAGAAAAATCTGTTAAATAAATTTGGTTTTTGTTTTCAGCCTAGTTACTGAGATGTTCATATAAGGGAAAAACTAAGGAAAAAAAAAAAGAGTGGTAACTGTAATATTACATTAAATTTGTTTGTTTATTAACATTTTATCAAATTACTTGTGCTGAATGTTGCATTTCTTTATTTGCAAAAGGGTGAACATTTGTATGACCCAATATCTAAAGCTACATGTGAAGGAGAAAAATTATTATACACGCTGGACGTGTTTAGACAATGCAAACAGCAAGGTTCAGGCAGGCAAAACCTGTCTGAACGTGCCTGTTCCTGGCTTCATTGACAGCCAGCAGAAATCAGCATGCTCAGACTTGTTGGAAAGTGTCTTAACCTGTACATTCAGAGTTAGCCACAAATCAGCTGCAGTGTGCTGGTTGTCTTTGTGGAGTGAACTTGCTAGTGGTGTGCTCTGTAAGCACAGTTTTCATGTTATTTTAAAGTGTGAAAGTAAACTTTCTTAGTGTTTTATTTACATTATTGGATTACATTTAGACTCGGATCTTCCTGTTTAGGCTTTTAGATAGTGTTCTTAATGTTTCGTTCTTAAACTGAATTAATTTAATTAATATGGAGTGTGCTGTTGGATTGTGGTGCAAAAGAGCCTTGTCATAATTTAAGTTATGGTCAAAATACTAACAAAAACAACCTCAACATACATGGACTGTAATGAACATAAAGTCAGTTGCTTATCAGTTGTGAATCCAAAACAAAGAGATGATGTTGCATGCATCTATGGCTCCAACTGGTGGGTTGGACGTGTACACGACAGTTGATTTGGAATCCTACATAGATTTTTATAGTTCTCCTGGACCTGCCACAGACCTGCCAGGTTTTACGGTTAACCCGTAAAATTTACGGAAAGGTGACTTGTTTTACGGGCAAAATGTTAATTTTAAGGATTTGGCGATTCTCCGAGATTTTTTTCTTTTTCTGATGATTTTGCACTCACTATTAAAACTTTTTTTTTAACTTAATCCATTCAAAGTAAAGAGCCGATGTAAGTTACGAATAAGTTTTTAGTTACGTGTTTATTTGGGAACATTTTGCTGCAGTTTTCCCACGTTTTAGTTTGTTTTGCTTTTTTTAAACACTAGAACACCAACCGGCTGGGCTCATTTAACCTTCCGTTTGGTTCTCTTCCTCTCTTGTGCACGCTGTTTCCCCCCGCCTTTCTTTTCAGATCATGCATTGTTCATCTCCCGAGACGCAACTTCTCAGAAGGCCAGCGTGGGGTGTGTCCGCGTTGGAGCAGGTGTCTTTTATCTTTATTCCTCCCAGTTCGAAATGCTATCTCAGAACGTAGTTATCGTAGAAAAAAATTCCAACGGATTTTAAATCTGTGGAATTTTCAAGCCCAGATCGATACCCAACATGACGAAATTAAGCAAAAACTGCCAGTTTTGTGAAATTAAAAATGCATGGGGGCATGCATGGTTTCGTAACTTCTTCTCTGGCAATAAATTTGACCTAACGAAAGAATGCTACTATAAGAGGAAGTTAAAAAAAAAAAAAAGAAAAGAAAAGTAAGTCCAATGTTCATTCGAGCCAGTGCTGCTCCAGCAATGATTTATTTTGCTGGTCCGTTAGTAAGTTTTCTACGCTTTCGCTTTCCAACCGTGATTTGTTCATCGCTTGGTAACGTTCATAAAAATGTCTTGGCTTATTCAATGAAATTAATATGTTGGGGTACATACTAATTCATATAATCCTTATTGAAAATGGTCAAAGGTAAGATCAAGACATAGGAGCGGGATTCATTCTTCCGCCTTTTTGCGTGATGACTTGCGTAAAATCAAAGCATGATTGTGATGAAGTTTGGGTATGCTGTTCAGCACCCATAGTGGACCTATCCTATTGAAAATGGTTGCTATCAGCATTCACAGGGACAGTGTAGTAGCACATGCGCGATATTTGTTCGCTCGCGTTTCAGAATTTCAACAAAATATCTTCCGTGGAAATTGACCGATTTGGATAGAATTTTTAATTATAAAACGACTCGTGTGTGGCAGCTTTTTAATTTAGAAATTAACAGGCACAAAAATGTTCTATAATAAAGCAAATGCACGCAAAATATCAATTAATTCATACTAAGGGATTTGTAAAGAAAACAGTAAAGTATCGTGGAAGAACACTGTTGCTTTTGCAAACCCTCACCTTTTTGTAGGTATGAAATTTTGGGCTTTTAGTAAACAACTCTAAATTTTAAAATATCCGGATTTTGACAGCACGAGTTTAATCTAGGGAGGAAGTGGATTTTTTTTTTTTTTTATGTTTGAAAAAAAAAGCGCCATTGGCTTTGTAACTTCTATCAAACCGAATTGAATTGTGTGATATTTAGAGATTTTCATTTTCTAAAACAGAATACGTGTATTCTACAGTTTGTCATTTAGGCCATTTTATTTATTTATTTATTATTTTTTTTTTTTTGCAGAGACATAAGATCGGAGTTAAAATCCTGGTTCAAACGTTTTATGCCGTGGTTACGCCTGATGTAAAAGACAGTTGGTTTTGTTCCGGCAAAACACATTGTGTTAGTTTACTGCAGGAGAGGGGTTGGTTCAGACTTTAATGGGCCCAAGATTGTTTTTAAAAGGAATGACTAGAGAAGCTCTATTCTGTAAGATGAAGGGAGGGAGGAGGACAGGAAGAGAAGACAACTATAAAATCAGTGCCATTTGGAAGTATAACGGATGCCGCTAAAGGGATCGGATTTAGTAAAAGACAAGGCATCGATCCGCCTGTGAGGAATGATGGGGAGGGAGGGGACGAACTCAAGGGAAGGACATTCGTAACTAAAACCTAAACCTTTGTTTCTAGATGAAAGAACCTTTCAGTTGCTCTCTGCTTTCCTAGCTGACCAGCTTGAATCGGATAACTCTGTAATCAGTATATTTTCCTCTACTATGGCAGTTTTTACTTACATTTTTTTCCCCGAGTGGTAATAAATTTAGTATTAGTGATTCGCTATGAGCAGCAACATAAAAGGGGAAAAAAAGTACTATAAAATATTCCGTGATTCGTATTCTGCGGGATTCCTGTGTATTGCGAAATCTTCAAGAAAGGAAAATATGCGTTTCGTGCTATGTGCCGATGCAATTTCAACATTTCGCATGGTGGAAGGAATGCTTTTACAAATCATATTTCTAGTGACAAGCATAAATATAACGTTGACTGCGTGGGAAAAAAAATAACGAAATTAACTTCCTTTGTTAAAAGTTATAATGAACTCTATGCGATTCGTACAAAATGTTTGTTCACTTCATTTTTAGTTGAACATAATTTACCAGGTAGTGTCTCTCAGTCACTCTTATTTAATTTTTTTATTTGACTGTCTCATCGTCCGTGTCTCCGTAAGATAAAAACCTAACATGAAAATGGTTCGTTTTTGAAAATATTTTAGTATGTTTCATGACGGCGTGGGACACGATCCCATTGAAAGGGTAGAACATCCTTCCCTTTAGATGCAAACTTCTGTAAAAGTACATTTTTATCACTTTATAGATCATAATGATTGCATAGCAATGAGAAATTATGTATAGAATTTATTTTAATCGATATGAATGTGCCGATCAATTTAAACATATGTAGACACTTCAGTTAAAAGTTGATAGTTCATTTGGGTAACATCGTTTTTTAAATCGATATGTTCGGTACATTTAAGCAATATGCGCGACAAGTAATTTAATCGAATCTATCGATTAAAATTTTCATCGAATATATCGATTAAAATTTTATTACGGATTTCTGTTTCTGAAAGTTGGCAGGTCTGCTGCCCACGTCCTTTGTGCCGAACAATGATGACAGGACATCAACATGGATACCAAACAGCAAAATCCTGAAGATCTTGACACCATTTGAGTTCTATACTTCAGGTTCTCAGTCTACAAAATTGATGAAAAACTAAAGCACAAGATATCTGTTCTCTTCATTCTAAAAGCCAGAGACATTGACCGTTGAGTTATAAAGGTATTATAACAGGTTTTTCTTGGGAGTATTTTATGGCTGTTAACTTTTTCATTTGTGAGCATTAATAAAAATATAATGCGCTATTGATATAATTTAAACAAGTATTACGAATGTACCAATAACAATATTTTCCGACATAGCAAACCCTGTTTATCAAAAACTAGGCTGAAAAAATCTGAACACAAGATTTTTGTATCTCACCTCACCATAGATATATAAATATCTCTGGAGGAAATCCCCCCCCCCTTCATAGTTGCAAAGGTTTGTGGGTCTTGTTGTTGAATAATTGCAACATTGAATCAAAGTGAAACCTACTGATGGTACTCTGTTATATCTGCTAAAAGAACAATGTGAAATGCCATAGATTTTAATTCTCAGTGTACAGATACATGACTTCCAGCAAATGACCAGAACTAAACTTCACAAAGCAGATTATTTTTTACTAAAAATATGAGAGAGATCATTCTCAATTACAACCTGTTGTAGTTCTAAATTGCATGTGTAGGAAGAATTATAGCTTATATGTCACAGAATTTTCATCTTTGCCGCATAGGTAAAAATGCATGTTTGTAACCTTAGAAATTACTCTATTCTAAATTTTGCTATACTTATTGAAATAATAAAATAACTGCATGTCCAAGGAACAGATTTTTTTATTGTAATGCATATATTTTTAATAGAATTAAAATAAATAAATTTAAAAGTGAATTTTTAAGGCAGTCATTTGCAAACTTGAAGGGTGGTGGGTGCTGCTTTTAGAAATCACAAAATACTTGAAAATTATGTAAGAAGTATTTTTTACTCCCTGTCCAAAAACTTACCGTGACCACTGCCCGTCCACTATTTTTTATTAATATTTAAATTTAGGATACATTCTAAACTTAAATGTTTTGTGTCAATTACAGTGAAAAAAATTTGAATTTATAAAATTTCTTCATTAATATGACACAGATCAACACATCTTTACTTTGCGATACTGATGCAGGCTTACACTTGCATAGTTATAATTATCAGGGATGCCAGCCGATCGGGAAACCGGGAATCCAAAAACAAATCTAAAAATCAAGAAAAATTCTGAGAAATTTTTTTTGGAAAAAGTCTGAAAATTTAAATAATTTTTTATGTAATGCGTATTCAGTTACCAATGATGGGAATTCTGCGCTAGAGTGCGCCAAAACAAAAATCTTGCACCATCTTGCTACTGTTTCACACATGAATACAATCACATCAGAAAACTTGAAAATTTCATCGCCGTGAAGAAGGAATCGAACCTGCATCTCCTGATTACTGTTCGAGCATGCTATCCGTTGCACCACCCACGACGGAGAATTCGCAAGTATCTGAATGTTAAGAGCTTCGGAATATTCTCTGACTGCGTTCTTGATCCTCAGTTGTTTTTTTTACTATGTACAATTTTGCCGGCTAGGAGCGTAAATACAGATGTTGAATTCAAAATACATTTTATTCCATATATTTGCTTCTAAACATCTGATCGAAAAAATTCTTTTTATCTTTCAATTCCATTTATGTCTGAAGTATTTTAGGTATAGTTACTTTTTCAAGTTACACATAGATTTTTCGCTAAAGGGCATAAAAGTAAATTACATTTTACCCGATATCTCTTCTAAACCTCCAATTTGTTTTGTTTTTTCTTCAGTGGATACAGCTCCTGCTGGAAAATCTTTTGCATATAATTTCTGATTTTTGGTAAAGACTACTTTGGCTACCAGGGGCCATAAGTGTTAATTTTTGCTTCTGATTTATTTGCCATAAAATCTGAGCTTCTAAAATCTTGATTGAAAAAATTCTTTTGTGGACCGATACCACTCACGCCGACAAACCTCTGAAGAATATTTTCTTCTTGAAATAATGCATGGTTTCACCACCAGGGGCATAGATGTATATCTTATTTTTGTCAATATCTCTGCCTTTGATGGTCCGATTTGAAAAAATTCTTCCTTCATTGTATAGTTTTTAGTGTGACATGTTTTTCATATAATTTGAAAATCGGGCATGTGACTTCCGCTAATTAGAGGAATTCCACAAATTCACTTTTTAGAAAAACGGAAATCCAATAAACTTCTTATTTGTTAATAATCTAAGGCTTTTGACAAAAGTTTGATTGTTGATATGTTGGGGCAAAAGAGGGGGAAATATTTGTTGGATAGGTGGCGATATTTCAGTCTTAAGGCGTAATCTTTCTGCTGCTACGTGGCTGACTGGCAGCTCCGAACTGACGCTTCTGCTCATCCAATGAGATAGCCGCTGGTGACGTCCCTTCAAACATCTCGGTTTGCTCGAAACCGTTTTTTTAGGAGAAAACTTCGCTGTTTCAGTTTACCTCCATCCTTTCCACTGCTGTTTGCTTTATTTATTTGCAGGGGGGCAAAATCAGTTGAGAGATTGGGTGGAGCCATGAGCACAAAGTAAAGAAAGAAAAGTTCTGTTCACATGTGATTGGACATTTACGTTACGAACCTTCTCTCACTGGCGGGTCCATCCAGATATGCCAGCCATTGCAGATTTTCCCCCGGCATTACAGGTGACTTACAAAAAAATTGCGGAAATTCAGATTTTCGCTGTTAAGAATTTTTTACTGGTTTTGTAATTAATCAATGTAAAAGCCTCTGAACAAAGTTCGTGACTCAGCTCCTTATTTCTTTTTTTCCGAGGAGGAGAAATTTGTTTTGCTTGTTTGAAAGCTAAGTGGAAGGAAAGCTAGGCGCCGGGCAGGGATTACGTTGGCCCGGCATGTTTCCTTCGCCATGGCCGGGGATTACATCTGTCCTAAGCCTCTAAACAAAGTTAGTGACACAGCTCTTTGTTTCTGCTCTCTCTCTCTCTCTTCGAGGAGGAGGAATTTGTTTTGCGTGTTTTAAAGCTAAGTGGAAAGAAACCACTGCGATGTGCCGCGATTACGTCGGCCGGAATCCTCTAAACAAAGTTTGCGACGTGGCTCTTTGTTTCTTTCCTGTTCCCCCCCCCCCCCGAGGAGGAGGAATGTGTTTTGCTTGTTTAAAAGCTAAGTGGAAGAAAGAATGCATGGCGTCGGGCTGAGATCAGGGCCCGATTTACACAAAATCTGGCCCTAGGCACGTCACAAGATGAAGCCCCCCCCCCACCCATCCACATTCTTGAAAGAGTAAGTACATTTGTTGCCACTAAATATTATCAATTAATTTTAAAGTTGATTTAATAAATGTGATACTGTGCGGGGGGAAAATAGGAAATGTATACTTTTATTAAATCTTCATGTTAGCAGGGGAATTCACACTTAAAAATATAGACATCTAAGTAAAACATTTTAATAGTTCAGTATTCCTATTTTTGCATTTAATTTTACTTGCTTAAACACACACACAAAATTAGCGATAATTTTTGATTTTTGCGTTTGTCACGTTCGTTTTATTTATGTGTATCTCTGAACAGCTTTTGGTGTTTTAAGTTAATTGGATGCTTCGACAATCACATTCTTGAAAATTTTCAAGTAATTCGTAGACTTTCCGTTAGGAGGCGTAAAGGTGAATTAGCGTATCCCCTGATATCTCCGCTTCTAAAACTCCGATTTGAATTTTTTTTTCTGCACTAGATACAGCTCCTGATGAGAAATCTTTTGCATATAATTTCTAATTTCCACTTCTGATGTATTTGCAGCAAAAGCTGAGCTTCTAAAATCTCGATTGGAAAAAAAAATTGTTTGGGGTCCGATACTACTCACGTCGACAAACTTTTAAGGAATATTTTCTTAAAATAATGCATGGTTTCTATGCCAGGGGGTGTATATCTCCATCTTATTTTTGTCAGTATCTCTACTTCTGAAAGCCCGATTTGAAAATTTTCTTCTTTGTCGGGTGGTGTTTCCGATGCGAAATGTTTTTTTTTTTTTATATAAATTCAAAATTTTCAAGTAAATCGTAGACTTTCCGCTAGGGGGTGCATAGGTAAATTGTATTTTTTTTTCTCTGATATTTCTGCATCTAAAACTCCGATTTGAAAAATTCTTCCTATAACGCATACATCTCCTGATTAATATTTGGTGAAGCATGGTTGGGCCACCAGGGGGCACAAGTTTTAATTTCTGTTTCTGATGTATTTGCAGCAAAATCTGAGCTGAAAACTTGACTAAATGTTTTTTTCTGGACCGATGCTGCTCCCATCGAAAAACTTTTTGAGAACACTTCTTAAAATGCATGGTTTTCCTGCCAAAGGATGTAGATTCATATCTTATATTTGTCCATATCTCTGCTTCTAAGAGTTCGATTTGAAAAAAAAAAATTGTTGGAGAGTGTTTCCTCTGCGAAATGTTTCTGATATAAATTCAAATTTTTCTTAACGTACAACTCTGCAACGAGAGGACGTAAGTTCACAATTCTGTTTATAGCAATATCTACGGGGTTAAAAACCCGATTGAAAAACTTTTCTCCGGTCAGATGCTATTGTTTTCCATACCAGTTCCATTGACCTTGAATATCTTTGATAAATTTAATTTGCATCAGAACGGATTCAAAAAACATGCTCATTACACCCAAAAATTTGGTGTCATCTTTCTTGTTCTTCTTGCATTGAATATATTGCACTATAGATGTGGTATTTAGTATGTATGTTATCATGGTGTTATACATAATCTGTAAATTTTACCTGAAATTCCCTGCAAAATTATCTTTTGGAAAATCTAAAAAAACTCGGAATTTTAAAGCCAATATGAGTGGGAACCCCGATTATCAGATTTTGTTAATTTGTGTCTTCAACCTGAGCCTAAATTTAACCAGTGATTAACTGCCCAAGTAGGGGTCAAAGGGTCAAAGTCTGAGAGCTGTGTGGATCTTAGTATCTCCTTTTGTAGATTCATTGCAGAAAATTCTCGTTAAACAACTGCAGTAGTTGATGCCAGTGTTAACATCAATTCAACTAGCATGAGAATGTTCCTGTATTCCTTGGATACAGAAACATTCTCAGTAGATTTTTATATACTTGAAATAATTTTCTTGGCTGGTTCTTGATAATATTTTTAATTTCAGTTCAGTCCATTCATTTTCAGTCTCTTCCCAGGAAGAAACTGCTAGAAACAGTCTAAAGATAGGTCAAGGTAGGATGTCTGGATTTCAAGAGACAACCTTGCCAAGCAGTGGTTAACAGTGGGGAAAAATAACAAAATAACAGCTGATTGCAGAAGTGGAGTCGATCAGTCACCCAGTGCAGATAGTTGCCAATGCATGCAGTAGATTCAGCTAATACTGGAGTGATTGATGTGGCACTGCTTACATGAGAATTCACTTGACTTACAGGGTTTTATTTTACTGTTATTTCCTGCAGATTATATTTACTAATGAGCAAACATACAAAAAAAAAAGTTATGAAGTGCATTTTCCAAACAAATAGCTTGCAATCTTAAATTTATTTTTTCAGTTGTCCACACAGATGACCAATTTGAAGAATAAACCCACTGTCCTCCAATTTTTACCGAGTGAGGACTAGGTGAATTCTGCAGTCCTGGTTGGTAGCATAGTGCCCTCCAGTGTAATGTATTGGGAGTACTTTTTCTCATGTCCTCAAAGGAAGCTGATTCAGCATTGCAATGCAGTTGGTGGTGCAGGAGACTGATATATTTGCAGCTTTAACAGGATATATGTACAAAATAAGCTGTCTATACGTGCGATAAAAGCAAACCACGTCTTCAATAAGCAAATCAAAATCAATTTATTTACAAATTAAAAGCGGGTTAAAAGCAGACTAGCGCTTTCGGGGTCTCCCGTCCCAATCTACTGGTCAAAGCGCCATGGGATCCAACAGAGTCAACCCTTATATACTAGATAACACGACCCATCATGCACCACGTCACCAACAGACCGTGATGTCACAGTATAAGCACAAATTATAAAAAAATTTCAATCCCAATTCAATAAAACCAGGGATCGCATTCCTCTTAAAATTCCAAATATTTTGTGACCCTCCTTAAATTCCTAAAATTATACCTAAAATTTGCTATTCTTCCTAAAATTTTCGTAAGCTTATTTATTAAAAATACAACCGTTATTAACACCAATAAATTTACCATTACGGTAAGGTAAAAAGACCTGTTATTGTAGAAACACAGCCTATATGCTGTGCTGCTGAAGGGAGGGAAAATGACTCCATCGAGATGCACTTGCTTCGGGGCGGGCGCTCCACTTTTGTGCCTTTGGACAGTTTTCGAGAGTAACAAGAGATCTAAGGAAAAAGGGGAGGGGTCATTTTTACCCCTGGTTTGCGCTTTGCAGACTAACTCCGTGGCACGCAGAAGATCGTACTTTATTTTTGGACATGCCTCGTGGAACCTCCTCTTTCTGCTGATGTTTTGTTATTGTAAACCACAGGTGGGTGGAAGCAAAGAGGAAACATGTGGCCTCCTTCCGTAACCTCCGGTAATGACGATGGGATGGTAGCAGAGTGTTATCGTGGCAGGCAGTAGAGCACGTGATCATTGACCTTCGATCGTGCGTCGGCGACAGCGACCTTCGATGCACAATGTATTTCTCGGCTCCGACTCGCTTTGACTGAACTTATGTGAGATGTGTATGATAGTTTCTGGTTTTGCGTCTTTTATGGTGTTCTCTGTGCTGTGCGCAGGTTCAGTTCTCTAGTGGTGACTTGCTTTTTTTTTTTTTCTATCTTCTGACATCCTCGCAGCCAAACTTCGGGAAGTTGTCTGGTTTTGCAATATTGGAACGTGTTTTTGTACTTCCCTTTCATTTTCTGGCTAGTAATACAAGTGTTTAAGATGCCTAAATCCAAAACGAAATTTCAAGATGCGTGGCTCGCCAAAGAATTGGACGGAGTGAAGTTGAAAGAATGGTGTTCTGCAACTGAAACAATATTTTCTGCTAAGTGTATATTGTGTTCAGAAATTTTCAATATTTCTAATAGTGGCTTTTCACTAGTAAAAGCACATCATAAAGGAAAAAACATTTGCAGAAATTTCAGAGTAAATTTCAAAATAAGTCCATCCTTGAAAGCCTTTGGAGGATGGGATCTTCAGCCCAAAACAAATATTGGTACTAGTTTACTTACGTCCCTTCATACAATTTACCCGAATTTCTTCATGAAACTCATGTTTTCCTATTACTTGTGGTCTGATATTATGAAATCCGTTTGCGGAGCACGCACTTTTGGCGTTGAAATTGGTCAAAATGAAATTTCAAAATCGGTACCTACCCGCTACAATCCTTCGACACCCGCCATTTGCAACACCACGTAAAGTTGTTTTCACGGCAGAGGAGGTGTCGTCTGCTACGAGAAACTTCCGGTTGCCATCCGATAAGCAGTGCATTGGTAAACTCTAATCTCTATGACGTTGTATTTCAGCAGAGCGGAAAAAGCATTAAACTACCGATCGCTACCCCTCCGTTCTTTAAAAACAGACCCGATATTTTTCTCCTTTTTTAACAAAAACATACAGGTAAAGAATTTGTTTTTTTCTGATGAAAATGAAGTGAAACAAGATTTTATTAATATAACATAAAAAATGGACAACAGAATTATGTTCTAGAAATCCAAAACTATATACACTGATATCCATAAATTAAGGGGCAGAAGCCATATGCAAATTTACGGACTTTTTTTAATTGAGGGTTTAGCGACATGCCCTGTGTTTATTCCTTGCAGGAATTACTTAAGAAACTTGGCACCTAAACTCAAGCGTTTCAATGTTAAGGGTTAATATTCTCTGGCACTTTGGGCATTGCATTTGCTTTTTGATGCAGCCATGATCGGCTAAAAAGTTGATAAACTCTTCCTTGTTGTCCAGGAGTTTGATAATATCAAGGAATTTCCACGAACAACCTTGGCAAGAAGCCATAATGAAGCAGAATTTCCAACAGCTGAACACAAATTTTAACTGAATATACAGCTCACAAAATACGAACCTTTTGGCGGGAAGAGAGGGTTATCCGATCGAAATGCACCTCGAGACAGCACGAAACAAAATATGCGGGATGATGTTATGCACAGCAACACTTCCCATGGCAATCAGAACTTCCGGTATTTCGCTCGAGTCCAACGCCCTCTCTGCCATCGGAAGAAAATACTTTCCGATTTCTTAAAAGCATTGATTATATCTTAACCTTTGCAACATCTACTCGTAAAGTCGAACAGACAGTCTGGCGTGGCAAAAAAACAGAAATATTTAAATTAACATTAAACTGGAAGAATCGCAATTCATTTCCCCGTGTCACGTGACATTTCATAGTTGAATGCTTTTCGGTTCTCCTGTGTCACGTGACATTTGGTAGTTTAATGCTTTTTCTGCTCCGCTGAAATACGACGTCATAGAGATTATAGTTTACCAATGCACTGCTTATCGGATGGCAACAGGAAGTTCCTCGTAGCAGACGACACCTCCTCTGCCGTGAAAACAACTTTACGGGGTGTTGCAAATGGCGGGTGTCGAAGCATTGTAGCGGGTAGGTACCGATTTTGAAATTTCATTTTGACCAATTTCAACGCCAAAAGTGCGTGCTCCGCAGACGGATTTCATTATCAGACTACAAGTAACAGGAAAACATGAGTTTCATGAAGAAATTCGGGTAAATTGTATGAAGGGACGTAAGTAAACTAGTACCCAAATATTAGTGAAGTACTGAGTCATGATTTACAGTTGGCTAAAGCCGAAGCATTATGGGCCATGAAAGTTGCTAAGGACAATGTCTTTTCTTTCATGCACTGAAACAGTTGAACTTTTCAAAGAAATGATTCCTGATTCTGCTATTGCAGCCAAAATGCAACTTAAAGAAAAAAAAGTTGCTTATGTGATATCACATGGATTGTCAAAATATTTTGAAGAGGATTTGAAAAAAGACATTGCATCTAGTAGCCCAGGAAAGGTTACTATAGCATTTGATGAAACTACAAATAGACAAGTGAAACGGCAGTTGGATGTGTATCTCAGGTACTGGTCTTCAAAAATAAATTCAGTTTCTTGCCGATACCTAACAAGCGTTTTTCTGGGTCATGCAGCAGCAGATATTTTGCTAAAAGAAATTCTTGATGTGTTATCATCCTTCAATGTTTCGTTGAACAGAATTATTTGTGTATCCCTGGACAGCCCAAATGTAAATAAGTGCTTTTTACGCAAACTCAATGAAGTTGTAAAACAAGAAACAGGCCAAAAATCTTTGGAACTAGGTTTTTGCAACCCGCATGTTGTTAGTAATGCATTTAAACATTTTTTGACAAGCTTAAATATAGATTTTGACGAATTTGCTACTGATATGCATTACTTATTAAAGAGTAGTGCTGCAAGACGAGGATTATAAATCTGTCGAGGATATAACATTTGTCACAGCCAAATTTCTTTTGCGTCATGTCAACAACAGATGGTTAACTGTTGGTTCTGTAGCCCAGAGGCTCTTGGATCAATGGCTAAATATTACAGAATATTTTTAAACTTCTTGCCATCTCAAAAAATATTTGAAAAACAACTACGCAATTCGGCAAGGTATAAAAGAATTCACTGTTTCCTGAAAAATGAGCTTACTCCTTGCTATTTAGCATTAATTTCATTTTCACACAAAAATTTTGAAAAGTTTTCATTATGTTATCAGAGTGAAGAACCAAAAATACACCAGTTATATTCTGATTTAAATACTTTAATGAGGAATGTTATGGCTCAGTTTATCCAAGATGTTATTGCAGGGAAATTTGGAGAAGACCTAAAGAATGTAGATTTTGAAAACAAAAATTCATGGAAAAAACTAGGGAGTTAGAAGTTAGTATGAAGACAAAAAATCTCCTCAGGAATGTTCAGGAGACCAGGCAGAAATTATTTCTCTTAGATGTAAGATCATCACTAATTGCAACCACAAAATATTTAAAGTCAAATTTGCCATTCTGCAATCAAAAGCTAAGAGACATAGAAGTTTTAAAGGTAAAAGAACCAAAGAAAGAGTCAACTCAACTTTCAGTCGCTGAAGGACTTTCGGAAATTACCAGAATTTCAAGTGTTTTGCATCTTTCTGAGGAACAAATTGATAGAGTAAGAGAAGAGTGGAAACTTTTAAATTGCGATAAGCCAACTCTAGATGAACTAGTGAAATTTTCAGAGGAAGGGCATATTCCAGTGCGGATTGATCATTACTGGCGTAATATATTTAGTATTAAAGACTCTAGCGGAAAAGAAATACTCAAATCTTGCTAAACTCATCAAGTCAATTTTAGTTTTACCTCATGGTAATGCTGATGCAGAAAGGGGATTTTCGGTTAACACTGCTCTGTTAAGGAAGGACAAGGCTAACTTAAAAGACTCAACTATAACATCATTAAGAATAGTTAAAGGGGCCATTAAACACTATGGATGTGTAAGTAAAGTTCCC
Source organism: Macrothele yani (assembly GCA_039090855.1). Classification (NCBI taxonomy): domain Eukaryota; kingdom Metazoa; phylum Arthropoda; class Arachnida; order Araneae; family Macrothelidae; genus Macrothele; species Macrothele yani. Next base: position 150,302,972 of record CM077010.1, on the reverse strand, counting down.
ATAACAAGAAATTTGTTAAATAGTGTTCGTGATTCACATAAATTTTATAAAGAGCCTGTTGATAAGCTGAAGGAAGAAGAATCAAAAAAGGTAAAAGAAAGGAAGCAGAAAGCGAGAAAAAATAAGGAAAAGCAGCTAGAGAAAAAAGAAAAGCTGAGTTTGATGACAAAATAAAAGAAAATGATGCAGAAATAAATAGGCTTAAAAAAAGATAAAGAAGCCTCCCTAGCAGTAATTCAAGAAGGAACAGAAAGAATGAGAAAAGCTGTAGAAAAACAAAATACTGTTGAAATAGCAGTTGCCTCTAACTTGATCATACAAGGTTCAGCTGAAATAAAGAAAACTGAAAGTAAATTAGTTGTGGTGGAAGTAGAAAAAGATAGGCTTATCAGAAAAAGGTTAAAACAATATGAAAAAAGTAATTCAGTGAACAATTGTACATAGTTCTTGGTTTTCAATTACCTTTTTAGGATATTATAATTTAATGTGAAACCTGAAAACTTTACTGTGAAAATCGTGAATTGCTTCTGGTTCAACAGCATATTAATGTTCAAAGTGAAACTTGAATGTGGTAAATATACTTGAATATGATAACACGTGAAAAGATTAGAAGTAAATCATAAACTTTTTAGACATTAGACGTTATGCAAAAAATTTGGGTGTGAACTTCGACCATATATACTAATGGACTGCGCATTGGCAATAGCTGCATCAAAGCCGCCATGGCTCCAACATTGGGCACGTCATCATCAGACTCCAAATTTCGTGTAAAAATGCTGTTATGATTACTAATTTACGCTGCAGAACTTCAGTATTTTCGGTGTATTATGCGAATGCGCCTCATATATAATGAAAACTCTTCAGGTAAGTTTACTTATGAGCTATATACATGCATGATCGGGTTGGTTACATTTCTTGATTCATAATGTGATGAACATTTGCGAAGAATTTGGAACATGCATTCCTTTTTTTTTTCTTAAGTTACTATATTTTTATATCAATAGCTGCAAGTTTCTGGTTAAGTAATTGAACTTTATTGACGGATGTCATGTGATTTTATGTTGGAGCCAGAAATTTTGATGTCATGCGCAGTCTATCAGTATATATGGTTGAAGGGTGTGAAGCAAACTCTTTACAATGTATACAAAGTTGTTTTACTAGATGTATACAAATATAAACCTAGTTTTTATTGAAATACACTCCTAAAATTTTCCTAAAAATTCCTAAAATTCCCACCTAAAATTTTTCGGAAGTATGCTATGATCCCTGTAAAACATAAATATAAGAATACAAAATATTTACAAAATGTACTGTTCCGATGTTTCAAAATTCCTCATATGTCAAAGTCTCTTGTGGAGCAACCATTTTTCGCAAAGGTCTTGGTACAAATGTGGGGAGATCTAAATTACAACAGTTGTCTCCGTATGCAATAATATATAAACTTTCTGAAAAGAAAACAGTACTTTTGTTGACATTGGAGTTCAAGATTTTAACATTCTCCCAAACAGGGGTGTAACCACCCTGTTTAACTGCCATAGTAAAGGCAGTATTAATAGTTCCTGTCTGGAGGGTGTACTTGTGTTCACCCAACCGGGGTATTCAGAGTCCTAATTGTAGAACCTATATAAAGTTTATCAATAACACCCGAATCCTCATGGGCGAGCGGAATGCAGTACACACCATATTTCATTAGTTTTATCTGTCATTTCTCAGTAAGGTAAATACATTTTTAGTGCAAACTCCAAATGTCAAATTATGCTTATGGCATTGGAGGGAGATAATCCACCTTTCCAACATATCTAGTGGTGTTATTGTCCGTGGACAAGGTCTTGAATTTCAACCTGGTTTATTGTCCGTGGACAAGGTCTTGAATCTCAACCTTCTCAATAGACCGGGAAAGTAGTGCTCTGGGTAACCGAAGATCCGTGCCATAGTTGAGGCCTTAGAGAGTTCGTCTTGTCTTGCTCGGTTGGAAGAAGAGTGTGTGAATGTGCGTTTGATTAGAAATCGAAGTGATGATGCTTTTTGTTCAGGAGGGTGAAAAGAGTTAAACGGTATAATACATGGTGTGAAAGTAAATTTTCGGTACACGGAGTATTTAATCTGGTGAGTGTTGAAGTCCCTTGATAACAAGAAATCAAGAAAAGATAGCTTGCCCCCATGCTCAAGTTCTTTCGTAAATTTTATTGTGGGAAAATGTGAAGATAAGCGGTCAATGAAAACATCCAGTTGGAGAAGTGAATAGGGCCAAAAAAGTAACATCATCGACATACCTGATTATTAGTAATGGTTGAAGTGGAAAGTCCAGCAAAACTTTTTCTTCCAAGGATTGTAAAAAAATCTCAGCCAGCACAGGGGAGAGTGGGGAACCCATGGGACCCTCTCTCTGTTGGTAAATTCTATTATCAAATTTAAAATACGATCTTCTGGCCACTAATTTCAGTGCTGAAAGAATGGCATCAGTTTCCAGAGGAGAGATAGAACTATCTTCTTGTAATTTTTCCGCAATAATAGAATGCACCAGATCAAGTGGTACATTTGGGAATAATGAAACAACGTCCAGAAATGCCATAATAAAGCCAGTTTGTGGAGGGTCAAATTCCTTGATTCGCTCTAGAGCTTGGGTTGAGCTTTTAATTGACACCGTGGATTGGAGTGTAAGGTGTTTCAAGTATGCTGCTTAGCATAGTCTCAAGGGGTCTCGTTGGACTAGCATACCCTGAGACTAATAATCTGAGGGGTTGATTTAGTTTATGTAGTTTCAATTCAATTTTCAATTTTGAGTTCCCAATCCAATTTTCAATAGAGGCCAAGAAACGGAAATCTTTATCCCCCCCCTCCTTCCCCTTAAACTTTAGTGGCAAGTTACCCTACACTCGTATAAATCAGCCTGAAAATTCAGACAAACAAAAAAACTTCTTCCCGTCGTTAGACAATTTAGAATACTGTCGCACATAATTCGGTGACTTGGAAAAATGGCACACATTCGGTGTTCCTCGGAGGAAAAGTAAATTGTGCCCGGCCCCTAAACAAAAAACGTGGCAGTTTTCCTGTGTGGCACTTTTCCAAGTTGCTGATCATGTGTGGGTCTTTTCCAGTCTGGCGGTTTACCAGCAACCGTATCATAATCAGTGCAATGCATGAATTAATTTGCTGATTTTTAGCACATGTAATAATTTGTGTTTATGCCTGTCTGTCTCTTCCTATCAGACTTTTCTGTTAAGAACTCAGTGCTTTCTGAGGAAATTATAAAAGTTAGAAAAAAAAGATAACTTTTGTGGACTCTTAGGCTAAGTAGAGCTTTCCACTATGAAATGTTTAAATTGTATAGTTGGTTAGCTAACTTCCAGCTCGAGGCACAACAAGAAATGGACCAAATTTAAATGAATGCATTTAAAGTGGTTTTTGTTAATTTTAATTGATTTTAACTAACAGCACCAGCGTTGGCATTTTGGGCGATATTCATTTTTCTTTTAGTTTGCAAATATCCTTTTACTGACACCGCAAGTAATGCACATAAAATTTTCCTTGATTGTAGAGATTTTTGAGAAAACTCTTTCTGATGCGAAAAGAAAAAAAAATCCATATCACTTTTTTTCTTTTAAATTTTCAAATTGTTCACGTATTCCCACAAGAGGTGTTAAAAGTTCTGGATTTCAAAACTGTCAATGTGCCGTCGTTAATAGACTGTTGCAGTTGCAACACAAATTCCTTTTTATCTCTTGGACAACAACTTCACTTTAGCATTTTTTGAATTTGCTGATGCCCGTGCAGATTTTTTAGAAGGGAAGTTCTTCAGGGAGGTTTTAATAAGATTATATTTAGAGCTTGCTTTACTGTAGCGTAGTTATATTTACTTCATTCCAATGAATATTTACTTTGCAAGTATGCAACTAAAGTCGTTGGAAATTGTTTTTGAAAAAAATAAATATAAAAAATAGGAGGACAATACGAATGAAATATCGTACGCTGGAATGCGTTTTGTAAATCTGTACCATCCACTCGAATGCAGAACAACAGATCTAAGTTTTTTATTTTGGCTGTACTGCTGAAGTGCTACGAGTCGGCGTTTTTTTTTTTTTTTTGTGAGAAACATTTCTTGCAGCGGACTCTTTGAAACTGAGTTATATCGACGAGAATAAGACATACATGTATGCCCCTAGCGGAAAAATTATGCATCGTTTAAAAAGAAAGTACTCTGAAAAGGTTTTTCGAGGCGTTTTTTCAATCTAGTTTTCAGAATTTAAGATTTTGTTGCAAATACATCAAAAGCAGAAATAAATACTTTAGCTTCCTGGTGGCCAAACCGTTCTTTACTAAAAAACAAAAATTATATGCAAAACATTTCCCATCAGGAGCGGTTTCGGAGTTTTAAAAGCAGGGATATCGAAGGAAACACAATTTAACTTAACGTACCCTAGCAAAGAGACTGTACCTAAAATTATCTTCGATATTAATGGCATCAAAAAAAAAAAAATGAAATAACCGAATGAGAGGCCAATGTGTGGTACAAAATATATTTTGAATTTAATGCCTTCTGCATGCCCCCTTTGCGACGAAGTTGTGCATCGAAAAAAACAACAACCAGAGTACAAAAATTATCTTTCTCACATTTCAAGCATCCCAATGCAAAAATACTTTTTCAAATCGAACTAACAGTTGAAGAGAACAGGTGTCCACAGGTCCACAGGCAGACGGATGGGCAGACAAAGTGATAACATAAATATGATCTGTTTTTACAAAATACGTGCTAATGACTGTATGGAAGAAATAAGAAAACAATTGTCATTTCAGATACCTGTAACGTTTGGTCAGTTGTATTTGATTTATGTTTGAAATACAATTTTTTTTCACTTCTGAAAACAAGTGATATAGACCACGCTCTTTTGTTATATTCTGAGCTGCGTTGCGCACCTTTCCGGGAGTGAGGGGGGGCAGCTGAAGATATAACTAATTTCAAAATGATAATCTGCGATCTTTATCGTGTACAAACCCACCAGCAACTACCACGGCATAGTATTAGCCATGATCTCAAACAAAACAAACGCATCGGCGTATGCCGCTGAAAGATACACTTTGGAAATGCTTCCCTTATTTTGAAAATAATTCTAAAAACAGAAAAACTTTTCTAGAGAAATAAGAGATTTTCAAGTAGAAAAAATGTTAGTTATAAGTAGAAGATTTTTGTTAATTTTAATCTCCTCCGCAAACATATTATATAAAATGATAGTCGCTCCGGTTGCTCAGTGGTCGAAGTAATCACTGGCTTTTACCGAGATGGGTCTGTGTTCGAATCCCTGTTTGGCATACTTGTGTATGCCTTACGTCACTGGCTGTCTAGCTTACCTTGAGCCAGTGGCCCTAAATTAGAAACGTGTGACTACTTATATCTCATAGAGTTGATCATGGTGATGGTTAAAACGAAAAAAAAAAATGAATAAATGAAATAAAAATAAATAAAAATAATTGCCCTTATTTCTTTTAATTTGTCCGAACTCCAAAGGGAACCAATGGACGCAAAACAACATTGTTTTTCAAACCAAGTTGCCATATCTGTTACAACTACTAGCATTATTCCTGTGATCTTCATGTTTCGAATTTTAGAGGAGTTTTGAAGAGGGGAAAAAAAGATGACCGAAATGCCACCTTACGCACTTGTTTGCTTTGGTGTCAAGAGCCACCCCTAATTACTGGCAGAGACCCTTCAACCGTGTGAAATCTGTGATATCAAGAGCGGTTTTGAGCGTCTGTTAGGTATAGTGGGAAAGCCTTGGCTCCGAAATGTTCTGAAAGGGTTAGGTGCCTGAGCCCTTGTATTCTATAGCCCACAGTCGGCAATCGCCAGCGACCGGCATCCTTTTAAAATTTTACCAGCTAATCCCATTCAGCACAATAGGGTTTCCTAAGGACACCCAACCTTTCTTTGAGCCCCACCCCCAACCCCCACTTCACCACCACCCCTTGCCAAAAGAAAATCTCTACGCAATTATAACACATGTCGAGGGCAGCCCTCTAAGATTTTAGGAAACTCGGATAAACGTATGTAAATTTTTCATATTTATGAAATACTGTTGGAAAATTTCTGTCCACAGAGTTCTATTGAAAGTACCGAAGTGCGCCGGAAAATCTTCCTCTAAAAGCCGCAGTAACGTTCGAAATACTAACCCGGAAATTCTACCCACCCTGTCAGCCTGCTTATTGTGAGACACTTTTCCATTCAAAACCGGGGTAAGAGTGGAATTACTAACCCAGAAATTTCCCCTACCTCATCCAGCTACTTGCGGTACCATAAACTCCAATAAAGGTTTGAAATGCCGAGCCCGGAAATATCCCCCACATATTTGTGCTACTTGTACGGCTGAATGCTATTTTAAAGTGGACGAAAATAGAAAAGATGATACTGGAAATTTCCCCCACCCCATCCTAAAAGTCGAAACGCTGATCCCGAAATTTCTCCCCACCCTGACAGCCTGCTGATTGTAAGACCATTTTTCAAAAAAAAGAAAGCGCGGTAAAAGTTGAAATACTAACCAGGCAATTAGGCAACTTCCCCACCTCATCCAGCTACTTGCAAGACGGTTTTTTACTATAAACACCAGTAAAAGTTTGAAATGCCGACCCCAGAATTTCCCCTCACCCTGTCAGCCTGCAGATTGTACGATACGTTTTCCATTAAAAACCGTGGTAAGAGTGGAAATACTAACCCGGAAATTCCCTCATCCAACCCTGCTATTTGTAAACAGATTTTTAACCTAAACAACAGTAGAAGTTTGAAATGCCGTCCCGGGAATTTCGCCCCAACCTGTCAGCCTGTTGATTGCAAGACAGTTTCAAATGCCGTCCCCGAATTTTCCCCCCAACCTGTCAGACTGTTGATTGCAAAACAGTTTTTCTAAGACTTAAAAGCGGTAACAGTGGAAATACGAACCCCGAAATTTTCCGCGTAGCCTCACTTCCCTTAATCCGTTTCTCCTAATTCCAGTGTGCCCTAATCACATTTGCCCCAATCACATTTTCCCAAAATCGCTTTTACCCGAATTCCCATTTCTCCTAATCTCGTTTCCCCTAAATCGCGATTCCCCCGATTCTCGTTTGCCCTAAACACGTTTACCCCAATTGCGTTTCCTCGAAATCGCTTTCACCCGAACTCCCATTTCCCCTAATTTCATTTACCCTAATCTCGTTTCCCCTAAATCTCGTTTTTTAGGGCAACTGTGACGCAGGAAACGTTTTTAAGGGGAACTTTGATACAGACAAAAGTGTTTAGGGTAAACTTGAATTAGAGGAAACAAGATTTATAAGAAACAAAATTAGGTCAAACGAAATTAGGGGAAATGGGAATTCGGGTAAAAGCGAATTCGGGTAAACGAGATTTAGGCGAAACGAGATTTAGGTGAAACAAAATTAGGGGAAATAAAAATTCGGGTAAAAGCTATTTTGGGGAAATGCAATTGGGGTGAATGTGTTTGGGGCAAACGTGAATTAGGGGAAACAAGATTAGGGGAAATGGGAATTCGAGTAAAAGTGATTTCAAGGAAACTCGATTGGGGTAAACGTGATTAGGGTAAACGGGAATTAGGGGAAACTGATTAGGGGAAAAGAGTGTTCACCGTAAAAAACTGTCTTCCAAGTAGCTGGATGAGGTGGGGGAAATTCGGTGAACAAAACACCCCATAAACAGCGAAAAATGTTTTAAATGCTGACCCAGCAATTTCCCCCCACATATTTGTGCACGTTGTTCGGCTTCATCTTGTTTTAAACAGCGTGGAAATGATGACACCGGAAATCTACCACACGTTCGATATTTTGGGTCAAATGCAAATTGTGCATGGTCCCTGACTGAAAAAGGTGGGGGAATTTTCCAATGTGGGGGACTATTCCTAATGTGAGGGAGTTTTCCTGAGGGGGGACTTTTCCGATTACCACCCGATTTGTTCCGCCGCTTTGTAGGGAAGCTGTAAATTTGAGATATTCAGGGAACAAAGCATCATTCGATGAGAAAAACTGCTTCACACAATTTACACCGGATACGGAGAAGTGGGCACCGGAGAACTGGCCACACGTAGAGATCTAGACACATTGAAATTTCAGTGCCATAAAATTGTTCTGCATAAACAAATTTCATGTGGCTGTATTCCCCACTACTTGAGCAACTATTGTTTTTAAAATATTTTTTTAATATTTCATTTTCAGTTAGAAATTTAGACATTTCCATGATTTTCGGGCCAAAGACAAAGCGAAGAACTGGCCACAAAAATTTTGAGGGACCGTATAAAAATTGCGTTCTGAACTGCTCCTTGGCTACGTCTCCCGAGATGGTTATCTGACACGCATAAAATTTTCTTATTTACGATATTTTTCTATAAACTACAGCTAAACACATTCTCTGCGAGTATGTGTAAACACAGGAAACTTGTGTGGGGTGCGTAAAACCTAAAATATGAAATATAAAAAATTTCTGGTCCGATCAGGGGATTTTCAGCGTTTACAAGCTACAACTCAACGAATTATCTGAGGGCATGTTCCTACCCATGAAACCTGTCTAGAGGGGTAGGGTAATAACACCAAAAGTGTAAACGATAGAGAATTTCTCCTCCGATCGGGAGATTTTCAGCATTTACGAGTTACAACTCAACAAATTATCTGACGGCATTTGCTGCGTCAGGAAACCAGACGGTCGGCGGAAGGGGGAAGGAAGGTAACACCAAAAGTGTAAAATGTAAAGATTTCGGACTGAAAGATTTGGAGCGTTCACAAACTTCATCTCAACAAACTCTCTGCGGACATGTGCTAACACAGAAAGTCTGTCACGGGCGGGGGGAGGTGGGGGGATTTCAAAAGTGTAAAATATAACGAATTTTTGGTCCGATCGCGAGATTTTCAGCATTTACAACCTACAAGTCAACAAATTACATGAGAGCATGTGCTGCCTCAAGAAACCCGTGTGACGTGCCTGCCCCCACAAAACGCACACGACATAAAGGCAGATAGCAGCGATAACGAATGTCCGCGTAGCTCAATTGGTAGAGCAACTTATTCCGGAATGAGGGGACCCGGGTTCGAGCCCCGGCGTGGACAAAAATGACTGAGAAATTTACTTCGTTATAATGGCGCCCGAACTTCCCGGATGACCCGGCCATTAAAGATCTCGCCAGGGTGTGATGTTCTTTCCACACCACGACACAAAAAAAATAAAGAGAATCCCTTCTCCCGCGCTTCGAAAAAAAAATGTGTGTGACATTGCATTCCACACACCAGATTGACTGGGAGTTCTTAAGTGCACGTTCTACAGAGAATGGCTGCATTCAGCGATTCAGAGGGCCGTGGTCCATGCCCCGGCCCTCTTTAGGGGGAGGTGTGACGTGCCTGCTCCGTAGGATGCACACGACATAAAAGCGGATAGCAGCAATAACAAACGTCCGCGTAGCTGAATTGGTAGAGCGACTTATTCTGGAAGGAGGGGACCCGGGTTCGAGTCCCGGTGTGGACAAAAATGACGGAGAAATTTACTTCGTTATACTTGTCACCAAAAGTGTAAAATATAAAAAATTTTTGGTCCAATCGGTAGATTTTCAGCATTTACAAGTTACAACTCGACACATTATCTGATGGCATGTGCCTACGCAGGAAACCTGGTGTGGGGAGTGGGGAGCGTAATACCAAAATTCTAAAATGCGTGAGCACATGCCCTCAGATAATGTGTCTAGTTGTATATGCTGAAAATCTCCCGATCGGACCAGAAATACTTTGTATTTTATACTTTTTGTGTAACCCCCCCCCCTCCCTGACAGGTTTCCTGAGTAGACTCGTGTCCTCAGATAATTTGTTGAGTTGAAGCGTGTAAATGCTGAAAGTCTCCCGATCGGATCAGAAATTCTTCATATTTTACACTTTTGGTATTTACCCCCCCCCCCCCCCAAGACAAGTTTCCTGCCTGAGTAGGCACATGCCCTCATATAATGCGTTGATTTGTAGCTTGTAAATGCTGAAAATCTCCCGATCGGACGAGAAATTGTTTATATTTTACATTGGTATTAACCCCCCACCCCCTGACAGGTATTGTGAGTAGGCACATTCCTTCAGATAATGTGTCCAGTTGAAGCTTGTAAACACTAAAAATCTCCCGATCAGACCAGAGATTCTTTATAATTTACACTTGATATCACCCCCACCCCCGACAGGTTTTCTGAGTCAGCACATGCGCTCAGAAAAATTTGCCGACTTGTAGTTTGAAAACCCTGAAATCTTTTGTTGAGTTGTAGATCATAAACATTTTTTGTAAATAATTACACTAATTATCGCAATTAAGAAAAGATGAAATTGCGGAAACTTTATATGACTCAGATAACCAACTTCTGGGGTCGTGGCCACGAAGCGGTCAAAAAGGCAATTTTTTAAATGCCCCTTAAATTTTTTGTGGCCAGTTCTACACCCAATTGACGACACATCCCACTGCAAATAAGATAAACATTTACTCAGCTGTGTAAAAGGTCAAGTTGTGATAACGTATTTCAAAGAATAACTAATCTTGTTCATTTGTGTTCTATCCTTTTGATTCAATTTAGTTCTTGTTTCTCAGATCTACACATTTTTTTTTGTTTTTTGTTTTTTTATTCATTGACTGCTCATAAATCCTTTTGATTCAATTAGTTCTTGTTTCTCAGATCTACACATTTTTTTTGTTTTTTGTTTTTTTATTCATTGACTGCTCATAAATTTTCAATTTTTTTAAAGTGCAAACGTTCAGAATACTCTGGATTTATTTCAGTCGCTGACGACTGTTGTGTGTATAACACGCATTGCAGTGGTGAGAACATCACACAAACGACATTGAAACCATTCAGCTCAAAAGAATATGAAACTTCAATCCTCCAACACCACGATTTTTTTCATAGGATCGCTATAATATCTTTCTGTCTGATGGGAGTGAGGCTAATTTTTTTCCCATTTTTTAAGGGTGACAATAAATTCATGTTTGCCGAAAGAACTGTACGCGAACGATATGTTTTTTGTTTGTTGTTTTCAATTTATTTGTTACAAAAGGGCTTAGAAAACTAAAGTCGATAAACCACGAAAAAATATTTCACGAGAAATCAAGGTTACAGTAATTCATAGTAAATAAAAGCTTAGTTTTTGATTGGCAGCTGGAGGTGTTACCATTGTTTTTAATCTGAAGGAAGCAATTATAATCGCTACGAAACTAGCATTCTACGTAAAACGTTGAAAACATAGAAAAACATACTTGTACGATTCCCTTTACCAGTGTTGTCTGCGGAAACCCTGCCTTCCATTTTCAGGGGAGGAAACCATTAGCCTAATTCTATTGTCACTCTTATCGTGGTTGTAAATCAGTGGCAGTTTGCTCCACCCTTTCGAAAGTGGAGGTAAAAACAAGCAGCCGCTGATCAGGTAAAATTAGTAGGAAGACGTGGCCGCTGATAAAATGGTCGTTTGCAGAACACACAGCCGAAGTCAAAGTAAAACAGGAAAATGTTCTTGGCGCCAAGAGGGTTAAGGGAGGTAGCCCAGTAAATAAAGGACTTGACCCGGAACAAATTAGGTAAAAGCTGAATTTTTGCAGGCTGGTAGAACTCATTGGGCTTAGCATTTTCACAAAAGTCCCCACCCCTCCCCCGCTTGCTTCCCCCCTACACCCCCATAAAAGGGGGAAATTTGGTCTAATACTAATCCACTCGTAACTCTCGAAATAATTGGCGTACAGCTCATTTTTTTAAATTGATTCCTCTTGATATGGTCTATAAATTTTGTTCTATTCATTTTTACTATATCTCCTATAGTTTTGTTGCAATTTTTGAAAACCCACAAAATAGCACCTTTTTTTCTCGACATTTTACCCAATAATTGCAATTTCCGCTTCACAGAGCCAAAATTTCTGAAAAAGGTTCCAAATAAAAGATGTAGCAAACTTCATAACCTTTACAACGATTATATTATTTGTCTTAATATGCTTTATAGTTTACCTTCTGTGGTACCGAAACTGCGAATGCATTGTAGCCACAAAACGACAAAAAATCGGACAAAACATGCAATAATTTTGCGGGGAGTATAATTTTCAACGATAGGTACAAAATAAAAAAAAAGGAAAGAAAACTCAGCTTTATACCTGCAAAAAAGTCACCAACTCTTGCCTGTTTGCTTCACACCCAACTCCCCCCAAGGGGTGGGACTAATGATTATTATGTGCAAAGGAATTGTTGAATTGAAATATGAAAATGTCATTTTTTCCTCTTTATAGAATGCTTATAAAGTAAGAATTTAGTTCCATGCACTGGTGCTGTTTCTACAATTTCAAAATAATTAAAAAAAATACATTTTCATTTTCCTAAATGAACTAAGATTAAAATTTTGTAAAACTGTAATTAAAAAAGAGGCTACAAACAAAAGCGGTGATGATTAAATTTATAACTTTTAAAATGATATATATTTTGTCTTACATTGCTTCTGTGGTTCTTTTGAATGTCGCACAGTTGGGGCAGAATTATCATAAATCAATATGATGTTAATATCAATGTCGTCACTCATATCAGGCTTGTTTGTGCACGACAGTCCACTGCAACGTCCACACATAGCAGAACATGAGAATCCGGCTTTTCGGCAGCTGCAGGAAATCATACATTCTTTCTTACAGTTGCATGAAATTAAACACAAAAGTTCATCTGGTGCCCCTGGTAAAGTAGCCGCAATTGGCTTTAGTCTTCCACCCTCTAACTTCCATCCCCAGTTGGTGGGGTCAAGTTTGTTTCCCTGACCACATTTGAACTTGAAGGTATACCCGCAATAAATGCTGTCTAGCTGCTGCTTCTGTAGGTGGAAGTTTTCCCAATTCAAAGTTTGATCTCAGTGATAGTTTAGCAATTGAGTTTTTGTAATAAAAGTATCTGGCATCATCTAAATTACTGTGTTTGCTCAAACCATACTTCAACTGCTACTAGGTCAATAACCCCGAGAATTTTCGACTTCACATTTCCCCCCATTCATCGTTATGGTGTTCGCAGAAAGTTAAAATTTTATCTTTCATTTCTAGAGTCGATACCGTTTTGACCGCTTTTCTGTATTTGAGAGGAAGCTTAATATTCAGAGTGGTTTCCTTTTCACAGAATAAGCACTCATTTTTAAAGTCAAAAGTTTGTTGAAAACTTCGTAAAAGTGGATTTGAAGACGTTGCTAACGAAATACTTGCAACATGTAAAGCCTTAATACTACTTTCTCGTGTGTAATTCCGCCGGCAAGTCTGTTGCACCATAATAGAAGTAACATTCTCTAATTTTTCATGCAAACTGTCTTTTCTTTTCAGGCTAGAATCAATTATCGTTTTAAAACCTTTGGTGACAACTACTGATTCTCCCTCACAGAGATGGTTATCGCAAATCATGCATTTGTCCATTTTTTATTCCGTTAGGTAAACCAATATGGGAATGCATTAAGAATTTGGTTAACTTTTTAGAGGTTAAAAAACGATCAACTTACATTTCGTGCGGACATCTTGCCTATCCAATTACCTAATTCTATTTGCTTTTGTGGCATATGTGCGGACAGTAGGGGAGTTTTAGGAATGCATTTTATTCTCCCCACATGTCAAATAAATAAACAAATTGCGTGAGTCAGTGCCTCTTAGCACTATGTTCTTCCCGCGACAAATTCTTCGTAACAGAAGTGCTTAAAGTGGTTCCAACTAAAATCTCTGCCTTATGTTTCCAATGGTAAAACTTCTTTACACATTATCTTCACAATTTATGTATTCCCAAGGATGAAAATTTGCACATCGATAAAACTTACTTTAAGTTATAGCAGGGGATAGTAAATTCTTGCTAAAACATAACCATAATTATATTAAAAATCACATTTTTTTTAGTAATGTTCAGACCTGTTAATAAATGGCGTGACCTGTACATTAATGGCGTCAGTAGACAAATGTTGGATTTCTAAATTATGGTTATGTTTTAGCAAGTATTAGGTATCTCATACTATAACTTAAAGTTAGTTTTATCGATGTGCAAATTTTCATCCTTGGGAATACATTAATTGAGAAGAACATATGTAAAGAAGTTTTACCATTGGAAACATAAAGCAGAAATTTTAGGTGGAACCACCTTAAGGCTGGCATGTTTTAGATACAGTGTGAGCGAAACTATATATTGCTGTAAGACAAATAATATATTGTTGTAAAGGTTATAAAATTTGCTACAACTTTTATTTGCAGCCTTTTTCGGGAATTTTGGCTCTGTGGAGCGGTAATTAAAATTAATCGGGAAAATGTAGAGAGAAAAATGTGCTATTTTGCGGGTTTTCGCAAATTGCTGCAAAACTATTGGAGATATAGTAAAAATGAATGGAACAAAATTTGTAGACCATATCAAGAGGAATAAATTAAAAAACAAATTGCTGTATGGCAATTATTTCGGGAGTTGTTAAGAGTGTATTAGTATTAGACCTCATCCCCTCCTCCTTTATGGGGAAGCAAGCTGGGGAGGGTGGAGACTTTTGTGAAAATGCTAAGCCCAACGAGTTCTACCAGCCTGCAAAAATTCAGCTTTTACCTAATTTGTTCCGGGTTTGACCCAATTTTGGCCTTTATTTACTGGGCTAAGGGGCGGAGAAACTATAGAGGAGGAACTGAATCGCGTGGACCAATGAAGTGCATAGGTTTGTTACCCCTCGTTCAGGTTGGCTGCCGGGAATTCTCCAAGCAGAGATCTGGTCAGAAAGAGCTACGCTAAAGCACACTGCTTTGCGATTTAATTGTGGAAGTGTGTTAATGGAGTGTTTTTACAATGTCATACCTGCCAAGTATTCCGGATTTCCTGGAAGTTTTACGGTAAAGATCCAGACTCAGTCACCAGGTCGCCACTGGCGATAAACTTCGTCGTGGTGACAAAAATGTTTGATTAAATCGCCAATTCTGGCTACCTACCTGTATGGGGGGAAAACATTTATTTTATTTAACTTGTATTGTAAGGAATTTTTTTTTAACTTGTATGGAACTCGCACGAATATTTGAATTGTGTGGAAGCAGTGGCGCCAATTCCGCCGAAATATAGTACGTTTTAAAAAAAAAAATTGTTTTGATATAGAAATAAATTTTCTAACATCCTGAAATCTTAAAAAGCTCTCAAATTAATTTTAAAATGGCTGTGATTAAATGATTATACATTTGGCAATTTTTTTTTCCCCCAGCGGAATCCCTCTGCATCTGCTCTGTTCTGTATAAAACTGTCACCTACTTACATTCTCACCATCTATTTTTAGCCTCTCCGGTGAGACCCCAGAATGCATTGCAATTGCCTTACGCTTCTGCCCAGTAGCAGAAGCGGCACGGCGGCGGGCGCCGCAGATTACTTTGATTGCTTTTAAAAAGTTTCAAAAGTTCATATTATTTATTTCATATTAAAAAAAATGCTGAACTCACCACGGGAGCAGAAACCACAACACCGTGAAATCAGTCTCAGGACAATTTGTTTCCCCATTTTATCCACCCTCCCATGACTATGCCATCTGCAGCTACACAGAACGTGTGTTGTATGAACGCTGCTCCACTTAAACTTTTCTTTATGCTCTGTTCACTGCAGCACGTGTTACTGTGAAAGAAAAGCATGGCAATCGTGAATGTTTTTTTTAAATTAATTATTTGAAATGAAGCATTTTCTTCAGGCCAACCTTTGTCATCTAAAAAAGTGTCTCCTAGAAACGTACCAGAGACTGGCCTTGTTTTTAAAAGTTAGAGCTTTCTGTGAACCGTGTCTGCTATAAGATATGAAATTCATTTTTGAAAGCTATGCAGCCAGAACGCAAGCATTGTGAGCAATGTTCTTGATGACAAGACAATGCTTATGCAAAGAATGACTTTAGAAAATACAGCAAATTAAATAAAGTAAGCCAAAAGCAAGTACTGCTTGAAAATTTTGACCCATCCACTGCAATCAATTTATGGTAGAAAGATGGAGAGATTTTATTTGTGAACCTAGCGAGAGACCAAATAAAAATTAAGTTATCTTTCCAATAAAAACTGGCTAGAAAATTTGGTTGATATGGTTATAGAAAAATATAACTTTTAAGATTATATTTATTCATTTAGTTGCACTGGACAGTGGGCCCTTGTAACTACTAAGCTTAAATTTAACTATGTCTAATTAAGTGAAAGGTATACAGTGTAGTGATACAACATGTCTATACAACACGAAATAACCATAAGGAAAGAGGCCACTAGATTTTGTCCCACTGGCCAATGGATCACATGAAAAAAATCACCAATTTTAATCTTTATGCTTGGTGCAGAGCAGGCAGAGATGTAGTTAGGGATGGTTGATCACTAACAGCTTGTTCCAATATGTCCCATAAATTCTCTATGGGGTTAATGTCCGGTGAGGGAGGGGACCATGCAATTGTGCTAAAGTCACTGCTATACTCCTT
Organism: Macrothele yani; assembly: GCA_039090855.1. NCBI lineage: Eukaryota > Metazoa > Arthropoda > Arachnida > Araneae > Macrothelidae > Macrothele > Macrothele yani. The sequence goes on along the minus strand of CM077010.1, from coordinate 150,286,544 downwards.
GAGCCAGTCGGTCACTAGCAGGGACCTGATGGGGTGGAGCGCATTGTCCTGTTGAAAGCACACTGTCCGGTTCTCCTGCACCCTGCAGAGCTGCTCTTCTTCTGCTTTGAGTATTTTCACCGGGGTGTATAATTTGTCCTTTCAATGTGGTATATCTGAGAAAAATGTAACTTGATGTACTTTTGTAATGTCTTCTGAGAGGAGTGACATTTAGACTGTTAAGAGTTCTAGAAAGGTTTTGATAGTGTTTTTACATTAAAAAACCTTGGTTTTAAAAGTGAAATGCATACATGCTTTTTTTGTCTTGCATGGCACACCAAAATATTTTGAAAAAACTCTTCAGTTTACATGCATGAAAGTAATTGCTGTGGATTTCTTCCTACCATAAGCAGTAATCTAGTGAAACATCAAACTAAATTTTTTTTTTATGTAAGTAAACAATCGTAAGTTTTTTTTATGAATTTGCAAAACTAGTAGCTTTCTTATTTTCATGCCAATTTACACAGTTCAGTAATGTTAGTGAAATTTTTGTAGCTCTCCTCGACCTGTATTAGTTGAACCTCTAGAACAAAGAGATGAAGAAGATGGCTTGCCAGAAAAAAATTTCCAAAAAACAAACAAACAGTACCTGAAAGAGCGAGAAATAGGACCACGCTTGGCTGAACCTGGCACTTTTGAATTTGAATTTGCTAATCGTTGGAAGAAGTTATATGAGCTTGAACAACAGAAAAGGGACAATTTGGAAAAAGAAATAGAGGAGGGAAGACATGCTTTGGATGAGCAGATGGAATATGCCATTTATGAACATGAAGCCAATTTATTACGCGAAAGTAAGTGTTTGGTTTATGTACTGTAAATTTTAGAGCTAAACATATATGGAGGGTAGTAAAATTAATTTGGTTATTTGGAATTCCAAAATGCCATAACAATAATTGCTTCTGCTCAGATCTTTTAAGTTGTTTATTTACTATACTTGTGACATCAGAAAAGGTTTAACATATTAGTTTTGCATTCAAATGATTATAGCAAATTATTGAGTCTTTGAATTGACCATAAAAGAATTTTCAGTTCTATGACAGAAACTAATATTTTTCAAAACTGAGAAAATATTGTCCTCAGTTCAGTAGTGATGTTATTTATTGTCACATTTAATGGACTTTCTCTCTTTTCATTAATTCTGTTTTAATTGGTATCTTAAATCATGAGATTGTGTTATTCTGTACTAAGCATAAATCTGTGTATTGCATTATACAGTGGAACTTGTGGATAATTGTCACTAAGAACTTAAAGAAAAAAAGGGCAGTTGTTTGGAAGTTAGGCCGTGGTTATTTTGTTTTTACTACTTTTATGTGAAAATGAAATGGGTATTTACAACTTATGCATGTAGAAAATTGTTGCAGTATATTTAAAAAATGCTGAATAAAACATTCAGCATTTTTATATATTTTGTTGCATATACTTTGAATCCAACATGTCTAAAACAGTATCTGTTCTTCAGTAAGACTCCAATTGAGTGTACTGCATCCAGTAGGGTCAGGATTTTGACAGCAAGGTTATCGTAGCTGTAGATATTTTGGCAGTATCCCTCTTGTATGGATACAATAAGCTTGTGGCAGAGATTAAGCTGCAGTAGCTATTTTCGCGAAATGCGATTACTTAATCAAAATGTGGGAGAGAAATTAGTGTTCTTGACAAAATAGCATCAGTCGTTTAAATATCAACCCATCAGCAGATTCTGCTCAGACCGGGCAGTGAATGGCCTAGTGGTTAATGTTCGTGACTGCCATGGAGGAAGCTCAGGTTCGATCCCGGGCAAGTATGAATGCTCAAACCACTAAATATCTGCCGTGTGTCAGATGGGCATGTTAAGCCGTCTGACCCCGCATACTGGCCGCCCGGTAATAAATAAGGGCATCTTTCTCTCCCCTTTCTACCTCACTTCCATGTCACTTTCCTATCGGGCGCTCTAGCCGAAATCTCCTAGCTTCCTATTTCTAAGGATTGTTTGACCTGGGGTCAGACACTCCCTTTCTAAAATCCTCTACATATTATTTGATTCTGTTCAGATTTTTCTGTTTCTGTGAAAACTAGTTTACAATTCTGTCCACAATTCGCACTCCACTGTTATTTTCTTAATTCTAAAGGTATGATCCTACAGCACCTGTTGGTTTAATACCCCCCTTCTGTACATTGTAGAGCACTCCATAAAGGGTGAGTTAAGATTATAGAGGTATTTACCCCCTTTCCCCCATTCAAAGTTAAAGTTTAAATCTGAGTCAGCTGTGCATTCTACGGCAGTCCCCCACGGCCCTAAACATTAGTTTTCCACTGATGTCCAAAGTGTTGTCTGTGTGAAGGATTCAGTTGATGTTATGATTTCCCGAGCGACAAAAGCAGCTGACTAACTTTCTTTATCATTTTGCTACATTTCCCCATTTTAGCATTTTTGCTACAACATTTTTTGAGCTAGCTGAAACTCGGGTTTGTGGTGAAACTGGCAGAAGGAAGACTGCCCATAAAGAGATTTTTGTTGTATACCAAATAATTTACAGAGCTTGAGTTGAAAGTTTTGCAATATTTGGATCACTTTGTCTTCATATGTACCTTTATGATAAAAGTTGACTAGCATTCAAAGTATAGGCCCGCATGTTGCACTTTAGCCATCTTTCTGCCAGTGCTTCAATTCTGCGGCAGTACCAGTTCTTCTCCTTCACCCAGCTGCCACTTCCTTCTGGTTGTTCAAGTGCTGCCCGCAAAGGAAGTAGGCCATGGACCGGAACAAGTGATAATGCGAAGGGGGCAAGGTCCGGACTTGGTTTGATGCCCGGGGTCATTCTGTATCAACTCAACACAGCGACTTGATTTGACCATCTCAGATTTTAATGAAATTTGGTACATAGGTGGCCTCTATATAGATTAAAAAAAAAAATACCAAATTTCATCGTCATATATCCACCGGTTTTGAAAATACAGCTATATATATATATAAAATGTCCAAAAACACCCTAAAATTGGAAGATTGATATGTTTTTAAATTGTGATTGCAGCTCCCCTAATTAAGATAAAGAAATGGGAAAGGTATCTTTTTGTAGTATTTTTTATGCTCTTTTTATTTGATGTAGAAACACCATGTGGTTTAAGACTTAAACAAAATTTAAATTTTGAATTTTTCAAAATGCGACGCTCCAAAAAATTCGAAATTTTTTTAAAACAATCTTTTATATGTTTGGTATTTGATTGTGTGAGTTGTAACTTGGGATGATAACGAGTGTACTTAAACAGCTGTATTCAAATTTAGCCTAACACAAGAGTTGAATGAAGAAAAAAAATAAAATAAAAAAACATGTAAACTGAAAATTAACTTGGGCTAAATCTTAAAGTTTCATTAATAACAATAGATATAGTATTTTTGTTATTTAAAACCATTTATTTTAAACAGTTTTATTTTTAATTGATTTGTTTAAAATCTGAGACTTACATGGGTTTAAAATTTTTATTAATTTCATTATTCAGAATTTGTAATAATTCACAATACAATATTAAAAAATAAAAGACTGTGCAGTTGTACTGTAAGCTACATTTCGTTTTGGACAAAACTCTGCATGTTCTGACTTGAAAAACTGATTCTGTTGTTTAGATCATTGGTAACAAGACCCAACAAGCAGCAACTTGCATTCCTACCTTGCAGACCTCAGTCTGCTTTAGGTTTTGATGGTGATCAGATGTGTTTCTCAATCTGCTTTAGGTTTTGATGGTGATCAGATGTGTTTCTCAATCTGCTTTAGGTTTTGATGGTGATCATATGTGTTTCATGCAGTGAAAGTGATGTGTTTAAAAACTTTTGTGGTTGAAAACTTGAAATTGAATTTTTTTCAGTCCTTTTTAGTTTTGAAACTAGACTTTTATAAATTGAAGCTGTGCAGGATTTTTTTAGGAAAAATAAAAAGAACAGGTAATAGGAGGCAGTTACTTTACTATTTGAATTTTACATTTTATGCACAAATAATCAACAATGGAAAGTACAAGATATGCAGTAATACAATGTTTCAATCCATTTAAAAAAAGTGACCATAGAGTAAGGTATAAAAAATGCTAAGAAATGTGACAGACTGGATGTTGGACAATTTTGATGACTTATCAAGAGACTAAAATTTGTGTTTTTTGCAGAAAGCAGCTTTCTGAAAACTTAAATTAGTCAAGAAGCAAATGAAACCTGTGCTGATGAGAAAATGGACGAAAATTTTGCATCTACGTCAGAAGTAATTGAAACACTGAATACTTCGCTCCATAAATTGGGTGAATCACCTATCAATAAGAAAAAGCTAAAATCTAAATGTTATGCTTCAACCAAAATTCCAAAAATCAGTTCTGCTATGAACTGGAAGCTTTTTACAAATATTAAAGAGTCATCTGATGACGAGGATGAAATACTTCACGACTCTCTTATGGACAATCTTTAAAGTAATTTTTCTAACTGCACTAGAGATAAAGTTGATGATTTTGACTTTCTTACCAGTCATGGAGTGTTAGGAAAATCATGCAAGAGTTCAATACTCCTAATTATATGGTAAGACAATCAAAAGGAATTTTGGAAAGCCTTAATAGAAAACCTAGTAAGAGTCTCTCTTCTGAAGTAGTTGAGTTGAAGTAGTACGATCGTTTTACCAAAGGGATGGAATTAGTCTAGTTTTACCTGGAATGAAAGATTGTGTTTCTGTTAGGACTGAAAATGGAGATAAAGTTTAATTATCAAAGAGGCTGATTTTATGTAATTTGACAGAAGCTTATAAGTCATTCAAAGATAAATTTGCAGGCACAAAAGTCAGTTTTTCCAAATTCGCAGAGCTCAGACCAAAAAACTGTCCTGGCAGGGACTAGTGGTACTCATACGGTATGTGTATGCACCACACACCAAAATGTAAAACTGATGATGGAAAATGCAAGAATTGGTTCACTAACAAATGGACAATTATCTTCCTACAAACATTGTCTTGCAAGAGTATTGTTCAACCCTGCTTCCATAGATTGTCATTTAGGGAAGTTTCCTGCCTGTCCTGGGAATGAGGAAGTAAGAAATGTAATGAAACACAGTTTTGAGGAGAACTTGGTTGAAAAACTAACCTTTCACCAATGGATTACAGTTGATAGATGCAACTTGGAGATATTAGAAAAATCAACTTCAGATTTTATTGATTTGTTTTGCAAAAAACTGTGCTTTGGTCAGACATGAACTCATTGTTAAGCAGCAAAGCTCTTTTATGAATAGTACTAAGGAAAAACCTCAAGGACTCAGAATTTCTCGTCATTTGTGATTTTGCCGAAAATTATAGTTTTCTTCAAGATGAAGCCCAGAGTATCACTGGACCAGTGGGCAAGCCACAGTCCATCCATTTGTCATCTATTACAAAACAGAAACGACTGAACATGTAAGTTTTGTAGTAATTACTGAATGTTTAGAGCACAACACAATTGCACTGTACTGCTTCCAAAAAAAAACTTATTAACTTCTTCAAAAGTAAGTTTGGTAACAACAGCGTCAAAAAAAAATTTACTATTTCTCTGACTGGTCTGCAGCCCAGTACAAAAATCGAAAAAAATTCACAAACTTATGTTTCCATCAAGATGACTTACCTTGATGCTGAATGTCATTTTTCAGCAACAACACACGGGAAGGGGTCATGTGATAGCGTTGGTGGTACGGTGAAAAGGTTAGCTGCCCAAACAAGCTTACCCAACTCCCTTACGAGAATCAAATTCAAACACCATTTCAGTTGTACGAATGGGCAATTCAGAACATTTTTGTGGCAAACTTTACATATGTAAGTCAAGAAGAATACATAGAAACAGACCAATTTTTAGAAAATCGTCTAAGCAAGTCTCTAACAATACAAGGTGGTACCAAGAAACTCCCAGCTTTTATTCCTATCCTATTGAGTAATTCAAAAATAAAAGTGAAAATGTTCTCAGAATCAAACGAGTCAGCTACTGAAGAAGTATCAGCATTACAAGACAGACTGCAAATAATAGAAATTAGTGGTTTCATAACCATAATCTATAAAAACAACTGGTGGACGTAGTGCTGGTTGTTCGATTTGTCTATGGCCTGGCGCACGGTCTCCGATTACACGGTTTGTGGCCTACCTGACTTTGGCCGATCGTTGAGTTTTGTCACCTGAGCGAAATTTCTTGAACAATCTGGTTGCAGTGCTGTTGTCCACGGAACCATCCCCTTTCATATGACAAATGCTTCGTGTTGTTTGAGCAGCGTTATATCAGAGTTCAAACTTCTAAAGCAAAAGTTCCCTAATTAGCCGGTTGTGGCTGTTCGTCTTTTAGGCGTCCCAACCACAGACAGAATGACTACATGCAATGCTGTTCACAGCAATGACTACCATTTTATATCCCTTTCGACTGAATGCAGTGTGCAACTTGAATTAGTTTAAACACACAACATACCCGCCACAGCACATACGTTTATGCAAATATTGCAAAACTTTCGATTCACCCTCTGTATATGGTAAAAATTATATGGTTGGGCAAATTCTGGAAGTCAAATGCAGTTTTGGATACATTCTGGTCAGTGCATGCAAATATTGTGATCAGAAGGCTGACTACCTAAGGTTAACCTACAGAAAACTGAACTTGGTTCAAGTTTCAAAATTTTGAGATTTGGAACAGTGTAAGTTTTTGTTGCTATCTTTTGTGTTTTGAAGCCCAGCAAAATAACAAGCAAGAATTTAGCAATCTGAATACATGAATATTTCGTAGTTTTCCATTGCTCACCAAAGTTAAATTACCTTCGGCTTAGAGTCTGCATTGTCACTTTAAGCTTGCCATTCTACTCTACGAGGCATATCCAGAAAGTAAGTACCATTTGCAAATATTTTTGCTGCAGCACTGCTTCCCTGGCATGCAAGCCACAGACGCCAGTATGAGAACATCAGATTGTGTTTGCATGTTCTGTGCATTTAACATGTTTAAGAAGATCAAGCGGCCCACTGACTTAGGTCCGTAATTTCATCTTTGAATGCAAGGAATGTGAAACGGACTCGCATTCATCATCAGATTGGTAGTCTATGGTCAAACTGTCAGTATGATGGAATCGTGCAGAAATCATCCAGACACTTCAGTGAAGGTTGCGACTGCACAAAGAGGAGCAGAGTGCCGGCTATCTGTGGTCAATGATATTTGGTGTGTGTGGTTGATGCAGAATTTCGTGGAATGAATATTTCACAATTTCGGTGCTTACTTTTCATGTTTTGCAAATTTCAAGGATGGTTCTCCACAAAATTGTGACAGAACGTTTGGGGTTTTGAAAATTGTTCTGAACCTGGATTCTGAAGATGCTCTCCGAGCAGCACAAAAGCAAACGGGCTGACAGTGTGTGTTGCCCATTGTGATGCAGTGGTGAGAAAGGTGATGGGTTTTTGAGTTATACTATCTCAGGTCAAGAGAAGAATTTTCAAGCCGCAAGATCATGTGCACAATTTTTTGGGACAGGCAAGGAGTTTGAATTCTTGCCTTAAGGCAGAACAGTGAACTCATCAACCTATTGTAAGACTTTGGAGAAACTGCATCGTGCAATCCAGAACAAAAGGCGTGGCATGCGTACTTGCTGCGTTGTCTTGCTTCAGGACAATGCTCAGCCTCACATTTCTGCACAGACTTAACCATGCAGCATGTCATTTGGCTGGAAAGAAATGGATCAGGCTCTTTCCCCGCACAAGGCAAGTGACTATCACCTGTTCTTGCATCTGAATTGCTGGTTGGTATTTCTTCGATGATGAAATCAAAGGAGCAGTGTAGAAGTGTGTTGTCTTCACAGGCGACCGCTTTCTATGATGAGGGGATACAAAAACTGGTGTCCTGTTACTGTAAATGCCTCAATAATGGCAGAAACTACATAGAAAAGTAGTCTAGGGTATGACAAGTTAGATAGAAATGACATTTTTTTGCAAATACATTCTCATTGAACTTTAATATGTGCTTATATTTCAAATACATGTGTGTATCATCATCATCATCATTGTCAACCATTATCAATCCACTGCTGGATGAAGGTCTCCCCAAGTTTTCTCCACAACGGTCTGTCTTGTGCCAGTCTCCTCCATGTCACCCCTGCATACTTTCGAATTTCATCCACCCATCTCCCATGTGGTCTTCTTCTGGGTCTTTTCCTGTCCCTTGGAATCCAATCTAAAATTTCGGCTGTCCATCGATGATCTGTCCTTCTGGCAGTATGTCCAGCCCATTGCCATTTCAGGGATTTAACTCTGATCATGATGTCTTCCACTCTTGTCATTTTTCTGATCCACGAGTTCCTCTTCTTATCTCTCCTGGTTACACCAAGTATGCACCTCTCCATGCTTCTTTGAGTTGTCTGCAGCCTTTGTATGTCTCTTTTAGTTAAGGTCCACGTCTCTGCACCATACGTAAGCACTGGAAGGATGCATTGATCAAACACTTTTCTTTTAAGACATAATGGCATATTGCTCTTGAAAATTATGCTGTTTCTTCCAAAAGCTCTCCAGGCAAGTTTTGTACGCCGATTAATTTCTTCACCAATGTGACCCTCACTTGATATCTGCTGTCCAAGATAAACGTACGTGTCTGTTATCTCCAGCTTTTCTCCATCAATCGATAAATCTTCATTTCTTGTAAAAGCATTGAACATCACTTTTGTCTTCCGAAAGTTCATTTTTAATCCCACTTCTCTACTCTTGTCAGCAAGTTCCTGGATCATACTCTGCAGCTCTGATGGGCTAGTTGCAAAAATGACTACGTCATCAGCAAAACGAAGGTGGGTTAGATAATCTCCATTAATCTTTATCCCCTTGTTTTCCCAGCTCAGTGACTGAAAAACACCCTCCAATGTGGCATTAAAGAGCTTCGGAGATATGGTGTCACCTTGTCTCACTCCCTTTAAAATTTTTATGTGTGTTGTATTTTCAAACAGCCTAATCTTTTGCACTTGCATTTTCATAGATGTTATTAATAATATTAATGTATGCATCTTCAATACCGCAGGTTTTCAGAGCCATTGTAACTGCTGATGGTTTCACCGAATCAAAGGCTTTTTCATAATCGATAAAAGCCATGCACAATGGAAATTCATATTCCCTCGCTCTTTCAATTAGTTCTCTCAACACATGGATATGATCTATTGTGCTGTAGCCACTCCTGAATCCAGCTTGTTCTCTCGGTTGAGCCATGTCCAGTGTTACCTTCAAGCGGTGTGAAAGAACTTTAGTGAAGATTTTATAAACTACTGATAGGAGGCTGATAGGTCTGTAGTTTCCGAGATCCCTCAATGTCACCTTTCTTATGTAGCAGGATCATTGTAGCGTTGTTCCAATCCTCAGGAATCTTTCCTTCATTAAGGCATCGAGTGAAAATTTGGGAGAGTACTGTTTCGATTTCTCCACTTGCTTCTTGTATGATGTCTACAGTAATTCCATCTTCTCCTGGAGCTTTTCCCCGCTTCATGTTCTTGATTGCATGTGCAACTTCTGCTGGAAGGACTGGAGGAACTCTGGTACTGGTATCTTTCATGATGTCTGGAGTGCATGTATCATCCCTTTCATATAATTTGGAGTAGAAATCTTTCACTCTTGTCAAAATTTCGCCTCTATTTCTTGTTACAGAACCATCTTCTTTTCTCAGTGCCATAATCTGTTTTCTTCCCTTACTGAGATGTCCCTTTGCTATCTTTAGGCTTTGGTTGTTTTCAATTGCTTTCCTCACTAGTTCACAGTTGAATTTTCTTAAGTCTTCAGTGATACTTTTTCGTACTGTCTTGCATAGCTCTATATATTCCACTTTGGAAGTCACATCTTCTTTAGTTGTCCTCATCTCTCTTCTTTTTGCATCAACATTTTCGTTTTTTCCTGATAATTTATTTACATGCAACTTGTTCTTAGACCCAGCTAATTTTGTTGCTGTTTCCATAAGAGCTTTGGTTACTTTTCTGTTAACTTCAGAGATGTCCACTTCTTCCGATGTTAGGCCTTCTAAAGCAGAGAACCTGTTCTTCAGTTCCAACTTGAAGGTATTATGGTGTTTTTTAAGGTTGGTTATGTCAATACATTTTGTTTGTCTTATGAGCTTGCTACGTTCGAGTTTAGTGTTGTGGTGCATCTTACATCTCACCAATCTATGGTCACTACCTGTGTTGAACTTGTTTAGCACACTGCAGTCTTCTATGACGAATTTTTTGTTACACATAATAAAATCAATTTCACTTGTCGTCCCATTTGGATGTCTCCATGTCCATTTCCTGTGTGGCTTTTTCTTGAAGAAGGAGTTCAAGATGAAAAACCCTTCTGCCTCTGCAAACTCAACGAGAGTATTTCCACGCTGGTTTCTGTTGCCGTGACCGAATTTACCTACTGAAGTTTCATTCTGTTGCCGTTGCCCTATTTTTGCATTGAAATCTCCCATAATTATTTTCAAGTGCTGCTTACCTTTATTATTTAGATGACGAATTTCCTCATAAAATTCTTCAATTTCTTCTTCAGGATGACTTGTGGTGGGTGCATAAGTTTGAATAATCTGAGCCTGGTATCTTTTTCGAGAGTTGGATAACAAGCCGTGCAGCTCTGTCAGAGGAACTTTCAACTTCTACAACTTTATCCTTCAGTTTCTTGTTTATTATAAATCCAACACCACTAGTTCTGCCAGTATCTGTCCCACGATAGTAGAAGAGATGTCCACTTTTCAGTTCGATGAGATCTTCTCCTTTTCTCCTTACCTCACTTAGCCCCACGATGTCCCACTTGATCCTTTGTGGTTCCTCTTCCAATTCAAGAAGCCTTGAATCAGAAGATAGGGAGCGTCCATTGTATGTTGCCAAGGTCAGCATCAGATGGCAGCCTAGTCCGGTCCTCCGGGGATTCTTAGCACCCTCTGCCTTCATGTCGCACTGGCCGCTGCCTTGGCCAGGTACATTCCAGCTGCCGGAGACTGAGGGCCAAGATTTAAGTTGTATATCATGTAATAAATGAGTATGTGTGTATATCATGTAATACACGAGTAGGTATGTGTGCATGTGCTTATATCTCAATTACATGAAGCTGCCTTGCATGTTTGATGGGTCTGCTGATTTTACATTCAGATCTATTAAATTTTGTGTAGAGTTGCATTATTTAAAATTAAACACATTTGAGTTAGTTGATTTTGTGTACAGCATTTGCAGGAATTCTTACATTCCATAGTCATTCTGGGATCATCCTTTTGAATATATATATATTTTTTTGAGTGAAGACATGCATACCTAAAACTTACTGATGTGACAAACTTAACCTCTGTAGTGGATGTTTGCCACATCTTGGTAAAAACAGTTGCTGCAGTTTAGCATTCTTTTTCTTATTCATAATGGTAATTTGTTTTTCATTATGAATACTACGAAGTACAGGATCTAAAGTTTATTAGCTACAGTTCTATTTTGGGGTAAATGTAAAAATAGAAATTTTTATTTCTGTATTGCTTTGATGTGCTTAATTGTTGATTGTGTGAAACACTCTTGAAAAGTTTGGAAATTTTTGACAAAACTTAATTTTCAATTAAAAATACTAAGAGATGGTTGTCTTTTGGTAAATAATTTCAGCATGTGCTAGTTGAAATCTCTCAAACATGGCTGAGTGTCTTATCCTGGATATGTAGAGCCTATGTCACTTTCCTAATACAAGATTATTAGTTCATGTCATTCATATGTGTTTGAACTGTATTTCATATGTGGGTGTTAGTAGTGCACTCATCATTGAAATTAGCAGTTGCAGCTTTATTTTAAAAGGTCAGCATAAAAATGAACTGTCTAAAATGAAGGAAAAACAATGATAACCATACTTTCCAATGGGAGCTCATATACTAGATCAGAATGGATTAAAACCCATGCATGGGATTGGAATGGATTGAATTTTTGGGGGTTGCTCAATGAGGATATTCTTGATTCATTTGAATGTGTTCTGAAGCTTCGCACATGTGTTAGATCAAGGCCACCTGCATCAGCTGTTTTCTTTTATTTCCATCATCAGACAATACTTGTGTACAAAAAATTAATACAGTTTCTTCACTTCACCATATGGAAACCACATTTCGTGTGTGTAACAGATCCATACTCTGGGCTTAACACAGAAAGATAAAAGTTGTGGTCCTTAAGTTGTCTCTCAATGGGTCTTCCTAAACCATATTGGGAAACCATGAGTGTGGATCTGTTACACAGATGATATATCCTTCATATGAGAGCACACTAGTGGAAGAATTGAACACTGTTAACAATTAGCACAATACCACAATTCTGGATCTTTGTTGTTTAAAATGTTTGTCTTGTGAGTTAAAAATGTTTCTCTCACCTGTGAGCAGACACTAGGTACTGTGCTGGTTTGTGTTTTTAAGAAGTTGAAAGAAGTAAGGTTATCTATTATATATAACAGCATTTGTGCTGCATGCTCAAAATATTGCTAAGAAATTTGGCAAGTTTTTTAAAATTCAAATCTGGTATTTAAAGTAAATGCAACATTAATTTAGTAAAATGTGTTTTGCATGAAAGAAACATTTCTAATCAACAATTAAGCAGTTACATGCATTTCAGTAACCTTTGTTTAGTGCAGAATTTTTGTGCTAGGAAATGGGTGTTTGCAATTTTATTTTTCAAAAACTGGTTTGAATATCAATGCAACAAGTTTCCCACACAACCTGGAAAACAGGAAAAAACCTGGAATTCTCGGAGAATATGAAAATGATTCCAAAAATCAGGGAAAACTCGGGAGAAAATGGCCCCCCTTTTTTTGTAAAATCAGATGACTGCAGGAAGTTTTTTCTGTAAAAATCAAGGGATACTTTATTTTGCCAAAATAAAAAAAAACATTTTCCAGATTTTAATTTTTTTGTTTCTAATTACTGCCTGCGTAGAATTTGGTGGATCTTTCAGTTACATTGTTTTTCCTTTATTTTTCTAAAAAAGATGCAAAATTGAATTTTAAAAATTGCATGTTTAATTAATAAGTTTTTGTTCAATATCTACAGACAGTTGTAACATAGAACAATCAGGCCCAATGGCTTATGACCCAGCAGTTTAAAGTAGGGGGAAAGACCGATCTTGTTAAAAAAAAAAATGACATTTTTAAATGCTTTGCTGTTACGCTCAAGTGAATAAAAAGCAACATTTGAGTTTTTACTTGACAGTTCTGTAGTTTAGACCTGTGGTACACACGGTTGTGTGTGACACTAAGCTTCCCACAGCACGTGATCATCCCTGAGAAGAGCTAATAAAATCTCCCTTTATGTGTTATTTCTTTCTGTGAAAAGGTTTGAAAGTAAAAAAAAAAAAAATAAAAAAAAAAAAAAGCTTTTTCCAGCTGTTTACTGTAGGTCAGACGGACATTTTTTTGTTATTAGTACTGTATGCTCTGAACTTTACTGCAGGATTATCTATACACTACTCAGTTTTGTCATCCCCAACAGTTGTGTTGATTTGTACGTTGCCACATCAGTAATTTTTTTTCTTCAGAAGTTTTTAAGCATAAGCAAAATTGCCCCACCCCATTGTTTGATTTTTCAGTCATAATTTTTGTATATTTTTTTATAATTATTTAAATCATGTAAATCCGTGCTGAAATTACAAAAAAACCCCGTCCATTATGGATTTGCCTTCAAAAGCTTCCAGAGCTGTAGAATATATTGGGTTGTCGGAAAAGTCTTGACATATTTTAGCCATGTTTTGGAAGTCATTGTTTGATAGAAAGATCAATCAATGATATAATGCCCGTTTTGTTCGATAACCTTTTGCCATCTTTCAGTGAGCTACAGAATGCCTCGTTCATAGAAGGACCTGTCTTTCGTGGCGAAAAACTGTACAAGGTGCTGATTTACAGCCTCATCTGAATTGAATGTTATACCATGCAAGGACTGTTGAAGAGAGTTGAAGAGAGCGAAACAAGTGGAAGTCTGATGGCGCAAGGTCAGGCGAGTATGCTGGGTGTGGCAACACATCCCACTCAAGCTACAATAATTTTTGGCGGGTGATCAAACTTGTGTGTGGTCTCGCTTTGTCGTGATGGAACAAAACACCTTCACAATGAACGAGCTCTGGACGTTTCTGGATGATGGATTCGCTCAAACTGTCCAATTGCCGACAGTACACATTCGAACTGATTGTTTGGTTCTATGGTAGCCCAACCTCTTCGGGTGCCAAAATACATCATGACTTTTACAACCGCCCAACCGCATAGTGCCAAATACGTCGTGACTTTTCCGACAACCCAATATATGTTATCAAAGCGTGTCTGTCACCTGAAGTCTCTCAGTTCCCTTAGTCGAAGAATTTTTTTCGCCAAATGTAATCTGAGTTGCCATTTTTTTCACGCTCCATCGGAAATATAAAAACCATAAAAACAGTGTTATATTAGTAAAAAACAATGAGTTATAGGTTATTTACAATTAAGCAGCAAAGTATTGTCATAGATCCTTAATCATAACAGAAAAATATGGATACTTTTTTTCAATTTTGAACTTATTACTACCTATAAAATTTCTAAAGAGGCATTGGCAGGATAAATTTCAAATTAATTGAAACTTTGGGTACGACATTTATTATTTATTCTGTAGTTTGGTTCAAAAAGGGCCAATGTAAAATCAAGTTTCTGGAAAATTGCACTATATTACTTATAGAACTTTCATCTAATAACTTTGCATACAAGTCTTGCAATATTGGTCAATTACGATCATATTTAAAAGATTCTATGTTAATTTTTAAAATACCCTTGGCATTGCTGGAACAAAATTTGATGTAATGTCTGAGCAAAAAAATCTTTTTTCAAGACTATTTGCTCAGATGTCATTAAAAAAGATAATCGCGAAGGCAAAACTTTTTATCCGTTCAAAACTTTTTATATAAAGGCAAAACTTTTTATCCGTTGCCAGAACAATTTCTTTTTCGCAAATTGTGAAGAATGTGATTGGCAGTGCAACCTGTTATTGTGTTAAAACAAAAACAATTAAAAAAACAATGTTTAGAATGAGTACTGAACCTTCCAAATCACACCTGAGCTCTAGTGCCTCTTGATTAGGTATCTATGTTCATGCTACTTAAATAACATTAAGAAGTTAAAACCCTTGGAACTTTAAAACTATTTACATAATGCTTAAAAGTACTTAGGAGCCAAGGGACACCCCCCCTCTGCTAGGTTTTATGATTTAGCCAAAAAATTTACAGAAATTCATTCTTCTTTTATGGAACAGCATTTTAGATTTTTTTCTTCACATAGGTTAGTGCCATCTAGGTGTCACCTGAAAAATTTCAAAGGAAAAGTTAGTAGCTTGATGGGCCACCCATGACTATGGTCTGATCATAATTCCATTCACTTCTGTGTCCCTAATCCTCTGCTTGCTGTCTTGTCAAGCAGGACTGTGAGCATTGCTGTCAGATTAGGATTGGCAGTAACTGCTAAAAAGAGTGAAGGAAAATGTGTCTCACATAACATTTAAGATTGCTTTTTGGCTGGCACAGAAATTTTAGGGGAATCAAACATTTAAATATTCAAAATTTTTTGTGCATTTCAATTCGTGAAAGTTGGCAGGTCTGGAAATCAGAGTTCGTACCCCCCCCCAAATAAATAAAATAAAAATAAAGGTATTTTTACTCCTTTCAAAAAAATTAGGGAGTAATTTTTAAAAGTGGGGAGTATTTTAGAAAAATTAACAGATAAAATAAACTTAACAAAAATGCTGGGTAATTATGAAAAATCAATCCAGATTTGTTTCATATTAAAATATATTTCACTACCACTCAATGTATTTAGAATTTGGATCCATTTTGCTTGTTTTAGTAATAAGTATAATATTCATATTTTAAAACAATAGCATTGAATGTATCATGTTTTGTAATGACCACATGCAACCTGTACGATAACTGAATACATTGCACTTTTGAGATTCTTATTAGGCATCCCAGCGTTCGAATTACCCAGTGGTGCGCTTGCCATTGCCCAATAAAATTTCTGTCGGACCACTGAACTATTGGTTTTTCTGGCCTGGATGGCCAGTAAGATTTTTTTCTAATCTGTCACAAGTTAAAAATTTTTCTTTCTTTTACCTTGCTGTATGGTTTTTTTTAAGGCTACAAACTAACAGTAGGTTTAAAAACAAATATTGGAGATAGATCCATTGAAATGATGCATTATTTTCTACATATATTGTAAATGTTTTTTTTTTTGCGGACCAGTGGGCATTTTAGTGAACCAGTGGTTTTCAAATTCTAGTGGTCCGCTGTGCCAGTAGATTTATTTCTAATTCTAACACTGCATCTAAAAATACGAATATCCAATAAACTTCTCAGCAAGTTCCACAGCCACATTTGTCTTTTGTTGACTCTGCAGCTGCACAGCATCCAGTGCTTAAATTTTCATTTTGTTATCTTTGTTTCCCTTCCCATTTTTTATTGGCACTTTTTTTATGTCCTTGGATGACAATTTTATCCATCATGCTGAAAGAACTTTCAATCTGAGTTCCATGAATGCATGATAGCTTTCACTATTTTAGATAAAAGATAGTGTAACTTTAAGAATATGAATACTTTTGAACACCATGTGTCAGTTCTTACAAATTTTTCAGCTTCATCACTTTTGTTTTTGCACCCCCCTCCTTTTTATCCAGCTAAAATGCAAACTTTGGGGGGATTTTTAAGAACACAGGATACATGTTCGGAACATTGTTGGGGTAAAAAATGAGTTGCTGGAGAAATCTTTGCGATGTCCGATTTTCGCTTTCGGACATTTTCCCTCCATTTTAAAGTTGAAATACAAATATTTATTAAATAAAATTTATATTTAACATCAATACTAGGCAGAGAAAACATTGTGTGAAAAAATAAAATAAAATTACGATTACGGGAGAAATCTTTGCTGCATCTAACTTCCGTTTTCGAAAGGAAAACATCCTCCACCACTACTAATTGCCCCAAAATTTCAGTTCAGTTATGCATCGATCTTAAGGATAACCCAAATTATGACTGAAAAGGAGAACTTTTTCAAAGACGTGAGTGACTTTCTTGACTAAAGATAACGGGAATATTTACGTCTTCAAATTTCAATTTTTGGAAATTTTTCCTCCATTTTCAAACTGAAATACAAATATTTATGGAATCAAATGATATATAACAACAATAGTGGACAGAGGCAACATCGCAGGAAAACGAAATTATGATTTCAGACAAAATCTATTTTGCTTACTTCTGTTTTTGAAAGACAAAATATCGTTTCGATGCGTATTTTTACACGTTGGTATAATTCTTAGATACATATTTTTAGTGTTGATACATATTTTACGCGTTGCTCGATTCATATTTGTACACGTTGGTATGTATTTTACTCGTTTTTCAATGCACGTTTTTATGCGTATATGTATTGTATTAATTTCTCGACGCATATTTTTATGCATTGAAAAATTCCCAATGTGTATTTTTATGCGTTTGAAAATTTTTGATGCATACGAGACGCATAATTACTCATTTTGGTGAACTTTGCTGGACATCATTTTGTTCAACCTGTTAGCATGGATGCCATTCTTCCATCCTGAAGATGGGTTTTCAGTTTTTGAAAATTTTGGAAATCTGTTATTGTCAAATTATTTTTTTCCTTTTTCCTTTGAAAATTATGCAAAATCTTATTTTCGTAGTCACTGAAATTTCTGAAATAAGGTTTTATATGGTTACTCTCCTTTTGGATCAATAACTTCCCATGATTCAGGCAAGACAGGTTTGTCATCATTACAAACATGTTTTCTATTTGTTGCTATATTTTTTAAAATGTTTTTAATGTGCATTCATTTCTGTGTAAGCTTAGAATTTTTACTTGATCAAATTTCAGAATTTTTTTAAATGCAGTATTGAATTAAGACTTGTGAGTTTTTTATATGTTGATTTAATTTTTTCTGTAAACTTTTTGGTGCTATCTATAGAGGAAGTTTTTGGAAAAAGTTTTATTGGTATGTCAAAACTCCCACTTGTTCTAAAATTTGTTTTCTAGGTATGAATTCCTTTTGGTTAGGTTAGTATGTCATAGGGAGCACATTCCATTGGTGAAAATAAGGCTGCACTATACTTTTATGAAGGCTTGTGCATACAGGCAAATGACACACACACACACACACACACACACACACACAGTTCCCATGGTCCTTATAAATCCTTAAAAGTCCTAAAGACGTGTGAGCAGTGTTTCTTTCAGGACTTCTTGACTGGGGAGGGGGCAAATGGACATCTGCTATATACAATATATATAAGTTTTACATCTGCTGCTATATATACAATTTTTAACTATTATATCTACATATATAGCACAGGGATGTACAGTATCTAGAGGAAGCCAGGAGGTCGGCCCCCTGAAAATGTCCTTTTTTTTTTTTAGGTTTTGGTTAAATGCAACTTACATTAGAAAAAAAAAAGCCTTAATTTAATAAAATGCATCACCTTACATTAGAAAAAATGCTTTAATATGTCTTGTTTTTCATAAATTTTAATTTTGTTGTGGTGGATTTTAAAAACTAATTTTTCATGGCCCCCGAAAAAAATTCTATATATGCCCCTGATTTACTTCAAACATTTCGAGAGCACACTTTCTTCAGCTAAACGAAAAGGTGGTAGGAGTTTCAGGGTGTGGGTGTTGGTTTTGTCAGGCTTGAAATTCTTATCTATAAAATGCATTCAACACACTCCTGATCCTGAATTGCGATTCAGTGACTATGAGGTACGATTAGTCTACTTTTTATATTTTGAATTGAAGATAAGCATGCTTCTTAACAGTTCTTAGCAAAATAAGCCATAATACTTAAAGAAATATTAAAAAATATTATAATTGGAGAAATATTTGTAGCATCAAAAGAAACCAAACTTTCTTTTTCACTATCACTATAGCCTGAATTTATAATATTTGCCTCGGTAACATAAAAATGTCTGGGGGGTGTGTGTTTCTGGGAGGACTCCCTCCCCCAGTAGGCCTGAAATGAACAGCGTGAGACATAATTTGCTGAAACGGTGAAGGACCATCGGCTAAATTATAAACATCCAGCATATTCCTCCCAACAAGCTCCTTCAACATCTCTAGGTACTGATATTTCCCTTTTTTGTATGTATAAATATGCGTTATAGTTATACCATGAGAAAATTGCGAAATTGAAGTCTTGTGCATGTAATTTTGCCTTTGGTTTTGCAATTTCAACAATGAGGTGATTATGTGCAAAATTCAGATCTTGAACTCTTAGCTTTAACAGTTTTACAATTAACATACACTTGATTGCATATGTGATTATTCCCTTAGAAGAAAAACTGATATGACAAGTAGAACTTCCTTTTTAATTGCATAAATTCTAATTTATTACATCTGCAAACGTAAATTATATAGGAAAATATTGCAAACTTCATCAGGATACTTCAATTTACATAGTTACGTGGTATGTAAAAAATATTTGTGCTGGTCATTGTTGTGTATGCAGTTTTGGTAAGGTCCTTAAAAATGCTTATTGTTTGTACAAGAAAGAGTGGAAACCCTGGTACATATATATGGCAGCAGTAAGTAACAAGTACCTTAAAAATAGGAGTCAAAAATGTAGAATAGAGCTGTTGTTGCAGCAGCAGTGGTATGTGATTGCCTTGAGCCTCAATTATGGTGTTTCATCTGTGTGCAGAATTAAATTGAATGGGTGTGGGGGAAAACAGTTATACGCTTGTGGATTACTTATAAAGGTTTTGTTAAAAGGGACTGTTTCCCCTCTCTTTTTATTGGGGAAATGTTAATTAGAAAGTTTCCAAACTTCATTGTGATTAAAATCAAGAAAAGATAAATGTGTTAAAGACCATTTTAAAAATTCACAGCACAGCACTGAACTGTTTTATTTTTTTATATGTAATTAGTGGTTTGATCTTATGAATAAATAACTTGGTGTAACTAAAATGACAGCAGCAATGCAGTGATGTCTCTATGAATGTGATGTTATACATCCCTTTGTAAAGTTAGGAGATAGGAAACAAGTAGAAATGTCTTGGAAGGAAAAAAACAACTACATCGTACTTCCCAAATGCTGCTTGCATGGTAGTGCCACAAGTTTTTATTATTCTTTTGTTGGCTTTGGTTCATAGTTTATGTAGCATAAACTCTTTTCACTGAAATAGAGATCTCAATTGTAAGTGCTACATTACTGAGATTACTGGTTAATTTTGTCTTTAATTTAAAGTGCTAGCTTATTGTGTGTTGGTGTTTTGAATGGCTTGTAGAGTCTGGAAACAAAGTTCATCATGATTCTTGTACGATTATCAGGGAAAATGAATTTTTGTTCCACCCTGGAGGAGTAGACTAAATTTGTTTTGTAAAAACTGATTCCATTCTTTTTATTTGAAGTTTGAGATTGTAGCTTAATTTTAAATGTATGCATCATTTTGAAACTATATCAAACAGAATTTCTGCTCACCTTTTAAAAACTTGGGTTTACGGGTAAAAATATTTGCAAGCAACTGTGGTACAGATTTTACCTCGTAAGTTACACAGTGATAGAATGTTTGGGCCAATTTCATTATCTTATGCCAAGCTGCTACAAGTTATGAAAATAATATTTGTGCCGAAATGGCAATCCATGGCAAAAAAAACAGGCGCAGAGCGAAAAAATTGTTTTAATGGTAAAAATGCAGTTTTAAACAATGAATCGAATGACGCTTTTTTAAGGTCTATGCGTAATTTGGTTTAAACATAATGACGCTAATTCAATACGTACCGCCAATCCCAACTTTTCGGAATGTTTTTCAGCTACCTTCCAATTCGTTTTTTTTGGCATAAGTGACGAATAGGTTTCACGATATAGGTGGAGCTTATGGAGGAGTTTTGTTGTAATCACGTGGTATGTAGGAGAAATGATGATGTATGTTATGAAATCCTGACTATTGTTTACAGATGAGTTTTTTGGTTTTTCGGAGTGTTGTGCAACTGAGATTGTGTATATGTTCCCTGCTCTTTGGAATAGTACAGTTATTTTGTACCGGGCGAAGTGCACGATTATGTAAATATGGCATAAGGTCAGTTGTTAGCTATTTCGTTGATGCGGAGGACGACTGAAAGTGGCTCTCGCATGGCAGGATACGATGGTTCTGTTTCTAAAGAATTCATAGGTATTCAGAGATGCCAACTTTTACGAATTTCCCATTGTTTGTATGGATTTTTACTCCATCTTATAGTTTTATGGAAGTCACCCAAGAAAACTATGGACAAGACATTGCCGAATAGCTCGCGTGGTGGGTGGCAGGCGCTACGCCAGTGATGCCTCTATAGCTCGCATGGCAGTGCTCGTGAAACATTTCTTTTTCGTCGAATAGGTCGGGTGTCACTCGCCACGCCGATAATGTTTCTATAGCTCATATGTCAGGGCTGGCGAGCCAAAGCTGAGCTTCACTGCTAAGTTGTGGCCTTTACTGCAGAAAAAAAAAGTGCTGGGTGATTATGGGTAGAAAGTTATTCAAGTGGAAAGTGTTAATTTAGATTAAAACAAAATGAAACATAGCAGTAAAACAGCTATGACAACAAAAAGAACGAAGTCAGATAAAACTTATGTCAAGTGTATCACATATATATATAGTAAAGTATGGCCTTTTTATGGATCATCTAAAGTTTTGCTGAATCACATTTTGTAAGCCACGCGGCTGTAGTTTTAGCCTAATGCATGGCAGCCACGATAATTGTAGGCATCATGTGGAGAGCAAGAAGCACAAAGACGATGTCAAGAGACTAAATGGAGGTGTGAGTAAAATTAACGTAACCAAAAACTTCTGACAGTTTATAAAATATCCTGGAAAAAATATCAAGAGTGGATTAGGGCTGAAAAAATGCAGAAAAATAAGCGAAAAAGAGCAAAATTAAATGTTCACAATGTGATTTAAAATGGGAAGAAGCTGAACTTTTGCAGCAGTTGAATTCCTCTCAAAATGTTAAACAATGCTGGGATAAACATTAAATGTTGCATAAAAAAGACATGAGTGCAACAGAAATTGGACAGGTACTATTAAAAGAAACAAAACATTGCTAACTATCTTAAAAAAGAGAAAAAAAGGAAGCGAGCAATTAAATATTGAGAACAGCAGCAAAAAATATTTTTTGTAAAATAAATGCCCAGGAGCAGAATTATGTTCAGTGTTCTACAACATGACTTCTAAAAATTGTGAATGTTCTTCGGGCAAAGCACAAAACACTGACCAAACTTCATAAAAAAATGAATAAATCACAGTAAAACAAACATTAAAAACTACTTATCAGTTGAAACCCCTTGTTAAATATAACAATACATAAAAACATGTTATTTAAATCAAATTATTTAGAACCAGGGTATTTAGAATTTGCTATTTTGTCAATAACTTTTAAAGTTAAATAGTGTGGCACTGATGCAAATGAATTATTTACAAAGTGTGTGGTAATTTGGTCAATACATTCAAACTAGGGCAGTTTTCAGAATGTTTTGGACTGATTTATGTCCATATTGTGCTATGTTTGACATAAACATTCATTTATCATTTGTTCCAACTATAACATCTCTGTCATTAAATTAGTATTGGGTCTTTTACTTATGCAATATGTCAAAACCCAGGATTTACAAATTGCCTCTGAGACAGGCAGAGATAAACACAGCAAACTTAATAAATTTTGGAATCTCTGCTTTCATTTAGAGCTTGTTTTAAGAGAGCTTTAATCTGGAATTTTTTTCCACTTGTCCTACTTTCTTACACATTTCTGTAGGTCCAAGTGACAAAAAACAGTATACTCAGAGTAATTTTTTTCTTCAGAGCGTGGAACACATGGGAAAACCTTCAAAAATTCAATGAAATTGGAACAATCTTCCATTTCTTTCTTCTGCTTAGAACTGACATGAGTTCTTTGAATACAATTGTGTTAATACAATAAATATTAACACATCTTGGAATACAATTTGTGTTAATTATTCAAAATTCAATAAAATACCTGCTCTTATAATTGTCAATTTCCTCATTTTCAAAATATATACTGTATAGAAATTCTAATAGATCAGCTATGTAGCCTGTTATCTTCTGAATATCACAACATAAGGAAGCCATGTCAGTTATTCTGAGTGGAGCGCAGTTTTTTTCGAACTCTTCGCTCAATCAGCTTTCCATTTTCGGCAATTTT
This sequence comes from Macrothele yani, assembly GCA_039090855.1. NCBI lineage: Eukaryota > Metazoa > Arthropoda > Arachnida > Araneae > Macrothelidae > Macrothele > Macrothele yani. The sequence goes on along the minus strand of CM077010.1, from coordinate 150,263,373 downwards.
TTCTCCATTTTAAAGCTGAAACACAATCATTTTATTGACTGGGACTTTGTTCTGCAACGTATGTCGCAGTTTTAAGTACTTACTGCTCCTGGAAATAAATGATTAATAGAATCCTGCTATGGTTACTGATTTTTTTTTATCTATTTGAAAACTAAGATATTTGTGTGTGTGTGTGTGTGTGAGTGTGTGTGTGTGTGTGTGTGTGTGTGTGTTCAATGTAAGATGTTTTAAATTTGAGTACAGGGTTCAATATGGTCCTTAAGAAGTCCTTATTTTTTAAAACAAGTGCCCCCCCCCCTCCGAGTCTTCTTTTTGCACTGCAGTAATAGGTTTTGCAACCATGTCCCCATTATTTTTTTCTTTGCGTGTGTAAATATGCTAACCCGTTCACCAGGGGAGCTTTCTTCTAGCTCATTGAAGGGAGATAATCCCCTGGAATGTTCCTAGAAATGATCCCCCTTCAATCCCTCATCCCCACTTTTCCCCATTATAGCCTGCATGACTTGACTTGCCTGACCTTACCAGTGGGATCAACATCTGTGTTGTCTTTTCAGGGGTCTGAGGGTCAAAGCAGGGAGGGGGGGGCTGTTTGACTTCACAATTTATGGTGTGAGCTGTTGGATGTTGTGTGATCTGTCTAGTGCCTATTGCCCTACTCAACTCACCTTGCTTCATTGTCACTGTCTCCTGCTTGTCCTTTTTTTAAGCATGTATTCAATTTGCTCTTTGTAGTCATATTCCAATGACGCAAAATATCAATTGAAGAGTAGGTCCTTAGAAAGTCCTTTTTTTTTCTCCCCACAGAAAAGGGTATGAACCCTGGAGTAGGGTGCATCTAGTTCCAAAAAATTTTTTGCTTAAGAGTTTGTTCTATCTACTAATATTTTATCTGCTCCAAAAATGCATTTTGCTTCTCCAGAAATGATTTTGCAACTTTCCATCACTGGTTACACTGAGGAGCCAAAAATACGCTTTCCCCCACCCACAGCTGTTCTTAACAGATAAAAGAAAGGGCAGTTTTAGGCATTTAAAATTATGCACTAGATTGATTAGCCTTGCATGCTCAGATTAGGTGTCAAAACTTATATTGTATGAAGTTGCCTGCATTTTAAATTTAACATTGCTAATGTTTTTTTTTTTTTTTTAGGGCTACGCCACATGGAGGAACAAAGCAACTTGATCCAAAGGGAGCGAGAGATGCGGTATGTATTTAAATTTCCCTCTTGTTAGTAAGATGTGCAAGCAATTTTGTTTACTCCTTTATTCTTGAAAATGAAATAAAGGATAAGCAGTGGAAGAGATTTTCCCCCACAACATCAATTTATGTGAACTGGATTGAAAGGACATTTATCAACTTTATTTTGTGGCCAGTATTTTATAGCATCAGATGCTATCTGATACTCAAAAAACATGTTTGTGAGAAAAGCTTTTGTTTTGAAGCTCCTTTCAGGCACTTTTTGCAAGTTCTGAAACAGTAAAAAAATGTGATGAACAGTATTCAGATACCAGCTGGAATAAGATTCAGGATTTGGCTGTTTGCAATTAATTCATTAGTATTGCAATTGCACTGTTTACAGGGATAATTATCTAAACTGTAAGAAATTAATAATATCAGTGAAAAATGTTATGAAATAAAACACCTTTGATTGTTAGTTTATTTTTTTTATCTTGGTAAATCTCCTTAATTCTGCAAGGTTTTCTGAGAATGTCCTAATATATTTTTGTGACACTTATCTGGTAAGTTATCTGCGTACCTACGAGAACAAATTCTTTAAAATATCATGTTATACAACATTTTAGGGATATTGATAATGTAGAAGATGGATTTTAAAAATGGTGTGTTAGGCAGACTTACAATCAGATTTTGAAAAAATGAGAAAAAAAAACTGAATGGGAATAAACTTCTTTGAAAAAAAAAAAAACATGTTTTATGGGATGTATTAGTTGTGTGACTCATATATGTCAAAACTGAAAACCCAAGTCTTTTTCTAAAATTAAAGACTTGTACAAGCTGCAGATAAAGTGGCAGTTACCTAACTTGTGATGCATGTACAGTTTGTGTTACATCTGTAGCCACAGATGTATGATGCAGTAGCATTGGTGTAGAAATAAAGTAGGTGCAGTTTCTCTGTATCATTGCAGATAGCTCAACTGACCTAAATTCTTGTGAGCCAGGAAGTGTCTAGTGAGACATGTTAGCAGCTCACCAATAACAAAATTAGAGGGCCTGATAACTGCAGTCAAAAATGGTAAGTGCCACCTGGCATTTATGAATGCATTTTAGATGGTCTAAGTTTGGAATAAGTGAAAATGTGTGTCTGAAAAGATGGGTTTGAATTTGGATGGGCAAGCAAGAAATAGAGACATATAATAAATGAAGAAGCTGTTGTAGATTTTTTTTACATTTTCATTATTGTAATGAACTGTATTAGCCATAACCTAGAATGAGCATTAATAGACATAAAAAGAAATGGATTTTATATTTATATGCTAGTATTTAAAAAAAATTGCAATGCAAATATCTAGTTTTTGGGTCATTCCATGTCAGATTATCCAGGGCATGCCTTCCATCCATTTTTGTGTAAATTGGTACAAAGTATTATACTGGTGAGATATGAAACCTGTCAAAATTTTAGGTCTGTCAGTCCAGTAGATCTTGAGTAATGCCACTTTAAAAATTGGGTAGCTCTGCCTTTTAAGTTTTCACACTTATAAGTTTGCACAACCACTGTAGGACAAAAGAAAAATCACAACTAACTGTTGCAGCCACATTTTTTTCTTAAATGATCTGCATGATCCACACATTTTTGAACAACTTGTTTCTGCACAGTTTTGAATTAAAAGAACTCTTTAAAATTTAGTGACAAAAGACATGGAAAAATGAGACCATTTTTATTAAACATTTTTTTTTTTCTAAGTGAGCCCCCACTTCAAATTTGCTAAACCTATTTTCATGTGTGTATTTATAATGTAACCTTTCAGCAGGGAAAAAAATCTTTGGGCAATTCACAATTTTGGCAGGGAAAAACAAAAAAATCCCGAATGGCATGTTTTTATAATGGAATGTTTTGACATATTACCCGATTTTTTTTTTTTTTTATTTAAATGGTTGCTTGACCATTTTATACACTGTTACCCTCCATAGTTTAACCCTATTGGTGAGTAGCTCAAAACAATATTTTATTTTGATATGCCACCATCTTGAATATAAGTTCATTTTTCTTTTCTGCGTCAGCTAAAATAGGGCCTCACAATGGTTTTGAAAGAAAGGAAATTGTTTTCCTCTTATTGTAGATTGAAAGTTTTGGTTTTCACTACCTTAAAGAGGACATTTTCACCTTACAGAAAATGTATAGAAATGATAAAAATATTTTTTAACCTTGATTAAATTATGTTGACATCGGCAATATTTGCAAGCATAATCACGATTTTTGGGAATTTTTGTGCAGTAACTATGGCTAGTAGAAATTTCAACGGTGAAGAACTTATTCTCGGTTTGGACCCCTTCCTATTTTTTCACCCCTTGAAGTTGCAAAATTTTCAACTTTTGTAGATTTCAAGGTTACATATCTCAAAAGAGGGACCAGATAAAAATTTAATTTTGTTTTCCATCAAGTATACTTCTACTGGTACTCAACAAAACCCGTGAGTTTCATTTTGTTGTTCAAACTGGTTTAGAAGTTACAAACTGAAATATTTGTGAAAAATGGTAACATAAAAAATGGCTCTTGAAAATGCACAGAAACTGATGAATATTTGTTTATTTATGTTTTCAAATGAGTTTTAAAGTCTTATGGAATTTTATTTAAAACTACCATATACAATTTATACATAAGGTAAATAAATAAAAAAACAAACTTACCAGAGCATATTGTACAGTTTGTGATTCAAACTTTAGCAGCAATACTTGGTCTAGATGTATAGCCTTATTTCTGTGAGTGCGTTTCTAACTCATTATAGTTACTGTTGAATTTAATATTTAGACCAATTTCAATTTGTAACTGATCAAAACGCTAGCCTGCAAAGCTGTTCTCACAATTGCCAGTCAAATCACAGTTGCCCTACTTAAAATAAGCGCCAATTGTGAAAAATGCGACTGACACGGCCACCCAGGCTATCCCAAGCTGTTTGTTTTTTTGTTGTAAGAAAGAATACAAGCAACTACAATGATTAGGTGACACTGAATTTTTTACTAATTTTAGTAAAAATACAAACTAATGAAACCATTTATGAATTATTTTGACATTGAATGATACGTTTATGTATGATTTATAAATGAACTTGTCCTTGGTTATGTAAGAGAAATGAATTCTTTTCCCTGTCAGTTTCAATTAAAACTAAACACAATTACTGATTTTCACATGAAAAAAACTTACTAGGACTTCAGCCTCCTGTTTGAATAGGCTGTATGTTGTTTTTTTTGCAGTGTTTACCTTAATTTATAATGTGTGTGTCAGAGGTACTTCACAACAATCACTATTAGACCAATAAAAAGATGGAGAAGGTGTCCATGTAGGTGCATGAATCAGTCACATCACCAGGGATCGCATTCCTCCTAAAATTCCTAATATTTTGTGACCCTCCTTAAATTCCTAAAATTATACCTAAAATTTGCTATTCTTCCTAAAATTTTCGTAAGCTTATTTATTAAAAATACAACCGTTATTAACGCCAATAAATTTACCATTACGGTAAGGTAAAAAGACCTGTTATTGTAGAAACACAGCCTATATGCTGTGCTGCTGAAGGGAGGGAAAATGACGCCATCGAGATGCACTTGCTTCGGGGCGGGCGCTCCACTTTTGTGCCTTCGGACAGTTTTCGAGAGTAACAAGAGATCTAAGGGAAAAGGGGAGGGGTCATTTTCATACCTGGTTTGCGCTTTGCAGATGAACTCCGTGGCACGCAGAAGATCGTACTTTATTTTTGTACATGCCTTGTGGAACCTCCTCTTTCTGCTGATGTTTTGTTATTGTAAACCGCAGGTGGGTGGAAGCAAAGAGGAAACGTGGTCTCCTTCCGTAACCTCCGGTAATGACGATGGGACGGTAGCTGAGTGTTATCGTGGCAGGCAGTAGAGCACGTGATCATTGACCTTCGATCGTGTGTCGGCGACAGCGACCTTCGATGCGCAATATATCTCGGCTCCGACTCGCTTTGACTGAACTTGCGTGAGATGCGTATGATAGTTTCTGGTTTTGCGTCTTTTATGGTGTTCTCTGTGCTGTGTGCAGGTTCAGTTCTCTAGTGGTGACTTGCTTTTTTTTTTTTTTTTTTCTATCTTCTGACATCCTCGCAGCCAAACTTCAGGAAGTTGTCGGGTTTTGCAATATTGGAACGTGTTTTTGTACTTCCCTTTCATTTTCTGGTTAGTAACACAAGTGTTTAAGATGCCTAAATCCAAAACGAAATTTCAAGATGCGTGGCTCGCCAAAGAATTGGAAGGAGTGAAGTTGAAAGAATGGTGTTCTGCAACTGAAACAATATTTTCTGCTAAGTGTATATTGTGTTCAGAAATTTTCAATATTTCTAATAGTGGCTTTTCACAAGTAAAAGCGCATCATAAAGGAAAAAAACATTTGCAGAAATTTCAAAGTAAATTTCAAAATAAGTCCATCCTGAAAGCCTTTGGAGGACGGGATCTTAAGCCCAAAACAATTATTAGTGAAGTACTGAGTCATGATTTACAGTTGGCTAAAGCCGAAGCATTATGGGCCATGAAAGTTGCTAAGGACAATGTCTTTTGTTTCATGCACTGAAACAGTTGAACTTTTCAAAGAAATGTTTCCTGATTCTGCTATTGCAGCCAAAATGCAACTTAAAAAGAGTTGCTTATGTGATTTCACATGAAAAAAGTTGCTTATGTGATTTCACATGGATTGTCAAAATATTTTGAAGAGGATTTGAAAAAGACATTGCATCTAGTAGCCCAGGAAAGGTTACTATAGCATTTGATGAAACTACAAATACACAAGTGAAACGGCAGTTGGATGTGTATCTCAGGTACTGGTCTTCAGAAATAAATTCAGTTTCTTGCCGATACCTAACAAGCGTTTTTCTGGGTCATGCAACAGCAGATATTTTGCTAAAAGAAATTCTTGATGTGTTATCCTTCAATATTTCGTTGAACAGAATTATTTGTGTATCCATGGACAGCCCAAATGTAAATAAGTGCTTTTTACGCAAATTCAATGCAGTTGTAAAACAAGAAACAGGCCAGAAATCTTTGGAACTAGGTTTTTGCAACCTGCATGTTGTTAGTAATGCATTTAAAATTTTTTTGACAAGCTTAAATATAGATTTTGACGAATTTGCTACTGATATGCATTACTTTTTAAAGAGTAGTGCTGCAAGACGAGAGGATTATAAATCTGTCGAGGATATAACATTGGTCACTGCCAAATTTCTTTTGCGTCATGTCAGCAACAGATGGTTAACCGTTGGTTCTGTAGCCCAGAGGCTCTTGGATCAATGGCTAAATATTACAGAATATTTTTTAAACTTCTTGCCATCTCAAAAAATATTTGAAAAACAACTGTGCAATTCGGCAAGGTATAAAAGAATTCACTGTTTCCTGAAAAATGAGCTTACTCCTTGCTATTTAGCATTAATTTCATTTTCACACAAAAATTTTGAAAAGTTTTCATTATGTTATCAGAGTGAAGAACCAAAAATACACCAGTTATATTCTGATTTAAATACTTTAATGAGAAATGTTATGGCTCAGTTTATCCAAGATGATGTTATTGCAGGGAAATTTGGAGAAGACCTAAAGAATATAGATTTGAAAACAAAAATTCATGGAAAAAACTAGGGGAGTTAGAAGTTGGTATGAAGACAAAAAATCTCCTCAGGAATGTTCAGGAGACTAGGCAGAAATTATTTCTCTTAGATGTAAGATCATCACTAATTGCAACCACAAAATATTTAAAGTCAAATTTGCCATTCTGCAATCAAAAGCTAAGAGACATAGAAGTTTTAAAGGTAAAAGAACCAAAGAAAGAGTCAACTCAACTTTCAGTCACTGAAGGATTTTCAGAAATAACCAGAATTTCAAGTGTTTTGCATCTTTTTGAGGAACAAATTGATAGAGTAAGAGAAGAGTGGAAACTTTTAAATTGCGATAAGCCAACTCTAGATGAACTAGTGAAATTTTCAGAGGAAGGGCATATTCCAGTGCGGATTGATCATTACTGGCGTAATATATTTAGTAAAAAAGACTAGTGGGAAAGAAAAATAATCAAATCTTGCTAAACTCAAGTCAATTTTAGTTTTACCTCATGGTAATGCTGATGCAGAAAGGGGATTTTTAGTTAACACTGCTCTCTTATGGAAGGACAAGGCTAACTTAAAAGACTCAACTATAACATCATTAAAAATAGTTAAAGGGGCCATTAAACACTATGGATGTGTAAGTAAAGTTCCCATAACAAGAAATTTGTTAAATAGTGTTTGTGATTCACATAAATTTTATAAAGAGTATGTTGATAAGCTGAAGGAAGAAGAATCAAAAAAGGTAAAAGAAAGGAAGCAGAAAGAGAGGGAAAATAAGGAAAAGCAGCTAGAGAAAAAAAGAAAAGCTGAGTTTGATGACAAAATAAAAGAAAATGATGCAGAAATAAATAGGCTTAAAAAAGATAAAGAAGCCTCCCTAGCAGTAATTCAAGAGGGAACAGAAAGAATGAGAAAAGCTGTAGAAAAACAAAATACTGTTGAAATAGCAGTTGCCTCTAACTTGATCATACAAGGTTCAGCTGAAATAAAGAAAACTGAAAGTAAATTAGTTGTGGTGGAAGCAGAAAAAGATAGGCTTATCAGGAAAAGGTTAAAACAATAATATGAAAAAAGTAATTCAGTGAACAATTGTACATAGTTCTTGGTTTTCAATTACCTTTTTAGGATATTATAATTTAATGTGAAACCTGAAAACTTTACTGTGAAAATCGCGAATTGCTTCTGGTTCAACAGCATATTAATGTTCAAAGTGAAACTTGAATGTGGTAAATATACTTGAATAAGATAATAACACGTGAAAAGATAAGAACTGAACATTAGAAGTAAATCATACTTAAACTTTAGACATTAGACGTTATGCAAAAAATTTGGGTGTGAACTTCGACCATATATACTAATGGACTGCGCATTGGCAATAGCTGCATCAAAGCCGCCATGGCTCAAACATTGGGCACGTCATCATCAGACTCCAAATTTCTTGTAAAAATGCTGTCATGATTACTAATTTACGCTGCAGAACTTCAGTGTTTTCGGTGTATTATGTGAATGCGCCTCATATATAATGAAAACTCCGCAGGTAAGTTTACTTATGAGCTATATACATGCATGATCGGGTTGTTTACATTTTGTGATTTATAATGTGATGAACATTTGCGAAGAATTTGGAACATACATTCCATTTTTTTTTTCTTAAGTTACTATATTTTTATATCAATAGCTGCAAGTTTCTGGTTAAGTAATTGAACTTTATTGACTTAGGTATTTAATTCGTTTCTTACCCATGAAAAATCATAGAACTTTCTTTACTATATCGCTCAGAGCAACCATAAGCACAGCAGGTGTAACCCATCCTTTTGACTGATGTCATGTGATTTTATGTTGGAGCCAGAAATTTTGATGTCATGCGCAGTCTATCAGTATATATGGTTGAAGAGGTGTGAAGCAAACTCTTTACAATGTATACAAAGTTGTTTTACTAGATGTATACAAATATACATCTAATTTTTATTGAAATACACTCCTAAAATTTTTCTAAAAAGTCCTAAAATGCCTACCTAAAATTTTCCAGAAGTATGCTATGATCCCTGCATCACTTTTATCATAGTTAATCTTTTCAACAAATTCCACCTACCAACAGGAAACATACACATGCTATGTTGCAGTTATTTTCAAGATGAGTTACATGTAACTGTAACTCATCTTGAAAATTAGTTACACTGATTTTGGAAATAATGCTGTAATAATTTAGCAGAACTTAATCTCTTAGCACCAATTCTAAAATTGGGAAGTGATGTAGAGTTATGCAGTGTGCATGTATTAGTTTTTGCTTTTTCAAAATGGAGACTAAGCTGATTATGCACTTAATTCTTCTCTTCTGTACACACAAAGAAAAATGTAATTTCTTTTATATTATCTTCGCAGAAGTTATACATTGTTTCAGCAGATGTTATTTGTTGAGCTAAAGGTCATTGTGAACTGGCTTTTGTTGTTAGCCATTTACAACTGCACCAATATCATCACATGGGTGACTTGCCATGGCTTGTTACAAAAAAATGACCACTTTTCTACCAATAACAAAGTCCTGTTCATGATAGCACAAGTTCAGAAAATTCTTGCAGTTACATTTTTGCCTTTTACCAAAACCATTTTGAGGCCCTATTTTGGCCTGCTGCAGAAAAGAAAAATGAACCTATATCCAAGATGGTGGCAGATCAAAATAAAATGAAAAATAGGGTTAAACTATGGAGGGTAAAGGTGTATAAAATGATCAAGCAACCATTTAATTAAAAAATTTGGTAATATGTCAAAATATCCCGTATGTAAAACATGCCATTTTTGAAATTTCTTCCCCGCCAAAATTATGAATTGCCCAAAGAATTTTTTTCCCCTGCCGAATGGTTACATTATAAGAGGTGCCAACCATTACGTATTTTTGTAATTATTACGGTTTCGACTGCCTAATTACGGACAGGTTGGAAGAATTACGTATTTCAGTGTACACTTTCCAACCGTAGGTTGAAAGCCAATATTGGATGGATATCGGGTGAAGAAATTGGGCGAAATGGGGTCAAAGGTCTGAACGTAAGAGCAGTATGCATTACATTGCCCTTATGTGTCGTAACTTAAAAATTCTTCGATTGAGACACTGAACCAGTTCTAAATAATTAAATACATGGCTCTTTCCACGTTCCAGAAACACACAGCATCAGAAAAATTGTTTTTCAGCCGCTGCTGTGGAATTGAACCAACAGAACTCTCGATATCGCGCTGAGTGCGTTACATTTACGCCACAGTGGCCAACAATCCACGGTGCTATGTGTATTTTTAAGTCGGCTTCTGACATCATAAATCCGTAAGATGGGCTCAGCTACTGAGAAGTCTCCATCTGGTGGGCATTAACAGCACTAGCTATATATATTATAGCAGATAAATTCAAAGGGCGAGATCGCAGGTGAAAATACTCCATATATATGGCAACATGCTGTGTTTCTGGAACGTGGAAAGATCGATGTATTTATTTATTAACTGTCGCCACGTATTTGAACCAGTTCTGTTGAATATCATCGAAATGGGGTCGAAGGTCAGGGCACAAGAGCAAGATTTATTCCACAGCCATTATCCTTATAACTTAAGTAATGATTTCTGGTATGTTGGAAAGCATATCGTAATCAATGCATTGCATGATTTTACTAACTTGTTTATTAAAATATTGGTTTAAACTGTGATCGCATTTTGCTAATACATTTATAGTTCTTTTCGCACAAATGTGAAAACGTTTAATTGGTGCTGTTTCTAAGTAGTCATTGAAATTCAGACATTATTGGATACATCAGCAAAGCCGGCAAGGCAATATTGCATAATATGTCGGAAAAGCTTATATCGGTGCAATGACGTCTGCATACCTGCGAAATATTCCAGAAGTTTTACGGATTTTGGGGCGGTTTTATGGTCGGAAGATAGTTTCTTTCGGATTTACGCTAAAACGGCTCGTGAATTATAATTTTTTCTTTGTTGATGAAAATCGACGTCGTTTAGCGTAAACTCCTGCTTTTGTTTTATTATGGTCTCGTAGCGATTGAACCTTATGTTATCTCATATTTCCAGCAGTGAGAGATATTTATTTATAGATCTCGCACCCTCCCCCCCCCCAATCAATCCTTCCAAACTACCTCTCTGTGTTGGAATAGCTGCGCTAATTTCGCTGAAGTGCGAATTTTTAAAAATTCTGCGCCTTGCAGAGTTTGTCTGAAAAAGCTGAAATCACACTTTTTGATGCATGCCAAAATGCGTAATTATGTGTCTAGTACGCATCAAAAAGTGTGTTTACGCATTGAACTTTTACCGACGCGAAAAATATGTATCTAAGAATTTTACCAACATAAAAAATATGCATCGTGACTGTTTTTTGTCTTTCAAAAACAGAAGTAAATGAAATAAGATTTTTTCCATAATTGTAATTTTGTTTTCCTGCGATGTTGCCTCTGTCCAGTCTTGTTGTTATATACATCACTTTATTCAAAAATTTCGGAAAAAGGAAATTCAACGGCGCAAGAATTCCCCTGTAATCTTCAGGCATGATCATGCAACAGCTTCGAGGAATTTCTCCTTTTCTGTCATAATTTGAGTTATCCTCGAGCTCGATGTGTAACTGAACAGAAATTTTGGGGCAATTGGTAGTGGGGAAGAAAGTTTTTCACCTGCAGCTCAAAAACGGAAGTTTCGTCTTTCAAAACTTTCGAAAACTGAAGTTAGACTTTAAATATTTCTCCCGTAATCGTAATTTTATTTTTCATGCAATGTTTCCTCTGCCTAGTATTGTGGTTAGACATAATTTTATTTCATAAATATTTGTATTTTGACTTGAAGATGCAGGGATAATGTCCGAAAACGGAAATCGGACTTAGAAAAGATTTCTTCTGTAACTGTTTTTTTTTTTCCCAACGATGTTCCAAACATGTATCCAGAAATGCCAACAACTACGGAAAAAGCTCTTGTACTACGAAATACAGAAAACCACGATTTTTCTACGGAAAATTAACGGAAGTTATTAATTTTTATTTTGCTTGTTCCCTTTCCCAACGCAACAGCGGCCGCTTGACGATCCGTCGTGCTTGCGATGCTGCCTGCAATTCCAGTTTTGCCTCTCGAAGCTGCTCGGATCTTAGCGCAACCTTGCGCCGAGTCATTCTAAGTGAAAACCCTCCCTCCCCAGCTTGCATCATTCTGGGGACTTTAAGCGTAGCTCGCTTTGGTGGTGGACGTAGGCAGAGTTCGGCCTGAATCTCTTTTGCAGTGCAGCGGCAAGCTGTTGAAAATCGCTTGGTGCAGAACGTGAGTGTCATTGCCTGGCATCGGATTTTTTTTTTTTTTTTAAATCGTGTGTTGACCACTCATGTCAGTAATTAATATTTTGAAGTTTTTCTTGCGTTGCAGAAAAGTATGCTTGGATTTCGTTGTAGAGTTCGCCGAAATGCGTAATTACGCGTCTAGTACGCATCGTAATTTTACCAACACGTAAAAATAGGCATCTGGAATTTTTCGCGTCGCGTAGATCTACGCGTCGTGAATCGCGTAATGTACTCGTCAACACTTAAAAATATGCATCAAGAAACGTGTAAAACTATGCATCAAAGAATTTTACCAGCGCGTAAAAATACGATTCGGAACAGCATTTCGCCTTTCAGAAACGGAAGTGAATGAAATAAAGATTTCTTCCGTAATCGTAATTTTGTTTTCCTGCGATGTTGCCTCTGTCCAGTATTGTTGTTATACATAATTTTATTCTGTAAATCTTTGTATTTCACGTTGAAAATGGAGGGGAAATATATGAAAACAGAAATTCGACGGCGCAAAAATTCCTGTGTAATCTTTGGCTTCGAGGAATTTCTGCTTTTTCGTCGTAATTTGGGTTATCCTCGAGATCGATGCATAATTGAACGTAAATTTTGGGGCAATTGGTAGTGGTAAAGGATGCTTTCTGCCTGAATCTTAAAAAAACAACGGAAACTTCGTCTTTCAAAACTTCGGAAACAGTGAAGATTTCTCCCGTAATCGTAATTTTATTTTTCATGCGATGTTTCCTCTGCCTAGTATTGTTGTTAAATTTCATTTTATTTCGTAAATATTTGTATTTTACCTAGAATATGGAAGGGAAATGTCCGAAAACAGAAATCGGATGTAGCAAAGGTTTCTCCCGTAACTGTAATTTTTTCCCCCAACGATGTTCCGAACGTGTATCCTGTGTTCTTACATATTCCTTCAGAAAAGGTTTGCATTTCAGCTTGATAAAGTGGGGAGAGACTGAAAACGAAAATGACGAAGCTGAAAAATTTGTAAGAATTGATGCATGATATTCAAAAGCATTCTTATTCTCCAAGTTACACTGCCTTTTATCTAAAATAGTGAAAGCTATCATGCATTAATGGTCCTCAAACTGAAAGTTCTTTCAGCATGATGGATAAAATTGTCATGGCATCCAAGGGGTTTGTGAAGCCTACTGTCGTAGCTGAGGTGATGTTGAGCTTAATTTTTCAAATAAGTTTTTCAAAAAGTAAAATCAGAAAGGACACAACTGGTAATTGGAGTAAAAACAATGTATTAAAGCAAAATCATTTTAAACGAAAATGAACTTTCTGAGTTCTATACATCTGTCCAGGGGTGCTTATTTTCCGGAAATTTTTGGCATTTTATTTTTTTCCACCCGGAAATTTTTGATTTTTTTTAAATGGGAATTTGCGGCAGCATTGTACTCTGGGAATTTTCAGCTTTTTTTTTTTTTGTTTTTTTTTTTAGAAATTTTATTTTGTAGCCACTGGCAAGGCCTGTCACTGTCCTTTCCCTGTTTTCCCTTGTTTGGTGGCCAAAGCAAAACTCAATTCCACTGGGAGTTGGGAAATCTGACTGGCAATCTACCCCCACAGAGAAGAGAAACAGGTCCACTGTGTGTCTACCCAATTCAGCTGGGAGAGATCCCCTCTCACTCCCACCTGTTGTTATATTTGTCTTCTAAAAGTTTAACTGTTTGCTTTCCTTTGTGGTTTGGTGCTGGTTTTGCCCAGAGCCTACTCCAAACAGGAATTTCTCACCCCTTTTTTTCCCTGGCAGTGCCCCTTTGCTCCTACCCCACCCCAGGGTTTAGTGGCCCACCCACTCTGCCTGCTGCTTTTGACCTTCAAGACTTTTTTCATCTCATCATCACAGAGATCTAGGGATAATCTCCCTGCTGACTTTTTGTTCACCCCTTCCCTTTGGGATGCCTGCTGGTTGCTGCTCAGAAAATCTTTGTCATTAGTTTTAATGCACCCTTTGACCTTCTGGCTTTCTTAAAATGCAGAGAAATCTGAGTCCAGGATGTGGGTGACTGTCCCATCTTCATCCTGCCCCCACCCTGCTTCAGTAGTATGGTAACTTGAGTTTACTGCACTCCTAAGTACTTTAACTTGTTCCTGCTCCATTGGACTGCTGCTGCACTGGGGACCTCTGGTTATCCTTGCTGCTGCTGCTCCTCCTCCTGGTGAAGAGCTATTCTTAGTTTCTGTTCCTGACATCGCTTGTAATTTATGATAATGAAGTTTTTGAAAGATTCTGATGCTGAGCTCATAAAAGTTTTTGAAAAATATATCCGCAATAATTATCGCTGGAATTGGCTTCAGAAGCAAAATGGCAACGCTTACACCACTGGGATATGGTGTCGAAAAACTGATTGATTCTCCTGGGGAATGTTTCTGCATTTGGTGCAACAAAAGCATTCAATATGAAAAAGGATGGTGTAAAAGCATTGGTTAGCCATTCAAATTCTTCACAACACAAATCTTCAAAAACCGTCTGTAAAGAGTTCAATCAACTTGTATTCTTATACGTCTGCAGAAAACCCTGCTGGTGACGAAAAGCCACTAGATCTAAGTACCCGTACAGTTAGATCTGGGGCAATTTATGTTCGTTCATAGCGAAACACTCTCTTCCCTATACACTTGGTCCTCAACTTATAAAACTGGCCCAGACATTGTCAAAGGACACAAAGGCATTACAGGCGTTAAGTATGAATAGGTCAACTGTTACTTACAAAATGAGAGATGGCTTTGCTCGTACAATAAAAAAACAAATTGTCGATACCCTCAGACAGACTCCCTTCTCATTAAATATTGATGAGAGCACAAGTCGGGCAAATTGTAGTGTCTTAACTATTCTTGCACAATATTTTTGCCCTGAGCAACAAGAAGTTGTAATACAACATTTATCGATTCAACTTCAGGTTTGTACTGCAGACAATATTTACTCAAAAATAGTAAATTTAATAGAAGGAAATGGTATTCCTTGGAGTAACCTAATTAGTCTCTTAATGGACTTGTGCAACACTATGAGGGGTAAAAAAATGGTGTAGAAACATTAGTTCGTAACAACAAAGCTCCACATCTACTTCATATTGATGGTGATAGCTGCCATACTGTTAACAACAGTGTAAAAAGATTCACTGCTCCTTTTAAAATGCACATTGAATCATTGTGTGACAACATTCACTTTGACTTGCTAAGTGTTGACAAAAGAGAACTATTTTTCAAAATCTGTACAATTTTGGGAATTCAAAAGCTCTCCCCGCTTTCACTACTAAATCATAGATGGCTGTGTGTGCTCCCAGCAGTTGAATGCATGATTTTGTTGTGGGATGCTTTGCTAATCTTCTATTATTCTTGGATTAAAGATTCAAGCAGAAATTTGTATAAGTCTGATTTGGATAAAGTGTATGAGGAAAGAAAAATTAGTAATTCTTGTGTGTCCAAACTTGTGAAAATCCAAGATTCTTTGAAATCAAAAAGTTTAACAGGAATGGGAAAAGAAAGGAAGAATAAAATTATCGAAAGCCTTTTTGTGGTGCAAAAGAAAACATTACTTGAAATCCATCTGTACAAAGCTGTTCTGCCTATATTCAATGAATACATAAAGCTGATTCAGACCAAAAAACCTATGTTGCATAGATTGCATGTTGAATTTTTTGTGTTCATAAAGAAAATTTTATCATTTTTCATTAAACATGAAATAATCTCAAAGTGCAAAACTCACAAGGATCATTTGAAAATAGATTTGAAGAGTGTCGATAATCATATGCCAGACAAATTTATTTATGTTGGAGAAGCCAAAAAACTTATTGCTGCAAGTATATCAAATGATTATATGGTATCTTCAATTAAGAAAGAGCTAAAGGAATGTTATCTGGCATGCTCCTTATACATGATCCAAAAAATTCCTGTGGGAATTTCTACTCTGATTAGTTTTTCAGGGTTAGACTCCTCTCTTAGGGGCCAAACTACTACCTATATAGCTCTTTCAAAATTGACTGATGCATGTAGCTCAGTGCTATCTGCTAACGAAATGCTTGTTATTCATGAAGAAATCAGATCATATCAAATTGATACAGTAATTAGTGATATCTTTACATAGCCAATAAGAAATGTGAAAAAAACAACAACAAAATTCCCAAAGTCATTGATGAATACTGGGCTGCACTGTTAAAAATGTGCTCACATGATGGATTACAAAAGTACTCCACATTGGGTAAACTTGTAAAAGCCCTCATCTCATGCTTTCATGGGCAAATTGTGGAAAGCTCATTTAATTTCATGGATAATATCATCACACAGCACAGAACTAGTTTAGATGCAAAAAGTTTGGACAGTTATCATACCATTAAATAACCTCTTAGCAAAGAAATGTTCAATGTTTGAAATGTTTGGTGTTGAAAATCCAATCACCTCTGCAGTTGACAACACTTTGTTACAGAACATGTTGCAAAGCTGGAAAAGTCATCACAAATCAACTAAGGAAAAGTGTGATAGAAGGCATGAAGTAATTGGAGATCATTTCTCTGGAATAAATAAATAATCAGCAGATAGCTCTGTGTAAGTACAAGGCTTGTGGTGAGCCCTAAAATTCCAACACAAAATCTGTCAACACCAAAGCAGGAATCTAGGTGCAGTAAATGTAAATCTCACACAAAGGATTTGCAGCAAAATAAAAACAAAATAACCAAATTTTTTTCTAAAGCATGATGAAGTATGAAGTTTTGCCTCCATCAGCAGCATTGACGTGTTCAACAGAGATGAATGCAGTTCTGCATTCATTAAAACATTATATTCAACTGCAACTACTAGTTTATTCCATAGTTTTACTTACACCAAAAAATGACTTATTACGTGAATATGCAAATCATTTAAAGTATAAACTGAACAAACTTTGTCATATACATTTCAGTCTTTTCTGCAAAGAAAATATACCGTTGACACAGGCAGGCAAGGCATCAATTATGTAAGTTGCAATTAGTAAAATTTTATAAATTGCAATTAGTAAAATTTTTATAAAAGCCACAGTTCTTTAAAAAAATATCAGAACTTAAGAAATAAATTACGAATGTAACTCATATTCTGATTTTTTTTGTAAGTATTGATCTACGTTAATTTCAGGGAATTTGGGTTTGGTTTCAGGAAATTTGATTTCACAGGATAAGCACCCCTGCATCTGTCTTATCTAAATTCTATACATCCGTCGAAAAATTTCACATTGAAGAATGTTCTTATATTCAAGAAAATATACTGATCTATCATGAATTCTTAAAACATGCAGAAGTATCTTTCACTTAGAGCTATAACATTATTTACTTCTGTATTACACATAGTCAAATGTCTTCCATTTATAATAACTGAAAATGAACTTGATATACTGGAAGCGGAATTCCTTGTTATCAAGCTGACAAATTTAGAGACCATAGCAGTAACAGATATAATAGATGTCACTTGGTCAGAAATCTGAAAATTAAGAGGCTGTAATGGAGCGGTTAAGTATACTATTCTCTCGAAAGTAATGTTTGCAATACTTGTATTCCTCACTCTAAAGCTGTGAGTAAGGAGATATTTTAGTTTAGTGCGAAAAAATCAAACCCCTTTCCAACCTAATTTAGATTTGGAAACTGTAGAAGCACTTCTTATTGCAAAAATGAATATGTTCTCCTCTGGGTAAGTGTGTTATGAAAAAAGATTTTCTGCTGAGAAACTCAAATCTGGGAAACACTGTACAGCGAAATCACTAAAGAAAGCTGTTTAATCAATTAAAAAAAGATTTTCTGCCGAGGAACTCAAATCTGCGAAACACTGTACAGCGAAATCTCTAAAGAAAGCTGTTTAATCAATTGTTTATTGTGTAAAAAATGTATCAGTCATGGTGTATATTATTTTCCATGTGAAAAATTTGGAATATTTTGATACAGATTTTCATGTATATAAATGAATAAGTAAGAAAAAAGATGCTAATTAAATTGAATGAGTTTGTTTTCCTCGGTTAAAACTATTCTTTTTGGCATGACTACTGAAAAATGACCAAAACTACTGAAAATTTATACGAGTACTACTGAAAATATCTGAAACAGGTTGGCATCCCTGATGTATCATGTGTTCTTAAATATCCCCCCTCCACCCAAAGGTTTGCATTTCAGCTTGATAAAGAGAGGGAGGAGGGTTCAAAAACGAAAATGAAGAAGCTGAAAATTTGTAAGAATTGATGCATGTGTTCAAAAGTTCATATTCTCTAAGTTACACTTCATCCTTTATCTAAAATAATGCATTCACGATGTCTAAAATTGTCATCCAAGGGCATAGAAAAAAAAGTCACTGTCTTGTCATTGCTTAAATTAAATCAAGCTATTTCTAAAATAGCATCATTCAATTAAAAAAAAATCAAAGCCTTAAAAATCACAATTTCTGAATTTCATTTATGATTGACTGATACAGAAAAATTAATTGAAAACAAGTATCAAACATACTGCTAGCACATTCCATACATTACCACTGTTCCCTAATAATAGATAATCATGCATTAACAGTTCTGGTACTGTTGCAAATCTTCTTAATTTTAGGGAAAAATCTTGATTTTTGCAAGCAATTTTCTTGATTTAGAAAAATTTTGGTTTGCAGGTATGTGTCCGATATTAAGACATTCAGCTGTCATAACCAGTATCGGCTCTATATTCATTCCCACTTGGATTATTAAAAAATATTAACCATTAAAATGGAAGGGTCATGTTATAAGGTATTTGATTTTATAAGGTTATTACACATTTTGTATGTTAATTTCTCATGAAATACCATTCCCACGCGTAAACGATGAGGCTTCCTATGGTGATTACTGCTAGGCACCGCAGAAGGTGGTTGGCACCTCTGCATTATAATACACACTTGAAAATAGTTTTAGCAAATTTGAAGTGCGGGCTCATTTTGAAAAAAAAAAAAAAAAAGTTTTGTTTAATAAAAATGTTGCCTCATTTTTCCATGCCTTTTGCCCTAAATGAAAAGAAAAGCGTTCAGGGTCATTCCACTCAAAATTGTCAGATTTTGAATTAATTTTCCACCAAACACATCTCCGATTCGTAAGATTTTTTAATGGGTACCTACTCCCAACTTAAAAAAACCCCTGAAAGTTTCAATTTTTTATTTCCGATAGATTAGCAGATAATTTTGGTGCATGGCGGACATATTTTGCGTAAAAATGCAAATATCTCCGTTATTTAGAACTTTCACAAATTGGGTTATAATAAAATCAAAAATCTGTAATCTTAATGTTGTGATATGAAAGTACTGAACACACAGTTTTGACTGGTTTGCAATTCAAACCATGTGGTGATATGAAAAATTCAAATACCAAATTCATAGTTTTATGTACAGTTTTACAATTTACCCCCCCCCCCCTTTTTTTGCCATATTTGATTATTCTCTCAGGAAAACTGATTTGACCCATATAACCGTCTTTGAAATTGCAGAAATTCTAATTTATTACATCCTCAAACTTAAATTACATGAAAAAATATTGTAAACTTCATCAGCATACTTCAGTTTGCAAAATTGTGTGTAAAAGTATACTTGTGCACATCACTGTTTTGTGTGCAGTTTGTCCAGTTATTAAAACATTTTTGTGGGGTGCTTAAGTCCTTACATACATGAGATTCTTCCACGAATTCGCGGAAGTCTGCTTTTTTCGGCATCATTTTGGTCATTCTCGAGGTCATTGCAAAAATGAAGAGAAAATTTTCAGGATTTTTTAGGGGGAGGGGGTTGTTCTATAGAAAAAAAAGCGGAATTCCGCAATTCCGCTTTGTTGTGTAGTAAAAGAACTAAGCGCTTTCTAGCTGAAAGCGTTTTGGAGCAGACGCGGGGGGGGCAAGAATAAATGCTGGAGGGTAAAGTCAGGAGCTCAATTCGTTTACTGCTGTCAACAATGGATGGGATGTCAGTCACTTGAGCATCGCAGCGCAAAGGGTGGAAGCTCCGCCTACTTCGTGTGTTAGGAAACTCCCGCAGCTCTTTCCGTGTCTTGCAGGAAATTGCCACTCTGCATTCTATCAGGGCCAAACTATCCGCTTGATTCTATCCGTGACGACATCGCCAGAAACTCTCTCTTGTAATTAGCAAATGTACCTGAATGCGTTCCCGCTTTTCTGAGACCGTTCGAGAATCGAAGCTCTTGTGAATCCTCATCCTACGGAGGATGCCAAAAAATACGGAAACTCCGTAATTATTACGGATTTCCCCGGGATTACGGGTGTCTAACAAAAAAATTATGGATATTCAGATTTTCGCTGTTATTAAGAAAGTTTTACTGTTTTTGTAAATAACCGACGTCGGGCCAGTATTACGTCGGGCCGAAGCCTCCAAAAAGTTCATGATGCAGCTCTCCGTTTTTTTTTTTTTTCCCATTCTTTCTTTCTAAGAAGGAATTTGTTTTGCTTGTTTGAAAGCTAAGTGGAAAGAATGTGTCATGAGAGGCTCAAAAACGGTTAAAAACAAGAATTCAGCTGAGAAAATCTCCCCACTTGCTTGACATTGATAGAGATTCATGTCACCATATTCACAATGCAAGCAAAAAATTTTGCAAGCTATTTTATAAGGTTACATTAAGAAATACTTTGACTTCTTCAATGACTAAAAACTAATCTGTGGATATATGTTTCTAATTCTTGCAAGTTTCTAATTGCTTGACTAAATTCACAAACTTTCCTAGACAAATACTTTTCACCTCAGGATTTAGCTAGTAAAGATTCACATGTAAGTTTTAAATCTGATTTTTTTAAATATTTCATTTTATTTTGTTCTTAAATCCCTACTTTTCTATTGTGAATATAATAATGTGCTTCACTTTAATATTTACTTACATAATTTACAGAAAATAATTCCATATGGCTAGCGTACTCTTAAATATTGTATATATGCTGTATTTGAATTTGCCCACCGTGCGTTCGCGTGTCCCAATTTTCCACCCAGTTAAAAAGTTCAGCTTTTTTTTGTCATCGGCCGGTCTCATGTATGTAACAAGTGCTTTTTTTTTTTTTTTTTTTTTGTGGGAGAAAAAAGTTGGAACCCTGAAAAATATCTGGGAAAAGCTAGGGAATTCTGAAACTATTTTTGAATTGCGACCCTTGACAAATGTGCCATTGTGTTTTCGAGGTGGGACTCGTGCCCCTGTTAAATGACTAGGCAGAAACCTGCACCGCCGAACACTACCACCTGGGCTTTCTAGGGGCATTTTCTTGACTTAGAAGATTGATGTTAATATAGATTAACATTTTATTTTTAATTCAAAATACACCTTATTTTTAAATGCGATGATTATTAATTTGGTTTCATTTTTTAGCCGTGAAGATGAAATGCGCAGGGAAGAAGCAAGGCGTCAACAAGAAATGCTGCTTAGGCAACAGCAGGAAGAAATTCTGCGTGTTAGACGTAGACAGGAGGATAATATGATGTTGCAGGTATGTAAATACGTTGATTTATTTGTTAATCATGCTGTCTGGATAACTGCCTGTGTCTCCATTATTCATATTAAAAAGACATTAATGTGCATTTGTCAGATTTTGTACTTAAGGAAAAGTGAAAATTCAAAAAAAAAAAAAAAAAATCCTTGCAGTCTCACTTGAAGTATTAGTTTGTCACTGGCACTGTGGCAACTGTGTTTGATGCATGGCACATTACAGCTGTGGCCTTTAGAGCAGAAATCTACAAGCAATGTGTGGCCAACTCAATGTTTGGATATTTTTTTCCTTTCAAGTGTTTTTTCAGATTTGGAAAGAAATAGCCTGAATGGGACAAATCAGATGGGTAGGATGGAAATGTTAGAATTTCAAAGTGAAGATCAGCCTATTTCTGCTCCGTAATTGCCGCTTTGCAGCCTATTTCTACTCTGTAATTGCCGCTTTGTGAGGAGAGGCATTATTTTGATGAAACAAAATCCCTTTCAAGAGCTTGCCTTGACATTTGGAGGTCAGTTGCTGCTTCAGTAGAAGTGCAATGTAGATGGCAGGGTGCGCACGCGTGCTTGAAAACCTGGAAAATCCTGGAAAATCATGATTACGTTTTCAAGGCCTGGAATATCCTGGAAAAACGGTATTTTTTTAATGCTGTCTTGAAAAGCCTTGAAATTTGAAATTAGTGCTTAAAAAAATGCCCTTTTAGGAAATCGTGTTACTGACTGTTACCCCTTAATTTTTTTAAGTTCCTCTCCTCTGTTCTCAAAGAAATCGCCGGCTACAGTGGTGTTTCGGATGTGCCCAAATCCTAATTTGGCTGGGGGGGGGAAGCACTACTTCCAGTGCAATAAAATTGGATGATTACTAGCAGGTCTGTTAGGGAAGGGGAGCTTGATGCATTCTCTAGCCCTGAGCTTGATGTCCGTCCGACAACTACTGAGAACAACAGAAGGGGAAAGAAGAGACATTTAGCATTTGCAAGGGGGTCGCGTGTTTACCAAGTCAGCTGGCATCCACCAGTGAAGAGTATGCCTGAACAACACATTCATCTGCTCCTTGTTTATTGCATTAAGACGCTTGCTTCCGGCCCACCCCTCAAGAGACTTCGGCTACTTATGATAAAAAATAAGAAAACTATCTTTGCGAATTTTTCCCAAAAGTGGCTGAAATTTTTACATTTACTATAATTGGATTACAGAAGCTCACTCCCAAAATTCCATTTGAATCGGTTTAAAACTTAAAAAGTTAGCATTGGAAATTTTTATTATGTGTGCCTCTTTAGACAGTGAGCCTTGAGCAGAAAGGGTGTTACCATAGCAACGGTTGATTGACAGCTGGGAGCGCTGATCCGAAGCCCTTGCTTGGGAAGAAAGCAAACACCTGTTTATCACTTCCACGGCTCAAAAGGACTAAGAGATATTTTCAGAAATCCATTTTCCGGAATTTTGAAAATAACACAGTAAAATTTTTACAGTGGTTAAAATACATCACAATAAAGTTCTAGTGCAAATTTCGCCGAATTCCGTTTGAAACTTTAGCAGATGCAAAAAAAAAAAAAAAAAATCTTCCGTTGCAAAATCGGATTCAAAAAAAAGAAACGGCAATTATAAATTACGGGAAAAGCAAGCAAACTATTTTTTTTTAGATGCCATGGTTTATTTAAACAGAGTGATCCTTAAATTTTGTTTCTGTGATGATATGGACTCTATTTTAATTACAAACATACATTTTTATTCAGATGTCTGAGTTACTGTTTTAATAAAAAAATCTAATTAAAAAGTTTTCAATGGATTTAGGCGAAATTCAGCAGATAAACGTATTTTAGTAAATTGCAACGTTATGACGTAAATTTGGTCATTTTGTCGAAAATTGGGCAGTATTTTTTTTTTTTTTTTTTGCGTTTTCTCCTATAGTTAGGGTGAAGGAGGAAGACACTTCAGTGAGCTGCAGGTGGTGATTTATGGCGATGTGCCAAATGAAAAGAAGCCGTTCCATCAGGACATTCCAGAGGTTGAGTGTGCGTGGACGCGTGCTCCTGCTGTTTGAACTTAATCGGAATGT
This sequence comes from Macrothele yani, assembly GCA_039090855.1. Classification (NCBI taxonomy): domain Eukaryota; kingdom Metazoa; phylum Arthropoda; class Arachnida; order Araneae; family Macrothelidae; genus Macrothele; species Macrothele yani. The sequence continues at coordinate 150,239,798 of CM077010.1, read as the reverse complement.
TTTCGGGAGGGGGATAAATATCCTTTACAGCTTTCAGGCTCCTTTTTTTTTCTTGGTAATAAATAAAAACCATAGTTGCTGCATTCACCATTGATCCATATTCGCATTTCTTGAATATAAACAGCAGACAATCGGAAACATGGTGTTGGGTGGGTCTTGATGTTCTTCATTTGTATCTGCTGAATTTTGTTCTGTGGGAATACGGAATGAGTTATACTGTGAATACATACAAAACTACATATTTTTGAGCTGAAAAAATATGTCTACTTGTACACAGTAGCTAACGTGTGAACTCAGACGAAGACAATTGGACATATGGACGTCTGATTCCATAAAAAAATCAACCCATTTTATTATACACGACAGGTAAAAAAGAAAAAACATTACATGTTTTTAAACATTATAAAGGAAAGCGGATTTTTGAAACACCATGACTTGATGATATTAATTTCTGAAAGTTTTTTTTTCGATTTTAATTTCTGAAATTTTTTTTTTTCAATTACAATACACTGTAACATGATACCTGTGTGTTGTATCCCTTAGTTGTATGGCAGATTTTCAGTTGGCCGATATCCGCGATCGTAAGTGGTAGTTACATTGCTATTGTTGATGATGACAAGATAAATACTGGAGTAATGTAGAATGTTGCATAACGTAAAAAGAAATCGCCCCCTTCGAATTTTTATGCGGTTATCATAGCTGATCAACCATTTCATTCCATGAACATCAGCACATTTCAATCATTTGACCATTGGGGGTCTGACTGAATTCAGCAGTGCTTAAGCGCCTAGCGTAACGAGAACATGCTAATTATGGACAGTTCTATTCCCTTCCCCCTATCATCCCTAATCCATTTGCATCTTTCATCATTTTTATTACTTAAAACTGAAATTGCTTTTAAAAACTAATTTGAGCATGATACTGTAAAGCGTAGTAATCATCCTGGAATTTTTTGTATATGTCCTGGAAAAGGCCTGGAAAGTCCTTGAATTTTTTCCCCCAAAAAGAGTACGAACCCTGAGATGGGCAACCTTTTCCAGATAATCTACAAAGTTCCATTTTTGTTCCAGAAGACAGACTCCAGCACCTTGCTTTGATGACTTCTGTGTCTTGAACTTCTTTGGATGCGGGGAACCACTGTGTCTCCATTCTTTGGATTGTTCTTTGGTCACTGGATCATATGTGTTTCCACATTTCACCTGTAGTTGTGAGGCAGTTCAAAAATTCCACAGAATCTCTCCGAAATCGGTTCAAAACGGCTTGTGAAGCAATCACTTGATCACGCTTCTGGTCAGCATTGAGACATTTGGGAACCCATTTGGCCGAGAGCTTTCTCATGTCTAAAATCTTGTGAATAATACAGTCTACTTGTTCTCGGGATATCACCAGGGTCTCTGCTATCATTTTAGTGGATTTTCTTCGATCATCCAGGATAATGGAATGAATGGCATCTGCGTTTTCTGGAATTGTCACTTGAGTTGATCTTCCAGAATGTTCTTAGCCTTCTGTGCTCAAATGTTCTTCTAAACCTAGCAACCCAGTTCTTGCCTGTAGAGTAGGAAATAGGAAAGTCACTTACACCTAATGTAACTGACATTTCATCCTAAATTTGTTTGGCAGAGTTTTCCTTTTAGGAAAAGATATTTTATCGCTGCTTGGCACTCTTTTGTGATGAAATCTGTGCTGTTTTGCAATATTGTCAGGGCTTTTAATGTATTCCTGCTCACATAAATATGTTGATAACAAGCATCAAAGTGAATTTGAAATGTTCAATTTGCAGGTCAGTTCTGTCAATGCTTTGGGCTTGTTCCACAAATAAAAATTTCAGATGCTAAGATCCAGAGCTGCCAAGTGTCCTGGATTCTGTCCGATTTCGAAAATATTTTCTGGAAATCTGATTTTCTGCAAAAAATCCGGTTTTATGGTTTTCGTGTTTTTTTTCTAATTTTATTTATTATGCATGGTATTCCCCCCATTAATGATATCATCCAGCAGTTTTCTCCAGCATCAATGCTGGCTGTGGGAGTCAGTAACGAATGGAGACACTTCAAACGCCAAGGTCATGAGCCCCCAAATCCTAGCAAGACAGTGGCTTTTAAAGTTGAAGTACTGGTTTATGACGTCACATCTACGGCGCTTGTGCAGAGCCTTGTGGGAGTAAAACGCTGTTTATTTGTTTGCTAACGCTCAAGTTGAACTCAGATTCTCTTACTTTGTTTGATCTTTCAAACCAAAGAAGTTGTGTTGCAAGTTATTATTTCAGTTCACATCCCCAGAAGGAAGCCTAAGCATCGGGACCAAAGAGTTTTGAGGAAACACTCTGAAGAATTTGACTTTGTAAAACCCTGTTTCATACATATTGCACTTTGTGTAACATTGATTTCCGTTTCTCACGCATGTCGCAGTGACATTGTTGCATGTGTTTGAACTAACAAGTGCTGCCTGCCCATGTGCTGCAGTGGTCTAAGCGATGGCTTCTGATCATTCATCGAAACGGGTCCGGGTTCGAATTCTGGCGAGGCATGGGTGTCGTATTTGTCTTACAGCACTGGCTTTCTCCCTTCCCTAGAACCAGTGGCCCTGAATTAGGGACAGGCGACTGCTTATAGCCTAGCCCATTGAGTTGCTCGCGGTGGTCGTTAAACCTCCAATAAAAAAAAAAAGCGCTAGCGAAATCATTATGGCACAAAAAGTGTGCACAACTTCGATTGTTTTGTTTCAATGCCAAATGTTTTACAAATGATTCGCGCAGAAGTTCTGTATAGCTGTTTTTTTGTTGGAGCACAATGTACCACTAGTGGCAGCTGATCATGTTTCCCGATTGTTATAAGCTGTGCGTCTTAACTCCCCAGAAGTGAAAAGATATGCATGTGACAGAACAAAAACTTTGCATATTGTTCAAGAAACGGCAGAATATCATTAAAAAAATGTCCGCTGTGCTGTTAAAAGTAGACCATTTTCTGTCGTAACTGACAGCAGTAATGATACTGACGATAAACTTTATCCAATTGTGTTAATGTACTTCAATAATGATTGCAAGCGAGATGTATGCTGCTCTATTTGCCATGCCTGGAAACTAGTTCAATGGGTCAAAATATTGCTACACTTGTGTCTAAAGAATTTCAGCAGCAGCATGATATTTTGTGGATGAACTGTCTTTGTCTTGTCTTATTATCCTGTTATGGTGGAGAGAAAAAATGTCTCTCTCCAAAAATGAAACTCGAAAGGTTTGTTAATCTTATTTTATACTTAAATACTAATTTCATTGTAGATATTTCTTTATTTGTATTAAGAAATTAAGTAATAAAAAACCTGTAATATATAATTTTATTATAAATTGTAACGCGCTATGCCAAATGCACGTTGATGTCCCGTTTTTTTATTTTGAAAAGTTGGCTGCTCTACAAGATCTCAAAAAATGCAGTGAAGCCTACTTATTTATGCCTTTTTATTTACTTTCCAACCGTAGGTTGAAGCGTATATGCTCCAGCTTTGTCAGTCTGTCGGCACGATAACTCGCATAAAAATGGTTAGATTTCGATGAAATTTTATTATGTGGTAGGGGACCACCTGGGGACGAACCTTATTGAAAATGGACGAAATGGGGTCAAAGGTCACTGCATAGGAGCGGGATTCATTCCATTGCCCTTATGCGTCATAACTTGCGTAAAAATGGTTTGATGTCATTTAAATTTTAGTATATTGTAAAGGACCACCTGGGAATGAACCCTGTTGAAAATGGGTGAAGCGGGGTCAAAGGTCAGAACATAGGAGCAGGATGCATTCCATTGCCCTTATGTGTCATAACGTGCGTAAAAATGGTTCGATTTCGATGAAATTTTAGTATGTGGTAAGGGACCACCTGGGGATGAACCCTATTGAAAATGGGCCAACTGGAATCGAAGGTCAGGACATAGGATCAGGATCCATTCCATCTCCCTTATCCGATACTATTAAGGTGGATGTCAAGCAATTTAGCTTCATATACCTCCAATGGAAAAACTTGTACACATTTCCTTCACAATTATTTTGTTCCCAAGGATGAAAATTTGAACATTGATTAAAATAACTTCATATTATAACTTTGGAATACTTAATATTTCCTAAAACATAACCATAATTACATAAAAAAACAATAACAGGGTTCCCACGCAACCTGGAAAACCGGGAATTCTCAGGGAATTTGAAAATTGTTCCAAAAAAAAAAAAAATCAGGGAAAACTCAGGGAAAATTGTGTTTTTCCGTAAAAATCAGGGAATTTTTTATCAGGGAACTATAAAGGCAGGGAATTTTTTATTTTGCCAGAAAAATATTTTGTTTCGGACTTTTGTAAAATATATTTCTGTATTGCTAAGTTTTAAAATAATTCCGAGTTGTTTTATCCTTCGAGGCAACTTCGTAACCCACCCACCGATTAAAGTGCAGGGGAGAGTGCGTCTCTTTGCGGTTTCCCCGTCTTCAGATGATCTAAACTACAACCGAACAAACATACACGTCAAAGCGTGAAAGAAAGCCATTAATCACACACCCATTTCGCAGGCTCTTATCTGCTGGCGTTCGCGAAGAGAGGCAGTCATTTGTTCCTGAGTAGGTGCCCCAGTTCTCTGCGTAGACTAGGAAAAAAATTATGAAGAAGCTATTTCCTCCATTTTTTAAATAACCGACTGAAATTTTTACAGTGGGCAAGATATATGAAAATAACGTTCCATTTTAAATTTCGCCGAAATTCATTGGAAACTTTAGAAGTTGAGCTCCCCCCCCCTTTTGCACGTTCTACTTGTCTTATCAAACCGTACAACAAAAACATTTTATTTTGCTGGATGTTGGTCATACTAATAAACCCCCTCCCCGTCAACAGCAGTGTGGATGAATGTTGCAAATTGAGGGCACCTAATTTATTTTGAAAAAGGTTCGTATCACTTACGAACTAAAAGCTTCGCTTTCGTAATTCTGTAGCAGAATTGGTATAGTTGGAAAAGTACGCACCTTCAAATGTTAGAACAGGGAAAATATTACGAAATAGGAAGATTCTTCAAAGAGGGGGAAAGATTAATTTTTTTCATAGTACTTACGAGTATTTTGACAAAAAATATATGAAAAATACCATGCAATGAAGCTGGTACTATTGCATACCTACCATATTTCCCAGATTTCACGGCAGTTTTCTAGATTCGTTGTCTTCCGGTTTTACGGCCGGAAAGAGATTTTTTTTATTGTCATATTTCTATTTCATAATGCATGAAGAAATTTATTTATAGCTATTTTAAAACTATATTCCAATTACTGCAAGAGCTGACTGGTTGCGAAAAATAGGGTAGTCTGACGCCCGGAACCATAGATTTTCACATCTGGGTCATTCCACGCAAAATCGTCAGACATTGAAATAATTTTCCACTAACACATCTCCGATTCGTGCGATTTTTTTTTTAATTTTTTTTAAGTGTAGCTGCCTCCAAGTTATTAAAAAAAAAAAACCTGAACGTTTCAGTTTTTTTTGTTCCTGATAGATTAGAAGATATTATTTTTTGAATTTTTATGCATAGTAGAACCGTTTTCCGTAAAAATGCAAATATCTCTGTTATTTAGAATAAGAAATATAAAATTCATCATTCTCTCGTAATTTTCCCCAAGGTTTCAGCTTTATACATAGGGGCAAAAAAAAATGCGAGAACAAAAGTTAGACGATGTAGAAATTTTCTTGTAATCGTAAATTCTTCTTCTTGCGTTGCTGCACCTCACAAGATTTGCATAAATTATTCATTTCACATCTTTACCCTCACATTGCCAGAAAAAAAAATCTACCTAGTTACTACTGATGAAAATCTTTGCTGTGCGTGCTCTATTGGTTTTAGGTTTGTCAGTGCAGGCACTAAAGCCTCTGTCTCCGTTTTGGATGACGTTATTTGTGGGGAGTTACTGCAAAAGACCTGAGTGGGCTCCAAACCTTTCTCGCACTTTGCCTGATCAACATCGCACAAATGTATTGCCCTTCTTAAAGATATTGTTAAGTATAAACATGCCACACGCTGCAGGATGATAAATTATGTTGACAAAAAAGTGTTAGGAGGATTTTATGAGCACACATGCACACAAAACTTCCTCTAATTGTTTCCCGTACAAGTAATTTGACGTAGCGTGGAAATGAACTGTGACCTGCGAGAAAAGTTCAGTACTAATGTTTGCGTCACAAACTTAGCCAATCAATTTTAAGACTTCCGGATTTTGGAAGTACTAATATGAATTGTAGCCTCTCAGGCAAAATGGTATTCCGTATTAACTGTTAGTTTTCCCCACTTGTTGCTTCCATTATTTTTCTTTATCACTGGGTTTAATTTTTTTTTTGCCGTCATGGCATTAGGATCTCTGTGTGCCAGCTTATTGGTTATGAAATTTAACAGCACAATGTCTAAATATCCTATGCTGCGTTATTTAGAAGCAAATAGCAGAGGTGCCAACTATTACGAATTGTCCGTAATTATTACGGTTTCGACTGTCAGATTACGGAATTACGGACAGGTTGGAAAAATTACGGAATTCAGTGTGTTTTGGAGAATCTCAATTTTGTATCCTTTTTTTGTTAAACCCTTTTAGTGCGACGCTGCCGATTTCTCGGCCTTCGATTTTGATCCGCATATTTTCCGAATCAGACTGCGGATTTCGGTGTCCCAATGATCACATCATTTATCAATCATATCGTTTTGAAATGGAATGTCCATGAATCATATCGTCAAACAGCGATATTATCGGAAGAATGGTACCGTATTTTTCGTCGTATAATCCGCGGATTATCTGCTAAAAAAATTTAAATTATAGGTTTTGCAGATTATACACCAATGCGGTTAACACGCCGGAAAAAAAAATATATATATATAAAAGACCTTCAGATTTAAAAAAATCTGCAGCGTGATTGTGCAGGGAAAGGTGTAATAATTGGAAAAGGAACTCCCTCGGAAGAATTTTACTCAGTTCAGGAGTTTGTACGGAGCGGGGAGGAGGGGGAGGAATGTCGTAACGAAAGATCGGGATAGTTGTGGGGAGGGACGGCAGAAAGTCATTTTGTTATCGTTGAGGAGAGCTCTGATTGTCGTGCCGGCTCTGTTTTTTTGTCAAAAAGCCAAAGAAGTACGCACAGCGCTTGCTGCACGAAGCTATGCTTTTCTCCTTTCGGATTTCATGTGCGCGCCCTTGTATCTAGTTTGCTTTCGTTGTTTTGGCGAACATTGCTGCTGCTGTTTTCCTTCATTGCTAATCATGATGTCTCTGAAAAGGAAATGCTTTGGTTACACTGCCGAATTTAAACTTGAAGTGGTGGACAGAATTGAGGATATGATCATGTCACTGCGCGATAGTTTTGAGGTCAGAACACAATGGTGCAGCAACATACGGAAAAGCCTCTGTGTCGCGATCTAAAACGTAAACAAATCCGTTTGTAAATTCCACGGGAGAATTCACGGAAGTTTTTTATTGGCCCACGTTTAAGATGATCTCTCAACTCTGAAAGCAGGAATTCCTCCAAAAACTTTCGACTTATACGCGAGTACATACGGTATTTCTATGACTTGTTCTGTATCAGCCTTTCGCCATTGGCAGTGTAATGCAATACTCTGGAGCTACATCGGCGTGATCTATGGATGCCACACCGTTTATCTGTTCGGAGATAAAAATATAAAACAGTAACCTTTAAAAATGAATTTCTTCATTTAATAAAAGTTTTTTTTTTCTCTTACTTCGGACTCATGTGTTTCTGGAACGTGGAAAGAGCGACGTATTTATTTATTTACTGACTCCACGCATTTGGAGGATTTTCACCTTGGATCTCGCCCTTTGGAATTAACTGCTATAATATATATAGCCAGTGCTGTTAATACCCACCAGATAGAGACGTCTCAGTAGCTGAGCCCATCTTACGGATTTATGGTGTCAAAAGCTGACTTAAAAATACACATAGCACCATAGCACCGTGGATTGTTGGCCACCGTGGTGTAAAGCTAACGCGCTCGGTTAGATATCAAGAGATCCGTGACTCAATTCCCCGGCGGCGGCTGAAAACAATTTTTCGGTTGCTATGTGTTTCTGGAACGTGGAAAGAGCGATGTGTTTATGTGACCGACTTTTCTGTCGGAAATTCCACTTGTGATTCAACATCTATGATGTGCGGATTATACGTCTATTTTTTTTCCTAAATGTCAGTCTGCGGATTATACGAAGGATTTTTTTTTATGTGAATTTTGCGGTCTGCGGATAATACGACGAAAATTACGGGTAATATGCCGTAAGTGTCATCGCTTGCTTTCGGTTCCCCACGCAATTTCTTCGTGTGACAGGAGAAAGGTTACTTTAGCCAAAACGTTGAGGCTGGGCTTTTCACTTGGAATTGTTGGTGTATTATAAGACGTCGTACTGTCAGAAATAACTTTTTCGAGCCCCGTTCGAAGTGCAATAACGATCAACTCGTCGCAACAAGTGGTCCCGCGATGACGGATATTTATATAGGAACTCTAAATGTTGTGAGTCGTTTAAAATGTTATTTATATACTTGTGTGCACTTAAAATACAGATAAATCAGTTGTATAATTTCACCTAATCGATTGAAATATTTCATTATATGTAGAATTTAAATTAAGTCTTTGTTCAAATATTCTTTAAAACATGTAAATACATGGTTTGCCACCTCGGTGGTGCAGTGGTCTAAGCTCTGGCTTCTGACTATTCGTCCACGTGAGCGTGGATTCAAGTCCCAGATGAGGTATGAGTGGTGTGTTTCTCTTACGGCACTGGCTCTCCGTCTTCATGAAGCCAATGGTCCTAAATTAGGGATGGGCGGATGACTGTTTATAGCCCAACAAGTTGCTCATGGTGGTCGTTAAACCTGAAACAAAAAAAATAAGGCATGATTTTGTTAAATATTATGTAAAATTTATGTTAAATACACTAACTTTTGTAGCTATAAAGTAATTTGGGAAAATGAAAGTTATTTATCCTTTATATTCCATATTTTCTGTTTATCTTTATGGACTATAATCGGGACATTCATTATGTGGTGTCTTTTTAATTCTCCCTCATATGTGAGATGAACATAACATTATCAGTATTAATTTCGGGTAAGCAATTATTTGCAATTACAGCCTGTCTAGAATTTGATAAATCTTGCTTTCAATACATTACATTATTCCTTAATTCTCTGAAAATATAAAAACTGAATTTAAAAAATTGCCTGTTGACATTACGGTTCTATTCGATTTCTGCAGATAGTTTGCTTCATATTTTGTAACATGGAACAACTAGGCACAGTGGCCTGGTACACTTTTGCTTGGAGAAACACATCACAAGAGAACCACTTAAACAATGGATCAAAAGCCCTTTGTTGCTTGATTCTCTTTTGACATTTCTCTGAGCAGGAGCCCATTCGGTCATTAAGCTTATCTACACTGTGCTATAGAAGAAAGGAAAACAAACTATTCAACATACAGATTTTTTCTTACATATGATCTGTTTCTACGGAAATGTATTAACAAATTCTACATAGGCAGTATACCACTTATGTTCAGAAAATATCATGGTATTATGGTACCAAAAATAATATGCCTCATGCATTTAATTGTTAAAAAAAAAGCAGGTAATTGTATAAAAGACAGTTATTTAAAGAATTAACAAATGTATGCTTTCGTAAGGAACGCAAGAATGTAAGGAAATGCAACAATTTGTCGCAATGTGATTTGATTTGCCGCTCTGTAAAAATTCTCAGGACCACCTGGAAAAGTCAGGGAATTTTTTTTCTACTTTTGAGTGGGAACCCTGAATAACTTTTCCTTTGGTGTTGAAACCAGAAAACAAGATGGTGCGACCTGTACTTTGATGACGTCAGTAGAGGAACAAATGTTGGATTTCATAATTATGGTTACGTTTTAGAAAATATTAAGTATTCCAGGTCATAAAATGAAGCTATTTTAATCGATATTCAAATTGTCATCCTTAAGAACGCATTAATTGTGAATAAAATGTGTACAGACGTTTTTTCCATTAGAAGTATAGGAAGCAAAATTACTTGACGTCCACCTTGAAGGAATAATTCTTATATGTATGGAAATTTTATTTTGAAAACTTCTCTAAGGATTTTGATGAAAGTCGTTAGCCTACCGTTTTCTGGTACTCAGTGATGGAAAGTTTGCGCCGAACTGCGCCAATTTAATTGTCTTGCGCCAAACTGCTACAAATTACAAAAAAATAATATTTGCACCGAAACAGCAATACACGGAAAAAATTGCCAAGCAAAGAAAATGTTTTCACGGCAAAAAATGCCGTTTTAAACGTTGAATCGAATGACTCTTTATGATCTATGCGTAATTTGGTGAAAAATGACGCTTAATCGACACATACCATACTGCCAATCCCTAAATTTCGGAATGTTTTTCACCTACCATCTAATTCGTTGTTTTTTCGGCAGAATGAAAAAACAACAATTTTCGTGATGTAGGAAATTAAATTTTTTCTTTATGGAGGAGTTTTTTTTTGTAATCACGTAGTATGTAAGAGAAACGATGCTGTACGTTATGAAATCCTGATGAAGATTGTTTTTCTGATAGTTTGGTGGTTTTTCGGAGTGCTGTGCAATTGATATTGTTTATATGTCGTTCCCTGCTCTTTGAGATAGTGCAGTTATTTCATTCCGGGTGAGGTGCGTGATTACGTAAATGCAGCTCAAGGTCAGTCATTAGCTATTTCGTTGACGCGCAGGACGACTGAAAACGGCTATCCCGTGGCAGGATACAATGGTTCTGTTTCTAAAGGATTCATAGGTATTCAGAGATGCCAACTTTTATGGATTTTTACTCCATCTTACGGTTTTACGGAAGACACCCGAAAAAACTACGGAAAAGCCCTCACAAAGATCCCTGCACGCAATTTCTATTTTTTTACCATCTTTTGGTAGAAAAAACACACTTTACAAATAGTCCCTTATGCGCCTTCGATGTTCTGACTTCCCCCGCCAATGGAGGAGGAGTTTGTCATGTGATTCCCCATACAGCCATTTGAGAGTACCGTGCGCAAAAGTAGAGGGAACTCAGCTCAGCACCTTTTGCAAACTCTTTACATTGATTGCATGTGGCTTTGTGCTTGTGAAAATTTTGGTGCAAACGTTTTTAACCCTTTCCACTCGACTGTCGGGTGACACCCGACGTTACGAAATCGCTGAATAGCTCACCCGCCACTCCGATGACGCCACAGTAGCTCGCATGTCGGTGGCCTCGAGACATTTCTTTTTCGTCGAATAGGTCTGGTGTCACTCGCCACGTCGATGACGCCTCCATAGCTAGCATGTTGGGGCTCGCGAGACGTTTCTTTTTCACCGCATAAAGAAAGTCATCTGCGTGTCGGGTCTCGCCCGCCATGCTGATGACGCCTCTGTGGCTCGCATGTCTGCGCTCGCAAGAAATTTCGTTTTCACTGAATTGCTCGGGTGTTATCCGCGATGCCTCTATAGCTCGTGTGTTGGGGCTTGCGAGACATTTCTTTTTCGCCGAATATCGCACGTGTCGAGTGGCACCCTCCATGCCTACGACGCCCCTATAGTCGGTAATCACAAGACATTTCTTTTTCGTCGAATAGGTCGGGTGTCACTCGCCACGCCAATGACTCCCCTATAGCTCGCACGTCGGGGCTCGCAATACATTTCTTTTTCACTGGATAAAGAAAAAGAAAAGTCATCTGCGTGTTGGGTGTCACCCGTCATGCGGATATGGTGGCAAGCTATAGAGGCGTTATGGGCGTGGCAGATAACACCCGACACGCGAGCTATTCGGTGAAAACGAAATTCCTCGCGAGCACCAACATGCGAGCCATAGAGGCGTCATCGACATGGCAGGTGACACCGGAGCCATTTGGTGAAAACGAAATTCCTCGCGAGCGCAGACATGCGAACCATAAGGTCGGGTGTCATAGGCCACGTCTATGACGCCTCTATAGCTCGTATGTCGGGGCTTGCAAGACATTTTTTTCGCCAAAAATGTCGGGTGTCACCCTTCATGCCAACGATGCCTCTATATCTCACATGTTGGCGTTCGTGAGAAATTTCTTTTTCTCCGAATAGCTTGCGTGTCGGGTGTCATCCCCTGTTCTCATTACACCTCTATAGCTTGTGGGTCGGGGCTTGCGCGAGACATTTCTTTTTCGCCGAATATCACATGTGTCGGGTGGCACCCTCCATGCTGATGATGCCTCTATAGCTCTCATGACATTTCTTTTTTGCCGAATAGGTAGAGTGTCAGCCGCCACGCTGTGATATCTCTATAGCTCGTATGTCGGGGCTGGTGAGCTAAAGCTGAACTTTCACTGCTAAGTTGTGGCCTCTACTGCAGGAAAAAAAAAAAAATGCAAGTTCTGTGTGAGTATGGGTGAAAAGTTATTTGAGTAGAAAGGGTTAATTTAGATTAAAACGACATGAAACGTAGCAGTGAAACAGCTATGGCAACAAAAAGAATGAAGTCAGATAAAACTTATCGTCAAGTGTATCGCTGTATGTATAGTAAAGAATGGGCTTTTTATGAAGCATCTAAAGTTTTGCTGAATCACGTTTTATAAGCCATGTGGATGCAATTTAGACTATCGCAAGGTGGCCGCAATGATTGTAGGCGTCGTGCGGAGAGCAAGAAGCACAAAGATTTTGAGTAGCAAAAAACATATAAGGTTTTTCTGTTACTTCACACTTTTTTCAAAAATTCACAGTGTGCAGAACTTTTGTTACGACCCTCATAATAGTGCGACATTCTAATGGTACTTAAATTTAATGCTTCTTGACAATTTGATTCAAATGCCCCCCCCCCCCCCCGTTTCGGTTCAGTTTATGTATACTCGTGCAGTATTTGAGGTTTTGTTCACTTTACCATTCTTGTTTGAAGTATGGCATGTGAACTTACTGTTTTCCTCATAACACTAATTTGTTTTTAACAGTAGAAGGCAGTTCACATACCTGCCAACTAATACGGAATGTCCGTAGTTTCTACAGGTTTAGTTGTCTGACTATGGAACTCAGTCGAAATTACGGATTCAATTTTTTTGTTAGTTTATGATATACATGGGATCCCTAAATGGATTTGCAGAATTCTGCTTTTTTTTTTTTTTTTTTGTTGTCGTCGTTTAGATCATTCTTAATCATCTATGTAAGAGTGAAGAGAATTTGGGTGGGGTGGGGGGGGGGGTGTTGTTTTCTGTCTGGAGACTATGTTTTCAGAACTTTCGAAAACGGTAGTTAAATGTAAATTTTTTTGCCGTATTTGTAATTTTTCTGTCCTGATGTTGCCGTTGTATTCAGTATTCTTAAATATTCCGTTGCAAAAGTTAGATCCCATGAACATTTTCCTGTAATCTTCAGGCACGAGATCATTCCAGGAATTCTAGGAATTCAGCTTTTTTCGTTATTAATTTGTTTATTCGCGAGATCGATGCTCAAGTAAACAGAAATTTGGGAGGGAGGGGGAATGTTTTGTTGAAGGATGAAACTAATCTTTACGATACACAAAAACAGAAGGTCGACAGTTAAGATTTTTTTCTTTAATCGTAATTTTTCTCTCTCAATGATACCTCTGTCCAGTGCTATTTTAAAATATTTTACTGCAGAAATATTTGTATTTCAGCATGAAAATAGAGGGAAAATTTCCATAACAGGAAGTCGGATGGAGAAATGATTTCTCCCATAACCCCCCCAACCCCAGCTCAAATATTCCCACTCCTGCATTGGTAACTATCCCCCCATCCTTATAAGTTTTTGCATTTAATTTGATAAGGGAGTGGGGAAATTCTGTAATAGTTGGAAAATTGGTAAATAAAAATTGGTGCATGATGTTTAAAAGTTTTAATTTCTCAGTTGTGTAGCCAGGAATTTCTTAAGGGGGTCCGTGGATTTGGTTAAGGTAATTTTCCGTCTAATGACAGTATTTGTATTTCAAAACTTTGAAAAATGGTAGTTAAGCGAAGTAAATTTTTTTTAGCCATAATAGTAGTTTTTTTCGTTTAATGTTGCCTTTGTGTTTAGTGTTCTTGTTAAATTTCATTTTATTGCATAAATATTTGTATTTCAGCTTGAAACTGTAGGCAAGAATTTGTGAAAATTTTCCCGTAATCTTTCAGGCATAACAAATTCAAGGAATTCTGCCAGTTTCCTTATTATGATCATTCACGAGATCAATATGCAAGAACAGAAATGAGGGGGGAGGGGATGTTTGTCAAAAGGCAATTTTTTTTTTGCGATGCTGCCTCTGTTCTGTATTATTGTTAAATAACATTTACTGTATAAATATTTTTATTTCAGCTTTGTTTGGAGAAAACTTTCCAAAACAAAAAGTCGGTTGAAAGAAAGATTCCTCCCGTAATCCCCCTCCCTCGCCATGTTCCCATCTCTCCTGCATTAAATATCCCCAGTCCCGTGAGTTTTTGCATTTAAACTTGATAAACGAGGGGGAATTTCCTGAAAATGGAAGTGACGAATTTTGAAAATTGGTAAAAATTGATGCATTTTTTACAAATTTCAAATTTTTTATCTGTCTAGTGTTTTGGAGTTCTGAATGCATGTGACTGTTTTTTCTCGTGGAAGTTTCGAACTTAAATCACGCATTATTACCTGTCTTGCCCTCACCCAGAAAATGAACTTTGTGATTTGCACGTGATTAATTTGTTCTATTAGTGTTTTTGTTTGTTGTGATGTTTTGTTATGGTGCGTATTTCTTTTGCACAAGTAGGTGGATTGTTTCGTAAAAACGCATCTGTGTGTTGCGCAGTATTACGAGTTACTACTGACAAGGCTCTTGCCAATATTGGCAGGTATGCCTATATTGCATTGATAGAAAAAAATTAAAATAAAATAAACAACGAAAAAGTGATAATTGATTTTTGTGTACACTAGTGTCTAAAACCTAAGTATGGACTACATTTTTACTTGCATAAGAAAAGCAATACACGGCTACTGCAGCCGCCAAATAAGGAAATAATTATATTGCCAGCATATGAACACGTGAAAAGACACATTGTTTACAAATGATGCACAGATTAAATTGTAATCAGTGTTTACACAAACGTTTCAAATTCCCAAAGAATGTATTTGGAAAATGGATGTACAGTGCTTACTGATAGCCAAGCAGAGAAACATGTCAGTATGGAATATGTCCACCCCAAACTGAGTTGCAGCTCTCACTACATCATGGCGTGAAGGGATCCAATAGTTCCTGAGGCAAACTGGCCCACTCTTCCTTCAAAGCACGGATGAGAAGTATCTGCACTGCTGTCGTACAATGAGGTGTCACGTTGTCAGTCACGAACAAGGAAGTCTTCACCTACAGCACCGTGGAATAATTGAACATGATGTAGAAAAACTTCATTGCACTATCTTTAGCCTGTCATAGTCCCATTTTCCAGCACCTGTAGCTTGGTACAGCATCCATTAATTATTATGCCACACCACACCCTGACACCGCTGTATCTGTCCCTTTCCTGCATATTGTCGCGCTTGTACAGAGTACTACTTTCACACCAGATCAGCTGATGTCTAGAATCTGAGGACAGATTGAAATGACTTTCACCTGTGAAGAGTACATTGGCCTATTGATGACATGTCCAATTCCTGTGGATACACCACCACTGAAGATGTGCGCTACATTGAGCTGTGGATAGAGGGACACAGGCTGCAGGCATGTAGCCCTATATGTCCCAGACGTCTTGCCACAGTTTTTTGGGATATGTGTTCCTGTGCTGGAATGGAGGCGACTCACGAGCTGTAGTGCGTCTTATTACGTTTTGCTGTTACAACTACCCCCTAGCATGCATCTGCAACACATTCCATAGTTTTGAAATGCTGCCTAGAGCCTGGATACTACACTGTACGATACTAAACTCGGTGGCAACATCACTAACTTGGTGGCCTTCATCCAGCTTCCCTATAATTCTTCCCCTCGTGAAATCATCCAGATGTCTTGGTGACATAATGTAAATTACATGTTCATACCTTTATGCCTTCGCGTCCAGATTTTCCTACAAATACATGTTGCCTACGGTGCCTGTTTGTTTATCTTTTATCCCTGTAAGTGTTACTCTGGGACCCCTGCGCACGCGATTTAACATTTTTCATGTGTACCAGTTTTCTACTGAACTGTCCCAATTTGTTATGCAAATAGCGACAAGTAACTGTGCTGATGGATCAGATTTATTCACTGCTGTGGTCCATTCATGGTAATTATCAAGTTACCAAAACTGCCAATTTTAACATTTGATCTAAATTTGTTTTTGATTAAAATTTGTCAAACCAAATGCTTGTAGAGATCACACTGATGAAGCTTGCAGCTCTGTTACTATGGCCATGAACTTTTCTAATGTTGGAAATATCTCCTTGTGGGCTGGAACTTTATCTGGGAACTTGTGAATTTTATTTCTTATCCAATAACTTTAAACTCATACCCCTGACTGAGCAGCCTTAAGTACTGTGATTTCAAATGCACATATTTTAAGTTTGATATTGTTTTGAAGTGCTTTGGGCAACAAGTGGTGCACCTACTGCTTCAGCACATGCAAAATGCCCTTTCAGAGGCAGTAGTGTAAGGCAATGTATTGATGTAGAAAGAGCTTCTTTATTTAACCTAGTGCAGCAGACTAAATATCTTTACCACTAATTTTAGCTTGTGTGAAAATGTGGACTCAGTCAACGGCTCATATTGTAAGAACTTAAGAAATTGCTGATTGCTCATATTTTGAATTTTGTTTGCACTATACTCTTCTGTTGCATCTACTTTTGCAATTGGCTGACTAGTGTTTGCCTGATTCTTTTAACAGGAGGCTGCTATGAGGCAGATGCAAGGAACTGGTGGATTGTCTCCTAGTATGGCTGGTGACCACATGGGTAACCAGGGATCTGTTTCTGGTTACGGACCACCCACTGGACCTGGTCCCAATGGCATGATGCAGGGAGGTGGAATGGGAATGCCACCGGTAATGTCCTAATCCATTTTATTTATTAATTAGGCTTTCTAAGGTTCCAAAATCGCTTACATTATTTGGTATGAGCTGTAAAATGAATTTTGTGAAGAATTATATTAAGTGAACTTGTTAAGAGGAATAAGTGTATTAAGGCAGTTAACTTTTTATTCACTTTCCATAATGAAAGTTTTCTAGTGTGCTGTTCTTGAAAGATCCTGCCACTACAGAAGAAAAAGTGGGAGAAATGAACATTTTGGAGGCAGTAGTATAAGGCCATGCCTCCAAGAGTGTCACTTATAATAAAACTTTTAGCATCACAGATACTAAAAATTAATGTAATTGCAGTTTTCGTGTTAATCCCAGAGAAGTTCATCATTCAGAAGAATTCAATTTTCTGACGTTTTTGCTTAGCAAAGAAAGCTAAAATTGTACTTCGAAATGTGATATGTAATTGCTGTTCTGATATTATAAATTGCAGCACGTTTTTAAACTTCAGTTCTTTTTATGTGCCCATCGTTAAATTCCCCCTCCCCATTAAAATGATGTGGCATTTTGTTAATGCAAAACTGCATTTTTATTGTTTTACATCTACGGAAAGCTAGTTACCATGTTATTGTTGATTTTTCTGTAGCTTTTTAAATTCATGTAACAGTTGGTAAAATCCAGCCAAGATATTCTCAATATATGTAAATCAGTCAGTGCCAACCATTGCCTTCAGCATTCTATTAATAATAATATTAATAAAAAAAAATCATGGGATCTGTTCAAAAAGTTGGTAAGTAGCTGTTCTCTAAGTGTATGCAGTGAAAAGTTCCAACTTTATTAGTTCAATAATTCGGAACTTAAAAACTGCCTTCTCATATGTTTATACATTGTAGTTCAACCAAGATGCTATGATAGAAGCATTTTTTTTTTTTTTGCACGAATCATACTTTCTTAACATCACATGAAGAATATTTCTAGAAGTGGTAGAGAGAATGGCTGAATTTTAAATGCAACTTGGAAACTTTGGATGGACATGGTGCCTAAGTTTTCATGTATTGTCGTGTGGAAATGCGCATACCACACTGATGTAGTTTCTTTACAATATAACATTGTGGAAGCGTAACAGCACATTTGTATAAAAATAAAGAAGATTAAGCGGAAAGTTGATGCATGGCCTGCTTCTAAAAATTGCTGTCAAATAATTACTTAAGTGGAATGCTTAGAAACTTACAAAATGAACTAATGCATCAATGTCAAAGTAAATATTATTTTTTGGACCTTAACTGCTGACTAATGCAGTTATTCGTTTTTTTCTGCAGGTATTCTGTAAAATAATGTTATTTGTATCTGGTGTATAGGCAAGATCTCCGGTCATTGCCTGAAGAAACTTGTGTGAAATTGTGTTTTTGAAAGCATGTCTAAATTAATGTTATACACTTAAGGTATAAATTTCCAGTTGATTAAATAAGAAAAAATGTGCCGAATATCAACACTGTTGATAATTAACTGGGCTTTGTATTTATTTGAAATTGCTTGTGTAATTCAACCACATGTGATATCATCCTTTATTCATAAACTGTGGCATGTGACAATTCTTTTTAGTGTCGCAAAAGTAAAGGAAAATTGTTTGGCCTAACAGGTATTATTTACATGTCCATCTCATTTTCCGTTGGAGAAAAAGATATGGTGGCTGTTTATAAAAATTCTTTTGGAAAGAATTTTAAATCGTGAGTCCTATGTGTAATAGGCACATAATATTTCTAAGTGGCGCAGCTCATTTAGTACCAACCAATGCCCTCAATAATAGGAACTCTTGGCTAGTACTAAGTTTTGCTTTCAGGATTTTTATAGCAGTACAGGCACTTGTTCTAAGAAGCACAAGATTCATTGATTTCTACCATTTATAGTTAGAATTATCACTATTGTCACTTATTAGAATTATTACTTCCACGAATATAGACCAGTAGAAGCAGTAGTAATAGTACTGTAGAAATTGTCATAAAATTCGGAAGAGGAAGCTTTTGCAAATAAGTATTTTTATTCAGTAAACTTGTAGTGCTTGTTCAAATATAAACACAGCTCCTTTGGAAAATGATAAATTTGATTTAAGGGGATTGATTGGCTTAGAATTTGTGTTCAGTAGTACTGTGAATCTTTTGCGAACTCAGTAAAAATGATGTATTGAAGAGATCACTTAACAACAACAACAAAAAAAGTCATGGAAATGCAATATATATAATTCAAGACTACACGCTTGTGATATTGATTAAGAATAAATTATCAACGTTTATTCACAATTAAAAGCTTTATTAGCATCGACTATTGTTTCGCAGAGCTTCTGGCTCGGCTTCATCCTGATGAAGCCGAGCCAGAAGCTCTGCGAAACAATAGTCAATGCTAATAAAGCTTTTAATTGTGAATAAACGTTGATAATTTATTCTTAATGCAATATATGTAGACTTTTTTTTTTCCTTTTGTTCTGAGTTTTGTTGTTAGACTTGTCAAAATGTTCACTTAAATTTATATGTTCATATTCAACTGAAGCAGTATTTGCCTGCAACCAGGAATTAGAAAAATGAGATGCTTCAGTTTTCAGCGACAAAGCATTATATTATGGTTTCCTTCTTTGTAATTTATATATTTAATATGTGGTTAGTTACCACTGGATATTTTTGTAATATACACATACAATAACCTGTGCAGATGATTGATTTTGTTTATTACAAAAAAGAAAATACAACACATGTACAGGTGATTAAATATGTATTCTACAAAAAAAAATCACCTGTGCAGATATTAAAAGACACAGATATTTAATGGCTTCAGAATGGCATTTTAGACTGCCAATTGTAATGGTTGGTTCTGTGTCATTGAGCTTTAGTAAAAAGATTTTAAATTGTTCTAGAAAAATAAGAACTTCATTCTTTCATTTTTGGCTCTCCCATTTGTAAAATTCATCAAGTATTGTGCAAAATCACTGCCATTTTTCTTTGTTGACCCTTACAAGTTATGCATTGTAAAAAGAAAGTCTCACTTTAGTTTCTTATGGGACTTCAAAGCTGGAATTTTTTTAAATGCATTTACCTTGTTTCAGTCCAATTAATTTGTTTAAGGCATGTTTGTAAAGTATGCTATGTGGACAAAAGTAAATGGACACTGAGTAAATAGAAAAATAGTATTGTATTTGTATTTGTAGTGGGGTAGGTCCATTCACAGAGATTATAGCAGCCACCCATTGAGGGGAAACTACCCATGGGATATGGAGAGTGGGATATTCCATCTTGAGGACATCACCAACTCTGTCAGTGAAGAAGGTAATGTTGGTCTAGACCTTGTACGTTAAAAGTTCACCCCATAGGTGTTCAGTAGGATTAAGGTCCTGGCTCTGAGCAAGCCAGCCTATCAGTTAGACCCGATTTTCCTTATACTACTCAATTGTAGTCCTGGAAACATGACAAGTGGCATTTTTGTCCTGGAAGAAACAGTCGTGTCCGTAAAACTGCCACAACATTGGGAGCATTGAGTTATCCAAGATATCTCTATGAAGCACAAAGTTCATATTGCCATGAATAACAATCGGTGGACCCACACTGTACCAGCTAAAACAGCCCCATACCATAACTCCACTGCCTCCGTTCTGCACTGTACACTCCAGAAGCAGATGTTCTTCACATAACCGTCAAACTGAGACACTTCCATCTATTCGGAATAAAGTGAAGCAGGATTCATTACTCCATAACACCTGATGCCATTGCTCCAATGTCCAGTTTTTGTGCTGTTGACACCATCGTAGCTGCATGGCATAAGTCTTTGTGATGAGAGGTTTATGGGCAGCTGCTTGGCCATGATGCCCGAGTGAATGGCCTCTCTTTGAAGAGTCTTGGTGGACATCTGTGCTACCTGAAATGTGCATTGGTTGGGACCTGCATATTCGAATCTCCCTCTGCAACCCCCTCAAGTTTCTGGGTTGCAGTTTTGTGGGTCTTCTAGGGCGAGGTGAATTCCTGCAATGTCCCGTTTTCTTCCACTTGTTGATGACAAAGGCCTTAGTTGATTTAGCAACTTGTCTGACATCAGCAATGCTCTTATGCTAGTGTCTCCAATTGAGCATTTTTCAAACTCTGAGCATACTGCAGTTTTTGTACCATATCAACCACTGCAGCAGCACGCCATTGTTCCTGTGTGGGGGTGTCTAATAACTTTTGTCCACATAGTTTACGTAGCCTTAGAATAAAGGGTTCATTTGGAATTTATTTTCATCATAGTTCTGTGCGGAACTAATGATACTGTTTTGCCGCTTATTTTGCAATCCATTGATTTTGGGTTGTAGAAAGTTTTGTTTTGGGCCTCCGGAAATTCCTCTGTCTCCACTGCAGCAGCGATATATTATTTGGTGGGGAAAATGCATACAAGCCAGTTGATTTTTAAACTAGAGTTTACACTGCCGTGCATTTGTTTGATGTGCATGTCATTACATATCCTCCATGTTTATTGTATAGCTCACTTAACCTGGAATTTAGCCAGATTTTTTTTTTTTTTTTTTTTTTGCTGCAAGTCAAAGTTTAATGGAATGTATTTGCTTATCTCTTAATTCAGACACAGCTTAGGAATCAGAACAGCTTCAGATTTGTGCTAGGTGAAGCAAACAAAAGCTTTCCTATAGTGTTGGTTGATGTCCCTTTCTAGTCCAGGAATGGATATGGGTCACAAATCATCGGTGCATCAGATATAGTCATGGAAATTAAGGAATTCTTGTCAAATATAGGGGAAATTCACAAGTACATTATTTTTAGGAGTCAGATTGTGGTAATAAATTAGCATATTTAGTTCACTGATCTTCATGTAACATCTGCTTAGAGAACTTGAAAATTACATTGTTCTGGGGAGAGGGGGGGAGGTGCTCAAACTCACATCTCCCAACTTCCCTTTGAGTACGCTTTTCTTACACCATTCAGAATAGTGAAGTTCTAAGCAATTATAACTTAGGTATATAGCTTAGATTCCAAAGTTACTTAGCTTCAGTTGCTTAGAACTTCATTGCCCTGGGTGGTATAACAATAGCAAACTGGAATGGAAATCAGGGTTTGTGGGTTCTCAATTCCTGCTCTGTAGTGATGTAATTTTCAAGTTTTCTGATGTTATATGAACTGAAAGCAATTCAGTACCACAATCTGATTAATGAAAAATAATGTACTTGTGCATTTTCCATGCATTTGTAAAGAATATTTCTTTAGTGTATAAGCATTTGTTTTGAATGTTCTCTGATAAACTTGGTACTTCTGTGTATGAAATTTTTGTATTCTGCTTATTGTAACAAATCATTGGTATGCTCTACAGGACTTCCAAGGGGTTTTTTTTAAGTAAGCAGTGCAGTAAATCAACAATTTGTGAGCTATGCAACTTTTTGAGACAGTACTCTGGGAAGTATTGAAACTGTTGAGTTTATGGCTAAGCTAAAAATGGCCTTTTAGTCAGATGAATGTTGCCAGGCCTTTCCACATTCTGTGATATCTTAAAATATTTAATTTAATATTAAAATGCTGTGCAAAAGTGTACAATAACTTGAAGAAAGCCTTCTGTTGAAAGGAAATAATACACATGCATTCCATTTTGAACCTTATTATGAACTGTAACATGAAAAAAAGGAAATGTGGAAATATCAATACTGTAATTAATCAGACATTAAAAATAATCAATACTGCTAAAACTTTTAGGTAAGCCACATATTGAAATACAAATTGTTTTCTTGTGACATTCTTGTACAAAATTCTCATTATTAAAGGTGTTTCTAATCAGCAATGCCTCTGAGTTGTTTTTACAGTAGTGCTAGCTACTGGAGTTCTACACAGGCCTGAATTTGGAAAGCTTGGCACATACTTTTCAGTTTACAGCCCAGCCTGTTTCAGACTTTTATCCAGCATTGTACTTTATGTATTGCAAATAATGAGGCTTCCTTTGGAGAAACAAAGCTGCTCTGCTGAATTGAACTTTGTCAGTAGTAAACAGAATATAACACAGAGGCATGCCACTTCTCGTAGGAATTCCTCACACAGATAAGGTTTAGACCTTGCTACCTTCTTCTGTTACCCATGTAAACACACTTCATGTTCACTACTTAAGTATAAACAAGATAAGATAGCCTTGATCTCCAAATATCTGAACAAATACTTAGAACTCATTCAGTGATTTCACAACTCAAGTCTTTATTTTCTGAGTTGAAATGCCCTTTTTATTCCAGAGTAAAACGCTAATGCTTCAAGGCCTGGCCGAGCCCTTAATTTTTCACCTAACTGATGAAAAAATAAGACAGTGGGCCAGGACCATGCAGGCTTCTGCTACCTATCTCATTATCACCCTATCCCAATTGTGTGGGTGGGTGGGTTTTCCCAGTGTTGTTGCAGATTGCATATCCTTTTTTTTTTTTTTTTTTTTTTTACTTTTCCTGAATTGGTAACAGAAAAATCAGTTAGTGAAATTTGTTGAATTAAAGTAACAATGTAAGGAAAATATATCAAGAAATAGTCATGTTCCTGTATTTGAATTATAATTTAGCAAAGTTAATCACTTCGTGTGAGTGTTAGCGACTACATTTTTGAATTCCGAAATTCATTGTACCCTCCGTTAACATATACACGACTTAATTTTCCCTTTCATATAACTGAAACCATAGGTTCTAATTATAATTGTATTCTGAACAAATTGTTCGCATTCTACAATTCATTTGATGATTTGCTGTGCAAGTTTAACTCATGTTGTAATATTCATCATGTTTCCACGCTGATGTGTTGAAGGTATTACATGTACTACTGTTGTTCATTGCCATCCATAAATTATGGCAGTAAGGATCAACATGTTATTTCTGTGAAAACAGATATACCATACTGAAATTAGATTGCCTATCCATATCATGCACTTTTGTTTGAAGCAGATCTTCGAGAAGAGCAAAGAAAGCAAAACATTCACAATCTTTTCATCTAAATCATTTGAACATAGTCTAGAATTATAAAATTAAAATAACTAGCTTTACTACCCAGCTTTGCCAGGTACAGAATGTATGGAATCTGTAAAATCAAATGGACCACCAAAAAGCGTTACGAATTATTTAACACACGTCCAGGAGACAGCATTAGAACACTGACTGAACAAAATTCATTAACAATTTGTTATTGACTATCAAATGCATCACGTGCTTTGTTTCAGTCTTCTTTAAGGGGCGAATCTCTGGGATAAAAAGGTTAAAAACATATATTTGCACGAATATTTTATGAAACTGGCTGAAATTTTAATGAACACCATAAATCGGCAATATGAATATAACCTCCAAATTTTGCCTGAATCGGTAAATAACTTTTTAAATTAGCCGTCAAAATTTTATTAACAGTTTCTGCGTATATATTTCTGTTTACTGATGAATTAAAAATTCCATGCCTATTTTTAAAAGTTTTGACCGGATTCCGGTGAAATTTTGAGAAACTCCTCTTATTACCGATTCATGACGTTGATAAAAATTTCAGCCCGTTTCATTAAGATTTCGCAAAGTTCGTTTTTGCATTTTTTTTATGCGCAGTTTTCACAGAAATAGAAAACGCCTGTGGATGTGCTACGGCAATGAATGCAGTCACGTACTTTCAGATTTGGAATAGCAGAACAATGACGTAGCAAACGACGCTGACTTTATTGACTACCTTTTTAATTATTTCATAACTCGTGAACGGAACAACGTAGAGGTCTTAAAATAGTTGCGTTGACTTAGAAATTCCAGTATTAATAAGCTATGGAAATTTCACAATGCCACAGTTTGGCATTTGAGAGTTTTTGCTGCTTCAGACAAACGGGCGTTTTGTGTTTTATATAATATGATGTTGGATCTTCAGGTTAGTGCCTTTGTTAATTGTACAGTTCGTTTGGAAATGGGAATGAAATTCGAATTACAGCAACCATTGATGCCATTATGAGGCTGGGAGTGTGGGAAGTTAGATTTTAGTTTCACTCAAAAGGCAAATTTCCCACTGAAAAAGTGGATCCCACACATTTGTGTGTTCTTCTTTGGGAAATAATTTACATCAGATTTGGGTATTTAAGTAAACAAATCTTAGTGCAGTTTTGTTTTCTTATTTGCTTATTCCTTTCCAATAAGATGCACTGCTTACTTTGAGATCATCTCAAAGTAAGCATTGTGAAATATTTGCGTAGTAGGTTGTTTTCTTGTATACGTAAATATGGAAACTTCAAATTTAATGGCATGCTAGAGTTAGTGTATGAATATAATGAATTGATATACATATGTGTTTGTTGTTGTATGAGGAATGTTGTTTTGACTTCATTGATGCATCTGCGGATTGGTTGATACTTTTGGATCGTCTTGGCCATTGCACTTTGAATGGAATTTAAGGTTAATATCAGTTTTGATAGTGTGTAAAATTTACCTTTAAAACAAACCCGATCGCTAGACTATGCCTGTCACAATGCGGTTATATTAATTTATGCTAGTACCTTCAACGAATTCACAGGCAAAAGGATTCACTTTTGTGCAAAAAAATCAAACCTGTTTATCTTAGAATTTTCTTTAAGAATTTGTTTGGGAATCAGATTTTTATTGCAGCTTGTGCTGTCCGTAGAATCTCGTGTGGCAGACAAATTTTTGATGAGTTTTATTTCATTAATGTGTTCATTTGATGGTAAAAAATTATAATTTTGACTTATGTATAATATAACACTGTTACCCAAAATGTCATTAGACTGTTGGTCAATTTTCAATATTTGCTAAATAATTCAGCAACTCACTTCATGCTACTAGTATCATGTGACAGTTTTTGTCATGAAACATCTTAAATTTAAAAGTCAGATTTCTTTCTAGTGGGAGAACTTTTCTTATACTTTCCCACACAATGATTTACTTTCCTGTTGGACACACTTATAAAGTAATTACATTTGCCATGGTTGGAATGACCTCTTTTCTCACTCGTCTTGTATTGGGTACTGCATAACGTGCGACTTTTGTGCTATGAAACTTAACAAGTCTTTTAAAAATGTGTCAGATTGTATTGTTCACTTGCGGAAATGCATGTTGTTCAACCATAAGCATATCAAGAGGTTATGGATGTGTGAAAGAAGGCTTACACACAATGATCAAATGTTCAAATTTAGGAAATACATTAACTTCACTGATATTGTATGGTGAAAGCATTACTGTAATATAACACAGTAAATTGAGAACTAAGTACTGCAACATGTTTCAATCAGAGCTGCAGCAAATAACTGCTTTAGGTGCGAAGGGTTACAGTAGCTGCATTAGTTTCTTTTGTGCAACCAGTTCAGTGCCCTGTGCACATAAAAATACTGTGGCATTGAGTGGTTCACATAATTTTTCTATTGAACTATGTGGTGCTGTGTATTCTGATGCATATTTTTAGTTGACTAATAAGCTGGTAATCGTGTAATGTTTAATCTGTAAATCTTTTATTTTGCTTGTACATTTTCCTGTAGCGGAAATTCAACATATTGCGACTTAAATGTTTTTTGAAGTGTTACTGGCAGTTGTTTGTCAGGACTAAGCATCCAAATTATTCTTTCCATTGACATCCTTTGGAAATTACATTTTTGGTCGTTATACTATTTTTCATTTGATTGCTTTGTCATTTTTCAGCTCAAAATTGTTTCCCCCTCCCATACAGCTTTCATTCATTTTGGAATACTTGTTTCATTGACTGTTGCTTTTCATAGTAATGTTCATAGTAAATTTGGTACTGTAGCACTTTAAAAAAAAGTTGCATCTTGGGGGCTAGTGGGACTAACAACATTTCATATGTAACTATGACAGCTAAATGAAAAGGGATGTCTCCACTTTTAGGGGGGGGGGGGCTCTTGGTTTTCTGACATGCTTGTTTTTTTTTTTTTATCTGTTTTTAGAACATCTTATTGCCACAATCATTGATTGTTACCTGTCCAAAACAGTACCATTAAAATAAAATCCATACCACATTATTTTCCCAAGATCTTTCACCTGAGATTTTTGAAGTCTGGAAAAAAATTAGATTCAATCAATGCTTTTATTTTTCTACCATACACCATGTTGAAATGAAGAAACTAACCATTTGTGGAATGCACTTGTGATATGGAAACAGATTAGGTGCTTTATTTTCTGTGTGAATCACTTGGAATTGTAAATGTTGACTAGCAAATATGATTTCCACTTGCAGAAGCTGTTTAAGGCTTTATCCAAATACAAATTGCTGGGCATAATTTAATCTTGATCAGAAAAACTAATGCTTGGAATTGCTACGTTTGCAGTGAAAAAGGGAACTTACAGGAAGATTAAGTGATCTGAATTTAAATTTTGTACAAAATTACAGCATCACTTAAATTTTGGTTGGTTGGAATCTGTTTCTTCTGAAAATCATAACTTCGAGTACAGGATTGGCTTATTTAACGCACATTCCTTGTAATTTACCAGGTGATAATTAAAAAAAAAAATGTTTTCATGGCTGTAGGAAAGAAGCAAATTGTTTGTACGATGTAACAGTCCCCCCTTCTTCCAAATGGTTGTTTTTTCATGGCAACATTTGTTCTAAGCTCTAAGCTTGCATTTTAATGCAGGACCAATTTAATTGCAAACAAGTGTTCCTAAAATGGCTTCAGAGGTGCTGCACCCACTCAACAACAGAAAATAGTGTCCTTAATAATAATAATAATAATAATAAAAAAAATAATTCTAAGTGATTCAAACATTAAATAAAAATTGTCATAAGCAGCACAAGTCATCAGTATACTCAAAAAATTTGTTGGGTTTCTAAAAAAGGCCCCTGTTTTTCTTTTTATGATCTGACTAAAAGTCTGCATTTTTGTATACTAGTAAATACTCTGGGGAAATGTGTATATTAAGCAATAAATGCTGTCAATGAATTACTGGGATGTATATTTAAAGTTGGGCATGTAAGATTGAGTCAGAATGGAAAGTATAAATGATGTGGCAACAGATACATTCCATGGCATTTGATCCTTGACTATACAATAAAATTACTTGAAAATGTGCAATATAGGTTGATAGGTATGGAAGTGAAATTGTTGGACCATGGAAAGATTTGTTTTAGAGAACCTGATTTTTTGACTTCACTCTTCTCCCATGCTAAAAAAATATCTAAAAATGTATTACCATTTGTATCTTTCATTGTAGTCCAATGTCATTTTGACTGTTGGTTCCGACTGTTTGGTTCTGCAGACAGTAAAGTCTGTGGTGGAAATGGCACAATGTAAAAGTCTAGTATTTTTACAGTGAGAATTTGGCTGCTTATATTTCAAACATTGTGTAGTTGCTTCTCCAGCACTTCAGATATAGGCAAGTTGCTCCAGCTGGTGGTTTATTGCATTGCTGGTGAGAGAGAGAGAGGCTTCTGATGAACAATTCTTGTTGAGTTCTGTGTATCATGTGTAACAGATTTTGACAGCCAAAGCTATGGCTTCTGTATTAATCAGCAAGTGTAGGTTAGTTGTGGTAATGAATGTATTGACATGTTCAATGCCTTTCAGCCAAAGGTGTATGTATGAATGATGAACCTAGATAAGTGGGGGGTAGTCTGACCAGCAACAAAGTGGAAGACTTGTGATAGCAAGCAATGTCTCTCTTGAGAATGATAACATAAGAGGAAGAAAATTGGTGAATTTCCCAAACGTAATTCCTGACAATTTGGCATTTTCCAAACGTGTAGGGCACATTACGAGTTGGGCACAAAGAAAGGATTGGGCAGTCGTACGTGACCCCACCTGAGGAGAGAGCCCTGTTTTGCATTTGCCATCAATTGTTGCAATTATGCCAATGGAGAATAATTTCTTCACATCATTAATATCAGATGTGCAGTGTGGTTTACCACTTTCAAACGTGAAACACAAGCATCAGTCCATAAGAATGTTATGGTTTACCAGTGGAAAAATTGTAAATTATTGGCTACTACAGGAAGATTCATAGTGCTCTGGAACTTATATGGTATTTAGTATCCTTACATAACTTCTAAAGCCTTGGATGACAATACATTGGGGCACTCAATAAGTTAAAAAACTCTTGTGGAAAGTTTGCTGGTATAGCATAGTAATGGAAGGTGACAGAGTGGAAGTGATTGGGAAGCAGTATCTTATTTGTCCTGCTAAATTCACTGTGCAGTCCAAAATTTCACTTTTTTCGAAAGAGGATAGAATCTTCATGGATGTTACTCTGAATCCAGCACTGGAACATAAATGAATGTCAAGATCTAGCTGTTAGAATAAAGTGTGAGATTCTGTTGTGGTGACATTAACAAACTTGTTCTTCCCTGGCCAAAAATTGTTAAGTTGTTGCATGGCTGTGTAGAAAGACAAACCTGCATAGTAAAAGAACATCTTGGACAAATTATTTTTAATCATTCATTTAGTTACAAGTTATGGCTGTGGAGTGCATCTTTTCAACATGTGTTTGTTATTCAGTAATACAAAGGTGCTCTGTAGTTTTCTGTCCTTTTTGTTCTGTTGCACATCCTAAAACCTGCATGAAGTTTTTTGGTAATTTTTTGTGTGCAGTTTTTTAGCATAATACACGATTTAAAAATAAACAGTTCTGCAAACAGTAAAGTGCGATTCATTGTTTCCGCTTATAAATTCAAGGTAGGGAATTATTCTGGAAGTAAATAATTTTGCTTCTGTTGTGTTCATAGATGATGGATCGATTTTGTATAGGGAAAATGTGTGTGCAATGTGCACTTTTTTGTAGTGTCATAAGAAGGGCAAGTCTGCATCAGTAGTAAGGTGCCAATTTAGTAATATTTAGCTAGGTTCATTGATCGAATTATTAAATTAAATTTATAGACCTTTTAGGAAGTCTGTATCCAGCATTAAAGATATGGTTGCAAACATAGTTGTAACTGTCCGTTATAAGTGGTTAACACATGCAAGTTATCTTAAGAAATTAGAAACTCAAGTGCTTTCAACATCCACCGAGGTCGTAATCACCTGTAAACAAATGGTGCAAGCAATTCTCATAGTTGTAACTGTTTGTTATTGCAGCAACAAGGTGATCATTAAAATAACCTTTGAAGTTTACATTTACTGATGTAAGAACGAAACTGTTACTTTGCAGTACTCTTGGTTTTCATTTTTTTACTGTATTACTACGGGAATATTGTAGTTGAACCTGTACTCCACAACTCATTTTGTTGTCCTTCATCAAGTGGGTAATTAATTATTTTCTTGCTTAATACAAAAGTTGTTAGTTCAACCAAAGAAATTTTCAGAATAAAACATTACTTAACAAGTTTGATAAAATTTGGTAGATTAATCATGTCGTACTGGACACGTTGACTCGTAAGTGAAAGACCTAAGTGCAAAATTCTGAGGGTGTCATTTTTTTTTTTACAGTTAGATGTTTTAACTCTGAAAATAAATGGATTTCATGTAAAACAGGTCCTAGAAGATCCAGGGCAATGCAAAAAAAGGGGGGGGGCTAGTAAATTGTGATTTTCCACGTGGTTATATGTCTTTCATTTGCTGCTAAGGTTTTCCAGCAGTTTATTATGGTTGGCTGATGTATATTGCAACATGTTTAAGACCAAACATGAAAATCAGCAGGAAGAACGTGGGTAAGGAAGTTTCTATAAGACAAAAGATTGCATTGTAATGTTTGTAGCATTCAACATCACTTGTGGGTAACAATGATTATAAAATTAAGACAGGCCTCATGACACTTAAGTTTAGTAACAGGTTATGTTTAAAAGATCAGGTTTAACCAGCACACACTACTGTGGAGATATCTCAATAGTTTTCCATGAGCTTTTCTCTGTGACCTTTGTGTTCCTCTGTTTTTGCAAGATTTGAAAGTACATTTAGAACATTTCTTATGGTACTGTGATCAGCTCCTGTTTTGTATTCTGATGCTGAGATTTTTTCAGTGTGGGAAATTAAGTCTCAAGAGGCCAAATCTGGTGAATATGGGGGGGGGGGCATGTTTGTGAAATTTGGTATGTTAGATCAGAAACTTGCAGATCAACAGTACTGAATGTTCAACAGCCAAAATTGAGAGTTGTGGCTGTTTGTGCCAAGTACCCCTCTCCCTGGTCATTTCAAAACCTCTTTGTAAAAAAGCCTGACTCAGTCTGCCCAGTTGAAGCAAATGTGAACTTTTACATACCTTTAAATCAGAGAAAAAAAGTCAACATCTTAAAATTTGATTTTTTCACGTTCCAGAGTCAAGGAGAGGTTTTTATTTTATCTGATTATTGATATTTTGTTTCAGGATAATAGCTGTAAGACTAGGATTCATCACATATTTTCTATAAATTGTGGTTTACTGTGCTGCATGACTTTTAAAATTCTTGTAAACTGCAGCACAGTTCTCCTTCTGATCATATGTAAGAAACTTAAGAAACAAGCTCTCATCTTCAAATCCTGCGTCAAAATTTCGTTATATGATCCAACTTAGATGTCACTATCACGAAACATCTTGTTAACAGCAACTAGGTCATTATTTCTATTACTTCATTTGCAAGGATGATGGATTGTCTCTTGTAGTTAATTGACATCCAGGATGATGATAAATGAATGCCCCACTCTAAACTTCTGCAAATGCTGTTTGCAACATTTTGAATGTTTCTAAAGTAGTTTACTCAGATTTGGAAACTTCATACTAACTACTTTTGGCCATCATAAAAACCCTATGGAACTACTAAAACATGAAACAGTAATAGGCAGGAAATGAAACAAGTGCAGACCTGGAACTGTGCATGACTTGAGCAATCCTCGCAATGTAATTAAATAGAACTCCAGTGTTGCACATTAATTACAACTGTAGTCCTGGTGCCTCTTGAACTGATTTAGTACATAAATGATTAAAAAGAAAGGCAGGCCCAAGTGTAAAAGACTGAAATGGTGAAGGAACTCTTGTTGGAAAGTAATTGTAGGAAATCTGAGGCAAGACTTACGATGGCAAACAGTCTTATTTTAAAGTTTAAGTTACAACTATGAGAATTGCTTGCACCATTTGCTTACAGATGATCAAGACCTCGATGGATGTTGAAAGCACTTGAGTTTTTAACTTCTTAAGGTAACTTGCATCTGTTAACCACTTATAACGTACAGTTACAACTATGTTTGTCGTTCAGTTTTTACTAGGTCCACTGTTCCCACCAACACTGAAATGTTTTGAGCATGAAATCCATCCCACAAAGTGAAACATTTCCAATTGTCTCCACAATTTTTATCAACTTGTCTGATAAAGTCTAAACTTCCAATTTGTCTTTTCACTTTTAGAAAGAGTCGGGAGTCATGGTGGGTAAGATGCGAACTGTGCAGGGGTGAGAAACAACCATGAGAGATACATGGACGTGCATTATCATAATGTGGGGTAATTGTGAGCTTAAAGACACAGTAACTGTTGAATCTGGTAGTGCAACATATTGATTATAAATCCTTTGTGATTAACTGTAGTCATCAACATGACTTTGACAGCATTCTTCAAGACTGCTTTTTTTTTAGATGGTGAACTTGGTGACTTCCACTGGGAGATCTCTTGTTTTTGGTTTGAGAACAAAGTGAAACATTTAAGGCTTGTCGTCAACTGTCACAATATAGCGTGTTTCAAAAAGAATGACCCGATTTCAAAGTAGTATATTTAACAAAGCAAATGTGGGATAGTTACAAAACAAAGAGCCAAGTATGAAGGAAGGTCTAAAGTTTCACTCACCACAATTGCAAATGCTCAATGTGCCCTCCACCTGCTGCACGGACAACATCAAGCCGATAGCTGAATTCACCCCAAACGCGTCGGGAGAGTGCCTTCAGTCACAGAATTTACCGCGGCCGTGATTCTCGTTCGGAGTTCGTCCAAGTCAGCGGGTAAAGGGGGAACATAAACATGATCTTTTACGTATCCCCATTAAAAAAAAAAAAAAGTCGCGTGGTGTGATGTCTGGAGATCTCAGAGGCCAAGCATGTAGTGCCAAGTCATGAGGTGCCCTGCGTCCAATCCAACGCTAAAGCAATGTGTCGTTTAAAAACCGACTAACTTGGAGGTTCCAATGTGGCGGTGTGCCGTCCTGCTGAAAAATTTGGAGTCGCCCTGCAGCTGCGGAAGTAGCCAGTCCTTCAGCATTGCAAGATAGGAGTTGCCCATAACCATGTTGTCCGCAAAAAGAAAGGGCCATAAACCTTTCTAACAGAAACCGCGCAAAAACATTCAGTTCTGGTGAATCATGTTCATGTTGATCCTCCAGCCCCATATGCGAACATTGCAGAGCAAAACTTTCCCGCTTACATTAAAGGTTGCTTCATTGATAAAAATCAACCTTTGTACGACGGTGTCGTCCTCCATGTCCTCTAACAGAGTTGCAAAAAAAATCTCTTCGTTGTGTTTTGTCACCTCCACGAAGAGCTTGCTCCAGTTACAATCTGTACGGCTTCAGCAGCAAATGTCGTCGTAAAACACGCCAAACAGTCACATGAGGCATCGCAAGTTCGCGGCTTGCACGACGAGTGGACTTCCGTGTTCTTCGCTGAAACGCCTCGTGAATTCGTTGCACATTTGTCACTGAGGTGGTTGGTCGTCCAGGACTCTTTCCCTTACAGAAACACCCTGTTTCTTCAAATTGTTAATACCAACGACAAATGTTTTTGCCCACTGGTGGACCACTGCCGTAACGCTGTATAAACGCATGCTGCACCGCAATCACGGACTTGGTCTTGCTAAATTTGAGCACACAAAACGCCTTCTGTTGCCTCGTGCAATCTTCTCACTAAGCGTAGCGGCTGTTTGAACGCTCGTGCTGCCATCTAGCGGTAGTCATAACAAACTCTGGGTCACGCCCGTAGACATAATGAGTCTCATCCATCGGTGGTTCGTGGTCGCCAAGATATCCACTTTTCAAATCGGGACATTCTTTATGAAACACCCTGTATTATGGATAAAGTGATTGCCTTCACTTTGAACACATCTTTGTAGTTCTTGGCAAAACAGTATTGCAATACTGCATTTGATTCAGTAACGATGTAGGATCCAGTGCAGTATTCCTTGCAAACGATAATAGGCACTGTGTTTTACCCATTCTTTGTTATGCAAAAAGGATGCGTGCACAGCTGTTTTCTTGTACATGGTATAAGCATACCATGGACGTGCACTGGTATGTGTCACTTATCCCATATGCTAACTGGAGTATTTGTCAGCAGACTAGTTGACTTGTGTTTGTACACTGCTGCCAAACAATGATACATTACAATTTCACTTAAAAATCACCACTACTTTTTTTGAAATGCCTTCGTATATTATCCCCTACCCCTCTTCAAATATGAGAAAGATTGGTAAAGGGAAACTTAAATGCTAGTCCTCTCCCTCAATGCAGACTTTTCATTTGTCTTATGTGACTATTCTGACTCCTTCGTGGAAATTTAGGTTTTTGATATATTTCTGTTATGTTTCTGAAGTTTCCTTTACTAAATTACGGTTATAAAAAAATTATGATCTACAGGTATTTCTCAGCATTAATCATTTTGGAGAAAAATAACTGCAACTAGAGTTGTCAAGTTTTTGGAAACTTGTGCTAAATGTTTTTTTCTGCACATGAGCAGCTTACTTGGGATTAATGCTGTAAAACAGTATTCCCTGCAGAAAATGGAGATGTTTTTTCAACTTTGTATGGCTTAATCAAAGAGCCAGTTTATTTTCAGTTTTTATGACAGTTTAGTTAGTATAAGGCATTTCATTTTTTAGGAAATTGTACCATTATTAAATTTAGTGATTTTGCCAGTATGTGTAATGATAATTTGTTCACCTGTAGTTAATATTGATTACTATAATTTTTTAAAGACTGCTAATTAAGGGTTGGCTCCCTGTCTGTAATTGCAAGGGTAGGAATAAGTGTTAATTATTTAATGTGTTTTGTGTGTCAAATATAGTTTTAAAGCATTTGTTATGTAACACTTCTTAAACTCAGTTAAATGCAGAAAAATCACTTTTGTATGCTATTCAGATAGGAAGTTTGGTCCTTAATTTTCAGTCTTTTTAAGTATTGGTAGCTTCTTCAGTTTACTAACTTGTAATTTTTTTTTTCCCCTTTCTTCTGGTGATCCTGAAATGATGGCTAATTGGTGCTCGCGTTTCTGTGGTGACTTGGTGCTACCTATAATATAAATTCTTATACCCTCGTGTGTGTGTGTCTGTGAACTGCTGATATTCACCTGCGACAATTTGACTTTACGGGATTACATTGTGTCCCCATATTCCCCGTTCTTATTACAGCGACAGTCTCGTTTTGATCAACCACCACCAATGGGTTCTGGATTCCCTGCAGGCTCTGATTCTATGAATAACATGGGTGCACCAGCTGGACCTTTTGGAGGCCCAGGGGGTAACATGCGTGGTAACCGTGACATGCCCCCTGAAATGATGGAAAATATGGAAGATTACCCAATGGATGCAAAGAGACGACGATACTAGACTGCTGAATGTTGTTTGAACTCATCTATCATGTCTTCTAGCTTCATTTTGTCTGTGTTGTATAGTGGACGATCAGACATTCCCATGTTTAAACAGCTCTTTACAAGCACATTGTTCTCAACATTGATCTATTATGCATTGTGACATGTATTAGTTCTGTATTTGGTGTGAAAATAAATTTTATGATCACATGTTTAGTTGTAGCTGCCCTATTTTGTCATGCAACTTATTTAAATGTTTAACTTAATTTGTGAATTATATATATTAGTTTAATAATCAGAAGCGTCATTCCATGTCAAATGAACAAACGAATTAATTTACTTGACCTAGTGCTGAGATGAAGTAAACTGCTCCTAGATTTCTGGGGATATTTTAAGATATGGTGACAGGTTTTTTTCCTAATTTGTTATAGAGCATTGGAATTAAACTGCAGGTGACTGCTGATTTCCATTTGTTTGGGTGTCATTGATCCCACAGCCTGGGCTTTTGTTTTTGTGTATATGCTCAGTTTTGGCACCCTTGGTTCAAAGATAGAGATCTTACACTATTTTTCTAATAAAACTATCGTTAAATTTGTGATAATTCTAGATCACAGAATTCTGAAATTTCCTTCTGTGGTGGCATTTGAAAGCTTTTATAATTACCTTTCTTTTGGTACATAACATACTGGTTTTGTCAGTGGAAAAAATCCTCCCCCTTTAATTCTGGGTGATGTTGCCCCAAGTATTACTCATTGCGTGTACTGAATTTTAGTGTCATAGTTGAAGTGAAAGGTTACCTTACTTGTACAACTTGTGTATTAGCTATGCTTATCCAAATTTGACATTCTTTGCAACAGAAGAAAACTAGTGTTCTGTATTTGAATGTTACTTCTGCGCTTTTAGGTTTCTTCTGGCATTAAGTCATCAATGCGTTTTTTTAACCTATAGCACATATGATTTGCTGAACTTGCTCTGCAAGTTTTTGTGCATATCTTTCAAGGTGTACTAGATTTAAATATTAAGGAAAATATAATCACAAGTCACCTATGTGATGGTGGCAGTTCACTTATTGCGTGTTTATTTTGACGGTAGTTAAAATGTCGTGATGTTCCTCTTAATGCCATTTGGCCTGAATGATTGGGTGGGTTTGATAAATATACTCAAATAATCATGCATACTGTAAAAAATGTTTTCCCAATTTTTTTCAATTACATTTTAATATCTAATTGCAAGTACTTTTGAGAATGGGATTTTTAATGGTATGTGCCATTAGCATTCATTTCAAGGCTCAAGAAACAATTCAGCATCTATGACGGAATGTTCTATTTTTTACTTCTGTATGTTTTTCAGAATGTATGCAGTTACAAATACTAGTTGCTAGCACACTGAGGAGACAGAAATCATAGGATACTTAGTTCCTGGGCAACACCAGGCTGTCATTCCTCTTTAGTGGATGAACCCAATGCTTGGCAGGTATAGATAGAACATTAATGGTAATTCAATGTTAGTATAGATGAATATTGTGAGTTAAGAGTTTGAAGGAGGATTACAGTGGGTACCCAACATACGGGTAACTCTTATCACGGAGGTGGACAGGAATTGCACTATCACTATTTTACAATATCATTTCCAGAATAACATTGCATCATGGACGACAGCTCTATGGGTAGAGAAAGGTGGTGGATGAGCATGTCCATCAACGTCTGCTCTGTATAGTTGCGACCAACTGGACAGTGGCACAAATCACTGCCAGTTTTAACGAGAGGTGCCAAAAACTACACCATCAAGCAATGGTTAGCTGCAATGGGCTATGGGAGCGACCGGCCCACCAGTCTCATTGCTAATGCCACATCTCCAAGCTGTACACCTCAACTGTGTGAAAGGACATTGGCACTAGACCTTGGATGATTGGTGACTGCTCTTCTGGTGTGATAAGTTCTATTTTCAGTTACTTTGCACAAATGGTGTGCTGATTTGGCGGAAACTGCCCGAAGCGATAGACCTGGCATTTAAACAAGAAGCTGTTCAAGCTTTTGGAGGCTCAGTTATGGTCTGGGGCATGCTCAACTGGCACACTTTGGGACCTCTGGTAAGTCTAGATGAAAGTCTAAACAGTTCACACTTGAGTTTCCATCTTTGCAGGCCATCACATCCATTTGTGGTCATCATGCATCCACAGGCCAGTTGACCTTTCAGCAGGACAATGACCTTCCACTGAGTCGTGATGACCGGAACATGTGTAGAGAGCATCCTGCATGTGATGTAGCACTGAGGTGACACAAAAGTCAAAAGCGACAAATGCAGTGATAAACTTTGCTAGTGTTCAGTTGGGAGTTAGTATCATATTCCAGATAGGGAAGACGTGAGTTCGAATCCCCTCACAGGTAAAAAGGTTGTTGCTATATTGGCATCTTAACAGGGTAAAATAATTCTCCTGGCTATGAGGTTCGAAAAAAATATGCGATTCTTCCACACATCTGGATTTAATAAACATTCGTTCTCCAACCATGAGATCCTTAAACATTGTTTTGTAGTGGACCTGAAACCTGTGATTTTTCAAGCAGTCTTTTTTTGGGGGGGGGGGATACAACTGAGAGGTGACACATGAAGGTGCAGCGATAAGCCTTGCTGGCCTAGTTCAGTTAGGAGAATATTAATTTTTTAATCCCACCACTGGCAGGAAAGGGGCTTGTTCGCTACATGCAGAACTTTCCACTCTGGAATATCCCCCATTCAACAGGTGCAAAACCTATGGAAGATCTTCGGAATGCTGTGAAAAAATCTGTTTGAGCTCTTTGGATCCTACACCCAGGAATGCAACATATTTATTGACAGCTGTGCAGCAAGCACAGCTGTCCATTAATATGCTCTCCTAACCTAGTGAACGCTGTCCTGACCTAGTGGACTACCTCTGACTGCCATTATCTGGATGACGCGTGGGCCTACTTGTTACTAGGTATGTAAGATCTGCCTATTTTGGATGAAGTTATTCTACCACCTCTAGGATAAAGGTGAAATGAGCTAAAATTTGCTTAAGTGTATGAACAAGGCATGAAAATCCATCAGAATGTCTAATCTGAAGATGCTGTTTGATATTTTGTCAATGCATAAAATGTCTGGATGGAAAATACGGATGAACATTTTGTTAAAACATCCAAAAATGATATTTAAACACTACCTGGTTTAACTGGAAATGTAAGATTTGTGTGACACAGGTGGATGTTAAAGGCTACTAAATGTTGTGCTTTCAGATCATCCATTTGTAAAACACATCCTAATCATCATGCGCCCCCACCATTTTTAAGGTCTCTTCAATAGTTTCTTTTCCCTGGATTGGCTTTAAACTAGATATAATTTAGTGGCAGTATTTTCATTAATGCAATTTTCAGAAAATTCTCATGTTCAACAAATGCCACTTTGACTTTTGGGAAATTTCAGCAGCTTTTCTCGTTTATGAACATTCATGGTGTGTAAAAACGCAACCTATGTGCTGCTGTCTGTTTTGTTTAGTCAAATAGCTGATATGTGTTGTAATTTTATGTGTGCACTGTGTCAGTTCACAGTGCTACCCATATCATCACAAGCCCTGTTTTGATGGGATGTTGTTGGTACAAATTTTGTTGAAGTGATAATAGTTTACATAAGGTG
Organism: Macrothele yani; assembly: GCA_039090855.1. Lineage (NCBI taxonomy): Eukaryota > Metazoa > Arthropoda > Arachnida > Araneae > Macrothelidae > Macrothele > Macrothele yani. The sequence continues at coordinate 150,200,782 of CM077010.1, read as the reverse complement.
CAGCTGTGCCACATGAGGGATTCTTAATCAAATAATGTAAAACAGTTGTGCATTGGGGGGGGGGGTTGATTTCTTTTGTGCGGACATTTAGGCTTTGTTATGTATCAAACTAAAGGGACTGCAAGAGCTGTACTATGTACACCAAAATGTTCTTTGTATGTCAATGTTGGATGAAGTTATTCTACCACCTCTAGGATAAAGGTGAAATGAGCTAAAATTTGCATATTTTCATTTCATATGCAAACATTAGTGTACTAGTTTTTAGAAAAATATGAGGTTGGTGATGTAAATTTTTCTTTTGGTTGATTTGGTGTTGAATGACGTATAACATTCCATATGGTATATTGTGAAATTAGGCAAGTTTAATCTTATGAAAGTTCAAATACATACCTTTGTTCTTCAAAAGAAATAACATTCCTGATGGCTGAAACTAAAATTTCTTCAATGGAATTTTTCTCAGATGGCCCTTTTTTATGTGCTTATCACCATATGATTTTTAATGTACTTATGCAAAAAATGGATCCCTTAAGACAGTGTAGAAAAAAATGGTGAAATTTTGCAAAATAGTCATTAATATTGAAAGCAAACATTACTGATATAAGCTTCACTGCAGTGTAAATATATTGTGAACTTTTATTCCAAAATGGAACAGAGACAGCTGGAAGTCTTACATCTGAATTTATTTATTATTAAATCTAAACTTTTCAAGTTCCTGGTCAAAATTTTTTAGCCACAAGTTGTTTGATGATATGGCAAAAACTTTTTTGTTGGGCTTTTGATATTTCAAATTGGCCGTGCAGCGATAGCCCTTGAGATAAGCAACTAGCTTCAAATTTCTCTAATAATTAAAATAATATTTCAAGACTCCTATTTGTTAGTTTGGAATAAAAAAAATTCTCAAAAAAAAAAAAAAAAAAAAAAAAAGACTGATAGCTAGGTTTTAGATAAGTATCATAAGTATCTTTTTACCAGGTTAGTACAATTTGGAGGGGAGAATAAGTGACCCCAAGAATAATAGAATACTCAGGTTACTATTGCACCTGTGTATTCTGATTTACCTGATCCCAATATCACCCACGATAACTGCTTTAAAAGAGAGAAAATGAGACTTATATTAGGACTTCTGTTTTTAAGCGCATTCTAACATGTTAGCGTAAACATGTAAAGTCAAAAGCTCAGTTCAAGTAAAAAGTTACTGCAATCGCAATAAAAATTTTGCAGTTACAAGTGGAATTTTTATGTGCATAGTGTAGTGATAGCATACTGCAATGATTATGAATTTATTGCATTTTAATTGCTGTAAGTGTGAAGTTGTGCCAGCTGTCTTCGTTATAACATGAAATCAAGTAAAATAAACCATGTACATATAACTACAGTATTTTTCGTCTTATAACTTGATATGGAATATAAATCTCAAAAGCTTAAAAAATATCGTGCTGGCTTACCACTCAGGCAAATCATTTGCCAGCTGAAAATTTCTGTGCCATCATAAAAAATTGTTGAGATCATAAATATTTGAAAATTTCACTCTTTCAGATGTCAAAGGATATGTGGCAACTGACTGACACATACGAGTCGCAACAAATGCAAACCATGATGTTCAAGGGATGGGATACCAAAATTGATAGATATATTGATATTTTTCTTCCAGTATATCCAGAAAAAAATGGTGTTTTAAAGTTTGATTTGTTAAAAATTTAAAAACAAAAATGACTGATATTTTATCGCAAACCTAATTTAAACGATTAACTATTGTACGAGGGTGAATCAAAAAGTAAGGTCAATGCTCTCCTTATGTAGGCAAGTAGAGCTGTGGCAGATTGGTATTTAAAGAGGGGAGGGCACATGGCGGATGCAATAGCTAATCTTCTAACCACAGTTGTAAGGGCGTAAACATGGCCACTTGCTTGTCGGAAATGCTCCATCGTCAAGTAGTTAAGTGTAGTGAGATTTTTATGGGCTGAGGATGTGGAACCTACTGAAATTCATCATACGATCCTTGTGTAATATGAGAAAGACAAGTGTATGAGTCAGAGACATGTACAAAGTGGATAAAAAAGTTTCAAGCTGGTAGAACGAATGTGTTTGAAACTCGCTCAGGCTGTCCGTTGATCTTTCACACAAAGGGCCATCTAGATCTCATTAATGGGCTCATTAAAGATCATTAGGTTATTTTATCTGAGATTACCCAAAAGGTATGCATAGCTGTAGTTCTACATTCTCAATAGTGCACGACGATCTCAGATATAAAGTGTATACCAGGTGGGTACCATGGCAGTTGTCTGATGAGCACAAGCAGCAACACCTGGCAAAATTTTTTTGCAGCAGTATGAGCCAAATCCCAGTATTCTGGAGAGGATTGTTCTGGGGGCGAAACATGAATCCATCATTACGACCCCGAGAGCAAAAAGCAAAGCCTGGAGTGGAAACTTCAGCTTCCCATGCAAAAAGTTCAAAGTTGTCCCTTTAGCACAAAAATTAATGCTGGCTTTTTTTTTACATGAAAGGACCCATCATTGAACACTGTCAAGCACAGTGTGACTCAATTAACAGTCTGTCATATTATATTGTGACTTGCTGAAAGACAAATTGAAGCCAGCAATTCACACAAAACTGCGGGGAATGTTATTCAAAAAAGTGCTGTTGGAGCACGACAATGCTCGTCCACATACGGCATTGGCAACTCAACAATTGCAGAGTAGTTTAAGTTTGAAGTGTTGCCACATCCTGCTCTGCTTACAGCTCCAAATGGGCATCTTGCGACTTTCATGTCTTCGGGCCTCTGAAAGACATTTTGTAAGGCCACCGTTTTGAAAGTTATGTCCAGGTACAGGAAGCTTTGCATTTGTGGCTGCAGGAACAGCTTAAAGCATTCTTTTCTGCAGGAATCCAGAAGCTTTGTAGGCAGATATAAAATATCCGTTGAACGATGGAGGGGACTATGTTGGAAAATCGGGTAATTTTTATCTGTATGCCTCTTGGTTTCTTTAATATACGACTTTGATTTATCCTCATATAATAACCAAAGTCAGTTTTCTCCCTCAAAAGTAGGTGGTGCAAGAATCCTTCAATGTTTTAGAACTTTCCTAATAGCTGTGTGGTAAACACTGATTTCTGTGTTTGCCCTTTGATCTATGACAGCAATTGGCTAAGTGGCAGCTCGCGAGGTGCATGCAACTCCTGCACTGCTTATGTTTGCACAGAGTTTGGGGAAATCTTACTGGGCTTTAAAGCTTCTTGCCTTGTGTTCCTAGTTAAGCGCACCATGCCCAGATGTCGCAGCATTCGTTGTACAATTTCGTTCATGGAGAAACAGATTGCACAATCACGTACCAGTTCTGTGAATTAAAATAAGCTTATTATTATTTTTACATATCTAACAATAGCCATAAATGGTCTATGCCAATTGATTTTAAACTGTTCTACTGATTTTTTTGCTTGTCAGCGAAAACTTTTCACTCATCACAGATAACTGCGTTTTCAAGCTCTGATAAGTCTAATGGGATAAATTTCTCAATTTCTTTATCTTCTTTCATGGATAAGTCGATCCTCAGTATAAGACAAGGCTATAACAAATAGTGTTCTGAAATTCTGGATCAATGTTTTTAACGTTTCAGTAAATATTAAAAGAAAAAAAGTAAGGTTACTTCTGCATTTTTCTTTTCAGCAAAATGTTTATTTCGTAAGCTTTTTTTCCCTTGCGAATTGACACAACCATGTTTCTTCTCCAACCGACCAGTAGAAGCTGCTGTGCAAAGGCGAAAACAAGGTCGCACAGTGATTCTTACAGTGTGAGTTACCGTTCTCTGCTTTCTCACAGAATCTGATTGAAATGAGAAACCAAAATAGCTTTTGATTTCAATCAGAAACATGAAATAAATTAAGCATAATAAATGGAAGCAATCATTGGTGTTAGTTCAATGGGGAGATACAATTCAGATATTGATAGTGAAAAAAAATCTTTTGCTAGCTGCTGGTCATTGCTGTTCTCAAAGTAAGAAAAGATAAGAAAGAAAGAAAAGTTTTCAAAGTGCACACATTGTAGGCTGTCTATACTACTTGAATTAGCCAATCAACTGTGTGGCAGCAACATCTCAGAGGGTTAATCACTGCTTGATAAATGAGGTACATGCATTGCAATGAATGTAATTTTATGTTTCAGATGCTCAGATCATGACTGAATTCAAAGCATTTTTTTTTCTCATTGCGATTTCTCAATGACGAATCAATAGATAAGTCGAAGTTGCATGTAAGTCAGGACCTGCACCTTTGAAGGAAAAGGTCCCATCTTATACACCAAAAAGCACTACTTTTAATTGATGTGTTTGAAACATTTAACCATATGTAATACCAGTCAAAACAAACATATTGGTTAAATGTTCATTGAATTTTGTTTTTTCTCTGTATTTCATTCTTGGCAGTTAACAGTTTATAGTATTTGTAAAAGATCTTAATCATGGGACTGTTTTTGGATAATGAAACACAAAATATCGATAGAGAATGCAGTTAAAGAATTTAATTCCCCCATCTTTGAGTTTGTTTTTTGCAAGTATATTTTAGCCTGGTGACTGTTACAGTTTGTTTCCAAGAGTCTCCTTTTGTAAAATGTCAAATATTCAGTCTAAAAAGTGGTATTAAGAAATAGGTCTTAATCATCAGAATTCCAGAAACTTGCTTAGTGAAATATAAAACTTGGAAAAAGTGAATTGTTTTATTGAATTAATTGATTCACTGAATTATGCTTTAAGAAAAGCCAATGAGACAGTGCAATCTAAAAATGCTAATGCCTCCAAATGAAAGGAAATATTTTCTTGAGTTGGCATAAAAAATGTGTAAAGCAACTGGGAAAACTTAAGCCATCTGCATGCTGTGAAGTTGATACAAATTTTTCATGAATGCTTATCAGTAATGCTAGAATGCTAGTTATTTTACCTTTATAAAAGTTAAGTTGGAAGTTTAGGATTGATAGGATCTATTCAACTGATTAAGATGCTCCCCCCTTCTCTCTCATTTGTGCAGGACTCTATCAATGCTTTGTCATTGTTTTTGGAGTCCTTGATTTTTTCTTACCAAGAAGTCTGAAGGTGTGGAATCTTGTGCACAAACTTCCATCTGTGTGTTGTGCCAAATGCTACAGGATGGAATGTAAAGAGAGAGAAAAAGATAATAGCTGTGTGTCTCGGATCTGAGCATTTTCTAAAAAACAGTATGATCTGTAATAATTATAGATAAGTTGTATGTTTTTCTTTCTTTACTTTTTGCACTTTGAAGATTGTTAGCTCTTATTCTTCAAGGGCAACATTAAAACAGTTTTCTGCAATTTCAATCAAGTTTCTGCTTAAAAGTTAATTATGCAGAAGCAACAAAATAGCTAAAACCAGGCACTGAATATGTTCATGAAAATAAGTATGAAACTTTAAAACATGCCTATGTTATGTAAGAAAGTTTAAAGGGAGCTTTGAACTGGTAACTTCAGTCTTTGTCAGCCTTGTGACAGATGGATGATGAAATGGTTCAGGAAATAGGTGATCATCCATCAGTCATAAGCAGTGGTGGAAATGGGGCAGAACGAAGTGCAAGCCCACATTCCGGGAGTAATACAACAAAAGAAAGGGAGCATTTCATTTGAATAATATAGTTTGCAATGAATTATGCATTTCAATTAATGACACCATCTTGTATGAATTGTTAGTCTCTAAATAATAATAATAAAAAAAAACAGCTCTTCAGGTAAATGTGTTTCATTTTAAAGTTTAAAAATGAAATTTCCTTATGTAGTTTTATATCTACTGTTAAAAGGTTTTTGTGCTCTTTAAATTTCTATGGAAATGGGAATAATTCCCATTTCCACCACTGGTCATAAGGCTGACAAAGAGTGAAGTTATCAGTCAAAAGCTCCCTTAAATTAAACTTTCTTACGTAGCGTAAGCCTGTTTTAAAGTTTCATACTTATTATTAATGGTTACATGTTTATGTCCAAATTTCATCATGTTCATGAAATTGCCATTTTTCTGGGCACAAAACGAAGCCACAAACTGTAAATTTAGACTGTTGGGTATGTGAAATCGATAGCTAACTCATGTTGAATAAAATGGTTTGAAAAACGTAGCCTATTTTTTCGTTTGAAGAATTTATCAAAGCTCTGCATAAAATTGCTGCAAAAGCATATAAAGCTCTTCTAAGTGACAATGGAGTAAAAGATAAGCAATGCAATTTCCTGTTTGTTAAATGCTGGATTTTTGTTTTCTTAGAACAATGTCGTTTCTGAATTTCTGTTATAAAGAATTGTTCTTTCAGAATTGAAGTACTACTTTGCTAAGTAATTCTTGTACAGACACTATGTTACAAATAAGCGTGGGATTTTAGATAAGTATAGTGAAAATATTTCACATTTTAATAGGATTAAAATATTTATAAGAACATCGATACAACACTGCCCAAATTACTGGTTCTTTTTTCTCATTGTTCTGTTTTGAAACTGTTTTTGAGTGAAGCCTAAGTAATTTGCTAACAGGATTTAAATCCTATTAAAAATTGAGATGATCCTCCCAGGTTAACCTTCTTTTGCTTTTCTGTTACTGAAAAGGAGAAGAGGGGGTGGGTGCACGACAAATAATATGTCTGTACAGAATTAATCAGTAGTAGTATTTCTGAATTCAAGAGAGCTATATAATCATGCTGTAGAAATATAGAAATGCCTTGCAGAGTATTCTGTTTGTCTACATCTTCTGTATTACAAAATAATTTATTAAGAGGATTACCTTTCTGATGACCCCTGCAAAGGGGAGGGAAGAGGGAAGGATCTGGTGAAATCCATTGAGATTGTGTGTGTGCACGTGCATCTACAACAATCACTGGTAAAGGACTTTCATTTAAAAATAATTTCCTAATGCTGGATATCATGTGGGCAACATTCTTATTACATTTCGACTTGGGCAAATATGTTTGTTGAAAGTAATAAGATTCAAAATCAGTGAGCGCATGGAAGTTGTGCTTGTCCTTGCACTGATTCTTTATATTTTGTTTGTGGTTTGTTAAACAGACTAACAAGCAAGAGAAAAATAGACCTGAAAAAGAAAGGGTAGTTAAATCAAGGAAGTCAAGCAAAAGCTTTTTAGGTTTTATGTTGAGGTTTGGAACTGCCCCCCTCCCCTTGTTTTCAGACAGCTACAAGTGTAATGGCAAAACATTTCATGAAGGTCAGAAATTTTGGCCATGAGGTGATGGAAAAGTAAAAAAATTGCATTGCTATATAATCCAGTGAGTGTATCACTCCTTCCCTCTTTCTTGCAAGTATATCCATTTTGATTTTCTTTCTCTAACGGGTTCTCTACCTCAGTTTTGAGATTGCCACATAGATCTATCCAGGTATAGTAGTGTTGATCTAATACAACTTTAGATCTTTGCTGTTGTGCTTTATTGTTGATATGGTGAATGCTAAATGAAGGACTGCTGTTCCTTCAATTGAATAGGCATATCAGTTGTATTAATGGAATTCTTATAATCAGCACAACTTTGTGAGCAGCATTGCTAGTTAAATAGTTGGTTCAGTGATATTTTATATTATTTAAAACAGTCAATCTGGGGTAGATCCAGGTTTTTAAAGATAGATCTTTGCTGTTGTGCTTTATTGTTGATATGGTGAATGCTAAATGAAGGACTGCTGTTCCTTCAATTGAATAGGCATATCAGTTGTATTAATGGAATTCTTATAATCAGCACAACTTTGTGAGCAGCATTGCTAGTTAAATAGTTGGTTCAGTGATATTTTATATTATTTAAAACAGTCAATCTGGGGTAGATCCAGGTTTTTAAAGATTATACCCATTTTTGTGAAATTTACCCTATTTTTATGAATTTTGCCTATTTTTGAGTTTAGAACAATTTCAATCCTCAATAATTATTTTTCTGATAGTAATGATTGTTTTATCATATCTTCAGTTTTTTTTAAATTTATTATTGCTTATCAAGGTTTAACGCTTTCCCCGTTTGCAGCAAGGTTTCTGCTCTGATGACCAGAGCCACCCTTAGCAGCTGTGGGGCCCCTTGCTTTATACCCCCCCACACACACTAGAAATAAAACATACACTAAACTTAAAATAATTATTACAATTATCTGTACTGTTTAATGAAATCTCAAAATATCAGCAGAGCCGCAAGGGCGGCTCTGCTGATTACTGCGTACGCATATATATGTATTTATAAACAAATTGTTGTGATTATACTTCAGCTGGGATCTCTGGGGAGAAGGGGAATAATAACACTTCAGGCTGTACTATAAGTGGGAAAGTTATCAAAGGGCAAAATTTTTAAGTGCTGGAGAAAAAGAAAAAGTATGTCGCAACAGTCAGCACTTTCCCATCATGCTCTTCTCCTCGTAATTGTAAATATGTTCTTGGAATCCCGGCTGGTATGGCAAAGATTAATCTGATTAGGGATGGGCAAAAAAAGAAAAGTTCTTGAGCATTGTTATTTTGCAAGTGATAATCGATGTTTGACACTGCAAAAGAAAATTTTCTACTTGAAATAACTGAATTTATTTTTGTTGCATTCTGTTAAAGAATGGAATATAATATTCCTATGTCATGAATTAGCAATTTTTTGCTGTTGATGTTTCATCACCAAAAATATTTTTACCCTTGATGTCACAGGAGCCCATACATCGAAGAAACATGGAGTTCCACTGATTTATCACGCGTTTTAACAAATATTGTTTACTTGGTGTTGAATTGGTGAGTAGTCACTGATAAATAGCACAGCGATTTTACCATTGATATGCCAGTTGCTGATGCAAATGGAAAAGATAAGAGTTCTTCGGCTTTTTAGCAAAACACCGAGGTTTTCACTAATACATAGAAAATTTCCATCAATTTTACTGATGCATGGATTAATTAAGAAGGTAGTGTAGAACATGCTAAGTTACGCATAAAAGTTTAATGCAAATATATTTCAGTCGGAAGGCCATAGTAATGGCTGAAATATATTTTCATTAAACTTTTATATGTAACTTAGCGTGTTCTACACTACCTTCCTCTTAATTAGTTTGTTAGTTATGTGCATTGCCTATCACTCATTTATGATGCATGGATGTTTCAGGGATGAGTATTGACCGATGTACCCATCCCTACTTCTAAGTTAGCCCTGGAAAATGCATGCAAAGTTGAGGCTGCCAGAGGAGGGAAAATGCTCCCATAATGCTTTGGAGTTCCTTTCAGTGAGCATCGCCTCAGTTGCCGGTAGTGTAGCCACTGCCGGAAATGAAGACACAGTGATTGAAAGGCATCCATCTGACAGTCAGTTTTACTGAAAACTGTTCATAATGACAAAAAGAAAGAAAAAATGCCATCAGTGTTTACAGAACAATTTTTAAGATTAATCCAACACTAAAATATATTTAAGATAAATCTTTACTGAAAGTGACAATACCACCATAGTTCAAAATATTTTTGTGAAAATAACGTTTGAGCAAAAAATATTTTTTGTGAAGATACCGCTTGGATCAACATCTGACAGTCGTGTTTCTTTGCATAATATTGGGCACCCAGGGGAAAATGATTGGTAATCAAAACTTATATCAAGGGATTATGATGAAGCAGGCACTCTTCTTGAGGTAATAATTACCTAGGTGGTAAATTGTGGTTTTCTTCTGCAGAACAATGGGTGAATAAGAATAAAGCTTGCTGCTGTTGATTTTGACAGCAGCTGTTTTACTTCAGAACTTCATTAGCATAATGTTACTGACGGGTAGTTTGGTGCTCTTCCACAGGCATTTTGCTTGTAATTTTGGAGTTTGTTTGAAACCTATGGTATTAATTTCTGTATTTCTTTTAAATCTTGATTAATTTATAGATCTAAGTTCTTTCAACTTGTCTCCATAGTGGGAATTTAAAACTGGCCTGAAGATTCACCTGCCATTTTGTCTTCAGGCACAGGAGTGTAAAAATTGTATGGGGTGGGAGGCCAGATTTGTACTCACAAGAAAATGTAAAATATATACAGTGGTTTATCAGAATAATAGAAACACTGTGATGAACTTTTTGTTAATAAGCTGTTGGCTTAATATTTAATATGGCTTTCAGAACGGAAGCAGTTTGACTAAAAATAGACTTAAACAAGTCATGTATGATAATGGAATTTGAGACTTCTTTCTGTAAAGTGTCTGAACTGTGCCAGTGATGATGGAGGTGGAAAGTGTAATCTCTTTTACTCCAGATTTTCCCACAAATGTCCTATAATATTGAGGGGGCCACAGTAGCATCTGTTTCTCATTCTCTGCAAACCACAATTTTACATTTTTTGTGCAATGCACAGTTGCCTTATCTGGTTGAAACCAGGGACAGTCATTAGGAAACAGTGCTTGCAAGATTGGGTGCAGGTAGTCCCTAAGATTGGATTTATATGCTGCAGACATAACACAACCCAGGAGAATAGCAAATGGTCCAAAGGAATGCTGTGATATGCAGGGGTGCTTATTTTCTGGAAATTTTCGGGGTTTTTTTTTCCCCCACAGAAATTTTCGGCGTTGTACTGGAATTTTCGGCGTTTTTTTTTATTATTTTTTTTAGAATTTTTATTTTATAGCCAGTGGCAAGGCCTGTCGCTGTTCTTTCCCTGTTTTCCCTTGGTTGGTGGCCAAAGCAAAACTCAATTCCACTGGCAGTTGGGAAATCTGACTGCCAATCTACCCCCACAGAGTACAAGAGAAACAGATCCACTCTGTGTCTACCCAACTCAGCTGGGAGAGATCCCCTCCTACCCCCCACCCCACCCCCCACCTAATGTTATATTTGTCTTCTAAAAGTGTGTTAACTGTTTGCTTTCCTTTGTGGTTTGGTGCTGGGTTTGCCCAGAGCTACTCCAAACAGAAATTTCTCACCCCTTTCTGCTCCTGCCCCACCCCAGGGCTTAGTGGCCCACCCACTCTGTCTGCTGCTTTTGACCTTCAAGACTTCTCATCTCATCATCACAGAAATCTAGGGAGGATCTCCCTGCTGACTTTTTGTTCACCCCTCCCCCTTCCCTTTGGGATGCCTGCTGGTTGCTGCTCAGGAAATCTTGTGTCATTGGTTTCAATGCAATGACAAAGATTTCCTGAGCAGCTTTTTTATTTTTTTTCTCAGTATTTTACTTTTTTATAAGTATTATTTATAGCTTTGAAGGGCCAAACACTGGAAATTTGCAATTAGTAAAATTTTATAAAGGCCACTGTTCTTTAAAAAAATATCAGAACTTGGGAAATAAATTACCAATGTAACACATATATTATGATTTTTTTTTTTTTTGTAAGTATTGATCTACGTTAATTTCAGGAAATTTGGGTTTGGTTTCAGGAAATTTGATTTCACAGAATAAGCACTCCTGGATATGGCCCCATAGCATCAGGAATCCACCTCCATACTTCACAGTCAAACAGTTAGGGAGGCAGACTCAGGACCAAGGAAAGCTTCGATTTGTTTGGTTTTAATAACAAATTGAATACTTTTTCGTGAAAGAAAGTATTACTTAAAAGTATATTACTTTCCTTAATTGAAAGAATTTATAAACATACTAAGAACACTTTCTCATTTTGAGGGAAAATATCAGAAAGGTTGCCGGTTATTCCCGACATTTGCACCCCCACGAAAATCCTGGAGCCCTGACATCTGATGACAAAGCTCAAAAACTTAAATCAATAGCGTAGATTTTAAATATGTTCGTGTTTGAAGATCTCACTTCACAAAATACACTTGTTTATGCAATGAAACAGAACTAAAGAAAAGTAAGATATTAGACATGCTGTGGAAAACCCAAACCTTGTGTGGCCAACAAAGTAGAAATTTTGCAGTGTGTTGCTACGAAAGGAAATTGTTGCGATAAAACTGTTGTGGCTCCTGTCATGGGACTTTGTGATTGGAAAAACCAGGTGAAGACTGGAAAGTTGGCAAGAATTCTATTCACTAACCAAAAAAATATTTAGCGTCTGTTAAATTGCCTGTTCTACCAAAGATGAGAATATTTGCGATTCTCTGCAGTTTGAATTTTTCTCACGAAGCTCCGTTTTTTTTGTTTTTTATTTTGGTGTTCTAATGGTTCTTATTATGAGGACTGGCAATGAAGCATGTAACATGCAAAAAATTAAAAGAATCCCTAATATTCTCTTATCACGCATTGGGTATGTTATGAAATTGTAAATGGTGGAATGTTTCAGTAGTTGATTCCTTCTTCAGCTGTGGAATGAAACATGTGGTTTTTTGGTTCATTCCACAGCTGAGGAAGGAAGAAGTCAGCTACCGAAACATTCCACCATTTACAGTTCCATAACGTAACCAATAACCAATGCGTGATAAGAGGATATTATTGATTCTTCTAGTTTTTTTTTTTGTTTTTTTTTTGTGGTTCTGATAATAGTGCAAAAGTGACTTCATATAGTTTTTAGTTTTTCCTAATGAAATGCATGTTTTCTGCAACTATCTTCTTTTCAAAATCAATCGATCAATGCAGCTGAAATCTCTCCCTTTTCCTTTTAAAGCAAATTTAAGTTTGAAAATCTGTACTTAGTCTGACCATTGTTTAATCGGCACCATTTCAGTGACTTTTCAGTGTGAAACAGTGGCAGTGTTTAATTTTGTTGGAGTTTGATTTCAACTATGATGCCAGTGTTTTTATTCCTTAGTGACTTCTTGCTATATTAGAATTAAAGTGAACATTTTTGCCTTTGTTTAAAGCTCATATATGCTTTAATATAAATAAGTTCACTTAATTATAACTTTTAATTCCATTAACATAAAAAAAGCTGTAGTTTTTTTCCCACTTAAGCACTATTTATCAATTCTTAAGGGTTACAGTAAAGCTCTGGACATTTTTTTACATGCTTCATGTTCAACTACTTGTTTTTTAATTAAATCACATGTTCGTTGTGATCAATAATAGTCCAAGAGTACAAGTTTTGCAGCATGATTTAAAGAAAAATTGCCATGCCACAAGAATTTTTTTATTTTGAACAGTTGGCAGCTATGATAAAAGGAGTAAAACATTTCTGAGTTCTTTTTCATACACAATTATAATTTTACAATAAACCCTGCTCGATGTGTAGGGTTGGGGCTTTGTAGATGGTTCTAAAACAGTTTGGTAAATATGTAATACTACTGAAAGATTTGTTGCATCATGTATTTGCAAACCTTTTTGTCATGTAGTATCTGCGATGTACTTCAGCAAATGTTTGTTACTGTGGTAGTTTTTAGTAGGTATACCCATTTAGTACTGCAGTTGCATTTTCTGCTTTTGCTTAATTGTGGGGTTGCGTGTTCTTGAAATATAAGTTTTGTTAATATCAAGAGATTAACTTTCCATTGTACCTACAACAGCCATTTCATAAAAACAGTAAAATCACACAAAATGAAGAGAGAGGTACAGCAAAATGTTATTCTTTTTCAAAGTATCTTCCCTCGGATGATATACAACGGTCCCATCATTCAGTCCACTTTTCAAAGCATGTGGCAAAGGCATTTTGTGGAAGCTGCTTAAGCGACCCCTGAACAGTTTGAATAATATCAGTATCTATGTTGAATATTGTGCCATGGAACTTCTCTTTCCTTGTTGGAAACAACTAGAAATTGCACAGAGGGAGGCCAGAACTGTCGGCAGAGTGTAGCATTATTTCAATACTGCATTTCATAAGAAACTGTTCAACACAAGCAGCCACATGTGGGCCGATGCTATCTTTGTGTAGGGCCCACGAGTTCAGGTCGCTTAATCGATGTGTGTCACCGTAGATGCTTGAAGACTGAAATGTAAACTTCTCAGCATTGACAGTAATTTGTGGAGGAACAGCATGCTGGTAGACTACACCTTTATGATCAAAGAAAATTATCACCTTCCCAGCTGATTTGGTGAACTTTTTTCGGAGGAGGCAAGCCTGTGTTTTTCTAGACACTCGTTTCATGAGGGGGTCGAAAGAGGATCCATGTTTTATCGGCAGTTTTTACTGGGTTTAGAAAGTTTAGATCCTTTGCAATCATTTGTTTCGACTCGTGACACACTTTAACTTGGGCTACCAATTGTTCTCTCATATCAGGTGATGAAGTACTCGTCTAGAACGCACATTATGCAGCAATAATTTGTAGTGTAGAATGCGAAATGCTGATGTTTTTGAAATATTAGTTGACGCCGCTATTCTTCATTCGTCGATCTTCTTGCAGGATTGCCCAAACTGTGTTAACAATATGCTCCGTAACAACACTTTCAGGTCAACCAGGCATAGCAGTGGGTTCTGCCGACAAATGCCCGTTTTTGAAATCGTAGTGCCATCTAAAAATCGTTGACTTGCCCAAGCATTTTTCTTTGTAAGTTTTTTTTCATTAAATCAATTGTTTTTGGAGCCGTGTTACGTAAATAACAGCAAAATTTTATCGCACAACACATTTCACTTCTTAAATCTGAATCGCTCTCCTCCATAGCTGTATGGCAAAATGCAGACATAACTTAAACAACTGCGTGATCACAAAACCAGAATAGTCTGCCACTGCTAATAATAACTGTTGCCATAGATACTTCCTTGATTCAGTTAGTGGTCTGCATGGTTATTTTTGCACTGCTGCCAACTCAAAAAAAAAAAAAAATTACTGTTTTTATGGAACGGCCTTTGTACAATACAAATTCCTACTCCAAAACTTTAATCTTTCTGAGTTATGATATCAGTAATGAAGATAAATTATTGTTCAATAGAACAAAAATTGCATCTTATGTGGTTACATAAAAAGCTTAGTACTTCACAAATTAGTATTGTGGTGTTTAATTTGTTGCATTGCTTATCTTTTACTGTTTTTCACTTTTTTTAGTACGCATTGAGAGTTCATGAACATGCAAATAATACTGCCCGACATCTAGTCTATGGCTTCCGTTGGAATTAAATTGCATTTTCTTAAAAATAAGAGTGTGTTTCTCATAAATGTTAAAAACTTGAACACATAATATAAAACACATTGCAGTCATGTCAGAGGGCATGAGATAATGTATGAATTGTCATTATGGTGATGAGATGTTGATACAGTGGGCACACTGCCAGAAATTGTTGCCATACTACATAGTGTTCACCAGTACGAAACATTATTCCATTGGTGCATGCAATGGTATGCAAGGTTCCTTGTGCAAAACATCCAGTTTCATAAAAGGTGTAAAGAAATCATTCCAGAGAGAACCTGAGCTTTTTTGAAACAGTGGTGACCTCATGTTGAATGAAGTTGTTTCCACGTCACATCCAGTATGTTTGGAGTGATTGTATCACTTATATTCTGTGCAGGAAGAAATATATCCAGTCATTGAATGTTATTTGATCATGAAGAAATTAAACATAATGATGGTCATTCTATGACAAATCAATGCAAACTCTTACAACCCATCCCCCCTTCAGTTTTGCACAGAAATCTGGGAACTTGTACTCTACCCAGAAATAAATGACTCAGAAAATGTTTCCAGCATGCACTTTATTTTGTGTTTATAAGATATTAAATTCCTTAAGAATTGGAACACATCTGTCGAAATTCATTTCATCAAAATACTATTCATGTTCACTCTGACATTGACTAAGCACATTTGAATAACTTTGCAAAATCATAAGTATTCATGCATCTTTTCAACAAATGGTGACCATGGGAAAAGCAGTCACTAAATTTGGGCTTTGACCTTAAAACTGAAATGTGCCCCAATTATAATAAAATACATAATTTTAAGTGAAATATTGATCTTCCACATTTTTGAACTTTATGTGGGATGAGTTGAGTGTTCTGAGTGAATTATTTTCCTAATAAAAGAATTTAAATGTGTGCAAGAATAGGCTATGCTGTGCATAACAAGTTGCTTAGCAATAGACTGAGCATCTGCTGCTGGGAAGATGAGTTGCAACTCACTGCTAACAACTGAAAATAAAGCTGTTTAGTACAAATTAAAATGAAATCATTACAAATCTGTAGAGCTTTTTCTTGTTAATTTGCACTAATGCAACTATCTATCACAGTGGATTTCCATTTTATTTGCATTATTTGTTTTTACATCAAGTGTGTTTACAACTGATTTCACAGGTAATGTCACCATATATGACACTGTCACTTCATGCCTTAGAGGAGGAAATCTTGACATGTTGGTTGTCTCACAATCTGTCAGTCATAATCTAAAAATTTAAACTCGTTTTCAGATATTTTTTTTAGCAAATGCTTTTAATTTTAATTAATATTATCTTCTGAAGAGTTTAAAATTACCACTCTTTTGATGTACCTCTGAAAAAGTCTACAATCAGCAGTATATCTAGACTATAGATATTGCTGCAGGGACTGCGTCCTCCACTGATTTTTCTGTTTTGGGTGTAAGTACAGAACTAGTTATTCTTTGCTACTAAAGCCTTTTTTTTTTTTTTTTAATTAAATTCCTGCTCTAAAGTTAAATTGTAAACACATTCATATGAGGAAGCTTCAAATAACAAGAGATATTGATCAGACAGTGTGTTTTAAACTCTCATGTGACATAAGAAGAAACTTGAACCTGTTGTAAATTGAAGGGTTTTGCCATAAACCATGGTAACCACTATTTTTGTTAAAAAATGAGTTGCGTACAAAAAACAACTGTAATGGTAATCTGAGCCTTTTAGAGTATTTATTATACATTTATGCCAACATATGGCACCACAATACAACTTTCAATTTATGATACGTACAAACGATTATATTTTTTTACTGCTTTTAATCTACGTATCTCAATGATAAGTGTTGGTTACCATGGTTTACACCAGTCCTTTAATTATTCAAATGGAAAACAAAACTTGAAGAATTGCTTACCTGTACGTAAACTACGAGGCAAGATCTAAAAGTAATGCACAAGTTCTTCCTCTTTGCAGTTTGGCAGACAATGAGTTTAAATAACGCGCTACAGACTGGTTTGACTGAATCAGGGGTCGCCATGGTGGAAGACAGTGTGAATGATGGCACAAAGATGTCACATTTGTTAGAATTGTCTCTGAATGAAGAGCAATGCTGCGGTGTCAGATTTTTGTGGGCTAAACGGAAATTCACAAAAAAAAAAAAAAAAAAAAAATGGTCAAAGTGTATGATGGTGATTGCCTGGATCGCAGCAACATCTCTAAATGGTGCAGTCTTTTGCATATAGGCCATGGCAACCTTACAGATTTGTCACGTTATGGTCGGCCTGCAACTGCGTCATCACCTACCACTGTGAGAGACATTGAACAAGCAATTCTAAGTGACTGTATAGCATATGATATTGTGCATGACAAATTGTAATTTTGCAAGGTCAGTGCGCAATGGGTGCCCAAAAATTATGTAATATTTGGACAACTTGATGGGTTATGCAGATGAAGGACATGAATTTTTGGCAGGTGTAGTGATGGGCAATTTAGTCCTGGGCATACCACCACACTCCCGAAACAAAGAAGGCCAGTATGGTGTGGAAAAATTCAGACTCCCTTCCACCAAAAAATTCAGAGTTACCCAATCTGAACTAAAAGTCCTCATGGCTGTGTTCTGGGACATGCATGGTGTTCTCCTGTTGGAGTTTTATTCAACGGGGACCACTGTGAAATGCCAAAACCTACGCTAACTAACACTGTGACAAAGTTGTGTCATACCCTTTTTGATTAAAGACCAACAGACTCAAATGTCAGACTACTTCATGACAACGCTTGTCCATGTGTTGCACAGCAGGTTCATGACAGAATTGTGCAATTAAGCTGGGAGGTGCTCCAGCACCAACCGTACAGTCTGGACCTGGCTTCTTTGACTTTCATCTGTCTGGTCCCTTGAAAAGATTTTTGGCCTGTCAATGCATCCATTTGGCTGTAGTGTCAAATCAGTTGTCCACATGTTGCTATACACCCAGGAAATGGACTTTTATGGAACAAGGTATAGTAAAACTAAGACCACACTGGGATAAATGTCTTGAGCGTTTCGGTTGTTATGTTGAAAAAATAGCTAAGGAATGTAGTTTCATTGTGTATATGTTTTGTCTTGCCTGTCTATTAAACTGTTGCCAAAAAAAAAAAAAGTGCGCATTACTTTTTGATCCACCCTTGTACAAATTCTTAGTTTCCTAGCAGTTGAATGGGGTACAGTTGAAATGGCCAGTTTTTGGATTGATTTGTTATGAAATAATACAGTCAGAAATTCCTTCATATGGACCTGGGTTTGAGGGCAGTACATGTTCTGTAATTGTAGCACTTGTATTGGCATGATATTTTCTTCGGGGTCAAGGGAATTAAAAGCTAAAAAAATTTCATCTGCTTCAATAAACATACATTTCTGAAATAAGACCTGTCAGTCTGTCTTACATTTCTCACTAGGGTTTTGCACAAAAGAAGCATTACTTTTTTTCTCAAGTGATCATTTGTGTGTGTAATTTCTGGTCACAAGTCTTTATTTACGCTTTGTGCATTCTTCTCTGAGTTATGTTTGGTCTTTTGCCCTATACTGTGTTATCAGGTTATGTATGCCTGAACCATTGCAAACTGACATACGATAGCATGTGATGCAGTGTTAACTTGCAACTTCACATTTCATTTTCAGTATTATACAAACTTAAAATGTGAGTAGTAGCAGCATGTTTCTTTATCCCAGCATGTGATTCAGTCCATTGATAAGTAAACACTTTGTGCATTTATATAGTGTGGAAGAAATATTCTTCTCATAATACGTGGAAAATACATCATGATAATTAACACAGCAATCGGACATCTGAATTAACTGTATTTTTACTATTCTCACGTAATATCAATCACTCAGAAAACTCGTTCATTGCCCTGGAGCGGGAATCGAACCTGCATCTCCAGATTAATGTCTGAGCATGCTAACCATTACACAACCCAGGACGAAGAAGTCCCAAGTATCTGAATATTAAGAGCATCGAAATATTCTCCGACTGCATTCTTAATCGAAGCAAACTGTGCTGCCATCTAGCATTGTTAAGCATGTCACCAGTCATTTGTGTGGAAGAAATATTCTTCTCATAATACGTGGAAAGTACATCATGATAATTAACGCAACAATCTGACATCTGAATTGACTGTGTGTGTAACGGTTAGCATGCCCAAATGGTAATCGGGAGGTTCAAATCATGGATTTATCCAGGTCAGCCTACCACCAGTACCGCCAAACCGAATATCTATTGCCAGGAAGTTGTTGATGTGCACATGATGGGATCAGCGCGGTGTTGTACACTACGAGTTGCTCAAATCTGGTGAAATTGTCAATGCTGAGCTTTATTGTCAGCAACTTATTCATGTGAGTGACGCAATGGAGGCAAAAAGGCCATACACCGGCAAGGGGCAGAAGGTCTGTTCTTTTGCTTAAGGATAACGCTCGTCCTCGCACTGCAAAAACGACTTAAACGCCATCACCTACCTGTGATGGGAGATTTTGTCCCACCCGGCATATTCTCCAGACTTCGCCCTGTCAGATTATCACCTCTTTCGCTTCCTGCAACATCACCTGAGTGCTACGCACTTCACTGCTGTCGAGGAGGTCCACACAAGTATTGATGTCTTTATCAACTCGAAACAGCCCTCTTTTTTTCTGCAATGGCATTCTGTAGCTCCCTGACCGATGCTCAAATGTATCCAACATGACAGGGATTGTTTCCCTGATTAGGTACGTATTCGATTTGCTATAATTTGCCGTCAACATGCCATGCCTGTGGCCGAGAATTAAGTTGCACACCTGAGAACATACAGGGTATTGTTGCCTGCTGGATCTGGATGCAGTAATGGTCTGTACCTCAGAAAATCTGAGATGTGTTAATTATGATAAAATCAGGGAAGGTAGCTGACTGAGGTATGATGATGGTATCACTTACATGCACTTATAAGGTGATCCAACCACATGGGAAGATATTATCTTGTCAG
Source organism: Macrothele yani (assembly GCA_039090855.1). Classification (NCBI taxonomy): domain Eukaryota; kingdom Metazoa; phylum Arthropoda; class Arachnida; order Araneae; family Macrothelidae; genus Macrothele; species Macrothele yani. Next base: position 150,180,903 of record CM077010.1, on the reverse strand, counting down.
AAAATGCTGTGAAGTTTCAGAATATCACCTGTGTATTAATCTGTAGACAGTGTTCCTCTGAAGAATGGCGAAACAGCTGTCACAGTGTACTGCACCTTGTTCCATCATACCTGGAAGTATGCTGGACCCTCCATATGTTCTTTTCAGTGTTGCAGTATTATATGGCCAAAATCTCTTAAATGGAGGGAAAACTAATTGAAAGATGATAGTTGATGCTGTTCCTCCAACTCGGCACACAAATCCCAGCACAAGTTATTGGCAGGTTGTTAGAGGTAACTGATGCATTTGATGTTCATGTAAACCTGCTTCTACCTAATGTTTAATGAATGGCCCTTGTCGAGATTGCAGCATGTATGTAGCAGACACCATTTAATAGCAGCAGACACAGCAACAAAACTCTTAAGACTGCTTCTTTATGAAGGGGCTTGACCCTCTTACTGCTTGCATGTCTGTGAAAACCAGATCCATGGTAATAGAGGAACAGGATATCCCATATAAAATTCCACCTACCCATCAACATATCTGCAAACAACAAAAGAACACCGTACCACAAGCTGGAATTGACTCGTCCAACATCCGGACACCCCTCCGACTCAACAGACCCATCGCTGCAGCCATTATGACACTACCAGTGTTTCCGGTGCTGTGCTATCATCGAGGTGGTTTATTTACAAGAGGGATGTGTTTTTATCGTTGAAGCTCATTTCTTCATGTCATCTTTTACTGCAGTACAACAATCTTTTCAGCGTAAGTACTCGGAGAGAAAAGTTCCAAATAAGATTTCCGTATTTAGGGTGGTGATGAAATTCAGACAGATTCCATGTACAACAAGTAACACAAAACAAGTGTGACAGTGTTGACTGCAAGAACAGTGTGAGAGATCAAGGATAGACTGCAGAACTAGTCATGAAAGTCAATACCAGGTTCGTACGGTCCTTACAAGTCCTTAAGAGCTCCTTATTTTTGATTTCCATTTCTAAGGCCCTTAAAAGTCCTTAAAAAGTCCTTATTTTTTTTAAACAAGTGCCTATTTTTCCTCCCCCTTCTTGTTTTTGTGCCGCAGTAATGGGCACCACAACCCTGCCCCTATTTTTGTTTGTGTGTCTGTAAATATACTAAGCCATTCACCCCAGGACAGCTTTCTTCTAACTCGCTGAAGGAGGTAATTCCTTGGAATGTTCTTAGAAATGATCTCCCTTCAACTCACCCACCCCCCAATTTTCCCATCGTAGCCTGCGTGACCATACCAGTGGGATCAAGATCTATGTTGTGTTGTCTCATGTGGTCTGATCTACCTAGTGTCTACAGCTCTACTCAACTCACCTTGCTTCATTGTAGCTGTGTCTCCTGCTTGTCTTTTTTTTTTTTTTTTGGTGTGTATTCAATTTTGTTTTTTGTAGGCAAAGTAGTTTATATTTGGGGCAAAATGCCTGGTAAATGGCCACTAGCACTGTTTAATCCCCTACATATGTATATATAGGGTTCATAGGAAAATCCCTTTAGCCTGGAATAACTTGCGAATGGAGGGAGGTACAGTTATGCAAGTCAGATGATAGTATAGTAAAGAGACTACGCCCGACTGAATGCAACCGTTAGCAGAGCCCCTAGTGGCAAAATGCGGAAGTTAGCCATTGCAAATCAAAACCGAAAAGAGAGAGCAAAATTTCCAATTACAAAGTTGTAGAGCATAAATTAATTAGTGCAAAACGACACTTGTTTCACACGGATTAGATAAATTGTTGCCTGAATACGCTAAAATGCCCGAAATTGATGCACGGTCTTTCGTGTGAATGTTTGAAGGGAACAGGCATAGGTATGAGCAAATACACACAATTTATTACATAAATGTGTACTTATGTCAATACAGTTTGACGTCAGACAAAAACAAAAAAGGCAAACTGGCGCACAGTGATAAATAGTTAAAATGTCGTGTATGTTCAAAGAGTTTGCCATTGCCCACGATGCACATTTGTATTCTTGAAAGTAACTCTGCATGCATATTCCTCAGCATGGAAGGTGTTGCACTATTGCAAGCATTTGTAACACGACTACGTAGATTCAGCAGACTTGTAGGCGCTGTTGCATACACCTGATTTCTTACGTAACCCCAGAAATCCAAGCTCACCATTCTCACACAGCGTACGTAGACCGAAACTTCTGATCAGGGTACATCCTGCTACTGGTTTTTATATCGTAGGTACGGTACAACGTCACAATCTGCATTTGCATACAGCTACATTTGCGAAATGTGAATATGCAGGTTTGAATTGTCACACATTGATTTAGGACATTTTTAGGGTATTCAGGCGACAATTTATCTTATCCGTGTGAAACAAATGTCGTTTTGTACTAATTAATTGATGCTCTAGAACTTTATAATTGGAAATTTTGCTCTCTTTTCGTTTTCGATTTGCAATAGCTAACTTCCGCATTTCTTCACTAGAGGCGCTGCTATCGGTTGCATTCGATCGGGCGTAGTCGCTTTACTATACCATTATCTCACTTGCATAACTGTACCTCTCTTTTCTTTCGAGCAACATTATGTTATTGCTCAAACATTACTGTTATACACGTTGTAAGTGATATTTGGTACTGGATGCTTTCATATAATTATTGTATAATAGAATAATATAGTACAATTATCTAAATAATTAACTCATGATAATGTTTTAGGTTGTCATTTTTATTCGTGCTCTTGGTTTATGATTTCAGAATTATTTTTTATCCGACTACCTGACTTATCCGATCCGGTGCGTAAACTGTATCATTTGTTGATTTAGACAAGCTACGTTAAAAAATTATTGATTTATCATTCACTTCTATTTGATCCACAGTTCAAATATATATTGTTGAACGTTCATGTCGAAACATTTGGTTTCTTTTATTATAATTTATTTTCTTTTTATTTTTAATAAAGTCAGATTGTCCTTGCCATTCGATCCGGCGTTTAAACATCATTCCTTGATGACTCCATTCTGACTTTATTTTCTTTTTATTTTTAATAATCGGACTTTATTAAAAATAAAAATAAAATAAATTATAATAGAAGAAACCAAATGTTTCGGCATGAACGTTCAATGATATACTTGGAACTGTGGATCAAATAGAAGTGAATGATAAATCAATAATTTCCGAACGTAGCTTGTCTAAATCAACAAAGGATACAGTTTACGCACCAGATCGAATAAGTCAGGTAGTTGGATATAAAAAAAATAAAAAAAAATAAAAAAAATTCTGAAATCATAAACCAAGAGCACGAATAAAAATGACAACCTAAAACATTGAGTTAATTATTTAGATAATTATACTATATTATTCTATTATACAATAATTATATGAAAGCATCCAGTACCAAATAACATCACTTACAACGTTTATAACAGTAATGTTTGAGCAATAACATAATGTTGCTCGAAAGAAAAGAATATTCAATATCACGTAATAAATATGGTTAAAGATATTACGGCAACCTTTATATGATTGTGCCTCTCTCCGTTTGCAAGTTATTCCAGGCTAAAGGGACTTTCACGCACGCACGCACACACACACACACACACACACACACACAAATAATTGGTTATATTCCAATGACGCAAAAATATCAATTGGAGTGTAGGTCCTTAGAAAGACTTTTTTTTTACCCCGAAAAGGGTAAGAACCCGGAATGAAATCGGCACCAATCAGCTAAAATTGGTGTGCCTAGATTTTCTATTCATCAACCCACAAAACAGTTAAACTTGCGGCCATATGGAATACAATCTGTGCAGCAGCAGCTTGGCCCAGATGAAAGAAAACAGAATATTGTCATTGGTTCAGTCACTTTGTGCGTGTAAGAATGAATGTACTAGACTTGTTATTTTTCACAGATAAAGCATGATTTCATCTGAATGGCTACACTAATGGCCAAAAACAGCAAGATTTGGTGTGCCAAAAATCTCCATGTGTTATGAAATGCCATTGCTATCACATATTGGTCTTTGGTGCACATTCTCTTGTAAAATAACTTTGTCCTTTCTTATTTGAGGACTCCATTAATGGCAAACAATTACAGCACTTCACCAACATGACTCCCACTTTCTTCAAGGAATTTTTCAATAAATGGGTCGAGCTGTGACAAATATTTGTCCCAAAACTTAAAAAAAAAAAAAAAAAAGCACAAAACACTGTGAAAATGGTTAAATACCTGTATTGGGGCAGATGGTGGCTGCTTCCACCACTTGCTGTAGTAGTTCATGTATGTATGCATTCATTCTTACATTTATGTTGTATACTTACCTACTTGTTTCTTTCATATAATACTGAGTGGTGTGTTTCTTGTTCTTACTGGTGGGTTTCATTTTATGTGGGACACCCTGTATTACCTGTAATCCACTAGGGTGGGGGTAGGGGGTCTAAACCCCCATGGTGCCTACATCTTTGAATTTAATGGCTATTCAATACTCTGACCAACATGCTTTATACATTCTCATTATACAGCCTCACCCAAATTACCCGTCACCTGATTGTCTTGAAGTTCTACCTTACACAATATTGCACTAGCACATAGTTAAACACCCACTTACCCCATAGCAGCATAAATATGCTAAATTTATGCTGCTCTGAATTAAGTGGGTGTCAGGTGACAGCAGCATTTTGTCAAATGATAGTGTCACTGGCAACTGTTTCTTGCATTATGCAGTTTCAGTGATGTCATAGGACTTGTGTGTACCAGTGTATGTAGGGATGTGTAATATTCATAGTGCTGACATCACATTGCAAAGAACATCAGTAACGGGTATTGCAATTTTAGTGCCGAGGAATATACATGTGTAAATTTGCTGACACAAAAATAATTCAGCCATCACCTAATAATCACTATTGACCTGATATGTTGGGCCAACTTTTGCATTGGTAACTTGTTCTAGTTGATACTGATTTTATCAGATGTGAAGAATCTGCATTCATGGTCTGCAAACCATCCATAGTTCTGGAATGGTGACAGTGGCCAGCTGTTACATCACACCACATTCTGGGATTGATATCCAACAAATTAAATGGTTAGGAAGAAAGTAATGTACTGTGTGTTCATTTCTTGAACCTTTTATTGCATGGAGTGGGTGAAACTAAAATAAATTTTAGAAAAACAAAAATATTACTAAGTTGAACATCTGATTTTTTTTTTTGGCCTTAAAATAATAATAATAAATGAAAAAATGATCATAGGGTTAGAAAAGCCATGACTTGATTAACTTTAGATTTTGTTTTTCCCAAAATTTCTTTTAGTTTCATGTACTCAGCTGTTACGTATGAGTAAACAGCTGAACTTATAGATGGTACTAGAAGAAAATCCAGTAGGAAGAATTGTCATTCTGGAAGGGAATTGATCCTTGCATATTCCTGGTGGTGGTGACATGGTACATTATTGTGCTTCAGGATTTTCTCTCTACACGTAACGGGTACAACATGATGGTATGTAATGAGAGTTGCTGGTAGAAAAGAGTGAAATGACATCCATACCTTTAATTCTGTCTAGGTAAAGGTGTGGTATGCATGTGAAGTTTTGGATTTTGTCCATGAGGTACATGCTCTCCACTGAAAGATTACCACCACCACCAGCTGCTGTGGTATTAATAGAATACCAGATGGTCAGTTGATGATTGGAGAAAAGGTGTGCAGTTTGAACAAGTTAAAATCTTTGCAGCAAACACAGGGACATCATTGTGTGGCACAAGCAATATGATTAAATTAACCCTTTTTCCTGGGACAAACCACAAATGGTTAATCAAAAGATGGCCAATGGTGGTCAGTCACATCATGGTTATGATATACATTTTGTTGGTCCTAAATTACAAACTTCTATGTGTACAGAGTGATTTACAATCAGTTTATCTCGCCAAACAGCTCTTTGTAACATTTTCATTCAACCATGTTGTACCTGTTCTTCAACAAAGGAATATTCTAACAATGTTGCCAAATTAATTTGAGTGATGATATAATCAACACAGCAATCAGACACAGCTGAATTGATTATAATTAATGTTTCTCGTGTAATTATCAATCGTATTGGAAAACTTGAAAATTTGTTCCCCTGGAGCGGAAATCGAACTCGCATCCCCCGAGGAGCGACAAAATTTTTCGAAGTTTTCTGATTTGATATTACGTGAGAAACAGTAATTACAGTCAATTCAGCTATGTCTGAATGCTGTGTTGATTACATCACTACATATTGGCCCCATATTAGAGAATATTTCTTCCACATTATTTAATTTGAGTGGTGGGTAATACAGTGACCGACCACATCTACAGTGTGAGCCAAAATAACTAATTGTGGCCTGTAATTTTTCCAGGAGTGATTCAAGGAATAACACTAGCATCTTAATAGCTAAGACATTTGGATAAAATTAAAAACTTCTTTTCCTACAAATGTTTATTCCTAATATTTCAGTTTATACAGTATATACTGTGTGATGTGAAAAGCATACAAGTGTGCTTTCTTGGGTGCCGTTAATGTAATTGGTCCCTCTCAAATGCATACCGATAGTTCTACATCACTTGATGCAGTTATGCAAGGATTGCATAAGCTGTTCATAATTGCATAAAATAATCCGGAACTGTGTGGATAGGGGGTGGGGTTATGCATTAATTTTCCCATATTGAATTATTACATAATCGCTTTTCAGTTAGTAAAGGTGGTATAATACTAAGTACTTCCAATTTAATATGCATGATTTATTAATTCATAAGTAAAACATGAAATATAAAGCAATTTTTTTTAATTTGGCAATTGCTTTAGAGCCATTTGTAACTGCCACCAAAGTTTAATTGCACGAGTAACTGATCTCAAACTGTGGCAATTCTTCAGTTAATGATTCCTATTTATTAAAAATGGTTAAGTTGTCTGTTAGAAGTGTATTTAAAAACAAATGAGCTGCAGAACTGCTCACCAACAACCAGATTATACTCATACAGGATGTGAATACATCTGATCCTCTTTCCCCCTCACTCCGTCTGAAATAGGCTTTGATAAAACTGTCATTAACACATTCAGTGGTTATAATTTCATTGGGAATCCAAATACACTGACGGGGGGGGGGGGAATCCCCAACACCACACAAAAATAGTTGTAGAGGAATGAAATGGCGGCAATACATTTGTATAGGTAACATATTTAATCGATTAAGGTTTCAAGATAACAGCTTAATAAGAGCGCGAGAAGAGCCATTTTAAATGTGAAATGCTCGTACATTAACAACCGGTGTAACCGCCAGAATGTTGAATGCAAGCACGCAAACGTTCATGCATTGTGTCGTACAGGTGCTCGATGTCAGTTTGTGGGATGGAGTTCCATGCCTGTTGCACTTGGTCGGTCAATACAGGGACGGTTAATGCTGGTTGGGGGTGACGCTGGAGCTGTCGTCCAATGATGTCCCGTTCGTGCTCGATTGGAGAAAGATCTGGTGATCTAGCAGGCCACGGCAACATGTCGGCACTCTGTAGAGCATGTTGGGTTACAACAGCGGTATGTGGGCGAGTGTTATTCTGTTGTAAAACACCCCTGGAATGCTGTTCGTGAATGGCAGCACAACAGGTTGAATCACCAGACCGACGTACAACTTTGCCGTCAGGATGCGTGGGATAACCGCGAGAGTGCTCCTGTTGTCCTAGGAAATTGCTCCCCAGACCAAACTCCAGGTGTAGGTCAAGTGTGTCTCGGCCGCAGACAGGTTGGTTGCAGGCGCTCACCTGGCCTCCTTCTAAGCAACACACGGCCATCACTGGCACCCAGGCAGAACCGGCTTTAATCAGAAAACACAACAGATCTCCACTCTGTCCTCCAATGAGCTCTAGCTTGACGCCACTGACATCACAAACGGCAGTGGTTTGGAGTTGAGTGGAATGCACGCTACAGGGCGTCTGGCTCGGAGCTGTCCTTCAAGTAACTGATTTGTAACAGTTCGTTGTGTCACTGTGGTGGCAACCGCAGCTCGAATTGCTGCCGCAGACATGGTATGATGCGCCCCGTCCATACGCGTATACGGCGGTCTTCCCTCTCATAGTACCACGTGGCCGGCTGGAACCCGGTCTTCTTGAGGCAGTACCTTCCCTTGACCACCGCTGCCAACAATCGTGCACAGTGGCTACATTCCTGCCAAGTCGTTTTGCAATATTGCGGAAAGAAAAATCCACCTTCTCGTAGCCCTATTACACGACCTCGTTCAAACTCCGTGAGCTGTTGATAATGGCTTCTTCGTCTTCTTAAGGGCATTCTTGACTAACATCTACACCCTATGTCGAATCTCAACGATAACTAACACTCACGAACGTTACAGCGCGTATTTACAGCAAACCTGCTTTGCATGTTCCGAGGGGGCGCTACTAGCGCCACACGTATGCGCCCAGCGCGAAATTTGCATTGACGTCATCTTACAGATGCACTTTCAACGCCTACCAACTGTCGTTTATCTAACACAACCTTTTCTTGGTGTTGGGATTTTTTTTCAGTCAATGTAGTTATGATAAGGATAACTTGTGTTAAATTTAACATTTTGTCTATTTAGAGAACATTGTACATATATCAGCAGTGTACAGAACAAATACATAAGCAACCAACTCTTGGAACCTATTGAAGTTCAATACATTCGGTTGAGAAGAAATTTGGAGACTTTTATTTTAGCATTCTTGGGTATGTATTGGTGACAGAATATGCAGCCTTTGGAAAAGGGTTTCCCCCTCCCCTTTCACTGTATCACATACTCCTAGTACTGGATAACTTGACTTTTCTGCAGAGCAACACAATTCCATAGTCCAGTACAGGTCTGATCAAGTTGTCCATAGATTTGTCACTTTCTAACATAGATTTGAAAGCAGTTTTAGCTTTGCTGTTAATAGAGGTGGCAGCAACATTCTTACAGGCCTTGACATGAAACAATAGCTGTGTGTGTGAGTGAGTGAGTGTGAGTGCACAAAAGATGAAAAAAGGTTACATGGTCGTGCAGAATTGTGACATTTTGGTATTGGGAATAAATGGCAGTGCAAAATAATACCATTTTCCAATTGTTGTAAAATTAGTTTTTGAAATTCACTAGTGCAGAAAATGCCCAAGGTCATATCAGGTACCAAATTTTCAGATTTTTAAAAATGGCCTTTTTAAAATAATTTATGAAGTTTGACAGTTTTTTAATTTTTCAATATTTGGATTACCATTGCAAATAAAAAGTTGAAATGCAGGTGAAAGTTTTTTTTTTTTTTTGTAACAAACAGGAACAAAGTGGAACCAACTGTACATGAATTTTCAAGGTGAAACAAATGTTTTCTAAAAAAAAAAAAAAGAAAATGGAATGTTTTTAGTTTTTTTTTTTTTTTTTTTAAATGGGAGGCACAGCCACATTAAAAGTAATCATGTAAATTAAAGCTGCCACATTGTTCCTATGAAAAAGTATCTAAGCTGTAGCTTTAAAATTTTAGGAGAAAATTCAGAAATTTCTTTCTGCTGCAAAGGCTTCACTGCAGCATACCATTTTAAAAACTTCATAATTTGAATGCAGATTTGAAATGAAATGGGTGATTACCAAGGTGTCATCATAACTGGTGGTTTTAAAAAAAATTGTCATGTAGAGTTTCTTCTAACATGTACCTTGAGCTAGAAATAATTAATTCTTTTAGGTAGGTATTGCCAAAGAATTAGAATCCCCTGAACTGTACTACATTAAAGCTGATTTAAATCTGCTTTTTTGTAGTATATTATGGATAGCTGCATCACAAAAAGAAGAGTGGTAGCGAAGATTTGCTTGAAAAAAGCTTCTAATGAATTATGCTAGATGTCTTTCAGTGCAAAAAAAATTGTAACTAGTAACATGTTGAAATTCCCCCCCCCTTCCAAAACAAATTAACATGTCACTTTTTGACAGTAGTCGATGTAAAACCATATCAGTAAGGTTATTGATTAATTTGGAGTCTGTAAATTTTAATCCTGTATAGTCGTGGTTTTTTAAATGTACCATATTCTGAAAATGTCCCATCCTTCTGTTTTATTTTTCTGCAAACCAAGGGAGTCCTATTCATGCTGAGTGTTATAAAAACATTGAATTTCAGATTACAGTTGTAAATGAAATTAATGTAAACTTTTACAGGGTTACCACAGTCCTTATAAATCCTTAGAAGTCCTTATTTTTTATTAGTGCTTAGAGGTCATTTTTACCAGAAATAGAGAAGTCCTTAAAAAGTACTTATTTTTCTTAATTGGCTGCATGAGATGCAGATGTTACGATATAGTGACTAGAATTCCAGCTGGTTGGCTGTGTTGATGAAGATAATATGTGAAGTCAGCTGAAAGACCATGAGAGAGCACCAGGCAGTGTGAAAAGTAATTTGGTTGGCCTAAGTTAAACACATCCAACTGATTCCATCCAACCGACCCCATCTCTTAGTACTGATGCTTCACTTTATTTCCCTTTATATATATATATATATATATATATATATATATATATATATATATATATATATATATATATATGCAAATAACAATTATTCAGTTACCACGTGGGAAAATTAAGTGCAGAACTGAAATAAATATTGAACACATAATTTTGACTTAGGTTTTGCTGTTTAAACCACGAGATGATTAGTTGCAAAATTAAAATTTCGAACTCATAACTTCAGTTTTTTACAATTTACATACTTGTTATTGCATATGTGATTATTCTTTCAGATGGCAAAGCTGATTTAACCAGTAGAACTGTCTTTTAAACTGCAAATATTCTACTTACATCCAAAACTTTAAATTTCATGGGAAAACATTGCAAAGTTTATCAGCACGATTCAGTTTGCACAGTTAAGTCATGTGTAAAAGTATATCTGTGCATATGTAATTGGTAAGGTCACTAAAGATTTGGCAGAGGGTGCTTAAAATTCCTTATTGTTGTGTGAGAAAAAGAGTAGGAACCCTGCTTTAATCATGTTAAATTGTAAGGGAGATTCATTCTAAAACTTAAACTGATTAAGCAGAATTGCATTCCATGTTGTACTGTACTAAAAATTAGAAATCAAGTGAGATTTGATGGAGAGAAAAACTACTTAAAGCTCTTGTGCATAATGAGGTTTGTATGGATAACTTTGAAGTGTTTAATGATCAATAAACAAGGCTGTTGATTTTGAGATGACACCCTCCCTCCCTAAAAGTCAAAGCTGGCACTTTTCATGTGCAGTTGATGTCTAGATTCTCTGTTGGTCAATTGTTCTGAGTTCTAGTGTTGTGGTCTTAACTGTTTCTGATTGGCCTGTGTATTTAAATTCTGTGAGAAGGGGTTAAAATTCAAATTTGAAATGATGGAGTCTCCCCACTTGTGTTTGTAAATGGAGAGAATTGAAAAGTTTTGAATATGTGACTTTATAATATAAAAGACTGGGAAAACAGTAGTAATTTTTTAAACAATATAAGCTGTACTTGGTTCTTAAAACAAACAGGTGAATTAGATCAAACAATTTACTACATTCAATCTAATACAAATTACCATGTTCATTTTACAAAACTAGAGTTGTTCGTTTTGCAGTACGTTGATATAAAATTGCTCCTGAAGTAAATACACTATATTGACAAAGTCACCAGACCCCTAGAAGAGAAATAAACAAAGCATTTATTGGCATACATTAGTACGGTGCCGTCCACTTTGACTTTGGCCTTAGTGCATGCACTGACCCTTCGAGACATGCTTTCGACAAGGTTTTGGAACGCAGCGATAGGTATGCTCTTCTGTTCAGTACACAATGCTGCCACTAACTGTTGCTTAGTAGGCTTTGGTTCCAAACTTCTTATACGACACTCTAATTCATCCCATAGGTGCTCTATCGGATTAAGATCAGGGCTCTGTGCTAGCCAGTTCTCACATGATACAGAATTATCGTCAAATCACGCCGTGACAGTCCTTGCTTTGTGGCTCTGTGCATTATCCTGTTCGTATCAACATGGCTTGGCTCCATAGTATTGCCACAGAGTTGGTAGGGTATAATTGTCCAGAAAATCAAGGTAGACGTGCTGGTTAACAGGTTTGTCCACGATAACCAATGTGCCGAGACCATACCATGAAAAACACCCCCACAAGAGTACACTGCCAGCTCCAAACTTGATCGTAGAAACAATACACTGTGGTAAATAGCATTCCCCCAGCTGCCGCCATACCCACGCACAGCCATCAGACTGGATCGTGTATCTGGATTCATCATACCCCAGGACCCGTTTCCATTAATCTACGGTCCACGATAAATGTCCTTTACAACATACTAAACGACGAATAGCATTCCACGTGAAGATGAAAGGCTTATGAGCAGCCGCACGACCACTGTAACCGATTGAATGAAGTTCTCTGCGAATGATACGTGTACATACCGAGGTTCCAGAATTTTTACTCACATGTACACTGAGGTCTTATTCAGTACTCTGTCGATTAACTGTAACGACTGTCCTGAAGCTTCGATGTCCTCTATCACTGATTTTCTTTGGTCTGCCGGTACGTTTTGTTACTTCAGGCAAGTCATGTCTCTTTCACTTATTCAGTACATCCAAAACAGTTGACTTGGGTATGTTTAAATGCTTCTCAGTTTCTCTTACGGACAACCCACTAATATAACACCCAACAATATTTCCTTTTTTAAAGTCGGTTCTCTCCCACAGCAACATTTTCATTCAACCTCATAGTGCGATATGATCGCGGTCAGCTGCAGGCTTGTTTTTATACTGTTAACAGATTCAGATTCTACGCACTTAAACTTTAAAAAGCTTCATTATGGAGGAAGGAAATCCACAGTATCTCGATCACAAAAGATAAAATAAACCTTCACTGGACATTGTGATGTGCAAGTTTAGTATTACAAGGGTCCACTAATTTTTTATTTTTAAACATGTTTCTCTTCAGCTCTGAAAAAAAAAATCTTCTTGAATACCATGTATGAAATGTTCACAGTTCACATAATTGAAATTTGGTTGATTCAACCATTCTTCTGATATGAGGAACGTCCAGTTTTTTTCTTTGCAACTATTTATAGAGGGAAAATAACATTTAACAATAATTCATGACAGTGGAATCACTGCAGAAAAAAAAATACAATAAAGGAAAAAATCTTCGCTCCGTCTGACTTCCATTTTCTGAAATTTTTTCCTTTGTTTTCAAGCTGAAACACAATCGGTTATATTTTACAATAATACTGAGCAACAGATTAAATCTGCAGTTCGTCTAATCAGTTTTCGAAAGTTTTGAAAGACTAAATCCCCCCTCCCCCCCTCCCGAAATTATCTTTAGTTTTGCATTGCTCTGGAGAACAACACAAATGATGACAACAAAGAGTTCCTCGAATCCGCGGAAGAAACTCTTGCCTAAAGTTCACAAGGAACTCCGTCGAACTTCCGTTGTCGGAAAAGGGCAACACTTTCAAACTGAAAGAAAATAATTTATGCAATAAATTGATATTTTAAAACAATACTGGACGGAGAAAACTTTGCTAAAAAAAGAAATTACGATTGCGGGAAATTTTTTCACTCCATTTAACTTTTGTTTTCGGAAGTTAAAAAAAACAGAATGTCGTTCCGTAGATGAATAATGAGCCCCCCCCCCCCCTACACACGCTAATCTTCCGAAAATAAAACCTTATCTTCAGTTTGGAAATATTCTAGTTTGGATAATGCTTACCTAGGCATTCTGTTTCTAGCGATGATTCACTTTTCTTGCACTTTTCGGGTCTTCGTTGAAGCTATTGTCCATTGTATGTGCAGCAACCATTCACATCAAACACACTGCTTACTTTGGGTAGATTCAGTAGATCTTCACTTTAGGATTCAACATCATCAATTCTTAACCGTTATTAATGCTCTAAATTTTTCTACCAGTCTTTGGGCATCCAAGGAGCGTGACTTTTCCACCGGTGTTCGTGGTTTATTTCTCGTCCATGGAGTCTGATACCCCATGTTGCCATTCGTCAGGTATGCTGTATTAGATACTTTTCTTAAGCAAACCTAGCCGACACCATCTATGTTTCACTGATTCTACCCCCACCCCTCTTCCTCTTCAAATGGTTGTTGATGTTGTCTTTCCGTATTCTTCTTTTCATTCCCCATCCCTGTTCCCTTGTCTTTTTTGTCGGTTTTTCTTTTGTTGTTCTTTTTCTTGTCTTACTAGCTCTTTCCAAAGGCTAGATAATGTATTGGGGTAATTCTGGTTACACACTCTTGTTTTATTTTTATAAATTAGGATCGATTCCTCCATTCTCATTTGTCTCAGATTTTTCATTCCTTTTTAGCATTTTAATTTTTTCGAATTTTGGGAATGTTCGATGGTCAATACAGAATTGCACTAATCAGTTTTTGCTTTTTTATTTGCCAGTTAGGTATGTGTTGTTTTAGCCTTTTTTTTAAACCAGTTTTTAGTACTCCCTATGTACGATATTTGGGGTATGTGTGCAATGGGAATTTCGTAAGATCCCCCCGATTCCTCTAGTATTTTGCTCTGTTTTTTTGTTAATAGTCAGATTTTTCAAGGTGTTCACTGAACTTCCTAGTTGTATGTCAAATTTTGCACATTGCCTATTAATTTCTTTACTGACACCTTCCAAGTAAGGGAATGCACCTATGTATTTTATTTTTTCTCACCTTTCTTTGATTGTAATCTTCTTGGTCTTCATTTCTCTTAGCCATATGTTTTTGCCTCTCATATCCATTTTTTAATAAGCTTATTAGGGTAACCATAATCTTGTGATATTTTCAAGATAAAATCAAGCTGTCGATTCTTTAGCCTATTATTAGAAGTGTGCGTATACGCTCTTCGAATCAAGTTTACTATGCTATTTGTTTTTTATGGATAACAGGATGGTGCGAGGAGTATGGAATGGGTACAGGAATGTATGTTGCTTTCCTGAAAACAGTGTATTTAAACTAATTTTTATTTTTTTAAGTAGAATGTCTAAAAATGACAGACTATTCACTTCAAATGCAAGCGTCAGTTCAATGGTGTTGCAGATTACGTTGAATCGATAAGCTAGATCTTGTGGCTCGGTATTGTTGAGGTTTGAAATAATGTCATCAACATACCGAGCATATAGTAGTGGTTTTTCAGGTAGAGTTTGAATAATTTTTCTTTTGATGTGCGCCATTATAACTGCATATAACGCCGATAATGGGGATCCCATAGGGCCGACTCGAGTTTGTTTAAAAATACGTCCCTCAAATTGGAAGATGTTTTCTTTAATGAAATATAATGTATCCCTAATACAGCGTATCCGACGAATGTCAACGTGGGGTATCTGCAAATAAAGGTAACTTGATCACGCTAGTTACGTTAACTGAAAACTTTTACAAAATGTTCGTAAGTTGGAAGCTTTCGACCTTATCTTAGGTCTTCATCACGCCAATGGAGGACTAAGATTGTTGCCAGATTCTACATTTGAATTTTTCCTATTTTTGTTGCCAAAACTTAGAATTGATCTCCAGATCAACGGAATGTAGAGAGGAGATTCGGAGTTGCAAGTCATTGAGTTGAAAATAATTTCTATGCTTTCACGGTAACGGAGGGCAAAACGATTGTCAAAAGAAGCAATTCGTTTTGCTTCGTTCCAGTGGGAAAGAAACTGCAGATGTGTCTTCCATTGTCAAAATAGACAAGGCAGTATTAGGATTGGCTTTCGAAACATCTTTTCTATGTTCTAAAATTCTATGGCTAATGCTCCTGTATGTGCCTCCAATGTATAAGTTATCCCCAGTAGAAGAAGAGATAGGAATGCAGTAAACTCCTGGGAGGTTCAGGCTTTCAACTTTGTCCCTATCCCTTTGTAGAAGTTTCAAGATGTTTGGGGTAGATTTAATGGCAAGATGGTAACCAAAACTTCTAAAAAGAATCTAACTTATAAGCATAGGAAGGATGGTAAGGAGAACAGAACCACAGAATTTCAGGTCTTCTTTCTTGTGAGGAAGGAGGCATTCAATTTTCGAATGGCTTTCATATTTCTATATGAGGGAGTTGACTGTAACAGCAGGGAAACCATAGGAGAGGGCTATTGTAGAAATTTTGGAGAGTTCTTCTTGAAGAGAGTTGGTTGTTGAAAATGATATGAGCCCTGTGGATGTAGGACTTCAATGCTGCAAGCTTGTAGAGATGCAGGGTGCAAGATTTGTAGGGAATGATGTTAGTGGCCGCAGAAGGTTTTCGATAGACGGAACGAGTAATGGAGAGCTCCATTGATGAGAAATAAACCACGAACATTGGTGGAAAAGTTGTCACGCTCCTGAATATGCCCAAAGAATGGGCGAAAAATTTAGAGCATTAATAACAGTAAAGAATTGGTGTTGTAGAATCCTAAAGTGAAGATCTACTGAATCTACCCAAAGTAAGCAGTGTGTTTGTTGTGAATGGTTGCTGCACATTCAACGGACAATAGTACAATAGCTTCAACGAAGACCCGAAACGTGCGAGAAAAGTGAAAGGTAAGCATTATCCAAACTAGAATATTTCCAAGTTTTTGAAATAATGCACGTAAAAATGAATAGTAGCCTTTTCCGATCGATTTCTAAGTCGGAATATGAATTTATCTTCAGTTGTTTTTTCATTGATCTCAGTATAACCGAAATGTGGCGAAAAAGCGGAATTCCGCAAATCCGAAGAACAATTGCGTGCCTGATTCGTAACAGTCTGCAATATGCAAAATGAACTGCTCTTGTGGCTGCGCATGGAAGCCAGTTCACGGGTCCATAAACTGATTGTTCTCAACATGAACGATGTATTAGATTGCAATTTTTAGAACTCTGAACGGTCAGTTTCTAAAGCACGTATTTGTACAAATGATACACTTTTTAACGTGCAAATTTTGCGAGTGGTCCAAAAACATAACAAATTTTTTTTATTTTTATATATATTCTTAAAATTTCGCAAAGCTGGAGACTCCCGCCTGACAACTTTCTTTTTGGCGCGAGCTTAAATTTTATCGGCAGGAATCCCGCCATCTCGCCCTGTATTTTAACCCCTGTATAGTCATGGAATGTTTTCTCTATAATATCTGGTTCTGAATTATGCACAGTAAACTTAAACTGTCTTCTAAGTGAAGCACAAGTACCAGGTAAAATTTTACAGTGTGTACCACATGGTAAATAATTTAAGTATGCTGTATCTGTAGAATCCTTTTCAGAAAGTTATTTACTAAAAAAAAACCTCAGTGGCAGTACTTAAATAAATAAAAAAGGAAATGGCAGTCTAAAAAGAATTGTAAAATATGATCAGAATGTTGGAATTTGAGATTGCCTGCTGAAAAAAAGAGATGTTTAAATGCTTAATGGAATGGTATCTTCCATGAAATGGAATGGTATCTTCCATGAAAAGAAGAAAAAAAAAAAAACACCCCCTTGTGTGAAGTAAAATAAAGCTATGGATTCTTGGTGAGTAGAAACTGTATTACTTGGCAGAATGTAGTCAGCAAAGAAATTATTATTCCGCTGTGAGAGATTTAAATTGACTTCATCCACATTTCACACTTTTTCTCACTTACGTGGTTTTGGCTTCAAAGTGAAATTGTGCTTTCTGACAAGTGAGTTGTCCACTGTCATAATGGGTCACTCTTTCTCCTTATAGTTGTAGATGTTATGCCAGTTCAACCAAAAAATAGAAAAAAAAAAAAAAAAAGACTGTTAAACCGAGAAATGAAACATTAAAAATTAACAAGTTACTGCATTCTACTGCTACTTCAACTGTATGGTTTGCCAAGCGCTGGGTGTGCTCCACTCCCCCTTTTACCTTTTTTTTTTTTTTTTATCTTTTTCATGCTGGTAGTTGTAATTCTTAAAATGTACTACTACAGTATTAGCAATAATAGGCTATGCTGCTTCTCTAGTGATAGCCTTAGGAGAAACTATTTACTCTTGTGAGTGCTATAACTGCATTCAGTGTTGTGCCTTGCTTGGTAAATGCCCCTTACATATTGGCATCAAATGTATGTGATCTTGTAAACCATTCTGTCATTATTTTCTGTTTGGCAGTTTTGCCTTACAATGTGAGGTTATGGATGAAGTTACATAACTTCATCATCATGGTCTTCAAGAGTTCCTTCTGCATGCCTGTCTTTTGCATGCCATATTGTGTAACATGTCTTAATTTCATTTTGTTGTCAACTTTCACATAATTGAATGTAATAAGATTCAGCACGGATGTTCATTTCAATTTTTTTAGGTTTTTGATAAGCAGAGTGTGTGAATATTTTTCTTCTTGAGGTCTTGATTGTATGGATATTTGACTTTACAGCTGAAATCTAGTGGATGTATTAGCTTTTTCTTTTCCCACACTAAATTTGTAGCATTTTTCACCATTTGCTTGTTAAAGCTAGGTTATTTTTACTATTGGTAGTAGATGCAACATGAATGTTTGATTCCAAAATGTGTCTTACGAGTAATTGTAGTGCACAAGTAGCATGATCCAGTTGCTCTATATGGTAACATTCTATTATTTGATATCCATACTTCTGGGTGTTATTCAATTCAGTTGTGTTCTGTTTTCCTTGCTTTGTTGGATTGCATCTTTTTATGAAGAAGCACATTTGATAATTGTGTAATTATTAAATTGGCTTATTTTATTGACATCTTTTCTGTGATCATAGATTCATATATTGCTATTTTCTGCTTTCACAACTTCTTACTCCAATTTTTTAAGAAAGGAACTGCGATTTTTCATTGTATGAAGTTTGGATGTGGTGTTTCTATAATATATTAACCATTGTTTTACATTTAGCCATCTAGGAATTTCCGTACTAATGTTTTCTTTTGCAGCTGAAGAGAAATTGACGTGAAGTACTGGTGAGTACTTTTACAGAAGCTTCATGTGAACTACTGTAATAATACAGCACTTTAAAAAACTGCTCTTTCTTATGCTGTTAATAGTAAGACATCCTGACAGTTTCATTTGAAGCCTTTATCAGGTGTTTTTTAGCCTTTGAAAGCTGCTGCACTATTAAAATGCAACAGTGAGCCAATTATCAGATATTCAAGAATATTTAAAAAAGCCTAATTAAAGATTTAATTTGAAATTGAATGTAGCTTTTTTTATTTTGAAGAACTGCATTTTAAACCAAAATTGAAATGTTCAGTAGAAAAAGCTTTTCATCAAAAAATAAGATTGTCAGGATCAAAATGAACTATGCATTGAACAAAATATACCCATTAGATTAGTTGGTTCTGAAACTGGTGCCTGATGTTATCCCATAATGAATATTTCTTGTGTCCTTCCAGTCAGTTCTTCTGGAAAGTAGGTCGACATATTTCTTGTGTCCTTCCAGTCAGTTCTTCTGGAAAGTAGTGGATTGTTATACAGAAATACTTGAATATCTGCTTAATGAAATACTGACTCAAATTCAGGATTGCGGAAATCGCCAGTCTGCACCTGGTAGAAATTGAAGGAGGCTGGGTTTATTTTTCAAATTAGTTATCCGCGCGTACGGCCAAAGAAGAAAAAAAAAGTTTTTTTTTTTTTGGAAAATGCACTTCAAAAAATTTTTTTTTCTCGCATTTGCTCATTTTTATAAACCTAATTCGCTTGAAAGAACAGTAAAATAAAACCCCGTAAATCGAGTGCTGCGAGAAATTATGGCATCAGAACACGTTGCCACGCACGCATTCCAGCCGTAGCATACATTGGCTGCCGTCCTCACGAGGCGACCGGTCCACTACGCTTGTGCAATCATTTGTTCTGTTTGTTTATTTTCCCACTGTGCACTTCAGATCTCGGGCAGCATAAAAAAAAAACTGTTTCCACTCCCCGATTCTGAGGGCGGCTGTCATAAATTTACCGGGTATGGGAGGAAAATCATTGCGCTTCGAATCAGTGGAGACGCGAGAAGCTTGTTTTTTTTTTTCTCTCGCATATATAACGATGAAGCGTTGCCCAATGCGATTTACGAGATTTTTTTAAAGGTGGCGATACCATTAAAAATTTTTTAAGTAATGCGACAGAACATGTGGAGTCTTCTTCATCGGAAGCTGAAATCAGTACTGAACTGCATATGAATAGCAGTAAAACGCGGCATAATATCTGTGACAGTGAAAAGCTGTAACGCAGCTATCAAAAGAATTGGGAAAAGGAATTTCCATGGGTTAAACTGAGGGATGAAAAAGAAGTGTATTGCATTTGGTGCACTAGTTTTCCAAACTTAGCAGATAAGAACAACCCTCTGTATAAAGGAACTGGCAGTTCAGCCCAAGGTTTCAGGAAATAAACTTTTCAAACACACGACCAAAGTAAATGCCAAGACTCTGCTTTTGCAAAAGATAATCCTGCAAGTACATCCATGGTGGTTGCCTTGAAGAATATTAACAAGGAAAATTTTGATAAGCTAACGGAACTCTTCAATACAGCTTATTTCCTTGTTAGTGAAAATTTAGCCTTCTCAAAATTCAAAGGCCTGTGTCACTTACAGGTGAAAAATGGCATCACTTTAAGTGACAGCTATTTGAATCGCGATGCATGTATGGATTTTGTGACATCTATAGCTGTAGTTTTGCAAAGCGAAGTAGCAGAAAAAATAAGACGCTCAATTTTTCTGCATCGTGGCTGATGGCTTAACTGATAAAAGTTCATGCAAACAGGAAGCAATCTATGTAAGATATGTAAATGATGGTTTACCAAAAACTCAGTTGGCAGCTATAATTGCTAAGGAAAATCAACAGTAATGGGATTCAAGAAAGTATTTTAAATGGTTTGGAAAAGATAGAGATAACTGAGGAAATAATATCTAATAAGTTAGTGGGGCTAAATTTGGATGGAGCAGCAAGCAATATGGGCATTTATAATGGGGTACAAGCACTTATGAAAAAGAAATATCCCTGTCTTATTGTCATACACTGCATCAATCATAATCTAGAGCTGGCGATACTTGATATGAAAAAAATATTTATCAGTATATGTTGTTTGAAAAGATCTTAAAGCAAATATTTAGCTTCTATCATTATTTTCCAAAAGACAAAGAGAACTGGAGCCATCTTGTTAAATTCAGTGTTTTGCAAAACATAAGGTGGGTAGCAAGCCAACATCGAGATCTTAAGTCTCTTACTACCAATTTTGCTGCAACACTTCTGCGTCTAGAAGATGTGGCAGAGTGAGCAAATAAAGATTAATCTGTGACTGCAAAAGGACTGCTGAAAGTCATGAAATCCGACAAATTCTAAAGGTTTTTACTTTTCCTGGTGAATTTTTTAAGCAGCTTTGCCCAGCTTTCCAAGCTGAGGAATTTCTAATCATTGATGCATGAAAGACAATAGACTTAAGCACCCTGAAGCTGAGAGCATTAAAGGTCAAGGAAGGTCCACTTCCTGAGTTTTCAGAATTCACAGAGAATGAGACGCAATAAAACAAAGAGAGTTGTCCAGCTTTCTTCCAGATCCAGCTCAACTGATGAATCTGGTGTTCACGAAATTGCCTATGGCTTAATTGACAAGGCTTTTACATTTTTAGAGAAGCACTTCCAACAGTTTCAAGAAAATGTCATTAAACCATTCACTGTGTTTGACTTCTCTGAGTGGCCAGAGAATAAATCCCTTCTACTTTCATTTGGAAATGAGCAATATCCTACCTTTGGGACTATTTTAAGCAGATTCTTCCTGGGAATGCAAGAGAGATGGAAAACGAATGGATTGAACTGAAATTCAAAATATAATCTAGAACCAGCCAAGAAACTCTATTTCAAGTATATAAAAACCTATTTTTGTCCAAAGAATACAGATACATTCTCATGCTAGTTGAATTGAAGTTAACACTGACAAGTACTGCAGTTGTTGAACAAAGATTTTCTGCGATGAATCTGCAAAAGAACATACTAAGATCCAGTATGCAGCAACCTGCCTTGGACTCTGTTATGCAGATACATGGAAATGGACTATAGCTCTGACTTTGACATCACTTTGGCAGTTAATCACTGGTTAAATGTAGGCCCAGGTCAAAGACACATAAAGTAAAAAAATCTGATACGTTTTGTGTAATAGTTAAAATTATCAGTATGAAAATAAAGGTATGTTGATTTTATGTATACTAAAATTTCCTTCACTGTAATGCAATATTTTAATTTAGGATACATTTATAGGGGACAGGGATATAATATTTAAATATAGGATACATTTAGAGGGGACAGGGATAGAATATTTAAATTTAGGATACATTTATAGGGGGCGGGTATCCCTTGGTGGAGGACGGGTGGTTTTCTTAAGACACTGTCCTCGAGGATGAGTAGAAATTTTTAGATTTCTACAGCCCTGCTTGAATTGCATGGCGAACAAAGCAGGGAAATCCTATCTTACCAAAAACCACTTAAGAATTTCTTGTGGGAAAACTATTCTTCTGTTGACCAGGAGCATCCACAGGAAAGAAACTCTCATCCACAGGAAAGAAACTCACTCTCTCCATTCGTTCACTAGGAGGAACAAACTTTTTTTCTCAAAGCCACCATGAAACCAATGGGTATAGATCTATGCTAGCCCCTGTGAGAAATAACACTGACCCCCACCAATTAAAGAGAGGCAGGAAAACAATCGAATATCCAAAATATCTCATCTCTCCACTGGGCACAACAAATACTTTGATGCATCAATATTTCCTATTCCTCCCTTTCAGAAGACTAAAGATTTGATGTGCTAGTAAATTAATTTTTCTTTTATTTTTAATTGTTTGTTATTCCCTGCTCCAAGACATGAGGAACCTCTGTGCCCTCTGCAATCAATTTAATCCTGCCAACAGGATACAGTTACACCACTGTAAATATTTTGATTGCTTCATTGGTTTTCAATCAAAAAACAATATATTTGGAGTTTTCTTATCTGTACATAATTCATACAACCATGCAGTTTTAAAATTTCCATGGTGAATATTTGAATATAGGGTCATTCCATGGGAAATTAATCAGGAATAGTTGCTGACTAATTTTGTCCATCTTGTAAGTCATTTAGAGTTCACATCTGGGGTTTATTTTTTTAAGCATCCACCATTCTGGATTTACAAGTCAAAATGGCTGCATGGAAAAAATCACACCCAGATAACTTTTTTTAACTGTACAAAAACCATAGAGCTCCAACTGGTCTCATTTTAAAGAACACAGGTCCATCTATAAAGGGGAATATACAACTTTTTATTAAAAATTAGAATGATTTGGAGAAATCCTTAACTCAGATTCAAGATTAAAATTGATTTTTTTTTAAGTTTTTGACCCATTACAGTTCTTGTAGGGGATCAAAAAAACAAAATGGTCTTTGCTTATTTTTAGTCTACAGGGTGTACTTTAAGCTGAAATAAATAACTTGACTTAAACAATCACTTCATGCTAAAAAGAGGGGTCTGAAATTGCAATTTTTGAACCTCTGTACTGAAAGGGGGAGGCATAAAAATCTAGAACTTTCACAAAATATTCTTCTGTGTGTCTTACAGACATGTAAAAATCCTAACTTGGTAAGTACTTTGTTAGTTACAGAGAGTCAAAGTTGCAAATATTTTCATATTGTAATGCACTTAAAAGAGGGATAATGATTATACATTTTTCAATTAAAAACCAAGAATTATGGTAATTATTTCAGGCATCTCAAAAATTATGGTATATGAAAGTAGTAGGATAAGATGAAATAAGTATATGATTTACTGACCATATGGTTTCAAATTAATGTTTTTTTTTTTTGCTTGATTTACTACCTTTGAGCATATGTTGCATTTGACAGTACTCTTTATGATATATTGTAGATGCTATACTAATATCAAATATCCCCACACCCAACCAGAGATGCATATCACTATTTCACTTTATCAATATCTTGCCCAAGCATTTGCAGTCCAGTTGCTGAAAAGATTCTTCCGGCATTTTTAAATTAAATGCTACATTTATCATCCATTTTGTTGTTTTAATCTTTTTATTTCTTATATGATAATTCTTGGTTTTTAATTGAAAAACATAATCATTACACCCCTTTTAAGTGAATTATGATTTGCAAATTGTTTTGCAACTAACTCATTTTTGACCAACTAACAAAGTACTTAAAAAGCAAGTAGGGATTTTTTACATCTCTGTAGACACAAAGAAGAGTATTTTGTGAATGTTCTGGATATGCTTTCCCCCTTTTAGATAAAGAACTTCAAAATTTGCAATTTTTGAAAAACCAGCGACTTCAGACACCTTTCTTAAGCATAAAGGGATTGTATTAACTTGTGGTTATTTGTTTCAACTTGTATTCCTTTTAGGATGAATAAGCCAAAGGCCACTTTTTTTTTTACCCCTTTTAAGAATTGTAATGGATTATAAAAACTAAAACAAAAAATATTGATCTTGAATTTAAGTTAAGAATTTCTCCTCGTTATATTAATGTTTAGTAAATATTTATATATTCCCTTTACAGATGGACCTGTGCTTTTAAAAATATCAGTTAGAGCTCTCTGCCATTTTAAAAAGCTGCTTGGATGTGGTTTTTCCACACTGTGGTATCCATTTTAACTAGTAAATCCAAAATGGCAGAAGATTTAAAAAACTGAACCCCTCAATTACTTTTCAGATGTGCAAACATGAAATTTTAAAAAGTCAGCAACCACTTTTTTGTTAATTGGGATTTTCCTTTGAATGGCCGTATATCATGAAAGTAGATTTGCTAGTATACTCATTGAGCTGTGAGCTCTTTATTATCTTTGAATACTTTAAACATGCTATGATAGAACAACAGCAAAATGACCTTTATATGGTGCCTAAGCTGCAGTAACCTCATTTTTTCTTGCAATAAGTGCTCCCATAAAATATTGTTTTGTAATAAATATTTATGGGATCACTTATTGCATTCCAAATCAGATGTGCGTGGTTTTCTTTTTAACACAGTGATTTGTGTGGTAACAAGTACAGAAATTTTTCCCATGATTAAAAATCTAAGCATTTTTATCAGCTGTTTAACAAAACTATCACATTTTTATAATATGCATCCCCAAAACTGCCAAGGACCCCCTACGGCTGCACCTATGCTAAATCAACATGGGGTTCAAAAAGAAAAGAAAAAAACTTACGGTGCTGTTTTTGTATAACAGTGCTGGACTTAATGATTTCACGTTTGTCCAATGTTTTGTGTATTGTTCCTACTCTTGGAAAGCTGCTATCAGATCTTTCCAAAAAACTTACTCATGATGTGCAGAAAACATAAAATCACCTTATTAAACCAGCATTCTTTTATTCTTTTCAGACTTTTTCTTCATAAAGCAGCTTTTTACACTAATTAACGTTTCTTCATGTGTGTTTTTCTTTTGCTACCATGAGAATTTCTCTCGAGCTACCTTTCTTGCTGCTGCTGCCTTCTGCAGTTGTCTGTAGATTCTTAAAAGTTAAAACATTGGAATTCTCCATATAGATACATTTTTCCAGAAAAAAATTGTAATTATTGAAATCAAATGTTAATAAATAAGTTTTACAGGAGTTCTGTGTTTTTAAATGGGAAAAGAAAGTTCATAATACTGTGTGCTGTAGGTTTTGCAGAACTCTGTGTAAAAAAAAAAGTGATAAAATTTATGGGCACTTACTTGCACTTGTCATTCAGCCAAGTTATGGACATTAACAATGTGTTCATGCAACAGCCTCATTTTGTTCAGCTTCCTATTTGCACAGTGCTCACTGTATACACCATCACTTGAATTTGGATTTATTTAAAGTCGATAGAAGCACATAATGAATCCTGTAAGGGTTAAATTCGCTGAGTATATCGTGTACTTGGATTTGGAATCATAAGTGCATTTATTCATCTAAGACGTGCCTGGCAACTTCTTCAAAATTTTTGGACTAGTGTATGTAGTTTGAACGCCTGTATTGTAAATCAATTTTCCTTTAGCAGACGAGGGCCGTTCAACTTGTTTTAATCTGTGATTTTTGCATGTTAGCAGCATATTTGTCTAAAATGTTTATGTTGAAATGTTGTCTAAACTGTTTATGTTGAAATGTTCTTAAAGCATCACAATATAAATAAATAAATAGATAAAATCAAGACAGCTGCTCTTTAAGAAATTATGCTGTTACTCTGTCACAGTTTGCAGCATAGCTGTCGTTTCCTGAAAACTTAAGGCTAAAATACATAAAATTCTTCAGATTTTTTTAAGAATTGTTAGAAATTTCCTGGGGAAACTTTTCTAAAATAAGTCTGAAGCCCAGAACTGATGTAAAATAACGTAATAGGCTTAAAATTCTTGTGGTTTAGCACATTACAAGTGTAACGTCTTGTGCACCCATCCACAGACCTGCCTACCCTGCCACAATGTGGCCAACCAAAACACCTTTGCAAGTTGTAAATAGATCAGATGTCTATCTGCTGTGTACCATATCTACGATTGATTATTGGTTATCACAGCAACCTAAGAGATAGTCATGCTGGGCAAACAGTCAGTACGAAGATTAGGAGCTCAATTTTTTATTGCAGCATGTTTGGGATTTCTGCTCCAGTACACTCAAAACAGGCAAAACCAGCAGCCACCAGAAAAAATGTAGCCATGAGTTGGTCATTTATCTTTGAGGTCAGTATCGCCCCACAGTCCCAGGTCGTAATGTCAGAACGAAGGGCCACAATGGAGAGGATAGGATATTCTTGGCATTCAGTGGTGAAGTACCTACCAAGGTTTAAGTAAAGACCATTTCACATAACGATGGCTTGTTTGAACTACGACAGCTGATGCCCACATCAAGTGCTCTCATAAACAGCTTGTCACCAGGCTGTGGCTATAGTGAGAAAAGGAACATTTGCCACTCTGAAAGCATGGAAGACTGGAAGTGCGTAGCTTAGTTTAATGAATCGAGGTTCCGGCTACAACACATTTGCAGGAGGTTGTGTGTATGGTGTAGGCCATTCATGTTATGGACTTTAGCTGTCAAGTTTTGACAGTTTGGTTGAGGTGCTGTAAAATTTTGGTGTGTTCGTGTGGGAAACCTTGCAGCATCTTACACTAAGAGCCTCATCACTGCACAAGACTATGTTGATGTACTTGCCGACCAACTGCTTTTGTTCATGGCTGTTCATTTCACAAAGCAGAATGCCTTTTAAGATGACAGTGCCAATCTCATTGCTCCTGTTCAGTAAAGGAATTTAGAAATCTTGAATGGTCCTCTTGCTTTCTGGATTTAACTCAGTTGAGCATCTATGGGGCCAAGTGGATAAATACATTCAATCCCAAATTCCATCTCCAACAGATCTTGGCACTTCGCAGACTTGAATCATTAGTGAAAACGCGAACCGAATGTTTTCAACACCTGGTAGAGTATGCTGTGATGTGTTCCTGTTGTAATGACAAAAGATGGGCCCACATATTATTAGGTGCATGTATATAATAAACTACATTCAGTGTACAACCTACCTGTATGACATAGTATATTATTCTTTGCTAAAGTTTTTTTTTAATGAAGCTAAGCACACCATGCCTTAACATTCTCTGATGCATATTGTACAGTGGTGTGCAAAAGTATTGCATCACCTGCACAAACGGTGAATTTTTAAGTTTAACTTTTTTTTTAGCTAACCAATTTTTCATAGTTATTTCATTGTTTATATGTCATTAGATGCAAAATTTAATGGAGATTCAAAAAATGTCTTAGTTTTTCTTGTAGCTACGTTTGTTTTTAAGAATGACAAAAATTCATGTTAGCTGTATCAGTTGTTGCAGCCAATCAGACATTCTTTTACCTTACTGGCTGCTTCTTAATGCTATCTTAATCCTGCTCCAGCCTTTATAAGGGTTGATGCAGAGCTACTAAAGCATTGTAGTGTGGTCACTTCTTGTTATTAGGGTATAATTTGTGTGCATTCTAAATAATGGTTAAAACTGCAGAATTGTCCACAGTGGACAGAGTAAAAATAATTGTTCTGCAGACCATCTTTGAAGCAATTCAGGTGAATTGCTTCAAAGATGGTCTTGTCTGTTAGGACTGAAACTGCACGTTATTAGCATCTTTTGCGTCATGCTTGTTATCACTTTGTCTGTCCGGCCGGGCTGACCATATCTCTGCAATTATATTAGTTCGATTTGTAAAATTCTTTTCATATTAGGAAGCTTAAAATGTGAGAATGACTTCTTCATTCTGTTTTTTTTGTTTTTTTTCCATTGTACAACTTTGCCACTAGAAGGGCGCAAATGGAGATCGTATCGAATTTAAAATGCATTTTATTTCACATATTTGCTTCTAAATATCCAATTGAAAAACTTTTTACTTTCGAAACGTTTATATCGAAGGCTATTTTAGTTTTGTCACTTTTTCAAATAATGCATAAATTTTCCACTAGAGAAGGAAGGCATAAAGGTAAATCAGGATTTTCCCAATATCTTTGCTTCTAAAAGTCCTATTTGAAAAATTATTCCTGGGTTGGATACAGCTCTTAAGGAGAAGTATTTTGCATATAAATTCTCACTTTTGATAAAGAATGGTTTAGCCACCAGGGGCGTAAGTGTTTATATTTGCTTCGGATGTATTTGCAACAAAATGTGAGCTGGAAACTCGATTGAAAAAATTCTTCCGTGAACCGACCACTCGCCTCAAAAAACTTTTTGAGAATACCACCTGCTTGAAATAGCGCATGATTTTCCCACCAGGGGGTTACACGTATATCTTATTTTTGTCCATCTCTCTGTTTCTAGGAGTCCAATTTGAAAAATTATTTTTTCGTTGAAGAACATTTTCGGTGCGAAATGTTTCTGATATAATTTCAAATATTTCTTAACGCACAAGTGTGCCCCTAGAGGGTGTTAATTCACATTTCTGTTTTACAGGAATATCTGCGGGACTAAAAACCCGATCGAAAAATATTCTCTTTCGATTAGATACTACTAACTATGAAAACTCCTTGTGTGTATTTTCTTCCCAAAATGTGTAATTGTGCTGCTAGGGGGCACAAATATTTAATGTATTTTTCCCAGTATCTGTACTTCTAAATGCCTGATTCTAAAATTCTTTTACATCAGATACCATTTACCTTATGGAACACTAGGTTTTTATTTGAGCAGGTTTCTCCCCCCCCCACCCCCAATTCTGCCGTTAGGTGGTGTTTGTTTACTTCCATTTGCAGCTTATTTCTGCATCGAAAAACCCTATTGAAAAATTTCTTTTTTTACAGTATGCCATTCGCTGTAATAAAGATGGAAAGTGAATAAGATTTTTACTACAATAAGAAGATACTTTTCAAATAATTTACAACTTTCTCCCCTAGGGGTTGTAAAGGTTAAAATGTGATTTTCTTCTATCTTTGCTTTTTGGAGATACATTTGAAAAGTGTTTTCCTTACTTAGCATAGCATTTTCTATGAAGAATGCTTTTCGCCTGTTTTGAACTTTTCCGTTCTGCAAAATTCTTTCGCTAAAAGGCACAAGAGTTATGTCATGTTTGCTTCTATATATTTTCTTTTAAACTGTTCGATTTGAAAATCTTTTTGTCTCTAATACCTTCCCTTCTGCTATGGGAAACATTCTTTGCACCATTTGTTAATTTTCGTAACATAGTTTTTAGCCACTGGTGGAAATAAATAGCTTCATTTTTTTTTTTAATTTGTGTGGGTTATTTTGACCTTTACTGAAATTTTTTAATGAATACTTTATATAAAAATTTGCCATAAAATCAAATTGCTTTCTAATATCAAACTCAAATCTAGTTGTTTCTTAGTATTTCCTGAGCTAAAAGTAATCACTTTGCATCTTCTATAATTAGTTATTTAATCATGCTCAGTTAAATTGCCGTGATCACCAATGAAGGCAGTTGTACACAGCCCTTGGACTGAAGGTTTTCCCATTCTCTTTCATTTCAGGTTCGAAATTTTTGTGCATACGTTGGTTGTTGGCGAGTACAAATTTAAAACATACATACAGCATCAATATTATGTTGAAAATTCCTTCCCTAAATAAAATATAGCACAAATACTTGCTCCCATGATTCTATGTTAAGAAATAATAATCATTTTGGTCCTTTGAAAAAGTTTCAAATATTTCACCTTTCCTTAGCCTTAAATTTCCAATCTAAGCATCATTTCAAAGTAATTAAATATAAATAGTATTTTATCTATTGATTGTATGGTATATAAAATCATTTCAAGAGTAATGCTACATACATATGCATTTTTGAGTTTTATGTTTCTTTTTATTTTGTAATTTGCTTCAATAATTGAACTGGGTGTAGGCTTTTTGACCAACTCAAAAAGTCTGCCAAAGTAGAAAAATAAATTATGCACATGTTTCTCGATGTATCAAGATTTAAAAAACATGCTTTCCATACGTTATTTTTTCAGGTAGAACCATTTAATGGTGGTTATAACTGCTCTAACTTTTTACATGTATATTTCCTTTGAGTGGAAAGCAATTTCTCAGTTGGAAGTTATTAATATTTGCTGCGAATATATATTGTGGTAATCGAATGCAATTCAAGGAAAAATCTTTCACGTACCTCTCTGTTGTAGTTGGCCAGTGCTCAAATCTTTGCACTGTTGTTCTCATCAGGTTCTTGGGTGTAGGCTTTTTTTGACTAACTCAAAAAGTCTGCACTTTTCTTGAGTAGGATATACTTTTTAGTTGAACTACATGAGGCATATTGAAGACAAAGGAGATGTGAAAATTACGTTGGAAAACTTAAAAAATGGAAAAATGAATCGCTCGTAAAAATATTCGCATGAGGAATTGCAATCACCAAAAAACTTCGTTAGACTTCTTGAATGTATTTCTCTAATACATTTCGGCAGATCTGTCTGCCATCTTCTGGAACCTCTGGTCGTCCGTTCTCTCTGCAGTTTACGCTGAATATGCAACATGCTCAGTTTGAGAATCTTTGTGTGTTATACATCACATCATCGGATGTGTTGCCACTCCTGCGATTTGAAGACCGGGATTTTTTTTTCTGTTCACCTTCCCATTTTTTGTTCTCTTCTATCAGTATTTTCTGTGGTGGAATTGGCACTTCTACTCCACTACTAATGTTGCAGTTGGTTTTTTCAATTACGATTGCAAGTGCTGTTTTTTCCTCCTTTTCCCCCTAGTTCTTCATATGTTGTGTCAATCTTGTTTTTAATTTGTTTCTTGTGCTTCCTATGTATTTCACTCTATTGTTGTTGGTTGGCTTAATTGGAATGCTATATACTCCTGCACTGTCCAATATTTTTGTTTTTTTCTCTGTTATTATTTTCTTGTTTTTACTGAAATTCCAATATCTAGATGTTTTTGCATTCCTTTTTTATTACATTTGTAATATGTTTTATGTATTGAAATTTATCACAATATTTTATATTTTGCTTGGTTTTATTTTTAGGATGTTTATACATGTGAATTACTTTTTTGACATCTCAGGTGGTTTATCCAAATTTTTTGGCTGTTATTACTTTTTTCATTTTTTCCATGAAAAAAGTTATTACTGGAATGTGTGAAGGCTCTATGCACTAAACTTCTGATTGCTGATATTTTATATGCCTTTGGATGATATGAGTTTGCAGGTATAAGTATTGGCACGTAGGTGGGTTTTCTATACACATGGTATTTGCAGGATGTTTGAGTTTTTATTATTGTAATATACACTGCCGGACAATTGCTAAGGATGGATGACAATTGCAACGATAGCAACCATAAAGTGGAAGGCAGGAAAATGTGGAAATTAGCATAAGTGCGGGATACAGTAAGACTTGTTGTGCGTATGCAAATTTTGAATTGCCGAACTTGTTCGTGACGTCATAGGGCTGATGAGAGATAAAGGATTTGACGCGTATTGACCGTTGTTGTTCAAACGCAAAGTTGAAAGGGAAAGAATCAATTGACGAACTTGCAATTTTCAGTATGTCTTCCCTACATCACCTAGATGATTTTACGTGTGGCCGTATTATTGGCAAGATTGAAGAAGGGCGAAAAATAACATGTTGCCAGGGAGTTCGATGTCAGCCACAGTGTTGTTTCAAGGCTTTGGAAATAATTTCAAACAAATGGAGA
Organism: Macrothele yani; assembly: GCA_039090855.1. NCBI lineage: Eukaryota > Metazoa > Arthropoda > Arachnida > Araneae > Macrothelidae > Macrothele > Macrothele yani. The sequence goes on along the minus strand of CM077010.1, from coordinate 150,148,981 downwards.
GTGTAGCAAACGTCACTGGGGAGGTCGTGTTCGCAGTACGACACCTGCAGAAGATCGTTACATAGTGCTATCAACAAAAAGACACCGGCGCAGCACAGCTAGTGAGGTAGCAAATCAGTTTATGGCTGCTACTGGCAAGCGGATCTCCCGAAAAACTGTCGCCAGACGTCACCGTACCGCCCGTTCGCAATTGGACTGATAACGACTGGTCTGCTGTCCTCTTCTCAGATGAGAGTAGATACAGTCTATCGTCTGATTGTCGACGACAACTGATCTGGCGTGATAGTGGTACTGCATATTGTCCAGCAAACATACAGGAAAGGGACCAATATCCGACATGTAGTGTCATGGTATGGGCTGGCATCATGATCAATGGCCGTACGTCCCTCTATGTGCTTCCAACTGACACTATGACTGGCCAACGATACATTAATGATGTTCTACTACCTCATGTTCGCATGTTCCGTGGTGCTGTCGGTGATAGATTCATTTTCATGGACGACAACGCAACATGTGATCGAACAGTCGCTGCCCAGGAGTGTCTTGAAAGCAAGGATATTCAACGCCTCGTATGGCCAGCACGTTCTCCAGATCTGAATCCCATTGAAAATGTGTGGGGTGCTTTAGGTAGGAGTCTTGCTGGTCGCCAATGCCCTCCAATAAACAAGGACACCCTCATCCGTGCACTGACAAAGGAATGGGATAAATTACCCCAACAGCTGCTTGATAATGTTGTGCAAAGCATGACACAATGTGTGGAATCTTGCATCGCCCTCCATGGTGGCCATATCCCGTATTGACATCTTACGCCGGAAAGCCTGCGGACGGTAATTGCATTTTTTCACGTTTACGTATTCTGCACAAAATGGCCTGTTTGTCCCTTGAACACGTTCCAAAGCCTTCTGGATTTCAGAGCACAACAAATTGTCTTTCTTGTAATGTCCTGGCATTCAGACATTATTTTATTTCACTTGGCATCCAACCACACTTACTTTTTTATGCGCTATATAGCCGTTTATGATCCGTCCTTAGCAATTGTCCAGCAATGTATAAGAAATTAAGCATATTTTCATTTTCTGATTCCATTGTAAAGTTGGTACTTTACAATGGAATCAGAAAATGAATATTTTTCACAGAAATCTTTTTTCAGCTTGTCTAATTCTAAAGAACTGGTATTCCAAAAGAGTAGTGTGTCGTCGACGTATCTTTCGTAAAAAAGCACTTTGTCTTTATATTTGTTAAAGACTTCTGTAATACAACCTCTGCAATAAAGAAAATAGAAGTCCTTAACAAATATAAAGACAAAGTGCTTTTCTACGGAAGATATGTCGACGACACACTACTCTTTTGGAATGCCAGTTCTTTAGAGTTAGGCAAGCTGAAAAAAGATTTCTGTGAAAAATATCCAAGTATCAACTGTACAATGGAATCAGAAAATGAAAATACGATTAATTCCTTAGATATTACAATAATAAAAACTTAAACATCGTGCAAATACTGTGTGTATAGAAAACCCACCTACGTGCCAATACTTATACCAGCAGACTCATACCATCCAAATGCAAATAAAATATCGGCAATCAGTAGTTTAGTGCCTTCACGCATTTCGCCAACAAAATTTTTCAAGGAAAAATAACTTCAATGGATAATAACAGCCAAAAAAAAATTTGGATATATACCACCTTAGATGTCAAAAAAAGTAATTCACATGTATAAACATTTTAAAAATAAAACCAAGCAAAATATAAAATATTGTGGTAAATTTCAATACATAAAACATATTACAAAAAAATCTAGATATTGGAATTTCAGTAAAAGACAAGAATATAATAATCAATAACAGAAAAAAACAAATATTGGACAGTGCAGGAGTATATAGCATTCCAATTAAGCCAACCAACAACAATAGAGTGAAATACATAGGAAGCACAAGAAACAAATTAAAAAGATTGACACAACATATGAAAAACTAGGGGGAAAAGGAGGGGAAAACAGCACTTGTACAATATTGCATAAAAAATAACAATGCCAGAGTTTGAAAATATCGAAATTATCTGCAAACAACCAGCCGAAAAGACCATCCGTTTCGCCGAAGCAATCGTAATTGAAAAAACCAACTGCAACATTAGTAGTGGAGTAGAAGTGCCAATTCCACCACGGAAGATAGTGATAGAAGAAGAGAACAAAAAATGGGAAGGCGAACAGAAAAAAATATACATAAATCTCGGTCTTCAAATCGCAGGAGTGGCAACACAACACATCCGATGATGTGATGTATAACACACAAAGATTCTCAAACTGAGCATGTTGCATATTCAGCGTAAACTGCAGAGAGAACGGATGACCAGAGGTTCCAGAAGATGGCAGACAGATCGGCCGAAATGCATTTGAGAAATACATTCAAGAAGTCTAACGAAGTTTTTTGGTGATTGCAATTCCTCATGCGAATATTTTTACGAGTGATTCATTTTTCTGTTTTTCAAGTTTTCCAACGTAATTTTCACATCTCCTTTGTCTTCAATATGCCTCATGTAGTTCAACTAAAAAGTATATCCTACTCAAGAAACGTGCAGACTTTTTGAGTTAGTCAAAAAAAAGCCTACACCCTAGAACCTGATGAGAACAACAGCACAAAGATTTGAACATCGACCAACTATAACCGAGAGGTACATGAAAGATTTTTCCTTGAATCGCATTCGATTGCCGAGAAATTGCTTTCCACTCAAAGGAAATATAACATGTAAAAAGTTACAGCAGTTAAAACCACCATTAAATAATTCTAACTGAAAAAATAAAGAAATATAAATGTTTCGCAAAATCAGTGTAGTATACTTTATAAAAAAGTTTAGTAGATATTAAACCTGGCCACATTTTCAGTGACAGTTTTGGTACTTCAGTAGTTATCTGCGATTCTAACTCCAGCGGACATCATTTTTAACATTCTCATTCTGCATTGAGTTTGCCCAAGCATGTAGGCAGTTGTTTGTTGTAGGTTACAGGTTCAACAGACCTATGGCGTCACCATATTTTAAGTAAAGCTCTGTATTGTTTGTCCTGGGAAAAAAATCCAAAAGTCCTGGAGTTTTGTGATTGAGAAAGCGTATGATTTTCTATGCGTACCATGTATGAACCATGTCTTTGTCATCATGCTAAAGTTGTGAAAAGTGGTTTCAGGAAAATGTTCAGCATCTTGATTGGCCTCTACAGTCATCGGACTTAAGCACGATTAACATTTTGTGGTTCAAAGTGTCATGTGAACTATAAAAAAAGAAGTTAACAACCAATCTAGTCTCGTCTTCACGTGGATCAGCTTAATACCCTTTATTCATACATAAAAAAATTAATTCAAATTTGGAATCTTAAGTTTTCAACCCAATCTTACAAAACCTTGTGCTAGTATGCCAGCAAGGTGCAAAGCTGTGATTAAAGCTAAAGTCTAGGCAACAAAATATTAGGTATATTTTATAATTTTGCTTCATTACATTTCTGTACTTAAATGTTATTTCGTTCCTTATGTATTACAAAAGTGATTTATTACTGCAAATGGATAAATGATTCTTTTCATAATAATTTCGACTTGGTCATGATTTTTTAATGTATCTTAAGAACAGAATTTGCTACAAGAAAAACTAAGACATTTTTGAAATCTCCATTAAATTTTACATCTAATGACATATAAAAGACCTTTCCTGTTATCTGCCCACCACTATTTGATTTCCGAATAAGAACACTTTCAAGTAGTTCTCCATTTCGAAAGTAGAACCCAGAGCCCTCGACAGCAGATACGCAGTGATCAAGTGATTCTCTATGCGTACCACCTATGGACAGTGATCACGCTCTTTTGACTGCGCTGTGGAATTATGTGTATGTCATTTGGAAGGAATGTTCTTTTAACCATTTGTCTGCGCTAAATTTAAAAACAAAACTCGTTGGGGCACTCACAGGAGCATGTTGGATACATACCTTTGTAAATTTGTGGCGTAAAAGATTGAAAACTAATGACAATCCATTTTTAGAAACTATGAAAGATATTGTAACGTATTGCCTCCCAGAGTGATACTGGTACCTAATTTGTAGCTATTTTCATTTGTTTTCTAATACTGTATGATTTCTTTTTTTTTTTTATATATATTACTTAAAACAGTTTAAATTTTATTAAAAAATGAATAATAGGTTTTTGCTATTTATAGTGTCATCTTATATACCAATAAAAAAATTCCCATAGCATTTATTGTGAACTACTTTCTCTCGTGTTGGGTGTGATCAGGTTTTTTGTAAACAAAGCAAAGCGGAACGATACACTCAAAACCGGGAACTGCTTGAAAGCATTCTTCAGGCATGAAAGACTTCTGCGAAAATGCGGATATCCGCTTTTTTCTGTTCTGTTTTTTGTATTGCAGATATTATTCCAAAAATGCAAATAAAAGGGGGAGGGCGGTATGCCTCTCTCTTGCATAAAGCAAAATCGTAATGACTTCGAATGGCTGGGAATGAAGTCACCTCTTCCAGGGATGGAAATTCTGCGCCAAAGTGTGCCAAAACAAAAGTCTTGCGCCATCTTGCTACAAAAGACAGGTTTTGCCATTGGGCGCCAGAACCTCTGTGACTCATCTTCGGACTTCGGTACAGTACATTCTCTGTGCGCACTCTTCCGCTTGACGCTGAGTAAGTCCATGCGGTGGGAAGAATGATTCAGCGACTCCAAGTACTAGGAATTTTACATAGTTACTATGGAAATCATCGGTGAAAAACATGCAGTATGCTATGGAAATCGTTAGTCCGCAACGAACGACGGAAATCTTCGAGTATGCAACGGAAATTGAAAATCTCAGTGAACGGTATTTTATCTTTCAAAACTTTCGAAAACGGAAGTTAAACGGAGTGAAGACCCGCCAACCCCCATAATCCTAATTTATTTTTCTCGCGATGTCTCTTCTGCCCAGTATTGTTATTATTGAATTTCATTTTAATGCATAAATATTTGTATTTTAGCTTGAAAAACGTAGGGAAAATGTCCGAAAACGGATGGAGAGAAGTTTTCGCTAGCAATCGTAATCCCTGCTCGAGCAAAGTTCCCTCTACCCTGTGTTGTTGTTAAATGTCAGTAATTTTATACTTTGGATGCAGTGATGTGCTCCAGTTCAATATTTACATAAATAAATTTCAGTGAATCCCAAAAACATGCGCTTTTTAAGTTAAATAAATTCAGTGCCCTCTCAAAAATAATGAAGGCATTATTGAGTTGTTTTCTTGGCTCTCAAGTGGAAAATTCCTTTAGTATGATAAAGGATGTACTTGATAAAGAGTCCAGCAACATGAAAATTGAAACATTTTCATCGGTTTAAACCATGAAATACATGGTACTGAATCAAGATAGTCAGCCTTGGAATTTTTTAAGAAAAATGGTTATTTTCATGGCCCTGTAAATAGAGATTTAAGCCAAAATATGAGATCATCATAATCAGAATATAAGAAAGAATTACAAGATAAGGAAGAAATGAAAAGATGATAAAAGAAGCTAAATATCTCTAATAAACTTACGCAGCAAATTAAAATAAAATGAATTGGTCAAGAGAAAGAAAACTCTAGCCTGCTAATTCATAAAAGAAGGTTAGAACAAATTGTTAGACAGAAACAACTTAAGAAAATGAAATTTCATTAGTTGCGAATGACTTATTGTTTATCTACAAAATGTCTAATGTTTTCGCAAGCACTTATATTTCTTCATTAATAATTTTGTGTCAAATCAAGAATTAACATTTATTCTTCATCAAACTTTTATTACTTATCAACAAACATGTCTGAAGTTTTTCAAACCTTCAAGATTTCATTTCCATACAACATTGTTATCTTATAAAGACATTTGATTAATGTCCTCATTTAATTAAAGACATCGTTCTGTACTAAGGTGAGTGATTTTCTACGCATATGACCTTATGAGCAATTTTTTCCTCTTACATTATATTGTACTATATATTTAATTTTCTTGAAACAAAATACATACCTTAAACCTACTTCTCCGCACATGGAAGTTCAGCTTTTCCTATCACTGCCCACTTTCATGCCCGATTCTTATTTGGAAGTCAAATAGTGTCATTTTATGTAACAGTGAACAAAAGCAAACAGTGGTTGGCAGATAACAGGAAAGGTCCAATATAAATGATGAAATAACTATAAAAATTAGTTCAAGAAAATTAAAATTGAATTTTTTTCAGGTGATGCAGTACTTTTGGCACACCGCTGTAGATCTGTATGGTTGTTGGATGATTGGCTCTGAACGATAGCATGCATAGGCTCGTGGGGTTGTCAGAATTTTAATTTTGCACGTCAATGTTCCGTGCATCAAATTGTGCTTCAGAATGTTTTGCGTAAGATTTTTGTTTTCATCATGCCAGTAAAAGCATCTTTTAGGTCTGGTGCTCTGGTCTCATTGTAAAAATCATTATATTGCCAAGTTATTCAACAAAGTGACTTGTGCTTAACTTAAAAGTAAACATAAATGAAAAATGTGGTTTTAAAGTTTTCTTTGAATTTTGGACATTATGCATTATTGCATTGCGAAATTATTTATTGAATTGCAGTGCGCTTTTGATTTTCTAGTAAATCATAAATTTCTGTAATAGTAGGTTTATTTTCAGATTAGTTTCACTAAATGACACAGCTTTTTGCGTATCTGTCCTCTTGGCCTTTTTACTCATTTGCCCACCAGCATGTTGTATAACTGATTTGGTGATGAGATGTTTAATTGAACTTCCAAAGCATTTGCTGCTGATATTTTTGTTAATCAGATTGAAAATTTGTTGCCCATGAAGTACATAAATTCTCAGCAGAGTTTTATTGACAGGTTTGCAAAGTCATCTCTAGAGCTTGTTATTTAAGCAGTACAAAAGGAGGTTGGGCTTTGTCAAGCATATAAATTATGCTTGCTGTCTTTCTTAGTACATTTGAAGCTTCTTGAAGAATCCCATTGATTCATTTTGGAATTGGACAGATGAATATCAGGAATGTGGCAGTCATTGAAAAGAAAAAAAAAATACTTTTTTAGTAATGAAAATGCCATTGCTTTTGGTATGGGGAGGGGGGGACTCGCTCATTCAGTATACTGGTTTGGAATTGAAAATTATATAATTAGGAGAAATTCCCAACCAGAATATATAAATCATAAGTTGGCAGCAATTAAAAGGTTATCAATAAAAACAAGGAAGAGAAACACATAACAAGAAACAGATAAAAAGTGAAAGTTACGTGAAGAACATTTAATTAGAATGTTTCAGCAGTAGCTTCTACCTTCATCAGTTATGCACTGATTTCGAATATCATTTAGAATTCCTTCAATTTTTCATCCAATTGTTATGGTTAATAAGGAAATATGAATGAAGAATTAGATCATAGTAATGCTGCACGCTATGTTTTAATACATTTTGTAGTAAATCAAGGTTCTTTCCGTTGTAAGTTTAGAGTAGTCACTGCGTTGTTGCATGGAGTTGTTTTTTTTTTAATTTACTTTGTGTGCAGGGTTGGCTTGGTATGACAATCAAAAGGTGTACTGTTTGGGTTTCCTTACGAGGCAGTCTGAATTTTTCAAAAATTTTGGTTTATCATCTATTTTTGTTGCAGAGTTTTTGTGGTGTATTAACTTAGTTACATAAAATTAATCATAATTCTGTTCTTGATAAACAGGCTTTTCAGGAAGACATCAGGAAAACCTGTGTTGAAGGATGAATAGATGATTAAAAATTTCATGGTCAGTTTTTAGATATTCCTAGAAATTAGGTGGTCTTTGTTGCGAACATAACTCCACTGCTTCAGTTTTAAAAATTTCCTCTTATTTTGATGTTTTTGACACAAACCTGAAATCTTCATCTTAAAATTATTACCTTAGGTCATAGCAAATAATTCAGTTCTATTACTGTTCTATTATATTAGGATTTACTATGGGCAAATGTTGGTGTTTTGCCTATTGTTATCTATGCATTGACTGTATTCTATTTTTGGAGTTACAGAATTGCCAACTCTGGATGCCAGAGTTTTATATCTTTTCAATTAGTTTCATATATTTTTACCTGTTCCTTGCACCCCGTAATAATTTTAGCAGTTGATGGCTGTCATGTTCATGAAATAATCGTGGATGTATGAACCATTCTATCAGGGATTTAAATTAAAGAAATTATCATGAAAATCACAAATGGGCAGTATTTTCATTCTTCATACTGCTTATTGTGAAAGTGTGATATGAACTTTGTGGAAATTCATATTATGCGGTCTTCATCACACCCAAGAGAAATTGTGGAAATCCTTGTATAGTGTATTTCTATGCCTCTTTCATACCGATTTTGGGTTCTGGATTTCATATGTCTCTGTTTATCCAAATATTATTGGATTTGAATGCATTTGTGTTGCTTGCTATCCACTTCCCATGTTTTTCAAACTTTCAAGCATATCATTAACCATGTGGATTGATTTTGTCAGTTTCTTGTTGAGCATTGATTGTGGTAAGCTCACTATTTGTAGAGCGTAATGAATATTCAGTTAGTTGAGTTTGAATTTTGGAATACCTAAATTGTTCTTAACTTGAACTGTTCAATTACATATATTGGTATTCTGTCATTTAGAATATTTACCTTCCATTTTAGTCATTATATATATATTTCCATCCATCCATTGTCGGGTTAGCATTTTTTTTTTTTTTTTTTTTTTTTTTGCTACTACAACTGAGCCAGTTTGAATATTTTTAAATGTTTTTGAAAAGATTACTGCAGAGGAAGAAGGGAAGTATAATGGTAAGTATTTTTATTTCTGCTTCAATAATGTTGTAATTGATGCTTATGTTGTGGTTAACTCTCTCCCTTAAAACTTATTAGTAAATGCGCATTTTGTTCTTTACTGTACCTAGCTTACAAACTGCACTCCAGTGCATGTAATGTAAAACTTCCTATTCTAATGTAAATACCCATTTATCAAAGCATTGCCTTCTACATTGGAAGAATACCAAAACCAGCTCTTCGTGCCAGTAATGATGTTTACTGGATGTTTCAGTTCATTTTGAAATTTGTGCTAGTTGTGCAACAGAGAAGAAAATATCTTTGTGATTTACCAGATCAGATCATATGTAGAGGATTTTAGGAAGGGAGTGTCTGACCACAGTTCTTAAACAACCCTTAGAAATAGGAAGCTAGGAGATTTGGGCTAGAGTGCCTGATAGGAAAATGACACTGAAGCAAGGTAGAAAGGGGTGGAAGACGCCCTTATTTTTCACCAGGGGGCCAATACCCGGGGTCCGACGGCTTTAACGTTCCCATCCGACGCACGGTGGATATTTAGTGGTTCGAGCGTTTGAACCTGAGGTTTTCTCCATGGCAGTCATGAACATTGACCACTAGGCCACCTACGGCCCTGTGATTTACCAGAGTTCTTTGGTGGAAATTTATAATGTTGTAGCCAAATGGCTTACTGTAGCTAGTTTAGTCTCTAGATATTTGAGTTAGGGAAAGTTAGAACTTTCTGTCTTGCTTTATTTGCATTTGGCACAGTATCTGTGCCTTTAAAGATTTTGTTCCAAAATTTGTTTGGAATTGAATTTATAAGTATGATGAATTTTCCAGCTTGTACTGACCGAAAATTTTTTGTACTAGGTGTTGTGAATATATCCTTACACTTCTCATATCTTTGTTAGCATAAGTTGGGGTAGCAATGAATATGCCTAAGATTGGCCCACTCATTTCTCACTCTATCTCGTCCGTCCATTGTGAGTTTAGTTCCACAAAGACTACTATGTGCCCTTGAAGATTACTGGCAAATTAATGCATCTGTCTTGCCATTCCTCTGCTGCATACGGGTAAGGGGGCAACGCACATCCGGGGCTGACTTCACAGGGAACCATCTATGCATTCCTGTCCCCAAACACGGGAAGTCTGCGGACAACTCCAAAAAAGCTGCAGACTAGATTGGTCAGCAGGACCAGTATTGGAAACCCGCTAGAAATGTCCACCTCCCACACTGTGCGTTGCAACTTAATCAACTGCACTGTGCCAATGGTCATTTCTCACTACCTAGTGTGAATCTGGCTTTGTCCTGAATATCTCTTCATGTAGTTGTCACATCAGAAAAATTGGGTTTGATCTTGGACATCTATGACTATGATTTTGAAGGCCAGTAAAGTAAGTTTTTTTAAATATTGCCAGTTCATTTCCCCCGTGCATTCATCGAATGTTATTGATACATCTTGTATGCAAAGATGTATAACAGTTTTTCATACGGTTCTTAATGTGCTGATTTAAATGGTTTTGAGTTTGGAATGGCACATGGGTGCTTAACACAACCTACTTACCTTTGCAAAATACTTTGGAATGGGACATAGTAATGACACCTGTGATCAAAATCTCAACTTTGTGTCTATCTAAAATGTAATAAATTGACTTGCATTATGTAATATGAACTCACAAAATGAGTAAAATTTGGTCATTGAATACTTAGAATTTTCTTTATAGTGCAACTGATTTGTTTTTTGTTTCTTTTTGTCTGATGTGTCCACATTTTTAAATAGTTCTTAGATTTTTGTTTTGTTTTTAAATTTCTGAAGTCTTTAAAAGGGAGGAGGGAATAATTGTCTCTCTTTGTTACCTCAATTTGGGATAGCAGTGCACATGACCAAGATTAAACTGCATGTGCAGTCACACAGTTTTTGCTCTGGGGACATTAGCTTAAATTTGTAGGGCATTATTACTGGACCTTTTCCACTCTGGTAATTTAGTTCTCAGTTGCATGTGCCATTCTCACAAGCTTCTGTTTTGACTGTCATAGATGGTGTCTTAGGATTCCCCAATATTATAGTTATGGGTTGTACAAATCTGATTTAAGTCATTTTCATATTTCAGCTTTCTGTTTCCGTGGGAGATAAAGCAGGTGATGACTTTTACTTTCCATTTATATTTACTGCACATAAAATTAATTGTAAAATGGCAAACCAATTGAGAAAAACTCTTAAAACATTTCCCAAATATTTTCTTTTTTAGAATCAAATGTTATCTTGAACTGAGCTTAGCAGCATTTATAATCAACTTACTGTTATTGAACAACTTAAGCTTATTTCAAATCGTGCACAAAAATCAATTTTGTGATTAGGTAGCAAGTTGAAAAGCACATGTTACTTGCTTCTTTTAAAGCCAAAGTCAGTGGTTGCCATCCATTTGGTCCACAATGCAAACATTGGCTGTACATTTTAGAAATTTTGAAAACTGCTTTTGATATTTTTACTATGAGAATTAAGGGCATAGCTGCCAATCCTTTCGATTTACCCTGAAAGCTTCTAATTTTGGGGCGTCTTTACGATATTCCGATTGGAAAGTGATTTCTTTAGAGTTTTTATTTGCATACCAAAAATCCCTATTTTTTCCCCCGTTTTATTTTCTCCCAATTTCAAAAGCAAAAAAAAAAAAAAATAATAAAAAAAAATCTTTATTCCACTGAAAAAAATTCTCCTTACTTTTACTCTGATAAGAAAATGGCATGGTTTTCTGCTGCACCGTGGACTTTGGATGGATCTCCATGGCCAAAAATACACATTCCCAGCCGCCCTTCTTGCCTGAACAATGCTGGTGACCTCAATTCCCATTCCACTTCAAAAAATCATGAGAAAGTGCGAGCAGCACAGCATGGTTTTCTGCTGTGCTGTGGATTTTGGATAGATCTCTACAGCCGAAAAATCACGTGCCCAGGCGCATCTTCTTGCGTGCACAATGCTGGTGACCTCAGTTCCCATCAGGCTATGCAGCTGGCTTTGCTCTGCGTAATGATGGGTTACAATCACTGTTATCTTTCTCGTCTCGTTTGTAATCAGAGTTATTGACTGTTATTGACTGCTAGTTGATTTCTTAACTTATGTGGATTTTTTGATGTACTGCTATATGCCAGGTTCGTCAAAAAGCGGTATTATCAAAGCTGTAAAGAAAATTATTCAAGTATTTTCAGCTTCATCCAGAAATCAAAGCTTGGTGAAAACTATGCGTTTTTCACGTGTTGTAGAAGCAATATCAGTATCGCACAGGGTGGAAAAAATTACTTTGTTTTGCATGCAAAAACGGCAAATTACAAGGATAATTTTAAAGTTGTTAAAACTAATACTTCCATAAAATTTCATTTTTCAGAAATAACTATTTGTCTGTAATAATAAACGCAGCATGTTTATATACTTCATTTCTCGTCGAACATAATTTGCCTGTACAAGCTTGTTTTTCGGAAAATGTTTCCTGACAGTACTATTGCAGAGAATTATGGCAGTGCACAAATTAAAACTTCCGCAATACTTCAGGAAATGTCAATAAAAGAACAAAATAAAGTTGTTACATCCTTAAAAATACATCCTTTTGCAATAGCAGCTGATGGGAGCAATGATGCAGATTTGAAGCTATATCCCATAGTTGTAACTTTTTGTGACTCAGATTGTGCCTGTATTAAGAATTGTCTGCTATCTGTTCCATTTTTAGGTGGTGATTCAACAAGATTAAACATTGGAAATTTTCGGTTTTGGTCTATATTTATAATATTTGCAAAAGAGTTCAAAAAGGAAAGACAGGCTTAAAATTTTGCAGCAGTCTCAAGAGACTGACATTGAACAGGTGCTTAAGCATGCTAGTACACGCTGGCTTTTTGTTGGAAAGTGTGTTGAAAGAGTCATTGACCAGTGGGAGCCTGGTCAATGACTCTTTCAACACACTTTCCAACAAAAAGCCAAGGGATCGAATAAAATGGCAATGAAAAAAAAAAATTTTTTTTTTTTTATTGCCATTTTGTTCGATCCCTACCATAAAAAGGTCACAAAATATGTCAGGTGGGCCTAGTGGAAATACTGAGGGACCTGTAACTTCTCAGGTGGGCCTAGTGGAAATACTGAGGGTTCTGTAACTTCTCAGGAAATTTGTAAGGAAAAACCTAAACGTAAAAAGACTTCGCAGAAGCTTGGACATTATTCAGCACGAAAATGCTAGGAAACAGAATCTGCCGCCCCGATGGCGCAGTGGTCTAAGGCGTTGGCCTCTGATCATTCGTCCGTAAGGGTCCGGGTTCGAATCCCGGTCCGGCATGGATGTTGTGTTTGTCTTACAGCACTGGCTCTCTCCCTTCCCTGGAACCAGTGACCCTAAATTAGGGACGGGCGACTGCTCATAGCCCATTGAGTTGCTCACAGTGGTCGTTAAACCTCCAATCAAAAAAAAAAAAAAAAAAAAAAAAAAAACAGAATCTGTTCAACAACCCAATTTCTCAGGAAGAAAGATTTTATTTCTTAACAAACATTAACAAGGCTTTTTGTATGTTTCTGTCATACATAGTGCCGGTTTTTGAAAAAACAAATTTGGTTCTCCAGTCTGAGACACCATATATTCACGTGTTAAGGTAACTAACTAACTTTTATTTAAAGAAATGCTCGTGAAGTTCATTAAACCTTCTATTAAGAAATCATCTGAAACATACCTTAAATTAACTATCATGAACTTAAAAATCAGAAGGATGATTCGGATTTGCTAATTGGACATACAACTTCCCAATTTGTTTCTGACTTGAAGACAAGAGTGAATTTTATTCACATGTGAGGAAATATTGTACTGCAGCTTGTGATTACATGTGTAATGAATTTTCTTATAATTCTGAGGTGCTTCTGCAGGCTGAGGTTGCACAGATTCAAAAATTGAAAACTCTACTTTTTCCAGCTTAAAATTCTTTCTTTAAGTTCCCTGTTTTCCTATTTCTGAATGACAGTGGAAAAGTAGATGATGCTATGAATTCATTACAGACAGAATTCAGTGAATTTAAGATTTATGAAGTTCCTGAAAACATAATGAAAGAAGATCGCATTGATGTGCAGTGGGTCAAAGTTGCTCAGATCAAAAATGAAGTCTGTCAGTCAAAATTTAAAAAACTTTCACAGTTCATGTTGTCAATCCTCACAATTCCCCACAGTAATGCAGATTTTGAACGAGTTTTTAGTCATGTGAGGAAAATAAGGACTGATTTCAGGAAAATAAGGACTGATTTCTTCAATGCATAATGAAACTTTGGAAAAACTTTTAAAAACAAAATTTAAACAAAGTACAAGATGTTACGGAACTGTATTTGATAAAAAAAAAAATAAAAAAAAATTGTAGAAGCGAAATCTTGTTCAACAGCATTTGTAAAATAAGAGTTAAAATATATCCATAAGGTAAAATGTCAAAGTAAAATTTTACCCTTTTTTTTTAATTATGAGTGGAAACTTAAAGTTTTTTCTGCATCAAAATTCTACAGATTTTCAGCCATTCAAAGTTGGCAGCTCTGTAAGAACGTGTTGAAACTTCAATGTAGAACTGCTATTAAAAGCAGCGACAATGCTGTTCTTCACGTATATTTTGTTTAAGTATACAGGGTGGAGAGTTAGATCCATATAATATGAAAATACAAAACTGACATTAATGGTAAAAAAAATTTACTTACTCATAATAATTTCGGCATTTTTAGTCACTGTGGCAAAGCTTCTGCTCGATAGAACGGACATTTGCTTATTTAAATGAGATCCAAGTTCTGCCTGAACAGAAGATTCACGGATTAAAAAACACTATTTCGAGTTAAAATTCTATACCCTTGTATAGGTGTTTGCAAGGAATGATGATTAAAATGTGAAAGTTGAAAAAAAAACCCCAAATGAATAAAAAGGACACAAAGGAATAAAAGATGGACCCAAACTTAATTCACCACCGCAACACACTTCCAAACATGTTTCGGCAAGAATTTTGCCTTCCTCGGTGGAAACATTAAGGTGTACATGGGCATGCACCAAGTCCTCGTTGACGATCCTTGAAAGACTGATGTAAAGTCTTGTATCGCTCTGCCTTCAGCCTCCGTCGTCACAGACCATGGGCAACTGCGTATCACTGCACAAGCTGTTAGTGGGGGCATCTATGGCATTGTGTTCTTCTTTGTCTACTTTTGCCATTCCGCACCTGTGATCTTTGAACCTGTATTTATTAGCCTTTTGAAATCGATTGTTTTCCTGTTCAATCAGATATCGCCAGGCATGAGGTAATTCAATGGTGAATTAGTTTTGCAGCATTTATTTCCAAATTTCTGAATGACCACCGCTTCCGATGTTAAGATCTGTCAGAGTCTTGTGTGATGTTAAATGTCCAATATTCTCCCAGTCGGGCTCCGATTGATTTTCTATGCAGTGTTGTATCAGAGCCGTTCTTGGTCTTTTGCCAATCTTGAATATGTTCTTTCAATCTCGTAATCATACGTCTTTTTGTACTTCCGATATAAATGGAATCTTGTTGATTATTGTCTTGGTTGGAATGGCATATACTCCTGCTCGATCTAGGATGGATATACGGGTGCGGAATGGCAAAAGTAGACCAAGAAGAACATAATGTCATAGATGCCGCCACTAACAGCTTGCGCAGTGATACACAGTTAGTTGTCCATGGTCTGCGACGGCGACATTACATCAGTCTTTCGAGGATCGTCGACAAGGACTTGGTGCGCACGTACACCTTAGTGTTTCCACTGAGGAAGGCTAAATTCTTGCCAAAACATGTTTGGAAGTGTGTTACGGTGGTGAATTAAGTTTGGGTGCATCTTTTATTCCTTTGTGTCCTTTTTATTCATTTTTTTTTTAATTTTCACATTTTAATCATCATTTCTTGCGAACGCCTATACAAGGGTAAAGAATTTTAACTCGAAATAGTGTTTAATCCGTGAGTCTTCAGTTCAGGCAGAACTTGGATCTCGTCTAAATAAGCAAATGTCCGTTTTATCAAGCAGGAGCTTTGCCACAGTGACTAAAAATGCCGAAATTATTATGAGTAAGTAAAAAAAATTTTTACCATTAATGTTCGTTTTTGTATTTTCATATCATTATATGGACCTAACTACTCCACCCTGCGTACTTAAACAAAATATACGTGACTGACAGTTATTGTCGCTGCTTTTTAATAGCAGTTCTACATTGAAGTCATTGGCCACGTAATATCGCACAACATGCCTTTTTTTTTTTTTTTTTTTTTTTTAATGGGAATATAAGAGTGTGTTGAAATATTTGAAAATGTATGTGAAGTTTTACTGAGTCCAGTATTTTATACATTTCAAAATGTTGGTGCCTGCCATGATGGAGTTAATTTTATTTCCATCTTCAGAGTGGGGGCATTAGCTTGGTTTTTGTAAGGATATGACATGAAAGTAAATTCTATGATGCTGGAGAAGGAATTATGGAAGTCTGTGTGCGTGTGATCGATCATCACAGTTCTTACCTTTTAGCAGGAAAGTATGAGATCCCTCCACCTGCTTGTAAAAAGAATTATACATCTTATTTCAAATTGGCCCACTTTATACATTGATACGCAACACTGTATGTATCTATCATTGGTTTTAATATATGTACAGCTTATGGAAACTGAAATAAATTGAGTGAAAATTTAATGTATTTCAGAACTGTATCTTGTAGTTAAGTTTCCCAGGTTGAACAACTTGTGAATTTTAATGCAAATATTGGCTTCAATAGCACAAAACATATGAAGAATAGTTGCTGAGAAGATGCAGATTAGAAAAATTGAAAGGATGAATGCACTAAGTAAACCTGTTTTTTTTTTTTTTTTTTATATGTGGCTTTAGTGTGATTTAGTCATTCAGATATGAATTGTTACATTCTCAAACTTCCAAGTGTAATGGATTCTCTGTAGCCACTTTGGAATATGGGGAACATTGAATATGCTATGGAAATCAGAAATTTCTGTGAAATGTTATTGGACATCTGTGTAGAGTTTTTGTTTTCAAGATTCTAACATTTATGAAACATTTTGAGAAGTGTTTCTTGGATGCTTTCAATACCATAACATTTTGTAGATAATTTTTGGATGTCTTAGCATCTGGTCATGTATCAGTTTGCAGAGCCCTAGGGAAAGTCCTTAATTTTTTGTATCTTGGGGAAAGGTTCTGGAGTAGTTCTGGAATTTTTTTCTTCCAGTGAAAATTTTTAAGAAAAAGGTCAGAAAATTATGATAGGATGGCCAGTGATTAGAGAATGTTCAGTCGTTTTTAATTTCTGCATTTTGAATTTTGCTGAACAAGCTAGACTTTTTTTTTTTTTTAATCATTTCTTGTTTTTTATATCTTTGGGAATAGTGAAAAAGAGCTTTTCATAGTTTGTAAGATTTTTCTTAATGAAATGCATGTTTCCCTATTCCTATTATTGTCTTCAAAACTAATGAGTAGAGGGCAAGCATTTTTGCCCCATCCCCATGGTTTAATTCAAATTAATTTTGAAAATCGGTACTTAATTTCTCTGCAATTTGCCATTTCTGTGACCTGTAAAATTGTTTTAGGCAAAGTGAGTAACACAGTACTGATTTTCCACATTTAATTTCTCTTAAAATGTCTTTTTTATTTCTAAGCAACTTATTAATATAGTAAGGTGCATTACACAAAAGGAAACTTTCCCCCCTTTTATTTAAAGTGAAATTTAAGTTCAAAAATGTGACTATCCTCACTCATTGTGTAGAGAAAACAACTTTACATGGAAAGATAGACAAAGGCTGAGAGTTGAAGTTCCAATTTTGTACTTCAATTCCCTTTTAAACAAAGGAAAAATTACTTTCTTTTTTTTGTTTCTCGCAACAAGTGATAAAAAACCACTCGTATTGAAATTAAACTTTAAAAGGCACTGATGCTGCTTCTCACTCTGCTGTTAAAACAACTGTGCAGGTCATGGAAATGTGAGGTTTCCAGCAAAAACAGGGTAAGTAGCGATCTTCAGTTTAAATTTTGCCTTAATAAAAAAACAAATACTTCCTCCATGGATTGATATAAAGAAACTACTGTAACGAATAAAAAAAAGCTTTTATTAAGGAAACTTCTAAGAAAAGCCACTTTTCTGCATGTAATACATTACTACTAAAAAAAAAAAAAGCTAAAAACTGCATATTTTTCTAAGATTTACTTCTGAAAATTTCTCATTACGGTTGGAGTCTGTATTGTTTGCTATTTTGATATAATGGCTTTCGAGTTGGTTAGATGAAAATCTGAAAATGTGTGCATCAAGTGGGTGAGTGTTACAATTGCATGCATCTTATTGATTCAGTGAGGTCTGCTTAATAATATGGTATAAAATCTATTAGCTGGCATCTTGGTTTCTGGAATGTTCCAAAAACCGGCAATATTCCGGAAGAAATAAACTTCAAGTTAGTGCCATTTAATGCAGAAGCCTGTAACACTGTTTTGATGTCCTGAATTATGGAACCAAACTTCATGGTGCTCAATAATTCAGGCAGTTTCAAAACTGAATTTCCTGTGAAATAAAATAAAATTACAGTATTAATGATAGTTTTAGTCAGTTAATTTTTTATATAAAAAATATTGAAAAAGACATTTTCCAGTAAATTTAACCTTTGCAACTCTGAATAATTTATTACCACAGATGTTGCTTTTCGTATTTTAGGTCTGCTATAGAATAAGGACTGCTAAAACTAAACGTTTCTTTAGTAGAATTTTAGTGGTTCTTATTTTAAATGTTAGGCATGGGACTCCAAATTATGAAGTATCCTGGTCCCAAGATTTATGGGTAAAGTATCCCTCAGTGTGTCATGATTTTTATGTGCTTTTTCTAGCATCTTGCAAATACAATTGAAACTGCTTCTATCAAGGCCCACCACACAAAAAGCGAAAAACCACATGTCACGAAGGCGCCCTTCCCCCCTCGTGAAGTTTGTGTGCTTTGTTTATTTGAGCCACACATTATGAATAAATTTTTTTGGGAAAACTATATTTTGGTTTAGAATGCCATTTTTTCTTTTTTCCTGAATGTATAATTCATTTTTGAAGGGAATGATTTTCTTTTTATATATTTCAGCAATCAATAACGATCAGTAGACTTTTTAATGTTCCATGCTTAACAAGCAGCGACTATACATTTTCCCCAGCAATTGTTTCCATTTATATATTTCTAAAAGTGATATTGCAACAATAAGCTGCACACCTATCTCTATCTGTGAGAAATCATTTGTCAACTGACAGGCTTAGTTTAGTGCATGAAGTTTTGATCATCGTTCATTCATAATAAAAGTCCACGAAGACTTAATGATAATAAAAGTGCAATGTTAAGTTATCAGATTGCAACTAAATGATCACTTTTTTTTTTAGGTGATGTTTCGGGCTCAATAAATAAACTGGAATCGTGTTAGATTTTCCAAATTAGTTTTTATGAACTACAAAGGAATTGCATGAATATTTAGGAGTCGCTTGGATTGTCATGTTCTTTAAACTATGTCTGAAACTCTTTCTTCCAATTTCTTAGTTTTAAATGTGTGAAAGAAAAATGTTGAAGCTTATTTTATAGGGTAATTTAATGCATTAATAATAAATTGGTTAAATATTTGGGCAAAAAATATCTAACGTGAAGTTTCACCAGTTGCAAGAACTACGTTTTGAACATTCTCTTACGGCTTTGATATCTCCTAGTAATGTATTTTGATAAAAATTTTGTTAGCAGGTGCCCTCAACAGAAGACGGAGACACCATCTGCTGAATGATTTTGAAAGAAGAGGAGGCAAGAAAAGTGGACACATGTATAAGTAGCCAGGTTCTATACTGTGCACAAAAGTCATTTTGAGACTCTGGCTACAGTTCTGAGAGACAAACCTCTCACTGAAGGAAAGTTGGAGCAAGTCCTAGGACAACCTGTCACAGAATGGCTGATGTTTAGCCTTGACATTGTAGCAAAAATTAATCAGCACAGCAATTTTTTTATGTCTAGTTGTGAGCTTCCACAGCCAAGTCACTTTCCTCAGTTTCACAAAGGCTTCAAGAGGAAGACTTTGCACTAAGAGAGGTGTATACACATTTGCAAAAGCACATCTTTTGTCTTAGAACAGAACAACACCTCAATTGGAACAGTTGTGGATTATAAGGTAAGTGCAATGAGAGTCAAGGTACAGCTTCAACGTTGATTATAAATGTTGCTAAAGCTGAAGAGTAGTGAAGACAGAATATGCCTGCAACATATTAGAGTGCAATTTTGATGGTGGTGTGGAATTGTTATTTCGCACAGGGAAATGTTCACATACCATTTGAAAGGTGGAAATGTAATTGCCAAAGAATACAAAGGTTTAGGTCTGTGTAATAGTTCTTAGACATCTATAGTTTCTTTTTTGTGGATGATAATGCACATTCTCATAGTGCTGGATTGAAAATTTCCTGGAATAAATTGATAAAGAGGAAAAATGGAGTGCTCTGTTATGTAATCTGACATTAACCTCAGTGAACATCTTTAGGGTGCTGTAGGAAGAACGAGTTGCCTGCCTGCCTTCTCCAAGAACTTTCCATAAATTGTTTTTAAAACTTTCCATTCAGAGGAGTGGCATCACTCTTGAGTAACTTGGTAAGCAAGATCAGTTGCAAATATTATAGACTACTCTATTCTTGGCTTACAAGTAAATTTAGAGTATAAGTTTGAAAGAGAATGTATTCTTCGCAATTTGCAAAAAAATAATTGTTTTGGTGATGGAAAAAAGTTTTGGCAAAAAAAATTGGCGGTTAAAATTCATTCTTCGCACTTTGGCGGGGGGGGGGATTTGATGAATAATTTGCAGAGATGCCAACAACTACGAAATCTACGAGTTCCTACGGAAAAACCTTTGTACTACGGAATACGGAAAACCGTGATTTTTCTACGGAAAATTAACTGAAGTTATACATTTTTATTTTGCTTGTTCCCCTTTCCAACGCAACGGCTGCCACTTGACGATCTGTCATGCTTGCGATGCTGCCTGCACTTCCAGTTCTGCTTCTCGAAGCTGCTCGGATCTTAGCGCGAGCGGCCGGCATCTGAAAACCCTCCCTCCCCAGCATGCAACATTCTGGGGACGTTTGAGCGTAGCTCGCTTTGGTGGTGGACGTTGGCGGAGTTCGGCCTGAAGCTCTTTCGCAGTGCAGCAGCAAGCCGTTTAATCGTTTGGTGCAGAACGTGAGTGTCATTGCCTAGCATCGGAGTATTTTTTTGAAATCGTGCGTCGACCATTCATGTCAGTATTTAATATTTTGAAGTTTTTTTCTTGCGTTGCAGAAAAGGTATGCTTGGATTTCGTTGCAGAGTTCGCCAAAATGCGTAATTACGCATCTTAGTACGCATCAAAATTTTATCAACGTGTAAAAATATGCATCTGGAATTTTTTTGCGACGCGTAGAAATACAAGTCTTGAAGTGCGTAAAGTACGCATCGAGAAACTAGTAAAATACACATCAACGCGCAAAAACACACATCGAGAAACGCTTAAAACTACGCATTGAAGAATTTTACCAACGCGTAAAAATACGCATCTGGACAGCATTTCGCCTTTCAAAAACGGAACTGAACGAAATAAAGATTTCTTCCGTAATTGTAATTTCATTTTTCTGCGATGTTGCCTCTGTCCAGTATTGTTGTTATACATAATTTTATCCCATAAATCTTTGTATTTCACTTTGAAAATGGAGGTGAAATTTCCGAAAACGGAAATTCGACGGTGAAAAAATTCCCGTGTAATCTTCGGCTTCGAGAAATTTCTGCTTTTTCGTTGTAATTTGGGTTCTCCTCGAGATCGATGCATAATTGAACTGAAATTTGGGGGCAATTGGTAGTGGTGAAGGACGCTTTCCACCTGAAACTTACGAAAACTGAAATTTCGTCTTCCAAAACTTTCAGAAACTGAAGATTTTCCCCGTAATCGTAATTTTATTTTTCATCCAATGTTTCCTCTACCTAGTATTGTTGTTAAATTTAATTTTATTTCGTAAATGTTTATATTTCACCGTGAATATGGAAGGGAAATGTTCGAAAACGGAAATCGGATGTAGCAAAGGTTTCTCCCGTAACTGTAATTTTTTCCCCCAACGATGTTTTGAACATATCCTGTGTTCTTACATATTCCCCCAAAAAAGGTTTGCATTTCAGCTTGATAAAGGGGGAGAGTGTCTGAAAACGAAAGTGACAAAGCTGAAAAATTTGTAAGAATTGATGCACGATATTCAAAAGCATTCATATTCTCCAAGTTACACTGCCTTTTATCTAAAATAGTGAAAGCTATCATGCATCCATGGTCCTCAAACTGAAAGTTCTTTCAGCATGATGGATAAAATTATCATGGCATCCAAGGGATTTGTAAAGCCTACTGTCGTAGCTGATGATGTTGAGCTTAATTTTTCAAATAAGTTTTTCAAAAAAGAAAAATCAGAGAGGACACAACTGGTAATTGAAGTAAAAACAAGAATGTATTAAAGCGAAATAATTTTAAACGAAAATGAACTTTCTAAGTTCTATACATCTGTCGGAAAATTTCACATTGAAGAATGTTCTTATATTCAAGAAAATATACTGATGTATGATGAATTCTTAAAACATGCAGAAATAGTAGATCCTTCACTTAGAGCCATAACATCATTTACTTTTCTGTATTACACATAGTCAAACTCCTTCCATTTATAATAACTGAAAATGAACTTTATATACTGGAAGCGGAATTCCTTGTTATCAAGCTGACAAATTAGATAGAGACCATAGCAGTAACAGATAGAATAGATGTCACTTGGTCAGAAATCTCAAAATTAAGAGGCTGTAATGGAGTGGTTAAGTATACTATTCTCTTGAAAGTAATGTTTGCAATACTTGTAGTTCCACACTCGAATGTTGTAAGAGATTTTAGTTTAGTGCGAAAAAATCAAGCCCGTTTCCAACCTTATTTAGGTTTAGAAACTGTAGGAGCACTTCTTATTGCAAAAATAAATGTTTTCTTCTGGGCAAGTGTGTTATGAAAAAAGATTTTCTGCTGAGGAACTCAAATCTGCAAAACACTGTACAGCAAAATCACCAAAGCAAGCTGTTTAATCAATTGTTTGTTGTGTATAAAAAATGTATCAGCCATGGTGTATATTATTTTCCATGTGAAAAATTTGGAATATTTTGATACAGATTTTCATGTATGTAAATGAATAAGTAAGTAAAAAAAATGCTAATTAAATTAAATGAGTTGTTTTCCTCGGTTAAAATTATTCTTTTTGGTATGACTACTGAAAAATGGCCAAAACTACTGAAAATTTGTACGAGTACTACTGAAAATATCTGAAACAGGTTGGCATCTCTGAATTTGTCAAAGACTTGAAAATAGCCACAGCAACTGCTGGAATAGGTAAAATTTCTTGATTTCCTTGTCTTCATTCATAGATAAGTTGATCCTGAGTATAGAGATAAGGGTAATACAAATGCAGTTAGCATTCTAAAATTCTGTAACTATTTTTTAATGTTTCAGTAAATACACTGATGTCCATAAATTAAGAGGCAGAGGCAACATGCAAATTTGCAGACAATTAAGTAGGTCTTTATTGGCAGAAAATTGCTGGTGGTAGCAACTGACGTAAAAGACAAAAACAACCGATTGGCTGCCCATAGTTTAAATATGTGGAAACACGCGAGAGCAGGAGATTGCTGAACAGTGATAAAAGCTGACGGGAGGGAGTTATCTTTCGTGTGTTAAACTGTTGGTTATTTGTTGTTATGGCGAGTGACTTGATGGTTATTTGTTATGGCGAGTGTCACAAGATTATGAACACATCTCGATTTTACCCGTGGAAGAATTGTGGGGAAATTGGAAGCAGGATGCTCAACACTAGAAGTAGCCAATGAGTTCAGAGTTGGCAAAAGCATAGTTGCACGGCTGTCAAAACAGTTATCCAAAAGTGGAACAGCTACCAGACTGTACAGCAGCTGCAACAACATCTGCTAATGATCGTTATATAACTGTAACGGCGAAAGATGACGCCAGACTGTGTCAAGGCGATTGAATGTTGTTGGTTTGTATGCCTGCAAACAGGTACGATGTGTACCTTTGACCACATCACACAAAACACAGAGGTATCAGTGGTGTCATGAACACTCCCACTGGACTGACAAGCAATGGGGCAATGTCCTGTTTTCAGATGAAAGTAGATTTTGTGTGTCGTCCAATTTGAGGTGCCAATACATCTGGTGTGAACCATGCACTGCCTATTCTTTCACCAACATTGTAGAAACGTTCATCGTTCCACTCTGCAACATGTACAGTTTGTTGTCCTCATGTGCAATTTTTGTGGCGCTGTTAGAAATTCCTTCATCTTTATGGATGACAATGCCAGTTGTCATCATTCAGCTTGTGTTGACGACCTGCTTAACAGCGGAGGAATTGACTGCATGGTGTGGCCTCCGTACTCCCTGACCTGAATCCCATAGAGCATGTATGGGATGCTCTTGGGAGGCGCGTGGCAGAATGCAATCCCCCACTGCATGCCAAAAAATGACCTGGTTATGGGCTGAAACAGGAGTTGCGCAACCTACCTCAAGATCTGCTAGACAATCTTGTCAAGAGCATGTGCAACCGATGTCATGTGTGCATTGCAGTGAGGGGTGGACATATCCCCCTATTAAATTTTGACAGGGGACAGTATTCCAAGTGTTTTGCTTCTGTTTTTGCCAAGGACCAAAAATGGCATGTTCATGTACCGTGTATTACCTGTACCTTCACAAACATCTACTACTTTATGCGTGTAAATTTCTGTTAAATCTTTGTATTGCATGCCTTTGATAAGCATATTTAACATCCTGTCAGAAATTTTGTTTTTCTCTAAAAATATAACTGCCCCGTAATTTATGGACATTGGTGTAGTAAAAAGAAGAGAAAGTGAAATAATTTCTGCATTTTCTTACGGCACAAAGTTGAACTTTGTAGCGGTTGTTAATTTCTTACAAATTGATGGTACTGTATTCCTTCCCTCTGACCGACCAGTCAGAGAAACCACCACACAAAGTTTTTTTAAAGCGCGCGTGCGCACACATTAGAGATGAGTTCGGGCTCAGTTTTGGGGGCCCGGACCCCGAAGTCTTATAGTCCGAGGACTGTCTGCCATTTTTGTCATAAAGCCCGAGCCCGACGTAGATTTTTTTTTTTTTTTTTTTTAGCAACTTTCGTGAACTATTGAAAATTTTAAATTGCTGTAAAAACTACCTAGTGCAGAAGGATACAAACAGTTTTGGTAGATTTTTTTATTTTTTTTTGTGCTGTATGTTATAAATTGATCCTAAGCTTTCACGCGCCAACTGGAATCATAGCAAAAGTTCTATTTAGATGATTTTAACATCTAGTTTCATTTTTGTGCCTTCCATATTTTATGTACTCATCTTGTTCCACAATTTATACGGCAACAAAAAGTATGTCCCAGTGACAATAACAGTGTATATATGCACTTCTTTCCAGTACGTGGAACGTAATATTTTTTTGTCGGTGAAACATGAACTCATTTTTATTTTCCATAGGCAATTTTTACTTTCTGTAGGGTACTGTTCATGTTGCTATACTTAAAAATATTTAGTACAAAAATATGTAAATTACCTAAATAAGTGACACTTTTCCTAAATTAAGTGAAGTATGTCATTTTCACTGCTTTAATAAATGTGTTCAGATAATTTCTGATGAAGTTATTGAACATTAAATAGAACATACATTCTGTGCATCTGTTCAGTTAAAATAATTTCAATTCCCTTTTGGTAGAAGAATCTTCCTTAAAATTTTAGCAAAGGATTATGATGACTTTTTGAAATACATCCTAGTATGAAAAGGCCCAAAGATACGAAATTTCAAAACTTAAAGAAATAACTTACCAAAACATTTTCCGTAGTTGCTTTCACCGTCGCTCTGCCGACAATTTCAAGTCACCTTTTTAAAATGGAAACTTTGCCAACTTTTATCATTTTGAGTGAAAAAGAAACATGGCCAATGAAATTGAAATTTATTTACCACACAAATTAAACTAGTAATCTGAAATATAATATTTCATTTTTCTGTTTCACAAAATCAAGCACCTGTTGCATAATTTAACGTGGAATATAGTGATTTCTTTTATCTTGCCTTCAATATTTTTTTCGGTATTTCTGTGACATGCATAATTCTTCAGAAAGAGTACTGCATCCATGGCATCAGGACTCAGGCTGCGTCTTCTTTGCTCTAAAACTCTCCAAGCAACACTGAAGTCCCATTCGCTGGATACACTGCTAGCAGGAATGCTAAAAATATGCCTAGCTACTTTAGCCAGATTCGTAAAAGATGAATTTTTCCACCAAAACAACAAGTTCTTGTTTTCTATTTCCACATCACAGTTTCCAACAGAAAGGTCAATATACCGTTGCACTTCATCGATGGCTAACACTGGGCTCAGTGTCATCAGTCCATTCTTCAAAAATTCCAGCACTTTTCTTTTCTGCAGCAAGTGTGTTTGTATTGGAATTGCTAATTATGTCCAGATAATTTTCACCTTCATACTGAGACATTATATCACAGACATTTGAGAAAACTAGTGCTTTCTCTTCACCACTTAACATTTTCAGAGATTTGAATTTTGGGTGCAGAAAGGTAGCTATCCGGTGAAGTTCGTCAGTTTTTATCTTCTTTTCTAGCCATTCTTCAGTTTTCTTTTTCATAAACTTTGCAACGTCGTAATCTGTGACTTTATATGCGCAGTGTTTTTTAAAATAATGGCGCCACAGCAGAACAAGATGCAGGGTAGGATATAAATCCTAAGAATTCTACCAAAAACTCCAAAAGTTCCACATTTATATCAATAATTCGGTGGCCTTCGTTTTTCCTGTGAAGCACATCTGTAATTGCTGCAAACTGGCTAATTACAGATTTCAACATAGTGCACATAGTATTCCACCTAGTTTCTACTTCCTGGTGGACAGTTATTTCAAGCTCATTAACAGTTCCCAACTTTTTCAGATATGTCACTAATGCTTTACATTTTTCCACGGAGCACTTTAATTGGGGAAATTCTTCTGCAGTTTCATTGTAACTGTGTGTTAACGCAGTATTTAACAAGTGATTCACACGTTAGCCTTTTATAACACTACAGGTCAGACTTAATGTTGGATCCTTCATCAAACATTTTCAAAACTTTTTTTTTTTTTTTGAACATAGGTACACTTTGATGTCAAAAGAGCTGTTTCAAAGCAGATTTTTTCCAAAGTCGCCATTAATTCACTTTTTATGTTTACACCAGTTTTCGGGACATTAAAGAAACTCATTGACAAAAAACCAGTGATTTTAATTGGAAATCCTCATCGATGTAATGGCAAGTAATTGCGATGTATGGCATTTGTCTTGTAAGGCTCAGTCCACATGTCGTCAACGCTCCGCCGACATTTCGAAGATTTTCGTTGACTTCAGGTAAAATTGCTTTTCTGACTTTTTCTGCCATCTGCCTAACGTGCTTTGATATTGTGGTATGGTGAGGCAGAACATCACTAGCTTTGATATTTCTTAGCGAAGCACTTACGCTGATTAAACTTTGGGCTAACGCAATGAACCCCTCGCCATCAACTATATCAAAAGGCCTAATATCTTCTGAACACAATCTAACACACTCTCGTAAGACTTTTTCTTTTTCATTTGTCGTAACCAGTTTTGAAGCAGGATGAAAAAACTATTCAAAGTATTCGAAGACGTTGATGGAGCGCAAGTTTTTGAGTGACGAGAAAGCCGACTTGTCGCAGTTGAACTTTATATTTTAAAATGCATTTGCATCTGTCACATTGAACATAGTCCAATTTTTTTCCTGAATCTCTCTCAACAATTTCACTAAAAATATTCCACACAGGAGGACTTCCCAACTTTATTTTTAATAAATTCATATTCGCCAGAATTGAGCTTCAGCATAACAACTTTTGAATCGGGATTATCCATCGTGTTACTGTCTTAGGAAATGCATAAGATGTAACTGGTTTTAAATGTTGATCACAAAAAGCATCAGAAAACTTCAAAGGCCCGTCGGTCTTTCCAGCTACTTTATAGTTTTACGAAGCAATTATGCAGAGAATTTAACTTAATGCGTAAACCATCTTGGGTAATCGAGACTAATCTTGGGTCTAATTTACGCCTTCAGAAAATCTTTTCATCGGCATCCTAAACATCTAACGGCAGCACCAGAAAACAAATGCTAGGTATCGTAAAACTAGAGAATGGGAAAGTACTGTACATTGTTAGCTTAACTGGCTTTTTACTGTCTTCCAGAGCTCCATTCTCCTTTTCTTTATCTGATCGGAAAATCAGGGTGCATTTCAACCGTTCCCTGATCCCCTTACTCCTTGTTTGCCGCCTGTCAGTTTCCTTTTTACACCTCGTATTACAAGTCAGGACCCCCACCCACCTCTAACGCATTTTTTCTAGCTGGTCTGTCGCCGTTCCCTGGTGGCTGTCAGCCGGCTTTACATGGACGGATCAACTGCATTGCCTAAAAGGGCTAATCAAATTTCATTCACCCTCCTACAGAAAGCCAAACAACAGACATAACTAAAAAAAAAAACAATCTGGCGGTGAGCAAGAACTGCTGCTGGAAAAAAAAAAAAAAAAAAGGTTTTGAAAGTAAAACCAATAACTATTTGATAAAACTGACCGGTAAAAAAAAATCTATATATGGCAGCTCGAGCCTGACCAGAAGTTTTTAAAATGAAGCCTGAGCCCAGCCCGTCTCAGCTCTAGCGCGCGCACACACACACATGTGCTATATCAGATTGATGCTTGCAGCATGAGTTATGGTTCTCGGTTTTCTCCCAGAGTCTGACTAAAATTACAAACCAAAAGAGCTTTTGATTTCATTTGGAAACATGAAATAAATTAACATGAGCATAATAGAAGAAAGCAATATTTAATTTAAACTCTGAGAGAATGATTACTGAGCGAATAAAAATAAATCTGCCTTTGCTCGCAGCGGGTCTTTGCCATTTTTAAAGCTTATGCTCTGCTGGCTCTGTTGACACAGTTGTCACCAGCCAATCAACTGTATAGCAATGACGTGTTTCATAGGTTTAATCGTTGTAAGGTAAGTGACATACATCCTTTGTAATTCTGACTTTCAAAACCTGAGGCAGATGTCACCTCAGGTAGTCTTGGAAGGATCGCAGTGGGGATGCAATTAACATAAGATAGCTACCACTCCAAATCGGTCACAACAATTTTAATGTTTCTGTTGAATGGAAATATCCATTTCAGCAGCTTTAAATAAGTTCTTAGTGAATGGAATATTACATTTTGTGCACTTTCAGAATGGTTTCTTAGGGATTTAATATTGCATTTCAGGGTGCTTAAATAATTGAATTATTTTTGTCATTCAATTTCAGTAGAAAAGTCTGTGTGGTGTGCAAGTAGAGGCCCAGAATTTTGAAGAAAAGAAGTTTGGATTTATATGCCGAAAAATACAGTAGTTTTCATTTTCAGTCTGTATGGCCTGGTGATTATTTTGCAATCTATAATCGTGTTGTTCAGATTATAGATTGCAATTAATGGAGTTCACAGCAAGTTTAGCATATCTTGGTTTATGTGCAATTCATTAGCGAGCGAGAGTGCGTGCGCCCACACACGTGGAGTAAGATCCATCGTGGGCAGTGCCTAACCTGACAACACAAGCATATAGTTACGGCGTCTGAAATACATCCTGCCATCTCTCCCCTCCGTAGTAAGAATGGCTTGGCTCATGGGAGCAACGTGGTAACATTTAATTTTGTCAGCATTTGGGTAAAATAGCTACAGAGACCTTAGAAATGCTTTCGAAGGTGTACGAGTGGTATTGGCGTTTCAAACAGGGCTGAGAATCCATCGCAAATAATGAGCGCTGTGGTCGACCTGTGACTGCACGGAGTGAGCAAAACATTACGATAGTGGCCCAGTGTGTTCATCAGGATCGTCGCCGAACCATTAAGAAAATCACTAATGCAACTACTTTATCGAAGGCCACATGCCAGCACATTTTGACATAGGATCTTAGCATACATCGCGTGTGTCAGCATGTTGTCCCTCGCCGTTTGACCTCAGAATAAACGGATGTGAATATCGGGTTATAATCGACAAAGCTGATAGCAATACTATGTTTTTTGATAACATCATAACAGGTGATGAAAATGGGGTGCTACTTGTTTGATATTCAGCCAAAGCGTGTTTCGTCAACATGGAAATCGCTGTCTTCACCGTGTTCAAAGAAATTCAGTCAGGATCGCAGCAAAGGGAAAGTCATGCTGGAGGTGTTTTATGATTTTCACAGCATTGTCCATTCCGAATTTATTCCTGTGGGCACAACAGTTAACTACAAACATTATCCGGACATTTTTAATGTCGCTTACGGGAGTCAATCTGTCGTAAATGGCCAGAGATATGGCAAAGTGGACAATGGTACTTTCTCTGTGACAACGCGCTTGCACATCGGTCACTACTGGGCACGGATTTTCTTACCAGAAATCGTACTTATGTGCCTTCCACATATCTCCTATTCGCCTGTCTTAGTCCCCTGCGATTTTTACCTCTTTCCACTGATGAAACAAAATCTTAGGGAGGTTGTTTTGTGTCAACAAATGAGGTAAAAACAGCAACGCAGGAGGCGTTACGAGGATTTGTAAAATGTGGCTTTCAGCCGTACTTCCAGAAGCTTTAGGGAGTGCTGGCAAAAGTACATTGTCATCCAAGGCAATTATTTTGAAGGTGGTTGTGCATCAGTGTTTTAAAGTATTCAAGGTAGGAACTATACGCCAAGTCCCTGAACTTTTGGATCCTACCTTGTATGTACAGTTGTACAAAATGTTTTTCATGCTATAAAAGTAGCTTTCGAGAGGAAAAAAGTATGCAGATTTCTTAGATTTTGAATTTTACTATAGTTACTGTTCTGCAGTTTTCAAGGTTAATGTCTGATAGTCTTATTTCCTGACAGTTATCAGAATGTCAAGTGTTGGGGAGAGTAAAGTTTGATTCGTAAGGTGTTCTCAGAATTGTGTTAACAAGTGATAAAGTATTGTAATTATTTTTGTTTGTTAAATCTGTTTTAAATTTGTCATCATTTTGTAAGGTAATCTTATGGACTGATTTTCAAGAGATTCTAAATTGTCAGTATGAGGTTATGCAAAGAAAATAACCCAAGAATGTTTTGAATTGTAATAGTGTAGAAAATCATTTGCTGTAGCAGTTGTTTGAACTATGAACTAGGAAGTGCCTCTCAATTATGATTTTGCACTATTGTAGTGAAAATAATCCTGTCGTCGCATTTCGTAGAGTTGTTGCATCCTTGTTCAAATATTTTGGTAGTGTTCGGTGGTTAACACTGGCTGTGTATCATCCTGATTTTAGAGGCTAGGAGCCTGATTCCTTCAGGGAATGGGGGTACTAATGGATTGCCAGAAGTAATGAATGTGCATAATATAAGTGCAATATAATGAAACAGTACTTCATTGGTCTGGAGGTCAGCATGTTAAAAAAATATTTTGGCCCAGTGGATAAGTTAATTTCCAAAGCAAGTGTTATCCTGTCATAAGATGGAAAGATGGTAAGTATGCATTTTATTTTATTTGTGTGAACACTGTGAAAACTTAAAATTTTGGTATTAAACTAGAAGCAAACTGGTTGGATGGTGTGGACACACTTGTAAGCTAAACTTAATGTACATGTAAAAAGCTCTCTAAAATTAACTCAACCCCTGTCCTTTTTTTTTTTTTTTTCATAATTTTTTTTTTTAAATTTTCGAGCTGGAATGATAATTGGGAGATCTTCAGTTGTTGTCGCAAAACTGAATTGCTTGTGATTACTCCAACCCCACCCCGTTTGCGGGCTTCCTATATACTTGCATTTCTCCCTACCCAACCCCGTTTGCGTGCTACTTATATGCTTTGTATGGCGGAACCCCAGGCTTATACATTTTTAAAGGGACCAAGTAAAATGAGTGTATGACTAAAAAATATGTAAACAAAGCAGGACACGCTTGCATCCATAGATGGCAGTAGATTATTGTGTTGCAACGTATGTTGGAGCCATTAGTGTTGTTGTACTAGGAACTACGTAGTTTTTATTTTTTCAATGTTTTAGTTCACTAGAATTTTCAGTTATCCCCCCCAGCTTTTTGTTTTTAACTTCACTGATTTCAGTCATACTGCATAGAGTTACAACACTTGTAAATGCAGTATGTGTGCATGTAATAGGTGTACATAGTACACAAAGCATTATTACTAATTCGTTTACGATTGATATTTTTTACACAAGTACAAATGATGTTGTAGTATGTTATACAAAAAGCTTATACGTTGACATGGTTAAAAAATCATTAATCTGCAGTTTATTGAGAACCTGCATTGTTTTTTCATCAGCATTATTGCCAATAAAAATTGCTGCAACAACACTGCACTATTTCAGTGCATTGCTAAATTTGCTGATGCACTTACTTAGGAATTATTCTTCATCACTGGCAACATTCTCATTGCGTGTTTTGATCTCAGTAATTTAATGTAGTCATAAGTGATGGTGTTGCCAAATCTGCTTTGCAGCTAACATAATCTTGGAAACTAAACTCGCCTTGCTCTTCAATTATAACATTCTCCATCACATCGCTTCATCATATCATCTGGAAGCCCGCATGCTAATCTTAGTTATCTAAATGCAGCTTTTGCGAAACAGTGGAGTATAGTTTCTTGTGAAACACTGTTCCATGCAGTTGACAAAAAAGTGCCTATTGCTTTCACTATGTTCAATGTAAATTTTTAACATCAGAAATATATCAAGCAGTGCGTCATTGTCAGTAACAATACTCTTAAACAGAGCTGCCAAGTGTTCCGGATTCTGTCTGATTTCCAAAATATTTTCTTGAAATGCGATTTTTCTACAAAATATCTGGTTTTGTGGAGTTTTTTTTTCTTTTCTTTATTTATTACTCATGGCATTTTTTTCTCATCATCAATGATATCAACCATCATTGGGAGTCTGTAATGAATGGAAGCAAATGGTTTTTTTTGTTAATCTACAGCATTTGAAGCGCCAAGTCGTGAGCCCTACAATGGTAGCAAGACAGTCAGTGGCTTGGAAAGTTGAAGTATTGGTTTATGACTTCACATCTACGGCACTTGTGCTGAGCCTCATGGGAGTGGGAGGCTGTTTATTTGTTTGCTAATGCTCAAGTTTAACTCTGATTCCCGTACTTTGTTCAGTCTTTCAAACCAAACAAGTTTTGTGTTGCAAGTTATTATTTTAGTTTACAGCTCCAGAATGGGGTCTAAACATAGTGAACAAAGATTTTTGAAGAAATACTCCAAGGAATTTGACTTTGTAAAACCGTCGCATAAGGATGAGTTTCATGCAGACTGCACTTTGTGTAACACTGCTTTCTCTGTTTCTGAACGTTGGTCGCGAGGACATCGTCGTGCATTTTGGAACTAACGAGCACGTAAGAAATCATAACACAAAAAGTGTGGTCAACTTGGATAGTTTTGTTTCAGTGCCAAATGATTTTCAAACTATTCGTGAAGATCTGTATAATGGATTTTTGTTGGCAGACAACATACCACTAGTGGCAGGTGATCATGTTTCCCGATTGTTGTCAGCTGTGTTTTAAATTGTAAACACATATGCATGTGGCAGAACAAAAACTTTGCATATCGTTCAAGAAATGACAGAATATCATAAAAAAAAAAAAAGTCCTCTGTGCTATTAAAAGTTGACCCATTTCTGTCGCACCTGACGGCAGTAATGATGTTGATGATCAACTTCATCCAATTGTGGTAACATACTTTGATAAGGATTGCAAGCAAGATGTATGCTGCTCTCTTTGCCATGCCTTGAAACCAATTCAATATGTAAAAATATTGCAAAACTTGCGCCCGAAGAATTTCAGCATCATGATATTTCATCGATGAACTGTCTTGCCTTATCCTATGATAACGTTCCTGTTATGGTGTGGAAAAAAAAACGCTCTCTCTCTCTCTCTAAATGAAACTCATTACAAGATTTGTTAATCTTATTTTATACTTAAATACTATTTTTTTTGTAAATTTCTTTATTTGAATTAAAAAAATAATAAAAAATGAAAAAACCTATAATATATAATTTTATTTATAAATTGTAAACACTTGCCCCGCCAAGCGCTTGTTGATCTTCCGGTTTTTGATTTTGAAAAATTGGCAGCTCTGTCTTAAGGCACTTTACTATCCCTAAATATACTGGTTGAAGACTAGTGTGATTAGGGGACAAAAATACAACTTTGATGTTTTTCTCGTAATTTTCTATATCTGTTGGGTGGGAAGAACAAATGATAAACAGAAAGATCTTTGTTTCTCCCTCTTCATTTTTGCTTCTATTTTTTTCATCAATTATATGAAAAGTGCAACCATCACCCATTACTTTAGTGTTTGCAATGTAAGTTGTGAGTAAAGTTTGTTTCTGAAACATTTTTTTAATAATGAACAGTGTCATTTCTTCATACACATTGGAGTTACAGCATAAAAGGAGGGTTAGTCAGTTTTTCCCCCACCATGAGAGCATTTTGTTTTTTTAAAAGCTGATGTTTTTGATGGCAGCAAGTTAAAATCTCATTCGTCATTGAAAATGTTCTTACAATAGCATTCTTTGATGATCATTGGTAAATTTCTCTTTTGTTCATCCATAGTATCCAATGAAACTTCAGCAGATTAACCAAATTTTTCCCAAGCATCCCTTACTGATTTTTAATTGAATTTGCCATGCTGTTAAAAAATAGGCATCTTGATGTACTTTTTTTTTTTTTTTTTTTTTTTACTTCCATGGTCTTTTCAATAAGCATGGAACCGTTTGTGGGAATGTTAGCGACACTGGACTGCTTGAAGAATTCAACTTTTGCAAATTTTCCAGTTTGAAAGTGTATTTTTTTTTTAGATAAAGTTTATCCTGAAGAGCTGCACTGTCCTTGATCTTTTCACGTTTGTAAAATGTCATCGTAAGAGTCAAAACTGGAATTTTTAGTTTTGAGATAAAGCAGTTTTCGTAAGTGTGTGATTTTCATCAGCTGCTTTCAAAATCTCCATTTTCTCTCTGAGATCTTTGCAAGAAAAGCAAATGCAAATCTCAAGGAAATAGTGTGGAGCAAGATCAGAAGTCTTCTGCAGTGCTAACTTAGCTGATCGATGGTACCTCAGGAGGAGCATGCACTTTCCCAGAGTGAGTCATAGAGCAGGTAAATGACATAAAATAGGGAGAGCAAATGGTGAAGGTGGAAAACTAAATTTGCAGCAAAGAAGGGTGGGAAGGTTTTGGTAAATGTGACATTCATGTGGTTTGAATTTTTAATTCATCTCAACACCACAGTTTGACATATAGATGAGAAAAACTTATAAACTGGTTTCTACTGTGTTTCAAATGTAGCAGGAGCCTTGTATTGTGTAAGGTGCTGCAATTTGGCATTTGGAATACATGAACTCGTATTTTTGCCCTTTCAGGGTATGATTAATGCACTAGCCCCTCTCCTAGAATAGGGAAGGAGGGTTAATAAGTCACAGAATTTTGGATTCAATTCTTAAGTAAATACTATAGGGCTAAAAATAAACTGTGTAAGCGATGGATTTTGCACATTAGCGAACAAAAAAGTCAAATACCTCTCCCTTTTGCACTTCAAAAAAATAATTTGTAGGAATTTCCCTTTCAGTATTGTAGGATGTTCATACATGTATTGAATAAAGCAGCGGTCCACATGCCTATAATCAATAATAGCTAATGCATTCCACGGTGCAGAAGTATGTCAAGCCTCAGCTTATTGGCCAGTGGAAATGTATTGTTGAGTAATAATTCCTGCTGAATGCCCTTTTCCCTCTTCATACGATGTGTCTGGATGTGGAGAAGTCTTCTGAAACGCGTTTTCTGAATGGTGAACAAATTTGAAAGTGGAGATAACATGGCATGGGCATGTTATTTGTTAGCATAGACTGAGTATACAGACAGCAGGACAGGTCGTGGAGAGGGTGACTGTTGCATTCCACATTAATGTTATGAGCAATATTGTATGCTCTGCATCATAGCATTTTTATTGAACTGAACCTTAGATTGTCTATCTTGACAATGGACCATACTGTACTGCATGGATTCTGTAAAAATGTGATATGAAGAAAACAACATGGAGCTCGACAGTGTGCCAAGGCAGTGCCTCAATCTCAACCATGTACAATGGTTTTCCTACGAAATAAAGTGCATAATCAGAACGTGGAATAATTGACCCTGTGCAATGCTTAGAGCGGACATGGTGATTTAAAAGAAGAATTGAAAAAGTAAAAGTATTAACATTCTTCCATCGGAAATTAATTGAAAATGTTCCATTGTGCATTGGAAAACTAAAGGACAAAGGTGGGTTGACACTGTGTTTATTCCTTTTATTATAAAAATATTTTGCTTTTATCTGCAAATGTCTCATGACTTGTCATAGGATAGTGTTTTTCTTTTTCTATGTAATGCATGGATGGTTTATCAAAGATTGATATAGAATTTAATGTTAAAAATTTCTCAAGTATTTGTGTACAGGTGAACCTTTATTTATGAACTTTTGTGAAATGAACCATTCATATTTATGAATGTTGTATGGACTTGCTCTTCCTGATTTGTTTAACAAACACAGAATCCCATGCTTATGAATATCAAAGTTTACCAATATTTCTTTTAAATTATTTTCAACTTCTGTTCACTGATAAGTCTTTTCAAATTATATATTTTTGCAATAAACTTTTTTTGAATACCCAAATTCTTTTTGAATTATGCATTTTTCAGGGGTGCCAAGTGCGCCAGCCCATGACAAAATGTTGTACCAACCTGCTACGAAATCTTCTCCAAATTTGCAGCAGAGGGATAAAATTTATCGGTCATCGATATTTTAGCATAATCGTATGACATTCGATATGAATTCAGCAATTAATTCATACTGAGATTCTTCCACAGATTCTCGTGGAATTTTGCAATTTTTTATTTATTTATTTATTTTTTGTCATTATTTCATTTGGGTCATTATCGATCGACGCAAAACGGAAGAGAAATTTTTAGGGTGATGTGGTCGTATTCCGTCTGTGGATCGTGTTTTGTCTTTTTAAACTTCCGGAAATGGAGGTTAAACAAAGTGAAGATTTTTACCGTAATCGTAATTTTTTTCTCACAGTGTTGCTTCTGTCGAGTATTGTTGTTAAATATAATTTTATTACAAAAATGTTTGTATTTCAGCTTGGAACTGTAGGCAGCAATTTCTGAGTTTTAGGCGGCACAAAAATGTCTCTAATCTTCAGTCATGAGATTCTTACGTGGATTCAAGGAATTCCATCTTTTTTGGCATCATTTGGGCTATTTACAAGATCGATAAACAATTGAACTGAAACTTTGGGAGGATTGGTGGTTGTGTGTGTGTGTCTGTCTGATGGGAATGGGGGGGGGGGGGGGGTCATTTTCTGTCAGAAGACAATTTCAGCCTTTAAAAACGGAAAGTAGACTGAGGCAAGATTTCTGTTGTGATAATTTTTTTCTCACAATGCTTCTTATACCCAGTATTGTTGTTAGACATCATTTTGTTTCATAAATATATTTGTATTTCAGCTTGAAAACGTTGGATAAATTTCCAAAAACAGAAGTCAGACTTCAGTGAATATTTCTGCCGTAACCGTACACCCCCCCCCAAACCCACCCCGCATGGTGTTTTTATTCCTGTGTTGTTGTTAAATGCCATCCTCCCATTAATGTGTTTGCATTTAAGCATGATAAGAGTTTGAGAAATTTCCAAAAACGGACGTGGCAAAGTTCGAAAATTTGTAAGAATTGATGCATGATGTTCAGAAAGAAGTATTCATCCCCTGAAAGTTGCATCATTTATCTAAAATAGTAAAAGCTCTGATACCAGAATTCATGGTTCTCAGGCTGAAAGCTGTTTCAGCGTGGTAAATGAAATTGTCATGCAATGACACAAAAAAAAAAAAAAAAAAAAAAAAAAACTGGGGGGGGGTAATTAACAGAGAAATGGTAAGGGAAAACTATCAGCAATAAGAAATTAAACACTGGATGATGGGTTGTGGCAGATTCAACAAAAGGCAAATATGGTTGTGGAACTTGCTTACAAAAAGCAGTGCTTGCTCTCAAGTGGATCCCAGAGCTGATGTTCTAGCATGTACGACAAAGAAACTAGGAAAAAACTGTTTTTAGCTGTCTTTTAAAACCACTCTATTTTATTTGGAGTTCAGTAATTTTATATTGTGAAAAAAATGGTGTGAGCTAGTTAAATATTTGCATAATTGAATTACAGTGAACGATTCAGTTTTGTAAATGCTGCGTTATATTCACAATTTCTTGATGTGTGTTCCGATTTTTCACCAAATCAAAAAGTATGGCTCCCCACCCCATCCCCTGTCATTCTAATGTATGTTAATTTAAATCACCCATGAGTGCTACGGAAAAAGAAAAGAATTATGTTTATATCGTGTAACTTATAATCAATTATCAGGAATACCATTTTTTTTTTGGTTCTTAAAGTCTGAATTCTGCCCTGTACTTTCAAGGAGCTGAATTTTCTAGAGGTTTCTCGTTTTGACCTTCCTTGGGGAACATCTTCACCCTGCGTGGAACCACTTGGCAACTCGCAATTGTGTGCCTAATGTTCATGTCCGTACATGTGTGCCCCATGTATGCAATGAGTGGCTCTTTCAGACAATGATCAAAAAAAAAAAAAGTCATACTGTGATTCTCCTACTAAGAGAGCAGGGAGGAGCAGTTCTGCGCCAAAACGTCACTGTAAAGATTTTAAACGATGGGAGTAGCTTTTATATAACAAACTTTATTAAATCTCACTGTTACCTTAGTTTTGGTTCCAGTTGTAATTGTTCGCAGCAATAACAAAAGTTTGCCG
The DNA here is from genome assembly GCA_039090855.1 of Macrothele yani. Taxonomy (NCBI): domain Eukaryota; kingdom Metazoa; phylum Arthropoda; class Arachnida; order Araneae; family Macrothelidae; genus Macrothele; species Macrothele yani. The sequence goes on along the minus strand of CM077010.1, from coordinate 150,110,278 downwards.
TTGATAATCACTGGAGGAAAGACATTGTACAAAGAGTATTATGGCACAGCTGCTGAAAAATGATTTCACAGCTTCATTATTAAATGTTACATTAGTTTTCATTTCATTTTGGAAGTAAAGCTTTTCTTCAAAAAACCTTAGGAGTTTGTGACGCGCACGCAAACCATGTAACCATGTACGCGTGGCTTGCTGGTTCGTTTCGGAATTATTTTCATCTAAATGCCATTTATCTCGAAAAATTTGTTGCAAAAAACCAAACACTGAACAGTAATTACATAAATTATTTATTCTTCCTAAGTGTATATTCATAAGATTCAGTAACGAAAGCAGCAGTTCTCGGATGCTGCAGCATCCTATTCGCGTTATCGCGAAACAAATGCATTGAGAAGAAAATCCCTGATATTAATGTGTTACACTTGAAATATCGCAAATCATGTAGTTTTCAATAAACCACGGGTAATATAATTGTTTTCCAATTTACCTCACTGTAGGAATGACAGAAATGCTGATTAATAGTCGTAAAAGAAGCAGTAAAATGTCGTCAAAAACCTGAAATATTACATTTTTTCATAGTTCATAAAATAATGGTAATTCAATATATAAGCATTACTTAAAGCACAGCATGGATTTGAAACATAAAAATACTGTCATTAGCTGCTCCAAAACCTGAGTTAGTTCTGCTGTAAAATATAAATTTTCTTGCTCTAAAACCAAACGTTTCTGCTCCAAAGGCAAATTTTACTACTCCAAGAATTGCTCCAAAACATGTTAAATCACTAACATTCCTGATATCTTTGTATAAAGTAAATTTACTTCAGAAGTATGTGAAGAAATTTATGTATCTTATGGTGGGGGGGGGTCAACTTACAAATATTGAACTTCCAAAAACATTTCAAAGATGACGATTATGACGATTATGGCAAAGAAAGGTGACTTGATCACGCTAGTTACGTTAACTAAAACTTTTACAAAAAGTTCGTAAGTTGGAAGCTTTCGACCTTATCTTAGGTCTTCATCACGCCAATGGAGGACTAAGATTGTTGCCAGATTCTACATTTGAATTTTTCCTATTTTTGTTGCCAAAACTTAGAATTGATCTCCAGATCAACGGAATGTAGAGAGGAGATTCGGAGTTGCGAGTCATTGAGTTGAAAATAATTTCTATGCTTTCACGGTAACGGAGGGCAAAACGATTGTCAAACGAAGCAATTCGTTTTGCTTCGTTCCAGTGGGGAACTGCAGATGTGTCTTCCATTGTCAAAATAGACAAGGCAGTGTTGGGATTGCCTTTCGAAACATCTTTTCTATGTTCTAAAATTCTATGGCTAATGCTCCTGTATGTGCTTCCAATGTATAAGTTATCCCCAGTAGAAGAAGAGATAGGAATGCAGTAAACTCCTGGGAGGTTCAGGCTTTCAACTTTGTCCCTATCCCTTTGTAGAAGTTTCAAGATGTTTGGGGTAGATTTAATGGCAAGATGGTAACCAAAACTTCTAAAAAGAATCTGTAACTTATAAGCATAGGAAGGATGGTAAGGAACAGAACCACAGAATTTCAGGTCTTCTTTCTTGTGAGGAAGGAGGCATTCGATTTTCGAATGGTTTTCATATTTCTTTATGAGGGAGTTGACTGTAACAGCAGGGAAACCATGAGAGAGGGCTATTGTAGAAATTTTGGAGAGTTCTTCTTGAAGAGAGAGTTGGCTGTTGCAAATGATATGAGCCCTGTGGATGTAGGACTTCAATGCTGCAAGCTTGTAGAGATGCAGGGTGCAAGATTTGTAGGGAATGATGTTAGTGGCTGCAGAAGGTTTTCGATAGACGGAACGAGTAATGGAGAGATCAGCGTTTCTGCAGATAGATACATCCAGGAAATCAATTTTGTGATTTACTTCCTTAGATATAGTGAGCTTAATGGAAGGAAATTTTTCTGTAATGGAGTTGATCAGTATCTGTAGCTCAGACTCGGAATGTGGCCAGCTAATGAAAATGTCGTCTACATATCTTAACCATAGGGAAGGTTGAAAAGGGTGTAGAGGAATTATGGAAACTTCAATATGTTGCATGTAGATTTCAGCAAGCAGAGGGGAAAGAGGTGAGCCCATGGGGAGACCAGATTGTTGCCTATACACAAAGAACACATGTTCATAAGTTGGGGTTTGTCTGTACATGTAAATGAAAAAAAAAAAAAAATTGCAAGTTTTGCTGTGTAAGGCCCACTTCTAATGCTAATGCTTTCTTCTAGAATCACAGTATGAGGAGATCTTTTGATACTTCTCTACACGTACATTTACGTCTTCAGTGCTGTTTTGACCGCGTCGCTCCACAAGATAACAGTTGTTTGATTCTATAGTCCTATTGTTCACTTTTAACTTCGTTATCAAATCTTACAAATATTGAACTTCCAAAAACATTTCAAAGAACACATGTTCATAAGTTGGGGTTTGCCTGTACATGTAAATGAAAAAAAAAAATTGCAAGTTTTGCTGTGGTAAGGCCCACTTCTAATGCTAATGCTTTCTTCTAGAATCACAGTATGAGGAGATCTTTTGATTCTTTTCTACACGCACATTTAATATCTTCAGTGCTGTCTTGACCACGTCACTCCAAGATAACAGTTGTGTGATTCTATAGTCCTATTGTTCACTTTTAACTTCGTTATTGAATTATTAGAGCATCAGAATTGGCAAAAACAGTAATGTTTTTTCAGGTGTCATTCTTATTAGGAGCAGTTCAAATCTATGAGACATATGAATAAACTGCTGGATTGCTGAAAACTAACACTTGATTATCTTCATGCTTTGAGTCAATTTCTTGTTCATTGATAATTTGGGGCTCTGGTGGATGTTTGGCTGTCACCTGTAACTTAGATAGTGAAATGGAGTGATTGTCGTTGACAACAAACTGAAAGATACTGGAGCCCCAAAAAGTCAATAAAATTACTGTGGTAAGGAATTTTTCATAGTATTGTGTACTTTGAAAGTTTGTGTGTTTGTCACTGCACTCATTTCTCTCAAATGACTTGATCGTAAAAACCTTAGTTTTAACAGTACCCTTAGCAAAAAGCTAATTTTGTGTGTGGTGTTGAAGGGAGTTTGTTATGGAAATGTCTATTTCCCAGTGGAGCTTATATCTTGGTAATAATCCTAATTGCAGTTTCAGTGTTGTGTTTTGAGTAATTGTTCTTCTAACAAAATGTCATTGCTTCAGTACACATGTAGAGTTTTTAACAGCTGGTTACATTACAAACTGACTTGAAACATAGGTCATCTCTTTCCACGTTTATAAGTGAGTCACGGAAAAATTCTCATTGGCCGCCACAGAGAATTGAACCCAGGGTCTTCCAGTTACGCGCAGGATATGCTTCCACTGCACCACAGCAGCCTCGCATACACTAACTGCCAAGCCAATTTGGCAGGTTACTTCTTGGAGCTCCGCACAATGCTGGGGATTCGCCAGAGATGCTAAGCAGCAACTGAACAAATAATTAAAAGGGTTCGATTCCCAGTGGCGGCCAATGAGAATTTTTCCATGACTCACTTATAAACGTGGAAAGAGTGATGACCTCTGTTTGATGTTCCTAGTCCACGTCAAGTGTCTGTATTAATTACAAACCGAATTGAATGTGCTGCGAGTTTGTACAATCCTGGAAAAGTGTAGAATTTTATTTCCAGTATCTCAAGCTAGAGAAGCCAATGACCCCCCCCCTTCCGAAGGGTCTTGATATAGGCCTGGATTTTTCTGTTTCAGTAAAAAAATCTCTTCTTTTGGTGAATCAGGTCATGCTCTTACCTGTGAAGTCTGATTAGTATAATCTGGTCAGTAGTAAAGAGATAAAGAGGTACAGTATCACTTTCCAGTATTCTAACTCTACAAGCTGCATGTATTGACATCACTTCTTTCTATTTCAGTGGTGTGCAGGGAAAGGTGTAATCTTGTTCACTGCATGTGGAGCTACAGAGCAAAAAGTTTTTAACTGAATTGTGGTACCTATGTACAACTAGTCCTTCAAACTTCTGACAAACTTCTCGAGAATCTACTGTGGCTGTTCCATCTATGCACACTTTTCTCCTTGGGTGCGGCTTTGGGTTGCTAACGTGGGCAGTGGACACCAGCCTTGTGGGATGAGGCTTGTTTGGTAAATCTGCAACTAGTCCAGCAAGCTTCTGGCAAACTTCTTGACTCTTCTCCTTGGGTGTGGCTTTGGGCTGCTAATGTGGGCAGTAGATGCCAGCCTTGTGTGGGGTGCAGCTTGTTTGGTACACATGGATTATTGGTGATGACTGAATTTATAAATTTGTGGTGGAAAGTAACGTAGTCATATTGCCGTGTAAAAAAAGGAAGGGGGTGGGAAGAATAAACTTATTAATCAATTTGCATGGACCTAATGAGGTTCTGTTACATTGTAGTCTGGGTAGTCTACACATTTGCAGAGAATTTGCCACAAGGGAACGATGCTTATCTTTGAAAGTGTGTGCATTTGTCAACTGGTGCAACAATTGCTCTGTCTGCAAAGTGATGTCCTTTCATCTGTGCAGTGCAAGGCTTGACTGCCTCTGTGCCAGGGAATTTAAATGGCAGGTGAAAGTTGTTCTTCGTTTTGGGACTTTCACAGCACCAGCAAGCACCCTCAAGACTTGTAAGGCTCATCCTTAATTTAGTACCACTGTTTTTACGACGGAACAACTACGGCAATAAATTTTGGACGTCTTCATGCCGTCTGCTGACCAAAACATTTGGAAACAAAATTTTTTTGTTCAAATCGAGGTTGCCCCCCCCCCCTTTCCCCCTTTTTTTTTCATTTTCCTGATTATGTTCTTATATTTTATATTGTTTGAATCAAGTTCCACATTTTTAATACCTTCGGTAATAGTGAAGAACAGCAACTTCATGTTTTGGAAGAAAGTTTTCTAATGAAATGCATGTTTTCTCATTTCTAGCAATCTCTTCTTCAAAAGCAATTGGTAGATCAAAGATTTTTTGCCCTATTCTACTTTTTAAAGCAATATTTCAAAATCTGCATTTAGTCCATTCGTGAGAAGCAATCTGAGCCATTTCAATGTCCTTATGTGACAAAGCAAAGTGAACAATGCAGTAACTAGTCTTGGTGTTTAATTCCACTTAAAACATGTGCTTTATCATTCATTAGTCACTTCTTGCTATATCAAAGGGCAGACCAAATATATTTTTTCCTTTGTTAAAAGCCAAATTAGTGTTACAAAACATTACTGCTTTTCACTGTACAGGGAAAGCGACTTTATGGGGAGCGAAAAAGTGTTATGGTGACTTGAAGTTCCAATTTTGAACTTTAATGTTTTAGTAAAGAAATGGGAAAATGCAGCCTCTTTTTGTGTGTTGATATAGCAGAAAGTGAAAAAAAAACTTTTTAAAAGTCCTGATGTCGCTCACCCATGAAAAATAAGTTTCATACTCTCCTGGAAAACTCCTTAACCTTTTGCTTCCATCAATATGATGGGCTGAGGTGTTGAGCCGTATTTCTCTCCCGTGATATTGCCGTCCCGATGCATTAAAGAAGTTACGTACAATTAGAACAAGCACAATTGAGTTATCATCCCCCCCCCAAGTTTCTGATGTTTGAGTTCTTAATTGGAACACTACATAGCAGCAGCACTAGTATGTATGTGTTTTATTATAGAGAAAATTGCTGCCATTATCGGCAGACTCTTTTATTCTGTTTGCAGAACACATTTTCTAAAACAAATACCTTCCTCTGATAAAGAAAAAAAAAAAAAAAACTTCTAGGAAATGCAAAATCTGTTGCTTGAAAAGAGACGCAAATAATAATAAAAAAATATGCAAACAAGTGTCAAAAAAAGACTTTACTTTTGTCCTGATCATAATGTTGGACTTTGCATTTCGTTTTGAATTATATTGCACACAAAGAAATTATTAAAACGTATCAGTATTAGTCATAATTATATTTCTTGATTTATTATCTCTAGAAACTAACCAATAAAGTTAGAAAGCAGCCTCTTCTTTACATTCATCTATATATCGAAAAATGAACATTTAGGCTAACATTAACTCCCTGCATGTTGGCTTTTTCTGTGAAATTTATTATCTATTTTTTAACAGCTTAAATTTTGTCCAAAAATAAAAAAAAAATGCATATTTCATTTAGAAACTTGGTAACTTAAAAAAAATAACTATTTTTTTATGTATTTTTACATGAATATTAAAGTAATCCTTAAGAATTTAAATGAACTTTAAAAAATCAGTTTGAACCTTAAAAAATGCACCATCAGTACAAACTGGGAACAAGTTGATAAGATCATGAACAAATGCCATTTTCCACCATTTTCTTTAAAGGGTGGAAGGACAAGTTGTCAATTCACCTCTCTGTTTGACTGAAAAGCATTTTCCATTTATACTGGTCATGGGCTGTGTTGACTGAAAAGCATTTTCCATTTATACTGTGTTGACTGAAAAGCATTTTCCATTTATACTGGTCATGGGCAAAATAAAAATAATAATGAACTAGTCCTGTGTAACTTGCTGATGCTGCTTTACACAAAGATGCAATGGAAGAAAAGTACTTCATTTAAACCATTAATACTGCACCATCCGTAATGTTGGCCTATGTGTCGCCCCTGTTTTTGCATCAACCACACCACACCAGATTAAATTTATAAGAAATTTGTTTGTCAGAAGAAAAAACATTGACACTGGATTGGTTATAAATTAATATGTAAGAACATAATTTGTTAACTTGTTTTCATTAAAAAAAAGTATTTTTTTTATTGAATTTTTCATTCCTATATTCATATTCAATAAATTATCAATTTTGAAAAAAAATGTTTAAGGTAGGTGACATACTTCATGAAACTCATTTAGATTTCTCTGTATAGTGATTATGATTTTTAGCACATCTTGTGGGGGAAAAAAAGATCACTATATACATTTATATATTTGCACAGTTTCTTTTTCAAGTAACATAGTTTTTCCACTAGGGGGCATAAACATATATATATATTGCATCCCCCCTGTGTCTGCTTCTAACAGTCAAATTTGGAAGATTCTTTCTTTGTTAGATAACTGTATTGGTAAGGAATGTTTTTCATATTTCTTAATGCATAGTTTTGTTACTTGTGGGTGTAAGCATTTATTTCTTGTTTGCAACATATTTGCAGCTGTATGTATCTGCACATCTAAAAACCCCATTGAAAGAAAAAAAAAATGTTTTCAGTCTGGTATTGCTCCCTCTTTTTCTCTATATTTTTGCTTTTGAAAATCTGATTTGAAAATTTCTTGACACCATTCGCTTGTAGGGTGAAATTTTGCATATAATCTTCCATTATTTTTTTTTATAATGCACAGTATTGACACTAGGGGCATTTGCGTGCTTTCTTGTTGCAACTCTATAATATCTGCTTCTCAACATCCTGTTGCAAAAATTCTTTTTGTGCTGTATGGCATTCATTATTTATAAAGATAGTGAGCATCATCCTCTTTAAATAACATTACTTGTGACAGTGAGAAAGTCACTGTGATGGATTCAATCCAAAGCAGGAACAGAGTGAAGAATCCCTGTGGCATGTAATATTTATTTGTTGCATTCACTTTTTATCAGCACATCAGGTTACTAAATGGGGAGAGAGAGTTCCCCCACCATTTGCACACCACGGTTAGGGTGATAATCTCGCCAAGTCCATCTTGAGCAGTCAACAGCTCTTAGGTTAGAAAGAACTCCTTTGCAGAGAAAAAATTTAGCCTGAAGCATGGTGAACTCTCCAAAGCCAAAACTGTGACATAGTAGCACTGGTTTTGCACCTGTTTATCCCCTATCATCGCCATGATCGTGACATGGCTAGCTGTGTTACCTTAACAGCAATTTTGGAAAAGTCACTGGTCATAACAGTGACCATTATTTTTCAGTAATGGTGATGTTCTTTCTACTCTATTTCTAGTGCACAAATGTATTGCCATTAATGAACCTTCATATTGAAATTTTTATTTTAATCACCAACTCATCCTCTGAGCTGCCAGTTCCTTTGACAATTACTCCATTATTATGTGGTATTGAAGTACATAATTTTTGTCTTAATCACCAACTCATTCACTGAAGTGTTAGTTCTTTGACAATTATTGCATTGTGTGGTATTGAAGCACATATTTTTCTCTGAAGCCTATCCACAAAGTTTTTGTGCCCAAAATTCTATGTTTTTCAGTTTGTTTTATGATGCAGACTGCAAAATATTTATTATGAAACACCTAAAGTTATCCCCCCTGCATTACTTAAGCTATGCATTTTATCCGTAAAGGACATTAAGACAGCTTTTGTATTTTTGCATTTTATTTAAAAAAAATGACATGAAATATTTCATTTGCACAAAATGGGTGAGTGGAGGTAAAGGTATTATCAGGTAAAAGATATTTGTGCTAATTTTTCCTGTCATGTCTGTTCCACTATATTTTATTGATAAACTTGTTTGTCGGCATTTAGATTGACATTTTGCATATTGCCATAAAAGAGAAGCCAATTACATTATGGCAGCCAATGGGCAGAGTAGCAAAATGTAGGCGTATGTGCGTACGCTGTACGCAGATAGTTTCCAAATTATTAGCAGATTTCGCAGATAGTTTTTGCTTTGTAGACTCAAAATATATATATAATGTTTACAGCGATTAGAACACTTACTCAAGGCTTTACTCAGATTAATATACTTAATTCTATTTTAACTTGTAGAACTTTTTTCGCTTTTGAGTTCTTTTGGCTCTACAGACATTTCTGTCCTAGATTTCATCAAGGCCTGTTCTCAATGTATAGAAATTGTATATGATTCTAATATGTAGAATCATATACACTATCTACCAACAAGTAATTGGACACCTGTGATAGAAAGGAAAATGAAGTTTATTCACCTTATACAGCTGTGACCCTCCGGGGCATACTCTCAACCAGGCGTACGACGGCTAGCGGTATTTTCTTCCACTCTGCTTGGAGAAGACAGGTCAGTTCCTTCACCCATTTCGGACAGTGGGTGCACCACTTAAGTCGACGCTCCAACTCCTCCCAGAAGTGCTCGATAAGGTTAAGGTCGGTGCTCTACGCAGGCCAGTCCATTCGATTAACCCCATTGTCACCATACCAAGCCATGGTGGACCTCGCAACATGACAGGTGGCATTGTCATCCTGAAAGTAACATGGGTCCACCCCGTAAAACTGCCACAATGTAGGAAGTGCATGGTCATCCAAAATGGTGCAGTAGGTCTCGGCGTTGAGTCTACCAGGAATTGCGACCAAGGGTCCCCGTGCCATACCAGGAGAAACACCCCCATAGCATAATTCCACCGCCGCCGAACTTCACAGTTGGCACAATACATTCCGACAGGAAGCGTTCTCCAGGCAGACGCCAAACCCAGATCCTGCCATTCGAACGGTAGAAGGTTAACCTTGATTCGTCGCTCCAAAGAACCTGTTTCCACTGTTCAACGGTCCACTGTAGACGTTCTTTGCACCACGTTAGCCGAGCAGCGCTATTGGACTTGATCAAAGGCTTGTGGGCGGCAGCACGTCCATGATAACCGAGCAGATGGGCTTCCTTACAGATGTTATTCATCGAAAGAACACTCCCGGATGCCTGTTGAAACTCTTCGCAGATGTGGCTCATCGATTTGGTGCGGTTCTTCCGAATTTCTTTGGCCAGCACCCGTCGGTCTCTAACTCCCAGTTTTGTGGGTCTGCCTGGTCGGGGCACATTCCGACAGTCACCTCTCATCTTCCACTTGCCAATCACATAGGCCACTGTCGATTTTGGGTACTTCAACTCGCTGGATATGTCTCGTATGGATCGGCCATTTCTGTTATACCAGACGATTACACCTTTCTCGAAATCGGAGAGCTCCGAACTGCATGGCATCTTGCATGCGACTGGTTATGTTGTTGTTTCCCACAAGATATTTAACGGTGGCGGCCGTGACGTGTATCAGGACCGCAGATATCGTCGATTGCAGGAGTGTCTAATTACTTGTTGGTGGATAGTGTACAATTATACACATTTAGAACTGGCCTTGGTAAGGATGTATAGGAATTGTATTCTCAATGTATAATAACTGAATCAAAAGTTTTGTTTACACAGAAGGAATTAAAATTTTATTACCAAATTCCTCTTATAGTTGCCAGTTATTAAATTAAAATCTTTTCCTTAAGTATTTTCTAAGTCTACTCTTCTTGAATGAAGTTGTTGAAAATGTTGTTTATAATTTTTGAAGATTCATTAGTGGAACTTCTTTTTTGGATATAAAATTTTTCTTTAGTCTAGTTTCTGTGAGGTTCTTAGTCCAATATTTTAATTTTGCCATGAAGGTCCATTTCACACACATTGTTGCACATTCAATTGTAATGAACCTATTTTGTCCTTGTTGGTATCTGTAATTTTCTAATTTATTTATTGTTTTATTAATTTTTCTGTAAATTGTTCTATTGTATCGTGGTTCGCGCTTCGCAGATTTGCAGCAAGGTTTCCATTTTAGTGGTTGAGTACGCAGACACATTTTATATTTATACAAGTCTGCCAATGGGTGAAGCTGTTATTGAAGTTGTTTCCAAAATGATTTTGCAAAAGCCTCTCCCCTTGTACACATGTACAGGCAAAAATACCTGAATTTTGTTTCGGAGATTAAGTGGCCCCAGCCACTGCTTTTGTGCTGGTGTTAAAATCTTGGTTTAACATTGTTTACTGTTATTTCATTTTAAAGAAATGCATCTGAAATCACAGTGCTGGTTTGATGTAATCTACAGCAGGAGTGGGCAACCTTTTCTTGTTCACGGGTCGCATCAAATTTTTTTGAATTAACACTGGCTAAATCCTGAATTTTCATAAAGCACTTACCTCTCCACTTCTGTTCAATGAGTGTAATATACAAATCATATGATTATAAAAAATAAACAATTTCATATAAAAGCAAGTTTGAGGTTTTGCACAATTTGGATGGAAACCATAAGTAAACAAAAATATAAATTTGTTTATATGTTAGTGTGACACACTTTCTGTGTTTAAATATTTTTTCAACAAGGTCAGTGTTTGCTCAGACATTTATAATAGGAGTTCTTTTGCTTCTTAGATGTTTATTACTTAAGCCCATGCACAAACTAGAGCTGAGTTCAGGCTCAATTTTCGGAGCACGAGCCCGTGGTATATCAGCCAGAGTCCACCCGAGCCTGGATTTTATATTGAAAGATAGAGCCCGGGCCTGAACGAGCGCGAAAACTGTCTAATCTGTTTAACCATTAATAAAAAAACATCTTCTTTTCCACACTTGCATTCTCTCCTCCTCCTGCAATTAAACAATGTATTTCTCAAATAAGGAGTGGGGAAGGGACCTATTTTTACAGTGTAACTGTACGATTTTCTTTGGCCATTCGTTTCCATCTGAGGGCTTCGGGCGGCTGGCCATCCAAAATGATTATGCGGTGCTGCAATTGTATGTGTTACTCAAATAATGCTAATATTATCGCGCCATAATGCGCTGAAATATGTACATTGCTAAACAGAAGTAGCAGGAACTACTACGTGGAGATAGGGGGTAAATTATCGTCGGCAAGCTATCAACTATCCAATATCTATAGTTCTTGAAAAAGTTTCTTCTCTGCAGAAACACACTAATGTGCGGCCTATGGCATTTTTTTTACCCAAGCCCAGAATAAATAGCCATCTCCAATGTATGCTCCCCAATCAGAACCAGTTGCCGAAGAATTCCCTTTGCCAACTATAAAGTGTCTCATTTGCTAAATCATATAAAATCCCAGTTATACATTAAAAAAAAAAAAAAAAAAATTCTCTTGCTCTACTTCTAAGAGCCCAAGCCGCAGTAAATATTCTACAGCATCGGGCTCTGCTTCAGGCTTTCGGGTTCAGCTCTCTAGCACACACATCATTATTTGATTTTATAAATTCCATTTGTGAGAACAGTTCATACTTATAAATAAGTACCTCTTGTCAAAGAGATTGTCTCATACAATCCAAGATGCATACGGGAAAGTCTCTGGGTAAATATTTATAAAAATCTACTAATAATCATATTGTCATTTTACCCTTTAGTTCTTTGTTGCCTTGAAGAACGCTTTCCAACTATTTTGGAACTTGGTCCACATTAACACCTAATAAAGATAAAAAAAGTATTCGAGGAAAGATCTTAACTGAAATCTTTAAAACTATTGCTGAATTCTGAATGTGCCAATTTAATCTCTTCAAAAGAAGCCAAATAAGTTCCATAATTTTTTCAAGTAGGGAAATCTAATGAATTGCTTGTTTTTAGTTTTTCCATGTTACTAATTTTATTTGAAAAGATCTTATATGTGCATGTGAAAATTATGAATAAGCTTATCTTACCTTTGTAATTTCAAATTTTATGTATCGAAGTGAAGTAAACTCAAGAAAAGCAAGATCACTTATCCAACCATCATAACTATGATTAGAATCAGCTTTCCTTTTATTTCCATAAATGCAAGAATTTCAATCTGGATTATAAAATCTTTTTAACATACCACACATATACTCATGTATAGGTTGTTTTGAAGACCAAGTTTTCAACCAAGATTATGAGGGATGGTTATAAATGCAAATACACTGATCGCTTTTAATTTGGTTTGTACCATATGTGCTAATTAAGTCACTTGACATTGTGTTTGTGTCATTAGGTTACAGTTATATTGATGTTTACTACTGTACCATGTATCAGTCAGCTTGTCCTATAGCCATATCGTCATGAGTCATATCATCAAACCATGATTAATATTAGTACAACACAATGATCATATCTTGAAGTGTGCCTTTCGGGTCTCATGGTTTCTCTGACAGACAGAGGCTATCGTTAGTGATTTTTTATTTTTTTACTCATATTGAGGCAGTCCCTTGTTTTGGTTGCTTGATCACATAACAGTGATGTAACTCAAAGCTGTTTTTATCAAACCTGATCTGATTTGTGGTAACTTTAAACATATTCGATTCTTTGTCTCCTGATCTGCGGAAGCACGTGTTGATTTAATTTTCTTTGCAAACCCACACAACAGTGTGAATTAAAATGGGGGGAGGGAGGGAGGGAGGGAGGGGAGGGGCTTTTTTTTCTATGAATCAAAGTTCATTACTGTAACTTACTTCCCTTTTCAAATTATCTTTGTTTGTAACAGTTTTTCTTTGCAGCACCCCATGGAATAGGAGGGGGGAGAAAGAAACAGAATTTTTAGTGAACATACTTGTAGTTTCCATTCACTGATGAGATGTTAGTGCAGTAACTGCACCGCTCAACACAGGCTGAGCCAGATTATGCTGCAAGGTGACCAATGAGTGCACAAAAGTAAAAAAAATCTGTACACGTGCAAATCACTAATGGTGTGTGCATGAGTGTCAGATTCTTTCCCAGTGTACCTAACTAAGAAAGAATTGGCCTTTTAGTTGTGCACCAAAGTAGAAAAAAAAATGTTTATTTAAAAAAAAAATTTGACCATAAATGCAACTGACTATATCACCTTTGTGCAACCAGCACAATCTCTCAGAAGTAAATTATAACTTGACTCCAACTCCTCAAAATTCTTTGAATTGTTGTTGGTTCAGATCTCATGAATATATGTAAAATTGGCTGCCGAAACATACACACATGCACTGTTTTCATTATTTATGATTTTTTTTAAATACATATACAAGGAAAAAATCATTCAAGACAGCAATTTACCGCAAATTTTTAAAATTACTGAATTGTATTAGTAGGCATGGCAGACCAGTGGGAGATATCCTAATTAAAAAATGCAAAGTAATGAACTTTGAAAAAAATTGCACTCAGTAAAGAAAATAAAAAAAAATAACAAACATAAGCTGTGGCAAGCCATGGTAGGGTGGATAGAACAAATCAATGCAAATTATGGTGTCATTGCAGATGAAGTGAATTACATGTTCTGAAAAAGACTGCAGTTGGAGTACAGCTGGAAAGTTTTCATGCACAATGGATTCCAGTTAATTAAGACACATCGGCGCTAGAACCTTTCCCCCAATTAACTAGAATCTACTGTTTTTTTAAACTTTGTCTTTAAACTTTGCCACTGATGAAATGTAAATCTATTGAATCTATTGCTTTTTAAACTTTGTCACTGATGAAATTTTTAATTATCTCTTGCCATTGGTGGCAATACCTGTTAGGACTGGGTTAAGAATTCCCATTAAAATGTTATTTGGAAAATTCATGCCTTCCATGTTTTTCGCAATTTTGTTGAAATAGTAAAAAAAATATGAAAAGTTATTATCCAAAAAGAAATTTTTTGTTCGACATATAGATCAAAATTACAAAACCTAGATCACCACCCAATAATTTTTAAGAATCAATGCCATTGTCACACCACCTCATTAAACTGCCGTTTTTTCTTACCACCAGAAAAAGATATGAAACAAACGTTCACTGTTTAAATTGGTTCTACTGCATATTGACGGTAAATAGGGTAACCACTCCTCTACCTGTGTATCTCAACAACCCAAAATGAATTCCTCTAGTTTCAGGAGTTTTGTCATTTATCCCTGCTTTTTTAAGTATTGGCTAGATGAATAAGTTAATGCCGTTTTTTTCACTGCACTACAGGAATGTATTACATCAGAAGGGAAAACGGAATCAATCAACTATGTACCCCCACCCCCAATTGTTTATGATGGTGTAGCAATGTCTGGATAGGTCTGCAATGCCATTCTTGAAAAAACGTGCAGGTTTTGCTGCGAAGAAATCAAGAAATTCTGGAGATCAACATCATTGTTGAACGTGCTGCCATGGAGTGCATTCGACTGAGATCAGAACAGGTGATAGTCTGATGGGGCAACATCTGGAAAATAGCCCGGATGTGGAAGGATCTCCCATTTTGGTCATGTTTGCACTATGAGGGCGTACGTTATTATGTTGGAGAAAGACACCATGGTACAGGGTTCCCACGCAACCTGGAAAACCGGGAATTCTCAGGGAATTTGAAAATTGTTCCAAAAATCAGGGAAAACTCAGGGAAAATTGTGTTTTTCCGTAAAAATCAGGGAATTTTTTTATCAGGGAACTGTAAAGGCAGGGAATTTTTATTTTGCCAGAAAAATATTTTGTTTCAGACTTTTGTAAAATATATTTCTGTATTGCTAAGTTTTAAAATAATTCCGAGTTGTTTTATCCTTCGAGGCAACTCCGTAACCCACCCACCCACCGATTAAAGTGCAGCTGTGCAGGGGAGTGAGTCTCTTTGCGTTTTCCCCGTCTCCAGATGATCTAAGAACCGGACAAACATAACGTCAAAGCGGGAAAGAAAGCCATTAATCACACACCCATTTCGCAGGCTCTTATCTGCTGGTGTTCGCAAAGAGAGGCAGTCATTTGTTCCTGAGTAGGGTGCCCCGGTTCTCTGCGTAGACTAGGAAAAAAATTATGAAGAAGCTATTTCCTCAATTTTTTAAATAACCGACTGAAATTTTTACAGTGGGTAAGATATATGAAAATAACGTTCAATTTTAAATTTCGCCGAAATTCATTGGAAACTTAAGAAGTTGGGCTTTTTTTTTTTTCTTCTTTTGCATGTTCTACGTGTCTTTTATCAAACCGTACAAAAACATTTTATTTTGCCGGATGTTGGTCATCCTAATAAATCACCCCCCCCCTTCCCCTTCAACAGCGTGTGGATTAATGTTGCAAATTGAGGGCACCTAATTTATTTTGAAAAAGGTTCGTATCACTTACGAACTAAAGCTTCGCTTTCGTAATTCTGTAGCAGAATTGGTACAGTTGGAAAAGTATGTACCTTCAAATGTTAGAACAGTGAAAATATTATTACGAAATAGGAAGATTCTTCAAAGAGGGGGAAAGATTTTTTTTTTTCATAGTACTTACGAGTATTTTGACAAAAAATATATGAAAAATACCATGCAATGAAGCTGGTACTATTGCATACCTACCATATTTCCCAGATTTCACGGCCGTTTTCTAGATTCGTTGTCTTCCGGTTTTACGGCCGGAAAGAGATTTTTTTTATTCTGTCATATTTCTATTTCATAATGCATGAAGAAATTTATTTATAGCTATTTTAAGACGATATTCCAATTACTGCAAGAGCTGGCTGGTTGCGAAAAATGGGGTAGTCCGACGTCCGGAGCCATAGATTTTCACATCTGGGTCATTCCACGCAAAATCGTCAGATATTGAAATAATTTTCCAACACATCTCCGATTCGTGCGATTTTTTTTTTTTTTACGGGTAGCTGCCTCCAAGTTATAAAAAAAAAACCCCTGAAAGTTTCAATTTTTTTTGTTTCTGATAGATTAGAAGATATTATTTTTTGAATTTTTGTGCATAGTAGAACCGTTTTCCGTAAAAACGCAAATATCTCCGTTATTTAGAATAAGAAATATAAAATTCATCATTCTCTCGTAATTTTCCCCAAGGTTTCAGCTTATACATAGGGGAAAAAAAAAAAAAAAATGCGAGAACAAAAGTTAGACGATGTAGAAATTTTCTTGTAATCGTAAATTCTTCTTCTTGCGTTGCTGCACCTCACAAGATTTGCATAAATTATTCATTTCACATCTTTACCCTCACATTGCCGGAAAAAAAAATCTACCTAGTTACTACTGATGAAAATCTTCTTTGCCGTGCGTGCTCTATTGGTTTCAGGTTTGTCAGTGCAGGCGCTAAAGCCTCTGTCTCCGTTTTGGATGACGTTATTTGCGGGGAGTTACTGCAAATGACCTGAGTGGGCTCCAGACCTTTCTCGCACTTTGCCTGATCAACATCGCACAAATGTATATTGCCCTTCGTAAAGATATTGTTAAGTATAAACATGCCACTCGCCGCAGGATGATACATTATGTTGACAAAAAGGGTTAGGAGGATTTTATGAGCACACATGCACACAGAACTTCCTCTAATTGTTTCCCGTACAAGTAATTTGACGTAGCGTGGAAATGAACTGTGACCTGCGAGAAAAGTTCAGTACTAATGTTTGCGTCACAAACGTAGCCAATCAATTTTAAGACTTCCGGATTTTGGAAGTACTAATATGAATTGTAGCCTCTCAGGCAAAATGGTATTCCGTATTAACTGTTAGTTTTCCCCACTTGTTGCTTCCATTATTTTTCTTTATCCCTGGGTTAAATTTTTTTGCCGTTATGGCATTAGGATCTCTGTGTGCCAGCTTATTGGTTATGAAATTTAACAGCACAATGTCTAAATATCCTATGCTGCGTTATTTAGAAGCAAATAGCAGAGGTGCCAACTATTACGAATTGTCCATAATTATTACGGTTTCGACTATCAGATTACGGACAGGTTGGAAGAATTACGGAATTCAGTGTGTTTGGAGAATCTCAATTTTGTATCCTTTTTTTGTTAAACCCTTTTAGTGCGACGCTGCCGATTTCTCGGCCTTCGATTTTGATCCGCATATTTTCCGAATCAGACTGCGGATTTCGGTGTCTCAATGATCATATCATTTATCAATCATATCGTTTTGAAATGGAATGTCCATGAATCATATCGTCAAACAGCGATATTATCGGAAGAATGGCACCGTAATTTTCGTCGTATAATCCGCGGATTATCTGCTAAAAAAGTTAAAATTATAGGTTTTGCGGATTATACACCGATGCGGTTAACACTCCGATTGAAAATAAAAAAAATATATATAAGACCTTCCGATTTAAAAAAAATCTGCAGCGTGATTGTGCAGGGAAAGGTGTAATAATTGGAAAAGGAACTCCCTCGGAAGAATTTTCCTCAGTTCAGGAGTTTGTACGGAGCGGGGGGAGGAATGTCGTAATGGAAGATCGGGATAGTTGTGGGGAGGGACGGCAGGGGTCATTTTGTTATCGTTGAGGAGAGCTCTGACTGTCGTGCCGGCTCTGTTTTTTGGCAAAAAGCCAAAGAAGTACGTACAGCGCTTGCTGCACGAAGCTGTGCGTTTCTCCTTTCGGATTTCATGTGCGCAACCTTGTATCTAGTTTGCTTTCGTTGTTTTGGCGAACGTCGCTGCTGCTGTTTTCCTTCATTGCTAATCATGATGTCTCTGAAAAGGAAACGTTTCAGTTACACTGCCGAATTTAAACTTGAAGTGGTGGACAGAATTGAGGATACGATCATGTCACTGCGCGATAGTTTTGAGGTCAGAACACAATCGTGCAGCAACATACGGAAAGCCTCTGTGTCGCGATCTAAAACGTAAACAAATCCGTTGGTAAATTCCGCGGGAGAATTCACGGAAGTTTTTTATTGGCCCACGTATAAGACGATCTCTCAACTCTGAAAGCAGGAATTCCTCCAAAAATTTTCGACTTATACGTGAGTACATACGGTATTTCTACTTGTTCTGTATCAGCCTTTCGTCATTGGCA
Source organism: Macrothele yani (assembly GCA_039090855.1). Taxonomy (NCBI): domain Eukaryota; kingdom Metazoa; phylum Arthropoda; class Arachnida; order Araneae; family Macrothelidae; genus Macrothele; species Macrothele yani. Next base: position 150,091,923 of record CM077010.1, on the reverse strand, counting down.
GTGTAATGCAATACTCTGGAGCTACATCGGCGTGATCTATGGATGCCACACCCTTTATCTGTTTGGAGATAAAAATATAAAACAGTAACCTTTAAAAATGAATTTCTTCATTTAATAAAATAGTTTTTTTTTTCTCTTACTTCTTCGGACTCGTGTGTTTCTGGAACGTGGAAAGAGCGACGTATTTATTTATTTACTGACGCCACGTATTTGGAGGATTTTCACCTTGGATCTCGCCCTTTGGAATTAACTGCTATAATATGTATAGCCAGTGCCGTTAATACCCACCAGATGGAGACGTCTCAGTAGCTGAGCCCATCTTACGGATTTATGATGTCAGAAGCTGACTTAAAATACACATAGCACCGTGGATTGTTGTCCACCGTGGTGTGAAGCTAACGCGCTCGGTTAGATATCGAGAGATCCGTGACTCAATTCACCGGCGGCGGCGGCTGAAAACAAATTTTCGGGTGCTATGTGTTTCTGGAACGTGGAAAGAGCGATGTGTTTATGTGACCGACTTTTCTGTCGGAAATTCCACTTCTGATTCAACATCTATGATGTGCGGATTATACGGCGATTTTTTTTCCTAAATGTCACAGTCTGCGGATTATACGAAGGATTTTTTTTTTTTATGTGAATTTTGCGGTCTGCGGATAATATGCCGTAAGTGTCATCTTAAAAGAGTTTGCGCTTGCTATCGGTTCCCCACGCAATTTCTCCGTGTGACAAGAGAAAGGTTACTTTAGCCAAAACGTTTCCTACTGCAGTTGAGGCAGGGCTGTTCACTTGGAATTATTGGTGTATTATAAGACGTCGTACTGTACTGACTGTCGGAAATCACTTTTTCGAGCCCCGTTCGAAGTGCAATAACGATCAACTCGTCGCAACGCGTGGTCCCGCGATGACGGATATTTATATTTCTTGAGGACTTTCGCCGCGCAGGAGAACAAAGTGCGGTGTTTTATTACTAGAAGCCCTTCACATTATTCATTTCTTTTTCCTAAACAAACAGACACAATCGGAAAACTCCGTGAATTACGAATCCCCCTCTTTTTCCAAACTCGTGTTAGCAGAGGATGACTTTATTGACAGCTTGTTCCTCAGACTAGCAGACGTGCTTTTTCCTACTGCGTGAATTTTTTTCTAAGGTTATTTGAAATGGCTTGTAGTGAGAGTGAAAGTTTGCCAAGTGATGGTGATGATTTTGAATCATCTGAGAGTGATATTGGCCAAGCAACATCAAGCCAGTAAACTAGCCACAGTGCAACGCACACCATATCTTCTTGAGAAGGTGAAGATCTTCATAGTGAATCTTCAGATCATGAAAGTTCTGAAAGTGAATGGGAAGATGTAATAGAGGGAAGTGATGAACAACCTCAGCAACCTTTTGATTGTCATGAAATGCAGGGGCCCAAACATGCTCCTGCAACTGATGTGGCACCTATTGCATATTTTGACTTGTTTTTTACCAATTTCATCCTTGGAATTATCATTTCTGAAACAAATATGCAAAGAGGTTTCTCCAGGAACATCCAAATCTTTCTCCAAAATCTTGAGCAAGGAAATGGAAAATGCTGAAATAAAGGTTTTCGTGCGTGCCTTCTAATATGAGAGTAATCAGTAGCCCATGTAGGACGAGATGAGATGATTGCCGAAGGCATGCATATCCTGTCAAAACAAACACCAGGATTGTGTAAAATTAAAGACTCGATCAAAGCCTTTGGATAATTTTTTTGCAAAAAAGAATGAAAATAGCGTGATAAACGCTGAATTGCTGTTTACTGCAATCGTTGTGGAGCATAACCTACCTATAGCAATCTGTGATCATGCTGGTCGCTTCTTTCATGCTATGTTCCCAGACTCTGATATTGATGAAGCTGGATATCCTTGAGCAGATGTGGCATGGAATGAAATATCTAAGATGAACGATTCATCTGGCCTTCCCAAGTATTCTGCATTGCCTAAACTAATGTTGGCAATATTGACTATCCTTCACAGCAATTCCTCTACGTAGAGAATATTTAGTATCGTAAGGAAAAACCTCGCATACTTCTGCCCAACAATGAGCACCAAAACATTAAGTGGCCTTCTTATACAGAAAAGTAAAGCGTTTTCCTCAGGTGAGCTGTGTTATAAAAAGTTTTCTGAAAAAGAATATACCACTACAAAACAAGCAACAAGGGAGTTTTTATGTCAGCAATGACATGAGGTAAGTACAATATTGATAATTTAATTTCATATTTTTTTGTGAGGATAGTGTAAACATAAAGTTATTACACATTTCACGCATTAATTTCTCATGAAATACCCATTCCACGCGTTAGCAATGAGGCTTCGTATGGTGATTACCGATAGGCACCTCATACAAGTATTACAGGTTACACAGTAATACTATAATATTGTCCTTAACTTTGAAAAAAAAATGGTGTGTTACATTACTGAAAGTTTGTGTTTGATTACTGAAACATTACTGTAAAATCCCCTATTGATTACTGATGCGTTCTGCTAGAGGTTGGCCCCTCTGAAATAGCATAGATTCGATGTTCTCATTGCCAAGTGCAAGAACTAACGTTAGCTAAAATAATTACAATTTTGATTTTTAAATGTCAGCAGTATTTTCCCTGACTGCTAGAAATTGTTGGGATGGTACTGGCACACGTGTTTTTCCTCAGACTCAGAAATGCTGTCACGATTTCTGTTCTCTCTCTCTTCTTTTTTTTATTTTTTAATAACTGTTTTACTTTTGCTTTGTCTTTAAAGATTCTAAGTAAATTCCAATAGAAAATACAAATTGGTAGATCGATTTGATAGAACCGCTCTAACAAAATGTTAAGAGACTGTCAGACACTCACCATTTTATCATTCCCATTAGACTTCAATTTCAGCAAATGTTTCTGTGTTGTTTAATATTTATGTAAAATAAGCACTTAAAGGATTTAAAGCTTCAGCATTGTATCATTTAAGGGCAATTTATTCTCTTCAGTCACAATTCTCCCAGCTTGCATTTTTAAACCTAACTGGAACTCTAAATGTTATGAGTCGCTTAAAATGTTATTTATATACTTGTGTGCACTTAAAATACAGATAAATCAGTGGTATAATTTCACCTAATCGATTGAAATATTTCATTATATGTAGAATTTAAATTAAGTCTTTGTTGAAATATTCTTTAAAACATGTAAATACATGGTTTACATGTTTTAAAGAATATTTGAACCAATGGTACCAAAAATAAATAATGGTACCAAAAATAATATGCCTCATGCATTTAATTGTTATTAAAAAAAAGCAGGTAAATTGTATAAAGGACAGTTATTTAAAGAATTAACAAATGTATGCTTTCGTAAGGAACGCAAGAATGTAAGGAAATGCAACAATTTGTCGCAATGTGATTTGATTTGCCACTCTGGAAAAACTCTCAGGACTACCTGGAAAACCTGGAAAAGTCAGGGAATTTTTTTTTCTACTTTTGAGTAGGAACCCTGTGGTACCAATGTGGCAGTTTCTGCTGAATTGCTCTCTCCACACGGCGGAAATGCTCACAATAGAGTACTGCGTTGATGGGCCGATTCCTTCGCAGCATTTCCCAGTGAATAACGCCTTCCATGTCCCTTGCAGGATGGAGGTCATGTTTTGGAGGAGGTGTGCAAGTCTTGTTTAAGCTTAACCATTCCCTTCCAATGCCTGAAATTCACGTACAGGCACCACTTTTCATCTCCAGTAACAATACGTGACAGAAAGGGTTTGTGTTGCTGAGAACATTCATGATAATGGGCGAGCAAGGTACCACATATGGCAACTCTCTGATTCTTGTTGTCCTTGGTGTGAGAGCAAAGCACCCAAGACCCCAATTTCTGGACCTTTCCCATACGTTCCAGGTGTCGCACCACAGTTCATCTCAGTGCCAATTTGTGTGTGGTTCAAACGATCCTCATCAAAGTGTGATGGACGACCTGAGCGTGGAGAGTCGTTGAGGTCAAAATTTCCACCTCGGCGGTTGTGGATCCGTTGTTAAACTCGTATAGGAGCAGATGTCGGAAATGTTCGTTTTTCTCTACTTGACACTCCATACTTCCGGACTTGAAAACCAAAAAACCATTAGCCACAATTACACAATGCAATATGATTTAGATACACGATATTACTGGCTACATTTTGATATACAACTGGCCACCTGCGCCGTCACTGCTGACCTGGGAAACACTCGTGAAATAAAGCGGCATGAACTTATGCATAAACCAAATACTTTTGCTTTTCCACCATCTCCTGTAATAAATGAAATCAAACATTGATGTGGACATGCTTCATCTATAAATCTTTCTCATTCCTCATTTAGTAAGGATTCAAAGTAAGCCTTGCATTCATCTAGCTGTGCCATATGTTGATTCTGGTTTCTGAATTTTTCCAAAAGTTAGCCCCAGAAGTTTACTCCAAAAATAAATGCAAGATCAAAATTGGGAGCCAAACATTGAAAGAATTCATGAGCAGTTAGGGCCTCTAACAAGGATAGTGTTTGACCCTACCTTATTTGAAAATAAACAAAAAAAAAAAAAAAAAAAACCTTAAACAAAAAAAAACAAAAAAAAGTGGTGATACTTATTAACCTTACCCAGCTGATATGCACTTGGTCTTGTTCTGGAGGGGGGACAGGTGTTGTTGAATAAACTTCACTTGTCTCTGTATTTCTTTGGAGAAGACCTGGGCAGCTCATGTGCTACAGATTCTCCATAATCAGGACAGAAATCTTTGTTCTACTGAGTATGGGAAACTGAATATACAGGGTTATCATGATAAATATGGAAAATTATGTATATAATAAAAATATTGAAACATGAATATACATTTTCTTGAAGCAAATTCTTGTACAATAGTTAATGAGTAAACAAACTTAATAATTATTTGATGAACCCGTCGTTGGCAGTGATGAAGTGGAATCAGTCGCAGGCCTTGGCGACGTGGGGCTTGTTCGTGTGGGTCATGACATTGGCAATGGCATGCCTGATGGAGTCAAGGATGTTATGGGGCTGCATGTTGGTCTCTCTTTATAGTAATCCAAAGGATTACTATAAAGAGAGACCAACATGAGTCTTGTGGGGGGGGGTGAAGCAAACATTTGAAGACCAGTGGTAGGGCACATTCTCTTAAAGCCATTTCTGAGTTGCTTTGACCTTGTGGGCTGGGGCAAAGTCCTGTTGAAAGATGTAAGGCCTTCCCATCAGTAATGGTGTCTATCGAGGGCTCCAATACATCTCTCATCACCTTAATGTACTCGTCTGCGTTGACTCTTAAACTCTTCCCAAAAAAAGTGAGGAGGCACGACATCTCTCTTGTTGGAGATTACCCTGATGGTGGCAGGAAATACTGTGTGCATGACACTAGGTACGTCATCAGGGTTCTTGCACAACCACGTCATTCCTGATATTGACCTGGTCAAAGTTATTCTAATCTGAGAAGAATCTTGCCATGTTGTTCTCAAGATGCTTGACTTTGTTGAGCAGTTTCTTTGCCTTTGTCAAATGCCTTTCCTGCCTGGTCCATGAACTGACCCCTCTTAAGAACGTAGGAGTTGTAGCAGAGGTCCTCGTGGATGATGCTGTGGATATGTGGTCCTCGTGGGTGATGCTGTGGATGGGTGGTCCTTGTGGGTGATGCTGTGGATGGGTCATGGTGCGTATGGTCATACGCATCACCACCCAATTCCTTGGATAAGGCAATCGTAAATTTCCTGGGATTGTTGTACACCATCCTTTGCACCTTCATGACAAACTCAAGTTTCCTGATGGTATCGAAGCAACAGTCATGCTTTTTGCGCTTAGTAGGGATGTCGTCAGGGTTCTCTGCACAATCTACCTTGCTCTTGATCTTCTTAGACAAAAAGACAAAGAATGTGGAACTCCAGTCTCCTTTGGGGTTCTCCCGCCACCGAGAGCAGACAGCACAGATTCTCTTTTCATTTCTTCTGTTACAATCATATTCATGACAATGTTATCAATGATTTACCTAGAAAGATAATAAACTGAGCTTCCAAGTGACGGTTTCTTAACTTTTCCAGAATAGTCATTAAGATATAAGTATCTAAAATCATTCCACATTTACCATTATAACTCTGTACTTTGGAAATCGAAAATCTTAATGTAATGTTTTTCCACATCTGTGTAAAGTTTTTCAAGTTTATTAACATTTGTTAAACATTTCTGGGATTGTTTATTCATTGTTTTTAATATCGTGACATTGCTTCGATGTTTTGTCAATATTTTTTGGAAGTCTTTGTGCTGTTTGCTGGCTGTAAAATATTTAGAGCAGCAGGGAATTTTGTTCTGACAGCAATGAGAATGTTCCATGTGTTTCATAATTTCTTATGTTTTTGACAAAGCTGTGTATTTTTCTTGTTTTTTTTTTTTGTCAAATATCTTTTTGCATGTTAAATAATTTTCTGATCATGTTCTTCATTTTTAATATCTTTTCTAATACTGCAAAAAGGCAACTTCATATGTAAGAATTTTTTCTAACAAAAAATGCATGCTTTTCTGTTTCTAACAGTATCTTCATCAGAACTAATCAGTACAGCAAGAATTTGTGCCCCCTTTTTAAACAAAATGAAATTAGAAAATCTACTTAAACTGTTTAAGATAGAATTGGAGCCATTTCAATGTTTATAAAATTGATTTAATGGCAGAATACACAATGCAGTACTGTTTTTTTTTTTATATTTAATTTTGCATAAAACGGGTGATTTTTCCATTCCTTAGTCACTTGCTTTATTAAGAGGCAGAGCAAGCACTTTTTCTTGTGTTCAAAGCGAAAATAATAAAAAACACTGCTGCGTACTCACTGTACAAGGAAAACAAGTTTGAGAACTGAAAAATTGCAACGGAAAGTTGAAATTCAGATTTTTATTTTATTTTTTATTTTTGTCTAGATACTTCATGTATATCTTCTGTATAAGAAAGTCACAAGTTATATGTGGTTAAAATACATAATACATAGAGATTCAGTACCTCTTTTAGAATTGCTGTTACGCCCGTTAAAATATTTACATATGATTATGGTGATGCAGTTAATTATGACGTTTATTATTGAAAAAATAAAGACTAAAAGAAAGCAAGAGCAATTACTCACATATATTCGTCCAGAGGTCGTTTTTTGTTCATATACCACCGTAGTTCTGCAAGTTGTTTGGTCTCAGGTGTTCAGCGGCTATGCATTGCAAAAAGTCCGATGGTGACTATAATATGGTGTTTAGCAATGTCAAAGTAGTAGTCAACCCAAAGTATCTTGCTATATATTGTATCGTAAGCTCAAAAGAATAATACAACTGAGAATAAAAACCCTGTAATGACCTATGCCACAGGCAGGTTAAAAGGCTTAACAATGAGCAATCCAAAAAAACTATAGCAAACGAATTTAAAAGGCTGATAGTGAACAAATTTAAAAGAACAAAATGAAATATGAATGGCCAGAAAAAACGACGAATGAACTATTTACATAATTCGTGCTGTCAGTATGGCAAAATTGTCTGTCATAATGCATGCTGTCAATATGGCAAAAAGTCACTAAGCAATGGGAAACCATGCATATTTAGAGAAATCAAACTTGAAAAAAGTTTTTAAAAGTTCTAATATCGCTGTTTACTCCTGGATAATATAATTGAATTTCCAAAAATCAGTATGAATCCTGATTTATTGGAACAATGATTTCATGCAATTGGATGGAATGAAAGCTTGGGTGAAAATGCAAACCATAGTGGGAATTTAAAGGATATTGCAGCATTGCATTTTGTAAAAAAATGTGATTGAAGTTTCTTTTGTGAGTTTTGAATATTGATATGTATTTGATATTTGTGAGCAGTGATGAAGGATAAAAAATGTGGGGGGGGGAGAGAAAAAGGAAGAGAACAATAGTAGATAGCCTGTAACCACTGGTGTTTGGTAACATGTAAAATATTATTCGAATCCAACTTCCATTGTAATAAAATGCAGGTGCAGTTTATTCTGTGAGCATAATTGAGAATTGGGGTAAAGAATAAAGGAAACTGGAACATACAAGAGTTAGCAATATATAGTAGATAGCCTGTAACCACCGGTGTTTGGTAACGTGTAAAATATTATTCGAATTCAACTTCCATTGTAATAAGATGCAGGTGTAGTTTATTCTGTGAGCATAATAGAGAATTGGAGTAAAGAATGAAGGAAACTGGAACATACAAAAGTTAGCTGAACATGGGTCTTTCAGTTTGTTAAAAAAAAAAAAAAAAGAAAGAAAATGCTTAGGAAACAAAAGGTGGGAGTGGGGGGATTCAAGATTGAAATATACTCAGTTGAGTGATATCAGAGGCATGTTGGTTATTATTGCAATTTTCTTTGATAGTCTTTATATAAAATTCCCATATCATTATCAAAGTAAAATGTTAAAAACCTTTGTTAAATGTCAAAGTCATCATGGGTTTCTCTGATAGAATGAAATTTGTCCACAAGGTTTGCATCTCCAGCCCACCATGTAAGTTGGGTAATTGTTGTGATAAAGTAATTGGGAGGACTCGAGAACAATAAAACCCTGTCTTGGTAAGTGTGATAGTAACCACTAACCCTGAATTAATGTTTGTGTTCTTAGGAACAGAATTTGCTAAATGGCATGGAAGCATATTAAATGCAACTTGTCCTTCATAGCTGGGGGTTCAAGTAAATACTGGTAGTAATACTTAGTTCTGAAAAGGTGTTTAAAGGTTATCTTTGCACACTGGTAACAAACTTTTAAACAAATAGCATTTCATCTGGGGTTAAGTATTGATTAAACAATTATTAAGTTTGCTGCAGGCATATGGTAGCAGCTAGTAGTAGTTTCATTCATTTCAGATTGTATTGTGTAATGAATCCACATGAAGCTGAAGAGATTTGGAGTGGAGGTGGAATCAAAACGTACCATAATTTTGGGTAGATAAGCCGCGGCATATAAGAGTTCAAAATTAAATTTTCAGCCCGTGCGGCTTATACAGCATAGCGGTGCATACAGCTTTTTTTTTTTTCCGGTGGAGTGAAATTATGTGACAAAAGTTTTGGCTTGTTCCATTCTTTTTCCGCGGGAAGATATCTCAATAGAGAGGGAATGGAATAATGATGTTACAGCCACGGGCAATAAATTCCATCCACCCCCTCTTAAAACAAGACATGAAAATAATAGGTTTTAGGATTGAGGTGAGACGTTCATGAAAGAGGGGACTCTGATAAAACTCGGAAAAAATCCGTGGCTGGGGAAAACTTTACAGGGAATCGATCTTGTTAGCAAGGATCGCCCTTGTTTCGTGCGTCTAGCAACTAACTTTCTTTGAACTCATGACGTCATCAGCTTTACTCCGAGGCTAAAGTTTTCTCCCCTCTTGAAACGGGATACCCGACTACCATCCAAGATCGATTGCCATTGGTGAATGACAGCACATGCAAATTTTGTCAGTGGTGTGTGCGTTCGTTGCATTCAGTTCGCCAAATCACATTTCCTCGAGTAAGCTACGCATAGTTCTACGTTATCATGGAAAGTAAAATGACTCAATGCAGAAGTTATACTTCTACTTTTAAGCTAATGGTAAATATGTTTTTCCGAATCCTGGAAAAACATCAAAACTTCGATTATTTCGGGCTTCTCTGGAGCAAACGTTATTTCTAAAAACTGCTGTGAAACGCCAGAAGACGGCGAAAGTGATGCGGACGACCTTGAAGTTTTTTTTTTTTTTTTAGACGATCAGCTTTCTGAACTTTTTAATTCGAACAGCAAAGTTTTCGATTTTAATGGATTTTATTGAAAAACTATGTGTACCATATATTTTCAAAATGTGCGTGTTTTTTAAATTCTTGAGTTATAATTGGTTTTAAGCGCCTTATGAATTCTTCAAGTAATTTTTTTATAAAATAGGTAGTAGGGTAAGTGTTTTATCCTTAAGATTGAATCTTGTTTAATTGATATTTCTATTTATTATTTGAAAGATCAGGTACTATATTTTTATCTACGTAATGTTTTCAAGGTTTCGCGGTGGTACTATTCCACCTTACTGCGAAGGTGTGGCGTTTCTGGTGATTTTCTTTTTCATCCCACCCTTCTTTTTATCGCTGCGGCATATACGCCATCGCGGCTTATTTACCCGAATTTATGGAAGTTATCGAACATAGAAAGTTATTCGCTTTTCAGTGATACAGTGTAAGCTTAGACTTGGCCTTTTGCACAAAGAGTGCATGCCATGATTGAATAAAAGTGAGCGATTCTAATCATATTGTAAAAGTTGTCTTGTTGTGAACTGTCTGACAGCTGTGTAAAACATAGAAGCTGCACCTGAAATGGAGAAGCATAATATTTCATTAGGGAAATACGAGGTTCTGTAAAGCAAATATTGAGTGACAGGTGCAGGTGAGAATTTTGTGCTGATTTTATATGCCATTGCTAATGCAGCATTTTGAATGAAGTTTTATAAAACTAATAGAAATGGGTTTCCCTTTATTTGAGTGGATTCACCAGCTTCTTTCTGCCAGTATAAAAGGAATTCAAATTCTGTATTCATCCCATGCATGAATGCTTGGAAAGTGAGCTTTTCATTTTGTGAATGGTCTAGAATCATACTTTCTGTTAAGCAAATAGCTATAGCTTTTTCCCAGTTCCTTTACTGGAGCTAGAAAACAATATATAACAGGCAATTTTTTTCTTGTATATGATATCTAAGAATTTTGAGGAAGGTGGGGGGGGGGGTGATCAGAAGGAGGCTGCTTTCTGTTTTGTTGGGGATTTTGTGAATGCGAAAGGAAGCAATGAGCTCTCTGAGCACTTCTAAGTTCTTAGACTGATGACCCATTTGTAGAAATTAAAAAATAATTTACGTGCAGTAAATGCTACTAACAGTTGAAGAATGTCGTAAAAAAACCCGATGCAACAAATTTTTTTCATACGTATTTCAAACGAATCTTGAAATCACAAAACTGCCAGCCTTTCCCTATAGCATTGTGATGCTTGTAAAATTGGTGAAAATGTGGCAAGATAAAGTTGCAAGTTTACTAAAAAATTCAGTTTTGCTCTTTCTACCCCCCCCCCCTTTATTACTTTCAGTTCTTGATTCACTACTTTTTTTTCTTTTCTTTTGCATGGCTCAAAAGTTTTTTGTGCTTTGTTGTTTTTCTATATGTATAGATGAAATCTCTAATCATCAATTACCTTGTGATGTAAGCTTAGTTTTCTATCTAGTTCTTTGTTCCATTCATTTAGTGTTGCAATCATGACTGTGCATATGAATCTTCAGCATTATTTTAATAAACACTTCACTCTTTCTAAGATTCTTTGTAGAATTCCATTTGATTTTGAGTAATTTTAACCTTAGATCTTTTACTTTCTTTGTGTGTGTGTGTGTGTGTGTGTGTGTGTGTGTGTGTGTGTGTGTGTGTGTGTGTGTGTGTGTGTGTGTGTGTGTGTTAAAAATTTAATTCATGTTCAGATATTGGTCTCTTCTAATCATGTCAAAAATTTCCAAAGTACGTATGTAGGAAGTTAGTTTTCCATAACGGGTTTTGAACAGTTTGGATTAGTTAAAAGTAACACATGCACTTTCCATTGCATGCTTTTCAAATTTGTATATTTTCTGATTCAAGGAGAATCTAGAATAGAATTTGTCACTCATGCTTACCACTCACTCAGATGCTTTGGGTTGCATTTGCTTTCTGATACAATGATTTCTATCACATTGTTACTTTATAACAAAGAAGTGTGTGTGTGTGTGTGTGTGTGTGTGTGTGTGTGTGTGTGTGTCTTTTTTTTTTGGGCATTCCATCCCCAGAGTGCATGTTTATTTCCCTCAAAAAGCTGTTTGCTTGCTTCTTTGCTCAAATCTTCAAACTTGGTAAGTATTCATGTTTCTGCAAAAATTTCTTTAACTGCAGCACTTATCATAATGTATTGCTCATCCTTGTTTTAAAGAAATCATTGCTTTTGCACGAGTAATTTCGGGATTTGTAGAAATGTGCATAACAGTTTCGAGTATCGTGTTTTTGGCTGTGTGTTGTCAGCCACGTAACTTATTTAATCACTTAAGCATTCTCTTTATGAGACTTCTTTTTCAGTTGTTGCATGTAGCTTTGCTGCAATTTTAAATGCAAGTAAGAATAAGTTTTTGTTATTAAATGTAAATTGTTGTTTGCTAACAGTGGCAGTTTTGAATCATAATTCTAGGATTTTGTGCATATCTGATGGGTATGTGCATGTTTAAACTGATGCATCCATTTAGTAAGTCATGTAAAATATTCTGGCACTTTTGATACATTCCTGTCAGAATTCAGTCCTGTGTGACACAAAACTGGACCATTGGGGGCAAACATAATTGACCAAATGTCATTTGCCTCATGCAGTGAGTTCTTCAGATTTGAAGCATTGCTTTAATCTTGGTGAGTTTGGAAATAAACATTTGTGGCACACTATTGTATGCATTTGTACTCGGGAGTATCGTGGCATAGGCAGCCTGTTGCATATGTAGAGGATAGTGTAGCAGCTCGTACAACACAAACATGGTTCAACCATTTTCTTGAATGTGATTAGAGACTGGAGGATGTCCTAAGATTGGATAGCATACTGTTCTGGACAAATAAAGTCCCACTTTGGCCATTCCCTGTCAATTGTATAAGGTAATGGTTGGCAACCTCTTTACCTGTGCCAAGTCTACATGGAACTACCTATGCTAGCTAGTAAGGGTAAGAAAGTTGGGACATATGGGTTCTCTGTACTCTTGCTGAAGAGAACAGTGGTGCAGCTGAACATCTGCAGAGCCTTTCATGCCTCAGGTGTGAGGCTCTACTCCACAGATCCTGATGTTGGTGAAAAAAATGGATTTTGTGCAACTACAGCTGGCAGTTGTACAAGTAGTTGTCCTAGGAAGAAACACCATTTTTTTTTTTTTTTTTTTGCCAAGGCTCAGTCTGCATCCTTTCCAGGTGCTGTTGAGTGTGTTTTGGACAGTAACTGTTATTACCAGCTGTTGGAGTTACTTTCTGCTCAATTGATTCATCATGGGCCAATGCAGTTACAGGTTAATTCAACACCACACACAATCTCCTTTGACCCATGACACTTGCTTTATTAAGGCAGGCAGTTATGTCACATTTACCATATTTCCTTGATATTTCATTAATAAACTTGCCACCTATTCTGTGCACTGGACAGTAATATGTGGCAAAGATCATTCTATAACCAGAAAGCTTTGGAGAGGAGAGCTGTAGGATGACTTCACTCATAAGAATATTCATTTGGAAGGGTATCTTTGGCCCTGAGCAACATTGTACTAAGTTGCTTCCTTATGTACACTAGGTGTGTTTGTTGATATGATGGTGTTCAAGTGCTGGAACTGTTTACTTGATGTGATTTTTAAAAAGTTTTAAGCATGCAAGAAGTTCATATTGTTTCAAAGGTTCTTGTTAAAAATTGTTCTGAAGTACATGTGTTGTTATGAAACCAATACACATGAATAATAGTGATTTTCTGAATGCTTAAGTGGTTACTTGTGCGCTAATATTGTTTGGAACACTGATTTTATAGAGTATCACAGCATTGTTTAAGATTGTGTGTTACTCTGAATCAGTGAAACATCAGTGGTGGAATATGGGTGTAAAAGCAATGGTTTCAGTACATGCTTGTTTTTGGACAAATTGGTACTTTTTATAATGTATTTGTTGTTCAACTATGAATTTTACACAAAGATTAACTTTTGGCGTCGAAGCCCGATTCAGAAATATTTCTCGGAAATGTAAACCACCGTCTAAATTTAAGATTTTCCTAAAATGTAAAATTCCATATGTTAGAGGGAAGTTTAAAATTTTGTATTGAGGAGAAAGCTTTGTATAGATATTTGTAAAATTTTATCTGGTTATGAATAAATAAAAATCTTTAACTCACTTGTTATATTGTATGCCTTAGGTTTGTTTTTAAACAGCTGTTTAAGCGGCTCTATATTTCAGCACAATAAGTATGAGCAATTTAATGCCAGAATGTGATATATTTTATGATTTTCGCAGGTAGCACTGGCATTCCATGCAACATTGAAACCTGATAACATTGCAACTTTGACTTATGTGCTGATTTAATGAAATTCCCGATAATGTTGGATAAAAAAAATTCAGGTTCTCATGATGCATACAGCTTCCCTTTTTTTCGAAAGATCTTAAATTTTGTGAAAAATGCTTGTTTTTTTTTTCGTGTGCGTAAAATCTCTTCGATGTATTTAATATATTTTAAGAGGGGGGGGGGTAAATATCATTTTGACTTAGTCCGGGATCATCTTTGGGATCGTTCAAAGGGAACATTACGGATGGGTGAAAAAAGGGCAAATATTGTTTGAAGGCCACTTCCCAATATGTTTTGTGGAATGTTTCTAATTACTGTAATGCCCCCGAACATTTAAAAATTTGGTTCATTCCCTCTTACCTATATAATTAAAAAAAAAAAACATTAAGCTGTGGCTATATTAAAATTAGGCTTGTGATTGTGGTAACTGCTTATTCATGCAAACATCACTTTTATTCTCTTTGTACCTGTTCATGTGTTGGGATCATTCTAAAAATGACTAGTGTTCCACAGAAAGTACCCTATGTGGACAAAAGTGATTGAACACTGTAAGTAAATAAAAAACAGTGTTGTATTTACATCAGTAGTGGGCAGATCTTCTATTTGCAGAGATCACAGCAGCCATCCGAGGTAAACTGTCCACATGTTCACGGCGTACGGAGAGCAGGATGTTCCTCCATTACGCCTTGAGTACACCAACAATGTCTGAGAAGAAGGCCGTGTTGGTCTAGATATCACTTGTCATTTAAGTTCATCCTGTAGGTGTTCATTCAATGGGATTTGAGGTCTGGGCTCTGAGCAAGCCAGTCCATCTGCGAGACCCAATATTTTCCTCATACCACTCAATTGTAAACATGACAAGTGGCATTGTCTTCCTGGAAAAAACAGAGTTCATATTGCCATGAATGACAACCAGTGGGCCCACACCATACCAGCTGAAACAATGTCATACCATAATTCCACCATTTCTGTGCTTCACAGTTGGCACTGTACACTCCGAAAGCAGACGTTCTCTGGGTAACTGCCAAACCCAGATGTGACAGGATTCGTTGCTCCATAACATCTGCCACCATTGCTCAAACGTCAGATTTTTATGCTTTTGACACCATTGTAACTGCATGGCCACGATACCCAAGTGCATTGACCTCACTTTTGAAGTATTTTGGTAGAAACCATAACATCTGCGGCCATCTAGAACTAGTGCTGTGGTGTGTATTGGTTTTCCGGATCTTCCTCTGCAACACCCTCCGGTCCCTGGGTTGCAGTTTCATGGGTCTTCCGGGCGAGGTGAATTTCTGCAATGCCTGTCTTCTTCCATTTGGCGATGACAAAGGCCACAGTTGATTTAGCACCTGTCCAGCATCAGCAATGCTTCATATGCTCATACCTCCAATTAAGCAGTCAATTAAAACACCATTTTCAAACATGGAGAGCTCGCTCCTGCTAGCCATTTTGTCAGCGATTGATCTAAACGTACTCCAGTTGCCAGTTTTATACCTTATCAGCCCCATGTTCACTGTGGGATGACTCCATTACACCTGCATGGGAATGCCCAATCAGTTTTGTCCACATAATGTACTAATAAGCCCCGAAGACAGCAGGTTCTAATTGTGGATAAAACTAGGGAAAAAGAAATGTTTAAGATGTTTGCATTTATTTTTTTAATTTAATTTAGAAAGCAACAGTGCCATAAACTTTTTGAAAAACTAATGCCCAAGATCATTTTTGGAAAGCATATGAATTTGTACAGAAAATGTTTATGGGCAATAAATTTCATAGTAACCAAATGTAGTGCAGTGTTTGCTAATAATTGAAAGGTTTATTTTATACAAGTTCAGTACTTTATTAATGTGCACTATGAAGTACCAGAATTATATTCATGAACATCCTTGAATTTCAAAAGTTATGATTTTACCGGAGCATCGCAATTGCATCATAAAATGTGTTTCAATGGATAGAACTAATTTGTTGATTCTTTTTTGTCCAACCTCACGGGACCTAAAATTCCTAGGTTTTTAAAAAATTAGTCTGTGTGCAGTTGTTTATACTAACATTCTATGAGTGAAAATGTACTGCTCTTAGAATATTAACTGAATTTTTATTTCCTCCCTATTGTCCTGAAAGCTGTTGTGGTGACAAGGTAAAGAAGGCAAAATGTTTGATTTCCAGTCCTATCAATTACAACAGCGTGTATATATATAAAAAAAATAATCTGGTACTTGCACTTTCATTTGAAAGTGGCACAGCCACAACTTTCAGGTCACAACAAAATTGTTTTTGTGTGACTATTATCAGTACTACTACAACACAATTGTAAATGTGTGCTTTGTTAGTTATTTTTGTGTGGATTTTGCATGATTAACAGCTTTATCATGTGAATAAGATAGATACTGGTATAAAAATTTCAGTTCAAAATTTTGTCAAGGATGTATATTTTTTAATGTGGTAGATTTTGGGCGTTGTTCAGTGCTGTTGTGGAAGGTTTGAAGAATGCACACGTACGCTTCACACGTTCAAACCCGAAGATGCAGTAACTTTTCTGTCCACCCAAATAACCATTTTCTCCGTTTCTTTCATTTATGATCAGCATAGTGGCACTAAAATTTTTTTATATTTCAGCGTGTTTTGTTGAAAACCTCAAAGGGAAAAGCTCATGTTGAGAATTGGATCCCTGGTTTTTTAATTCAATTACTAATCAAAAACTTCTATTATGGAAATTCTTACTAGGAAATTTTTTATTTTAAAAAATTGCAAATTTTCAGAAAAAAAAAACTCTTCTTCAGGCTGTCTTTTGATGTCACTTGTTCCTGTCACTATCGCAGTTACTGTTAACCTTGACGGTTATTTTTCATCAAATCCTGCCAAATGGTAGGCAGGGATAATCTTCTGCAGTCATTGATGATGAAATTCTGATTTTTCTCAATCTCTATTCCTTCTTTGAAAATTCCTTTGGAAGCTGATGACTTTAAGGGAATTCCAATCCATGCTGTGAACAGTTTCTCTAACATGCCTATCTAAACAAAACTAGTTTAGATAGGCATGCTCCAACAAAACTGGTTTAGATAGGCATGTTAGAGAAACTAGTCACAGCATGGATTGGAATTCCCTTAAAGTCATCAGTTTTCAAAGCAATTTTAAAAAAAGAAAGCTAAAAGTAGGAATAGATTGAGAAAAATCGGAATTCCATCATCAATGACTGCAGAGGATTATCCCTGCCTAACATCTGGCAGGATTTGATGAAAAATAACTGTAACAGTCACCGCGATGGTGACGGGGGAAAAAGTGACATCAAAAGACAGCCTGAATAAAAAGTTTTCTCTGAAAATTTACAATTAAAATAAAAAAAAATTTCCTAGTAAGAATTCCCATAATAGAAGTTTTTGATTAGTAACTCAAAGGGATGTTGAAGCATAGGTAGGAATTTGGATCCGAATTTGTTGAACCCAAAGGCGAGTAAAAAAATGTCCAAAAGATAAATTGTAAAGCAATAAAGTGCAAAGAAATAATTTTGTCTCTTTTTTAATGTGACATTCTATGACGATGATTCAACAAAGTATATTTTTACCTGAAAAATTCTGATCTGTCGTGGAAGCATTACTCTCTTGCTTAATTATTTTGCAAGCATGTTATTTGAAAAATAATAGTTCTAAAGCTCTTGCTTCAAAATAAATTTTTATGCTTTTGGTAGCTATAAAGTGTAATGGTTATGCAGTTCTGGAATTTGTAGATTTGCATTAGAGCACTTCCAGTTTCACTTTGTATGAGTAAACCTTCAGTTAAACAGACTATTGCAATCATTTGGTGACTAGGTCGTTCATATTAATGGAGATATGAAAAATGGTGACTAGGTCATTCATATTAATGGAGATATCAAAAATGTCTTTAGTTTTTCCTGTACTTCTATTCTTAAAGATACAGTACAAAAATCATGAGAGTCAAAATTATAATGTAAAGTATTATTTATCCAATACTTACGTTTACAGCAATAAATCCTTTTTGTAATTCATAAGGAATGAAATAACATTTAAATACAAAATATAATGAAGCAAAATAAAATAATGTATCTAATATTTTGTTGCCCATCCTTTACCTTTAATCACAGCTTTGCATCTTGTTGGTGTACTGTGAACAAGGTTTTGTAAAAGACTGGGTTGAACAGTACAATTCCAAATTTGAATTACATCTTCAAATTGAATTGTGGTTGTTGACTTCTTTTTTGATAGTTCATACAACACTTTGAACCACAATTTTTCAACCAGGTTTAAGTCCGGTGACTGTGATGTCCAATCAAGGTGCTGAACATTTTTTTCTTTAAACCACTTTTTCTCACTACTTTATCACAATGACAGGGAGCATTGTCATCTTGAAAAATAAAATTGCCGTCATAAAGTCTTCTAGATGATGGTAACATCTTGTTTTCTAATATCCAGATGTATTTCTGGGCATTTACTGTATACCATTGACAATATGGAGGGCCGCCCCGGTGGCGCAGTGGTCTAAGGCGTTGGCCTCTTATCATTCGTCCGTAAGGGGTCCGGGTTCGAATCCCGGTCAGGCATGGATGTTGTGTTTGTCTTACGGCACTGGCTCTCTCCCTTCCCTGGAACCAGTGACCCTAAATTAGGGACGGGCGACTGCTTATAGCCCATTAGGTTGCTCACGGTGGTCGTTAAACCTCCAATCAGAAAAAAATAAAAAAAAATATGGAGGTTCCCAATCACACACCCTGCCGCCTAAGGCTGCTTGCTCCTGTTTTTGTGGTTCAGGGTCTGAAAGGTATTAAACATTGTGTCTCATTTCTGAGAATTTGAAGCTCTGTATTTGTAGCAAACAAATTTTCTTTTTCTTGGTAATACATTAAACACTGAATATGCCTGGTTAGTGCGCGATAGCAACGTGTCCAAATTATTATTCGAAAACCAGAAGGAAATGGCATTCATTACCATGGGTTTCCGAAAAATGAAGTTTTGCGTAAAACATGGAAATTGAGATGCAAATGAGCTGACAGTTTCAATGAGATGAATTCAGATATTTGTGTTCGGAACATTTTCCCGAGGAAGACTACGAACGTGATTTAAGGAATGAACTTCTAGGTTTGCCTATCCGCAAAATGCTAAAGGACACTGCTGTACCAAGTTTAAACCTCCCGAGAAACTTTAATGTAAATTCTAATTCAGAGAGAAAGAACCGACAGGAGAAAAGGAAAAGAATTGATCTTGTTCGCAATTTGATAAACTCCAATAATAAAGAGGAAATTTTGGAAAACATGTGGAGTGCCGATGATGAAAATACTGAAATTGAATGTATGCAAGACCTGAAAACAGAAAATGAAATTCTATTGAAGGAAAATGATATTTTGGTGAAGGAAAATGATATTTTGGTGAAGGAAAATGAAAAGCTGAAGAAACAAATATTATCTTTGAGCTCTTCAAACCATAGTCTAACTTTATGTGTAAAAGTCCTCAATGTAATACAGAATCAAATGAATAAAGAATTATTAGAGTTGCTAAGGTTATGAAAAGATGAAAAAAAAAAAGACAGAGAAATGTGCATAAAAAATTTGCTTTCTCTACAGTGTTTACTCCAGGACAGATAAGGGTTTTGTTTCGAATTCTACCGATATTGCAGCTGCCATAACATTAAGAACTGTTTGCAGAAGGGCATATCACTACTTGAGAAATAAAGTTAATATTCCGCTTCCTGCTTTGTCAACATTGCGCTGATAAGTATCTACAATTAAAGGAAAGTTAGGGGAATTATTCGCACCAAAGTGGAAGCTTCAGCCCATCAGTTCTCTCCAAATGTGCACCCTGCCATCAAACTGTTCATGAAAACCCGAATTATGATCCGTATGCGCCACATTAATGCTCGGCAAAAAATATCTTGCCAACCCAAAGAAGAGAAAACTGGTTAAAACAGTTACCTAAGGAACATGACAAAAGGTGAGTGAAGAAAGAATTTCTTTACGTTAATAATGTCCGGATTCTTAAAGTTCTCCAAAATTTAGCGAATAAAATATGACTTGAGAAACAAAAAAAGTTCGTGAAATGCTACTAAAGTTTTTATTTGTTTCTCATAAAAGGATTTCTTCATGAAGTTCTAGTAGCATAATATAAGTTTTTTTCCTTCTTTTGAATTTATTTAAAGACAATATTACAGTTGCGTATAAATAAATTAAAAGGTATGATCACTGTGCCTGCACTTTTCCTTAGTGCCATGTCAATATTCTATTTAGATTAAACAGATTTGAAAAGAAAATGAAAGAAATATATGTTTCTTCAGATTCTCGGTTTACTCTAAATAAAATATTCACATGGATGTCCATTTTCTTGCGTATATTACAGATGTGCTTTTGCATTACATCTTGGTTGCAAGCTTTCAGATTCAAAGCGTATTTGAGTAAAAAGTTGTTGGCATTTCTCCTGTGAGTGCTTCAATTGTATCAACAGTCTACACGTCCTGATGGCTGCGTCGTCTGGTACACTGACGTCACTATGTAAGGGACCAGTGACAAACCGGCACTTCCGCTGTGAGGGAGGCAGGATGAGCAAAAAACTTTATTGTCTGTTAACCTTGCTACTCTGATTCCCATTAAGGCAAAATTCTAATTCATCACTGAAAATAGCATTTTCCAGTTGCTTGGTTGTACATGAGAAATGCTGTTTTGCCCATTTTTACGCTGTCTTTGATTTTCAGTTAACAGTGGCTTACACCTGCCTTTTCAGCCACGTAAGTCATAGTGAAGCAGCCTCCTCCTAACAGTAGATGTACTAACAGTAACATCAGTCACTTCAGACTATCTTTGAAGCAATTTAGGTGAATTGAGCCTCCTGTCTGCCAAGTTTAGTTTTCTGAGCACTCTATTCTGCCTGGTTGTAGTGGAACTGGGCCTTCCACTGCGACACATTTTTAATATCACCAGTGTCTTTTACTTTCTTTATGCAGTAGCCCAATAACTGTAGTTTGATTACGGTGCTACCTTTCAGCAATTTGCCTTGAAGAATATTCCTCTTCATACAGAACTATTTTTACTCTGTCCGCTGTGGACAATTCCATAGTTTTAACTATTATGAAGAATGTACACACATTATACCCTAATAACAAGAAGCAGCGACCACTACAATGCTCTAGTCGCTCTGGGTCAACCCTCATGAAAGCTAGAGTAGGATTAGGATAGCATTCAGAAGCAGCCAATCAGGTAAAAGAATGTCTATAATTGGCTGTAACAATTGATAAGCAGCTAACGTGAATTTTCAATGTATTTATCAAACCCTACATTTTATGTCATACCTTAAGAACAGAAGCAGCTACAGGAAAAACTAAGACATTTTTGAAATTTCCCTTAAATTCTGCATCTAATGATATGTAAATGACAAAATAACTATAAAAATTAGTTAAAAAAGAGACTTAAAAATTCACGGTTTCTGCAGATGATGCAATACTTTTTCACATCACTGTATGTTGGAAAAATAAATGACTGATAACCACGCAACTTATTCCATGTGATAACAAGCACAGATCTCATTATTTTATAATTTGTGCAAGTGTTCTTAACTGTTATTTGAAAACCAGCAATGAAGTCTTTTCAAAGCATTCATCATGTAATCAAAACATCCCTGTGAACTATGCCTGTGTTTGGTTTTGCTGCCATTCAGGTGTATCTTATTACGATAAAAACATTCAGTGGGCACTGGCATATAGACTTGTACGCTCAGCAGTTAACAATTACAACCACAGTTTTATTATCTGAAACGTGATCAGAATAATAAATTCGGCAGTTACCATGCAGTACTCGAAAATCGGTTTTCAAAAATGTATTATCTCAAATGTTAAGTGTCTTGTATATTTCAAGTTTATCAATCATTTTATTAACTTGAGCAAAACTGGAAGTTTTCTCATGTATTATTTTCATTGTTTTGAAATCTTGTCCCTCATTCTCACATAAAATTTATTACCTTTAAAGTGTATTAGTCTTCATTTATGCTTCTGGGATGGATTAGATTTTTTGTTGTATGTGTCTGGCTTGAATATCCTGTTTACCTTGCCTTTCTGCGATGTTATGATTTTTATATTGCTTATGCTTCAATGTACGGTATGTTTTGCTTAACATTTACGCTTTTCTGTTCAGTTTATTTTTGAACTTTTTTGTTGGGCTGCTCATTTCAAAGATATTTTTATCCCATCTTTTCAGAGGGAGAAAAAGGACATACTTATGGTATTATGTCTGTGGACACCATATCTCTATAACTATTAGTCTGATTTAAAAAATTATTTTTGCTGTCGAAAGCTTGAACTGTGAGAATGCCGATCCACATGTTTTGGTCTTTTTCTGATGCCATAACCTTACTGCTGTGGTATTAAATTCAATATATATTTTACTCTATAAACTACTTAAAAAAAAAAGAAAATAAAAAATTCCTTGTAACTTCCAATACCTTTTACTACAAAAGCCATTTTATGTGCAGTTTTTATTTAAAATAATTCACGTTGTCACTTCTAGGGGTCATAAATTTATGTTGTACGGCCCCCCTCCCAAAAACCTCTGCTTCTAAAAGTTGGATTTAAAAAATAATTTTTTTTTATGTTGGAGGTCACAATGAATGTTTTGCATGCATTTTACAATATTTTGTGAATGCTTTGCCCCAGCGAACGTAAATGCATATTTCTGTTTAATATGTTTGTAACCATATCTTCACTTCTAAAGATCTGTCAGAAAAAAAAAAAATTCAATCAAGTGCTGTTCACTACAGTAAATAGTTGTGTACTTTTCCTTTTTTTGTTCTCAAAATATTTTGTTTTCCCATTAGGGGGTGTTAATGTAAAGCATTTGTGGTGAGTATTTTTCATGCATTTGCCAACTTTTGTACCACACAGTTTTGCCACTGCGGGTGTAACTGTTTATTTCTATACTGATCACGCTTGGAATCATATCTTCATTTCCAAGAATTGAATTTTAAAAATCCCCATTGTCTTGGGTATCTATCTTCCATTATGAAAAATGATTTGTACACACTGTGTAATTTTTTGGCAGCACACATTCGAGCCACTAGTAACCAGAAGTAGTTATTTCTATTTGTGGATTTTTACAGATTGTATAGAAATCCGATTTATGTACATTTTTTTTTTTTTTTTTTGTACTGGTACCAATAATCCCATCCTTGCCTGCCATTTGTAACTGTGCATCAGAATGCAGCTTTTCCACGAAATTTAGTTTGATACCCAGCATTTTGTTTTGAAAATTGGTTGTAAAATAAACATTGCCCTTTGAGGCGCTCCTCAGGAATTTCACAGTAATCAGTTTGTACTGTAATGTAGTTGCTGCACATTATGCAGAGCTGTTGGTAAAGTGATATTTGCTATTGTTACAATGTCTGTTCCAATTCTCTCTCTCTCTGTCTGTCTGTGTGTGTGTGTTTCAAAGTATTTTCATGTATCAAATTTACCTGTCCTAGACAAAAAGTACTGGTCCGTACAATAGGGATGTGTGTGGACATCAGTGTAGTGCTGATGTGTGAATCATATTTTTGATGTGATTTATTATTGTTATTTAGTCCATAGGTCAATATAGTTCATTTCTTTATGAGGATATTTGAAAGATGTGTGGTGTTGCCCTTTTTTGCACGATTTTAATTTTATATGCAGGATAATAGCTCAGGTGATGTCATTTACAATTGTTATGCTAACAAAGGCCTGGAAAAAAATACTCATTGTCATAAAAATTCAGCACACCAAGAAGGTATCGTATTGAAATGAGATTTTAGTAGTGAGATGGTACATACCAGGGACAGAAGTGATTACAATATCACAGCAGCAGGACAATTTCCCACAGGCATACGGTACGCATTCCGGTCAGCGTTAGTACCGCATCGGAACGCCTTGTGCTTGGACACATGCGGTGATATGTGGTCCAGCATGGAGTCAAAGAGGCACCGTATGTTATCCTGGGACAGATTGGCCCGCACTTCTTGCAACTGACACTCTAAATCATAGAAAAAGTTGGCGTCCCACACGGTCCCACACATGCTCGATGGGCGAGAGATCAGGTGATCTCGCAGGCCACGGAAACGTCGAAGCATGACAGACAGTCCTGGAAAACATGAGGCGTGTGCAAGCGGGCATTACTTTTTGGAAAATGGCTCCAGTCCACCCTGCCAGGGAAGGCAGCACATTGGGCCGCAGAATCTCCTGTACGTAGCGCTGTGCTGTCAACGTCCCTCAGATCACTGCACTGTGAGGGAAGTCCAGCTGTCTTACACGATGGCTCTCCAGACCATCATGCCAGCAGTTTGGTTGCGATTGTAGCGCTCACCTGCGGTCCTCCACACTCTGACGCGGTGATCGTCCGTTCCCAAACAGAAGCGGGATTCGTCGTTGAACACTATATGTCACCTGTATGTAGCATTTCATGTTGCTCGGTGCTGACACCACTGCAATCAACGCCAACAATAGTTAGGTATAAATGGCAGAAAACACAAGGGCCATCGAGAGTGCAGATTTGCCTCTGCTAGGCATCTGGAAATGGTTCTGACGGACACAGGAGTCCCTTCTACAGCCGCCACATATCTCTGGATATTGGACAAGGACATCACTGCATCTATGCGTGCCGCTCTCACGATCCAACGGTCCTCTCTGCTGGTGGTGCGTCTGGGTCTTCCGGAGCTAGTGCACCGTGTCTGGGTGCCTTCACATGTCCATTGCTCGCAACACAATCACACCGTACTGTCTGAGACCGGCCCAAATGGCGGACGATTCAGCGCGCCGGCCACCCTGCCGCTCTCTTCCCGATGCTACGGCCTCATTCAAATTGTCAGTTGCCTGTATGCACATCTCTGGCGTCTCCTTGGCACGTCTATCGCTCAGGGACCTCACGTGACTCCTACCATGCACTAATGTGGAATCCCCTACACAACCTCTTGTAAGCCCCAAGGATTGCAATTGCAGTGCCGGTCTTGGATGTACGGGCATGTGGAATTGCACAAAACTGTAATCATTTTCATGTCTGCCCTCCTCGTAGCTATTTGCAGAGTTTCAAGTTAATCGCACTGTTTTTTTTTTTTTTTTTTTTTTTTTTTTTTTTTCTTGGTGCACAGATTTTTATGACAATTAGTGCAAGATTTTTGGACTTGACACTGAGCACTTAGTTCCTGTGAGATTCTTAGACTGGGGAGTTATTTTTTTCCATCTACAGTACATTCACTGTGTAGCGTCAAAATTGAACTGACCCAAAGAAGTGGTTCGATTTTTATTCAAGTTGGCAGGTGAATGCAACATGATTTTATTGTTAGGCAAATCATGTGAGAGGCTGCTTAAGAAAACACTCTGTGGACTTCCTGGTTCAACAAAACATTCATGAGTTTGTGGTCATGAAACTCTGCACAATCTCACAAGTCTGTGGCATCAAGTGTCAGTTATAAAGCACCAAAATAACATGTACAACCATCTTGTGGTGATTTAGATAAGATGAATCATTGGACTCTATATGGTGGATGGTCATTCAGTTAGCATATACTGAACTTGTCACCTGCAAGAATGCTGTATTCATTTGATGTTGGAAGCAGTTGTTGTTGTGGTATGCTACACATTGTTGTCCGTAAGGATTTGATGCCTGCAAAGGACATCATTTGAGGGTGGACTAATTCTGTGGTAGGCTAATGTGACCTGCAAATCCCCCCCCCCCCCCCAAATTGCATGTATGTCACCTATTGCATTACTTTCTCAATAGCTGATGGCTATTTAGTCGACAGTAGCTTGGAGGTCTCATGTTGAGTAATTTGGGATCATGGTGTCTTTAATGATAAAGTGTGATTTTATGTAGAAACCTAAAGAATACTGTGTATACATCTGGATTCAGCAGGTATTGAATATGAATTACAGTGAGTTATGACACTTGTTCTCTAGTGGGTTAGGCTCTTGGACATAGAAAACCCGTGAAACTTTTCTTTTCAGAACAAGTGACCAAGGCATACTATCACTGGTATGCATAACCAAGAGGTTTTATGATGTGTTTATCTATTCGACGTGTCGAACCAGGTCTCTAGATTTATGGATGTGAAACATGTTTGGGATGAAGTAGGGCAATTATGTGCAGACTGCAGCTTAATTGAGAGCCAGTTGTAGCAGGAAGTGTGGGTATTCAGTATGATATAACTGCAAACCAAGATACATGCATTGTTTGCATTTTCTGTCTGGGTCCAGCCACTCTCTATGGGTGGTGCTGTTTCAGTTTTCTGTAGTGTACATGTATTAATTTTCTGAAAATGTTTACTTCATTTTAATGGGTCGTGCAAGTGTGTGTGTGTGTGTGTGTGTGTGTGTGTGTGTGTGTGTGTGTGTGTGTGTGTGTGTGTGTGTGTGTGATTATTGTGGAGTGGGTACCCGAGAGCTTCAAAAGCACTGTTTACTATAGCTAACACATCCACAACTTTTATCTTATTAAAGTTTGTGAAGCTCAGTAAAATCTGAAAGACATTTTAAAAGTATTTCCATTTTCTTTTGTTTTATGCAAACTCTGTTCTAGATTTTCCACTCATGGTCATCCTTTACCTGTTGCTCCAAAGTCCAAACATTTTCAAATGAATGGTTGTTCAATGAATGGTCTACTTGATTACTGGTTTACTCATGATTTTGATTGGAAGTCAGTTGTAGGTATTAGTAGTACAGAAATGAACAATGTATTTTAAGTGAAAATTGAAGTTTACCCCCTAGGAGGAAAGTTGAAAACAAATAAATTGTATTGTGATCATAGTGGAATTTAAGTTGTAAACTTAATATGTAATCACTGAAATAATACAAATGCATTGGCCAGTTGAAAAAGATAGTAAAGAATACAGCCTCATGGGCTCAATGGACACTTTAGTCTAATGCAAGAAACATGACATGGGAATGGAATGTAGGTTACAGATTTATTCAGGTGTGTTCATTCATTGCTGTAATCTTGTGGTGTGTTTGTTGTGCTTTTCATAGTGTCACCACAGCTCACAAATAGAGCGGCTCATTGGCAAATCAGTTTATGGTCTTCCTTAAATGTATGTGTTACTATATATTTTAAGCTGAAACAACAGATTGTGATTTCATTTACTTGAGTAATTCATACACCTTAGAGCCAAAACATAAAGCAACTGCAGGTAAACAACAGTGTATGTGAAGGTTGTGAAACCATGTAGGTAATACCTGATATTGGCAAGTCTTGTGGGGTGCCCACAGTCAGCAGTGATTAGTATCTTCATAGAGTGGTCTGAGGAGAGAAAGCCATGAACTGTGGCAAGGTGCAGGTCGACCATGGTTCATTGATGCTAGAGGTGAGTGGAGGCTATCCTGTATGGTATGAGCCAACAGGAGGGATACTGTGGTCCAACTCACTGGTAACACCTAGTACATCAAACTCTGTTGAAAATGGGGCTGTGGAACTGCAGGACGCCCAGAGTGCCCATGCTAACCTCGTTTCACTATTGAAAGTGCCTACAATTAGTGCGCAGGCATCAAAACTGGACCTTGAATGATTGGAAGAAAGTCTTCTGGTCTGAAGACTGTCCTTTCCTGTTGCACCATGTGAACGGCTGGGTAAGTGTGCACCATTTACCTGGGGAAGTGTTGGAACAAGGATGCATAGTGGAATGAGAACAAGTCAGCGTAGGAAGTGTAATGCTTTGGGCAATTTTCTGCTGGGGGAACTCTGGGTCCAATCATTTCTGTGCAGGAAACTATTACATCTAAACATCATTGCAGACCAGGTACATCCTTTCATGGCAACAATATTACCCTCTAATTGTACCTTCTTTCAGCTGGATAATGCACCATGCCACATTGCCTGAATTGTTTGAGAATGGTTCACAGAAGATGAGGAAGACTTCTGGGTATTGCCATGGCCTCTGAATTCCCCAGACAAAATCCAATGGAGCATCTGTTGTTGGTGTTAGAACAGTAAATCTGATCTGCTGTGGCTCAACCACATAACTTACGACAGTTAAAGAGTGTGCTGGTAACTTGTTAGTACCAGATACCACAAGACATTTTAAAAATCTTGTGTCCGTACCTCGCTGGTTAAGAACTGTTTTGGCAGCATGTGGAAGATCAGCATCATATTGGGCAGGTGATCATAATGTTTTAGCTGTTTGATGTAGTTCAAGTTCTAATTTGGTGGAGTACTGCATTTGGGATAAAACAAATACATAGCATTTGAATGCTTTGTATTTTAGGTCAATCAGCATAAAATTAAGTTTAGAATGTGTTACTTGGTTTTTGCTGAAATTTGATATATTGATTAATCATTATTTGTACCTTGCTTGTTTGCCTCAGAATATTTTACTTTCTTGTTTTTATGGTCTAGGCCAACTATACTAGATTCCCAGTTTCTAAATTTATGGTGAACAAATTTTATGTTCATATTTCTTAAGGTAATGAGTTTTAGAGTGATTTGAGGGAGAAAACATTATTAAAGCTAAGTGTAAATAATTGTCACTTACCATTGCAGAATATTTTGTTTCGTACACCATTTCATCTATAATAAGCTTCTGAAGATATGTTTGCATACCTGCCAAGTGTTATGGTCCCCCCTCCCCTTAAAATTGATGGAAATAAACTTTATATGGATTCTTTTTCCAAATAGATGAGGGCCATATATGTAATATATATTTATATATACATTACCTAAACATTTTTTTGGAGAGAGAATAATTATCCCAAAGGCCTATATGGCACCGGTATGTTTCTTATTCCCCTGATCATAACTTCTTCCAACCCTCTCTGATCTCATCCACTTTGGAAAGACTCAGAAATAAACTTTGTATGATTAAGATCGGCGATAACTACCAAGAAGAAAAAAAAAAGTGAGGGAGAAACAGAGAGAGGGGAAATAGCTTTTTTTTTAAAGTTAATTTAGCATATGGGCATAAAAAAGTTTAAAACCACTTGTAACTTAAAGTAAAATGTAACTGCAATGTGTTGCTTATAGCCAGAGTTTCACAGTTACAAATGAGTATTTTTCCATATATGCAGCTTAATGATTGTATACTGATGATTTAATTCTGTTTCAACTGCATTTTAATCATTTATAAGTGAGAAATACTGCTAAACATTTTACTTGTATAGCATATGAAATTGTTGTGATTCCCATAATGAACTGTTCTAATCAGTATGCTTGGTATATTTTATCAGTACACTCGATACAGTGGTTAATTAGACATATCAATTAAACGTTCACTTAACTTTTTACGGATTTCAATTTTTGAAAGTTGGCAAGTCTGTGTTTGCTAAATTGTGGTTTATTTTAATGTAATGATTCAGGTACTCAAAACACTTTGAGACTGCTTTTTTTTTTTTTCTTTCAATCTGATGAAGTGAGAAACTAATGTCTGCTAGTCCTGGGTAAACTTAGGAGGGTGATAATTTGGGCCTGTGTGTAAATAGCTCGTTTGTTCTTTAACAAAATCATATGGCACCCAGGAATTAAAAAAAAAAAAAAAAAAAAAGTTGCACCGAAAATGGAAGTATGAAAAACAAAAGCTGTCAAAATGCTAGTGTATGCATGTGTATGTAGATGTTTTTATGTGTTGTTTATTTCCTGAATTACCTACCTATTTCTGTTGACTGGAGCTTTCCCTTCTTCTAAATTAAAATTTCTTTTAAGTTTTGATGCAGGAAGGATATTAAAGATTAACTACCTCATTCTTTTGTTTGTGTTTAATAACTTTAATTGTGGAAAAACTTTTTTTTAGCTTATTGCAGTACCGGACTTAAGTGGCATCCTGAAATCCAGAATGACCCCAAAACGGGCAAAATTTAGAATTATTTGGGGGGGGGGGGGGTTGGTTATAGTGACATCTTATAGCACCTAATACCCACATCTGGGAGAATCTGTGTGAATGGTATCAATGAATGTCCCTCTTGTATTGCACACATCTCAAGGTAATACATTCAGTGTTGAATTATTACACCCTCCCTTGCCTGGTGGCTTTGATTTGTCCTCTGCAGGGTCAGTTGATACTGAAATAAAAAAAATCACAAAAATGAAGTATTTATAAAAATTTAATAAACTTCAAGTTTACTAAGATAACAACAGAGCTTCCTAAAATTTTGTGCGAATCGGATAAAAAAAAAAAAACTAGCCAAGAAAATTTTCATTGTTTATACAATTGCTGCAGCTAATATTGCAACACTCGCTAGGTCCAGCATCTTGAGAAAGCATGTGATGCTAAATAACAATGCAATAGCTTAAAGATTTTTTTTTTTTTTGTTACGATTCTCAGGTGCTCTGCATATGAACTGATGAGAGCAGAGCGATTAAAAGTTTTTCTGAAAAATTAACTGCATTTATTACTTTATTTCGTAGTTATTAATTTACGGCAGTTTTCAAACAATGAACACACAGTGGCTCAAGTGAATGTTATTGTCAAGTGTGCAACAGATATGTTGCCAATAAAATTATTCTTTTAAGGAAAAATGAAATACCCATACATATCACTAAGCTGTTCTCTGAGATTCAGAGGTTGTTTTTTTTTTTTCAGAACTTTCAGAAGACCAATAATAACTACATCTGGAAAATGTGGATAAAAAAAATAGCACTCGTGTGATTTTATGAGCTGTTAATATATCCCGATATTCAGATTTTGAAGGTTGGCATGTCTGCCGCAGTAGATATAAAACTAATAGGTTTATTTGCAGGCTAATTAGACAAAAAAAAATACGGCAATTTTGTGTTTATTTGGAAACATATCAACTGAAACACATCCTAACTAAAAATATTTTCACATAAATGTATTTCAGAAAGTCTAGACTAATTTTTTTCCTGTCAGTATGATTGTTATTTTTCCTATTAATTTTGATTTAGTGAGAGCCAAATGTACTTGCTGTCTTTCAGGATTCACTCAAGTTACGCTATAGACCCAAGATTCGGATAAAAGGTTTGGCACTGTATAAATTGATAAATATTATTTCACACGATTAATTTATAGCAGGACTCGTGTAGTTGTAGCTCCGTTTCTAAATGTGGAGTACTGAACAGTTGCAAACTCACACTTTTTAAACTGCTAAAGTTCTGGTGAAATAAATTTTTGAAGCACTTTTAATTCTTCTAGTGTGGTGCTTATTTTACAGAATGTTTATGAAATTCTTAAGCATTAGAATTTAATGCATATATTTCTCCTCCATGTATCCCTAATGTTCTATCATTGATAATACAATTAATAACAATTTTATTGCCCAAAATTTCAGTAGATCTTTCATACATCATTTTTAGGTTGTGCTTAATAATGTATGATGGCTTAGTTTTTACAGAGTGGATGTAAAACTAATTGATCTGTATATTTTTTTAATAATTCATGCTAGTGATATTTCATTATAAAATTTACCAATTTGTTCCATGAATCAATACATTATGAAATTGTTTTGTATTGTGCTGTTAACAAAAGAAATGTTTGTTGAAACAATTTGAAATGTTCATGTTCTGTATTCTTTACTGTCAGAACCACCCTATGATGGCAAACGTTAATCCTGGGGTCAGCCAACCATTGTCTGTGATCATTCCATCTGGGTAGGAATGAGTTTACCTTCTAGGGTAAGTGTGCCTATATATCATATGTGAAGTTTCATCTTTGAAAACACAGTAACCAATTTGCCCCTAGTTCCATTCTGTTTTAAAATTTTTATCAGTCTTGTGTAAACTAATTGCTGATTCAGCTCTTCTACTAAACATAAGGTCCTCTTATTGAAATACCTAGTAAATGTAATGCTTGCAAAACTTTATTCATACTAGATACTTTGATTTTCACAAAATGAAAAACTGCCCACTCTCAACATCTGTTTCTTCCCCCCCCATAGAATGTAAAGAATTTGTGTCCTTTACCACCCCTGAATTCGAAGAAAGGGACCATATTTTGTTTAATAAAACCTTAGGAGTCTGTAATCATTTGTACCATACATAACTGCAGTTAATAGTTTTGTCACAAATGCAGCAGCCTTACATTAAGGAAAAGGTAGCACAATAAAGATGTTGTATACTTTGTTTTGCATAATAACTGAGAGATTTGCAACTAGGTTTTTGCAATTAGTAATTTAATACTAGAAAAAATAAAGATTTTGGTACAATGAAACCTCCGTTAAGGCTGTCTTTGAATGAGTGAGAGAAATTCTATCCTATATCTGAAATGTAAATTCCTTTGTACACATTTTCTTGAAGACTGTTACTATGTAGTGTTTGAAATTTTGAGAACAAATAAAAACTACTTATAGCTAATACATGCCACAGTTATTATTCTGAAGAAATTGTTAGAATTTTTTTTTAAATTCAGTTTATCTGATTTGAAAGTATTCCAATTTGGGCACTAGATGGCGCAATAAGTTAGCTTAGCAGTGTTTCTGTCTGGAAGAAAAGAAATCCCTCGCTTCTGTCTGATTTTTATGAATTATATAAGCCAAATAGAAATAATTAAATAAGGCCAAAAGTGAGGTTGGAATCTTGTCTCCCATAAATCATCTTAAATCCTACTGTATGTTCACTTTTTGAAGAGAAAATGTGTACATTAACAAAGAACGCCTGAATTTGAGCTATGGAAACTCCGCCTACCTACTAAGCTTCGTCCCCAAATAACGTCGCTGGTTAAAACGCAACAAAGCGTATTTTGTCTTCTCATTGTAGAGCCAACGAGAGACCGCTTCTATTCTGAATATGGCGAGGTGTGCAGTGATTTGCCGACGCCAACTTCTGGGACAGTCCCTCAAGACATAAGAGATGCCCAAGGAGCGATTTTTTTTTTTTTTTGCACCATCTATCGCAGCAGATGAACCCTAACACTCATTCAGAGACAGCCTTAATGGACACCTCCAAGCAACAGACAACAGCAGGTTTTGGTGGGTACAGAATTCTTGCTGTGGGGTTAACATTAGCTATAGCCTCCGAGTAACGAAACCTCTTTTCTTTAACAGCAGTTAGAGGACTTCATAGTCATTCTAGAAAATGTAAATGGGACAATCCCTTGGGATTTTTCTTAGCTCCTTTGATGCTTCGGCTGGTGAGTAAGATCTAAACAAAGAATGTTGCTAAAGAAACAGTGCCTTGGGCTGGATGGATTGCACGAATGGCAGGCTTAAGTGAAAAGAAATAAGGTAAAGTTTAATTTGATGTGGCAGGTGAGTAAGATGGAGACAAAGAATGTTTCCAAAGAGACTACCTTGGGTCGGATGGGTTGTGCAAGGTTTATATGTATATACACACACTGCTGGCCACCCAAAATGCAACACCAAGAAGCAAGCATGTGATTGGCCTGAAATTCGCAGCATGCGTCGCCCGCGAGAGGACATGCAAATGATTAGCATTGCAGGGCATATGCAAATGATTAGCATTGCAGGGCATATGCAAATGATTAGCATTGCAGGGCATATGCAAATGATTAGCATTGCAGGGCATATGCAAATCATGTGCGCCCTGCACGCCACCAAGAAGCACTATAAAAAGGGTGCACAAAAGGTGGGGTGTAAGTAGTGAAAGTGTGTTTTGCTGCCGGACCTGTGCGTGGGAAGCTTCCTGATGCCTTGTCGCACAATACGGCAGTCATTCCAGCACATTTCGGAGTTCGACAGAGGACGAATAGTGGCTTATCGTGACAGCGGTTTATTGTACCGAGACATTGGCGCCCGTGTGGGACGACATCCAGCCACAGTGAGGCGAGTATGGATTTGTTGGGTGCAGGAGGGACGGACGGACGGACGGACGACAGCACCCCACCAAACGAGACGACCGGCATGTTGTGCGGCGGGCATTGACGGCTCGCACCACCACATCACGAACGTTAGCGCAGGAATTAGGGTGTGTTGCGCAACGACCTGTGTCAGCACGTACCGTTCGATGTCGTCTGCAGGAGCATGCACTTGTCGCATTGTGCCCGTTGCTCCGATTACCATTGACGTTACACCACCAGCGAGTGCGGCGGCAGTGGGCCGTTAAACACCGCACCTGGACTAAACACCGCACCTGGACTACGGAATGGCATGACATTGTCTTCTCCTACGAATCCCGCTTCTGCCTGCAGCACCACTATGGTCAGATCTGCGTGTGGTGGCACCGCTGCGAGAGACTGTTTGACGCCTGCAATTATGTATCGCCATACCGGTCCGTTGCCTGGCGTTATGGTTTGGGGTGCAATTGGATATTACACCCGCACCCCTCGGGTACGCATCGCCGGTACACTCAACAGCCACTGTGACATTTTTCTAGCCTGTAGTACTCTGTTACCTGCAGGACCTGTCAGCGGCCACGTTTCAATAGGACAGTGCGCCCCCGCACGTGGCACGTATTGTGCAGCAATTCTTCACGGCCCACCAGGTGTCACTGCTGCTGTGGCCCACCTGTTCTCCCGATATTTCGCCCATCGAACACGTCTGGTCGCTGATCGGCAACCGAGTGGACCGGCAAGCACCACCCGCTGCTACGCCTGATGAACTGTGGCAACGTGTGGAAGCAGCCTGGACCGACATACCCCAAGCCCACATCTAAAGCCTCTTTAGTTCGATGGTGCGGCGTGTAGCGGCCGTTATTGCCAGCCATGAGGACCACACGAACTATTGATTTCTGCGTGTTCCACAAGTTGCACGTGCCTGTAAGCTCAATCGTTTAATCTCTGTATCTGTTGTTGTGTCCAGTAAATCTGGCTTTGCTATCTCTTGTCCTTCTTGGTGTTGCATTTTGGGTGGCCAGCAGTGTGTGTGTGTGTGTGTGTGTGTGTGTGTGTGTGTGTGTGTGTGTGTGTGTGTGTGTGTGTGTAAATTCTATGCCACTGACAAGGAAATTTTGTATCAAGAAAGCTTCAGAATGCATGGAAAATCATGCTGCTGGCTTCAGCAACTGAATACAAAAAGCATTGTGCACCCAATAGGAAAATAGTTGCTTCTGAAGAATGATAAAAAAAATTGCTTTAGGAAATAAAGTATAGACTGGTTTAATCGAATAAGCCAGTTCATTCAAGGCCATTTTTTTTAATATGTTCTTCAGAATATCGGTTTTGTATGCCTTATTTCTCAGAAGATAGAACTTGATTCAAGATGCCCATTAGAGCCATAATGAGAATTCTAAATTCTTAAAAGAGCAATAAAGGGACCCTTTTTCTTCCAGCTGTATTGTTTGCATGATGTATCTTGCTTATGCCATAAAATCCCCCCCCCCAGTACATTTTCCAACCAAGAGACGCTTGGTGGTCGTGTTGCGGTACTGGATACCTGAAGTAGTGGTTATATGTCTGTAGTGTACTAAAACTACGAATCATTTCTGAAATGGGATCAAATTAGTCTTAAGGATTTTAAACAGAAAACGATTTAGTATTTAACGATCATTCTTTTTGACAAAAATGAATCGTACTCAGGTTTTGTGATGATAGTTGTATTGTCATGGATATCTGCAGACATGTCAACTCTCCGGATTTAGGCGGGAGATTCCGAATTTTCAGCCCTTCCTCCTGCCCTCCGGATGAATGTCAAATTCTCCTGATTTGCATCCAAGAATTAGCTGTTTGAATGGTGAAATTCCATCAACCACCATGATTTTGAACTGTTTGTTAAATCTGTTTCTTTCTGCGTCGATGCAAGGCCACATTACAGTAATTAGTTTTGTACTTTTCCTCTCTTCCTATCTGCAAACAGAAAGCCGCCTCGGTGGCGCAGTAGTCTAAGCGCTGGCTCCTGATCTATCATCTAAGATGGGTCAGAAAAAATTTGCTTAAAAAAAAATTCTCCCAGTCTGATTCTCATATGACGCCTTCAGCGAAGAGCTCACCCGCTCTGGCACTAGAATGCTGGGGAGGAGGGTCAGTAATTGATTGACAGATGGGAGCTGCCCTGCCTTTTCCTTGGAGTTCAGTCTTTCAGCCCCTCACCTCAACAAGAGTCGCGCATAATATAAGTGATAAACAGTTGAGTTACGCCGAATTCACTTAACGACAAAAGGGAGTCATTACAGTTGGCCTCTCCTTGTAACGAAAGGCAATGTTAGTGCGATGCTTTTTGTCATCTTTGCCTTCGTGCACAACCTAAAGAAGAAACAAAAAACAGTTGGCTGCTATTTTATTTGTAAAAAACATGCGGGCCATTTTACGGTTTCATCATCTTGCAGAATCGACATAACTGAAAACGAATTTCAGTGGGGGAGGTGTTGATTTTTTTTCTCCAGGAATTTTAGCGAACCACTACTTCTGGAAAACTGTTCCTACATTTGCAAAATGTCTGTAGAAAGTAGCACTCGTGTGATTTTATGAGATATAGAAATCTCCTGATTTTCAGATTTTGAAGGTTGGCATGTCTGTATCTGTAAGAGAACACCTGAGTCCCCCTCTCCCTCCTCCATTTTCTTTTACCAAATGAAATTGCAAAAACATTTCACAGAAAATAGCTGATAGGGAGAAGGGGACTTAAGCTAAACCTAGATTTAACAAAAGTAATGATATATGTCGGTAAATATTTTATAAGTATCAATTGTTATAGTTTTTCTAACACAGGTAAAATTTGGAGCCTGTGTAAACACCTTTACATTTTAAAGACTTAATTTCAGATAAGAGTGCAGTGATTTCTTTACTTAATTTTTATTTGAAACCGATGATGTGCTAAGGGTTTGTATGCAGCCTTGAAAAACAAAATTTTGCTTCAAGGCCTTGAATGTTCGGGAATTTTTGCTGTTATATATATATATATATATATATATATATATATATATAAAAGGTTGGAAGAAGCCTTGAAAATTGCTATAGGCAAATTTTAAATTGTTTAATTTTATAACAAAAAAAAAGTTTTAAAAAATGAGCGTCTGAAAAACCATTTCTTACAGTAAAGGTCACTTTGCGAAGAGTCTGTTATCAGATTTTGCTCATCGTGGTCAGCCACCGCTGAATCACGTGAAATGGTTGCGCAGGGACCCATGTTCCTTTCGACACAGCGAGAATACGTACATGTTTTCAGCATGTCGTGTGCTTTTGTGGGAAGGAAGAGAATGGTGAGTGTCGCAGTTTCCAGTCTTAGGAAAAGTCTGATTCAAAGAATTTGGGGAATTTTTAGGTAGCCAGGGCTTTTGTTTATCTGCCGACACTGAAAACTTTTGTAGGCTATATTTACATGCTTTGTTGATTCACTGCAATTACCATGCTTCTCATTTCTGTCATGTGATATTCAACTCTTGTTCTTTCTTGCCTTTTGTTATTGTGAAAAGAAAGACTTTTATCTTCATTAAGCTTCACAGGTCATTTACGGTGTCGAATCGAAATGGGTAAGTCTTCCCTTGAATAACTCTGGTTGCAAAACCCATCATGTGCCACATGGATTGCAAAGGAAAATAATAATAATTATATTGCAGTGTATTTTGTGTTGTAAAAATGTGGATATTTCTAGCATGGGGGAATCTGCTTTGAGAAGTCATATGAAAGGTAAAAAGCATGTTTCACTCTCACAAACTTCTAGAAATATGACTGTAAATGAAATGATGCCACTTGGGATAGATAATAAATTTGCATATGTGTTATCAACTTTAAGGATTGCCGAGAATAACGCGACTATTAAAGCAAAAATTTTGTGGGCATTGAAAGTTGTAACATCTCATTTTTCCTAACATTCATGTGTGGGTATTGTTTCCTTATTTCGACTTATGTTTTCAGATAGCCTCATCGCAAATAATTTTTCTTGTGAAGAAAAGAAATGTTATTACATCTGTTGTTTTGGATTAGCACCACATTTCAGGTCGCTCCTGATTCAAGAAATTAAATATGAAAGCAGAAACTTTGTTATTTTGTTTGATGAAAACCTCAACAAATTTACACAAACAAAGCAAATGGATGTCCATGTCAGATTGTGGCAAGACTGCAAAGTAGGGACAAAGTACTTTTCATCTGTGTTTTTAGGATGTTCAACAGTTGAAGTAATGATGACTGAATTCCTTAGGGGCATTGAACCTTTGCCATTATGTAATGTTGTCCAACTTTCAATGGATGGTCCCAGTGTCAACTGAAAATTTTGTGGGATGATCCAAAATAAAATATCGGGTGATCATGATGTTTCACTTTCGAACACTGGAAGTTGTGGTTTTGACATAGTGAATAATGCTTTCAGGCAAGGTGCTGCTGCTAGTAAGTGGGAACTTGAAAAACTGTTCTTTAGCCTATATAGACTGTTCAAAGATACACCAGTCAGGAGAGAAGTATTTGCCAAAATAGCTCCTGAAGCAAAAATGCCACTAAAATTTTGTCCCCACAGATGGCTTGAAAATTCAGTAGTATGTGAGTGTACTTTGGAAATTTTGCCATATGTTTAATTATATCATCGTCAAGTGACAGAAAAAAGCTGGAAGATCCTCACGTCGTTTGACAATGTGAAACAATTTTTTAGAGATACCTTAATAAAAGCAAAATTACATTTCTTTAACTCTGTGGCTATGCAACTGTCCTCTTTTTTAAAAGTTTGCCAAAGTGACAAGCCCATGCTCCCATTCATTGCCAGACTCTTGGAGAAATTTTTAAGAAGCTTTATGAGTCGCTTTCTAAAAAAAAGATGTTTTAGATGGTGCTACATCGGATTTAAAAATACTTCGTATAAATGTTACAGATGTCAAACAGTGCTGCAATTATAAAAAGATTGACATTGGATTTCAAGCAGAATATGCTGTAAGTAATGTAGTAAATCATGTCTCTGAACGGCAAATCATGGTGTTCCGAATGCAATGCAGGGCTTTCTTACCAAAGCTAGTTTCTAAATTTCTAGAAAAAAAATCAGTTGAATCACTTCCTTGTACGTCACATGAAATGCTTGGATCCATTTCTGGTGTCTTCTAGTGATGTGTGTATTGCAGATTTAAAGTCTGTTTTGAAACTTCTTGTTGATGCACACAAGTCTCAACCTAAACACTGTGACGCAGTTCTCTGGCAGTTTCAGGAATTCGTCACAACTGTGGCCAAAGTAGAATCAAGCTTCATAGATTTGTAGCCTCCAATGAGCAGGGCAAGGTAGGTGTATTGCGACATGAACACATGTCCTCCAGCACATCTTTCAAGGACTTGTGAAAGGTTGTAAACCTTCTCTTATTAATATTGCATGGGCAAGCATCCGTTGAAAGAGGGTTTTCTGTCAACAAGCGGCTTATTGTTGAAAATATGTGTGAAACTTCTATCATTGCTCAAAGGCTGATTTAAGATCATCTAGCAAGGGAATATGAACTTCCCTTATGCATGACTTTTATAGACTATGAAAAGGCCTTTGAACCATCAGCAGTAACTATGGCTTTGAAATCCTGCGGTATTGAAGATGCATACATTAATATTATTAATAACATCTATGAAAATGCAAGTGCACAGATTCAGCTATTTGAGAATACAGCACCCATAAAAATTGGAAAGGGAGTGAGACAAGGTGACACTATATCTCCCAAACTCTTTAATGCCACATTGGAAAATGTCTTTCAATCACTGAACTGGGAAAACAAAGGGATAGAGATTAATGGAGATGATCTAACCCACCTTCGTTTTGCTGATGACGTAGTCATTTTTGCAACTACCCCATCAGAGCTGCAGAGTATGATTCAGGAACTTGCTGACAAGAGTAAAGAAGTGGGATTAAAAAGGAACTTTCAGAAGACAAAAGGGAAGTACAGTGCTTTTACAAGAAATGAAGATTTATCGATTGATAGGGAAAAGCTGGAGACAACCAAATACCTACATTTATCTTGGACAGCAGATATCAAGTGAGGGTCACATTGATGAAGAAATTAATCAGCGTATAAAACTTGCCTTAGAGAGCTTTTGGAAGAAACAGTATAATTTTCAAGAGCAATATGCCATTATGCCTTAAAAGAAAAGTGTTTGATCAATGCATCCTTCCAGTGCTTACGTATGGTGCAGAGACGCATGGTGACGTCCCCCTCATTAATGTTAACAGCCATAATTGTTATCCAGCATCAACGCTGGCTCTGGGAATCGGTAACGAATGGGAACAAATGTTCTTCTCTTAATCCATAGCATTTGAGCGCCAAGGTCGTGTGCCCACTGCCCCGCGATGATAGCAAGACAGAGGCTTGGAAAGTTAAAGTAATGGTTTATGACGTCACATCCACAGCGTCGCTGGCTGCGCACGGAGCCTCGTGGGAGTGGAAAGCAGTTTTGTTCGTTAACGCTCAGGTTGAATGCTGACTCTGTTCTTTGTTTGATCTTTAAAACCAAAAAAGTTGTGTTGCAAGTTTTTATTTATTATTTCAGTTCACAGCCCCAGAATGGGGCCTAAAC
Source organism: Macrothele yani (assembly GCA_039090855.1). Classification (NCBI taxonomy): domain Eukaryota; kingdom Metazoa; phylum Arthropoda; class Arachnida; order Araneae; family Macrothelidae; genus Macrothele; species Macrothele yani. The sequence continues at coordinate 150,051,610 of CM077010.1, read as the reverse complement.
GTCGGGGCCAAAGATTTTTGAAGAAATACTCCGAAGAATTTTAGTTTGTAAAACCGTCATGTAAGGGTGAGTTTGTTCAACATTGATTTCTCTGTTTCTCACACTGGTCGTTGAGACATTGTCGCGCATGTTGGAACTAACAAGCGCGTAAAAAATTCATGATAGTGCAAAAAGTGTGTGCAACATGGATTGTTTTGTTTCAGTGCCGAATGATTTTCAAACAATTCATGCAAAAGTTCTTTTAACGGAGTTTTGTTGGAGCACAACATACCACTACATGGTTCGTATGCTCCTTGAAAAGTCCTTGAAAGTACTTGAAAAAGTTTAAGACTCTGAAAACAGTGCTTGAAAAAAATTCTTTTGTTTTTTAAGTAATGATATGAAAGAGCGTGAGTAAAATAATTGTTTGAGCCCAAATGTTGTTTAGATCTCTGTGTAGTTCTAATAAAAACGCCAAGCCGATCAAATAGTTCAGAACTTGGTTCAACTCGGGGAGCGTATAGGCAGCTGGTACCTTGGCAATGAAATCAGAACAGAGTAAAACATCAGCCATGGAAGTAACATAAATAGAATGATGTATTCGTAAATCGTGATGTGCTTCTGTTGACTGAGATTACGATGCTTTTTTCCTGGAAGGAGAATACGAAAGTAACGTACCCTTTTGAAATATTTCCAAAATAAAACTATTTCAAACAAGTTAGTAAAGTTACGCAATGCAATGATTATGATATGCTTACCTACATACCAGAAATCATTACCCAAGTTATGAGGGTAATTGGCTGTGGAATAAATCTCGCTCCTGTGCCCTGATCCCATTTCGATGATATTAAACAGAATCTGGTTCAGAATACCTCCGGAACAACAAGATAAAGTTATGTCGCAATCGAAGCATTTTTATGTAAGTTATGACGCAATAAGGGCGATGGAATGGACCCCATTTCGCCCATTTTCAACAGGGTTCATCCCCAGGTTGTCCCCTACCACATACTGAAATTTCATCGAAATCGAACCATTTTTACACAAGTTATTGTGCGAACAGATGGACACAGCTGGAACATTTACGCTTCTTCAACCTACGGTTGGAAAGCATAAAAAACACTAAAACAGAAGGGCAATTCAAAGTTAATAAGATTTACCAACAGGGGGCAGGGATAACAGGTAGGTCACTGAAGGTGTACTCATCCTAGGTAAGTTTAATGGTTTTAACTTGCTAAATACCAACCTACTGACTGAACATGCTAATTTGGTTTTAAATAGTCCTTGAAAAGTGCTTTAATTTATTTTGCTTGGAAGAGTACGAACCTTGCACTAGCGGCAGCTGATTATGTTTCCCGATTGTTGTCAGTTATGTAACTCCCCAGAAGAGAGTAAAAAGATATGCATGTGGCAGAACAAAGACTTTGCATATTGTTCCAGAAATGGCAAAATATAATTCAAAAAAATTTCCTCTGTGCTATTAAAAGTGGACCACTTTTCTGTCGCAATTGGTAGCAGTAATGATGCTGACAATCAACTTTATCCAATTGTAGTAACATACTTTGATAATGATTTCAAGCGAGATGCACGCTGTTCTCTTTGCCCTTCCTGGAAACCAGTTCAACAGATGAAAATATTGCCAAACTTGTGTCCAAAGAATTTCAGTATCATGGTATTCCGTGGATGAACTGTCTTGTCTTATCGTGTGACAACACTCCTCTTGTGGTGGGGAGAAAAAATGGTGTCTCTGGAAAAAAATTTCTCACTCTAAAAATGAAACTCGTTAACAAGGTTTGTTAATCTTATTTGATACTTAAATACTATTTTTTTTTGTAAATATTTTTATTTGTATTAAGTAATGAACTGTAAAATAGAGGAACCGATAATATATAATTTTATTATTTATAAATTGTAAATATGCATATTGCTAAATGTGTGGATGTCCCCTGTTTTGATTTTGAAAAGTTGGCAGCTCTGCAGTTGTATTGTCATTTGCCATATTATGAAACCAATAATTAAAAATATAGTAAAAATGAAAACAAAAGCTGAAACATTAAGGGCAGATATTTTGCTAAATATCCCATTCTTTTAATCGAACATGTTCCACACCTTGTTTAACAAGCCCTGAGTATAAAAGTACTGAAAAAGAAACAATATATGGCAAGTTATTATACAAATTTCTTTTCTGGGCTTTATGATCAAGAGTGTTGATTGTTTTACTTTAATTTTTTCACAAATAAAAATAAAAATGAGAATGCTGTGATTCCCCCTTCCCCACTGTGTACAAATGCTTTCAAGGGCTTTGAAAAGCCTTAATTCCCCTCCTCCCCAGATGTGTACGAACCCTGTTTGCTGTACGCTTTATCTTCATGCATGCAAAAAAAAAAAAAAAAGTCTCATTTACAGCAGAATACTATTCTGTGATCTTTTGTATGAATTCTTCCATTACTTTGTCATTAAAATGCTGTTTTTTTGCATCAGTCTTCAGTAGAACCATCTCAATTGCCATAAGAAATTTAGGTAATATGTGTTCTTGCATATTGTGTGAATGACACACACTTTGCTCAACAAAACAAAATTACCGGCACACCGAAATGCTGTCTATCAAACTGTAACTGCTTCGTAGTTCGGACTTTCGACACCACATTTAACGAACTGAATGTAGCTGGCAGTCGTATTGCAGGCCCCTTTACTCTCGACGTAGACCGTGGCTCTTCTTCAGTTGGACTGCAGAGCCACACCTACATTTTCGAATGTGAGCAACTAACAACCCCTGATTTTTGTGCCCTATCTTGAGCTGCGCCCGTCTGCCCTCTCTAGTTACGTCTCTGAGTGGCCCCCAAAAGTCTCTGGATTTAAAACCCTGTGGAAGCTCTCTGGGATGCTTTGGAACTGAACGTCATATCCATGGATCCTGGATTGATGTCTTGGGTGGAGTTGTAGACAATGCTGCACCAGGCATGGCTGGGGAATTACCATAATTTTCAGACTAAGAGCCGCATCAGCGTAAGGGCCGCGGGCGAAAAATGTTGCGATCTTGGAAGCAAAGGTTACCGTAAGGGCCGCAGCTATGAAATCGTGGTGCTGCTCAGAAAACTAAATTATCTTCCTTATTTTCATGAATTAACTCGCACCCAACGTAATTATATGTATACTTCAAAGGCTAATTCTGATTTTTTCATACTGGCAAAAGCTTTTATTTATGCATTTTTTTAATAATGCTAATGATGTTATTTGTTTGCTTTTATTAAATGCTCAAAACGATTTATGTAATCAATATAAATCACAGTTAATCTTAAGACTCCTATTAGAATATTGCATTGCTCGTAAAACCGCACAATTGTCTAAATTCCATTCAATGTGGACTTCTGCTACAGGATGGTTCTCTGTTCACCGCAATAGAATCCTCCGCCTTAAAAGTAATTAACTTATAAATTATCACTTGTAATGCTTTCGATTAATGTTTTCTTTAATAATATATTCCTTCTATCTTTGTTATGCTTTTTTCTCATCTACAGATGTTGTTTTTGTTAGAATGAAGTTGCTTTTCTGTATGCAGCTGCTAAATGGGGTAGTTAACACGTCTCTCCCACGTTTCCTTTTTTACCAGCTGCCTCACACATGTTCGCTAATCCCCCCGCCAATCACTTCGAAACAACGGTCTCCTCTTTCTCGCTTTTTTTCTTTTTGATTTGACCTACTTTCACTCAGCCTTCGCGTTGAGCTCCGCTTTTACATAAATAAGAAACTCTCCCTTCTTTTGCGTTTGTGAAAAGATTTTATCTTCAGCCAAGTATTGAATTAATTGCCCATTGTTAACATAATTACTTGTCACAATCTTTTTCATGTTCTCCGCTTTAAATCAGAAGAACGTTTTGCGGCTTCAATGCAGCTTTCTAAATATTTGTTAACATTGTTACTTGTCACAATCTTTTTCATGTTCTCCGCTTTAAATCAGAAGAACGTTTTGTGGCTTTCAATGCAGCTTTCTAAATATTTAACAAATTTATTGAGTTAAAAAAAATTGAGGTTGACGTACCTGGGAATATACAGTATCGAGTATTTTAAAAGTAAAGCACACAGTATCTCATCGGAAAATTTGGATAGTGACTTCCGTTTTCTTAGGGAGAAAAAAGTGTACTTACCAATGTAAATCCTACGTAGGTATATTTATATCCTGTAAAAACTTAATTTCATTTGAGAAAAACTAAGCTATTGATATTTTCAAGAACATTTCCATTATTTATTCAAATCCATCAAAATCAGAATTTTCGGTTTCAGAATTGAACAAATGTAAAAGGTTTTCCTCTAAATTTTCACTGTCCAAATCATTTGCCTCTTCATTAACGTCGGCTTTGTGCACAGTGTTTAAAATTCCAGCTGCTTCGAATCCTGAAATTATATAGCTGAAGGTTTCACTGCTGCCCATGATTCTTCCACCCACCTTGAAACTTCTCCGTAACTCTCCTTTCGCATTCTTCCTAATTTTGTGAATGATTGGAGCCCTTCTGCCATCCAAGCTTCCCACCGTTGCCGCATTTCACTTTTAAAGCATTTATTAACTGTGAGATCCAGAGGCTGGAGTTTCTTGGTAAGGCCACCAGGAATAACTGCCAAAGTAGCAGACACCTTTCTGCAGGCTTTTTTAACTGAAGCGATTATGTGCACTCATCGAATCAAATACCAGGAGTCCCTCGGGTTTGAAGAAAGCACCTTTTCTTTTCCGCCAAACCTCTTCCAGCCACTTCAGCATGATGATGTCTTCGGACATCCATCCCTTCTCATTCACCTGGATGAGAACACCAGAAGGAAAATTTTTTTTTTGGCATGGTTTTGCGTTTGAAAATTAGCATGCAATTTAGTTTATCGCCGTTAGCAGCACATCCTGAAATGCATGTAAACGAAGTTTTTACAATTGCTATGCTTTTCTCACCCTTTTTATGAACTGTTCTGTTGGGGGGGGGGACAATTGAATGAAAGTGGCACTTCATCCATGTTGAAGATTTGTGATGTCAGATATTTTTTTTTTTGTCAATACTATTTGAAACAAATTTATGAAATTCCATGGCTTTCTGTTTCCAGTCAGATGGCAGATGTTGACCGACTGTAGTTTTTATTCGAACGGACAGGGATTTCCGCTTCATGAAGCGGTTGCACCACGGCGGCCCACCTTGAAAATTAGTTATGTTCATTTGTGAAGCCATAATTTTTGCTTGCAGACTAATCTTCACTGTAGACACTGGAATTCCAGCCTCTCTCTGGCTTTTTATCCACACAACAAGATTGTCTTCTGGCACAGGCCAGGTTGCAGAACCACATTTTATTTTTTGCCGTGGTCAAGAGTAAACTCTTACCTTTTAGCCATTGGCGCACACACTTTTCATCAATATTAACATAGCGTCCACCTGCATGATTTCTGACGTCTTCTGCTTTTTCAACCACTTGCAGCTTGAAGCTTGCTGTATAGCTTTTCAAAGCTTGGGGCATGATTTTGCCAGCAGGTCACAGATGATATAAAGCTACAGTGCTTATTAGTGAGAAAGTGTTTTCCAACCAGAGCCTTCAACTACCACTATCGTCAGTCAATACAAAGAAAATTAAAATCGAAGCAAAACTCGGGAGCACAGAGCCATGCAACATCTGTATCGTATGCCAGATGAACCGAGAAGAGTGAACAGAATTTGTCTTTCGTCCTGCCAGTCATGTTTGGAATAGGTCAAGGTCACTGCTAATGGAATTGCTGGAATCATCCTGGGGCAGGCTTTTGCATTGTTCATATTCTTAAGCTCTGAAGTTGCACTACTGGTTTGTGTGCTTATGTCTCCATTCCATCCCCCATCTATTAACATTCCATGCTACTGCCACGGGATGTGCTTCCCCCACTCCCCCATGCAAAAAGGGCATTTGGATCAGACATTCCTTTCATAGACAAACCCCCTGACCCTCACCTACCAGAGTGTCCCCCCTCCCCCACTTTCCCTCCTAAACCAACATCAAGACAGCGGAGCAGAGTTATCTTTTCAATAGACGTGTCTAAGGTATGAGTAGAAAGAGGGAAAAAAACGATCACAGTAGAGTTTGTAAAAAAAAAAAACGTTCTTTGAAAAAAATTACTAAGCATCTGCATGAAAAAAAAAAAAAAAAAAGAGCGCAGAAACAGTCTTTTTGAAAACAAATTCAGCATAAGAGGCGCACACCCGAAAAATTATCACTTTTAGTAACGTAAGAGCCGCGGCTCTTAGCCCAAAAATTATGGTACCTCCAGAAACCCTCTGGCATCTGGTGGAGTTAATGTCTTGGCATGTGCAGACTGTTATTTGCACTGGAGGAGTGCCAACATGCTATTAGGTAGGTATCTCTGTTTTGTTCATTGAGTGTGTATATGAGCATGTACATAATAATGCTTCATGGTTTAACTATTACCATGAGCAACTTGAACAGCTTTAAGTAGTTGCCAGTCCCTAATTGAGAGCCACTGGTTCTAGGGAAGGGAGATTGGCTGCACCGTCAAATGAGTACGCTTCCCATGCTTTATCCAAGACTCAAACATGTGCCCAGCTGATGGCTAGCTAGAAAGCTGCTAACAGCTATGCCATAAGTGTGATTCATTGTACATTTGATACATTGTTTGACTCTAGTATTTGAGAAAGAAGTTTTTATTAAGCTGAATACATCATTAAATACACTATAAATATGGTGGTGACCTGTGGATCAATTAGCTTGTGTGAATACCCTTCAGCAGATAAATATGTCCTCATCCCCATTTTTCATGTTCTTATTGAAAATTGTCTCAAAATATTCCCTGAGAATGATAATGCTGCCTTAGTGTGAACATGATTATCCACTTGAAGTTACACCTTATTGTAGATCTCATTTGCAGCATGCAATTCACAGTATTTTGCAAAAGTTCACATTGAGTTGTCTCTCTGGAAAAAGATTTGACTAAGTGTCAGGGGTGGGGTTACATTCTACATTTTGTCCCAGAGAATAAGTTAAGTTATAATGCGTAGTAGTAAACGAATATTTCCTCTAAAATATTTTTTTTCCGTGTATTAGTAGGTATCCAATTATTAGCACACTTTGTATAAATTCAGTGTCGGTGGTATGTAGATGCTAAAAGTGTATCTTCATCAGCATCAAGTTTCTTTTAGGGTCAACAGAAAACGACATGAGAAGGTTCAATTTGTTGTCTCCAGAAGGAACACCTCAGTCAAGTCTCCCCATTTTTGTATTGTAACACCACAAATACCTCGTAAGACACTAACTACCACATGTATACCAAGTGAAACATGAATTGTAGTCAGCACTTCCCATAATTGTTCTTATAACTTATAGACCACTTCCATCTCAATTCAGGCAGGCATGACCAACATGTGTCTGTTAACCAACTCCAATTTTTTTGAAAAAATTATGGTAGCTACTGCTAATAGAGGTAATAAAGTACTGCAAAAGGATTTTTCATATAAATAAATTTTTGGTCGAGCTACAGCATTTTGAAAATAGGCAAAAAATGCACTTCTGACGAAAATCATGTGAAACACCAAATTGTTTAAGTGCACACTGCTCCTGAACTGTAAAAAGTAGACTCAATTTTTTTTTTTTTTTGAAGCTACTGAATTGGCTTTTCTTTAAATTCACAGAAATTGGTCAAATGAATGTTGCCAGATGGCAAAAAAAAATTATTTATTACAAAAAATTCTGATTTTCCACAAATTATAGGATTTTTTTTTTTTTAAGAAGACTTAGGTGGGTAAGTGTACCAACCTGCACCCCTACTAGGGTTGTCTTAGCAGTAATTTTATTTTTATCCTGTGATGCTTGTAACTCATAAAATTAATTTTTAAAATTTACAAAATTTCAAAAAATCAACATTTTTGAATTGCAATATATATCTCAAAACCCCCATTTTTAAAAATTCTGAAATTTTGTCCAAACAATGTCTTAATGGTAGGTAGTTTACTGTGGGAGTCAGGTTACTGGATTTTTGCCTTGAAATTTTCTTATATATTTTTGAAAAATGGCACTTTTTTTTTTTCAAAATTTTGAATTCAATGAAAAAATGAGAACTGTAAACATTAGTAAATTTTTAATAGCAGGAGAACACAATTCTCGGCAGGGCTCGCGCTAAGCATTCACCAAGTTGCCAAATGTGACTAAATCCGAAAATGGCAAGAAAAAATTAGTAACAGTGAAAATGGTGGTGAATGATTTTATGAAACTTGGGCAATTTTTGACTCATGTGTAAACTGCAATTTGTGGTAATTTTTGGGCTAAACTGCAGCTGATATAATTTCAAAGTTTGATTTTCCAAAGCTGTGGCACTGAAAATGGTACTGCCTGGTGCACTTTTTATGGAGTACTGTGAAACACCTATTAAGGCTGCTTTGACAGTCATTGGGGGAGTCAATAAAAATAAGAGCTACTGAAGGTGGGGGATATCGAGAGGGAAGAAACTCTTCTGTAATTTATAACGAGCGGATCCATAGAAATGGGATAGCAGAGGTTAAACAGTCTGCAGCACATAGTCCAGTGTTGGTGTTGCACTTTGACTTTGCTCAAAACTGATCTGTAATTCTACCTGATAAAGTGCAAAGTTACTACTGGCAAACAATGTCCAGATCTCACTCTTTACATGCATTGCATACTTTCCAAATGAAACTAAGTCTTTTGTGGTAGCATGCAATGATATAAGCCATGACACAGCTCATGCTCTGTGTGCCATTCTGCTCATAAAAAGTGAAATTGCTAAGACTTGTCCTTTGGAAGAATTTAAAACAATTGTTTACATCTCAGATAGATCAGCCGGACACTTCAAAAACAAATATCAGTTCTATGAACTTATGAAGGAGAACCCAAATGCAACGAGGAAGTGGATCTTCTCAGCCACAGGCCAATGCCAGAGTGCATGTGATGGTGTGGGTGGCCTGTGCAAACATTTTGCTACTCAATTCAACTTACAGAAAGAACATATCTCATGTGATTCTATCATAAAGTACACATACAACGTGACCACAAGGTTCTTCAGGAAGACGCTTTGATGTCCAAGTTCTGCTTTACATGTTCTGTAAAGTGGATGCAGTCTGTGGTGGAGCATTAACTTTTTTTTTTTTTTTTTTTTTTTATTGGAGGTTTAACGACCACCGTGTGCAACTCAATAGGCTATAAGCAGTCGCCCATCCCTAATTTAGGGTCACTGGTTCCAGAGAAGGGAGAGAGCCAGCGCCGTAAGACAAAACACAACATCCATGCGTCACTGGGATTTGAACCCGGACCCCGTTCGGACGAATCATCAGAGGCCATCGCTTAGACCACTGCGCCACCTTAACTTATTCAATTAAAATATAAATCGGTTAAAAGTCCTAAAGATGTTACTCATGGAAGTGCGTGTTCAGTCCAACGTCAGTAGTTATTGAGTATCTTTGTCCAAAGTTGTATCATGATTCAATGTGGTCAGTTGTTAGGGTTAGTTCGAGAGCTATTTCGTCATAAGTTGTACCCTACTTCGGATATGTCCAGATGTTAGGGTTAGCTCCATTCTGGCTGTGTCGACATAATATTGAATGGGTAAAGGTTTCCAGATAAAAGATTCTTGAGTTAAGAGTTACTATTTACATACCACTTGAAGTTCCACATCGTACTTGGCTACGACGTGGAATTTCTACTTCTCACAACTTGTGAAGCATTGACGAGATAGCCCTAAAGGCCAAGTATGACCTGTAACTTCAAGTGGTATGTAAATAGTAACTGTTAACTCAAGAATATTTTATCTGGAAACCTTTACTCATTCAATATGATGTCGACACAGCCAGAACGGAGCTAACCCTAACATCTGGACATATGCGAAGTAGGGTACAACTTATGACGAAATGGCTCTCGAACTAATCCTAACAACTGACCATATTGAAGCAAGATACAACTTTGGACAAAGAAACTCGATAACTACTGACGTTGGACTGAACACGCACTTCCGTGAGTGACATCTTTAAAGGACTTTTAACCGATTTATATTTTAATTGAATAAGTTAATGCACCACCACAGACTGCATCCACTTACAGAACGTGTAAAACAGAATTTACAGACGTCAAAGCGTCTTCCTGAATTACAGGAAGAAGTTTCACAAGCTATAAGAGATGCACCTTTGTTTGTTGAAACTATTCTCCCCCTTGATCCCAAAGGCTAAACTTCTACTCCTCACAACTTTTGAAGTTCAATCCTATCAAACCAGCAAAGTAGAAGAGTGAGATACAGTAAAATCTGTTGTTGGAACACAGTCACCGCATTCCTGGTTAGTACAAAAAAATAAACCATCAATGGCCAGAACAGTCCAGCACCCGCATAAAGCAGTGCAATTTTCAAGCCAACAAAAAAAGAATCCATTTTCTGTGAATGATTTTCAAATAGGAGTATTTATAGGATGCATTTATGACTATAACTGGTGGATGGATGGGACAGATTACAAACATATCTAAAGAATTCGAGGATATAACAGTATTTTTCATGCACCCTCGTGGACCAGCCAAAAGGTTTTTGGTAGCCAGAAGAATGTGGCAAGAAAACAGGTCAAGTGTCCAGTGCCCCTTAAAAAATGTACTTCTAAAGGTGAATGCCCCATCTCTTGTTGGACGTTTTGCATGACTTCATACCTTTGATGAGAAGGAAATCAATAAAATCCAGCAGCTTTTCTCAGTTTGAATAATTTGTAGTTCAGATGGTAAGCTCATAATTTTTTTTTTTTGAGGCCTTTTTTCTTATGTAAGTAGAAATTGAATCTTACCTGCACCTGAGATAATGTATTGTATGTGTACAGACTATGGATTTAAAAATAAATTAAACATGTGCATAGGTGACAATTATTAAAAATCATAAAATGACTTAAAAATATAGATTGGCGCTGCAATTTGGAATTAATACTCAGGTAAACTTTTCAGAAATATCTTTCGAAGTTTTTTTTAATAACACAACCGTGAGGTTTGAACAGGAGATAAGTACATTTTCAAAAATTTGTAGGAAAATGTAGAGGCAAAAATCCAGTAACCTGATTCCCCTAGTTAACTACCTACTATCAGGACATCATTTGGACAAAATTTTTAAAAATGGGTTTTTTGAGATATTGCAATTCAAAAATGTTTATTTTTTGAAATTTTGTATATTTAAAAAATAATTTTATGAGTTGCATGCATCACAGGATAAAAATAAAATTACTCCTAAGACAACCCTAGTAGGAGTGCAGGTTGGCACACTTACCCACCTGATTAGTCTTTTTCTTTAAAAAAAAAAAAATCCTAAATTTGTGGAAAATAAAATTTTTTGTAATAAATATAGACTTTTTTTGCCATCTAGCAATATCCCTTCGATCGATTTCTGTGAACATAAAAAAAAAGCCAATTCAATAGCTTCAAAATAAAAAAATTCAAGTCTGTGTACATTTAAAAATTTGGTGTTTCACATCATTTTTGTCATGGGTGTATTTTCTGCCTCTTTTCAAAAGCTGTAGCTTGAAAAAAAAAAAATGTGAAAAATCCTTTTGCAGTACTTTATACCTCTATTAGGAGTAGCGACCATAATTTTTGCAAAAAAATTTGAGGTGGTCAACTTACCCCCTGCTTAAATTGAGACGGAAAGGGTCATAATATTTTTATGTTCTAGTCATTCCTCTTAGCCCCCCCCCCCCACACACACACACTGACACTAGCTGCTAAGTCTCAGCTCCCACAGTTGTAACACTGGTTTGCAACCCAGTAAATTTTCCTGCCATAAGAGCTGCTCTGTTGTAAGTTGAAACTATTTAATTTCAGGCATGAAAGACTTCCGCAAAAATCCGCTTTTTTCTGTTCCGTTTTTGGCGTTACCAATATTATTCCAAAAAAAGCAATAACATTTTTATGGGGGGGGGGGGGTATGCTTCGCTCTTGCGGAAAGCAAAATCGTAATGACTTCGAACGACGGGATGGTTATGGCTCAGAATGACGTTACCTCTTCCAGGGATGGAAATTCTGTGCCAAAGTGTGCCAAAACAAAAGTCTTGTGCTATCTTGCTACAAAAGGCAGGTTTTGTGCCATTGGGCGCCTGAACCTCTGTGGCCTGTCGTCATCTCCGTGCGCACTCTTCCGCTTGACGCAGAGTAAGTCCATGTGGTGGGAAGAATGATTCAGCAACTCCAAGCACTAGGAATTTTACTTAGTTACTATTGAAATCATCGACGGAAAACATAGAGTATGCTATGGGAATCTTCGATTCGCTACGGATGGCGGAAAGCATAGAGTATGTTATAGAAATCGTCGGTCCGCTACAAAGGACGGAAAACGTTAAGTATGCAACGGAAATCGCAAATGTCGGTGAAATAACGCTATTAAACATCTGTGTAAAGTTTATTTTTGTGTTTTCAAGATTCTATCAATTCGTTAAATATTTTTGGGAATGTTTCTTGGGTGTTGAGAATGTCATGTCGTTTTCTGTTTCCTCATATTAAAGTTTTTTTTGCCAACCCCCCCCCCCCCCCCCCCACACACACACACATCTCTCTCTCTCTCTGCCTGATTATATTTTTATTTTTGATGTTTTCTTATCATATTCCTTGTTTTTAATATCTTCGGTAATAGTGAAAAGGAGCAACTTCGTGATTTTTTGTTTTTAAGAATTTTTTCTAATGAAATGCTTGTTACCCTATTTCTAATACATACTTCTTCAAAACTAATCGTTAAGAGATCAATCATTTTCTCCCTTTTATTAAACGAAATTAAATTTCCAGATCGGTTTTTGATCCGCCCGTGGTAGAATCCGCACCGTTTCCGTGTCCCATAAAAAAAAAAATTTTCATGGCAGAGTGAGCAACGCAGTATATATTTTTCACTTTCATTTTCCATAAACCGTGTTTTTTCATTTCTTAGTTACTTCTTACTCATACATGATATTATTTCATGGATTCGCGGAATTCCGCTTTTTCTGTCATCATTTGGGTCATGCTCGAGATCTATGTAAAACTGATAAGAAGCTTGGGGGGGGTCTTTTCCATCTGGGGACAGTATTTCATCTTTCAAAACTTTCGAAAATGGAAGTTAAACGTAGTGAAGATTTTTTCCCCATAATCCTAATTTATTTTTCTTGCGATGTTTCTTCTGCCCAGCATTGTTATTAAGTTTCATTTTAATGCATAAATATTTGTATTTTAGCTTGAAAAACAGAGGTAAAATGTCCGAAAACAGAAGTCTGACGGAGCGAAGATTTTGCCGGCAGTTGTAATTCCCGCTTGCGCGACATTCCCTCTACCCTGTGTTGTTAAATGTCAGTAATTTTATACTTTGGATGAAGTGATGTGCTCCAGTTTAATATTTACATAATTATAAATTTCAGTGAATCCCAAAACATGCACTTTTTAAGTTAAACAATTTCAGTGCCCTCTGAAAAATAATGAAGGCAATTATTGAGTTGTTTTCCAGGTTCTGAAGTGGAAAATTCCTTTAGTATGGTAGGGTGTACTTGATAAAGAATCCAGCAACATGAAAATTGAAACATTTTCATCTGTTCAACAAAAACTGTGCAACACAAAAATTTTTCTTAATGTAATTCTTTTTTCATAGAATACATTTTACATGTAATGAAGCATGTAATCAATGCATGCTTTCCTTATGACTGAATGCTACTGCTTGAAACTGAATGTAGTTAATACTGACATAGTATATAACATGGGTAGGTGGGCAGGGTAGAGTATTGACCTGCTGTTTATGAATATCAGTTTCAGTAAGTTTAGACTCTGAATTTTGCACTTTAATTTTCTTGTATTGTGTTCAGTGCCATGTGGTAGTAAAAACTAACAAGAAAATGTAAGTGCATCGAAGTTCAGTGAGTGAAACTAATGGGAATTTTACAGTTTGTAACTTTGGTGGATTTTTAATTCTTGGTAGTTAGTGCATAACTTATGTAATTTAAATTTGGTTTAATTGAATTCGTGGATAATTTGAAGTTCAAAAATTTTCCTGCGGTTGTAATTACAAATGCTTTTTGATAATTCAATTTTTTTTTTCACTTCTGATTTGAATTAACCAAGTTCTACTATATACCTTGTTGATGGTACCAGTGTTCTACTTCAGTTAGAGTAGAAAAACTGTTGGTGAATCAGGCGAGTAAAATAGACTGGTGATCTGTGTTTAATATCCCTATTTAAAGTTTCAGTTCTGTGTTGTAAGTAATGAACTATGAATTACACTGGGCATATGTCTCTGAAATATGCTGTCTTTAGAAAACTGTTTTATCTGTAGGGAATTGGTCATTATTTGTATATGCAGTGATGGAAAGTTTGTGCCGAACTGTGATAATTTCATTATCTTGCGCCAAACTGCTACAAATTCCGAAAAAAAAAATTTAATATTTGCACCCAACTGTGCCAAAATGGCAATCTACAGCAAAAACTGCTCTGCGAAAAACATGTTTTCATGACAAAAAATGCCGTTCAAAGAGCGAATTGAATGACGCTTTTTAAAGTTCTATGTGTAATTTGGTTAAATGTAGAACGATGCTTAATCAACACGTACCGCCAATCCCAGCATTTCAGAATGTTTTTCACCTACCTTCTAATTCATTGTTTTTCTGGCATAAGTGACAAATACGTTTTGTGATGTAGGTGGAGTCTATGGAGAAGGAGTTTTGTTGTAATCACATGGTATGTTGGAGAAACGATGCTCTCCCGATTAAGATTGTTTGCACAGATGGTTTGGTGGTCTTGGGGAGTTTTGTGCAATGGAGATTGTTTATATTTTGTTCCCTGCTCTCTGGGATGGCGCAGTTATTTCGTTCCGGCGAGGTGCTTGATTACGTAAATACAGCGTATGGTCGGTCGTTAGCTATTTCGTTGACATGGAAGACGACTAAAAATGGCTCTCCTGTGGTAGGATACGATGGTTCTGTTTTTAAAGGATTCATAGGTATTCAGAGATGCCAACTTTTACAGATTTTCACTACATCTTATGGTTTTATGGAAGTCAACCAAAAAAAACTACGGAAAAGCCCACGCAAGTTCACTGCACGCGATTTTCTATTTTTTACAGTTTTTTTTTGTCAAAAAAACACTTAACAGATAGTCTGTGCGTGCCTTCAATGTTTTGACTTCCCCCACCAGTGGAAATGGAGCTTCTTCTCTTACGCTGTTTGTCACGTGATTCCCCGTACAGCCATTTGAGAGTGCCGTGCGCAAAAGCAGAGAGGGAGCTCAGCTCAGTGCCTTTCGTGAACTCTTTTACATTAATTACATGTCGCTTTGTGCTTGTGAAAATTTCAGTGCAAATGTTTTAACCCTTTCCACTTGACTGTCAGGCGACACCCAGCATTATGAAATCGCCGAATAGCTCGTGTGGTGGGGATTGAGAGTTTTCTTATTCACCGAATAGAGAAAAAGAAAATTCGTTGGGTGTCGCTCGCCATGCTGACGCGTCTATAGCTCGCATGTCAGTGCTTGTGAGCCATTTATTTTTCGCCAAATATGTCGGATGTCACCCTCCATGCCGAATGACGTCTATATAGCTTGCATGTCGCCGCTCGTGAGCCAAAGCTGAGCTTTCACTGCTAAGTTGTGGCCTCTACTGCAGAAAAAAAAGGTGTGTGCGTGCATGCGTGCTGGGAAAGGCTTAATTTAGATAAAAACGAAATGAAATGTAGCAGTGTGAAATAGCTGCGACCAAAAAAAAAAAAAAGTTAGCTAAAACTTGTCAAGTCTATCGTGATTCGTGATATACATTATATTGACAAAAGTCACCGGACACCCTTTCAAAAGCAGATGAACGGATCCGCTGCATTGTTAAGATGCATGGTACAGCTGCAAACGGTATAAAAACAAGCCTGCAGCTGACCGCGATCATATCACACTTTGAGGTTGAGTGAAAATGTTGTGGCAGAAGAGAACTGACTTTGAGAAAAGATCGTTGGGTGTTATATTAGTGGGTTGTCCATAAGAGAAACCGAGAAGCACTTAAACATACCCAAGTCAACTGTTTTGGATATACTGAATAAGTGGAAGATACATGGCGTGCCTGAAACAGCAAAACGTACCAGCAGACCAAAGAAAATCAGTGATAGTAGAGGGCGTTTTGAAGCCTCAGGAGAGTCGTTACAGCTAATCGACTGAGTACTGCACAAGACCTGGGTGTACAAGTGAATAAAAATGCTGGAACCTTGGTATGTACTCGTACCATTTGCAGAAAACTTTATTCAATGGGTTACTGTGGTCATGCGGCTGCTCATAAGCCTTTGTTCTCCACTCTGAATGCTACTCATCATTTAACATGGTTTAAAGAACATTTATCGTGGACCGTAGATCAATGGAAACGGATCCTATGGACTGATGAATCCAGATACATGATCAATCAGTCTGATGACCGTCTATGGGTATTTGCGGCGGCTAGGGAATGCTATTTACCACAATGTACTGTTCTTACGATCAAGTTTGGAGCTGGCAGTGTACTCGTGTGGGAATGTTTTTCGTGGGATGGTCCCGGCGAATTGGTTATCATGGACAAACCTGTCAACCAGCATGTCTACCTCAATATTCTGGGCAATTATGCCCTACCAACTCTGTGGCAATACTATGGAGCCGAGCCTTGTTGGTACCAGCAGGATAATGCACCAAGCCATGAAGCAAGGACTGTTGGCGTGGTTTGATGATAATTCCGTACTGTGTGTGTGGAGCGGCCAGTACAGAGCCCTGATCTTTATCCCATAGAGCACCTCATAAGTTTGGAACCAGGGTTTACTACTAAGCAACAGTTAGCGGCAGCATTACATACTGAATGAAAGCGCAATGAAAGCACATACCTATTGCTGTGTTCCAAAACCGTGTCGGTAGCATGTCTCGAAGAGTCATTGCTTGCATAAAGGCCAAAGGTAGACTGACACCATACTAATGCATGTCAATAAATGCTATGTTGTGTTTCTCTTCTAGGTGTCTGGTGACTTTTGTCAATATAGAGTGTATAACCTTCAAAAGGACCTTGTTTTTGTTGGAAGAGCTAAAAAGTTTTTATTCAGAAAAATGGCTGTCATTCTTTTAGGGACATAAGATAATTTGTCTGCTAGGTAACTAAAATTACTATTATGCCTCAGAGGAGGAATAGTGAATGATGCAAACTAAAATGACTGGTATGTGTGTTTGAATGAGAATATGCAGTTTCCTCAGAACAAATGCTCTGTAGGTTTCTGAAATCTTGCTTGGAGCCAGTCAACCAAGCTTTTGTTTTTCCTTCTGCCCTAGTGTTTCATCCACCTTACAATGAACTTGAGCCTGCTGATCTTCTTCTCTGTATCCTGCGATAACACTGTGAGTCTACAACAAGTTCTGAAGCCATTCACAAAGTGTAGTAGACAGTATAGTACCTCAGAGTGATCTGTAAAATGGGGAAAAGGGGGGGGGTGTTCCATCAATAAAAATTGAAGTCCTGAAGATGTCCATCTTCTGGCCAAGAAAAATATCAGCTGAAATGTCTTGATATCAGCTGAAATGTCTGTTCTAGTGCAGATAAATATTAGTGTTCTATGGTTTTCTAAGTTTCAAAATTTTATGCCAAAGTTACAATTTTTTTTTCTCATTTTGATTCCACATTAGGGCCTCCCCCCCCCCCCAATACACACAATCATTTTTCTTTTTTTAGTTATAGCACAAAGACGTGGCTTGGCATTTAAGAATTTTTTCTTAATGAAATGCACTCAAGATAATCAGCATTCCCCACCCCTTTGTTAAGGCTGTTTTTGAATGAGTGTTAGGGTTCCTCTTCTGCGATAAATGGCGCAAAAAGTCACTCCTTGGGCGTGGCTTTTTACGTCTTGAGGGACTGTCCCAGAACTTGGCGTCACTGCAGACCTCGCCATATTCATAATGGAAGTGGTCTCTCTTGTTGGCTCCACAATGAAAAGACAAAATATGCGCTGTTACGTTTCAACCAATAATGTTGTTTGGGGTGGAGTTTAGTAGGTAGGCGGTGTTTCTAAAGCTCAATGAATGTACAGTAGGATTTAAGATGATTTATGGCCCTTTGGCCCCATTAAATTATTTCTATTTGGCCTAGATAATTAAAAAAAATCAGACAGAAATGAGAGATTTCGTTTCTTCCAGACAGAAATGCTGCTAAGCTAACTTATTGTGCCATCTAGCACCCAAAGTAGAATACTTTTGAGTTGGATAAATTGAATTAAAAAAAAAAAATTCTAACAATTTTTTTGGAATAAAAACTGTGGCACATGTTAACCATAGGTTGTTTTTATTTGTGCTCAAAATTTCAAACGCTAAAAAGGAATAATCTTCAAGAAAATATGTACAAAAGAATTTACATTGCAGATATAAGATTGAATTTCTCTTACACTCAAAGCAGCCTTAAATGAAATTAAAATTTCAGTATTTGTACTGAAATTTTAATCTGCATATGATTGAATGGTGCCATTTTCGTGCCAGAATGAGCAACGGAAGTATCAATTTAAAATATTAAATTTCATTTTAAAAATATGAAGTGTGTATGCAAAAGTAGATTATATATGAAAAACAGATAAAAATGAACAGGCTCCATGCTGTTATGTTAAAATGAGGATGTGGAAATTCTCTATTGTAGTGAGATAAATTGATCTTTTGAAATATAAAAATTGATATATAAATGACTTGTCAAAAGAAAGGTTCTTGAAGATTCTTGTAAATTAATTTATGTGCAAGTGTGGTTCTGTTGATGTGGTCTGCAGTACTCTCAAGGTAAATGTTGCAAGAATCTTGAAAAAACATTTTACTGTGATTTTTTACAGCATTTTTTTTTTCCCGTAAATTTACAAGTCTGATTAGATGTGTATAATTTTTTTGCCATAAATAAATAGTAAATAATTCTGGATGCATTATAGTCATGGCTGCCATTTTTTGTTACTGGGGATGGATTTCAGTCTTTTGAAAGTTCTGGGGAAATTCCATTTTTTGAAAATTTTGTCATAATTAAAAAACAAACTGGATGCACTTCGATTTGCGGCCCCCGTCGTCAGCTAGAAGAAAGTAACACGGAATCACAGGAAATTACACGATTCCCAATAGGTGGTGCTTACGGACTGTGTTGTCTCTGTTACGTCATCGGTGATCGCTCTGTGCGTGTCGCTGTGTTCTCCCTGTTGTTCTTGCTGTCATCTTGTTTTTAAGCGTGTGTTGCGAGTTTGTGGATATTAGCGTGTGGAATTGGAAGAATTTTTTTCAAACAAGTTGCTAAGGGTGATGATACATGCATTGCTTGGTGTGAGCGCAAGGGATTGCTTCCAAATGTACGAAGAGGTTCAGCAGGTCATCCAATGACTGCGAATGGATATGTGTCATTGTTTAGGACAATTCAGGTGCCAGAAGAATCACGTTTCAGGGAAATCTAAGCAGTGTTCTCGTGCATTTGGGGACCTGGTTCGAGGACGCTCAGATTCCTATTGATGCGGTGATGACTCTTGTATATTTTTTCGCCAAAGGATTGTCCTACGATGATGCAATCGAGCAATCTTCGCAGGTTGGTGTTACCACGTCTTCCAAAACAATCAGCGCTTATTATCAGGATTGTAGAGAACTAGTCTCGGAGTTCATGGTAGCCTCCCAAGAAGACGAAGGAAAGGCTTGGTGGCACAGGAATAATCGTTGAAGTGGGTGAGGCCAAGGTTGGAAAGCGAAAGTACAACTGTGGTTGTCTCATTGAGGGCACCTGGATCCTTAGTATCGTTGAACGAGATACCGAGCGATTCAGGGTGGAGATCAGCCCTAAGAATGATCGGTCTGTGCAGACATATTGCTGCCCCTCATCCAGGAAGTACTATCATGACTGATCAGTGGGCTGCATACCGTACCCTGTCAAGCTGTGGATTGCAACATCTGACGGTAAACCACTCCCTCAATTTCGTGGATGATCCTTGTACTGGTGCTCACACTTAAGCTGTAGAGAGTAACTCACAGCCCCTGAAACGCACACTTTCAGATGGGCCTCACAAAAATCAATTTGCAGACTACATTCTGGAATATTTATTCTGACTGAATTGTAGTCTTTCCTCAGAACACTGCTTTGAGGTGATGATTCTCATCATCAAACAGTTCTTTCCCGGTACCTAATAAATGTAATTTAATTATTGTACCAGAAAGACGGGTAGGTTTTCATTCTGGCAGAAACACATATTTTCCTCCCAGTAAATGTTTCACAGTGTTCAAAATGTTTTTACAAATTCAACGCGATTGTAATGCCTGCCGGTGGAATTCGGTCTGAAAGGCTTTTTACTGAACTTTGTTAAATTTCTTGGAAGTTCGCAAGATGTCCTTACCCAGGACGATTTTTTTTTTTTTTTTTTGAATCTGCGAAATTGCCTATTCTAGCAGGGATGAAAAAATTCCGGGGTTTTTTACGTTTTGAATTTTTTTGACAAAGTTCTCTTTTTTCCTACTCTCTCTCTGTGTATTCTCATTTTTAATTGTTTTCTGGTAACGTTCATTGTTCAATTTTTATTTTTTCATAATGGTGCTGAAGAGTGACTTGGTATTGTAAAAGAGCTTTCCTGTATGAAGTGCATGTTTTGTTTTCATATTTCGACAGTATCACTTCAAAATCAATCGACAAAGCTCGCATTTTATCTCCGCTCCATGCTCTTTTTTTCTGTGATGGAATCGCCGCCATTTCCGCAACTCAAAAAATTGTTTTCACGTCAGAGTGATCTATGGCGTACTGATATCTGAGAATTGATTTCTCTTAAAATGCTTGTTTTACCATTCCTCAGTCACCTTGCTGTTTCAAAGAACACAGCAGGCACTTTTCCATTTTCTCAATTAAAATTCAAAACGGCCATTTCCTACCCAGTTTGCAGAGAAAACTGGTTTTGCCTGTCATGATAGGTGACAAACACGAAGTTCCAGTTTTGAACTTAATTTCTCTTCTTGACAATATAGCAAATAGTGAGTAACAAATGGGAAAACATTCATTTGCTGCAAAATTAAAGTTTAAAATACGATATTACTGACCCTCACTCTGCTGTAAAAACAACTATATGGATCATCGAAATGGTGCCAATTCTAGCACACTCAGGTAAGAAATGATTTTCAATTTGAATTGTGCTCTGTAAAAGAAAATATGCCTTGCACTGTGATGGATATAGCAAGAGTTGCTATATCCATTACAGGGGAAAAGTTGTTATATCCATAACATGGATATAGCAATAGTTTCCATGAGCTGTGCATTAGTGGGGAAGGGTAAAAGATTTTCATTAAATGTTAGGAGAGCAAAAAATTTTCTTTTTTTAGGTAGAATATAGGATTGCAAGTTAATACACCACATATAATAACATGATTTAATACATTAATATGTATTATCTGTTAATAGGCATAAAGTTTTTACAAAACATTTGCAAGCTTTCACTGCCAACAAGCAGCTTTAGACAAAATATACCTATTTATCTTCAGGGCACATTAGATGTTACTACTCCTGTGATAAAATCTGACCCTTCTGATCATTTACTGTGTATGCATTACTATTTATAAACGATGGGTTCCATTTCAACTCGGGCAGGGTCGTACCATTATGGTCTCAGATTTCTCTAAAAAAAATTAAGCGCTGCTCCTTGACGAAGATAAGGAGAACCATATTTTTTTCTTTCGGCAAGAAAAAAATTTTCCTTCGGGATAAAGATTTTCAAATCTTGCACTGTCAAACAAGCTCTCTAGAAAACGGTTATTTTTTCTAACTTCAGCGAGTCATTGCAGTGGAGCTTAAAAATATATCGTGTTCTTGTATTTTTTTTTACATTGGGTGTATAACATATAATAATATATGGTGCTAATATTTGTTACACATCGCATGATTAAAAATTTAAAAAATCGTGAACTTTGTGATTTGATAAAAATGAATTTTTTGAGGTTTTTTAAAGAAGTTTATGTATATACTTAAACATTGCATAAGAAAAAAATTATGAAAGAGTAGAAAACTGTTGTGAAATAATTTTAAGAAAAAAAAAAAGAGTGCAGGCACACATACTGTAAGTTAATTTTTGATGGCTAAACACCCTAGAGTTTTTCTGGGAGTTGCTAACTGTAGGCCATTGTCAGAAGAGCAGTTGCTGTTTTGTTATAGTTGCTAAAATTAACTTCTGTTTTTGGTAATTGTAAAATATTCGCTCAGGAGAGTTTTGTCCTCTGCGAACGGGGGGGACGGTGCATTGCTCTTGACCTCGCTGCTGGGTTGATAGCACTGGTCGCTACCCAAACTCTGCATACCTTCTCTCCAAAACGTAATGGCAATTGTCTAATCTACTAAATAAATAACAATTAACACGTACGCATGAAAGCTTATTAATAAAATGTAATTGAGTATGTTTCCTGTTCAATCAGCTGATTTTATAAGTAGAATACATATACAACGAATACATATATGCATTGCTCTTGACCTCGCTGCTGGGTTGATAGCACTGGTCGCTACCCAAACTCTGCATACCTTCTCTCCAAAACGTAATGGCAATTGTCTAATCTACTAAATAAATAACAATTAACACATACGCATGAAAGCTTATTAATAAAATGTAATTGAGTATGTTTCCTGTTCAATCAGCTGATTTTATAAGTAGAATACATATACAACTTATGCGCTTATAGTGGTGTAAAGATGTTTAT
The DNA here is from genome assembly GCA_039090855.1 of Macrothele yani. Lineage (NCBI taxonomy): Eukaryota > Metazoa > Arthropoda > Arachnida > Araneae > Macrothelidae > Macrothele > Macrothele yani. The sequence goes on along the minus strand of CM077010.1, from coordinate 150,029,008 downwards.
CTATTTACAACATATTCAAAGATTTTAATTTTTTTAAAGGGTGTGTGTGTTCGTAGTGATTTCCCCCTTGGCCACGATAAACCATGTCCTCTGTTTGTTCCCTTAGAAGATAATGCTGGATCGATGGGAAACCAGCGGAGTTTTGACCCCCCCACCCCACCTGGTGGTGAGGCGCGTAGCCTCGCTTCCCCTAATCCATTTTCCCTCTAATTCCAGTTTGCCCTAATCACGTTTCCCCTAAATCTCGTTTCCCCTAATTCCCCATTAGCCCTTAACGCGTTTACCCCAATGGCGTTTCCCCGGAATCGCTTTTGCCCGAAATCGCTTTTACCCGAATTCTCATTTCCCCTAATTTCATTTCCCCTAAATCTCGTTTCCCCTAATTCACGCTTGCCCTAAACACGTTTACCCTAATGGCGTTTCCCGAATTTGCTTTTACCCGAATTCCCATTTCCCCTAATTTCGTTTACCCTAATCTCATTTCCCCTATTTCACATTTGTCCGTATCAAGTTTTTCCTAATTCGCGTTTTCCTTATTTCACATTTTCTCTAATTCATGTTTGTCCTAATTTTTATGAACCGAAATAAAACGGTGGTTCTTGATATCTCAAGATAATTATTCTTTCCTTTCTTGTTGATGATGTCGATAACCATGCCAACAAAAGTGTAAAGAAGTGCACATGGTGAGGACCATTATACGGTTAGTCCTTAACGCAGCCATTGTGTATCCGTAACCCGCCCCCCCCTGCACTCCCTCACAGATAAAATACTACATTGCATTAAACCTTTATTTATTAAAGCAAGAAATAGTATTGAAAAGCATTTGGTAGAATTGTGAACACAGAAGGCACACTTTTTAAGAGTTCTTAGCGTACTAGACCCCCTCTCCCCACCGTACGCGACTCTAAGCATGAGCAGTGGAAATGCCTTTTGCTAATTGAGTTCTTCCTTAACAGCAGACGTCAGTTTGTATGCTTTCCCAGTTAGCACCATCACTGATTGGGTGTAGGAGAACTGGCCATCGGTAAACTGGCCACAAAAATTTTAACAGGCAGTATAAAAATTGCGTTTTCAACCGCTTCATGGCCACGTTCCCAGAAGTTGGTTATCTGAATCACATCAAGTTTCCGTAATTTCGTCTTTTCTCAATTGCGATTATTGATGTAATTCTTTATAAAAATGTTTATGATCTACAACTGTACAAAAGATTTCAGGATTTACAAACTGCAAGTCTGCAATTAATTATCTGAGGGCATATGCTGCCTCACGAAACCTTTCGAGGGGGGGGGGGGCACCAAAAGTATAAAATATAAAGAATTTTTGGTCCGATCGGGAGATTTTCAGCATTTACAACCTACAAGTCAACAAATTATCTGAGGGGGGGGGGGGCATGTGCTGCTTCAAGAAAACTGGGGGTTTTGGATTTTATGGATTTTTACACTGCCTGAAAATAAACATCTTTCCTTTTCTTTCTGTTGAACTTGAAATCCAAAAAGGATAAAGAAAAATTTTTGTAATTTAAAAAAAAGAAATTACAATGCCCCCTATTCCATTCCTGAGAACTGATAGCGGCAATAAGGTGCACAAAACCCTCTTCAAAAATTTTCTGTCTGTAGCAGTGGCTTACGCTGAAAGATCGTTTTCCAAACTTAAAATTTTGAAAAGTTACTTCTGATTAGATGTGAAACAGGAACTCCCCCCCCTCATTAGCATTTAAAACAAAATTGCTACAGACTTAAAGAATTTGGACATTGTTACAAAGTTTGTGACAAAAAGAAAAAAAAAAAGCTGCAAAAGTTAATTTTACCTGAAACTAAGTTTGTTTGTGTGCTTTCTTAAAGCTTTAGTTTTTAATTTATAGGAAATATAATTTCATTTAATATGAAAACCAATTATTTCGAATTCTACTTTTAGTTTTATACAATTTATTTGAATATGTACCAATAGAAGATATTTTTTGGTTAAAATAGTTCAAGAGACGCTTGTCATGTTCAATGCTATATATATATACACACTGAAAACATCAAGACTGCAAATTTCTTCAATAAATACTGAACAGCAAGACCAAAACATTTCTGACCACTGGGATAAGAGTGATATAGAGCAGTGGTGTGTATATATATATATATATTCTATTAAGAAGAAACAAGCTAAAAAAAATTTTTTAACTCATACCAAGTACAAAATAGAAAAGGTTATGTATTGACCGGTGTGAGTAAAAAGGAAAGAAAAAAAAAGAAAGAAAAAGAACAACTGAATGCAGAAACTGTCGAGAATACTGAGCCTTGGCTTTATCAAGGACCAGCAAAAACTCTGCATTTTCTCACTTCCACAAAGACCTATTTGGAAATGGGTTTCTGCAAAGTCATGGATGCAAGTAATTAACCCACCTAAAAATATAAATATATATGTCATGTCCTCCGCAGAGTTGTATGACCTAGCTTTAGTTAACAATTTAGATTGCATCCATAACTCTCCTGGCCCGACCCATGCTCTTCATCTGTTACTATTAAACAGAAAGATGATTATAGAAAACTCAAATTGTAAGGGTTAAAATTCTCCGCGAGTAGGATTTTTTCAGAGTGTGGAGGCCTTCAGCCCCCCCACACTGCCCCCCCAGCGAATTGGGAGGGGCAGGGGTGTTTGGAAGTTTGGGTAGAAAAGTCGGCCATGTTTCCTCTAGTGTGAAAGAAGCAAAGTTGCATAAGAGGTAAGCTCTCTTCTTTGTCTTTTGGTCTTCCGGGTTCAATATTTGAACTTGAATATTTTTTCTTTTCTTGCTTTAAGTTTTTAGGCACTAGCAAGTCTATCAACTTTTTGCGTATTTTAACTCTTACTTTTCTTGGTATTTTTGCTCGTTTTTTGGGGGGAACTAAGGCTAAGCAGCCGCCCGATTAGTCTGCGAGTAGTCTGTGCTGTATTTTCAATGCAGTTAAGGACTTATTAACTACTTAATTATGCACTTAAAGCACTTCTGAAATACTTTGTACATATTGCAACTAATTGTTTACGTAACATAACCTTCACAAAGCATTTCTTTAGTTTATTATTGTCTTTATTTTATTCTCGTTTTTGTGTAGTCAGAAGTAGTGGAGTAGGGGGTTTTTATAATCCAGTTTTCTTTCAAGAATCTGTGCTTTAAAAATGTTAAGAACTTGTAATACTTTTGTATTGATATTCAGGTTTGAATTCTCTCTCAGGCGAACTTGACAATTTGTTAATTACTGAACATTATTTCTAGTTCATTATGTCACTCTTACAATTTGAGTTTTCTATAATCATCTTCTTTCTGTTTAATAGTAACAGATTAAGAGCATGGGTCGGGCCAGGAGAGTTATGGATGCAATCTAAATTGTTAACTAAAGCTAGGTCATACAACTCTGCGGTGGACATGACATATATTTATATTTTTAGGTGGGTTAATTACTTGCATCCATGACTTTGCAGAAACCCATTTCCAAATAGGTCTTTGTGGAAGTGAGAAAATGCAGAGTTTTTGCTGGTCCTTGATAAAGCCAAGGCTCAGTATTCTCGACAGTTTCTGCATTCAGTTGTTGTTGTTTTTTTTTTTTTTTTTTTTACTTACACCGGTCAATACATAACCTTTTCTATGTTGTACTTGGTAGAACACAATATCTTTTTTAACTCCGCTGCAATGACTCGCCGAAGTTAGAAAAAATAATCGTTTTTAGATAGCTTGTTTGACGGTGCAAGATTTGAAACCCTTTATCTCGAAGGGAAAATTTTTCTTGGCGAAAGAAAAAAATATGGGTCTCCTTATTTTAGTCAAGGAACACAGCCCTTAATTTTTTTTAGAGAAATCTGAGACCATGATGGTACAACCCTGCCCGAGTTGAAATGGAACCCGTCAAACCTACTTTTCTTATTTTTAAAATGGTGGCATGCCTGTGCTTCCACAAAATAAAAAATTACTGTGTCCTGTATATTGTACATGTCTATCCAAACATGTTTTGTTTCACATATTTTTAATTGCAGCTTTATGTTCTACCATTTGTGTTCTAAGTTGCCTGCCTATTTCTCCCACATAGTTGAGACTACATTCACATTGTATGTCGACTACATTCACATTGTATGTCACAGATAACACTTTGCAATAATAGAATGTTGTTTTTTTTCTTACATTAGGAATGTAATTTTTTACTTTATTGTATAATCCTGGAGCCAGTCTTACATTTGTCGTTTTACTAACAAGAATGGGAGAACATATAGCTGCAATTAAGAACATTTGACACTAAGCAGATTTGGACCTACACATGAAATAGTCATCCTAATCCACAGTTTTGTTGTTAATTGGTGGGATTTGCTGTAGTTTCATTTTGTGGTCCTTGCAGCATCATTTTATCAAGGCATTTGCTTAAAGCTCCATGTTGCACACTACACATCAAATGAGATACTGCACTTATCCCATCTGTGCCCCCAATGTAAGGGAAGTTAACGGAGAATGTGCCACTAACAAATGACAGACCTTCACAACTGAACACTGGGAATCTCCTAATAGACTTAATGCAGATATGGGCACCATCTAATGTTGTTTCCAGTAAGCTGATTGTATGTCATAAGTGAACCAGTTATAGATTTTATCATTGTTGTGTTGTTGAAAATCAAAGCATGTGTATTATCAGACAAGTACGTGCACAGAAACTTGCTTTCTTCCATTTTTCAAAAGATAATTTCATGTTTCAATTTTTTAAACCGAAGTTTTGAATTCTTTTTCACTCTTCCATGCGTTTAGCTATAATGTAGTGAAGCACACTCAGAATGAACAAATATAATTGCTGAAACTCATGAGCAGTGCACTGAGGAAAGTATTGTTGTATCTGTGTTCTTGGGCAGAGTGGAAAATTGTCATGAACAAGAATATGTACATAAACTGCAGATATATTTTAAAGAACTTCAGAATTTTTGAAGATGTTATTAAAGTGCAACTGAAGTGAATAAGGAGCACTGAAAATAAAAGGCATTTTTTTTTTTCAAAATGAATTTCAGTACAAAAAAGAGGTATAACATGGAATACAAATTAATAGTATTCTGCCATTTGTGATATGAAGTGTTATGTGCTTTGTGTAGTCTTTGAATTGTATGTAATTATTAGATATGTACAGAGGGGGGGCGCTTTTTCTGGCCTTTTCCGTTTATGTTGAGCAAGGATAAAAGTGAAATAATGCAGGCCAACACAAAGCAATGGTTCTTTTATATAAATTATGAAATTTGTTCTACTTCCTTAAAAAATGTTAATTATTGAAAGTGAAGCTAATATGGCCTACCATATTTTTTTACCACTGATTATAAGAGAACTGCATATTAACTAGCTGACCTGCATAGTTAATATATTTTTTCTGTTTGGGAAGTAATGGGATTCTGTTTTGTGGGAGAAAAGTGGTGGCATATGTAAATATTGTAATAGTTGCAACTCCATCCCACGCACAAAAAATCGCAGCATAGAATGGGGAAGCTTTGCCTATCTTTTGATGTAAAGTTATACGGAGATGTCTCAGTATATTTCATAATCTCCCAAGCACCACTGTAAGTCTTATTGTGCATCAGTATTAATAAGGAAATTTTAAAATTCACCTAGTAGTTTTCAAACTGGACATTTTGGTTTTAAAATCAGATGGGATAAAAAAACAACTGGGTTATAAATTTGAATTCTGATGTCTTAGAAAAAGTGTGTAGTACATTTTTTTTTTTCACTTATTTGCCCACAGTGAAAAAATATTTGATTTCTAAATCTCCATAACTGGGAATAAGGGCAGAAATTGCACTTAAAATCTAGTAAAATACAGATGTGGTATTAAGTATTTCAAGGTAAAGTTGCCTTTTCTGCCAGACTATTAACCTGTCATATTTCTTTTATGTATATATCTACTAAGTGTACTAATTGGTGTACACTTAAACTGATGATACTCATTAAAAAGAAAATGAAATGTACACACCCAAAAAAAGTATGAACTACACTACACAAAATTTGCTTCTGAATAATTTTATTGGATTAGAATTCATAAGTTGTGTGTTGCTTTGGTGAACTGCATAGTTAATAAATGTTTTCTGATTTTAAGGAATAATACACCCTTTTGATCTTCCTTTCTGAAGGAAGAAAGTGATTATCCATATAATTATTAAATACACTCATAAAGCAATCTTTTGTTTTTTAAATTATTTTAAAACTGATAATCCTAAATATTTTCTTTACTGTTGTGACTGCTATTCATGTTTTAAACATGTGCCTTTCCTGTTTTACAGTGTAACATGATGTATGATGGATCCGGGTATTCTTATTCCCAGTACAACTACCCTCCTCCAAGCAGCCAAGCAAGCATGCCGTAGAGTAGGCTATTTGCGTTCCTTTGAAGGTGAGTATTGGGAACATCGGAAGCTACTTTTGATGATATGCTTCCCCAAAGTTAACGTGCTCAAGTTGTCTTTCAGCAGCCTTATCTAATCAAAAGTGAAATACTCAGTGTTAGTCCGTGGGTGATATAAAAATAAAGTGTGAGTATTGTGCTCATGAATAAATTCCATGCACATCAGGGCAGCTTAACGGCATGTACTACAACATCGACAGTCCTGGGTTGTGATGCCACGTATGCCTCATAAAAAATGTGGTGGTTCCTCTAAGCATTGTAAAACTGGCAGGGATTTGAAAACGTGGCCTGGGCATATTATCCTTCAAAAGGCTATTCCAAAATGTGACTGAGGCAGGATAATATCAATTCAAAAGTTAAAGTGGAAACTTTGGTGAAAATTTTAGACTTTTCATAGCATACATGCATAAATTTCCTGTGAAGGTAAAGGACATTCTTTAAGCAGTGACGTGTTGCTCAACTGCTGAGCAGTTGTTTTTGCTTCCTGAGATTTGCTGGGATGGTGACTTCCTTGAGTTTCATCAAAGTTTGCAAAAAGGACAAGGGTGGGGGCTTTGCCTGCAGTGGCAAAATTATAAGTTTGCACCACACCAGATATTGCATAATTGCAGTTTTTCAATGATTCATGCTTGGTGTAATTTTTGAGGGTACTTTATTTTGTGTTCAAACTTGAAGATGGTGGAGCCTTGATAATCACTTTCCGTAAATAATTTTTATTGGTAATAATTGACTTCATTCAGCATGTAATTCCAATTAAAGCAAAATGTTTTTTTTTTTTTTTTTTGATGTTTATGTTTGCATTGCCATTGGTTGTAATGGCTAGTGTACATACTGATCATTGATTGTAACAGAGAGCATAGAGAAGTACTGTAATTGATTGTGGCAGTATCCTGCTCCCCATAGTAACTACTAATTCCTTCCATATATATACACTTGAAGTAGCAAAGTTGTAGGTACACCTACCTGATTATTATAGGTTGGAATGCCCTTGGCCTCAAAACAGCCTCAGTTCAATGTGGCATGGATTCGACGAAGGGCTGGTCTAGTTCTACAGGTATGTTTTACAAAGTGGGTGTGATGGTATCTGTCAATTGCCAAATGTTTGCTGAGGGTGCAGGTCTGTTAAGAATGACTCTCAATCTTGTCTCTCTGGTGTTCAAGTGGGTAAAAATCCAGGGACTGGGGGGGGGGGGCATTTTATCACTTGTGACTCACTGTCATGCTTCTGAAACACTGACAATCTGATTTTTGTGGCATTGCACATTATCCTGCAGGAAGTAGCTGCTCTCACCATCAAAAAACACCATGCGAGAGTGCTTGGTCAGAAATGAAAAGATACCTCGTGGCATCCAAGTGCTGTTCCAGACATATTTAGGATCCCAATACTCACTGTGAAAAAAAAAAAAAAAAAAAAAAACGCCATTACACCACCACCAGCAGTAGTCTGTATAATGTTAGAGAGCTGGGATCCATCGATTCGTGCTGTTGCCGCTAAATTTTGGCCTTTTCTACCAGTGTATATTAAGTAAAATTGTGGTTCCTTGGACCCAGTGACCTTTTCTCAGTTTTCAAGCATCCAATTTTAGTGCTCCTGTGCCCACTGCAGACAAATTTTGTCAGTTTTTAGTAGAGATATGTGGTACATAAGGGGAACATTTGCTGTCATAATCTATTTGCGCTAATGTCTAGTGGGCTGTATATGCTGAATTTTTCCTCTCCGTACAGTTGTACTGCACAGCTGATGCAATGGAGCTCGTCCGTTATCTCCTCAATCCTCTCAAGCCATTGTCGCCCTTGAACATCGACCAGTCATTTCCTCCACAGAAAGACCGCTGACTACTGGTTTTGTTTGTGGATCCTCAGTACTGTTGTTCTTCCATAGCTGAGAAGGTTTACCATTTCTGAGATGGTTGCACATGTAGAGGCCACTGTCAGGCCTCTTTCAAAGTCACTTAAATCAAGAGTCTCTTCACATGTTGCTGTCTATGCTTCTTACACATCTGAGTCTTTTTCAGTGAGCTGTTTATAAAGCCATCTTAATGTCAGGTGCATATTTAAGTGAGGATGGCATGTGTATGATTGCTATTGGGTTGTCCCTCATAATTTTCTACTTCACTGTGTGCAAAAATAAAAATGATATGTAAGTCAGAAACTTAGCCACCTTCATAACTCTGAATATGTCTGATTACCACTTACTGTGTTACTAAATGACTAGGGTAATCCCTCTCCCACAAAGAAAAAGAAAAAATATATTTGCTCATGGTAAAAAGGCCATAGAGTATTTCAGTCTTAAGGGAAGGTTACAGCTTGCATGTGATCTAAACATGTTGCTAGGGGAACATAGACATATACAATAACAGCAAAGGGGAATTTTGTGAAATGTTAAATAACACACAAAAAATTTTTTTTATGAAGAGTGGCTTCCACTGTGAGGAAACGTCCTAAATCAAAATGGGTGAAGAGGTTGTTTGAAAGGTGAATGCTGTTATAATAAGGATTTTTTTTTTTTTTTTTTTTGAGTGCAGTCTTTGTTATATTTGATTAGACTTTGTACTGTTGGAGTACCTGATAATAGTTTGCATTATTTGGGAAAAATAATTATTGTCGGGCTGAAGGCTGTTGAAGCATAAGCTTCATTTTCTTCAGTTCTAACCTAAAGTAAAAGTTTTGTAACCATTTCATTGGATATGATTGAAAACATGAGATCACCTAGATTAAATTACTTTGATTTCATGTGAATAAAATTTGATTTTCGGGAATTGTGTTTAAATTATGTGTTAATTGTCAGTATTACGTTAGGAACAACTTGACACCTAATATACTTCGCTAATCTTGAGCTATACCTATTTTGCTGAAGTAATTTTATCGTTGTTAGCCAGGTTTAGCAAACAGCCCACCTTGTTTAGAAAATGCCTAACCCACATGAGTATTTTTGGGAAAAAAGTTAAACCCAAGAAAATCAATGTTTTTCAGATTTTCTTTATCTGGAGAAAAAAAGAATTTAATATTCTTGGTGATACTGTTAAAATATGTACTGTCAAAAATTTTATTGTCTTCCACTTCTATAAGGGTATGTATACGTCTTAGACTATCCAAGGAATTCGAAAAATGTCCAGATTAGTAGAAACATACAAACATGGGACCCATTTAGCTAAATCAGCCCAGAAACAAAATGAGGGGTCATTGTTTCTGGTCAAATCAACACACTGATTCTGACTGACATTCTGAGATTTTGATGAAACTTGAAAAAAAATCTATTTAAAAGTTATTGCATTTTAATTATTTAAAAAAATTTTTATAAATTGCTGCATCCGATTTTCTTGGGAACCAGATGTATACGGACCTGGGCAATGTCTCATTTTGAAGCTCTTCTGGTGGACTTTAATTTAATATTAAACGACAGAGTAAAAAAAAAAAAAAAAAATCTTAAAACCCAAATTTAATTTTTTCAAAACATTCTTTTAATTTTGAAAAATTAGTTACTTTGTACCTATCCTCTTACACCTCCCAAAGTTTCATTTTTTGATCATAATGGGATCAGGTGATACAGGGAGTTCAGTTTCACATGTACAAAGAAATAGCCAATATATCAGATCTAGCATTACACAAAAGTCTAGCTTTAGATGAATCTAGCTGACTAACCAGTAGTTTAAGAAATTATGATAGTGCTTGATACAATTTTTTTTCTACATTTTCTCTAAGTATATGGAACTAAAAAAAAAACTGAATACAATTTACTACAAGAAAACATTTGTTTTAGCAGCTTACCGCTAAAATTAACATAGTATTTGTCAATATGCTGGAAGTAAGGGGTGGCTGCTACTAACTCAAGTCTATCAGTCTTTTCTTGAGTCTAGGAAGGGTTTAATGACCTCTTCAAGCTTCGTTTCACCTTCTGGTAGAGTATAAGCCCGACCAGTTGGTGTGATGGGATTCACTTTGCAAATTATATCAGTAGAAGGAATCTAGAGTACATAAGTTGTTAAGGTGCAAGAAAAAGGAGAAAGTCCTGATGGGTAAAGAAATGTAACTTTCTCTTCATTTTCATCTCCATATCATCATCAGGTCTTCCATCATTCCCAAGTTGAAGGCCACACTGGCTGGTGCTGGGGAGATCCTCTGCAGTAAGCCTACTCTCATTTTTCAGCTCCGAAAGCTCCTTTCTACAGTTCAGCTATCCCAGACTTTGGAATTTTCAGGCATTCCTGGTATCAATTAACACATTCATGGCATAACAGATCTTAATCCCTTTCTCACATGGGAGTGATGATGCTTTTTTAAAGGGTTAAAACAATTTAAAGCACCCACTGTCTTTCCACGGGGATTTATGATAGAGATGATTATTAATAGAATAATAATTTGCAAGTAGTGTGATGAACACTCACAAATCACATAAAAACCACTCACAGTTCTGGATTTTAAGGGAACAAAAATGGCACAGCACAACTCAAGTGAACCTACTAGAAGCAGATCTAATGGTGGACTGACTGAAGAACATGCTTTACAAGCATGTTTTAACAAGCACAAACAGCCTGTTCAAGCTTGCCCAATGGTCCTCAAGCTAAGTAGAGAAGGGGGGGGGTACAATCAATAAGATTTCTTCTGGTTTCAGCTTTCTACAATCCAAAACATTTAAATTTGGATAATATTTTTTCATCATAAATTTACCATTGTATTGGGGGGACCAAAAAGTAATGTTTTTTTTTTGGGGGGGGGCTAAGTTTGGGGAGCAGTTGTGAGGTGTTTATATACGTTCAACGTAAAGTAAGCGTATGTACAAGTGAATGAACTATTGACCTTTAAGTTATGCAGGTGTTTTTGTCTTCCAGATTTGCTGAACAAATTGGAGTGACATAAAACCCGGGGAGAGACATGTTTGTCATTGTATGCTGTATAAATTTCACAAGGGGAACAATGCAACCGTGGCCACCAATAATATAACCTTTTCGCTGTTTATCCGAATGTGTTAAATGTCTGCAAGTGCTAGCGTTGTTTCTCCCAATTCTGATCGGGCAGTTTTGACCTCTCTGATGCCCCTCGTGCAGGAAGGCCCATGGAGCTGGACAATGACAAGCCGCGTGCAGCCGCCGAGACAGATCCTCGTCAAACCATTGATGACCAGCTGCGTGCAGCCGCCGAGGCAGATCCTCGCCAAACCATTGATGACCAGCTGCGTGCAGCCGCCGAGGCAGATCCTCGCCAAACCATTGATGACCAGCTGCGTGCAGCCGCCGAGGCAGATCCTCGCCAAACCATTGATGACCAGCTGCGTGCAGCCGCCGAGGCAGATCCTCGTCAAACCATTGATGACCAGCTGCGTGCAGCCGCCGAGGCAGATCCTCGTCAAACCATTGATGACCAGCTGCGTGCAGCCGCCGAGGCAGATCCTCGTCAAACCATTGATGACCAGCTGCGTGCAGCCGCCGAGGCAGATCCTCGTCAAACCATTGATGACCAGCTGCGTGCAGCCGCCGAGGCAGATCCTCGCCAAACCATTGATGACCAGCTGCGTGCAGCCGCCGAGGCAGATCCTCTTCAAACCATTGATGACCAGCTGCGTGCAGCCGCCGAGGCAGATCCTCGCCAAACCATTGATGATCAGCTGCGTGCAGCCGCCGAGGCAGATCCTCGCCAAACCATTGATGGCCAGCTGCGTGCAGCCCTCAATGCAGATCCTCGTCAAACCATTGATGAATTATCCCAACATCTTAATGAATAGTGGTCTACTGTTCAAGAGCACCTACAACAGATAGGGAAGGTCTATAGACAAGGAGTTTGGGACCCACACCAACTTTCACTTGACAACAAAGCTCAGCATTCCACCATCTGCAACTCTTTTCTCAGCTGACAGGAAAAGGATCCATTTCTTCATCGAATTGTCCCTGGTGATGAAAAGTGTGTTCTTTGCGTGAACAACAAACGCAAAAACTCCAGGTCACTACACTAGTTCTTACGCCAAAAGCAGGCCTACACCCCAAAAAGGTTTTGCCCTGGCATAGCTCACTTTGAGCTCTTGGAACCCGCACAGACCGTAATGGCAGACCTCTATTGTCAACAACTGGACTGTTTGAAGCAAGCTCTTACTGTAAAACATCCAGCACTAGTCAATAAAAAAGGTGTCATCCTCCAGCATGGCAATGTGAGACCTCACACGACGAGACAGACCCAGCAGACGATCAAAGATTTTGGTTGGGAAGTTCTGCCGCATCCCCCTTATTCTTCTGACATTGCACTATCTGATTACCATTTGTTCAGATCTGTGCAGCACTTTCTTAATGGAAAAGATTCCACAATATGGATGATGTCAAAACAGGGCTCTCAGACTTCCAGCATCTTTTTATCAAGACAGCATTGAAAGTTTGGTTTTATGATGGGCAAGTGTGATCGATAATGATGAATGATGATTATATAATTGATTAAGAAATAAATTTCTTCTTTTACAGTGTTTCTCTTCTTTTCCAAAAATGACATTACTTTCCGGTCCCCACATTATTTAAAAAATTAAATTGACATTTTCTCTACACATGTGATACTTGTGCTCCCTGCATCACCTGATCCCAAAATTAAACTTTGGGAGGTGTAAAAGGATGGATGATAGTACAAAAAATTTTTGTTTATTTTTTCAAAATTTTAAAATGTTTCTTTTTGAAAAGTTTAAACTTTAAAATGAAATGTGGTTTTAAAGAAAACTTTTTTTTTAACTCTGTCATGTGTAATATTAAATAAAGCCCATCAAATGAGCTTTAAAATGAGACATTGCCCAGGTCTGTATCTCATCTGGTTTCTGAGAAAATGACAGTTGACTATTTCAGGATGCAGCAATTTTTAACAAAAAAATATTTAATAACTTTTAAATGGAAAGCAGAATTTTTTTTTTTTGGTAAGATTTCTGTTCATATCTATGTAGGACACTTGATACACCCAAGTGTCATCAAAATCTAAGAGGTCAAGGGAAAATTTAATTCCAAACTGTGTTGATCTGACATGGAATGACCCTGAGCTTAAATTAAGTCTGGCAAGTCAGTGTAGTTCATCTCTGAGGATTCCTTGCAAAGTTCATCTACTGTTTTAAAGGAGATTTTTTCCGGTATGTAGTAAGTCCATATACTTTGTTGCTGTGCTACTTGTAAAATGCCTAACATTCCTGGAAATGGTATTATAAAGGCCTCTGCTGAGTGTGCAGCTCTTGTCAGATTAGATGATTCTAGTAGAGTTTGATGTAAATGTTGTAGGGGTGAAATAAGTTGTAAACTTGAAGGAATGTGTGTTCACGTAAGTGTGTTTAAACAAAAGGTGTTCTTTGATGATCATAAAGAGCCTGAGTGTCCATATGAAGGAATAAGCATTGAGCCAAGCCAGTTAAGCAAGCACTATGACGCATAAACTGCTCAACATAGAAAATGCCACACGATGAAGACATGCATGAAACTAGACAAAGCTTACCACACCTGTAGACAAGTAGGTGAGAAAGAAGTGATTTAGTTTATGAGAAATTGCATGAAAGTGATAGGTGAGGAGACAGTATAATGTGGCCTGAGTTATTAAGTTGTGTGACTGCCATGCTGGGCTATACATTCAACAACATGGTGTGGCATCAAGTGGAAAAGTCTCTAGATGGTAGTGCTGACTACATGTTGCTGACATGTCCACAGTTCATCAATATTGCCAGACTTCTCCCCAGACTTCTCTGTTGGGGAGAAGTCTGGGGACATGCTGCCTACAGGGCAACGCCTAGTCGTCACAGTCTGCTGATGTTAGTAGTGTGCATGTGGGTGTTATCGTGTTAAAACTCAGCATCAGGGGTGTCGTAGAAATACGACAATAAAACAAGATGTAGCACATCATCATTGTACCAACCATGCATATGAGCAGTGATTGGCTGTTGAAACTGGTAGCATCCCAAACCATGACATTAGGCTGAGGTGTCAGGATGCTCACTGATGACAGCAAAATTATCCTGTTGACCACGTTGTCTCCAGACTCTGTCAGTGATTGTTATCGCCAACACAGAAGTGAGACATCACTGAATATAATGTGGTTCTGTTCTTCCTGCCACTCATGTTTGGTGTGGCATGACTGCTGTCTTTCATGACAATGAGCTATGGTGAGTAGCTGGCGAGAGCACAAACCTGCCTTAGCCAATCTGCAACTCATAGTCCGTGTTCACACGGGGATATCCATAGCTGCCAGGACACCTCATTGAATGCATCATATTTAGTACGATAAATCACGCTGCAGTACGATAATATGATTTTGCTGCCAGAAATACAATATAAAATATATATATATATCATCATCATCATTGTCAACCATTATCAATCCACTGCTGGACGAAGGTCTCCCCAAGTTTCCTCCACAACGGTCTGTCTTGTGCCAGTCTCCTCCATGTCACTCCCGCATACTTTCGAATTTCATCCACCCATCTTCCATGTGGTCTTCTTCTGGGTCTTTTCCTGTCCCTTGGAATCCAATCTAAAATTTCGGCTGTCCATCGATGGTCTGTTCTTCTGGCAGTGTGTCCAGCCCATTGCCATTTCAGGGATTTAACTCTGATCACGATGTCTTCCACTCTTGTCATTTTTCGGATCCACGAGTTCCTCTTCTTATCTCTCCTGGTTACACCAAGCATGCACCTCTCCATGCTGCTTTGAGTTGTCTGCAGCCTTTGTATGTCTCTTTTAGCTAAGGTCCACGTCTCTGCACCATACGTAAGCACTGGAAGGATG
This sequence comes from Macrothele yani, assembly GCA_039090855.1. NCBI lineage: Eukaryota > Metazoa > Arthropoda > Arachnida > Araneae > Macrothelidae > Macrothele > Macrothele yani. The sequence continues at coordinate 150,013,899 of CM077010.1, read as the reverse complement.
CATTGATCGAACACTTTTCTTTTAAGACAAAATGGCATATTGCTCTTTAAAATTATGCTGTTTCTTCCAAAAGCTCTCCAGGCAAGTTTTGTACGCCGATTAATTTCTTCACCAATGTGACCCTCGCTTGATATCTGCTGTCCAAGATAAACGTACGTGTCTGTTATCTCCAGCTTTTCTCCATCAATCGATAAATCTTCATTTCTTGTAAAAACATTGTACATCACTTTTGTCTTCTGAAAGTTCATTTTTAATCCCACTTCTTTACTCTTGTCAGCAAGTTCCTGGATCATACTCTGTAGCTCTGATGGGGTAGTTGCAAAAATGACTGTCATCAGCAAAACGAAGGTGGGTTAGATAATCTCCATTAATCTTTATCCCTTTGTTTTCCCAGTTCAGTGATTGAAAGACATTTTCCAATGTGGCATTAAAGAGCTTCGGAGATATGGTGTCACCTTGTCTCACTCCCTTTTCCAATTTTTATGTGTGTTGTATTTTCAAACAGCCGAATCTTTGCACTTGCATTTTCATAGATGTTATTAATAATATTAATGTATGCATCTTCAATACCGCAGGATTTCAGAGCCATTGCAACTGCTGATTGTTTCACCGAATCAAAGGCTTTATATATATATATTCCATTTTGCCCCTGTTCAGACAGAAGTAGGAGAAAATTCACACATCTGTTTTTCCCCTTCAAAAGATGTTTTTTTTTCTCTGAGAGGTTTCTAATTTCTCTTAACAGATTCCTCTGCCTGTAGTTTCCTAACAGAAACAAAGTAAGTCAAGTGCAATGGGCGAATCCCGACTCGTTTCTTATTTTCAACTCTTCGTCATACTGCTGCTGATTAGTCGGCGCTAAAATGTGGAAGAGTGTCTGTTTATTCAAAGCAACCTCCCTCCTCTTACAACTATCAAGAATTTATATAGTTACACCTTACACCATTGAGAATTTATATAGCTGAAATAGGTTTAAAAAATTATCAGCACGCGTCATGCTCAGATTTTTCTATTTGAGTGTTATGTTTTCAGGTTTCGAGAGGTTAGCAGGTCTGCCCTATTATCACTTTTCCATCCCTGTTCTCTTTTCTCCTGTTGCAGAAAAGCACCGGTGAGCCTCGAGATCGCCTTTCACAAAGGCTTTGCTGCAATGAATAAGAAAAGAGGCATTTTGTGTGTTTGTTTTGGTGGTTTGCCACTGGAGAAGCGCACACCATTTTTGTTCGGGTCAACCAGTCTGTCAGTGTGTCGTCAGTTGTGGCTTTTCTGTCCTGGTGGTGTGTATATTTTCACAAACTGCGTGTATCAGGAAATGTAGGTATTTTTATTAAAATTACAAGTGTAAAAGCCTATTTGTTTTACTCTTGAATTCTATTTAAAGTACAAAGTTTTATTTAGCCAATGCATTGTGCTTCATATTTTCATACATAAATATGGCAAAAAATAGAACTTTAAATTTGGCTAATCTGCATAGCATTTTGTTACAACTTTTGCTGACAAAATAACTAAATTGCTACAAGAAAAAAAAAACGTCCAGCTTAAACACTATCCACATCACACTCTGGTGATGACAACTAGATGTAGCGACACTGAGCTGTTTTATCTTCTTCACTTCTCATGTGATTGTTTTGCAACTGCAATCTTATACAAGGGTTGCACCAAAAGTAATGCAAAAGTGGCTGTTACTTTTTTATTAACTGACACATTCAAATTGCACATGTTGGTAGAGTAACTCTTCCTCCATACAAAAGTACTACTCAACACAGTCTCCATCACAACACATGCATGTGTGCCATCGTTGAACCTAACTCTCAAATCCTCTGAAAAAATTCAGGTGTGGCCTGTTGTACCCACTTCACAGCCACTTTCACCTAGTCTGTGTCATCAAATCGTTGTGCCCGAAGACTGTCCTTCATTTTACTGAACAGGTGGAAGTCTGAGGGCACCACATCTGGGACTGGTGGATGGGGGACTGCTGATTGCCTGATTTGTTGCCAAAGATGTGTGTGGTCTCGCATTGTCATGGTGAATGTGGATCTTTTTCAGGTTCTTGCTCGGTCTGTTCCTCCTTATGGCTTCTTGAGTGTCCCAATGTACTGGTCACGGTATGGCCACATTCCAGAAAATCAAAGAGAAAGACACCCCTGTGATCCCAAAAACAGTCCAACGTGGCTTTCTGTGGTGATCGCTGGCTCTTGAACTTCTTTGGGCTTGGTGATGAGGAGTGGCGCCATTCCATGGATTGATTCTTCATTTCCGGATTGTAAAGATACGCCCATGTTTCAACCCCTGTCACCAGATCGGAAAAAGACTTGTCTTCATTGGCTTCAAACACTTCCAGCAGATCAAAGCAGTCTTCCACCCTTCTCTCCTTCAAATCGGGTGTTAATTGCTGAGGCACCCACTATGCACACACTATCGAATACCCTAAGTCTTCCACCATCTTCTGTGTGGCATTGTGGCCACAGTCCAGTTGTGCAACAAGCTCACAGATTGTGACTCGTCTCTCCGCGCGAATCAATTCATCCACTTGCTGACGATTTGTGTCAGTGGTCGCAGATGGTCTCCCACTGTGTGGCTTTCTTCAATGCTGCCCCCCCCCTGCTTTGAACTTCATTCATCTGTGCACATTGCTCTTGTCAGTGGTGTTGTCTCCGTAAATATTCGGTAGCCTTCTGTGGATGTCGTACAGCCTGCACCCTTCCTTCATCAAGAACTCAATGACGGCATGTTGCTTCTGCTTGGAATCCATTATTTACTTGCAATAAAGAAGAAGGGTTACTGTAGAGGAAAAGTTACTCTACCAACAAGTGCAATTTGAGCGATCTCTGTCAGTTAATAAAAAAAGTTTATGCTCACTTTTGCATTACTTTCAGTACAACCCCCATACATAACCCAACTGTCGATGCATATCCACCAATTTGCATGGCACCCCAAAAAAATACTTCTTGGTCTTTCACTTCAGTGCTAGCAGTTTCAAGTTCAGATAGTCAGTCTTCTGAACCTAAGAAACTGTGTTCAGATCACAATTCTAAGGCATTTCAAGTCGCAGTTTTCAGAAAAAACTACAGTGGGTCAAAAAAAAAAATGTTGGACAAGAGTGTAGAACTTTTTTTTTTATGGCAGTGTAATTGATACCAGTTAATGTGGCATCATTAAATCACCATATAAGAGTGGTAAATAATTTACAAGCTGAGTATCACCACCTGACAGAAAACAAGCAGTAGGTGAATTACTTGATAATGCTCATCAAGAAATCAAGGATGAAGTTTAAAATGAGCTAGAAGGTGCAACAATGTTAAGCAAGATGTCTGGTCATCCCTTAAAAATTGATCCTAAAATTGCTTTAAGCATTCATGCAGGGCAACAAAGCTATTTGCTGAGTACTGTTGACTGCAGGGTTTGGAGTTGTGAAGTTCCTGATTTTTGTTCTACTGTATAACCTGAAAATTTTAGTGTAATCCTTAAATTTTAAGAATAAATGGTAAACTATGTATCATCTAGCGCTTACAAGTACCACATAAATTTAAAAAATGGACCGAAAGAAAGAGAGAGTACTCTATTGTTGTGACATCATCGCCAAGAACTCTCACTCTTGAATTTGTGATGTACACGAATGCGTCCCCACTCTTGTGAAATCATTTGAGAATCAAAGCTGCCATGAAGTCGCTTGTTACGGATGACACACAGAGATGCCAACCATTACGGAATCTCCGTAATTATTACGGATTTCCCCCAGGATTATGGATGACTAACGAAAAATTATGGATATTCAGATTTTTGCTATTAAGAAAGTTTTACTGGTTTTGTGATTAATTAATGTAAAAGTATCTAAACAAAGTTTGTAACACAGCTCTTTGTTTATCTCCCCCCCACAGGGAGAAAAAAATTATTTTGCTTGCTTGGAAGAGTGCGAAAAAAAAAGACTTGGCGCTAGGCCGGGATTACATACGCCCAGCGTGCTTCTTTTGCCGTGACCCGGGATTATGTCAGCCCGGGCGTGCATCTTTCGCTGTGGCCTGAGATTGTGTTGGCCTGATGCTTTTTTCTGAACCAAGTTCGTGACACACTTTTTTCCCCCCTTCCCCTTTATGAGGAGGAGGAATGTGTTTTGCTTGTTTGAAAACTAAGTGGAAAAAAAGGCACGGCCCTGGGCCAGGTTCGGCCTGAAGCCTCTGAACAAAGTTCGTGACGCAACTCTTTGTTGTTTCTTTACATTTTTTTGTTTTTCCCCTCCGGGGAAGAAGAATTTGCTTGTTTGAAAGCTATGTGGAAAGAAAGCACAGTTTCGGGCCAGTATTACGTCAGCCCGTAGTCTCAGAGCAAAATTAATGACTTAGCCTTTTGTTTCTTTCTTCTTATTTTACGTTTTCTGGGGAGGAGGAATTTGTTTTGCCTGTTTGAAAGCCAAGTGGAAAGAAAGCATGGCACCGGGGACTGGGATTACGTCAACCGTTATCATTTAGGGCTTTCTTGTGATTGATGCACAAACTGAGCAGAAATCTTGGGGGGGGGGGGTCCGTTTAAGGACGGAAGTTTAGTTGGAGTGAAGATTTCTCCCGTATTCGTAATATTTTCTCGCGATGTACCTTCTGCCCAGTATTTTTCTTAAATATCCATTTATTCCATAAATACTTACATTTCAGCTTAAAAATGGAGAACAGAGTTTCCCAAAACAGAAGACGGTCGAAGCGAAGATTTCTCCTGTATTCATAATAATCCCCTCCCAATGTTCTGACTATCCAGTGTTGTTAAGTGTTACATTTTGAAGCAATTCTGACTGAAAAGTGAATTTCTGCTGCATGCAGAAGTTGCTGTATAGGAATTAGGATGGAAGAAGCTTTTTCTTCAGTAATGTACTTAGCAAATATTTTTCCAGCCGCTGTTGTTAGTGACAGTGATCTGGAAAAGTTGTAATTGTAGAACAACATGGTCATGCACAATTCCATTTTTATCAAAGAAAACCAGGTGCATGACCTTCCCTGCACTTTACCTTCCAGACACTTCACCATTCACAAATTTCTTGTGCCACTCAAAACCCTTGCTTAGGACAAAACATCTTCCTCGTAAGCTGTTTTAATCATTTCTGTTGCAGTTTATTCAAACACACAAAATTCTATAGCTGCTCTTTGCTCCAGTTATAAATCCAAATACTGGGTACCAGAAACACGTCAGAACTTTACACCGTCCACTAAAAGACTGAACTAGCGGAGTTCTGACCTTGCGGGTATTCCGACACAGGCAGCTGCATTTTTCTGCATCAGTTTGTTTTGGCACTGTTGCATCAGTCTTGTTACTTTTTGAATGCCCTACGCACCTCAAAATCTACTTACCAGCTTGTCAAGCAACTTAATGTAATTTTTCAAGGTTTTCTGTACCACTTGACTTATACGGCCTTACTGTCTTGAAAAAATTGCTTTATGAATTAGTTTTTGGAATTAATAGTTTGTGTGGTTTCTGTGTACTCTATAATTCTCATGCTTTTCATGTCCATTTCAGGTTTGCTGCAGTTTTTGTTGAACGAGATCGCTAGGTCCAACTCATATGTACAAATGAAAGATTTCTGTAGCTTATCTTCACAAGTACTACCATCAACCATTTTTGTGTTCATTTCATTGACGTAAGAAGGAAAGTACAGAATCACAAGACAATGATTCTGATGCTATGAAAGAAAGAATCTGATACCATGATTCCCCACTTGGTGTACTTTTATTTGAGGTTATATTTTAAGTTTCTTTCCACACTTCCACTTGCAGTACTGTTTCTCCCTTACAAGATAATGTAGAATAAAAATCAAATTGATATTTTCATGCTCCTTTTCAGTAAAAAAGAACTGAACTCATTTTTTCTTTTGTGCTAATGAAAAGTGTTCTGCTTTAGTTGATGTGAAGCAGCTGGTGATGTAACTAAGTTATAGTTTTGTTATGCACATTTATTTCAGTCTAAATTGCGTGACCATAAGTAATGAAAAAAAATTCATGTTTCTGTTCAAAGCTTTCTTTCTTTTGGGGAGAAAAACCATTCCAGGGTTTGGATTTTTGTTTGTTTGATACTGTTGTATGTTTTTGTTTTTTCTTCTTGAATTCACACTGTAATGTGGCATTTTAATAAACCTTGTGATTTACCTGTTTGTGTGTTTGAGTCTGTACCTTTTTTTTTTTTTTTTTCATTTATTTTCTGCCACGAAAGTTGTTTCATTTGTGAGTTTAACAACTTGCATAGGAAGTCTGAGTAACAGATTTTGTGGCATGTGGGATAGCGTATTTATTTAGCTTGTTGCAGATGGTCTTTTTATGTAAAGCAAAAATATTACCGAAGTTTAGTTATGTGGGAGTATTTACGAGGGGTGTCCGATAAGCATCCGGATTTTTATTCCTATCAATCATACATGAGATTCTTCCGCGAATTCGCGGAATTCCGCTTTTTTCGGCATCATTTTGGCCATTCTCGAGGTCATTGCAAAAATGAAGAGAAATTTTTCAGGATTTTTAGGGGGGGGGTCGTCGTTCTATAGAAAAATAAAAAAAAGCGGAATTCCGCGATTCCGCTTTTTTTGTGGAGTAAAAGAACTAAGCGCTTTCTAGCTGAAAGCGTTGTTTTTGGAGCAGACGCGGGGGGCAAGAAGAAATGTTGGAGGGTGGAGTCAGGAGCTCAATTCGTTTAATGCTGTCAACAATGGATGGGTTGTCAGTCACTTGAGCATCGCAGCGCAAAGGGTGGAAGCTCCGCCTACTTCGTGCGTTAGGGAAACTACCGCAGCCCTTTCCGTGTCTTGCGGGAAATCGCCACTCTGCATTCTATCAGGGCCAAACTATCCGCTTGATTCTATCCGTGACATCATCGCCAGAAACTCTCTCTTGTAATTTGCAAATGTACCCGAATGCGTTCCCGCTTTTCTGAGATCGTTCGAGAATCGAAGCTCTCGTGAATCCTCTTCCTACGGAAGATGCCAAAAAATACGGAATCTCCGTAATTATTACGGATTTCCCCCGGGATTACGGGTGACTAACAAAAAAATTATGGATATTCAGATTTTCGCTGTTATTAAGAAAGTTTTACTGATTTTGTAAATAATCGACGTAAAAGCCTCTAAACAAAGTTCGTAACACAGCCCTTTGTCTTTTTTTTCTCAGGTGGTAGAATTTGTTTTGCTTGTTTCAAAGTGTGAACAAAAAAAAAAAAATGCCCGTCGTGCTTCTTTCGCCGTGGCCCGGGATTACGTCGACCTGAAGCATCTAAATAAAGTTCGTGACGCAGCTTTCTTTTCTTAAATTCGTTCTATCGCCCCCTCCCCCCCCCGAAGAGAAGGAATTTGTTTTGCTTGTTTGAAAGCTAAGTGGAAAGGAAGAATGGCGCCGCGCCGCTGGATTATGTAGGGCCTGGCCGGCGTCTTTTGCCGTGATCCGGAATTACGTTAGTTCGGATGTGCTTCTTTTGCCGTGATCCGGAATTACGTTGGTTCGGACGATGCTTTCGCTGTTGCCCAGAATTGCTTCTGCCCGATGCCTCTGAACCATGTTCGTGACGAACCTTTTTGTTTTTTTTCTAAGGAGGAGGAATGTGTTCTGCTTGTTTGAAAACTTAGTGGAAAGAAAGCACGGAGCCCGGCTAGGATAACGTCGGCCCGAAGCCGCTGAACAAAGTTCGTGACGCAACTCTGTTTCTTTCCTTTTTTTTTCTTAGGAAGAATGTGTTTTGCATGTTTGAAAGCTAAGTGGAAGGGGGGAGGCACGGCTTCGGGCCAGTATTACGTCGGGCTGAAGCCTCTAAAAAGTTCGTGACACAGCTTTCCGTTTTTTTTTTTTTTTTTTTTTTTTTCATTCTTTCTTTCTAAGAAGGAATTTGTTTTGCTTGTTTGAAAGCTAAGTGGAAAGAATGTGTCATGAGAGGCTCAAAAACAGGGTTAAAAACAAGAATTCGGCAGAGAAAATCTCCCCACTTGCTTGACGTTGATGGAGATTTATGTCACCATATTCACAATGCAAGCAAAAAATTTTGCAAGCCATTTTATAAGGTTACATTGAAAAATACTTTATTGACTTCTTCAATGACTAAAAACTAAGGTGGATATATGTTTCTAATTCTTGCAAGTTTCTAATTGCTTGACGAAATTCACAAACTTTCCTAGACAAATACTTTTCACCTCAGGATTTAGCTAGTAAAGATTTACATGTAAGTTTTAAATCTGATTTTTTTAAATATTTCATTTTATTTTGTTCTTAAATCCCTACTTTTCTATTGTGAATATAATAATGTGCTTCACTTTAATATTTACTTACATAATTTACAGAAAATAATTCCATATGGCTAGCGTACTCTTAAATATTGTATATATGCTGTATTTGAATTTGCTCACCGCGCGTTCGCGTGTCCCAATTTTCCATCCAGTTAGTTAAAAAGTTCAGCTTTTTTTGTCATCGGCCGGTCTCATGTATGTTCAATACAAAGCCGTGTGTATAATCGTATGTATGTATGTGACAAACTATTAGGACTACTTTCAGTGAAGCGCCATAAAAGCAGAGCCGCTTGATAAAGTTGGGTGGCGCTGTCGATAAAACAGTGGCGGCTATGTTAAGTGTTCAGTTTGAGCAGTAGTGAAATTTTAATGAAAGAAGGCTGCGAGAGCGATAACATTGTCTATGCACGACAAATAATTAATTGAACATTATGCCTGTATAATTAGGAAGTCATACGTTAAGGAACTAGTAATACGAACATTATGTTTATAATGTAATGTCAAAATTAATGTGTGTTATATGGAAGTATGATGAGAGCATCCATATATATATTTGTTTTAACGGAACTAGGAATATAGACAAAGAACTTTGGATAGTTCTAGAACATTTCTTAAAGTTATTTGGATGCTACGAAGAAAGCCGTAAATTCTCATACTCAGAAAGGAAGGCACCTTTCTCTAGTAAGATAAAGATCAACCAATTAAGTTAATGGCATCCGCCAGACATTGTTTAACAGAGAGACTCCAAGAAGTCTGCCCATCAGTATTGTGCTCAAATGTGTGTGTATTTTTTGCGGTAAGTTAAGCCTGTCTAAGAAACGTCGCCGACGGGGTACATCAAAACGGTCAGACTATCCGGTAAAAAGACCAAACATCTACCGACCGGATGGGTGCGTCTAGCCAACAAGGGGAGCGAACGCAGCGGTCACGACGTGGGTTGCCAACAGAGAAAGGAGGAGGCCCTCGGGCCAAGGAAGCGGAAGTGACTTACGCCCGGTGAGGAGGTTGAAAGAAAAAGAAAGCGGGTTGGTTAGTCTGTTTTCGTGGGACGGAGAGGAGCAGGAGACGCTCTAGCAGACGTGACTCGAAAGTTTTTCGGGTACGTTTGGACCCAGAGCATGTGGGTCCAGGTTTTAGTCGTGTACTGAACGGTAACAGAACTTTTATTTTCTAAGTCAGCAATACTTGTGATGCAGGTCTCAAGAATGTAGACTCTTACAGATTGCATCCATTATCCGAGAGAGGATAACTCAGAGAAACGACAAAGGCGAAGGTCTGAATTAGATTCCTGATACAACAAGTAGATAGGAGATCCAGAGAGATACAGGTCCCATCTATCGAAAGTCTCTCTCTCGAGTTCAAGAGTAGCGTTAGATAATAGGTGCCAAGTTTTATGTTGGCCGATTACAAACTGTTCTACTGGATAAAGGACTTGGTTTACAACCACGGAAAGCATTTTTCAACGAACAGGCTTACACCTTGGAAACCTCGTATAATTCATTAAATTTTAGTAAGTTTGATCAAGTCTTTCATTGTTACTTTGTGGACATTAGTAATTCTTATTGGAGTTTTCAGCAGTCTTGATCCATCCTCCTGGTTCACAGATATTCACTAAATAGTAAAGCAGGGAGGATTAGTCCGAGGCATAAAGGCCATGGACATTACGAAAAGACTTCGGACAGTGTATGGTGGTGCAGCTATGTCTCATTCCAGTGTTTATGAATGGGTTACAAAGTTCAAAGCTGGCCACGAGAGCCTTGAAGATGAGACATGGCCAGGTAGGCCTAACACGGTGGTGACTGATGAAAGGATTAAACAGGTTTGACTACTTGATTAAAGGTGACTGACTCATTCATGTTCGGGATATTGCCATGGAATTGGATATCAGTAAAGATTCTGTTGGGCGAATTATTCATGAACACCTCAATTATAGGAAGCTCTGTGCCAGCTGTGTACCCCGAATGCTTACGGCAGTGCATAAATGCCAAAGGGGCTAGACATTTTCAATGAACTGATATGAGGAGGGTGACACGTTCCTGGGATGTGTAACATCAGGTGATAAAATGTGGATTCATCAGTTCGAACCGAAGACAAAACAGCAAAGTATGCAATGGTGTCATCCGAATTCTCCCCCATCAAAGAACAGAGTTTATTTGTAGGCGGCCAAGGCCTTCTTGGCTATTGTCTTCTGGGACAAACATGGTGTCCTTCTGGTTGAGTACTTGGCAAAAAATGAAACAGTAAGTGTGAAGGCCTATGTGAAGACACTGAGAAAACTTGTGCAGTGTATCCAGACCAAACAGCCAACATTGAAAAACAATCTAGTGTTGTTTCAGCATAACGCTCTCCCGCATATGGCTAAACCAGTGCAAGCGGCTGTCCATCAATGAGAGCATGGACGATCTGCGAGCGGCTGTCCACCAATGAATTCGCAACACCCCTGCTGATTTCTTTGCTGCTGAAATGAATCGACTTGTTGATTGGTGGGGTAAATGCATTGTGCTGAATAGGGAATACGTGGAAAAGTGACTGACTGTTTGCATGACTGTATTACATATGCGAGTATCATATTTATGCATCCTGTATTTTTTTTTTCCTGTAATTGATAGGAATAAAAATCCGGATATATATTAGACACCTCTCATAATTTGTCTTGAATAAAAGTTTTCTCATGTATGCAGTTACAATAAGTAAATTCAAAATGTACTACACAAGTGATTTTTTTTTTTTTTTAGAAATTCATGCCTCAAAAGAACTACGTACTTTTTTCTTCTGTGGTTTCATTAGATGGTGCCCAATGGTATTTACACATACACTATCTACCAACAAGTAATTGGACACCTGTGATAGCAAAGGAAAACTAAGTTTATTCACCTTCAATAGTTGGTGGAGCCTCCACAAGCGGCGATTGCAGCAGCGGCCCACTGGGGCATACTCTCAACCGGGCGTTGTACGACGGCTAGCGGTTATTTTCTTCCACTCGGTTTGGAGAAGACAGGTCAGTCCCCTCACCGATTTCCGACGGTGGGGGCACCACTTAAGTCGACGCTCCAACTCGTCCCAGAGGTGCTTGATAGGGTTAAGGTTCGGGCTCTGTGCAGGCCAGTCCATTCGATTAACCCCATTGTCGCCGCCCCGGTGGCGCAGTGGTCTAAGGCGATGGCCTCTGATCATTCGTCCAAAAGGGGTCCGGGTTCGAATCCCGGTGAGGCATGGATGTTGTGCGTTTGTCTTACGGCACTGGCTCTCTCCCTTCCCTGGAACCAGTGACCCAAAATTAGGGACAGGCGACTGCTTATAGCCCATTGAGTTGCTCACAGTGGTCGTTAAACCTCCAATAAAAAAAATAACCCCATTGTCACCATACCAAGTCAAGGTGGACCTTGCAACATGACAGGTGGCATTGTCATCCTGAAAGTAAATGGGTCCACCCAGCAAAACTGCCACAATGTAGGAAGCTCATGGTCATCCAAAATGATGCAGTAGGTCTCGGCGTTGAGTCTACCAGGAATTGCGACCAAGGGTCCCGTGCCATTCCAGGAGAAACTCCCCCATAGCATAATTCCACCGCCGCCGAACTTCACAGTTGGCACAATACATTCCGACAGGAGGCGTTTTCCAGGCAGACGCCAAACCCAGACCCTGCCATCCGAACGGTAGAGGGTGAACCTTGATTCGTCGCTCCAGAGAACCTGTTCAACGGTCCACTGTCTACGTTCTTTGCACCACGTTAGCCGAGCAGCGCTATTGGACTTGGTGATCAAAGGCTTGTGGGCGGCAGCACGTCCATGATAACCGAGCACATGGGCTTCCTTACGGATGGTATTCATCGAAAGAACACTCCCGGATGCCTGTTGAAAATCCTCGCGGATGTGGCCAATCGATTTAATGCGGTTCTTCCGAATTTCTCTGGCCAGCACCCGTCGGTCTAACTCCCAGTTTTGTGGGTCTGCCAGGTCGGGTCACATGCCGACGATTACACCTTTCTCGAAATCGGAGAGCTCCGAACTGCGTGGCGTCTTGCATGCGACTGGTTGCGTTGTTTTCCTCACGATATTTAACGGCGGGGGCCGTGACATCAGGACCGCAGATATCGTCCATGGCAGGGGTGTCCAATTACTTGTTGGTAGATAGTATAGTACTTAAACATAGTTCACATACATATACACAATGTTATTTTGAATTGTCATCCAGTACTTTTGGCAAGTTTGGTGTAACGAATTTGGAGTCCAGAGAATGTCCACTTTCCTGTAGCAAGATATTTTGTTCCTATTTGTACATTCTTTAGAGATGAATGATTATAGTGTTATTTAAAACAGTTTCCAATGTATATATTACGTGATTGCTGGTGCGGAAGTTTAGTAAGTGCTTTTTCTTCAAACTGTTGGGTAATTAAATCATAGCAACAAAGGTGTATGCAGTATATGCTATGCAACAGTGAAATGGGGAAAGGAGCTAATGAAGTAACAAAAATGACAGCTGGTATCAGTTCTCTATAAAACACAATGCAGTAACAACAATGACCGCTACTACACTAGTGTGCAAAAATTAAGGACGAAGAGGAGAAATTAGCAGAACGGACCGAAAGACCACTCAGGAGATAAACTAGGGTCCGGTACGGTAGGGCATGCGCATATATGCAGCATGACGTAGGAGGGGGGGTTGTATAAAGCACGTGGGTGGTGTACGCTTAGCAATTCGGTGAAAGCTATTGCACGGTGTACATTGGTTTGAACGACGTCGAGTTGCTGCCATCGTGTGATTTGGCCAACAGGCATTCCAGTTGACATATGGATGATTTTACCAGAGGTCGCGTCTTTGGGAAGTTTGAAGAAGGTCGAAGTGTGGCCGAGGAGTGCGGGATCGCTCACAGCATCATTTCACGAGCTCTGAGAGCATTTCAAACGACAGGGACAGCTGTCTTAGAGTTCAGCAGTGGTCGTCCACGAGCAACCACGGCGGCGAACGACCGGTATATTGTCCTACAGGCGAGAAGAGACAGACAGCGGGAGAAATCGCAAGGCACATGCAACAGACAACTGGACGTCCGTTATCGCGTTTTACCGTGGCCAGGAGGCTGCACAAAGGTGGTCTATTTGCACAACGACCAGTACGGTGTGTGCCATTAACGCCTGCTCATCGCAGACTGGTGCCAGGAACACAAGAACTGGACACACCAGCAATGGGGTCGAGTTCTCTTTACGGATGAGAGCCGATTTAGTCTGACAAGCGATTCTGGACGTATACACATCTGGAGAGAGCAGGGAACACGCAATCACACCTCCAACATCATCGAAAGGGACCGGTTTGGAGGTGGCGGAGTTCTCGTTTGGGGCGGTATCATGCTTGGTAGCCGTACTGACCTCCACATCTTTCAAGGAGGTTCAGTCACTGGTGTCCGCTATTGTACCGAGGTTCTCCTGCCTCACGTGCGTCTGTTTAGGGGGCTGTGGGTCCTGAGTTCTTCATGAACGAGAACGCTACACCTCATCGTACAGTGGCTGTTGGAGAGAAGATATTCAACGCATGGATCGGCCCGCAAGGTCACCGGACCTAAATCCAATCGAACACGTGTGGGACCTCGCGAGACGCTTGGCAGCACGTCACCAGCCGCCAGCAACGATTCCGCAGCTGCGATTGGCGCTACAAGAGGAATGGGCCGCGATGCCTCAACAGCTCCTTGACAACCTCGTCCTCAATATGGACAGACGTTGTAAATCCTGCAACGCAGTCAGGGGTGATCATATCCCCTACTAAGGACTGGATTTTTCTTGGCAGCCGCCTGTCACATGGACGTTTCTGTCTTCTGTCCAGTTGTGCTCGAAGCTACCTTTTCAATAAAGTGCCTTCTATCCTTTGGATTTCTTGTTTGGACGGTTTTGCTCACTTGTCCCATATTCTTACTTCTTTGGGATCTTTTTGTATGATTTGAGTCGATGTGGAGCACTGCTGCACGACGTTACATTCGAAAAACCATCTCGTCCTTAATTTTTGCACGCCAGTGTAGTTCCTTTCTTTATAAAAAAACAAAGCATGAAAAAGGATAAACAGCTGTTGGATCAAGGAGGGATTCATCCAGAGAAAATATAGAGTCTGTATCTTTTCTCTCCCTCCCATGCATCTTTTGCAGCACATCTTTTGTAAAAAAAAATGATCGTGCTTATGTTAATGGTTTGGCCGTCCGTCCATCTGTGGACACTATATTTCTGCAACTATTAGTCCAATTCGATTTATTTTTTTCATTGGATAGCTTGAAATGTGCGAATGATCCTTGGATTCCATTTTTTTTTTTACGATGCACAATTTTGACGTAGAGGGTGTAAATGCAGATAGCGAATTCAAAATGCATTTTGTTCCTTATATTTGCTTCTAAATATCCGATTGAAAAAATTATTTTGCCTTTCGATTCCATTTATGTCCAAGACTATTTTAGGTCAGTGGTGGCCAACCTTTTACATACCATGCGCCAATTTTTCGACGTATGAGTTCAGATGCGACATACAACTCAAGTTTGAGGTTGAAAAATAGGGATAGGGGTAGGACATTCTTCGCTTAGGGGAGGAAAAGGAATAACTCAATCACGCAATTAAATTAATTAATTAATTTACACCAGTTCAAAAGACACGTTTATGGGAGCACCAATCTACAATAGTCAGAAATATCTCTTGTTTACAGACATAATCGACATTTTTAAATGATTTAATTATTGTATGTAAAACAATATCTATTACAGCTGTCATTACTTACCATTAAAGAAACTTTTGAGCGTGTTTGGATTTCGCTAGTCTTTCAATGTTTGGTGTTAAATTTGTTACTGAGAGCAGCAGAGAATTCCTCAAATTTGAATCAGTTACTCGCGACCTTGTTTTGCTTTTAATCAAGTTCATGGACGAAAATGCTTGTTCACATCTGTATGTCGTTCCAAAGCGACATATATAACTTTTTGCAAATTTTCTTAGCTCTGGGAAATGTTCACAGGGTAATGAACGCCAGAAATTAATTATGTCAGAATCATTTTGATCTGGAAAAAGCTCATCAAATTTCATTTTTAATAATGAATTTGTTTTTAAATCAATCACTTCCATTTGTATGTTACTAGGCATCTGCATTACGTTTTGTTCACTAAGTGAAAATGGGTTTATAAATGCGAGCATGCAGTTTTCTTCTTTAGCAAAATCATGAAAACGACTTTCAAATGACCCTTGCAATATCTTGATTTTTTCAATATATTTGGTCAAATTGCTATTATCCGCAGTACATTCACTCTGCTCTTTCAAGTGTGGAAATTGGGTCAAATCCTCATTTTCTAACTGAGAGATGAACAGTTTTAATTTAATTTTAAATGAACTGATGCTGTTGAATAATCTAGGAAATAATTTATTCTTGCCTTGTAGTTTTAAATTTAGATCATGGAGATGGCTAGTAACTTCTACTAAAAATGCCAAATCAAATAGCCAGTTGTTGTCCAATAATAGGGTTCTTTCATCAGGTAGTTCATTTTCCTGTTCTAAAAAATTAGAAACAGCATTTTTCAATTTCCAAAATCTACTCAGAACCTCTCCTTTAGAAAGGCAGCGTACCTCACAATGAAGGACAAGTTCACCATAATCCAAATCTAACAATTGGCAGTATTCTCTGAATTCTCGTCTGTGTAATGCTCTTGCTCTAATTTTATTCACTCATTTCACAACCGGTAGCATAACATGCTGCATATTTAAAGTTTTCCCACACAGTTGCTCTTGGTGTATAATGCAGTGATATTTAAATACAGGACGGTTTAAAAAATTTTCAAGCAAAGTTGTAGTGCCATTGACTTTACCTATCATTGACGGCGCTCCGTCCGTACACACACTGATGAGTTTTCTATAATCTAATTTTAGATTTTCTAGGCATGATTTTACTTTTTCAAATAAGTCTGATCCTCTCGTTTTACCAGGCAATGACTCCAAACTGGCAAGTTCTTCAAAGACATGAAAATTATCATCAATTCCTCTTATAAAAATGGTTAACTGGGCAACATCACATGTGTCCGTTGATTCATCCAAAGCTAAAGAACAGAAAGTACAAGAATGGACAAGGTCTTTCAGTTGCTGAGATACATCCTGAGACAGTTCCTCGATACGTCTCGTAACTGTCTGCCTTGATATAGCTATTTCGTCTGCTTTCCTTTCAATACCTTTATTACCAAGATGGCGTGCAAATATTTGGAGACAAGGCTTCACAATTTCTTCCCCGTCAGAAAAAGGTTATTTTTTTTTTCGCCAATGCTAAAGCAATTTCATATGACGCTTCTGTCATCGCCAAGTCTTCACAACTTACTTTAGCAAATATATTTTGTCTTCTTCGGATTTCTTCCTTTTTTCTTAGTCACATATTCTTTTTGTAACTCAGACCCAAAAACAAGTTTCACTTTTTCTTCTATGTTAGTCTGATGCTGTGTTTTATAATGTCTAGATCATGTCTTCTATTATGTGAAAGAGTACTTTCACAAACAATGCAAAACGGTTTTCCTGATGGACTTGCTATAAATAACAACTCATTTCCCCACTGTTCGTTAAATTCACGCTTACTATCACTTTCTGCGCTTCTTTTGCTTATTTTCTTTTGCTCTGTGATGGATAAAAAGAATTAAAAAAAAATAGAAAAGTACAGAACTCTAAAAATCTAAATGTTGAAAAAGAACAAATAGATCACAAGTACGCACGTCGTATCACACAGTCACAGAATATCAATTATGTGGGATTTGAATTCTATGTTCGCGTTAAGAAACAGTAGTGGCGCTCTTCTTCGACAAACGTCATATATATTTATTCTTGACTCTGTCTTTCAATCATTCCCAATACAAAAACCACGCTAGTACACTCAATAAAACGCTCTCGCAAAAACCCTGCTTCAAACTCCACGCCACGATGGCTCACTCAGTTTCTTCTGCCAGAGGGCGCAGCACTCGTGGAAAAAAGCGCTCTGAAGTAATAATGTTTCTTAGCGATGTTTACTGGAGACCTGCCAAGGTCAGCCACCCATCCATGCACGGCGTGGAGTTTGAAGCACAGTTTTTGCGAGAGCGTTTTATTGGGTGAATCGCACCGTTTTCAATCGTACCACATCTCACTTACGCAGTTTCTCTCTCTCTCTTACACACACACACACACACACTGTTCACATCCTTCAATTGTAAACTGTTAAAAAAATCGGCTGAACTGATGAGTAAGAAGGCTGTATGAATTGAACTGAGAGCACTCAGGTGTTGAAAATATGAAGATGGATAAATTCAGTTATGGCGCCTACTTCAAAAGAATAAGTAGGCGCAAGGATGCAATGCGCCACGGTTTGGCCACCCCTGTTTTAGGTAGTCACTTTTTCAAGTTGCACATAGATTTTCTTCTAGGGGGTGTAAAAGTACATTTCGTTTCCCCTAATATCTCTACTTTTAAAACTCCGATTTTTAAAAAATTTCCAGCACCTGGTGCAGCTCCTAATGGGAAATGTTTTTCATATAATTTCTAATTGTTGGTAAAAAGTGGTTTAGCAATCAGTAATTTCTGCTTCAGATGTATTGTATTTGCAGCAAAATCTGAGCTGAAAACTATTGAAAAAATTATTTCGTGGACCGATACCGCTCACCTCAAAAGACCTTTTGAGAATACTTTCTTAAAATAATGCATAGTTTTTCTGCCACGAGGCATGGATTATTATCTTAGTTTTCTCAATATCTCTGCTTCCAAGAGTCGGATTTAAAATTTTCTTCCTGTGTTTGGAGAACGTTTCCATCGCGAAATGTTTTTCAGATAATTTCAAATTTTCTTAACTGACAAGTCTGCCACCAGATGGCTTAAGTTTAATTTCTGTTTACAGCAATATCTGCATCCTGGGACTAAAAATCTGATTGAAAAACTTTTCTTTGGTCAGATACTACTAACCACGCAAATTCTGTGTGCGTATTTTCTTCCCAAAATATTGCACATTTCGTCTCTAGGGAAGTTTTTTTTATTTTTTTTTCTCAATACCTGTGCTTCTACATTTGCAATTCAGAAAGCTTTTAACACGAAATGCCATGTACCTTGTAGAACTCGTTAGGCTAGTATAATGAGGAATTTTGTGGTTCTCAGTTCTGTCCATAGGTGGGGTTTCTGTACTTCAGTTTGCAGCTGTATCACTGTTTCTAAAAACCCTTTTGAGAAATTCCTTTACTGTTTGCTGTTTGCTACAACAGAGATGTAGAGCATTATCCTCTTTAAATAGTGCAAACATTTTCTGCTAGGGACGTAACGGTCGAAACCTTCTGGCAGATGTATATGAAAAGTTCTTTTTCCTTAGCATATTTTTTTCCTTGAATATTTTTCACTTATTTTCAACTTTTCCATTATGCAAAATTCTTCTGCTAGCAGGCTTAGACTTATATCATGTTTCCTTCTATATTTCTTCCTTTAACTGTTTGATTTGAAAATCTCTTTGTCTCTGATACCTTCCTTGTGCTATGAGAAACTTTTTGTGTGTCATTTGTTGATTTTCAGGACATACGTTTTAGCCGCTAGTGGAAGTAAATAGCTGTTTGTATTCCTAGATGTTTTGTAGATGGCTGGAACTGGTTAATTGTTTTCCTAACCGGTTCTATTTCCTTTGAATAGCTTTGATAAATTTAATTCGCCTCGGAATGAATTCAGAAGACGTAGTCATTACCAGGACCTGATTTACGCCTAGGCACGCAAGGCACATGCCTAGGGCCCTCAAATTGAAAGGGCCCCAAAATCTTGGTTAAAAAAAAAACTTTCCCTTTTTCAAAATATTTATACGTGGGTAGATGTGATGTGGAGTAACTATATATAAATCGCTGGCAAAACACAAGCAAGTACTGGCAATATAATATGTGATATTTTTAGTTAATATCAGTAACATTTTTCAGATAATTTGGGGAGGGGTTTTGTGTGAGATTAAACAAAAAATTGTCGTGTTGTGTAATAAAAACTAGCAGTATGTGTATGTTTGTAATTATGGCTAACTAAGATTAACTATATACTTCAATTTCAAATACTGTATGGTTCTGAAGCAATTTTTAAACATTTTGACATTTTAGCTCCCAAAGGTTATATTTGAAAAATCTTTGGACTTAATTCGTGCAGGGTTTGAATCCCCCCAAACCTCTGTCTTAAATACACCCCTGGTTAATATGGTAATAGTATAATTTAGACACACCTGGCAAAAAATCCAATGTCCAATTGAATTTTACCCGTCATATGGCTTTGTCACACACAACTGTTTCATCGAGGAAAGTTCAAGTCTTTTCAGATGCAAATCAGTAGGACAGCATAAAAATCTAGGAGAAAACAATATTTTTACCAGGTACTACCGTAATTTAATGTCAGTCTTATAAATGTATTGTGTTTATTAAATTATTACGCTGGATTGTAATACAGACGCCCAAAATCGTCACACTACCTACTCGACTCCGTAAAGTAAATGTCGAGTGGAGGGGGCCTCGTTTTGGGTTGTGCCTGGGGCCCAATTCTGTGTAAGTCGGGCCCTGGTCATTACAACCAGAAGTCGGGTGTCATCTTTCTTGTTCTTGTGTTTGAAGTAAGAAGAAAAAGTTTTGATCTATGGGATGCATGCTGAATGAAAAGTAATACCTCAAACTTTATAGCATGCTGGAAGATGCCAGCACTGACATGGTATGGTGTAAGTTGTCATGTTTTATTTAGCATCTTTCTTTCACATCGAGTTGGCAGAAAGTTGCTGTGTTAAAAGGTTGTGTCGCTATTGGCAATCTCAGCGGTCCGCTCTCCCTCTAGCGGCAAAAGGAAGAATTACTGTAGTACGGGTAACGTTTTCGGCTCAATGCTTGGCTGTTGGTAGATCGCTCATTACGTTCAGTTGTCGTAGTTTGGTGTATTTTTGCATTCATTCTGGAATTAGAGAGTTGTATAATGGAGAATTCCGTGAAGAAGAACAAATCATATTGTTGTGTCCCGCAATGTCGTTCCCAAGGTTTCAGCTATGTTTTTCACAAGTTAGTATAAACGTTTGTGCCTTGCGTTTGAAATCCTTCCAGTGAAATGCTACTAACCTAGTAACGTCTTTGAATGAATAATAAACAAGGCAGCATGTTTTTATTGCATAGTAGTAATTAAAAAATCCGCATTTCTACATAATCTTGAAAACAAATAATTGCTGTTATCCGTATAAATTTAAACTTCATTATGGAACAAGATTTGCAATGTTCTGTCAACAGTCATCGGTTCAAAAACGCAGAACCCAATGATGATCAACAATTACCAATTCACAAACACTTTTAGGAACAGAATGTTCAAAAATTACAAATGTTATTGTTGACAGTATTGAAAATGGGTCCTGGGAAACGTCAAGTGAAACGAAATGACAGCTTTTAATAGTAATCTGGATTAGAACACCACTGTCGGTATTACTATATCACTTGCCTGAAAATGTAAAAATAAAAATTACCTGTTACAGTAAAGCATTACTGCTACACAGTGCTTACTTGTTCCACTTCTGCCCACTTTACAAGAGCACTCAAATGACTTTATAGAAATTTCACTGTTACTTGTATCTAAAACACCGTTGATGGAGTGAGGCGACGACGTTATTGCCGTGGACTGAATGCAGTGCGAAACTATGAGAATTTCTCTTCCATCTTCCTTCTCCACAAGAAATTATATGGCCTACATTAACAATCACTTCCCCTTCTTTAATGCATCTTGAATTTTTGGAAGCGTCCACAAATTTCATTATTTCAAGGATTGAAAGCGACAAACCAGCCATTCTAACATTCGACTTTATGGAAACACGTGCGACGTTACCCGTACTAGAGAAGTTTGTTTACGTTTGCGCAGCGCCCCCTATAGTTCGTTGAGGTTCCCAATTGTATGTGACATGAAAGCCTGCAATGAGCATTTGTTATTGCGCTTTTAAGCAGCATGCAGTGATTGAATTTTTAACTGCCCTAAGGATGTCCCCAAGTGAAATCCATTGCAGATTATTATTTGTGGTGATGACTGTTGACTTGAGCACTCCTTGTCAACTTAGTATCTAGTACGACTTGCACTGTGGGTCACAATATTAAACAAATTTTTGTAACTGAGATGGGATTCCTAGAAGCTTGCCTTTGTTGTGGGTTGACTTGCATCTGTTGACTGAAAAAAAAGTGAAGTTGACAAACTGGAAAGAGCTAATTTATGTGTCCCCCCCCCAAAAGTGGATGGCCTGTGACAACAACCAACCAGCTTCTTACCCTTACACACACACACACAGGATGAATTAAGGACAATTGATGGAAGACAAAGGAAAATTGCTTTCAAGCTTTGTATTCCACAGGGAAATGTTTGGGCCATTTTATTCATGTTCTCCAATATTGAAAGGTTTGTACGAGACTAGTTCCTTGCATGCTGTCAGCAGAGATTCAAATTTTGAGAGTTGATTTGCCAGCAGCTTTTTTTACACAACAAGGTGTCAGCTGATGAAACATGGGAACCATTATGAACTTCAATCCGAGTGTCAGTCCATAGAATGACATCATAACATCAGATTCGTCTACCGGGGGCAGGGGGATTGAAACCCAGCTCCACCAAGAAAGCTCGTGTATACAATGATTTGGAATGCATGTGGTGTTATTCACATACATTTCCTTGAACCTGGAACTACCATCAACTCGGGAGTCCCGCATGCTAGCATTTAAAACTTTGAAACAAAATTACGAAGAGTTTGGAAGGCAGAATGGTGGTGATTATGTGGAAGAGTAAGTATATGTAAAAAAGAGCTGATTTTAAGGATTTTTTTTTATCGAAATATCCTTATTAAATTTATTGTGATGGAAGCATTACTTCTCATTGGCCTTTCATACATTTCAGTTAACTCAAAAGGAATCTATGGTCCCAAAAGCTAGGTAAACATGCAGTGGTATGAAAATCTCTCCGAAATGTTTTACAGTGCAGTGTGTTTGTATTTATATAATAAATATATATGATATATATATTTATTATATAAATAGTGTGTTTGCAGTGTGTTTGTATTTATTACACGTGGGTAGCAGTGTACAATTCACAGGGACTTAAAGCTGCCCCCCCTAAGCAGTGGTCTAAGCGCTAGCTTCTGACCATTCGTCTGAGATGGGTCCAAGTGAGGCATGGATGTTGTGTTTCTCTTATGGCACTGGCGTCCTCCCTTCTCTGGAACCAGTGGCCCTAAATTAGGGACGGGTGACTGCTTATAGCCCACTGTGTTGCTCACAGTGGTCGTTAAACCTCCAATAAAAAAAGTGCATTTCTTATATAATGAGATATCCAGTTGGAGTGATAATCTGATGCAGCTGTGTACTTGGTGAGAAGCCAGTAGTATGTTGAAAGGCATGACAGAATGGTAAAAGAAGTTACCAATTCAGTGTCAGTCATCAGTTCATAACCAGCAGCCCTAGGATGTCAATTGTGACAGGTGAATGACACCATTTTTAACTAGAATTGCTGTAGTCGCTCAGAACGAAAAAAACATTAAAGGTTGGAAGCGAGGTGACTGGGCAGAAATTACAGAATTAATAGGTTTGAGGTCCACTGTGCCACTTTTGATGGAGAAATGCAGAAAAGTATTTTTTTTTTTTTTTAGATTTCATTGGAAGGTAGGGGGGGCTTAAATGTTCATTGTTGCAATTTTGGGATGGGGAACTGCTTATTACTTCTAGTTTCTCGGTGAACAAATTAAGATTATGTGTTCCTTCCAACACTGGATCTGTAGTTGTAACTGAAGGCTGGATAATCCCTACGCACACACCCAAGGAGGTTAGAATAATACTTCTGGAGATGTCCTGAGTCTCTTATCCGTGAAGCCGCCAGGTATGGGAATTTGACGTTGTTTACATAACACCTATGTAATTTGAACGTGTGTATTTTGGAATTACGTGGCTTTTGGTTGCAGAAACTGTGTTAATATCAAACCGGTATGAATTATGCTTCATAGAAGAGTAAAAGTTTTAAACTTTAACGTTATATTTTGTTTTGAATTAGCACTAATGTTCGTATATTTCAATTTAAAATGAGAAGGGGCTTCAAAATAATTAAGAATTTTATAAATTTAGCATTTTCTCACACCTCGGAAGCAAGTTACGATGCGAAATTCGAAACATTTGCGACGAAAGAAGGCGATTTGGCCAAGACAAGATGCATTGTACGATCAGCTTTCCCACACTTTGACGGATGTCGTTCGCGGTTATAGGCTTCACGCAAAGTGGTACTGCTCTATTAACAAGGGCATCTCCAGATGTCTTATTCTAACCTCCTTGCTCGCACCATGGAAAAGCAATTGTTTTTATTATGTGTAATCGATAAAATATGCGTTTTTAGAATTTTATTAAATTTTGGGTGGTTAGCGTGCAAAGCATTGTAAAGTGGTGCAGTGGTCTAAGCGATGGCTTCTGATCATTCTTCTGGAAGGGGTTCGAATTCCGTGAGGCATGGATGTTTTATTTGTATTACGGCACTGGCTCTCTCCCTTCCCTGGAGCCAGTGGCCCTGAATTAGGGACGGCAGACTGCTTATAGCCCATTGAGTTGCTCACGGTGGTCGTTAAACCTCCAATCAAAAAAAGAATAGGCAGAATAATTAATGAAGTTCAGAGAAAAAATTTATTGGGGGTGGATATTGGGAGAATGTCCTGGTAAAAAAAAATCCATATTGTTACCACAAGCCATAGATAACTTCCAGAAAGCTACTGTTATTAACAATAATGTTGGTGGCAACTGTGTTACTGCAATTATTTACAAAAAATGTGCTGGCACTAAGCAATAATAGTCAAGTGCCTTTTAACAAAAACTGCTATTTACAGAAAAGTTCAAGTGACAATCTAAATACTTATATAAAGTAATGCAATGTACAGAATGAAAATGGAACAAAAGTTAAGATAAAAATTAAATAACCACAGTGTTTACAATAATTATACAATAACAATTGTTCAAAATACACTTGCATATTACATAAACTGTAGTGTGTGCAGAAGACTTGACTGTACCCTGTAGAATAGTAGTTATATACTACCTCACGGGATTTCGTGGTGGTGGTCACTAATGATCTTTTAACTAGTGTCTGGAAATACATCTTGTTTAGTTCCAGAAACTTGGGGGAGGGATCGCACAACCAGATTATCCACCTGTTGTGAACAATATCTGGTACTGAAAAATAGAGTGGCACTCCATTATACTGAAATCCTGGGCCAGCTAATAACTACAGACACGTATGAGTTGCGCGTGGATCGTTTTTGTATCCCAGAGACTATATATTTAATACTAGCCTGGCGAAGATTACTTTGTCATAGGACTCACTGCAAGAATCCAGAGCGTGCACCACGCTGGAAATTTCTAGTACCACAATGCGTCGTACATTTTATTCCTGTCCGCAAGTGAAATGACAATATGGGCTCAAGGAGGTTATATTACTGGAGACACCACTCCTATCCACGCAGTATTGGCCGCCATAAGTCACCGTCCGTGCTGCAAATGACGTCACGAGCAGGCACGACGCAGCCGCAGAAAAGAAGCTGCTTTGAAACCAATGGAACAAAAGCTTCTAAGCGTATGAACAGATAAAATGAGTAATTCAATAATCTTTATCAATGATACACAAGCTTACTGTTTTATCAACGGTATAATTTAGTTCGCTTTTGCCTGCTTGTGTCGTCACACCACAGATTAGCTGTGACCTATGGCGGCAGAGCCAGTGGTGTCTCCAGTAATATAACCTCCTTGTATGGGCTCATGCCACGAAGAATGTGCCACGCTGGACAATAGTTTCAAATTCTTGCTGAGCATGAGCTCGGTCAACCAGACTTGTCTAGGTTAGAAACATCACTGCCTGTGCCATGTCGTTAAAACTCCAATTAAAAAAAGCCTACAGTTGAGACTGGCGAACAAAATCAATCGCGTTATCTTGCAGATCAATTAAGAACGGGAAACATTGACATTACGTAAAGATGTTGCAAGTACACGGTGTAAACCCAAAGGTTTTGTGAAACGGAAAAAATAGATATATTAAAAAGAATCGTGAGGCAAAAGTCGGACAGAGCTCGAAAGGTCCCCAGGTTAAAATTTTGTTGAGAATCAACTGGGCTGTGTCCTGCACCGAACACCTGTATATAAGGATCAAAATCTGCCGTTAGTTCAGGTTTTTTTTCCTTAAAGGATTTATTGGACCTGGTGGTACAGAGACATGACAAACAGGCAGACGTAAACAGGATACAGATATTTCACATCAACAAGTACATATACATGGTTTACAGCATGCCAAATGATCAATTTACACAGGGATAGCCAGTGTTGATCAAGTAACACATTGTGAACAAGTACACATCAAACATGGTTTTTACAGTATGCTAAATGAACAATAGGATGTAAGGTCAGGTGATGCGTAACATCACAGCCTCTCCTTGACAAATGTCAACCCCGCCTTCTCGTGGTGCATCCTGTTCCCACTAAAGGGGCTCTGACGACCGCCAATAGCGGTATAACTATACCATCGGCATCAGACGAAATGCTATCCCACACTCACCAACCCGCTTGGCCAGCGTAGTGAGTTATAGCCAAACACCTCCAAAATGACTCTACAACTTAAATCTTGGCCCTCAGTCTCCGGCAGCTGGAATGTACCTGGCCAAGGCAGCGGCCAGTGCGACATGAAGGCAGAGGTTGCTAAGAATCCAAGGAGGACCGGACTAGGCTGCCATCTGATGCTGACTTTGGCTACGTATAATGGACGCTCCCTATCTTCTGATTCAAGGCTTCTTGAATTGGAAGAGGAACTACAAAGGATCAATTGGGACATCGTCGGGCTAAGTGAGGTAAGGAGAAAAGGAGAAGATCTCATTGAACTGAAAAGTTAACATCTCTGCTACTATCGTGGGACAGATACTGGCAGAACTAGTGGTGTTGGATTTATAATAAACAAGAAACTGAAGGATAAAGTTGTAGAAGTTGAAAGTTCCTCTGACAGAGCTGCACGACTCGTTATTCAACTCTCGAGAAGATACCAGGCTCAGATTATTCAAACTTATGCACCCACCACAAGTTATCCAGAAGAAGAAATTGAAGAATTTTATGAGGAAATTCGTGATCTAAATAATAAAAGTAAGCAGCACTTGAAGATAATTATGGGAGATTTCAATGCAAAAATAGGGCAACGGCAACAGAATGAAACTTCAGTAGGTAAATTCGGTCACGGCAACAGAAACCAGCGTGGAAATACTCTCGTTGAGTTTGCAGAGGCAGATGGATTTTTCATCTTGAACTCCTTTTTCAATAAAAAGCCACACAGGAAATGGACATGGTGACATCCAAATGGAACGACAAGTGAAATTGATTTTATTATGTGTAGCAAAAAATTCGTCATAGAAGACTGCAGTGTGCTAGACAAGTTCAACACAGGTAGTGACCATAGATTGGTGAGATGTAAGATGCACCTCAACACTAAACTGGAACGTGGCAAGCTCATAAGACAAACGAAATGTATTGACATAACCAACCTTAAAAAACACCATAATACTTTCAAGTTGGAACTGAAGAACAGATTCTCTGCTTTAGAAGGCCCAACATCGGAAGAAGTGGATATTTCTGAAGTTAACAGAAAAGTAACCAAAGCTCTTATGGAAACAGCAACAAAATTAGCTGGGTCTAAGAACAAGTTGCATGTGAACAAATTTTCAGGAAAAATCAAAATATTGATGCAAAAAGAAGAGAGGTGAGGACAACTAAAGAAGATGTGACTTCCAAAGTGGAATATATAGAGCTATGCAAGACAGTACGAAAAAGTATCACTGAAGATGTAAGGAAATTCAACTGTGAGCTAGTGAGGAAAGCAATTGAAAACAACCAAATCCTAAAGATAGCAAAGGGACATCTCAGTAAGGGAAGAAAACAGATTATGGCACTGAGAAAAGAAGATGGTTCTGTAACAAGAAATAGAGGCGAAATTTTGACAAGAGTGAAAGATTTCTACTCCAAATTATATGAAAGGGATGATACATGTACTCCAGACATCATGAAAGGTACCAGTACCACAGTTCTTCCAGTCCTTCCAGCAGAAGTTGCACATGCAATCAAGAACATGAAGCGGGGAAAAGCTCCAGGAGAAGATGGAATTACTGTAGACATCATACAAGAAGCAAGTGGAGAAATCGAAACAGTACTCGCCCAAATTTTCACTCGATGCCTTAATGAAGGGAAAATTCCTGAGGATTGGAACAACGCTACAATGATCCTGCTACATAAAAAAGGTGACATTGAGGATCTCAGAAACTACAGACCTATCAGCCTCCTATCAGTGGTTCATAAAATCTTCACTAAAGTTCTTTCACACCGTTTGAAGGTAACACTGGACATGGCTCAACCGAGAGAACAAGCTGGATTCAGGAGTGGCTACAGCAAAATAGATCATATCCATGTGCTGAGATAACTAATTGAAAGAGCGAGGGAATATGAACTTCCATTGTGCATGGCTTTTATCGATTATGAAAAAGCGTTTGATTCGGTGAAACCATCAGCAGTTACAATGGCTCTGAAATCCTGCGGTATTGAAGATGCATACATTAATATTATTAATAACATCTATGGAAATGCAAGTGCAAAGATTCGGCTGTTTGAAAATACAACACACATAAAAATTGGAAAGGGAGTGAGACAAGTTGACACCATATCTCCGAAGCTCTTTAATGCCACATTGGAAAATGTCTTTCAATCACTGAACTGGGAAAACAAAGGGATAAAGATTAATGGAGATTATCTAACCCACCTTCGTTTTGCTGATGACGTAGTCATTTTTGCAACTACCCCACCAGAGCTGCAGAGTATGATTCAGGAACTTGCTGACAAGAGTAAAGAAGTCGGATTAAAAATAAAATTTCAGAAGACAAAAGTGATGTTCAATGCTTTTACAAGAAATGAAGATTTATCGATTGATGGAGAAAAACTGGAGATAACAGACACGTACGTTTATCTTGGATAGCAGATATCAAGTGAAGGTCACATTGATGAAGAAATTAATAGGCGTACAAAACTTGCCTGGAGAGCTTTTGAAAGAAACAGCATAATTTTCAAGAGCAATATACCATTATGTCTTAAAAGAAAAGTGTTTGATCAATGCATCCTTCCAGTGCTTACGTATGGTGCAGAGACGTGGACCTTAACTAAAAGAGACATACAAAGGCTGCAGACAACTCAAAGCAGCATGGAGAGGTGCATGCTTGGTATAACCAGGAAAGATAAGAAGAGGAACTCGTGGATCCGAAAAATGACAAGAGTGGAAGACATCATGATCAGAGTCAAATCCCTGAAATGGCAATGGGGTGGGCATACTGCCAGAAGGACAAACCATCGATGGACAGCCGAAATTTTAGATTGGATTCCAAGGGACAGGAAAAGACCCAGAAGAAGACCACATGGGAGATGGGTGGATGAAATTCGAAAATATGCGGGAGTGACATGGAGGAGACTGGCACAAGACAGACCGTTGGGGAGGAAACTTGGGGAGACCTGCGTCCAGCAGTGGATTGATAATGGTTGACAATGACGATGATGATGAAATGAACAATGTTGGACAAGTAACACATTGAGAGCCAGTGCCGAAAGACAAACGCACACATCCCTGCCTTACCAGGATTCGAACCCGGTCCCAACTAGGGCATATGAAGGCGAATCGTCATAAGCCACGCGCCTTAGACCACTGCGCCGCCGGGGCGGCAGTTTACGTTTGTATTAGTGCCAGTTATTGAAACCCGATGTGATTCGACAATGTGTTAAGGTGAGCAGAATTCATTGACCTTTGTGTACACCAGTGCTGAGACGAGCCAGCCTGAAAGCCCAAAGGTGAGGCGAGGCTTGGTCTGCGTATTTGATACGTACGTCTTGGGTCAAAACGGGTTCGCGCTCTGAATTTTCTTTTTTTTTATGTGATCTGGCTTACGAGACTAAATTACATCTTCAGGTTGGTGAAGATAATTCTGCTTGATTGGGGATTTAACGACGACCGTGTGCAACTCAATGGGCTATAAGCAGTCGCCCGTCCCTAATTTAGGGTCACTAGTTCCAGGGAAGGGAGAGGACCGGTGACGTAAGACAAACACAGCATCCATGCCTCGCCGAAATGCGAACCCGGACTCATCTCGAACGAATGGTCAGAAGCCAGCGTACTCTTCCCTCCCTTGAACCAGTGACCCTAAATTAGGGACGGGCGACTGCTTATAGCCCGTTGAGTTGCTCACGGTGGTCGTTAAACCTCCAATCAAAAAAAAAAAAAAAAAAAAGCCAGCGCTTAGACCACTTGCGCCACTGGGAAGGCCAAGAGAATTCTACAACTGGATCTGGGAGGGAAGCGAAGGTTGGAGAGGGTTGTTTATTCTGGGAAAAGGAAGCAAACGCCATGAATGGCCACGCATCAGTGGATTTCTGTGGAGAAGGAAAAGCTTCGTCAAGAACTAAAGATATTGGACAGTAGATGCCGCGCCATTGAAATTTTGCCGCGCAGTAGCTCCCTACATTTCATTGAGCAACGTACGTAGATTGCAGCGCACCCGATTTTCCCTGATGCCCAGCCGCCGAAAGTATTTTAAAAGGAAACTAATGGGCACAAAGAGAATCGTGAGGGTAAACTATAGAAACAGGTAGCGGTTCCATCTCAACTCTCCAGTTCAGAAAGACGTTCATTAATTGAAAAGGGAGGGGAGAGTGAAAGTCTGTAAGAAGACATTACTACAAGGTTCATAACAAAAGTTCTACAGTTAATCTAAAACTGAAGCGGATGATGCAATCGGGAAAATGATTGCGTCATGTCAAGATCAGACTCACAACGCAGTGGTGTCAGAACGACGCGCTATCATTTGCTGTGTGGACGTGGGATGGTTTGGAAATGGAAGATCCTCATGTCGAGTCACGGCGTTCGATCAGCGCTTGTATCTGAAAACAGAAACTTCTCGCTGGGTATCGTGCTTTCTGGAGGGCCGAAGCACCATCAAAGATGATCACCGCTCTTGCCGACCTCAAACGGCGACAGACAAAACATCTGTCACCGTTTTTGCAACGCTTCTCGAAGAGAATCGCCGTTTGACAATCGAGGAGATTGCTCATCAGGCAAATTTGTCCTCCATGTCTGTTCACTGGATTTTGACCGACTCATTGGTTAAAAGAAAAATCGCCGTGAGCTGGCTTCCCCATCAACTCAGCCCTGAGCGGAAGGCAGTCAGAGTGAGCATCGTACAGGATGACCTTCACAGGTCCGAGACTGAGGGCGACACCTTTCTAAACAGAATTGTCGCAATTGATGAGACAATGGGCCCATGATTTTGAGCCGGAACTGAAGTCACAATCAGCGGAATGGATGCGTCCAAGTTCCCCAGGCTCCTCAAAGTGTCGTCGGCAACAATCCAAAGTGAAGCAAATGATGATTTTTGCGTATGTTGCCCAGGATGTCGTGGTCTCTGATCGAGTGCCGGTAGGGCAAAATGTCAACGCACAATATTATCGTGACTTTCTGAGGGCAAAGTTAAGACCGAAAATTCGTCAAAATGGTCCCAACTTGTTGAAAACGGGAGCGATCTTGCGGCATGACACCGCGTCGTGTCATGATGCAGCGTCGGCACGGAGACTTTTGTCGAAATATGGCTGGGAAACTTTATCTCAGCCAGCTTACAGCCCAGATCTCAGTCCACCCGAATTTGATCTTTTCCTAAAGTTAAAAAATCGGCTCTGTGGCATCCGCTACGAACCGTTGGACGAGCTGTGATTGGACGTGACCCGAGTAATACGCTAAATGAACAAAGATTGTGTATTACGGGGCATCCAGGACCTACTCACCGCTTGCAAGCTGTCATTAGCAGCGGATAGGGGTACATT
The DNA here is from genome assembly GCA_039090855.1 of Macrothele yani. Taxonomy (NCBI): domain Eukaryota; kingdom Metazoa; phylum Arthropoda; class Arachnida; order Araneae; family Macrothelidae; genus Macrothele; species Macrothele yani. The sequence goes on along the minus strand of CM077010.1, from coordinate 149,982,793 downwards.
GAACGGTGATAAGGTAAGTTTTTTCCGTTACTTCACACTTTTCTCAAAAATGGACAATATGCAGAACTTTTTTAGGACCCCCCAGTATTAATGTCAAAGTTTTTGGCACCAGGCTTTATTTCGCGATATAAAATTCGGACTAGGGATCCTGAAATTGAATTCGTACTCATGACACACTAGCGCATATGTGTATGCTGTAGTAGACGCTGTTGTTCAAGTATCTTCCGTAACCAAACCTCTTCTCGAAATTTCTTACAACTTCGCTTCCATTGTTCCTTTTTTCTAGTTTCAGTCTATTCAGAAAAAAAAATTCAGTCAAAACCAAAATAAATGAAATCGGAACTGTGCATGAAAGAATAAAGTTCACTCATGGAGCGATATTATGTGTTTAATCACTAATAGTTCCAGACGTTGATCGTAAGTCCTTGTGGATACTTTATTCATAAGTTACTCATCAAATGCTTATGTGGGGCATATCAAAACCTCGTATGTAAGATCTGAAATCTTAAGCGGAATCCATGTACCCATCCCCCGGTAGCGCAAGCTTCTGACCGTTCGTTCGAATGGGCCCAGGTTGGAATCCTAGATAAGACATGGGGATGTGCTTGTCTTACAGCACTGGAGTCTCTCAGACAGGCGACTGCTTATAGCTCATTGAGTTGCTCGCGGTGCTCGTTACACCCCCCCCCCTCCCTAACCCTGCGCGTTCCAAGATGCCACGAAGTGAATTTCCTAAAATTCTTTACAGCTGAAACTTATCTTAGAATTCGTACACCGCAGAAAATCAAGTGCAGGCGGGCAGCAGTTTTTTTCAAAACCTTTTGATGTCTTACTCATGATTACATAAACTCACTTTCGGCGCTCTTTCGAAGAAGCGAAAGCTATACACTGAGTGGCCACTTTATTCTGACCACCTGACAGTTTTCAGCCAATGAGCTATGGCTGCACGCTGTTGCCGCCCGAGGCTAGTATAAAAAGGGAAAGCTTAGTGCTTGCGACAGTAGTAGAAGTGATTTTTGAGTGACGAGATGGGTAAAAAATGCGATTTGACGGACTTTCAACGTGGGATGATGGTAGGAGCTCGGAGCCATGGAGCGAGTATCACCGAAACCGCCGCATTCGTGAAATGTTCCAGAGCAGCTGTTGTTAAAGTGTTTAAAGACTGGACTGTCAGCCAAAAAACTGGGTCTCTACGTGCAACGTGTGGTCGTCATCGACTAGTGACTGCTCGGGCGGAACGGAGAGTGTCCAGACTGGTAACAGACAACAGAAGGGCAACAGTGCAGCAAATTACAGACCATCTTAATCCAGGATCCCCTCAAATGATCTCTGCACGCACTGTTCGCCGCACACTGCATCGGATGGGATATGGCAGCCGAAGGCCTGTTCGTACACCTTTGCTGTCTGCAGTTAACAAGAGAAAACGTCTTCAGTTCGCACAGGAGCACAGGGATTGGACAGTCAATAATTGGAAACAAATTATGTGGTCCGATGAATCCCGTTTTCAGTTGCACCATGCCGATGGCCGAGTGAGAATTTGGCGGAAACAGCACGAAAGCATGGACCCCAAATGCATTGCTGCAACCCTTCAAGCTCGTGGAGGCAACGTTATAGTTTGGGGAATGTTTTCCTGGCATGCTTTGGGCCCTTTAATTCGTGTTGATCAACGTCTGACTGGCACATCATATCTAAACATCGTTGCGGACCAAGTGCATCCTGTCATGTGGATGGTTTATCCCAATGGCGATGGCTACTTTCAAAAAGATAATGCGTCCTGTCATAGTGCTCGTGTTGTACAGGATTAATTTCAGGAACATGCCAGTGAGTTTACTTCGCTTAGGTGGCCCCACAATCTCCAGATCTCAACCCCATTGAGAATTTGTGGGATGAAGTTGAACGAGCTATCAGACAGCTGGATTCACAGCCCTGGTCTCAGATTCTACAAAGCACCTATCAACATCTCGTGGAGTCCATGCCACGAAGAATCGACGCAGTATTAAAGGCAAAAGGTGGCCCAACGAAGTACTGAGGGGATGGTCATAATAAAATGGCCACTCAGTGTATAAGTGAGACCATTCCTCCGGTTACATGATTTCAGTTTTCGTGATATCACTAGCTTTCGTTAACACTAAGCTCGTGTGTGTAAATACGATCAAAAGCACTTGCTGTTTGATTGTCAGCTTGTATGGAAGAATTTTTTTTTTTTAGCTAAATTGATGTTTTGTAATCTGGTAATAAATGAAATATGAGGATATGAACGAAGAATTTTTTTTAAATTGAGTTCGAATGTTGCTGCATATTCTAGAATGAAACATTATAGGGCTTTGCTGCTGAGGAGCACATTTTAGATATGTAAGTTGAGTCATCAACTTTGTTAGTCTTCATTTAGAAGATTCGGCGCAGGGTTGAAACTCGCACAATAGAATACTTCTGACATCTTAATTTACTAATGATGTCGTTTCAGTTTTACACAAACCTTGTAACGTACCAGGAGATGTGACGTACCTGCCAGAAGGACGCACACGACATAAAGGCAGATAGGAATCAGAACAAATGTCCGCGTAGCTTAATTGGTAGAGCAACTTATTCCGGAATAAGCGGCCTCGGGTTCGAACCCCGCGTAGACCAAAAATGACGGAGAAATTTACTTCGTTATAATGGCGCCCGAACTATCCGGATGACCCGACCGTTCAAAATCTCGCATTGGTGTGATGTTATTTCCACACCGCGAGATATGGAAAAATAAGAGAATCCTTTCTCCAGCACTTCGAAAAATAAAAAAAAAAATAAGGGGGAGATGATGTAACGTACCAGGAGATGTGACGTACCTGCCAGAAGGACGCACACGACATAAAGGCAGATAGCAATTAGAATCAATGTCTGCGTAGCTCAGTTGGTAGAGCTGCTTGTTCCGGAATAAGCGTACTCGGGTTCGAATCCCGGCGTAGACCAAAAATGACGGAGAAATTAACTTCGTTATAACCTGGGTAAAACCATTACAATAACTTTTGATCAAAGTTTTTAAGAGCTCTTTGGAACTCATTCTGTCCGCCTCAGTGGCGCAGTGGTCTAAGCGCCGGCTTCTGACTATTTGTCAGAGATGGGTCCGGGTTCAAATCCCGCGAGGCATGGATGTTATTTTTGTTTACGGCATTGGCTCTCTCCTTTCCGTGGAACAAGTGGCCCAAAATTAGTGACGGGCCACTGCTTATAGCCTACTGAGTTGCTCACGCTGGTCGTTCACCTCCCTCCCTCCTCCTCCTACAAAAAACCAAACAAAACAAACGTACTGTCAGCAAAACTTTGATAATCTAAAAGTGCCTCCCTAAATCGTCCCGCAGTGGTCGAAGCACTGGCTTATGACCATTCGTCCACGAAGGATTCGGTTTCGAATCCCGGTGAGGCATAGATATTGTGTTTGTCTTACGGCATTGGCTGTTTCTCTTCCCTGGAACCAGTGGCCCTAAATTAAGGACGGGCGACTGCTTATAGCCCACTGAGTTGCTCACGGTGGTCGTTAAATCTTCAATAAAAAAAAAGTCGTCTCGACGAAGAAACACATACTTTTGGGCACCAAATTTTGAAGTCAACCCAGTTGTTAAAATTTGTGTAAGGGGATGTTCGAATGGGTACCCAGTTACAAACTTAAGCACCTCGAAATGATTTCTGATTGTTCCGCATGTTTCAATTACTTACCTAAGCACTTAGAAATGATTTCTGATATTTCCGTATGTTTCTAGCTTTTCAATTCAATTTAGAAAACAGCCGAACGCTGGTAATAATTGCAGCATGAAACTGCTCATCCACAACTCCGAAAATTCTGCCCTCTCTAGGACATTCTTCAGAACAGTTGGCTAAGACTTTTGTTATTCCGATTTTCACCGATCGCGAGCTCCAGCTTCTACAGTGCTGGTTCCGTCTGGGTAGGAATCTCAAGTAAGGCATCGATCTCGTATTCATCCCCACGCCATAATTTCCTGAAAACAGATCTCTAAATAAAGGAAGGGCGACTGTCTTATATATTTTTTCTTATGGAATCTTCCCTCTAAATGTGAGTAAATTGATAAATATATCACTACTGATTTTTCGTCAGCCTAACATAGGCAGAGCTGCCGTTCGTAGTTTACGGTTATTTTATAAAGTGAGCTAGCAGAATGTTCATGAAGAGTGAAAGGCAGCTCCAACCGCCTCTTTTCTATGAAGCGAGGGATGTGAGCCAATCCCAAGGAAGCTAGCAGAGTATCTACGGAGAGTAAAAGTCAAGCCCAACCGCCCTTGTGGTTGAGTGATCTGAGGCTCTGGCGTTTCATATTCCTTTCGAGATGGGCTGGGTTCGAGTCCCGCATGAGACATGGGTCGTGTGCTTCTTCTAATGGTTTTTCTTTGTCTCTTCCCTGGAACCAGTAGCTCTAACGTAGGGACGGGCGACTGCTTATAACCTTAAAAAGTTGTTCATGGTAGTCGTTAAACGTCGAAATATAACAACAACAAGAAAGCTCAGTCCCTGAACTGGAGAATTCAGAGTTCTAACTGTTCATTCACCGCGGGTCAACAACAGTTATTAAAGCTAATCTAACAAAGGTTTTTGATTTCTTTTTTCCGCTGTAAGAAACCCGCAGTTAAAACTGGAGTAACGGATATGCTATTTAACGTCTAATGCAGAATTACAGTCGTAATATCGAGCAACTTTTATTCTGTTCAGTCTACAGTTTTACTTCTGTAAAAACCAGAAATGTCAAGATGGTTGAGGAATTTTATTTATGTACATATTTTTGTAATTAAAGTGCTTATTATGAGGAACAGTTTGTGACTCAGAGACATCAGGTTCTTGCTTAGAATGTTGAACCGGTTGTGACCGGAAAAAATCAGGCCCTAGGTTGCGTTGTCGAACAGGTTTTGACTGAAAGAAGTCGGGCCCTCGGTTATGTTGTCGAATAGGTTGTGACTGAAAGAAATCAGGCCCTCGGTTGTGTTGTTGAACAGGCTCTTGTTTGTTATGTCGATCTGATTCTTGTTTATCATATCGAACTGTTTCTTGTTTGGAATGCCGATCAGGTTCTTGCTTATAACGTCGAGTTGGCTGTGACTGGGTAAAGTTGGGCAATTGCCTATGCTGTCCAACAGGCTGTGACTGGATAAAGTTGGGTGGTTGACTGTACTGTCGAACTGGCTGTGACTCAGCAGAATCAAGTCCTTGAAGGCTAGACATAATTTCTGCAGCGTTGTACGGACACGAATCCTTAGTTCTTTCACATACTTTGTGGTCTCTTACAATCACTTCGATGACCGGCCCCTCGGAGCGCAACTGGTGAGCCGACATCCACCAAGGTAGAGGACGATTTGACAGGTTCCTGAAAAAGAAAGAACACGATCATTAATTTACTCGTCGCACACTAACTACGAATGAAATGAAACCCAATTCCAAAAAAAAAAAAACTCAGTTCGTTTTCTGTATCTCGTACAAAACAAATAGGACACAGAAAAGTTTTTGAAATTTATACCTGGTTCAGATATGTTGATTTCAGAAGCAATTTCAAAAAGTTACATCACATTTCATCCATTATGCATTGTAAGATATGCCCACGAGTCTTAAGCCCCTCCAGGGAGCATTATTTTGCACCCATCTTTGTTCCTAGCATTAAACAAAATATTTTCTTTTATTTTTTATCATAGATTTGAGTAAATAAAATTTACCAAAATTTATTAAAAGAACAGCATGGTCATAACATGTATTTGTACCTAGTTTTACAGTTTGTACTCTGTCACGTAGGCAAGGTGATAATAAATAAAGGTTGTAGAATCTAGTTGCTGTTTGATAAAACAGAAGTGATGTCTCCTTTTTCGGAGGATAACTGGTTGATAAGCTCCTGCAGTGTTCAGTGAAGGCTCAATAGATGGGTTGTTGTTTATAGGCTTCTTCAGTTTACATAAGCAGATGAAAAACGGGGTTCGGCACTCTTTTGTTTTGCGATCAACAAATGTGCAACGACAAGTCAACAACTTATGGCAACTTTAGAAGTTTTGGTAAATTCGCTCAGATGTCCTACGTAGTGGTCACATGACAACGAGAACACTCTGGAGTAGCAAAAGATTGGTGTGAATTCCTTTCCCTTTCATTCTCTTGTCGCTTTCGAAAAGAAACTACTTCTTTTTCAATGTTATAATTTTTTTTATATGCCGTGCATTCTCCAAAACAATTAAAAAGTACATCCTCAAATGTAATCTGTATTACACTATGCTTTCAGAAGCAAAATATTTTATTGTACGCGTTCCTCTGTGATTTTTGAGTTAAATGTGTATATTAGAGAGTGAAAAGTAAGGGGGTAAAAATACATAAAATGTTATATGGTTTAGTATGTATAAAATAAAATACAAAGTCTTTCAAGATTTTTAAGATTTATTTCTCGTTTCGAGTTTTAGTCATAATTTTTTCTTTAATGGTTGCACATAATAATAATAATAATAATAATAATAATAATAATAAATGATACTTGCGTATGGTGACTCGGAGAAGTTAATATCAAGAGAGGCATATTTCAAGGGAATTCTTTGTCGCTTTTATTGTTTAATATATCTTTAATTCCATTGTCAATGATTTTGAACATGCACTCCATCCAAAAAGTGATGCTGAAAGATTATATTTACCTCGGAAAATTGGAGGCAGAGGACTACTATACAAGTACGACAGGTAGTAGAGGAAGAAAAAAGAAACCTGAATGATTACGTTAACAGAAGCAGAGAAAAGCTACTTCAGGCAGTGAATAATGAAAATACACTGCTGGACACCCAAAACGCAACACCAAGTTGAAAGCATCCGATTGGCCTGAAATTCACAGCATGCGTCGCCCACGAGAGGGCATGCAAACGATTAGCATTGCAGGGCATATGCAAATCATGTGCGCCCGGCGCGCCACCGAGAAGCACTATAAGAAGGGTGCCCAGAAGGCGGGGTGTAAGTAGTGGAAGTGTGTTGTGCTGCCGGACCTGTGCGTAGGAAGCTTCCTGATGCCTCGTCGCAGAATACGACAGTCATTCCAGCACGTTTCGGAGTTCGACAGAGGACGAATAGTGGCTTATCGCGACAGCGGTTTATCGTACCGAGACATCGGCGCCTGCGTGGGACGACATCCAACCACAGTGAGGCGAGTATGGATTCGGTGGGTGCAGGAGGGACGGACGGACCGACGTGAGCGATTGCCGCAGCCGCGGCACACCACCGAACGAGAGGACCGGCATGTTGTGCGGCGGGCATTGACGGCTCGCACCGCCACATCACGAACGTTAGCGCAGGAATTAGGGTGTGTTGCGCAACAACTTATGTCAGCATGTACTGTTCGACGTCGTCTACAGGAGCGGTGACTTGTCGCATGGCGCCCATTGCTCCGATTACCATTGACGTTACACCGCCGGCGAGTACGGCGACAGTGGGCGATTGAACGCCGCACCTGGACTACGGAATGGCACGACATTGTCTTTTCCGACGAATCCCGCTTCTGCCTGCAACACCACGATGGTCGGATCCGTGTGTGGCAGCACCGCGGCTAGATACTTTATGACGCCTGCATTATGCATCGCCATACCGGTCCGTCGCCTGGCGTTATGGCTTGAGGCGCAATTGGATATGACACCCGCACCCCTGTGGTGCGCATCGCAGGTACACTCAACAGCCACCGCTACATCTCCGACGTTTTGGAGCCTGTAGTCCTCCCTTACCTGCAGGACCTGCCAGCGGCCACGTTTCAACAAGACAATGAGCATCCGCACGTGGCACGCATCGCGCAACAGTTCTTCACGGCCCACCAGGTGTCACTGCAGCCGTGGCCCGCCTGTTCTACCGATATGTCGCCCATCGAACACGTCTGGTCGCTGATCGGCAACCGAGTGGCCGGCAAGCACCACCCGCAGCTACCCCTGATGAACTGTGGCAACGTGTGGAAGCAGCCTGGACCGACATACCCCAAGCCCACATCCAAAGCCTCTTTCGTTCGATGCAGCGGCCGTTATTGCCAGCCATGGGGGGGGGGGGCACACGAACTATTGATGTCTGCGTGTTCCGCAAGTCGCACGGGCCTGTAAGCTCAATCGTTTCATCTTTGTATCTGTTGTTATGTGTCCAGTAAATCTGGCTTTGCTATCTCGTGTCCTCCTTGGTGTATCATTTTGGGTGGCCAGCAGTGTATTTAATTAACTTTTATTTGTGCATTCTCTGGGCTTCGCAGCTAGCCTCGAATATACGCCCCTGGTTTTGTGATAAGTGCTTAATCAATGATTTTGGTGACTATGTTGAAAAACAGTGCATAAAATGATGATTTCATTTTGTACAGTCTATTTAAAGCATTAAAAATGGAAGCCTTAACAAAATATTGGCCTTTTAACGATACTTCATTATCCCCTAGATATCTCTAATAAAGAGAAGTTAAGCACAACTGTGTTGAATAAAAAGCAGTTTGGCCCAAACTCTATTTTACCCAAGTTCTTTATTTATGCTTCTCGTATGTCTCTACGAACTGATGTGAGCAGCAAAAAAAAAAAAAAAAAAAAAAAGGAAAAACTAATGGTGGACATAATCTTTGAACTAGGGTATTTTAGTCTGAAAATAATATATATATATTTTACATAAGTATTCTCTTGGCCTTTAGGATTCAAAGGGTTTCATCTGCTGATAATATCATCGGCGTGCTACTTATAAATGTTGAACAGTTTGTTTAAATTAGCTCACTGTGTAATGCCAAAACAAGAAAAATGGTCATGAAAAATAAAATGCTGATTCTAGGTTCCCTCTACTTATAAAGGTTGATGATGTATCTTCTTAAAGGTCATGGTTCATCAGGGGATAGTGATCTTTTTAGTGTCTGTCAACTCTCTGATATTTTCCACAGGCCGACGCTTACGTGACTTGCATTAGTAAGGACATTATGCAATCTAGAACTTGCATAATACCCACAGTTATGGCTTCCTAGGCGGACAACTGGCAGAAGTTCACTCTGCTCTAAGGTCATCCATGGCTATTCATCAAAAACCATGAATATGTGATGCGGGTAGTTCGACTCAGTTCAATCCTATGTTGACCTGATGTATAAGATGACCAAGTAGCTCATAACGCTGAAAGAATGCTGGCCCGGCCATCGAGTGGGAGTTTTCCTAATCAAAATGATATTATGCCGTAACTATTTTTCAGCGTTGCAGTGTTTCTTACCAAAAGCCTGAACAAAAATGTTTATTACAGTCAATCCCTAACCTCTGGGGATATGTGAACAGTTTTAGAGCACCGATGACATATGGAAATCTACTGGGTTGCAGTTAATTTAATTTGCCGAAAACATTTTCTTTCTTTCTCCCCTCATTTTCAGCACGTCTTTTGTAAAAAAAGATCGTGCTTCTGTTATCTCTTTGTCCGTCCGTCCGTCCGTCTGTACCCACGATATCACTGCAACTATTAGTCCGATTTGTAAAATTCTTTTTGCATTGGGAAGCTTGAAATATGCAAATGATGATCCTTTATTTGTTTTTTTTTTACGATGTACAATTTCGCAGGTAGAGGGCTTAAATGCAGATGGTGTCGAATTCAAAAATACGTTTTATTCCACATATTTGCTTCTAAACAATCGATTGAAAAAAATTTTTATCTTTCGATTCCATTTATGTCGAAGAGTATTTTAGATATAGTTACTTTTTCAAATTACTCATATATTTTCCGCTAGGGGGCGTAAAAGTAAATTACATTTCCCCCGATAACTCTTCTTCTAAAACTCCGATTTGAAAAATGTTTTCTTCAGCGAATGCACCTCCCGATGGAAAATCTTTTGCATATAATTTCTAATTTTTGGTAAAGATTACTTTGGCCACCAGGGGCGTAAGTGTTAATTTTTGCTTCTGATATATTTGCCATAAAATCGGAGCTTCTAAAATATCAATTGAAAAAATTCTTTCGTGGACTGATGCCACTCACATCGATAAACATTTTCGGAACATTTTCTTCTTAAAATATTCCAGTTTCTCCGCCAGGGGGCGTAGATGTATATCTTATTTTTGTCAATATCTCTACTTCTAGGAGTCCGATTTGAAAAATTCCTTCTTTGTTGGATAGTGTTTTCCGTGTGACATGTTTTTCATATAATTTCAAAATTTTCAAGTAATTCATAGACTTTCCGCTAGGGGGCGTAGCGGTAAATTGCGTTTTCCTTTATATCTCTACTTCTAATTCTCCGATTTGAAAAATTCTTTCTGCACCGGATACAGCTGCTGATGGGAAATCGTTTGTACATAATTTCTAATTTTTGTAAAAAAAAAAATAGCTTGGCCACCAGGGGGCGTAAATCTTAATTTCCGCTTCTGTTGTATTTGCAGCAAAATATGAGCTTCTAAATTTTCGATTGAAAAAAAACGTCGTTTGTTGACCGATACTACTCATGTCGACAAACCTTTTAGGAACATTTTCTTCTTGAAAAAATGCATGGTTTCTATGCCAGGGGGCGTAGATGTATATCTTATTTTTGTCAATATCTCTACTTCTAGGAGTCCGATTTGAAAAATTCCTTCTTTGTTGGATAGTGTGACATGTGGTGCATGTAATTTCAAAATTTTTAAGTAATTCATAAACTTTCCGCTAGGGGGCGTAAATGTAAATTGCGTTTCCCCCTATATCTCTGCTTCTAAATCTTCGATTTGAAAAATTCTTTCTGCACCTCATGCAGCTCCTGATGGGAAATCGTTTGCTCATATTTTCTAATTTTTGTAAGAAATGGTTTGGCCACCAGGTGGCGTAAGTCTTAATTTCCGCTTCTGTTGTATTTGCAGCAAAATATGAGCTTCTAAAATCTCGATGGAAAAAACAGTCGTTTTTTGACAGATACTACTCATGTCGACAAACCTTTTAGGAAAATTTTCTTCTTGAAAAAATGCATGGTTTCTACGCCAGGGGACGTAGATGTATATCTTATTTTTGTTAATATCTCTACTTCTAATAGTACGATTTGAAAAATTCCTTCTTTTTTGGATAGTGTTTCCGATGCGAAATGTTTTCCCTATAAATTCCAAATTTCCAAGTAAATCATAGACTTTCCGCTAGGGGGCACAAAGGTAAATTGCGTTTTCTGCGTTATTTCTGCTCCTAAAGCTCTGATTTGAAATTTTTTTCCTGTATCGCATACAAGACCTGATGGAAAATATTTTTCACATAATTTTCTAATGTTTGGCAAAGAATGGTTTAGTCACCAGGAGTCATAAGTGTTAATTTCGGCTTCTGAAGTATTTGTTGCAAAATCTGGGCTCCTGAAAACTCGACTAATTTTTTTCTTCGACCGATACCGCTTATAAGGATAAACCTTTTGAGAATACTTTCTTCCGAAAATAATGCATGGTTTACCCACTAGGGGACATAAAGTCACATCTTATTTTTGTGGATATCTCTGTTTCTAAGAGTTCGTAAGCTCACGATTCCGTTTACAGCAATCAATATCTGAGGGATGAAAAACCCGATTGAAATTTTTTTTTCGTTAGATCTATTGTTTTCCATACGGTTCCATTGACTTTGAATAGCTTTGATAAATTTTATTTGCGTCAGAACAGATTCAAAAGACGTGCTTATTACACTCGAAAATTCGGTGTCATCTTTCTTGTATATTTTTGCTTTTTGGAACTTTTTATTTGTGTGAAGAATGTGTGCCCTTATGTCATCTCTATGTCTGTTCGTCTGAATCTTTGTTTCCAAAATTCCGATTTGAAAGTTTAGGAATTTTTTCGCGTCCATACCACTTATGGTAAAGAATAATTTGACCGCCCCTGTGGCGCAGTCGTCTAAGCTCTGGCTTCGGACCAAAAGACCATGATGACCTTCTGAACACGGCGTGTCAATCAGTGATGGGTTCGAATCCCAGTGAGGCATGTATGTTGTGTTTGTCTTACGGTACTGGCTTTTTCCCTTCCCTGGAGCCAGTGGCTCTAAATTAGGGACGGAAGACTGCTTGTAGCCCACTGAGTTGCTCACGGTGGTCGTTAAACCTCCAGTAAAAAAACAAAAAAAAAAAAAACGCTTAAAGCGTAGTAAAAATCGATTTAATCGATGACGTACCGCTGCCTTGAAGAAGCATACTAGTGGAGAGCGATAGCTTGGCGCCATTTTTTGGTTTTGTTTTTTATTGGAGGTTTAACGACCACCGTGAGCAACTCAATGGGCTATAAGCAGTCGCCCGTCCCTAATTTAGGGTCACTGGTTCCAGGGAAGGGAGAGAGCCAGTGCCGTAAGACAAACACAACATCCATGCCTCACGGGATTCGAACCCGGACCCCCTTTTGGACGAACGATCAGAGGCCATCGCTTAGACCAGTGTGCCACCAGGGTGGCGCTTTGCGCCTTGCATGCATTGTATCATGTCACTGAATAAAAGGATATATACTAAGCTACAAGCTTTTGGAACTTGGAGTTGGTGTACACTAAACTGAAGTACGAAAATTTAGAATTGTGAATAATTTGCATATGGTTTCTAAATTTTCGTAATACGTATTTTGGTCATTCGGAAGCTAAGTGTATATTTTTGTTTTCAATATACAGTGGAACCTCATTTGTACGTTTTTCAAGGGACCAAGTAAAATTAACGTATAATTGAAAAAAAAACCGTATAAACCCAACAGGGAGTGTTAAACATTTAGTGCAATTCAGAATTTTGGGATCAACGACGTTTTACATATAAATGAGAAAATTGAATATTTCCTGAACACAACAGCTAAATGACCTTAACCTGTGACCTTCTTCACAGCAGTCCCGCACAGCGTCATCTACTGTCATCTTGAAAAAAGGGCAACGTACTTAGGACTTATAGCGTCAGTCCACGAATTGAATGATCACCCTTGTATAAACGTGGTTCTATTGTATCTGTGGCCGTTTGTACGCTTTTTAAAGTCCGATTGCAAAAATACTTTTTTACTCAGGTGCTACTGGTAATGTAAAACACTTTACGCGTATTTCTTGCAGTAAAATAAAAAAATAAAAAGTACATTGTTTTCTCGCTAGAGGCTTACATGTGTATGTTAGATTTCTCGGCATCTCTGCTTGTAAATGTCCGATTTGCAAAATCCCGTTTATATCCGATACGCTTATAGTGAAAAATAGTTGGCTCGAAATTCCTGCATTTTCCTGACTTTACAATTCCCCCCACTAGGGGCCGTAAACGCATGTTTCTATTTACAACGTATTTGCAGCCGCGTTTACGCCTCTGGAAGCCTGCCTGAAAGATTTCTTTTCGAAACAGATGCACACCGCTGAAAATATCTTATGCATAGTTTCTACTCAAAATAATACACCGTCTTTCTGCCAGGAGGCATGAAGTGTGTCTTATTGTATCGATATATCTGCTTCTGTCTGATTCGAAAAAGAAAAAGAAAAGCTATTTACATTGGATATTATCCACTGCGCAGAACATTTTGCGTAGATTTTAGAAGTTTTTGTTTTTAACAGTTCTGCCATGAGGGGTGTAAGTTTACATTTCTGTATCTCCAGTTCAAAAAATTCTATTGACAACATTCTGTCTGTGTTCCGTGCTCAGGGCCGGCTGGACCATAGGAACAACAGGGGCAGGTAGCTCCGCACCCCACGCCTTGAAGAGGCCCCGTTATTTAACGAAAAAAAAAAAATAATTTTCAATATAATTTTTATTTTTGTGTGCGTAAGTTTGGGGGCGTGAGGATTGTAAAAAAAGACGTTTTTTTTTTTTGGTATTTTTTTCTGTTTTTTATTCCCATCCCTCCACTTTCGAATAAGTTATCGCCCTTCGCCATACAAATACTGATATTTTTAGATTTCAAGTGATTATTGTAACCACCTTAATATTTTCCGCATCATGAAGTAGCGCATTAAATTTCATCTTTTTGTGGCCCGTACTTTTATTTACACTATATTGAAAAAGGTCACGGGACACCCCTTCAAAAGCAAATGAACGGATCCGCTGCGTTGTTAAAATGCGCGGTACAGCTGCAAACGGTATAAAAACAAGCCTGCAGCTGACCGCGATCATATCGCACTGTTAGGTTGAGTGAAAATATTGCGGCGAGAGAGAACTGACTTTGATAAAAGAAAGATCGTTGGTTGTTATATTAGTGTGTTGTCCATAAAGGAAACTGAGAGGCGTTTAAACATACCCAAGTCAACTCTTTTGGATTAACTGAATAAGTGGAAGACACATGGCGTGCCCGAAGCAGGAAAACGTACCCGGCAGACTAAAGAAAATCGGTGATAGAGGACGACGAAACCTCAAGAGAGTTGTTACAGCTAATCGACGGAATACTGCACAAGACCTCAGTGTACAGGTGAGTGAAAATGCTGGAACCTCGGTATGTACACGTACCATTCGCAGAGAACTTCATTTCATGGGTTACCGTGGTCGTGCGACTGCTCGTAAGTCTTTCATCTCCACTCGGAATGCTATACGTCGTTTAGCATGGTGTAAAGAACATTTATCGTGGACCGTATAGATAAATGGAAACGGGTCCTATATGGACTGATGAGTCCAGATACACGATCCATCCCTCTGGTGGCCGTGTGTGGGTATGGCCGCAGCCGGGGAACGCTATTTACCACAGCGTTCCTATACGGTCCAGTTTGGATCTGGCAGTGTACTCGTGTGGGAATGTTTTTCGTGGTAGGGTCCCGGCCCATTGGTTATCGTGGACAAACCTGTTAACCAGCCCGTCTACCTCGATATTCTGGACAATTATGCCTTACCAACTCTGTGGCAATACCATGGAACCGAGCCTTGTTGGTATCAGCGGCATAATGCACCGAGCCACAAAGCAAGGACTGTTACGGCGTGATTTGACGATAATTCCCTATCGTGTGTGGACTGGCCAGCACAGAGCTCTGATCTTAATCCCATAGGTGCTCTATGGGATGAATTAGACCGCCGCATAAGAAGTTTGGAACCAAGGCCTATTACTAAGCAACAGTTAACGGCAGTATTATGTACCGATTGGAAGCGCATACCTATCGCTGTGTTCCAACACCTTGTCGAAAGCATGTCTCGAAGGGTCCGTGCATGCATTAAGGCCAAAGGTGGGCTAACACCGTACTAATGTATGCCAATAAATGATATGTTGTGTTTCTCTTCTAAGTGTCTAGTGAATTTTGTCAATATAGTGTATTTAAAAATTTGCGTGCAAATCAGGTACCTAAAGTTAAAGAAATAAAAATAACAATATCAAAGTTGGTTTAGGGTTACATGTAGAGGCCAATTTTTCAGTGATTTTAAAAACATTGCTAGAAATAAAATAAAAAAAAAAAAAAAAAAACGATCTTTATATATGTGTATGAGCGCCTAAAAAAGTTAAAAAAGTCACTGATTTGTCAGTTACTCCATTTTGCATTAGAAATCAGTCACTTAAACATGTATCAGGGGGAAAAAAACTATTGATACGAATTTTTTTTTGGAGGGATCCTTATTAATTGCTACGCAAAAATATCGGCAATCCAAAAAATTTTGCTTCGCAGGTATCTTTTTTTTTATTTTATGAGGAAGTTTTTATAAGAGCCACAATACAACCTCAAACCCATCCTCTCGGAAAGAAAATCGTAGAATTTAACAGTTTTTACTCTCTTAATCTCAGAACTTTCAATTCATATTGTGGTCATTTTCTTAAGCTTAAAGCAAATATTTCTTTGAGATAATCATTTTGTCTTTGTGATAGTTTTCGTTATGACGTACTACAGTGGTGAAGCACATGTCATGACGGAAAAGTTACAGCGATAAATTCAGCCGGTGTAGTTTAACGGGTAAAGTGGGCCGCGGATGGCCTACTGGTCAACGTTCGTGCCTGCCACGAAGGAACCTCAGGTTCGATCCCGGGCAGGTACGAACGCTGGAACCACTAAATATCAGCCGTGCGTCGGATGGGCACGTTAAGCCGTCGGACCCCGGGTACTGGCTCCCCGGTAATAAATAAGGACGTTTTTATCCCCCTTTCTACCCCGCTTCCGTGTCAATTTCCTATCGGGTACTCTAACCCAAATCTCCTAGTTTCCTATTTCTAAGGGTTGTTTAAGACCTGAGGTCAGAATTCCCTTTCTAAATTCCTCTACATATGATCTGATCTGATCTGGTAAAGCATTCGATCATCGCCAACCACAAATTGGTGAATTTCACATCGCGTGTGTTCTTTACGGACATTTTTCAAGTAACGACTCTATTAAAATATGAGATTCATTTCCTTGGCAATGAGATTTTGCTCCGGGGCCCCACAATGAAATATCGCCCCGGGCCCTACAATGCAATATCTTTTCGGGCCCCGCAAAAGCTCCATTCGGCCTCGTGTGTGCCATTCACTATGGTAAATATTGAAAACATTAAATAATACACAATTTCCTCGCTAGCAGGCGTATAGGCACAAGCTGCTTTCTTGCTGTCTCTGCTTCTAAAAAGGCGCGTTTCAAAAATCCGTTTTTCATCCCATAGCTGCTTCTGTGACGAGAATATTTTGCTTGCATTTCCTACTTTTTCATAATACCCAATTCTGCCGATAGTAGTATCAGTGCATATTTCCATTTGAAAGAGTACCTCTTCTGAAAGTCCGTTTGAGAAATTCTTACATTGGTCGGATCCTTGACCACGAGAAACATTTCTTGGGCCTTGGTCTGTTCTTGAAAGAGCGCACAATCTTCCCGCTAGGAAGCGCAAAGTTATATTGCGTTTTCCTCTATATCTCTGTTTCTAAACGCTCGTTTTGGACAATTTCTTTTGCTTCTGATTCCTACCTCTATGAGAAATATTTTGCATTCAATTTGTGGTGTTTCCCAAGAAACATTTCAGCTGCTGGTGAGCGTTAGTAACTACATCTATTTACAAATGTTTCACCGATTCTAGAAATAAGGTTGAAAAAAATTCTTTTTGTATCTGGTACTAATCTGTATAAACAAAACTGCGCACGTCTTGTATTTTAAATGATGCGCAGTTTCACGCTAGGGGGCTTTGGAAAAGCATCAATATGTGTACAGTATGTTCAACAAACACAGCACTACGCCACAATTCGACTCACAGATTACTAACCGCCTTTATATGGCCTGACTTTCGTCAACATTTACGTTATACGCGGTTATGCAGCGACCTCGAACGGAAAAATTTTGATCATTCTTTATAATTGGTGATACGTTGTGGGATGTCATGTACTTAAATGTAATTGAAAGTCATTGTCAGTTCGAAAGAACCACGAGTTTCTTGAAAAATAATGATGAAAACAATGTAATTTATGATATGCAATTTAAAGAAAATGTAATTTGTGTAATGAAGAAAAGGCAATTTGTAAATGTAATTCGTGATAACTCATGTTCTTAAACGTAACTGAAAGTCATTGTCAGTTCAAAACGATCTCGAGTTCCTTAAACAATCATGATAAAAACAATGTAATCTGTGACGTGCGATTTAAAGAAAATTTAATTTGTGATATGCAGTTTACAAAAACGCAATTTGTAAATGTAATTCGATATGTCATATGTTGCGATATGTCATGCTCTTAAACGTAATTGAAAGTTGTTAGTTCAAAAATTCTCGAGTGTTTTAAAAAAATCCCAAAGAATAAAAAAAATTGCAATTTGTGACGTCATTTTACATAAAAAATGTTATAAACTTCAGAAAAATGATAAGCTTTTACAGAAAATAAAATTAAAAATTAACCCTCATTCATGCAGCAAAAAAAAAAAAAAAAAAAAAAAATACAATGTGACTCCGGTCCTCTGTGTTCTACCTTAAACGTGATCAAAAGGGTGTGCCTTGTTGGCTCAGTCAGCAACGTTTCTTGCTTGTGTGCAAACCATCGTAGACTCGAGACTGGGACGGATTTACTTGATTTTCTAAAACAGAAAAGTTTCCTCTTGCGACAGACTAATTCATGTAATGCGATTCATGCATTCCTACGATGCCGGACTACGTTATGTGAAGAGACTGGTGGAAATGGAACTCTTCCTGAACGTTTGTTTAGAGACTGAAAAAAATCGAACTTTTTGGAACTCCTGAAAAATTACGGAAAAACTCAAAATTTGGCCTTTCTGTTAAAAAAAAGAACAAAAAAACGAGAGAAGTAAGATGACACCAAATTTTCAGGTGTAATGAGCACGTCTTTTGAATCCGTTCTGACTCAAATTAAATTTATCAAAGCTATTCAAAGTCAGTAGAACCGCCATGGAAAACAATAGTATCTTACGGAAGGAAGAAGTTTTTCAATCTGGTGTTTAATCCCGCAGATATTGCTGTAAACGGAATCGTGAGTTTACGCCCTCTGGTTGCAGACTTGTGCGTGAAGAAAAATTTGAATTTATATGAGAAACATTTCGCAGCGGAAACGCTCTCCTACGAAGAAAGAATTTTTCAAATCGGAGTCTTCGAAGCACAGATATGGACAAATATAAGATATGCATCTACACCCCCTGGCGTAGAAACCATGCATTATTTTAAGAAGAAAATATTCCTAAAAGGTTTGTCGACGTGAATAGTATCGGCCCACAAGCGAATTTTTTTCATTCGAGATTTTAGAAGCTCAGATTTTGCTGCAAAAGCATCAGAAGCGGAAATTAAGACTTACGCCCTCCGGTGGCCAAACCATTTTTTACAAAAATTATATGCAAAGAATATCCCATCAGGAGCTGTATCCGGTGCAAAAAGAATTTTTTAAATCGGAGTTTTAGAAGCAGAGATATTGACAAAAATAAGATAAACATCTACGCCCACTGGCAGAGAAACCATACAATATACACTGGTGTGCAAAAATTAAGGACGAAGAGGAGAAATTAGCATAACAGCGGAAAAAACAGGCAGAACGGACCGAAAGACCACTCAGGAGATAAACTAGGGTCCGGTACGGTAGGCCATGCGCATATATGCAGCATGACGTAGGAGGGAGGGGGGTTGTCGGAAGGGTATAAAGCACACGGGCGGTGTACTCTCAGCAATTCGGTAAAAGCTATTGCACGGTGTACAGCGGTTTGAACGACGTCGAGTTGCTACTACCGTGTGATATGGCCAACAGGCAATCCAGTAGACGACATCTGGATGACTTTACCCGAGGTCGCGTCATTGGGAAGTTGGAAGAAGGTCGAAGTGTGACAAGTGTGGCCGAGGAGTTCGGAATCGCTAACAGCATCGTTTCACGAGCTTGGAGAGCATTTCAAACGACAGGAACAGCTGTCCGAGAGTTTAGCAGTGGTCATCCACGAGCAACCACGGCGGCAGATGACCGGTATATTGTCCTACAGGCAAGAAGAGGCAGACGGCAGACAGTGAGAGAAATCGCAAGGCACATGCAACAGACAACTGGACGTCCGTTATCGCGTTTTACCGTGGCCAGGAGGCTGCACAAAGGTGGTCTATTTGCACGACGACCAGTACGGTGTGTGCCATTAACGCCTGCTCATCGGAGACGGCGGTTTCTGTGGTGCCAGGAACACAAGAACTGGACACATCAGCTATGGGGTCGAGTTCTCTTCACGGATGAGAGCCGATTTAGTCTGACGAGCGACTCTGGACGTATACACATCTGGAGAGAGCAGGGAACACGCAATCACACCTCCAACATCATCGAAAGGGACCGGTTTGGAGGTGGCGGAGTTCTCGTTTGGGGCGGTATCATGCTTGGTAGCCGTACTGACCTCCACATCATCCAAGGAGGTTCAGTCATTGGTGTCCTCTATTGTACCGAGGTTCTCCTGCCTCACGTGCGTCTGTTCAGAGGTGCTGGCGGCTCCTGACGCTTGGCAGCACGTCACCAGCCGCCAGCAACGATTCCGCAGCTGCGATTGGCGCTACAAGAGGGATGGATCGCGATGCCTCAACAGCTCCTTGAAAACCTCGTCCTCGGCATAGACAGCCGTTGTAAATCCTGCAACGCAGTCAGGGGTGATCATATCCCCCACTAAAGACTGGATTTTTCTTGGCAGCCGGCTGTCACATGAACGTTTCTTTCTCCTGTCCAGTTGTGCTCGAAGCTACCTTTTCAATAAAGTACCTTTGGATCCTTTAGATTCCCTGTTTGGACGGTTTTGCTCACTTGTCCCATATTCTTACATCTTGGGGATCTTATGGTATGATTTGAGTCGATGTGGAGCACTTCTGCGCGACGTTACATTAGAAAAACCGTCTCGTCCTTAATTTTTGCACGCCAGTGTATAAAGAAGAAAATATTCCGAAAAGGTTTATCGTCGTGAGTGGGTATCGGCCCTGGAAAGAATCTTTTCAATCGAGATTTTAGAAGCTCAGATTTTATGCCAAATACATATATCAGAAGCAAAAAGTAACGCTTACGACTCCTTGTGGCCAAAGTATTTTTTACCAAAAATTAGAAATTTTATGCAAAAGATTTTCCATCAAGAGCTGTATCCGCCAAAGAAAACGTTTTTCGAATCGGAGTTTTAGAAAAAGAGATATTGGGGAAAACGTAATTTACTTTTACGCCCCCTAGCGGAAAATCTATGCGTAACTTTAAAAAATAACTATACCAAAAATAGTCTTCGACATAAATGGAATCGAAAGATAAAATAATTTTTTCAATCGGATGTTTAGAAGCAAATATATGGAATAAAATGTATTCAGAATTCGACATCATCTGCATTTGCGCCCTCTAGCGGCAAAATTGTACATCGTAAAAAAAAAACCTAAATAAAGGATCATTATTCGCAGATTTCAAGTTTCCCAATGCAAAACTAATTTTTCAAAACAGACAAACCAATAACATAAGCACGAAATTTTTGTTTACAAAAGACGTGCTAAAAAATTAGTGAGAACGAAAAATCTGTCAAAATACTAAATATTTCCGTTATTAGAAACAGAAATTTCGTTAAAAATCGGAGGCCTACCGGTAATTTCGCGGCACGTTATTTTCAAGAATTTTCCGGGAATTCACACCCCTTCTTTTACGGTGTAGTTAGTTTAAACAGAAAACACGATTGTGTGTTATATAGGCATTTCATTTTGCAATTCAGAAAAGGCGAGTGACCTATACAGGATGATTCAGCTAAGCGTGTACAAACTTCTGGGGGGGAGAGTAGGTTGCACAAAGACAAATCGGAATCACATAGCAATGCAGGGTCAGAAACGCCATCTTCATGCGGTAGATGGCGTTGTTCGGCCACGAGACTGCTCATACGTTCCAAGGTTAATAGATATCTCTTTAGGTTGAGCTAAGGTTGATACGTTCTTTCAGGATACCGTCATTTGTAAACCGTCCGCAGAGGTAGTAGGATGACTGAGTTCGAACGCGGAAATGGCTGATATGCACCTCGCATACGGAGCAGCGAACTGCAGCGGACGAGCCGCCGTGCGACTGTACCAGGAACGGTACCCGATGAAACGAGTGCCAAAACCAAGTGTTTGAACGGCTGTATCAGAGGCAAAGCGAGTACATGCTGGTAAGCGTAGGAACTCCAATGGAGATAGTGGATCCCCGAAACCTTAGCGCCATCTGGCAGTGAGGGAGCAAACCAACATGGTCACATGACAGTCCTAAACCAGTAACAACAGATTACAGATCTTTGGTTAGAAGTGCACGCTTTGCATGCGATCTGGTGAATGAGTATATCAATATGGTAAAAAAACGTTGTCATTTTAAGGATTGTTCAATTACAGATGAGGACAAATTAAGCCTTTTTCGATTTCCTAAGCGAAAAGATCGTCAAGTGTTTCTTTGGTATTTATTTCTTTAGTAATGGCTATTTGTTATTGTTGACGAACTCACGTGGAGCTTGTGTGAAGTTGATAGTATTGAATCCTGGGAGCTTACTTCGAGAAGCGAAGGCTGCTGTAGAAGTTTTGTCCGCAAGAGGAATAAACATTTTTGCAGAATCAAAAAGAATAATTAATAAAGTATAATAATTGTAATACACACGTGACTCTAGCTCGGGCTCGGCAGGCATGTGCTCCCACAATGCATTGCGCGCAATCTGCCCCCCCCCCCCTGGCCGCTGCTCTAAATGGCGCTGCAAGCGGAGAATACTTGAATCTCGAGGCTCTTGTTTTTAACGTTAAGTTTCCTAGCTTACTCCTGTACTCGCTTTGATCAGAGGTTATGCGACTTGCCAGAGCTATTGAACGAACAATAGGTCCCTCAATTGCGCCGTGCAATGTAGTTCCAGCACGATGGGCCCCCGCTCATTTCAGCAATGACGTTCGTCATCACTTAAACATGACATTTGGACATCAGTGGATCGGGCGTGGTGGTCCCGTTCATTGGCCTGCAATATCTTTTTTTTTTTTTTTTTGGTTGGAGGTTTAACGACCGACCACCGTGAGCAACTCAGTGGGCTATAAGCAGTCGCCCGTCCCTAATATTTAGTGTCACTGGTTTCAGGGAAGGGAGAAAGCCAGTGCCGTAAGACAAACACGACATCCATGCCTCACCGGGATTCGAACCCGGACCCCTTTCGGACGAATGATCAGAAGCCACCGCTTAGACCACTGCGCCGCCGGACTTAAAATGCCTTGATTACTTCTTTTGAAGTTACATCAAAAGACTGGTGTACGACACCCCGTTGAAACTGATGAGGACCTTGTATCACGCATCTCTCTAGCTGCTTCGGAAGTCCGAGACACGCTAGGAATTTTCCAAAATGTACGTGATTCCATGCGCCGACGATGTCAAGCGTGTGTTACAGCCCATGGTCACAACTTTGAACACCTTCTGCAACCTCAATGCATTTCGCAAATGTCTTGTGAGTAATAAAAAGCATTTTGTTCTCTTACGTGCTGCTCTTTCATTTCTCGTCCTCTCTGTACACTAGCACAAGAAGATGGCGTTTTCGACCCTGCATTGCTATGTGATTCCGATTTGTCTTTGTGCAACCTACCCCTACTTGAAGTTTGTACACGCTTAGCCGAATCACCCTGTATAGAAGGAAATACAGTTTTAAGATACACCAGCAATCAAAGTAAAATGAAATTAGTTAAAACCACCTACTTATCAAACGGTGAATATCTTCCTTTCTCTCCATTTGGTGAATGGGTCTGCAATTCACATAACAATCGATAAAGACATTCTTCGGAGTCTACTTTTTGGAGAGCCGTGTGGAGACGCTCTGTGTGTACTTCGACTGATGGATCGTCTTGCCTTCTTCCTAGAAGCATTGGAACTAGGAACAAGCGCAACAGCCGACGCGTCATGGGAAACTAAAATACACAAGCATTTAATTTCAGTGTAATTTAATGACATTTTACCACTGCTCATTTATCAGTGTTATATGAATCAAGAATTGAGCACTCTTCTGAAAAAAAAAAAAAGATCAAGACGAAAAATAAAATAGAATTAGCGTCTTAAGGTAGCTGCTATGTCTGAGGTCATCTTCCTGGGCATGCGCAGGACTACCCGAGAACCATAGTCGTAACTCTATTTCGAACGTATGGTCAGAAGGCAGTGCCTTAGACTATTCCGCCAACGGGTGACGTATACTGATTTTAAAGCTAATATTCACGTAAACAGAATGACTTCTTAATAACGAGGAACTACACCGAGGATCCATTACATTACAACCACTCCCAACCTGCAGAAATGAGCGCGCCTGGAAACCGAACGGTGGCGCAGGTGAAGATCGCAGAGGACCGGCTTTCCGTTAGTAAAGTGTTCGGAGTCAGGGAAATGGAAAAAGCTGTCGATTTATCGGAGTTTGAGAAAAGAAAAATTGTGATGACACGGCGCCTCGGAGCTGCGATCTCGGGAACGACGCGGCTCGTGGGTTGTTCACGCGCCGTTGTAGTGAGTACGTATCAAAAGTGGTGCACAGATGGCCAAATGGTGAACCGTCGTCTAGCCGTGTGGCGTCCGCAGCTCATTGATGCCAGAGGAGAGCGGCCGCGCATTGTTCACAGCGACCGCAGGGTCACAATGCGATAAATCACCAGCAGCTACAACAGTAGTGATCAGGGCAATGTGTCACAGCACACAGTTGACCGCAGCCATCCGCGCATGGGCCTGCGTAGCCGAAGACCCAGCCGGGTCCCCATGCTCACTGCACGTCATCGCCAACAACGCACGAAATGGGCCTAAGATCATCGAGATTGGACCGTGGATGATTGGAAGAAAGTGGCCTGGTCGGACGAATAAAGATTCCTGGTGTATCACGTAGACGGCCGAGCGCGGATAACGCCGATTACCAACGGAGGCTATGGCACCTGGATGCCCTGTTAGGCGGAAACAAGCTGGCGGCAACGGTGTTATGCTGTGTGCGATGCTTTCTTGGGACACTTTAGGCCCCATTATCCCAATAGCACAATTCCTGTTCGGTATCTGAACATCGTTGCGGACCAAGTTCACCCATTCATGGAAACTGTGTTCCTTGCTCATGCTGGCCATTACCAATAGGATAATGCGCCATGCCACACTGCCAGAATCGTCAAGAAGTGGTCCGAAGAACATGCTGGTGACTTTCTGTTAATGGCCTCCAAATTCACCTGACATGAACCCAATGGAAAATTTATGGTTCGACCTGGGAAAGCGGGTTCACGCTAGATCACCACCACCCCGAGATGTACGGGAACTGGAGGACCAGCTATTGAACATTATGGTACCAGATACCCCAGGATACCTATCGCCACCTCATCGAACCCATGAATCGTCGAGTAACCGCTGTTTTGCGGGTTAAAGGGAGTCCTATATCTTATTAGGTAGGTGGTCATAATGTAATGGCTCATTGGTATATACACCAACTATGTAGAAAATAGTATAACTACACTAATAATCCCAAATTACCGGCGAAGATTAAAAAACAGTTTTCCAAGCTTTCGCACATTAACCAGATGGCTTTCTTCAAAGAAGATAGACGGAAAGCTATCTGGCTGATGTGCGAAAGCTTAAGAAACTGATTTTTATCCCAAGCCAATAAATTCGGATTACTACTATAGTTATACTATTTTCTAGAATGACTCCTAACATACTTCCACATATCTCTTTAAACCACTGTTTCTTAAACTGTGCTCCTCGAAACCTCTACAATAATAAGCTATCTTACGATAACAGTAACGAAAAACAGTACAACTGGATGCACAACATATTCGCCTCCAAGACTCGTTGCTGTGGAGCTGTTTTTCGTTGTGTTATCTTGGATTGTCCACCGCTTTTTTTCTTTAAAGAAAAATTTCACGGAGTTACACATTATGTATGCCAGGACCGTAGATAGCGGGGAGTTAGAGGGGGCTTAGCTAGGGCTAAACTAGATTCTGACGGGCCCGAACATTGCAGCAAAGTTTTCGTTATGACGTCAGCAGAGGAGTCCGTACGAGAGTCCTGAGGCCGGCTGACGAAAGTAGAGAGGTCGCTTTGATTGCACATTTCAGTAGTGAATGATTGAGACTGTGTGTAGTAATCAGTGTTGTTTCTCAGACCTCAGTGTGTTCTTGGATATACAAAAGCTTCAACATTGAAGGTAAGTTAATTGAGTCGTATTATTGTATTGCTAACGATAAACAGACTAAACAGACGGATCTGATTGCTTATCGTTTATTTATGTTGAAGCACGTGGTTAGGCTTACCGTGGGGCAAAGCGTCTACTCACTTTGCCGTGGGGGAACGCTACTCGCTAGTGAATGTGTCATATTGTATCGGTGGCAATAGAAAATCAGGAATGAATATTTCTTTCCCTTGGCTCAAAGCTGTCGAACATTTTTTTAAAACTATCATGAATAACCTGAAATTGGATTATCGTGAGTTTGTAACATACGAATGACCACTGTAAAATAGCTTTCTTAGCAACATGAAACAGTAAAATGTTTCATCAAAACCCAATCGGTTTGAAAGTAATGCCTTGATAAACTTCTTTCTTAAAAAGGTTTTACATGTATGTTTTTATGAGCATTAATAGGGTTTTCTTCCCTAAAATAACACACAAGAATAAGAATTTTGCTAGGAAGCTATGGTATTACTCTTTTAATATGCTTAGTAATATTAACGACAAAATTGGATGTAACTGTTTAGTTAATGAATTTTCTAATGCAAAGGGAAGACTTCAAGTTAATTTATATTAAATACATTCCGTAGCTGCACTGGTCTAAGCACTGCTTTCTGATCAGTCATCAAAGATGGGTTTGGAATATATTAATATGTTATGATGCATGCATTAATTCATGCATCATAACATATTTTGCTCAAATCCTGATGAAGCGTGGATGTACTTTTCTTATGGCATTGGCCCGTCCCCTTCCCTGGAACCAGTGGCCCTAAATTCGAGATGAGCGACTGCTTATTGCCCATCAAGTTGCTCATGGTGGTTGTTAAGCTAGGCCTCAAACAAACAGGATAGAGCCAGCTGAGACGTGTGAAAAAAATTCTGCCTCAATTTTAAGAATAATTTTAAGATGTAGACTTGATATCGCATGATAGACTTGATATCATATATTTTAAAATGAAAACCTATGCAATTGCAATAATTTTATGTTTAGTGTTTTCCCTAGAGCCTTTTTACTGGGCTGCCATGCCATTTAATTTTGTCTGCCGCTCGGCTATATTTCCTTTAACGAATGTTTTCACATTGCACATAATAGTAAAAATGGAAAACCTACTCCCACGTACACCATAAGTGTTGAAAACTGACTGAAATCTGCGTTACCGCCCTGGTGGCACAGTGGTCTAAGCGCTGGCTTATGACAATTCTTCCGAGAAGGGTCCAAGTTCGAATCCCGTGGGGCATGGATGTTGTGTTTGTCTTACGGCACTTGTTCTCTCCCTTCCCTCGAACCAGTGGCCCTAAATTAGGGATGGGTGACTGCTTATAGCCCATTGAGTTGCTCACTGCGGTCGTTAAACCTCCAATAAACCTCTCTCTTCCCTGGAACCAGTGCCCTAAATTAGGGATGGGTGACTGCTTATAGCCCATTGAGTTGCTCATATTGGTTGTTAAACCTCCAATCAAAAAAAAAAAAAAAAAAAAAAAAAAAAAAAAAAGAAACGTGCGTCGAATATATTTTGTCAGTAAATACTAATTTTTTTAACCATTTTTGTGCAATTTTTTAACTGTTTACCATGTTATGTTGCATTAATGCCTACCACACCACTAAAGATGTTTAATAAGTAAGTATAATAATGTTAAGGAAAACTTTCTTTTTTTTGCGATTGGAGAAGTGGTCGTTAAAAGTACCACCCAGCTAAAATTTCTTTCCACCTGGCTGTAAATAAAAATTTAGGGAGAACACTAATGCTCATCAGTTTTATGCATTAATAAATTTATTTCTTGATATTTGTTTATTTAATATGTAGATGCCTAGGAGATGCTGTGTCCCTGGATGCAAATCCAACTACACCTATACCCGTTGAAAGCAAGCCCTTATGTTTCTTCTTTTCGTTTTCCAAAAGACCCTGAACTTCGAGCTCAGTGGATCCGCCAGATCAACCAGAAGGATTTTCAACCCAATGGCAATTCTGTTGTGTGCATTGAGCACTTCAATGAGCAGTTTGTGATTAGAGAAGATCGTATAACCAGGGATGATGGGACTTTCATGGTTGTGCCGCGAACACACCTGGCATTAGCCAAAGATGCTCATCCAACAATCTTCCCTAACCCGCCCTCATATTTATCATATGAGCCACCCAAAAAAAGAAAAACACCAGAAACACGCATACATGAAGTGCAACAGCGTGATGAACACAATTTTAACAAGAAAGATGACAACAAATTTACGGGTGTAATAAGCACGTCTTTTGAATCCGTTCTGACGCAAATTAAATTTATCAAAGCTATTCAAAGTCAGTGGAACCGGCATGGAAAACAATAATATCTGACGGAAGAAAGAAGTTTTTCAATCGGGGTTTTAATCCCTGAGATATTGCTGTAAACGGAATCGTGAGCTTACGCCCTCTGATTGCAGACTTGTGCGTTAAGAAAAACATGAATTTATATGAGAAACAGTTCGCACCAGAAACGCTCTCCAACATAGAAATCATTTTCCAAATCGGACTCTTAGAAACAGAGATATAGATAAAAATAAGATGTGACTTTACGTCCCCTGGTGGGAAAACCATGCATTATTTTAGGAACAAAGTATTCTCAAAAGGTTTTCCCATATGAGCCTATCGGTTCAAGAAAAAAAAAATTGTCGAGTTTTTGGGAGCCCAGATTTTGCTACAAATACACCAGAAGCAGAAACTAACACTTATGCCTCCTGGTGGCCAAACCATTCTTTACCAAACATTAGAAGTTATGTGAAAAATATTTTCCATCAGGTCTTGTATGTGATACAGGAAGAATTTTTCAAATCGGAGTTTTAGAAGCAGAAATAACGCAGAAAACGCAATTTACCTTTGTGCCCCCTAGCGGAAAGTCTATGATTTACTTGAAATTTTTGAATATATAGGAAAAACATTTCGCATCGGAAACACTATCCAACAAAGAAGGAATTTTTCAAATGGGACTCCTAGAAGTAGAGATACTGACAAAAATAAGATATACATCTACGCCCCCTGGCGTAGAAACCAGGAATTATTTCAAGAAGAAAATGTTCCTAAAAGGTTTGTCGACAAGAATAGTATCGGTCAACAAACCACTTTATTTTCAATCGAGATTTTAGAAGCTCATATTTTGCTGCAAATACATCAGAAGCGGGAATTAAGACTTACGCCACGTGGTGGCCAAACTATAGTTTTACAAACATTAGAAATTATGTGCAAACGCTTTCCCATCAGGAGCGGTATCCGGTCCAGAAAGAATTTTTCAAATCGGAGATTTAGAAGCAGAGATATAGGGGAAAACGCAATTTACCTCTACGCCCCCTAGCGGAAAGTCTATGAATTACTTGAAAATTTTGAAATTATATGAAAAACATGTCACACGGGAAACACTATGCAACAAAGAAAGAATTTTTCAAATCGGACTTCTAGAAGTAGAGGTATTGACAAAAATAAGATATACATCTACGCCCCCTGGCGGAGAAACTGTAGAATATTTTAAGAAGAAAATATTCCGAAAATGTTTACCGATGTGAGTGGCATCGGTCTACGAAAGAATTATTTTAATTGATATTTTAGAAGCTCAGGTTTTACGGCAAATACATCAGAAGCAAAAATTAACACTTACGCACCCTGGTGGCTAAAGTATTCTTTATCAAAAATTAGAAATTATATGCAAAAGATTTTCCATCAGAACGTGTATCCGCCGAAGAATTTTTTTTCAAATCGGAGTTTTAGAAGAAAAGTTATCGAGAAAAATGTAATTTACTTTTACGCCCCCTAGCGGAAAATCTATGAGTAGTTTGAAAAAGTAACTATATCTAAAATACTCTTCGACATAAATGGAATCGAAAGATAAAATAATTTTTTCAATCGGATGTTTGGAAGCAAATATGTGGAATAAAACGTATTTTTGAATTCGACATCATCTGCATTTACGCCCCCTAGCACCGAAATTGTACATCTTAAAAAAAAACAACGAAATAAAAGATCATCATTTGCCTATTTCAAGCTTCTCAATGGAAAAAAGAATTTTTCAAATCGGACTAATAGTTGCAGAGATATCGTGGGTACAGACGGACGGACGGACTGACGGACGGACAAACCGGTAACATAAGCACGATCTTTTTTTACAAAAGACGTACTAAAAACTGGAATGAAAATGATGTAATAAATTCAATCGATGATTTTGTTGCTCATTATGGAAATAAAGATTAGAATGGTTTCTTCAGTTTGAAATATTATTTATAAGAAATATTTTTTATAAGATTGATTCTTCTGACTGCCCTAAGATACCCATTGATTTAAAAATATTTTCTGATTTGCAATTAGATGTTTGGTATGATGGCATACCATATGATATTAAAAATTTGGTACGGGTTCTGGGTCATGAAAAAAAGTGTGATCGATGGACAAAATTTGAATGTCTGTTATCACACCTCAGTTCCTTTTCTTCACAGGCAGTCACACATGTGGCTAAACTGAATACTGCACTTTCATTGATAAAAGTATATGCAGATGACATACAACAAAATGAAGAATCTTCTAATTCAATTATTTCTAAAGTACTGTTTATCATAGAGCAATTAAAACGTTTAACTGCTAAACAGTACCGCTATAGCCCTCAGTTGTTACTGTTTGCTGCAAAAATTCATTTTTGTCATCCATCTGCATACGTTATGTTACGAAACAGCGAGTCTCTAAGCTTGCCCCATCCAGTCTATTTGAAAAAACATTGCTTCCACGTTAGATACCTGTGGCAGTGGTATTATTAATAGGTATGTGCTTTATCTGCAAGAGAAATCAAAACTTCTTGAGGAAAGAGAACTGGTAGTAAATGTTCTACTGGATGAAATTTACGTTTCCCCTGGTGTGGGTGTTAAAGGAGGGAAAATAGAAGGTATTTCTCAAAACATCTCTTCTGAAGCCACAACAATACAAACATTCATGATAACATCTGTGTTTTCCAAAAATAAAGACATTGTTGCACTCATTCCTGTTAAAAATTTAAATGCTGAACAATTGCAGACATTCACACTTAAGGTTTTGAAAATTCTTAATGATTCTGGATACCAGGCACCTGCATTTTATCTGATAACAATAGGATTAATCGCAATATGTTCACACTTCTATGTGGTGGTAACCTTGTATCCAGTATCATTAATCCCATTAATGAGAATTTGCGCTTTTTTTTGTTGTTCGACACTGTTCATTTGTTGAAAGCAGTTCGTAATAATTGGCTCAATCAGTCAAATACAAATCAGACTTTCTTTTATCCATCTATGAATGACTTTAACCAAGTTTATGTTGCTAGTCTCACACATCTTAAAAAAATATACAATAAAGAACAGAATCTTAACATTAAACAAGCACTAAAACTCTCCCGGAAAGTTTTGTACCCAACATCTGTTGAACGGCAAAACGTGAAACATGCTGTTGAAATTTTTCATGAAACAAATATAGCTGCTTTAGAATGTACTGCAAAAGAATTTGGTAGTGATTTATTACAGACCAAGGAATTTATTACAATAATGAACACATGGTGGAAAATTGTAAATGTAAAATATCCAACTAAGGGAAAACATCTACGTGACAGTAGCTGTGATCCAGTACACAACATACTTGACAACAATATTACATTTCTAAAGAAGTTCAGTTCATGGCTACAAGCTTGGATCAATATATACAGATGTAAAGATACATCCACTTTATCAGGTTTTGCTGTGCCTAAAAAAGGTGGTTGTTTGTCCAAAGAAACACAGTCTGCGCTTCAACATACTACAGATTGTCTTGTTGATTTAGCAAATTATATGTTTGAAAATTTAAAACCATCATATATTTTGTTTGGGAAATTTTAAACAGATTACTTAGAAGCTCTAGTTTTGGACAGTACAGGCAGTTGAGTGGGGGGAATTATAATACACTATCTACCAACAAGTAATTGGACACTTGTGATAGCAAAGGAAAATAAAGTTTATTCACCTTCAATAGTTGGTGGAGCCTCCACGAGCGGCGATTACAGCTGCGACCCTCCGGGGTATACTCTCAACCAAGCGTTGTACGACGGCCAGCGGTATTTTCTTCCACTCGGCTTGGAGAAGACAGGTCAGTTCCTTCACCGATTTCGGACGGTGGGGGAACCCCTTAAGTCGACGCTCCAACTCGTTCCAGAGGTGCTCGACAGGGTTAAGGTCCGGGCTCTGCGCAGGCCAGTCCATTCGATTAACCCCATTGTCACCATACCAAGCCATGGTGGACCTCGCAACATGACAGGTGGCATTGTCATCCTGGAAGTAACATGGGTCCACCCCGTAAAACTGCCCCAACGTAGGAAGCGCATGGTCATCCAAAATGGTACATTAGGTCTCGGCGTTGAGTCTACCAGGAATTGCGACCAAGGGTCCCGTGCCATACCAGGAGAAACACCCCCATAGCATAATTCCACCGCCGCCGAACTTCACAGTTGGCACAATACATTCCAGCAGGAGGCGTTCTCTAGGCAGACGCCAAACCCAGACCCTGCCATCTGAACGGTAGAGGGTGAACCTTGATTCGTCGCTCCAGAGAACCTGTTTCCACTGTTCAACTGTCCACTGTCGACGTTCTTTGCACCACGTTAGCCGAGCAGCGCTATTGGACTTGGTGATCAAAGGCTTGTGGACGGCAGCACGTCTATGATAACCGAGCAGATGCGCTTCCTTACGGATGGTATTCATCGAAAGAACACTCCCGGATGCCTGTTGAAACTCCTCGCGGATGTGGACCATCGATTTGGTGCGGTTCTTCCGAATTTCTCTGGCCAGCACCCTTCTGTCTCTAACTACCAGTTTTGTGGGTCTGCCGGGTCGGGGCACATTCCGACAGTCACCTCTCATCTTCCACTTGCCAATCACGTAGGCTACTGTCAATTTTGGGTACTTCAACTCGCTGGATATGTCACGTATGGATCGACCATTTTTGTGATACCCGACGATTACACCTTTCTCGAAATCAGAGAGCTCCGAACTGCGTGGCATCTTGCATGCATGCGACTGGTTGCGTTGTTGTTTCCCACGCGATATTTAACGGTGGCGGCCGTGACGTGTATCAGGACCGCCGATATCGTCGATTGCAGGGGTGTCCAATTACTTGTTGGTAGATAGTGTATATCTGTGATACAAGTTCTTGAATCAGAAAGAAAATTAAAAGTCATGAGTTTGGTTCAAATGCAATCATACAAATGTGGTGAAATTAAACTGAAACAGTTCTCTTTTCCCCAAGAAGTAAATGATGAGCAGCATTGTTTCTCTCACACATTTGACAATATTTTGCACTTGTGTGATAATGTAGATATATCTGAATCAGTTATGTCTGTTTTAGTATACATAGCTGGTTACATAGCAAATAAATAAAAAAAAATTGTGCTCAGATTGTAAAAAAACTTTGGCCTGTGATAAGAAATTGGATTATGAATGCTCTGATGAAGAAGTTGCAAAATATTTACAGTTTATAGATAGGGAAGGTCTTACATGGCCACAGTCAAGGTTGTATTAAAAACGTACAGTGCTACCCTGGAAAATGGGCTTTGCTCTAAATTCTCTGATAGGTGGCTTATGAAAATCCCCTTTGTTTTTCATTATAAGCATAAATACTTCACTTTGCATTCGCTTATTACGCTTTTGTTTAAAAGCAAAACAAAATTGAGATGCGATAGAGCGAGCGGTGGTAACCAAAAAAAAAAAAAAAAAAAAAATGACTTCCCGATGTGGATCAGTAGGAACAGCTGTGCCAATAATTTTCTAATATGTGTGTAACTTGTTGGTGTCAAGTGTCAGAGAAGAGAGAAATGACGTTTTTTTTTTTCTTCTTTTTTTTTAGAAGAAACATAAAATTTTGAAGAACACTATTATTATAAAAAGATCGTTAATGTAGGGATTATTGCGCTGAAGACTAAACTACTGTTCGTCACTCGGTAAAAGCACTATGAAATGCTAAGCGGCTTAAAAAACTTCTTCACAGTTAATTACTACAAAGAAGTGCCGTGGGGAGACATTTTTCTGTAGGTAATTAAAGTTACTAAATGTATGCCTTGTAGACTTTCGAAAACAGTACTGGAAGGAAATCTTTGTGCGAGTGTGAGAGGGAGAGAAAGAGCTTTCGATTCTCGTTCTTGTTCATTGCTTTGCTGTAAGTACGAGTGGTTCTTCACAATCCTTTTCGTGAGGAAATGGGGTTCATTGGGAAGAGTCTGATGTCTCCTAGTTACTGAGTAGGGAGGGGTGGGTTGGCTGTTGACCACTCACCACGGTAAGAGACGTTACCTCTGGCCCCCAGCGAAAGAGAATGTGCGATTGATTAAAGACGAAGAAAAAAAGTGGAGCCATAAGAAAAGGGGTAGAAAGACTCGAAATATGCCATCATTGACCCTCTTCGATGGCATTGCGTGGATCCACTGAAAACGACCAAAATATTAAACTAAATCAATAAATAGTTTTCTACTTTAGTTGGGAGTTGTTTTGCCTCCGGCTATAAGGAACCTGAAACTAAACCACCACCAAGCAAATTCAGAGAATGTGATTTAGTATTTCTATTTCAAGAGAATTCAGTTTTTTCTCTCCTTTTTTACATACAGTATTTTGTATTTTATTTTATAGTTTTTACTTTTTCCCATGGAGAAATTATTTGCAAGGGTATAAATTAACAAAAATGGCAAAATTGACAAAAAAAAAAAAAAAAAACCTTCCCTTCCCAAAAGAAAGCAAAACTTGTATCTGCATTCGTGGAAAGACATAGCTTGTAGCTGAACATAGAGCCCCCACCAGATGACTCTTCATAGCTTGTAGCTGAATATAAAGCCCCCACCAGATTACTCTTCATAGCTTGTAGCTGAACATAGAGCCCCCACCAGATGACTCTTCATAGCTTGTAGCTGAACATAGATCCCCCACCAGATGACTCTTCGTGCTTGTAGCTGAAACATAGATCCCCCACCAGATGACTCTTCGTGCTTGTAGCTGAACATAGAGCCCCCACCAGATGACTCTTCATAGCTTGTAGCTGAATATAAAGCCCCCACCAGATTACTCTTCATAGCTTGTAGCTGAACATAGAGCCCCCACCAGATGACTCTTCATAGCTTGTAGCTGAACATAGATCCCCCACCAGATGACGCTTCGTGCTTGTAGCTGAACATAGATCCCCCACCAGATGACTCTTCGTGCTTGTAGCTGAACATAGATCCCCCACCAGATGACTTTTCGTGCTTGTAGATGAAAATAGATCCCCCACCAGATGACTCTTCAGCCCCACCCCACCCCTTTGTTTCTGAGACCTAGTGCTGTGCTGTATGCATCAGCCTAGGTCTCAGAAACAGCCTAGGTCTTGTTTCTGAGACCTAGGCTGTGCTGTATGCATCATTTCGGCAAGTACCCCTGCAGATTACTGTACAGGATCTTGCTGACAAGAGCAAAGAAGTGGAATTGCAGATGATCTCACAGAAAATGAAGTTGGTATATAATACTTTTATAAAGAACTGAAGATTTAAAGCTGATGGAGCAAATTTCTAAGTTAGTGATGTCTACATCATCTCGGACAACAGATATTAAGCGAGGTCCACATCGAAGAAGAAATTAATAGGTGTATAAGACTCGGTTGGAGCTCATTTGGAAGAAACAGTACAATTTTCAAGAGCGATTAACCATCATGTCTTAAAAAGTAAGTTTGTAAACAATGCACCCTTCAAATGGATCACAGACTTAGATATTAACTAATATAAAAATGCATACAGAAGCTGCGGACAACTCGAAGAAGTCTGGAGAGATGCATGCTTTGTGTAAGCAAGAAAAAAGGAAGTCATTGGTGGGCAGAAAATTGACAAGGGTTGATGACATCATGATCAAAGACCCTCAAATGGCAATGGACTGGACATATTATCAGAACTGTCCACCGTTGGTCAACTGAAATACCAGACTGGATACCAAGGGACAGGAAAAGACCCAGAAGGAAACCACATGGGAGATGGGTAGATGGGATTCTAATGCATACAAGAGTGACATGAGACAGAGAGCTGTGAAAGAATGAAGAGGGAGACCTTCATCCAGCAGTGGATTGTGAATGGTTGATTATATATATATATATATATACACATCATCATCATCATCATCATTGTCGACCATTATCAATGTAGTGCTGGATGAAGGTCTCCCCAAGTTTCTTCCACAATTGTCTGTCTTAAGCCTGCCTCCTCCATGTCACCATGTCACTCCGACTTGCTTTCGAATTTCAGCTATCCATCTCCCATTGGGTCTTCTTTTGGGTCTTTTTCTGTCCCTCGGAATGCAGTCTAAAATTTCGGTTGTCGATATACAGGGTTTCCGAGAATTATTGGACACATTGCAAAATTATGTACAAAAAAAACTATGAGCATTGTCTGTTTTTCTATGTCACGTATTACTAACACGGTTTCTATATTTTTGTTTTGCATAATTGCTATTCCCAGATTCCGATAGATGGCGTTAGGTGTGGCCTGATGAGGAATGTATGAGAAATGCGCAATCAGTAGTCATGTCATCTGTACAGCAGAAGGCGATGTGTGTGTTATGGCTTGTGGAATTAAAGTCTGTCATTCAAGTTAAAAGACGGTACCGTTTAGAGTATGGTTGTAATCCTCCGTCAACGAATTCAATTAAGCGGTGGATGAAACAGTTTAAAGAAACTGGCAATGATGTGGAACATCGTGGAGAAGCCGGTAGGCCTAGCGTCAGCGGTGAGACGGTTGACCAAGTTTATGAAAGTTTCCGTCGAAGCCCCAGGAAATCCGTTCGTAAAGCAAGCAGATAATTGTGCATTCCGAAATCGACAGTTCACGATATCTAGCTCGAGAAATTAAAGTTTCATGGCTTATAAAATTCAAATAGTGCAAAAGATGCATGTAAATGATCGCACACTTACCGAAAATTATTTTGTTTTCTAAACTGCGGGGCCCCCTAAAGGCGCGGGGCCCAGGGCGTCCGCCCCGGTTGCCCATATGGTCCAGTCCGCCCCGAAAATCGTACTAATGTGCTTCCACATTCGGCCTATTCACCCGACTTAGGCACCTGCGATTTTTACCTCTTTCCACTCGTGAAACAAAATCTGCAGGGATGTCGTTTTGTGTCAACAAATGAGGTAAAAACAGCAACGCAGGAGGCATTACGAGGGGTTGCAAAACATGGCTTTCAGCAATGCTTCCAGAAGCTTTACGAGCGCTGACAAAAGTGCATCGTCGCCCAAGGGAATTATTTTGAAGGTGGTTGTGCATCGGTGTTTTAAAGTATTCAATGTAAGGAACTATACTCCAAGTCCCTGAACTTGGCGTATAGTTCCTTACATAGTAATGGTAACCACTGTTTTGAAAGTTCCTAATGTTGTGGATAGCTACTAATGAAAAAATCTTCTAAGGAGGTTTTAACCCGATATTGACGGACAAAGAAGACGGATTGAATAATATGAATAATCTACTTGTCAAAATCGTTATAGGTTAAGAGGTATTGCATTGTGTTGAAGCACGAAACAAAACTTTTAGTTAGGTGGTCAGTATGTCGTGCTAGTTGATATTGAAAATACCTGATTTCAAGTTGTATTTCGGTACAAAATACCTGGTTAGTTGGAAGTATGTCAACTTAATTTTGTTAAGTACACGCAACCTATGTGAATGAGCATCATTTACATTAGCGATATGTTGGATTGAGAAAATTTATTTCTCTCCTTAAAAGACAGAACGAATTCTTCAATCAACCATCGTATGCGCAAAACAATTACTATGGGCCGTCATTCTTTATGTGTCTCGTAAAAAAACATATTAGCTCATGAAAGTGGAACTAATGGGAAAAGTAAAGGAAAGCGCGTGTTACACAAGAGTGATGAAATACACTGCTGGCCACCCAAAATGCAACACCAAGAAGGAAGCATCCGAATGGCCTGAAATTCGCAGCATGCGTCGCCCGCGAGAGGACATGCAAACGATTAGCATTGCAGGGCATATGCAAATCATGTGCGCAAGGCACGCCACCGAGAAGCACTATAAGAAAGGTGCACAGAAGGTGGGGTGTAAGTAGTGGAAGTGTGTTGTGCTGCCGAACCTGTGCGTAGGAAGCTTCCTGATGCCTCGTCGCAGAATACGGCAGTCATTCCAGCACGTTTCGGAGTTCGACAGAGGACGAATAGTGGCTTATCGCGACAGAGGTTTATCGTACCGAGACATCGGTGCCCGTGGGGGACGACATTCAGCCACAGTGAGGCGAGTATGGACTCGGTGGGTGCAGGAGGGACGGATTGACTGACGTGAGTGATTGTCGCAGCCGCGGCACACCACCAAACGAGAGGACCGGCATGTTGTGCGGCAGGCATTGACGGCTCGCACCGCCACATCACGAACGTCAGCGCAGGAATAAGGGTGTTTTGCGCAACAACCTGTGCCAGCACGTACCGTTCGACGTCGTCTGCAGGAGCGGGGACTTGTCGCACGGCGCCCATTGCTCCGATTACCATTGAAGTTACACCACCGGCGAGTGCGGCGGCAGTGGGCCGTTGAACGCCGCACCTGGACTACGGAATGGCACGACATTGTCTTCTTTGACGAATCCCGCTTCTGCCTGCAACACCACGATGGTCGGATCCGCGTGTGGCAGCACCGCGGCTAAAGACTGTATGACGCCTGCATTATGCATCGCCATACCTGTCCGTCGTCTGGCGTTATGGTTTGGGGCGCAATTGGATATGACACCCGCACCCCTCTGGTACGCATCGCCGGTACACTCAACAGCCACCGCTACATCTCCGACGTTTTGGAGCCTGTAGTCCTCCCTTACCTGCAGGACCTGCCAGCGGCCACGTTTCAACAGGACAATGCGCGCCCGCACGTGGCAAGAATCGTGCAACAAATTTTCACGGCCCACCAGGTGTCACTGCTGCCTTGGCCCGCCTGTTCTCCCGATATTTTGCCCATCGAACACGTCTGGTCGCTGATCGGGAACCGAGTGGCCCGACAAGAACCACCCGCTGCTACGCCTGATGAACTGTGGCAACGTGTGGAAGCAGCCTGGACCGACATACCCCAAGCCCACAACCAAAGCCTCTTTCGTTCGATGCCGCGGTGTGCAGCGTCCGTCATTGCCAGTCATGGGGGCCACACGAACTATTGACGTCTGCGTGTTCCGCAAGTCGCAAGGGCCTGTAAGCTCAACCGTTTCATCTTTCTATCTGTTGTTATGTGTCCAGTAAATCTGGCTTTGCTATCTCGTGACCTTCTTGGCATTTTGGGTGGCCAGCAGTGTATATGTCCACTGGAGTTTATTTTTAAAATTATTGCGCTCCAAATAACTTTTTGAAATACATTTTATGGACCTATTGACCTCTGTATGACACAGTTTCGGGAAGAGATGAGAATAATGCTCTGATATCATCTCCATTTTTGCTAATACACACGCAATTCATTTCCGAGCGTTAGAACACGGATTGATAAAATATGTCACATGATCTGAAGGAGTGAACCTTTTAATCAATCATGCTTACATTTATGATGCCATTACTGGATTTGATCACCATTTCTGTGCATTGTAAAAGGCACGTCGAGGGAAGCGTAAGTTTGGAATCAATGAAGAATGGAAATAGCATCATTAATGTAAGACTATAAAAGCACGGTGGGTTTCATTTTGGAGTTGAACGTTGCAAGTGCTCTTACCTTGGACACAATTTATGGATCCATTGGTATCACGAGCGTTGCGAGACAGGGTTCTGTTGAAATTACATCGCGCATTTCCACTGAAGAAGTCTTTTCACGGACTGCCACCTTTCCTTGAACGATCTAACCGTTAAATGCATCATCTTTATATTTTTGAAGGCATTGCTTGTACCCACTGACTCTAATTGAAGTAACACGCTCAGGAAAGTGGAACTTAGAGACCAAAAATGGAAATAAAACGAGTTACGCGACAGTAGTTAAAGATTATATGTTCTGTTTACACACTCTCGTGGCAATAAGTATGCCATTCAAACAGTTCACATGTTAAAATCAGCTTGACTGCTCTTTTTGCTGGTTGCCTGTGGTCCACATTTTAAAAAGTTGTCAAACCGAGTCTCTGGGCAACAATTACATTGTATCATGATGGAAAAATAACAAACAAAAAAGTATTTGGCGGAAATCGTGCAGTTCAAAACAGGTTATGTAAGAAACTGAAGACAGCAGCCTTTCTCGTTCTCAAAGATGATTAAGGACCGTGTGGGGAAAATAACAGGGTAAAGTAACTCATTTAAAACCGTTGCATGCATTTGAACGCGCATTACAGTCACTGAAGAACGCCGCGTAGCAAAAGAGCATGTCATTTGACAAAATTGACTTTAATTAAAAATCGATTGAAATATCCCATCATAGTGCATAACCTGGATGACTATGATGATCAAAAATACCGACACATTTTTAGGACATATTTTGACATACATACTGCGATTAGTATTTGTACGTCCACCCGTCCTGTGTACACCATATATATGTACCTGTTAATTGGATTTAAAGAAGCAAGTTGACAGCGGTTTCGTTGACTCTAAATAAAAGTCGTCCCATCATAACGCATAATCTGGGGAAGCGATTTCTGGACCCTCTGTCACTCGATTTTTTGAAGTTTTAGAAATGGTTAAAAGTCGTGTGGCGGATGGGTGCTCCTCAAAGTACGAGTAAGGTAGTGGGATTTCCTTTGATCGCTTTCCAACGGGAGAAAAACGTCTGATTATGAGGAAAATAGGCGTAAATCGGAAGGCATGGTCACCCAGGCCGACAGGATCTGCAGTAAACACTTCATTTCAGGTATCATAAATCTGCATACGTTAATAGTCGAAATTTTTATCGGTACATTTTCTTGCTCACTCTTATGTATTATTTTCAAGTTTTTACGTAAATCCTTGTTACTCTGTTTAAAATGCTCTGAATGTACGACGAATTGATTAACTTTGCTATCGAATCGGAAATTGCTAAGCTTTCGTGAACTTTCAAGATTTTGTACTGTTACTGATTTCTAAATACTGAAACAGATGCCTTTTTATTCGAACCGAAATTCAAGGACATACGTCCACACAGAATTAAAGGGTGCTGTCATACATTATTGAGTAGTCCGTTTTTCCCGGATCAGTTTTATTTTTTCTCTTTTTTTTTTTGGTGGAAAAATAGTCCGTTTTTCGGGATATGATAAGTTGGTATTTTCTTTTTTTCCATTGCGACACACGCTGGAACCCCCCATACACACTGAAACCACCCATACACACTGAAACCAGTCAGAAATGTAACAACTTACCTTACACCGGGTAAGAAATTTTTCGTTTTCAGTCTTCAGAATTAATACATTTCTAAACCGCATATTGGTAAAATATGCATATGCATCAAGACTTTTATAAGCTTTTAGAGCTTTTCCGGTATAACTCGAAAAATTGCTTATTAAATAGTTACACTGCTGGCCACCCAAAATGCAACACCAAGAAGGAAGCATCCGATTGGCCTGAAATTCGCAGCATGCGTCGCCCGCGAGAGGACACTCAAACGATTAGCATTGCAGAGCATATGCAAATCATGTGCGCCCGGCACGCCATCACCGAGAAGCACTATAAGAAAGGTGCACAGAAGGCGAAAGTAGTAGAAGTGTGTAGTAGTGGAAGTGTGTAAGTAGTGGAAGTGTGTAAGTAGTGGAAGTGTGTTGTGCTGCCGGACCTGCACGTGGGAAGCTTCCTGATGCCTCTTCGCAGAATACGACAGTCATTCCAGCACGTTTCGGAGTTCGACAGAGGACGAATAGTGGCTTGCCGCGACAGCGGTTTATCGTACCGAGACATCGGCGCCCTTGTGGGACGACATCCAGACACAGGGAGGCGAGTATGGATTTGGTGGGTG
Source organism: Macrothele yani (assembly GCA_039090855.1). Taxonomy (NCBI): domain Eukaryota; kingdom Metazoa; phylum Arthropoda; class Arachnida; order Araneae; family Macrothelidae; genus Macrothele; species Macrothele yani. Next base: position 149,941,512 of record CM077010.1, on the reverse strand, counting down.
CAGGAGGGACGGACGGACCGACGTGAGGGATTGCCGCAGCCGCGGCACACCACCGAATGACAGGACCGGCATGTTGTGCGGCGAGCATTATCGGCTCGCACCGCCACTTCACGAGCGTTAGCGCAGGAATTAGGGTTTGTTGCGCAACGACCTATGTCAGCACGTACCGTTCGACGTCGTCTGCAGGAGCGGGGACTTGTCGCACGGCGCCCATTGCTCCGATTACCATTGACGTTGCACTACCGGCGAGTGCGGCGGCAGTGGGCCGTTGAACACCGCACCTGGACTACGGAATGGCACGACATTGTCTTCTCCGACGAATCCTGTTTCTGCCTGCAACACCACGATGGTCGGACCCGCGTAAGGCGGCACCGCGGCGAGAGACTGTATGACGCCTGCATTATGCATCGCCATACCTGTCCGTCGCCTGACGTAATGGTTTGGGGCGCAATTAGAAATGACACCCGCACCCCTCTGGTACGCATCGTCGGTACACTCAACAGCCACCGCCACATCTCCGACGTTTTGGAGCCTGTAGTCCTCCCTTACCTGCAGGACCTGCCAGCGGCCACGTTTCAGCAGGACAATGCGCGCCCGCACGTAGCACGCATCGTGCAACAATTCTTCACGGCCCACCAGGTGTCACCTGTTGCCGTGGCCCGCCTGTCCTCCCGATATGTCGCCCATCGAACACGTCTGGTCGCTGATCGGCAACCGAGTGGCCCGGCAAGAACCACCCGCGGCTATGCCTGATGAACTGTGGCAACGTGTGGAAGCAGCCTGGACCGACATACCCCAATCCCACATCCAAAGCCTCTTTCGTTCGATGCCCGGCGTGTAGCGGCCGTTATTGCCAGCCATGGGGTCACACGAACTATTGATGCCTGCGTGTTTCGCACGTCACACGGGCCTGTAAGCTCAATCGTTTCATCTTTGTATCTGTTGTTATGTGTCCAGTAAATCTGGCTTTGCTATCTCGTGTCCTTCTTGGTGTTGCATTTTGGGTGACTAGCAGTGATAAATATGGTGATAGTTCAGATCAGGGAGGTCCGTAGCGACACAAACTTCCAGACGATAAAAATATCTTTTAGGAATGTCATATGTATTTCTATGCCATTATTTTTAAGCTTTTCTTCGTAACGTTACTTCTCCACCACATTAAGATAACAAACTTTATAAGAAAGAACAGTTTTTTAGCTCTATTTACAGCAGCAGCAGCAATTGAAAAGCATGGAGAGAGACCATCTCGGGTACTTTCTAACCATCCGGAAGTCTAGCAGACAGTTTTGTGACGTCACGTGCAAAGGCTCTCTAATACAGGATTTCATACTATACCATAATATAATTTGTACCATAAATGAATATACTAATAATACACTTGATCGGTTTGTTCTATAACTGTATTAAATCATATCGGTAATAAAATGGATTCAAATACATAATGTTTACAGCATGAATTTCTGCATCCGTATAAGATGCGGAGTGTTGTCCATTGTTTTTTTAAGCGTGAGCAAAATTGTGTTGCTATCGCTAATATCTCAAGGGGGAAACTTTGTTTTTTTCAAATTTCAATTACTATGAAAATCTAGCCGCATATTTATATTTATTGCAGTCACCTTACCACTTATATGACGTCATCGTTGCTTCGGTGAAAACGAACATTGACAATTTGATTTTGACTCCAAAAACCTTGACATTCGATATGTCAAACGATAATATAAATGTTTAAATGCAAAGCATATTATTGATATAGTGCTTTTTACGTGATATTTTTAAAAGTTTTTTTTTTTGTTAAATAAATTTTAGAATAAATCAAAAAACCTTGACATTCGATATGTCAAGCGATAATAAATGTTTAAATGCAAATCATATTATGATGTAGCGCTTTTTAGGTGATTTTTAAGGTTTTCTGTTAAATAAATTTAGAACAATATATATATACTGAGCAGGTCAAGTCAAGTCATTCAAAACTTAGGGCGGGGCTTCAGTTGCTGGGCAACAATGGCTCGATCATTGCAAAAGTCCTAGCGTCATCAAAGCTGGGTTATTTAAAAAACCCATTTTGACCCACTTAAAGTTATCGTAGGAAAAAATCCTTTCTTAGTGCGCCTCTATTTTGTAAAAGGAACATTCCTGCGAATTATGAAATTTCTAAGTTCAGTAATTTCTGAGATTCGGTGATGAGTCAGTGACGGCTTTCAGTTCTATATGCACAGATTTAGAAACAGATTTAGTTATCAGGTTGCTTTGTAACGTACCAGGAGATGTGACGTACCTGCCAGAAGGACACACACGACATAAAGGCAGATAGGAATCAGAATAAAACGTCCGCGTAGCTCAATTGGTAGAGCAACTTATTCCGGAATGAGGGGATCAGGGTTCGAACCCCGGCGTGGATAAAAATGACGGAGAAATTTTCTTCCTTATAATGGCGTCCGAACTATCCGGATGACCCGACCGTTCAAAATCTCGCATTGGTGTGATGTTCTTTCCATAACGCGAGATAGGAAAAATAAGAGAATCCCTTCTCCAGCACTTCAGAAAAAAAAAAAAAATAAATAAGGGGGAGATGATGTAACGTACCAGGAGATGTGACGTACCTGCCAGAAGGACACACACGACATAAAGGCAGATAGGAATCAGAATAAAACGTCCGCGTAGCTCAATTGGTAGAGCAACTTATTCCGGAATGAGGGGATCAGGGTTCGAACCCCGGCGTGGATAAAAATGACGGAGAAATTTTCTTCCTTATAATGGCGTCCGAACTATCCGGATGACCCGACCGTTCAAAATCTCGCATTGGTGTGATGTTCTTTTCATAACGCGAGATAGGAAAAATAAGAGAATCCCTTCTCCAGCACTTCAGAAAAAAAAAAAAATAAGGGGGAGATGATGTAACGTACCAGGAGATGTGACGTACCTGCCAGAAGGACGCACACGACATAAAGGCAGATAGGAATCAGAATAAAACGTCCGCGTAGCTCAATTGGTAGAGTGACTTATTCCGGAATGAGGGGATCCGGGTTCAAATCCTGGCGTGGACAGAAATGACGGAGAAATTTGCTTAGTTTTTCCTATACCAATAATCTCAGGTTTTTGCCGTCCATGTTAGCGCCCACCAAAGCTGTTATCCTCTCTTTGCTGTTTTTATCTCCATGACAATCGTCGTCTTAAAAGTAAGGGTCTTGCTAGGCAAACCCTTAAAGAAAAGTCTTGTTTCGTCGATGTTGAAAATATTGCCAGGAGCGTACTCTTTTAAAATCTTCTTAAAAACCGTATTTTTCTATTGGTCATAGTCAGTGTTACACACGCTTCCACTTTCCCCCGAAACAATATATTCTTTTAAGCCATGTCGCTTCTTAAATTTATCCAACCAACCGGAACTAGCTTGGAAATATACATACTTGCTCCCAGTGATGTAATAGAGCCTTAGAGCGGCTCAGCGACGCTAAGGCACTGCTTCTCCAAGCTTAGCGGCGCAGAGGCATTTTTAGTGGTCAGATGGGGAGAAAATCAGGGCAAATGCATTTTTTGAGATGATCATGTAACAGAAATACTGCGATTTACATGAGAATATACTCATATCTTAACTGAATGTTGGTATTGCAAGGGTCAGACTAAACTGTCGGATCACATAGTAGAGCGTGATCACCCTAAAAAGGAGTCACAAGTGCTTTGCAGCTGAGAGGGACCTTTTCAACTAAACTCGCTATCGGCTCGAACAAAAGTAATCCACTGACCCCGTTCTACGATTTCTTACGGTTAACGAAAAAGGACGTTCCAGTGTCAGTGTGGTGGTCAAAGATACAAGTTGTGCCAGAGTCATTAGCTCCAAATCAAGGATTAAGGACTGCCAATGCCCCTAGATGGTCACGGTGTTCATTATAATCTTAAATAATCAAAAAACAACACACAACATATCATATACTGCTTCCGCATAGTTTTAAGAAGAGAGGCGTAAAAGTCGCATGTACTCAATTTGACTGTTTCGTATTATTCACACTTAATATTTGAAACTGCAGAGCAGTATTTAAATGGAAACTTAATAGTCTTAGCATCAGTGGCGTAACTTCCACCCTCCGCGGGCCGCGAGTGGCCTAGTGGGCAACATTCGTGACTGCTACGGAAAGGACCTCAGGTTCGATCCCTGGCAGGTACGAACGCTCGATCCACTAAATATCCGCCGTGCGTCGGATGGGCACGTTAAGCCGTCGCACCCCGGGTACTGGCCCCCCGGTAACGAATAAGGGCGGCTTCCCCACCCTTTCTTTTTTTTTTTTTTTTTTTTTTTTTAGATTGAAGGTTTGAGCAACTCAATGGGCTATAAGCAGTCGCCCGTCCCTAATTTAGGGTCACTGGTTCCAGGGAACGGAGAGAACAAGTGCCGTAAGACAAACACAACAGCCATGCCTCACCGGGATTCGAACCCGGACCCCGTTCGGACGAATGATCAGAGGCCATCGCTTAGACCACTGCGCCACCGGGGCGGCCCACCCTTTCTACTTCACTTCTGTGTCACTTTCCTATCGGGCACTCTAGCCCAAATCTCCTAGCTTCCTATTTCTAAGGGTTGTTTAGGACCTGGGGTCAGACACTCCCTTCCTAAAATCCTCTAGATATGATCAGATTATTTACCACCCCCGTAGCTGCGGAGGAGGGTGGGGAGTTAACCAAGGGGAGTACTGCAGCTTCCAGTTATAGTGTTTTTTTTTTAAATTCGAACACTCACACAGACAGATAAACAAATAATCAACCCAAAGGTTCATATTTTCTTTTAAGGTACATCTAGCTTTGACTAAATAAAAGTTTCACCTTTAAAGCACTGGATGTCCTACGGATTGAAGCTATTCGGCTCTTTGGCTGCGAGTTGTAATACGATCGATCTCCAATCGCCTTCTCTCTGCGCTGCCGAGGAAAAGCGCGAAGCCACGTGGGGATTCCACATGGAGGATGTGGGGAAACAGTCTGTCAGTCATCTAGGACTAAGTACACGACAGGCGCCAACGTTTATTCACAGCAGTCGCAGATCTGCCAGTGTAAAAGAGGGTGATTTCTTCAAGTGATTTATTTTAGTTTTGTACAAAACAATTACATGTGTTGTTAAATCTATTACTTAAAAAGTTAAAAGTACAGAGATCTAGGTACCGGCATTACTTTTCCAGACACTCTCCCTGACTTCCTGAACCTTCCTCGAGCTTGAAATCCTGCGAAAATTACTGCGCATAGGGGCGCTGAAGTAAATCTTGCGCGCACGGGGGGAGGGGGGATCTTAGTGTGTGTGTGTGTGGGGGGGGGGGGGGGTAACTAGCACGGTTACGCCACTGCTTAGCATCTGCCTGCCACGAAACAAATTTCTTTTATTTTAAAACACTGCAATTAAGAATTCTAGTAAAAGTTCATAAAAATAATTAGTAATAGAAATTTAATAAAAATACCAAATGATAAAAACAACAAATCAAATTATAAATTGCTTTTGGAAATTTTCGAGGGCCTTCTTTCTGGGTTTGTTTCACCTAACCCGTTCACAGCTAAGGCACTTTTTTCTTAGAACTACATCACTGCTTGCCTTGCCCCCAAACGATTGGCAAATGCTAATGCTTTTCTTTTATACGAGAATCTGGGATTGGCAAGTTTTTGTTACGAACAATTTTGATCCCTTTAAGGAAACATTCTAAAACGTGTCATTTTGGAAAAGTGTTGTCCCAAACTGACACGTTTTAGAATGTTTTCTGTGAGATCCGACATCTTCAAAGATTTTCGTAACGAACTCCCAGTTTTTTATAATTGTCCACACCGTACTTAGAGGAACACCAAATTTAGCCGCAATATTAGTTTTCCGCATTCCACTGTCCACGTTCTTCGACAACTTCATCTTTTCCACAACACAGATATTTTCTTTTTGACATCGCGAACACACACTGTCGGTTAAAGAGGCTGAAATAAACTGAACCTGTTTTTCAGAGCAGGAAGGTTGCTTGAGGTGGGGGGAGTGTAGAGACAATACCCCCTCCCCTCCTCTAGGAGACCCGTCGGTTTTAGAATGACCTTGACCACCCTTTTCTTCTTGCTTTCGCGACATGGGTGTATCCCGATTTGATTTGAAAAAAAAATTCGACATGTCGAAATTTTTCTTTCGATATAAAGAAACAGTTTTTCTATGTAATGATCACGGGGATACACAAAACTTCGTTATATAGAGAATTTCGATATGCGTAAGTTCTCTACATTATTTAAAAATAAGCAGCCAATAACGAAGAAGGAGGGACCAAGTTATATGTGACACCGGCGTGCGCCACGGCGGTGTCACATATAAAAGAATCAAAGGACCGTGTATTTTGGTAATCTGAAAATCAAAATTTGACGTGTAATCGCAAAAAAAGTAAAAATGAATTACGCATAACCGAATTGGAAAAGCGATAGAGACTGCAATAAAATATACTCATCGTCAGAAAAATAGTTGCACCCAGAAGGAAGCAACCGACAGGAATGAAACTTGGTGGGTAGGTTTGACAACATGAGACATGCAAATGATTCAAGTATCACGCTCGGCCGAGCATGTGACGCAAGAATGGAGGGGTAGTAGCGCTGTGCCTGACCGGCTACATAAGATCGTCCCGTTGTGCGTGCTTGCCATTCTGACTCCTGCTGTTATGTTGCTTGCATCCTTTGCAAGTGAAGTATGCCCCGGAGAAAAGTTCGAAAGCAATTCGAGAAGTTGGGGGAGTTCGAGAGGGGCCGCATCTTCGGGAAGCGGGATGGTCTTATCGCCGCATTACGCGTCATACCGATCGTGATGATATCACCATTGCACGCTGTTGGCGGCAGTAGATAAAACAAGGCACGCAGCAGCGACAGGAAGGGGCTGGGAGACCTAGACGAACCACGAAGACAGAGAGAACCGACGGGTTGTCCGAAATGCGCGGAGTGACCCAACAGCCACGACGGCGGATATTCAGCGAGCAGTGGTGCCTTCTATTCATCTTCAGATTAATGTCAGCACCATTGGCAGACGGATGCGCGACGTAGGACTACACGCACGCAGGCCATTACGAGGACTGCTCTTAACACCATTGCATCGCCGCCAAAGACTGCAATGGTGTCATGCCAGACTGTCAAGGAGCAGCTCAAAATGGCTGCTGGTAATTTTCGGGGACGAGTCCCACTTTTGTCTTGGAGGAGATGGCCAACGAATCCGTGTGCGGAGGCACCATGGTCAGCACCAAGATGAGCAGTTTGTTATCGAGCGTCACACGTCCAGAAGACCTGGTGTCATGGTGTGGGAGTGCAATTCCCAACGATGCCAAATCACATTTAGTGTTCATTAGAGGCACTTTGACAGCCAGACGTTACGTTAATGAGTCCTGCAACCAGTTGCCCTACCTTTTCTGAACACTCACTCCGGTGCGATTTTCCAACAGGACAACGCTCTTCCGCATACTGCTGCTGTCTTGAGAGCTTGCCTTCAAAGCACTGACACTCTGCCATAGCGAGCCGCATCGCCAGAGCTATCGCTGATGGAAAATGTTTGGGATGCTATTGAACGCTCTATCCACACTCCACTTCTACCGCACAATCTGCAGGAACTGCGTGAGAAAATTCAAGCTGCACGGGATGGCTCATCGCAGGAAGGACACCATTAGGAACCTGTACAACTCCATGCCGAGACGTCAGGCATGCTGTGTGAGCAAACATGGCGGCCCGACGCCATACTGAGAGACACTGCTTATTGGCGTGTAGCTCAATAAATACTGCCCATATCAGTCTCTGTTTAATCATTTTTTGTTTCTGGTAACCTTTACCTTTGTCCCGAATAGCATTGCAATCCGACACGTCCGTCTGGGTGCAACTATTATTTTTTTTGACGATGAGTGTATATTAACTGAAAATGTGATCCTTCGGAGGTGGCGACTTTTTTCCAGTCCTCAGGGGTCAAGTTTAGTCGTCCCCGTTCCCTCTGCAGACGAATTTGTCAGTTTTTAGAGTGCCACACGAAGGGAACGTCTGATGTTATAACTCATTCACGCCAAAGTGAGGCAAGCTGTGTATTCTAATCTCGATACCACTGTTCCACTATAAATTCTCCTCTCGGTACCACTATTGCACTATAAATTCTGCTCTCGATACCACTATTGCACTATAAATTATCCTCTCGATACCACTATTGCACTATAAATTCTCCTCTCGATACCACTATTGCACTATAAATTTTCCTCTCGATACCACTATTGCACTATAAATTCTCCTCTCATACCACTATTGCACTATAAATTCTCCTCTCGTACCACTATTGCACTATAAATTTTCCTCTCGATACCACTATTGCACTATAAATTCTCCTCTCGTACCACTATTGCACTATAAATTCTCCTCTCGATACCACTATTGCACTATAAATTCTCCTCTCGATACCACTGTTGCACTATAAATTCTCCTCTGTATACCACTATTGCATTACCTCTCGTACCACTATTGCACTATAAATTCTCCTCTCGTACTACTATTGCACTATAAATTCTCCTCTCGATACCACTATTCCTGTATAAATTCTTCACTCGATACCATTATTCCATTATAAGTTCTCCTCTCAATACCACTATTGCACTATAAATTCTCCTCTCGTTACCACTGTTCCAGTATAAATTCTCCACTCGATACCATTATTCCATTATAAATTCTCCTCTCAATACCAACTATTGCACAATAAATTCTCCTCTCGATACCACTATTGTACTGCGTGGTTTCTTGACGCAATGGAACTCGTCTGTTACCTCGTACAATCATCCTCTTCAGACTCCGTTGCCCTCGGACATCGACCAGTCGTTTCCTTGTACCGGAAAACCGATGGTTGCTTGTTTTGTTGTTTGTGCAGCACGCACTTAATGCTCACTAATATCAAGGGGAAAAAATGGCGGACACCCAGGGTCGAAGGGCACCGACAAAGTGTTGCCATCGGAAAAAACGTTTAGGGACAAAGTGGCCCAGCTACATAACTCTAAATTTTGTTGAAGCAAGAAATTACTGTGTCACGATAATAATATGTTTGGTTGCAGCAACAAAACGTTTTGTCACGATAACAATACATTGTGTTGGATCAAAGAAATTCCCTAAAATCGACAAAATTATTTTGTTAAATGAAAAAACGTTCCGTCATGATAACAATAAATTTTGTAGAATTAGCAATAATTTTCATCGAAATAATTTTGTTAATTTAACAAACTTTTTTTGTTGACTGTATATCGACTGAGTTTTTTTGTTGATTCAACAATTTTTTTTGAATTAACGAAACGTTTTTCTCAGTGTATCATCATCATCATCATCATTGTCAACCATTATCAATCCACTGCTGGACGAAGGTCTCCCCAAGTTTCCTCCACAACGGTCTGTCTTGTGCCAGTCTCCTCCATGTCACCCCTGCATACTTTCGAATTTCATCCACCCATCTCCCATGTGGTCTTCTTCTGGGTCTTTTCCTGTCCCTTGGAATCCAATCTAAAATTTCGGCTGTCCATCGATGATCTGTCCTTCTGGCAGTATGTCCAGCCCATTGCCATTTCAGGGATTTAACTCTGATCATGATGTCTTCCACTCTTGTCATTTTTCGGATCCACGAGTTCCTCTTCTTATCTCTCCTGGTTACACCAAGCATGCACCTCTCCATGCCACTTTTAGTTGTCTGCAGCCTTTGTATGTCTCTTTTAGTTAAGGTCCACGTCTCTTGCACCATACGTAAGCACTGGAAGGATGCATTGATCAAACACTTTTCTTTAAGACATAATGGCATATTGCTCTTGAAAATTATGCTGTTTCTTCCAAAAGCTCTCCAGGCAAGTTTTGTACGCCGATTAATTTCTTTATCAATGTGACCCTCACTTGATATCTGCTGTCCAAGATAAACGTACATGTCTGTTATCTCCAGCTTTTCTCCATCAATCGATAAATCTTCATTTCTTGTAAAAGCATTGAACATCACTTTTGTCTTCTGAAAGTTCATTTTTAATCCCACTTCTTTACTCTTGTCAGCAAGTTCCTGGATCATACTCTGCAGCTCTGATGGGGTAGTTGCAAAAATGACTACGTCATCAGCAAAACGAAGGTGGGTTAGATAATCTCCATTAACCTTTATCCCCTTGTTTTCCCAGCTCAGCGACTGAAAAACACCCTCCAATGTGGCATTAAAGAGCTTCGGAGATATGGTGTCACCTTGTCTCACTCCCTTTCCAATTTTTACGTGTGTTGTATTTTCAAACAGCCTAATCTTTGCACTTGCATTTTCATAGATGTTATTAATAATATTAATGTATGCATCTTCAATACCGCAGGTTTTCAGAGCCATTGTAACTGCTGATGGTTTCACCGAATCAAAGGCTTTTTCATAATCGATAAAAGCCATGCACAATGGAAGTTCATATTCCCTCGCTCTTTCAATTAGTTCTCTCAGCACGTGGATATGATCTATTGTGCTGTAGCCACTCCTGAATCCAGCTTGTTCTCTCGGTTGAGCCATGTCCAGTGTTACCTTCAAGCGGTGTGAAAGAACTTTAGTGAAGATTTTATAAACTACTGATAGGAGGCTGATAGGTCTGTAGTTTCCGAGATCCTCAATGTCACCTTTCTTATGTAGCAGGATCATTGTAGCGGTGTTCCAATCCTCAGGAATCTTTCCTTCATTAAGGCATCGAGTGAAAATTTGGGCGAGTACTGTTTCGATTTCTCCACTTGCTTCTTGTATGATGTCTACAGTAATTCCATCTTCTCCTGGAGCTTTTCCTCGCTTCATGTTCTTGATTGCATGTGCAACTTCTGCTGGAAGGACTGGAGGAACTCTGATACTGGTATCTTTCATGATGTCTGGAGTGCATATATCATCCCTTTCATATAATTTGGAGTAGAAATCTTTCACTCTTGTCAAAATTTCGCCTCTATTTCTTGTTACAGAACCATCTTCTTTTCTCAGTGCCATAATCTGTTTTCTTCCCTTACTGAGATGTCCCTTTGCTATCTTTAGGCTTTGGTTGTTTTCAATTGCTTTCCTCACTAGTTCACAGTTGAATTTCCTTACGTCTTCAGTGATACTTTTTCTTACTGTCTTGCATAGCTCTATATATTCCACTTTGGAAGTCACATCTTCTTTAGTTGTCCTCATCTCTCTTCTTTTTTGCATCAACATTTTGGTTTTTCCTGATAATTTGTTCACATGCAACTTGTTCTTAGACCCAGCTAATTTTGTTGCTGTTTCCATAAGAGCTTTGGTTACTTTCCTGTTAACTTCAGAGATGTCCACTTCTTCCGATGTTAGGCCTTCTAAAGCAGAGAACCTGTTCTTTCAGTTCTAACTTGAAGGTATTATGGTGTTTTTTAAGGTTGGTTATGTCAATAGATTTTGTTTGTCTTATGAGCTTGCCACGTTCCAGTTTAGTGTTGAGGTGCATCTTACATCTCACCAATCTATGGTCACTACCTGTGTTGAACTTGTTTAGCACACTGCAGTCTTCTATGACGAATTTTTTGTTACACATAATAAAATCAATTTCACTTGTCGTCCCATTTGGATGTCTCCATGTCCATTTCCTGTGTGGCTTTTTCTTGAAGGAGTTCAAGATGAAAAACCCTTCTGCCTCTGCAAACTCAACGAGAGTATTTCCACGCTGGTTTCTGTTGCCGTGACCGAACTTACCTACTGAAGTTTCATTCTGTTGCCGTTGCCCTATTTTTGCATTGAAATCTCCCATAATTATCTTCAAGTGCTGCTTACCTTTATTATTTAGATGACAAATTTCCTCATAAAATTCTTCAATTTCTTCTTCAGGATGACTTGTGGTGGGTGCATAAGTTTGAATAATCTGAGCCTGGTATCTTTTCGAGAGTTGGATAACAAGTCGTGCAGCTCTGTCAGAGGAACTTTCAACTTCTACAACTTTATCCTTCAGTTTCTTGTTTATTATAAATCCAACACCACTAGTTCTGCCAGTATCTGTCCCACGATAGTAGAAGAGATGTCCACTTTTCAGTTCGATGAGATCTCCTTTCTCCTTACCTCACTTAGCCCCACGATGTCCCACTTGATCCTTTGTGTTCCTCTTCCAATTCAAGAAGCCTTGAATCAGAAGATAGGGAGCGTCCATTGTAAGTAGCCAAGGTCAGCATCAGATGGCAGCCTAGTCCGGTCCTCCGGGGATTCTTAGCACCCTCTGCCTTCATGTCGCACTGGCCGCTGCCTTGGCCAGGTACATTCCAGCTGCCGGAGACTGAGGGCCAAGATTTAAGTTGTGGAATCATTTTGGAGGGATTTGGCCATAACTCACCACGCTGGCCAAGCGGGTTGGTGAGTGTGGGATAGAATTTCCTCTAATCCCGATGGTATAGTTATACCGCTATGGGCGGTCGTCAGAGCCCCTTTAGTGGGAACAGGATGCACCACGAGAAGGCGGGGTTGACATTTGTCAAGGAGAGGCTGTGATGTTACGCATCACCTGACCTTACATCCCTCTCAGTGAATATATATATATATATATATCATCATCATCATTGCAAATATTATCAATCCACTGCTGGACGAAGGTCTCCCCAAGTTTCTTCCACAACGGTATGTCTTGTGCCAGTCTCCTCCATGTAACTCCCGCATACTTTCGAATTTCATCCACCCATCTCCCACGTGGTCTTCTTCAGGGTCTTTTCCTGTCCCTTGCAATCCAGTCTAAAATTTCGGCTGTCCATCGATGGTCTGCCCTTCTGGCAATATGTCCAGCCCATTGCCATTTCAGGGATTTTACTCTGATCATTATGTTTTCCACTCTTGTCATTTTTCTGATCCACGAGTTCATCTTCTTATCTCTCCTAGTTACACCAAGCATGCATCTCTCCATGCTTTTTTTAGGTGTCTGCAGTCTTTATATGTCTCTTTTAGTTAAGGTCCACGTCTCTGCCCCATACGAAAGTACTGGAAGGATGCATTGATCAAACACTTTTGTTTTAAGACATAATGGCATATTGCTTTTGAAAATTATACTGTTTCTTCCAAAAGCTCTCCAAGCAAGTTTTATACACCAATTAATTTCTTCATCAAAGTGAGCCTCTCTTGATATCTGCTGTCTAAGATAAATGTAGGTATCGGTTATCTCCAGCTTTTCTCCATCAATTGATAAATCTTAATTTTTTGTAAAAGCTTTGTACAACACTTTTTTTTTCTGAAAGTTCATTTTTAATCCCACTTCTTTACTCTTGTCAGCAAGTTCCTGGATCATACTCTGTAGCTCTGATGAGGTAGTTGATATATACACTGCTGGACAATTGCTAAGGACGGATGACAATAGCAACGATAGCAACCATAAAATGGAAGGCAGGAAGATGTGAAAATAAGCATAAGTGCGGGATACAGTAAGACGTGTTGTGCGTATGCAAATTTTGGATTGCCGAACTTGTTCGTGACGTCATAGTGCTGATAAGAGATATAAAGGATTTGACGCGTATTGACCGTTGTTGTTCAAGTTGAAAGGGAAAGAATCAATTGACGTACTTGCAATTTTCAGTATGTCTTCCCGACATCACCTAGATGATTTTACGCGTGGCCGTATTATTGGCAAGATTGAAGAAGGGCGAAAAATAACAGACGTTGCCAGGGAGTTCGACGTCAGCCATAGTGTTGTTTCAAGGCTTTGGAAATCATTTCAAACAAATGGAGAGTGTAGCAAACGTCACGGGGGAGGTCGTGTTCGCAGTACGACACCTGCAGAAGATCGGTACATAGTGCTATCAACAAAAAGACATCGGCGCAGTACAGCTAGTGAGGTAGCAAATCAGTTTATGGCTGCTACTGGCAAGCGGATCTCCCGAAAAACTGTCGCCAGACGTTTGCATGAAGGAGGACTATACGCCCGCAGTCCTGTTGTGTGTACCCCATTGTCCAGACGTCACCGTACCGCCCGTTTGCAAATGGTGCCATCAACATCGCAATTGGACTGATAACGACTGGTCTGCTGTCCTCTTCTCAGATGAGAGTAGATACAGTCTATCGTCTGATTGTCGACGACAACTGATCTGGCGTGATAGTGGTACTGCATATTGTCCAGCAAACATACAGGAAAGGGACCGATATCCGACATGTAGTGTCATGGTATGGGCTGGCATCATGATCAATGGCCGTACGTCCCTCTATGTGCTTCCAACTGGGGCTATGACTGGCCAACGATGCATTAATGATGTTCTGCTACCTCATGTTCGCATGTTCCGTGGTGCTGTAGGTGATAGATTCATTTTCATGGACGACAACGCAACATGTCATCGAACAGTCGCTGTCCAGGAGTGTCTTGAGAGCGAGGATATTCAACGCCTCGTATGGCCAGCACGTTCTCCTGATCTGAATCCCATTGAAAATGTGTGGGATGTTTTGGGGAGGAGTCTTGCTGGTCGCCAATGCCCTCCAATAAACAAGGACACCCTCATCCGTGCACTGACAGAAGAATGGGATAAATTACCCCAACAGCTGCTTGATAATGTTGTGCACAGCATGACACGACCTGTGGAATTTTGCATCGCCCTCCATGGTGGCCATATCCCGTATTGACATCTTACGCCGGAACGCCTGCGGACGGTAATTGCATTTTTTTCACGTTTACGTATTCTGCACAAAATGGCTTTTTGTCCCTTGAACACGTTGCAAAGCCTTCTGGATTTCAGAGCACAATAAATTGTCTTTCTTGTAATGTCCTGGCATTCTGACATTATTTTATTTCACTTGGCATCCAACCACACTTACTTTTTTATGCGCTATATAGCCGTTTATGATCCGTCCTAAGCAATTGTCCAGCAGTGTATACATACACACACATCAATGAGCCATTGCCGCCCCGGTGGCGCAGTGGTCTAAGGCGTTGGCCTCTGATCATTCGTCCGTAAGGGGTCCGGGTTCGAATCCCGGTGAGGCATGGATGTTGTGTTTGTCTTACGGCACTGGCTCTCTCCCTTCCCTGGAACCAGTGACCCTAAATTAGGGACGGGCGACTGCTTATAGCCCATTGAGTTGCTCACGGTGGTCGTTAAACCTCCAATCCAATCCAATCAATGAGCCATTACATTGTGACCACCTACCTTATAATAAGCTGTAGGACCTAATTTATCCCGCAAAACAGCGGCCACTCGGCGAGGCATCGAATCGGTGAGGTAGCGATAGGTATTCTGGGGTGTCTGGTACCATAATGTCAACAGCAGGTTCTCTAGTTCCCGTACTTTTCGGGGTGGCGGTGATTAAGCGCGAACCCGCTTTTCCAAGTCGAACCACAAATGCTCGATTGAGTTCATGTGAGGTGAATTTGGAGGCCAAGGCATTAACAGAAAGTCACCAGCATGTTCCTCGAACCACTCTTTGACGATTCTAGCAGTGTGGTATAGGGCATTATCCTGTTAGTAATGGCCATCATGAGCAGAGAACACAGTTGCCATGAATGGGCGAACTTGGTCCGCAACGACGTTCAGATACCTGACAGCTGTCCGGGCTTGTGCTATTGCGATAATGGGCCCTAAAGTGTCCCAAGAAAGCTTCTCCCGCAGCATAACAGCGCCGCCGCCGGGCTGATTCCACCCAACAGTGCATCTAGGTGCCATAGCCTCCATTGGCAATTGCCACATCCGCGCTCGGCCGTCCACGTGACGCACCAGGAATCTTGATTCGTCTGACCAGGCCACTTTCTTCCAATCATCCACAACCCAATCTCGTTGATCTTGGGCCCATTTCATGAGTTGTTGGCGATGACGTGCAGTGAGCATGGGGACCCGGCTGGGTCTTCGGCTACGCAGGCCCATGCGCAGAAGACTGCGATGAACTGTGTGCTGTGACACACTGCCCTGATCACTACTGTTGTGGCTGCTGCAGATTTGGCGCACTGTGACCCTTCGGTCGGTGTGAACAATGCGCGACAGTCTTCGCTCTGCTTTGGAGTCAATGAGCTGCGGATTACACACAGCTGGACGACGGTTCGTCGTTTGGCCATCTGTGCGACACTTTTGATACGTACTCACTACAGCAGCACGTGAACAATCCACGCTGCGCCGTTTCCGAGATCCTAGTTCCGAGGCACCATGCCATCACAGTTTATCTTTTATCAAACTCCGATCAATCGGCAGCTTTTTCCATTTTCCTGACTCCGAACACTCTACTAAGAGAAAGCCGGTCCTCGGGTTGTATATAGACTGCTCTGTGAACTTCACCTGCGCCACCGTTCGGTCTCCAGGCGCGCTCATTTCTCTAGGCCGGGGATGGTGATAACGTAAGGGCTTATCGGTGTATATATACAGTATGTACTGTATATACACTATATTGACAAAAGTCACCGAACACCCCTTCAAAAGCAAATAAACGGATCCGCTGCTTTGTTAAGATGCGCGGTACAACTTCAAACGGTATAAAAACAGGCATACAGCTGAGCGCGATCATATTTCACTTAGAGGTTGAGTGAATATGTCGCGGCGGGAGAGACCTGACTTTGAAAAAGGAGAGATTGCTGGGTGCTATATCAGTAGGTTGTCCATAAGAGAAACCAAGAGACGTTTAAACATACCCAAGTCAACTATTACTGAATAAATGGAAGACATATGGCCTGCGTGAAGCATCAAAACGTACCGGCAGACCAAAGAAAACCAGTGATAAAGGATGTCGAAGCCTCAGGAGAGTCGTTACAGCTAATCGACGGAGTACTGCACAAGACCTCAGTGTACAAGGGAGTAAAAATGCTGGAATCTCGGTATGTACACGTACCATTCGCAGAGAACTTCATTCTATGGGTTACCGTGGTCGTGCAGCTGCTCGTACGACTTTCATCTCCACTCAGAATGCTACTCTTCGTTTAGCATGGTGTAAAGAACATTTACCATGGACCGTAGATCAATGAAAACGGGTCCTATGGACTGATGAATCCAGATACACGATTCTTCAGTCTGATGGACATGTGTGGGCATGGCGGCAGCCTGGGGAACGCTATTTACCACAGTGTACTCTTCCTACGGTCAAGTTTGGAGCTCGCGTGTACTCGTGTGGGGGTGATTTTCGTGCTGTGGTCCCTGCCCATTGGTTATCGTGGACAAACCTGTGAAACAGCACGTCTTCCTCGATATTCTGGACAATTATACCCTACCAACTCTGTGGCAATACTATGGAACCGAACCTAGTTGGTTCCAGCAGGACAACGCACCGAGCCATAAAGCAAGGACTGTTACGGCGTGGATTGACGATAATTCCATATCGTGTGTAGACTGGCCAGCACAGAGCCTTGATCTTAATCCCATAGAGCACCTATGAGATGAATTAGAAGGCCGCATAAAAAGTTTGGAACCAAGGCTTACTACTAAGCAACAGTTAGCGGCAGCATTATGTACTGAATGGAAGCGCATACCTATCCCTGTGTTCCAAAACCTTGTCGAAATCATGTCTCGAAGAGTCAGTGCATGGATTTGGGCCAAGGATGGACCGACACCGTACACAGTCGAGTCACATTATTGTAACCACTAGCTGATATCCAGAGTAATCTCCGTATGCAGCGCGGACAGCAGCTAGACAGGCTGGGAGTGACTCAGTATGGTGCTGGATGGTGTTCACAGGTATGTGGAGCCATGCTAACTGCAGTGCATCTGACAGCTGCTGGAGGGTGTGTGGTGGAGGATCCATTGAGCGAACAACACGATCGAGGGGGTCCCACAGATGCTCAATTGGGTTTAAATCTGGGGAATTAGGGGGTCAGGGAAGTGCTTTGAAGTCTTCATAGTGTTCTTTCAACCAATCTCGGACATTTTTAGCTGTGTAACACGTCGCATTGTCGTTCTAGAAGAGCCCATACGTCCCAGAGAAGACAATTAGCATTTATGGGTGTACGTAATATGCAAGGATGGATGCATAACAAATTCGGTCCATAGTGCCTTCTACCGGTATGAGTGGACCCAGTGAATGCCACGAAAACATTCCCCAGACCATATCGCTACTCCAACCAGCCTGTGTTCTTCCAGCAACGGTGAAAGAATGTTTGTCCTCCGATGTTTCTCGTCTTATACACCAACGTCCATCCGTTGGATGAAGCAGAAATCGTGACTCATCAAAGAAGGCAATCCTTTGCCAATCAGCGGAGGTCCAATTCCGATACTGCCGTGCAAATGTAAGCCTTTTCTGCCAATGCATCTTCGTTAGCATAGGTGCAGTGACCATCCGTCTTCATCGGAGCCTCATACGCAACAGGCTTCGCTGAACTGTAGTTTTAGACACACTTTCGTAGCCCCCTGGTTCATTCGGCCAGTGAATTACTCCACTGTAGCGTGTCGAACGGCCCTCACGCACCTTCGCAGCCGATGTTCACCTCTCATGGCAATAGCACGTGGTGCTCCGCAGTTTCCATGGCGCTTATTCGCAATGGTGTCATTTCTCCAATCACGATACCCTTTAACCACAGCAGGACGCGAACAGTTCACAAACTGCGCTGTTTCAGAAATACTGCTACCCTTGGTCCGAAAGCCGATATAATCATCATTTTTTGCTGATAAATCGCTCCTTTTATCCGTGACAGCCACGAGTGATATGTTTTCAGAATGCCTATAGCACACCCTATATACCCTCCAAGCCAGCTCACGACACGTGCCTTCTTTCATTGGATACGCGCTGTTGACGTCAAAAGTAGAGGTGGTCACAATAATGTAACTCGACTGTGTATGTCGACCGCACCTCTGATCATCACCACCCGTATCAAAAGTGGATGCAGCCCGATCACGTAAATTCAAGTGGGCTCGATTAGTCGACCGACGTAGCATATATAAGGTGTGAGTGGAGCAGTAGATAGTGAAATTCGGAGCGTGATGAGTAAACGGAAGGATTTATCGGACTTTGAGATAGGACAGATTGTGAGAGCCCGGACCGGACTGCCAGTGCCTCTACTTCTAAAAAGGCTGAACTGGTGGATTGTTCGTGAGCTGCCGTGTTTCAAGTGTGGTGTAAAAATAGTCAAACAACGACCCGGAGGCAAAACTGTAAAAGACAGCAAATGTCTGATGTGAGAGGTCAGCTTCGGGTCCGACGACTTGTACAGGTCAACAGAAACAGCAGTGTATAACAGTTGACTACCCAGTACAACAGAGGTCAACCCGGAACAGTATCTGTCCTGACCACGCGTCGCACACTCTCACGTATGGGCAATAACAGCAGACGACCCCGACGACATCCTCTCCTAACTGCGGTTCATCGTCGCAAAAGACTCGCCTGGTGTGTAAGATCATGCAAGTTGGACGTCGGATGACTGGGAAAAAGTGTGTTGGTCTGACGAGTCGCGTTTTTTACTCCAGTCCGCGGATGGTTGTGTACGTATTTGGCGAAAAAAAAATGAGGCACTCGATCCATCCTGCATGGTCTCCACAGTGCAAGCCGATGCAGGTGGTTGTATGGTGTAGGGCATGTTTACCTGGCAGGAGTTTGGATCTCTGGTGCATGTGTAACAACGTATGACTGGTGTCCACTACCATGAATTGCTTTCTGACTCTGTACACCCAGCAATGTTGTACTTTTAACCCGAATGGCGACGGTGTCTTCTAGGATGACATAGCGCCGAGCCACAGGTCCAATGCAGCAATGGTTTGAGGAACACAATTCAGACTTCCAGCATATCGATTGGCCTTCGAACATCCTCCCGTCCCATAGAGATCAATCCCGTAGAGCGCTAATGGGACACTATAGAGTGGCATATCAGGCGTCTCGATATCCTAATCACCTCCATTAAAGGTTGCATTACACACAGATTGGTTGGCCACACCTTCCAACTGATTCCGGCATCTTGTTGAATCAGTGCCACGCAGGATAGTTGCCGTACTAAGGGCGAAAGACGGACCTATGAAGTATTAGATAGGTAGTCATAATTCAGTGATTACTCAGTGTACATACCTTATGAAAGAGAAGATGTCCAACTTTTTTATTTTTACATAACATCACTTTACGACGATTTAATGTGGGAACCACGTGTGACACGGCAAGTGTCCACACGGTAATCGAACTCTTGCCAAACCCTGTCCTGCATACCCTGTGTGGCCGTGGTGGTAGCTTCTTTAATTCTCTACTTTAGTTCCTCTACATCACGTGGCAAATTTGACACATAAACAAGATTCGCTATGTAGCCTTCACGAGAAAAAATCACACGGAGTTAAGTCCGGTGATCTTGACGGCGATTTCAAGAAACATTCGTCCCTTTCTCCAGCACGTTCGATCCAGTTCTTCTGTAGCTTGGTGTTAAGGTAGGCCCGAACGTCATTATGGATGTGTAGAGGCGCCCCCGTCTTGCTGGTAAATAAAGTCATCACTATCTTTCTGAACTTGAGGCATCAGCCATGGCTGCAGCATTCGAGGTAGGAATGCCCAGTTACAGTGCCCTTTGGAAAAGAGAAAGATCCATACAGTTTTCGGTGTGACAAGGTGCAGAAAACATTCATCGTCGGCGAATCATGCTCATGTTTAACTATCCTTGCTTGTTTCTGGGTGCTCAAGATTCGACACTTTTTTCGGTTGACCTACCCAATGGTGTGAAATGCCGCCTACATCTTACGCGATTAAACAAGTCGTCATGTTCTTCAGTTAGTCCTTGCAGTTAACAATAAAATTGAAAACGCTTCTCTTTTTTGTGTACCTTTAATACGAGGTCCGATTAAAAAGTTCCCATACTAGACCGATATACAACAAAGTACTTATGTTACTTAAGTCTGGCTATGGTCTCCCTCAAAGTAGTCTCCTTGGGCAGCGATACACCGCTGCCAGAATTTTTGCCACTGTTGGAACTCTCCCTGGAAGTCCTGTTCGCGAATCGTGTCAAGCACCTTCTGCGATTCGCGCTGAATCTCCTCCACGGTTTCAAAACGGTGACCATTGAGCTTGAGCTTCATCTTTGGGAACAGAAAGAAGTCGCAGGGGACCAAATCCGGCGAATAAGTTGGGTGAGGAAGGGTAGTCATGCTGTTGCGGCTGCAAAACTGGCGTGTTCCTAACGCTCTGTGAGCTGCTGCATTGTCGTGATGGAGCAGGAAATCTTCCCTGCGCCACATTTCAGGTCGTTTGCGGCGAATGTCCTCTCTAAGGCGCCTCAGATTATCGCAGTAAAAAGAGCGGGGACGGTCTGGTCCTGGGGGACGAATTCATGGTGCACAACCCCACTAATGTCGAAGAACACGATGAGCATGCTTTTGGTTGCGCTCCGGAACTGTCGGGCTTTCTTCGGTCGTGGAGATGCCGGGCTCTTCCACTGCTACGACTGTTGTTTGGCCTCCGGGTCGTTACCGTAGACCCAAGTCTCGTCCCCAGTGATGACCCGCGGCAGGAACATTGGTACATTCACCACCTGCTGACGAAGATCTTGACAGAGTTCGACATGGAGCGTCTTCTGCTCGGGGTTCAAAATCTTTGGCTCAAACTTTGCAGCAATGGGGTGCATGTTCAAAACCGACATCAGAATTTCTTGCACTGTTCCGTATGACACATTGACGATGGTAGCAATGTCTTGAATGGTTCTCCGATGATCTTCATGCACCAGTTCCCTGATTTTGTACACATTTTCGGGGGTTTTATTCGTGGACGGTCGCCCTGACCTCTCGTCGTCTTCCAGTGCCGTTCTGCCGCTCTTGAAGGGCGAGTGCCACTCAAAACAACTTGCACGACTTATTGCTTCATTGCCATAAGCCTGCCGCAACATTTTATGCTTCTCCGTTCCCGATTTGTCGAGTATGACGCAGAATTTGATGTTCGCTCGCTGCTCTAGTTTGCAGTCCATACCGAAATCCCAGCTCGTGGTCACCAAATATCGTGTAGCACAGCTCCCGTTGTTCACAGAACGACTCCACTCGACACAATGACTCATGAAGGTCACTGCCCTCGACCGCTGCTCGTGCATCCGCATGCTGCCATCTGTTGGCGCGCTACGTACCTAGTCTCGGAACTTTTTGATCGCACTACCTACATATATGCACCGATTGCAATTTATACGGCTTTATAGAAAGATGTTTGCTAAGAACTTTCCACACTGTCGTGGCTGACATTTGCAGCTCACGTAATGCACGCCGCACTGATTAATTGAGGCTCCTTGTGAATAACTCTCTCTCTAGTTCCGCATTATCAACAGTAACACTAGGCCTGCCACTGCTCTTTCCCGAACACAGGCAACCCGTGTTTACAAATTACTAATGCCACTTGTAAATAGCCTTCCTGGTTGGTAGCTCGTTATCGTACGCACTTTGAAATTTCTTTTGAATATCTGTTGCGCATTTGTTCTTTTCAAATCGCAGCACACAAAATGACTTCTCGGAACCAGAAGCTGCTATCGTTCAATAAGGTTGTGCGTGTGGTAGGGGTACGATAGGTAACGCCAACTGGCCGTAAATGATGGAAACACACGCCTCGGTACTAACAACGGGAAAACTTTCATGTTTTATTTTTCACATGGTCATCATCATTAGTATTCTGTCTCTTGACAGCTCCAACGGTATCTCAGCAAGTTCTCTTCCTCCAGTTTCCTCTGTTCCTTGC
Source organism: Macrothele yani (assembly GCA_039090855.1). NCBI lineage: Eukaryota > Metazoa > Arthropoda > Arachnida > Araneae > Macrothelidae > Macrothele > Macrothele yani. The sequence continues at coordinate 149,918,990 of CM077010.1, read as the reverse complement.
TTCCTCCTTCATTTCTTGATAGCCTCTTGTGCCCATTATATCATCATCATCATCATTGTCAACCATTATCAATCCACTGCTGGACGAAGGTCTCCCCAAGTTTCCTCCACAACGGTCTGTCTTGTGCCAGTCTCCTCCATGTCACTCCCGCATATTTACGAATTTCATCCACCCATCTCCCATGTGGTCTTTTTCTGGGTCTTTTCCTGTCCCTTGGAATCCAATCTAAAATTTCGGCTGTCCATCTATGGTCTGTCCTTCTGGCAGTATGTCCAGCCCATTGCCATTTCAGGGATTTAACTCTGATCATGATGTCTTCCACTCTTGTCATTTTTCGGATCCACGAGTTCCTCTTCTTATCTCTCCTGGTTATACCAAGCATGCACCTCTCCATGCTTCTTTGAGTTGTCTGCAGCCTTTGTATGTCTCTTTTAGTTAAGGTCCACGTCTCTACACCATACGTAAGCACTGGAAGGATGCATTGATCAAACACTTTTCTTTTAAGACATAATGGCATATTGCTCTTGAAAATTATGCTGTTTCTTCCAAAAGCTCTCCAGGCAAGTTTTGCACGCCGATTAATTTCTTCATCAATGTGACCCTCACTTGATATCTGCTGTCCAAGATAAACATATGTATCAGTTATCTCCAGTTTTTCTCCATCAATCGATAAATCTTCATTTCTTGTAAAAGCATTGAACATCACTTTTGTCTTCTGAAAGTTCATTTTTAATCCCACTTCTTTACTCTTGTCAGCAAGTTCCTGGATCATACTCTGCAGCTCTGATGGGGTAGTTGCAAAAATGACTACGTCATCAGCAAAACGAAGGTGGGTTAGATAATCTCCATTAATCTTTATCCCTTTGTTTTCCCAGTTCAGTGATTGAAAGACATTTTCCAATGTGGCATTAAAGAGCTTCGGAGATATGGTGTCACCTTGTCTCACTCCCTTTCCAATTTTTATGTGTGTTGTATTTTCAAACAGCCGAATCTTTGCACTTGCATTTTCGTAGATGTTATTAATAATATTAATGTATGCATCTTCAATACCGCAGGATTTCAGAGCCGTGGTAACTGCTGATGGTTTCACCGAATCAAAGGCTTTTTCATAATCGATAAAAGCCATGCACAATGGAAGTTCATATTCCCTCGCTCTTTCAATTAGTTCTCTCAGTACGTGGATATGATCTATTGTGCTGTAGCCACTCCTGAATCCAGCTTGTTCTCTCGGTTGAGCCATGTCCAGTGTTACCTTCAAGCGGTGTGAAAGAACTTTAGTGAAGATTTTATAAACCACTGATAGGAGGCTGATAGGTCTGTAGTTCCTGAGATCCTCAATGTCACCTTTTTTATGTAGCAGGATCATTGTAGCGTTGTTCCAATCCTCAGGAATCTTCCCTTCATTAAGGCACCGAGTGAAAATTTGGGCGAGTACTGTTTCAATTTCTCCACTTGCTTCTTGTATGATGTCTATAGTAATTCCATCTTCTCCTGGAGCTTTCCCCCGCTTCATGTTCTTGATTGCATGAGCAACTTCTGCTGGGAGGACTGGAAGAACTCTGGTACCTTTCATGATGTCTGGAGTACATGTATCATCCCTTTCATATAATTTGGAGTAGAAATCTTTCACTCTTGTCAAAATTTCGCCTCTATTTCTTGTTATAGAACCATCTTCTTTTCTCAGAGCTATAATCTGTTTTCTTCCCTTACTGAGATGTCCCTTTGCTATCTTAAGGCTTTGGTTGTTTTCAATTGCTTTCCTCACTAGCTCACAGTTGAATTTCCTTACGTCTTCAGTGATACTTTTTCGTGTTGTCTTGCATAGCTCTATATATTCCACTTTGGAAGTCACATCTTCTTTAGTTGTCCTCATCTCTCTTCTTTTTTGCATCAACATTTTGGTTTTTCCTGATAATTTGTTCACATGCAACTTGTTCTTAGACCCAGCTAATTTTGTTGCTGTTTCCATTAGAGCTTTGGTTACTTTTCTGTTAACTTCCGAAATATCCACTTCTTCCGATGTTAGGCCTTCTAAAGCAGAGAATCTGTTCTTCAGTTCCAACTTGAAAGTATTATGGTGTTTTTTAAGGTTGGTTATGTCAATACATTTTGTTTGTCTTATGAGCTTGCCACGTTCCAGTTTAGTGTTGAGGTGCATCTTACATCTCACCAATCTATGGTCACTACCTGTGTTGAACTTGTTCAGCACACTGCAGTCTTCGATGACGAATTTTTTGTTACACATAATAAAATCAATTTCACTTGTCGTCCCAATTGGATGTCTCCATGTCCATTTCCTGTGTGGCTTTTTCTTGAAAAAGGAGTTCAAGATGAAAAATCCTTCTGCCTCTGCAAACTCAACGAGAGTATTTCCACGCTGGTTTCTGTTGCCGTGACCGAATTTACCTACTGAAGTTTCATTCTGTTGCCGTTGCCCTATTTTTGCATTGAAATCTCCCATAATTATCTTCAAGTGCTGCTTACCTTTATTATTTAGATGACGAATTTCCTCATAAAATTCTTCAATTTCTTCTTCAGGATGACTTGTGGTGGGTGCATAAGTTTGAATAATCTGAGCCTGGTATCTACTCGATAGTTGGATAACGAGTCGTGCAGCTCTGTCAGAGGAACTTTCAACTTCTACCACTTTATCCTTCAGTTTCTTGTTTATTATAAATCCAACACCACTAGTTCTGCCAGTATCTGTCCCACGATAATAGAAGAGATGTCCACTTTTCAGTTCAATGAGATCTTCTCCTTTTCTCCTTACCTCACTTAGCCCGACGATGTCCCACTTGATCCTTTGTAGTTCCTCTTCCAATTCAAGAAGCCTTGAATCAGAAGATAGAGCGTCCGTTATAGGTAGCCAAGGTCAGCATCAAATGGCAGCCTAGTCCGGTCCTCCGGGGATTCTTAGCACCCTCTGCCTTCATGTCGCACTGGCAGCTTCCTTGGCCAGGTACATTCCAGCTGCCGGAGACTAAGGGCCAAGATTTAAGTTGTAGAGTCATTTTGGAGGTGTTTGGCCATAACTCACCACGCTGGCCAAGCGGGTTGGTGAGTGTGGGATAGCATTTCCTCTGATCCCGATGGTTTAGTTATACCGCTATTGGCGGTCGCCAGAGCCCCTTTAGTGGGAACAGGATGCACCACGAGAAGGCGGGGTTGACATTTGTCAAGGAGAGGCTGTGATGTTACGCATCACCTGACCTTACATCCCATTATATAATCAAGCATTATTAGTCGTTTCATTCCTCTTGATCGCTTTCCTTCGATTTTCCCTTCTAGCATTCTTTTCTATAGGCTGTCTCCTCTTAACACATGTCCTATCCATTTATATTTTCTTTTTCTTATGGTCTTTAGCAAATTCCTTTCTTCTTCAACTCTTTGCAATACTTCATCATTGGGAATATTTTCCATCCACTTTAATTTCTCTATTCTTTTCCATAACCACAGCTCAAATGCCTCCAACATTTTAGCTTCCTTCTTCCCAATTGTCAACGCTTCAACCTCACATAAAGTTGTACTTCAAATATAGCACCTCTTCATTAAATTTTTAACCGTTTTATTAATCAAATTTTTCTTGTTATAAAATGCACATTTTCCTTTACAAATTCTTTCTTTTATTTCCATGTTATATTTTCCATTTCTTTGGATTATACTACCGTGGTATTTGTATAGTGTCACTTATTCTGCATTCTCTCTATTCATTATTTCCTGATTTCCTGGAGACCCTCATCGCTTTTGTTTTCTTTGCGTTTATTTTCACACCATGTTTTTTGCATACATTTTCAAATTTTCGAATTAGATGCTGTAGTTCATCTTCAGTGTTATCTAATATTGCTTGGTCATCTGCAAGTCTAATGCTTTGTATTGTTCTCCTTGTTATTGAAAGTGTTCCCACCATTTATAAATATATACATACACTGACGGGAAAAAAATCTCAACACCACGAAAAAATAGTTGTAGAGGAATGAAATGGCGGCAATACATTTGTATAGGTAACATATTTAATCGATTAAGGTTTCAAGATCACAGCGTAATGTAAGCGCGAGAAGAGCCATTTTAAATGTGAAATGCTGGTACATTAATAACCGGTGTAACCGCCAGAATGTTGAATGCAAGCATGCAAACGTTCATGCATTGTGTCGTACAGGTGCTGGATGTCAGTTTGTGGGATGGAGTTCCATGCCTGTTGCACTTGGTCGGTCAATACAGGGACGGTTAATGCTGGTTGGGGGTGACGCTGGAGTTGTCGTCCAATGATGTCCCATACGTGCTCGATTGGAGAAAGATCTGGTGATCTAGAAGGCCACGGCAACATGTCGACACTCTGTAGAGCATGTTGGGTTACAACAGCGGTATGCGGGCGAGCATTATCCTGTTGGAAAACACCCTCTGGAATGCTGTTCATGAATGGCAGCACAACAGGTTGAATCACCAGACCGACGTACAACTGTGCCGTCAGGGTGCGTGGGATAATCACGAGGGTGCTCCTGCTGTCACAGGAAATTGCTCCCCAGACCATAACTCCAGGTGTAGGTCCAGTGTGTCTCTGCCGCAGAAAGGTTGGTTGCAGGCGCTCACCTGGCCTCCTTCTAACCAACACACGGCCATCACTGGCAGCCAGGCAGAACCGGCTTTCATCAGAAAACACAACAGATCTCCACTCCGTCCTCCAATGAGCTCTAGCTTGACACCACTGACGTCGCAAACGGCAGTGGTTAGGAGTAAGTGGAATGCACGCTACAGGGCGTCTGGCTCGGAGCTGTCCTTCAAGTAACCGATTTGTAACAGTTCGTAGTGTCACTGTGGTGGCAACTGCAGCTCGAATTGCTGCCACAGACGCGGAACGATGCACCACGGCCATACGCCGTACACGGCGGTCTTCTCTCTCAGTAGTGCCACGTGGCCGGCCGGAACCCGGTCTTCTTGAGGCAGTACCTTCCCTTGACCACCGCTACCAACAATCATGCACAGCGGCTACATTCCTGCCAAGTCGTTCTGCAATATTGCTGAAAGAAAATCCACCTTCTCGTAGCCCTATTACACGACCTCGTTCAAACTCCGTGAGTTGTTGATAACGGCTTCTTCGTCTTCTTAAAGGCATTCTTGACTAACATCAACACACTACGTCAAATCTCAACGATAACTAAAGCTCACGAACGTTACAGCGGGTATTTACAGCAAACCTACTTTGCATGTTCCGAGGGGCACTACTAGCGCCAACGTATGCGCCGAGTCCGAAATTTGCATAGACGTCATCTTACAGATGTACTCTCACCGCCTACCAACTGTCGTTTATCTAACACAACCCCTTCTTGGTGTTGGGATTTTTTTCCGTCGGTGTATATATTACCACATATATATTACACATATATAGTACCATTTATAAACACAGGGATGTAAGGTCAGATGATGCGTAACATCACAGCCTCTCCTTGACAAATGTCAACCCCGCCTTCTCGTGGTGCATCCTGTTCCTACTAAAGGGGCTCTGACGACCGCCAATAGCGGTATAACTATACCATCGAGATCAGAGGAAATGCTATCCCACACTCACCAACCCGCTTGGCCAGCGTGGTGAGTTATGGCCAAACACCTCCAAAATGACTCTACAACTTAAATCTTGGCCCTCAGTCTCCGGCAGCTGGAATGTACCTGGCCAAGGCAGCGGCCAGTGCGACATGAAGGCAGAGGGTGCTAAGAATCCCCGGAGGACCGGACTAGGCTGCCATCTGATGCTGACCTTGGCTACGTATATTGGACGCTCCCTATCTTCTGGTTCAAGGCTTCTTGAATTGGAAGAGGAACTACAGAGGATCTAGTGGGACATCGTCAGGCTAAGAGAGGTAAGGAGAAAATCTCATTGAACTGAAAAGTGGACATCTCTTCTACTATCGTGGGACAGATACTGGCAGAACTAGTGGTGTTGGATTTATAATAAACAAGAAACTGAAGGATAAAGTGGTAGAAGTTGAAAGTTCCTCTGACAGAGCTGCACGACTCGTTATCCAACTCTCGAGAAGATACCAGGCTCAGATTATTCAAACTTATGCACCCACCACAAGTCATCCTGAAGAAGAAATTGAAGAAATTTATGAGGAAATTCGTCGTCTAAATAATAAAGGTAAGCAGCACTTGAAGATAATTATGGGAGATTTCAATGCAAAAATAGGGCAACGGCAACAGAATGAAACTTCAGTAGGTAAATTTGGTCACGGCAACAGAAACCAGCGTGGAAATACTCTCGTTGAGTTTGCAGAGGCAGAAGGATTTTTCATCTTGAACTCCTTTTTCAAGAAAAAGCCACACAGGAAATGGACATGGAGACATCCAATTGGGACGACAAGTGAAATTGATTTTATTATGTGTAACAAAAAATTCGTCATAGAAGACTGCAGTGTGCTAAACAAGTTCAACACAGGTAGTGACCATAGATTGGTGAGATGTAAGATGCACCTCAACACTAAACTCGAACGTGGCAAGCTCATAAGACAAACAAAATGTATTGACATAGCCAACCTTAAAAAACACCATAATACTTTCAAGTTGGAACTGAAGAACAGATTCTCTGCTTTAGAAGGCCTAACATAGGAAGAAGTGGATATTTCTGAAGTTAACAGAAAAGTAACCAAAGCTCTTATGGAAACAGCAGCAAAATTAGCTGAGTCTAAGAACAAGTTGCATGTGAACAAATTATCAGGAAAAACCAAAATGTTGATGCAAAAAAGAAGAGAGATGAGGACAACTAAAGAAGATGTGACTTCCAAAGTGGAATATATAGAGCTATGCAAGACAGTACGAAAAAGGACCACTGAAGATGTAAGGAAATTCAACTGTGAGCTAGTGAGGAAAGCAATTGAAAACAACCAAAGCCTAAAGATAGCAAAGGGACATCTCAGTAAGGGAAGAAAACAGATTATGGCACTGAGAAAAGAAGATGGTTCTGTAACAAGAAATCGAGGCGAAATTTTGACAAGAGTGAAAGATTTCTACTCCAAATTATATGAAAGGGATGATACATGTACTCCAGACATCATGAAAGGTACCAGTACCAGAGTTCTTCCAGTCCTCCCAGCAGAAGTTGCAGATGCAATCAAGAACATGAAGCGGGGGAAAGCTCCAGGAGAAGATGGAATTACTGTAGACATCATACAAGAAGCAAGTGGAGAAATCGAAACAGTACTCGCCCAAATTTTCACTCGATGCCTTAATGAAGGGAAGATTCCTGATGATTGGAACAACGCTACAATGATCCTGCTACATAAAAAAGGTGACATTGAGGATCTCAGGAACTACAGACCTATCAGCCTCCTAGCAGTGGTTTATAAAATCTTCACTAAAATTCTTTCACACCGCTTGAAGGTAACACTGGACATGGCTCAACCGAGAGAACAAGCTGGATTCAGGAGTGGCTACAGCACAATAGATCATATCCACGTACTGAGAGAACTAATTGAAAGAGCGAGGGAATATGAACTTCCATTGTGCATGGCTTTTATCGATTATGAAAAAGCCTTTGATTCAGTGAAATCATCAGCAGTTACAATGGCTCTGAAATCCTGCGGTATTGAAGATGCATACATTAATATTATTAATAACATCTATGAAAATGCAAGTGCAAAGATTCAGCTGTTTAAAAATACAACACACATAAAAATTGGAAAGGGAGTGAGACAAGGTGACACCATATCTCCGAAGCTCTTTAATGCCACATTGGAAAATGTCTTTCAATCACTGAACTGGGAAAACAAAGGGATAAAGATTAATGGAAATTATCTAACCCACCTTCGTTTTGCTGATGACGTAGTCATTTTTGCATCTACCCCACCAGAGCTGCAGAGCATGATCCAGGAACTTGTTGCCAAGAGTAAAGAAGTGGGTTTAAAAATGAACTTTCAGAAGACAAAAGTGATGTTCAATGCTTTTACAAGAAATGAAGATTTATCGATTGATGGAGAAAAACTGGAGATAACAGACACGTACGTTTATCTTGGACAGCAGATATCAAGTGAGAGTCACCTTGATGAAGAAATTAATCGGCGTACAAAACTTGCCTGGAGAGATTTTGGAAGAAACAGCATAAGTTTCAAGAGCAATATGCCATTATGTCTTAAAAGAAAAGTGTTTGATCAATGCATCCTTCCAGTGCTTACGTATGGTGCAGAGACGTGGATCTTGACTAAAGGAGACATACAAAGGCTGCAGACAACTCAAAGCAGCATAGAGAGGTGCATGCTTGGTATAACCAGGAGAGATAAGAAGAGGAACTCGTGGATCCGAAAAATGACGAGAGTGGAAGACATCATGATCAGAGTTAAATCCCTGAAATGGCAATGGGCTGGACATACTGCCAGAAGGACAGACAATCGATGGACAGCCGAAATTTTAGGTTGGATTCCAAGGGACAGGAAAAGACCCAGAAGAAGACCACATGGGAGATGGGTGGATGAAATTCGAAAATATGCGGGAGTGACATGGAGGAGACTGGCACAAGACAGACCGTTGTGGAGGAAACTTGGAGAGACCTTCGTCCAGCAGTGGATTGATAATGGTTGACAATGATGTTGATGATGATGATAAACACATATATATTACCATTTATAAGCACATGGCAAATTTTAAAAAGTTTTAAATAAAAAGTCCCAAAGTGAAAAAAATGAACCAAAGAGAAAAATGTTAATAAATAAATGAATGAATAAATAAATAAATAAATAAATAAATAAAGCAGGCGGTGCACGATATAACATCTTTCTCCTTATTCCTTCCATTTTTCATAAATCATGTTTTAGAACATAAAAATCTGTCAAAAAAAATTGCATAAAACACAAGAACTCACCGGTCTTCTGAGCAAGCGCAGTGTGAGGAGAGCTCTGACTGGACGAAGCAGCTCGAAGAACGGTATATAAATGACGAAAGGGGCGCTGCACCAGTTGACATGTCCAAATAGCAGGAGCGCTACAAGCGCCACCGCACTAAGACGCATTGCCTTCCAGCACCTCAGCCTAAATAATAACAATAATAGTGATTGTAGAAGCAGTAGTAACAGTAATAATATAATAGGAGACACAACCTAATTGAAAGAACTAAAGAACAAAAAAAAAAAAAAAAAAAAAAAAGGACTATGAAAAAAAAAAAAAAAAAAAAAAGAACTAAAGAACTGGAGACGCAACCTAAATAAAGTTCTTTAATTCCTTTTTTTTTTTTTTTTGTATGATAAAAAAAGGATTGTGACTGGTGATGTTATTGTAGGTAGAGCACACTCGACCACCTGCTCTTAATCCCCTTGGAGGGCTAAAGCCCCCAAAGCCCCTTCCGTGGGTACCCCAATGATGTCAGAACAGTATATTCTCTATTACCGTCTTAACAGAAACCACGTACGTAAACTTAAATCAAAAGTTCAAAATTCAGTGCGCGACACGTGCTTTTGTGTTTTGTCGATGCCAAGCAATGCTATAAAGGCGTCAGTCAGATATTACATCATTCAACAGTTGAAGTATTGTAACTCAGTGAAGTGCGGCAAACAACATTATCGTTTCAATTGTACACGTAAATGCCATATTGTCAATGTTGAAGTTTGCAAGTTTAACAAAGAAGAAATTTAGGAGGGAAATTAACTGGAATTTTTAGCATGCTTAATACAGTGCGGTAGAGTAGCTTCTACTGGATGAAATCCGAGGAGACAAGCAGTACTTTATTTGTGTGTGAAAAAGAGAGCTCGCCCTTCATGGCTTCTTCAAAATAGAAATGTAGCTTTCTTGTCATACAGAGAGGAATCTCATCTTCCTTGGTTTGGCGTCTGCTGCTTCGTAAAGAATGGTTTCTGAAGCAGAAAAAACAAGAAAGATGACACCGAATTTTCGGATGTAATAAGCACGCCTTTTGAATTCGTTCTGAAGCAAATTAAATTTACCAAAGCTATTCAAAGTCAATGGAACCGGTATGGAAAACAATAGTATCTGACGGAAGAAATAAGTTTTTCAATCGGGGTTTTAATCCCTCAGATATTGCTGTAAACGGAATCGTGAGCTTACGCCCTCTGGTTGCAGACTTGTGCGTTAAGAAAAACATGAATTTATATGAGAAACATTTCGCACCGGACACGCCTTCCATCGCAGAAAGAATTTTTTTAAATCGGTCTCTTAGAAACAGAGATATCGACAAAAATAAGAAGCGACTTTACGTTCCCTGGTGGGAAAACCATGCATTATTTTAGGAAGAAAGTATTCTCAAAAAGGCTTTTCCATATGAGCGGTATCGGTCCAAGAAAAAAAAATGTCGAGTTTTCAGGAGCTTAGATTTTGCTACAAAAACATCAGAAGCAGAAATTAACGGTTATGCCCCCTGGTGGCCAAACCATTCTTTACCAAACATTAGAAATTATGTGAAAAATATTTTCCATCAGGCCTTGTATGCGATACAGAAAGAATTTTTCGAATCGGAGTTTTAGAAGCAAAAATAACGCAGAAAACGCAATTTACCTTTGTGCTCGCTAGCGGAAAGTCTATGATTTACTTGAAAATTTTGAATTTATAGGAAATACATTTCGCATCGGAAACACTATCCAACAAAGAAGGAATTTTTCAATTCGGTTTCCTAGAAGTAGAGATATTGACAAAAATAAGATATACATCTACGCCCGCTGGCGTAGAAACCATGTATTATTTCAAGAAGAAAATGTTCCTAAAAGGTTTGTCGACATGAGTAACATCGGTCAACAAACGACTTTTTTTCAATTGAGATTTTAGAAGCTCATATTTTGCTTTTGCTGCAAATGCTTCAGAAGCGGAAATTAATACTTACGCCACCTGGTGGCCAAACCATTTTTAGAAAAATTAAAAAATTATGTGCAAATGGTTTTCCATCAGGAGCTGTATCCGGTGCAGAAAGATTTTTTCAAATCGGAGATTTAGAAGCAGAGATGTAGGGGGAAACGCAATTTACCTCTACGCCCCCTAGCGGAAAGTCTATGAATTACTTGAAAATTTTGAATTTATAGGAAAAATGTGTCACACTGAAAACACTATCCAACAAAGAAGGAAATTTTCAAATCGGACTTCTAGAAGTAGAGATATTGGCAAAAATACGATATACATCTTCGCCCCCTGGCGGAGAAACTGTGGAATATTTTAAGAAGAAAATATTCCGAAAAGGTTTATCGATGTGAGTGGCATTAGTCTACGAAAGAATTCCTTCAATCGATATTTTGAAGCTCAGATTTTACGGCAAATACATCAAAAGCAAAAATTAACACTCACGCCCCCTGGTGGCTAAAATTTTCTTTACCAAAAATTTGAAATTATATGCAAAAGATTTTCCATCAGGACGTGTATCCGCTGAAGAATTTTTTTTTCAAATCGGAGTTTTAAAAGAAGAGTTATCGGGAAAAATGTAATTTACTTTTACGCCCCCAAGCGGAAAATCTATGCGTAATTTGAAAAAGTAAATACATCTAAAATACTCTTCGATATAAATGGAATCGAAAGATAAAAGAATTTTTTCAATCGGATGTTTAGAAGCAAATATGTGGAATAATACGTATTTTTGAATTCGACATCATCTACGTTTACGTCCTCTAGCGGCGAAATTGTACATCGTAAAACAAAAACTAAATAAAGGATCATCATTCGCCTATTTCAAGCTTCCTAATGCCAACATTTTTTTAAATTGGACTAATAGTTGCAGAGATATCGTGGGTACAGGCGGACGGACGGACAAACCGGTAACATAAGCACGATCTTTTTTTATAAAAGACGTGCTAATAACACCACGGGCATCGGGCAAAATTCGAATCTTGTGTTCTTCCAGTTCCAATGAAATTGAAAATCAAGGACAAAATGGAAAATATCAATACATGTTTACTCCACCAATGTATCAGAACAAATATGTAACATACAGAGATCTGGGTCAGTATTATTTTTATTTGTTTTGTTTTGGTGTTTAGCGATCATCATGAGCAAATCTAAGGGCTATAAGTAGCTATCCGCCCTTAATTTAGGGTCACTAGTTCCTTCGAAGGGACCGAACCAGCGCCAAGCATAGCACCCGTACCTTATCCGGGGCTCGAACCCAGTTTCATTTCGGACGGCTAATGCGAAGCCTACCCCGTGCACCACTCACCCATCTGGAGCAGGCGGTCGGATTTATGTTCATCATTTAAGAAGCAGAGATAGCCTAAGGATCACAACCACAGAACTACACTATCTTAACAAGTAAACAGTGTATAAGAAATATGGTAAAACATATTAATAAGGAGGTACTACACTGGAATGACCAAGCGTTCGTTTAGAATCAGAGTCAAGGAGCATAAAAATGACACAAAATACGGTAAAGTAACGACGGCCTTATCCAGAGAAGTCAAATTTAAGTCCGCTACTCCCATATGGGATGTTATAAAGAAATTAGCTACCTACTCTACTCCTAAATGTACAGCCATTCGGGAAATCTTGGTGATCTTCACCTGTGGCGTACTACAGAGGTAAAGAACGCTCAAGACGACAAATCTGCAGCGATACATTCGGTCCGTGTAGCTTAGTTGGGAGAGCAACTTTCTCCGGAGTGAACGCAGGTTCGATCTGCGTCAAGGACAAATTTGTGCTTTCAGATACCAACAGTGATACTTGCAATGATGGTATGCAAGAAAAGTAATGTCAAGAATTAATAAGTGTCAACCGTTATCTGAATGAGCAGTCAGCAATCAGCTGGGAAATAATGGTGAAATTTAGAAATGGGAATGATACGTGAATGCCATTCACTTGAACGGTGTGCACGAAGGAGGCTAACCATTCATCGTGAACGGTGAAGCTCGCACTCAGCGCTCTTTTGGGAAGTTTGTCAACAAGAGCTGTGACCTTGAAAGCGCTTTGGTCGTAACAACAAGATTCCTGCAACGAATGATTAACCCAGTGAGCGTAGTGACAACCTTGAAATGGAATGATAGCTCGTGAATGACTTCTTTTGTGCGAATGATGAATTAACTAATTTAGTTAATTAGTTAGTTAAATTAGTTAGTTAGTAGGCGAGTGAATTCTTCATTGAAAGTCATAGCTGCCTTAGGAGGATTTCACAGGAATGATGGGTTCTCAAGGAAGTCCCGAATGGCTGTGTATGAAAGTGTATTGTTCCTACTCTGATGTACGGCAGTAAAACCTGGGTACTGTAGAAAAGACATAGGCGTCGTTTGTGTGGTGGGGAGAAGCGTTACTTACGGGGACTTTGTGGCAAGACACCCTCTGATCAGGTGAGGAATGAAGATGCGTTGCAGATGTGAACTAATATTCCTAGGTGGTTTGGCCATGTTGATGAGGTGCTTACTAAGAGAATTTATTCATCCCAAGTGACGGGAAAGGTAGAGGAAGGAAAAGGAAATCATGGGAGGACCAGATTGAAGAATGTGTGCATGGGAAAAAGATTATGAGTATGAAGTACAAAAGGTCTTGTGTGCGGCGTGTGATGGATGTTAATGAAGCTCGTGTGGTGTGCCGAGATCGTTGAAAGTGGAAACATTTGGTACATTAACATTAAGTAAATTTTAGTTATCAGGTTACTTGATAAATGGTCTTTCTTTGAGGAGTTAACCTCTGAGAGAGACCATTTATCAAGTTACCATTTACCTGATAGAACTAAAATTTACTTAATGTTAGTGTATCATCTCAGAGAACAGCTTAATGATATGCACTATATTGACAAATGTCACCGGACACCTAGAAGAGAAACACAACATAGCATTTATTGACATACATTAGTACGGTGTCGGTCCTCCTTTGGCCTTAATGCATGCACTGGCCCTACCAGACATGCTTTCGACAAGGTTTTGGAACACAGCGGTAGGTATGCGCTATTCAGTACATAATGCTGCCGCTAACTGTTGCTTAGTAGTAGGCCCTTGTTCCAAACTTCTTATGCGGCACTCTAATTCATCCCAAAGGGGCTCTATGGGATTAAGATCAGGGCTCTGTTCTGTCCAGTCCACACACGATACGGAACTATCATCAAACCACGCCGTAAGAGTCCTTGCTTTATGGCTCGGTGCATTATTCTACTGGTAACAACAAGGCTCGGTTCCATAGCATTGCCACAGAGTTGATAAGGCATAATTGTCCAGAATATCGAGGTAGACGTGCTGGTTAACAGGTTTGTCCACGATAACCAATGGGCCGGGACCATACCAGGAAAAACACCCCTACACGAGTACACTGCCAGCTCCAAACTCAACCGTAAGAAGAGTACACTGTGGTAAATAGCATTACCACGGCTGCCGTCATGCCCACACACGGCCATCAGACTGATGGATCGTGTATCTGGATTTATCAGTCCAGAGGAACCATTTCCATTGGTCTAGGGTCCACGGTAAATGTTCTTTAAACCATGCTAAACGACGAGTAGCGTTCCAAGTGGAGATGAAATGCTTATGAGCAGCCGCACGACCACGGTAACCCATGGAATGAGGTTCTCTGTGAATAGTACGTGTACATATCGAGATTCCTGCATTTTTACTCACCTGTACACTGAGGTCTTGTGCATTACTGCGTCGATTAACTGTAACGACTCTCCTGAGGCTTCGACGTCCTCTATCACTGATTTTCAAAACAGTTGACTTGGGTATATTTAAACGCCTCTCGGTTTCACTTATGGGCAACTCACTAATATAACACCCAAAAATCTTTCCTTTCTCGAAGTCGGTTCTCTCTCGCCGCGACAAATTCACTCAACCTCACAGTGCAATATGATCGCGGTCAGCTGCAGGCTTATTTTTATACCGTTTGCAGCTGTACCGCGCATCTTAACAACGCAGCGGATCCGTTTATTTGCTTTGGAAGGTGTGTCCGGTGACTTTTGTCAATATAGTGTATATGTATGTATGATGAATTAATTCCCAAGAAGGAATGATTTATGCCATCACTGCGCATAAGGATCCGCCATTCGCGCTAGGTACCCTTGTTCACGTAAAGCATTTTTTCTTCGCTTTGAATTCAAAGTAATGTTACCATAGCATGTAGGATTTACCCCTCTAGTAACATTTTTATTGAAATACAAAGCCTTCATTTAAACTAAATGAGTCTATTTCGTGGGATTAAAGATTAAAAATTTCGTAATTACCAGGGCAGTGATGCATAGATTTTTTGAGTTCAAAAAGTACGTCGTTTAACTGACAGCGATGTATTCTTTGAACTCAAAAATATGCTTCTTTTTCTATCTATCGATCTTTCTGTGTGTAACCTACGCCACTGTAACAAAAATAATGCTTATATCTAATTTGCCCCTCTTTTAGCTCTGCTTCACAAGCTTCTTTTCGTTTCAGTTGCTTTGGTCGTCCAATTTTACTGGCTCATTTGCTTGAAGCCAATGGGCAATTTATCTGTACCTCTTTAAATTAAATAATGTCATGCATGCATGCATGGTACAAGAAGGTGAAGTGAGTTATGGTTGGCTGATTGGGTTTCGGGATTTTATTGCACAAGGGTGTCTGGGCTGGACGTAGAGGAAGACGAATCAGGAAAACTGACAGTTCAAGTCGTGAGAACGTCCCCCCTTCCTCTCCAGATTAGCCATACGCGAGACAGAGAGGTAATTTGTAGGCTGCTTTTGCGAATACGAATTGAGATGCATTGTTTTTACCAGCCAATTTCTCACGTCCTCTTTTTATTTTATTTTTTTTTATTTTTCTGGCCATTTTTAAAGCTTACTCTTGCATTTTTCACTGTGATGTAGTTTTGAATATTTGAAATTGTAGTCATACTGTTATTGAACCTTACCATTTTATAATTTTCTGTCTGTTTAATCTAACAGCTCTTTAGTACAACTTAATCTACTACCCTTATCACTTTGTAAAATTTCCGACGCAATTGAAACTTATAAACAGGCAATTTTTTTTCTGCTTAAAAGTTTAATGCGCAGTAGAAAATTTCCGTTTCCATTACAGAAGTAATACTTTCAATAAATTTTTCCATTCTTTATTTTCTTTAGCGATGCATTTTTAACAGTTTAAAAACTGTATTCATGGAATTTAGGTGCTATTCATCATTGCGCAGTAGGTGTTGCTCATAGCAAAGGAAGAGTAAAAAGTGGTTTAGTGATTCATTTCAACATAAGCCTAAAAAACCAAAACGCTATACTGTATTAGTACCCTACTTCAAACCCAGCGTGAGGAGACGAAATCATTTGCACTGATTTTCGTGAAAGGAAGGAATGTTCAAAATTCGAACATTGGATCTGGAGAATGAGGTATTCTGATGAATTCAATCGCATTATATACACTGCTGGCCACCCAAAATGCAACACCAAGAAGGACACGAGATAGCAAAGCCAGATTTACTGGACACATAACAACAGATACAAAGATGAAACGATTGAGCTTACAGGCCCGTGCGACTTGCGGAACACGCAGACATCAATAGTTCGCGTGGCCCCCATGGCTGGCAATAACGGCCGCTACACGCCGCGGCATCGAACGAAAGAGGCTTTGGTTGTGGGCTTGGGGCATGTCGGTCCAGGCTGCTTACACACGTTGCCACAGTTCATCAGGCGTAGCAGCGGGTGTTGCTTGCCGGGCCACTCGGTTGCCGATCAGCGAACAGACGTGTTCGATGGGCGACATATCGGGAGAACAGGCGGGCCACGGTAGCAGTGACACCTTGTCGGCCGTGCAGAATTGTTGCACGATGAGTGCCACGTGCGGGCGCGCATTGTCCTGTTGAAACGTGTCCGCTGGAAGGTCCTGCAGGTAAGGGAGGACTACAGGCTCCAAAACGTCGGAAATGTAGCGGTGGCTGTTGAGTGTACCGGCGATGTGTACCAGAGGGGTGCGGGTGTCATATCCAATTGCGCCCCAAACCATAACGCCAGGCGACGGACCGGTATGGCGATGCATAATGCAGGCGTCATACAGTCTCTCGTCGCGGTGCCGCCTTACCCGGGTCCGACCGTCGTGGTGTTGCAGGTAGAAGCGGGATTCGTCGAAGAAGACAATGTCGTGCCATTCCGTAGTCCAGGTGCGGCGTTCAACTGCCCACTGCCGCAGCAGTCGCCGGTGGTGTAACAAATGGTAATCGGAGCAACGGGCGCCGTGCGACAAATCCCCGCTCTTGCAGACGATGTCGAATGGTACGTGCTGGCACAGGTTGTTGCGCAACACACCCTCATTCCTGCGCTAACGTTCGTGATGTGGCGGTGCGAGCCGTCGAAGCCCGCAGCACAACATTCCGGTCCTCTCGTTCGGTGGTGTGCCGCGGCTGCGGCAATCGCTTGCGTCGGTCTGTCCGTCCCTCCTGCACCCATCGAATCTATACTCGCCTCACTGTGGCTGTATGTCGTCCCACACGGGCGCCGATGTCTCGGTACGATAAACCGCTGTCGCGATAAGCCACTATTCCTTATCTGTCGAACTCCGAAACGTGCTGGAATGACTGCCGTATTCTGCGACGAGGCATCAGGAAGCTTCCCACGCACAGGTCCGGCAGCACAACACACTTCCACTACTTACACCCAGCCTTCTGTGCACCCTTCTAATAGTGCTCCTCGGTGGCGTGCCGGGCGCGCATGATTTGCTTATACCCTGCAATGCTAATCGTTTGCATGTCCTATCACGGGCGACGCATGCTACGAATTTCAGGCCAATCGGATGCTTCCTTCTTGGTGTTGCATTTTGGGTGGCCAGCAGTGTAGGGTAATTCAAAATGATTGCCCTGATTACGAATGACACTACCTGGTTTATGAACATAGATACAGAGATCCCATTGTTGTACAATAAAGAAGGAAGTTTAGAATTTCGTTTCCGCACCTTACAAATGTTCTATGTGACTCTCCTGGGTCACGTGGACAACATCTAAAAGGTAATACATTTCCCGCCATACATAATGAGGCATGTCCGTAGTCACTGATGCCAGTACAAGCTGAAAGCGCATCTTTAGTTCTTGCAGTGTCTCGGCAAAAATGGCACATACACATGATCTTTGACATACCCCCATAAAAAGAAGTCACAAGGAGTAAGATCCGGAGACGGGGGGGGGGGGGGGGGTTGCAGAAAACCCTGTCCACAACGACCAATCCAACGGTTTTGCAGAATTTCGTTCAAAAATTGGCGAACGTGCATATTCCAGCAACACAGCAGTAGGTTCCAATAAAATTCTAAACTTCCTTCTTTCTTATGTAGGGATATCAGCTGTCTATTTATCTTTATAAACACGTTATTGTCATTTGTAATGGGAGCAATCATTTTCAACTACCCTGTATTTAATAAATGAATAAATAAATACATCGCTCTTTCCACGTTCCAGAAACACACAGCATCCGAAAAATTGTTATTCAGCCAACCGCTGTGGAATTGAACCAACAGAACTCTCGATATCGCGCCGAGTGCGTTACATTTACGCCACGGTGGCCAACAATCCACGGTGCTATGTGTATTTAAGTCAGCTTCTGACATCATAAATCCGTAAGATGGGCTCAGCTACTGAGACGTCTCCATCTGGTGGGCATAAACGGCACTAGCTATATATATTATAGCAGTTAAATCCAACGGGCGAGATCCAGGTGAAAATACTCCAAATACGTGGCGACAGTTAATAAATAAATAAATACATCGCTCTTTCCACGTTCCGGATTTATGTTGTCAGAAGCTGACTTAAATACCCATAGCACCGTGGATTGTTGGCCACCGTGGCGTAAATGTAACGCACTCGGCGCGATATCGAGAGTTCTGTTGGTTCAATTCCACAGCGGTTGGCTGAATAACAATTTTTCAGATGCTGTATGTTTCTGGAACGTGGAAAGAGCGATGTATTTATTTATTTATTAACTGTCGCCACGTATTTGGAGTATTTTCACCCTGTATTTAAATGAAAATGCCTCGGCCTCAGCGAAGGGAGTAAGTTCGTATGCTGAACAATGTTTTTCGAGCAAATGGAATACTTAAGCAACGAGTTTTGATCAAATGAACTCGATTTCAATTTTGCTTTTCTGTACCATTTCTCTCTTCAGTTAATCGCTTCTTTTTGAGAACTATGCCTTTGTTCTATTTTACATTTCTTTGTTAACCATTTCGTGAAGAACGTTTTTTTTTTTTTTTTTCCAGAATTTCTAGAAATAAAATGCTTGTTTACAGCCAGAAAGTTTTCTTCTTTATTTGCAAAGGTTCTAGGTCGTTTCTCAACACCTGTCTGAAATGTTCTTTAATGAGCAACGCGCTACATAAATTTTTACTGCGAAGTGGAACTCGTTGTCTTGTAAGCAAGCGTGCCATGGTTTAAATAAGATGCATGCATCCCTTAAGGTTTAATGTCTTTTGCATATTTAATCGCGTGCCTTGTTGAACAAATGTTAATTTTACAGTACAGAGATAGGAATTATGTGCTACATAGGCAGTTTTTACATCTCGTCTTGGGACAAATACATGCACGAAGCTTGTTACGAATGAATTGCAAGCGAAAAACATCTTGATATATTTTATCTACATTGTTTTCCTTTTTCATTTTAGCTTTCTGCTCGACCACTCGTAACAATTTGTCTTCCTCTCGACAACGAGACAAAGGCGAACACTTTTTTGTATTTAGGAAAGGGAGCAGAGCTAAAAAAACCCTTTACGGTGACCCAATTTACATAGCTTTAGAAAATCGTCGAACACTGAATTCACAGATTAATATTTCCAGATCCAGTTTTCTTTTTCGGTCCTTTTAAGAAGTTTTCTGCCTTTCTGGTCTTCCACGGTGGAGGTTGGTGATAATTATTTCAAGAAAGTGATGATGTGTGTTTTTCCATAACAGTGCAGCTTTACTGCAAAAGTTATGTGGCTTATAAACAATGACGAAGTGATAATTTCATTTCGGGAACAGCGGGGAGAGGGGAAGCTCCGGGATCCTCTTTCACACTCTAATATATGTACACTATATTGACAAAAGTCACCGGACACTTAGAAGAGAAACACAACATAGTATTTCTTGACATACATTAGTACGGTGTCGATCCACCTTTGGCCTTAATGCATGCACTGACCCTTCGTGACAAGCTTTCGACAAGGTTTTGGAACACAGCGATAGGTATGCGCTTCCATTCAGTACATAATGCTGCCGCTAACTGTTGCTTAGTAGTAGGACTTGGTTCCAAACTTCTTACGCGGCGCTCTAATTCATCCCATAAGTGCTCTATGGGATTAAGATCAGGTTCCTGTGCTGGCCAGTCCACACACGATACGGAATTATCGTCAAACCACGCGGTAACACTCCTTGCTTTATGGCTCGGTGTATTATCCTGCTGGTACCAACAAGGCTCCGTTCCATAGCATTGCAACAGATTTGGTAGGGCATACTTGTCCAGAATATTGAGGGAGATGTTCTGGTTAACAGGTTTGTCCACGATAATCAATGGACAGGGACCATACCACTAAAAACACCCTCACACGAGTACACTGCCAGCTCCAAACTCAGCCTTTAGGAAGAGTACACTGCGGTAAATAGCATTCCACGGATGTCGCCATACCCACACACTGCCATCAGACTGATGGATCGTGTATCTGGATTCATCAGTCCACAGGACCCGTTTCCATTGATCTACGGTTCACTATTAATGTTCTTTACATCATGCTATACTACGAGTAGAATTCCGAGTGGAGATGAAAGTCTTATGAGCAGCCGTACGACCACGGTAACCCATGGTATGAAGTTCTCTGCGAATGGTACGTGTACATACCGAGGTTCCAGCATATTTACTCACCTGTACACTGAGGTCTTGTGCAGTACTCCGTCGATTAGCCGTAACGACTATCCTGAGGCTTTGACGTCATCTGTCACTCATTTTCTTGTCTGTCGGTACGTTTTGCTGCTTCAGGCATGCCACATGTCTTCCACTTATTAAGTACATCGAAAACAGTTTACTTGGGTATATTTAAACGCCTCTCGGTTTCACTTATGGGCAACCCACTAATATAACACTCAACAATCTTTCCTTTCTCAAAGTCAGTTCTCTCCTGCCGCGACATTTTCACTCAACCTCACAGTGCGATATGAACGCGGTCAGCTGTAGGATTGTTTTTATACCGTTTGCAACTGTACCGCGCATTTTAACAACGCAGCAGATCCGTTCATTTGCTTTTGTAGGGGTGTCCCATGACTTTTGTCAATATAGTGTATATCTAAATTCAGTGATTGGAAGTAGCGCGCTACAAACTAAAGTAGCTTGTAGGGGGAAATTACACTACAAAGCGTGCTACTTTTTTGGGTGGTTTAACGGCCACTGTGAGCAACTCAGTGGGCTATAAGCAGTCGTCCGTCCCTAATTTAGAGTGACTGGTTCCAGGGAAGGCGAGAGACAGCGTCGTGGAGACAAACACAACGTCCATGCCTCACGGGATTCGAACCCGGACAGATCTTGCACGAATGATCAGAAGCCATCGCTTAAAAAACTGATCATTCGCTGGGCGGCCCTGCTACTTTAAAAAAAAAATTGGTTAAAAATTGTATTCTTCAAATAACGTGTTATTGGCTGTAACAGGTGGTCCGAGTGTGCTCTGCCTACAGTAACGTACCGGACTTAATTTACACTGTGAAAGCTCGCCAAATTGTTAACTGGGAAATCTCATTAGCCAGAAAAGACAGCAAGTACGAGGAAATCACGCCAGCGTTTTTGTTTTTTTTGTTGTTTGGTTGCGGCGTTCACGACTACAATGAGCAACTTGATGGGTACCCGTTCATAATTTAGGGCCACTGGTTCCTCCAGGAAAGGGAGGAAGCCAGTGTCGTAAGGTAAAGACAACATCCGAGTCTCACAGGGATTAAAACCGGTACCCATCTCGGAGGAGCGGTCAGAAATCAGCTTTTAGACCACTGCCCACGGTTATATGTGTATATAATATTTTGATTGAAAGTCTTGCGACTACGGTGAGCAACTCAGTGGGCTATAACCAATCGCCTGTCCCTAATGTAGGGCCACTGGTTCCAGGGAAGGGAGAGAGCCAGTCCTGTAAGACAAATACAACATCCATGCCTTACCGGGATTCGATCCCAGATCTTTCTCGAAGGCACAGTCATAAGCCAGCGCTTAGACCACTGCGCTAGCGGAGCGGCCCTGCGTATGCCACTAGTGATTTTATTGAAAACCTTTCCTTGATTGCGTGATTCGTTCTTTCAGTCAAAGAAAATGAATTCGCAGATATACTACAACAGAATGACACATGGCTTTTAAGATGGTTCCATTTAAAATCTCTGCTTTATGTTTGCAATGGTAAAACGGCTTTACCTATTTTTTTCGCAAATAATGTATCCCAAAGGACGAAAATTTGTACATCGATACATCGATAAAACAAGCTTTAAGTTATAGCATGGGATACTTAATACTTGCTAAAACATAGCCATAATTATATTAAAAATTAATAATTTTTCTTTGAGTAATGTTCAGACCTGTTAATAGATGGCGCGACTTATACATTGATGACATCAGTAGACAAGCAAATGTTGGATTGCTTAATTATGGTTATGTTTGAGCAAGTATTAAGTATCCCATGCTATAACTTAGAGTTAGTTTTATCGATGTGCAGATTTTTATCCTTGGGAATACATTAATTGCAAAGAAAATATGTAAAGAAATTTTACCATTGGAAACATAAGGCAGAGATTTTAGGTGGAACCACCTTAACTGAGTTCCCTGGGCTTCTGAGCTATTCTGTTTAGCTTGAAATATGAGCACTGACTGTGTCAGAATGTGTTACAGATACAAAGATAAATTACTTGTTTAATTTGCCTTGGTTTTTAACTCTGAATAGCATATGCAGTAATGTAGATGTAGATCTCATCTTCAGAATTTGCACATTTAATTTAAATCTAAACGTAAAACAATAGCTGAAAAGTAGCAAAACTAGCTACTTTAAAAAAAAAAGTAGTATAGCTTGCTACTTTTCAGAAAAAGTAGTTGTAGCAGTAGCAAGATGCTTTTTCAAGAATGTAGTTGTAGCTGCAGGAAGCTACTTTTTCAAGAATGTAGTTACAGCGGTAGCAAGATGCTTTTTCAAGAATGTAGTTGTAGCTGCAGGAAGCTACTTTTTCAAGAATGTAGTTACAGCGGTAGCAAGCAACTTTTAAAAAGTAGCTTTCCAATCGCTGTCTAAATTGGAAAGGGAGTGAGACAAGGTGATACCATATCTCCAAAACTTTTCAATGCCACATTGTGAAATGTCTTTCAATCACTGAACTGGGAAAACAAAGGGATAAAGATGAATGCAGATTATTTAACTCAACAGTCCCAGATTACTTATTATTTATACTTTATAGTCCCAACTGCAGGAGAAAATGCAATGACAACAGCAAAGAGTTGAGCATCATATATATGCAAATTCAGTTGTACTAACTACAGCTAACGTGATTAAACTTACAAACTTAAGGCTCTACGAGACCCGCCAACTTGTATTGCTGCCTTCTCTTATTAACTAACGAGCAAGCGTATTTCACAAATTGCTCGGGCAATTTTGCACATTTTGGAACACCGTTTGTGGCTAACGCAAGATATATGATAAATAAAGAGTTCCCTGGTTTCAGAATTTTTATTGACCTTTCCCTTCATTTTTCATCTGCAGCAAAAGTCGTACCAAGGTGTCTTCCATAGTTTTATTAATTAATAAAAAATGCTTAAAGGGTCTAAAATGAAAATCTGAAACCAGGGAACTCTTTATTAATCATATATCTTGAGTTAGCCACAAACGGTTTTCCCAAATGTGCAAAATTGCCCGAGCAATTTGTGAAATACGCTTGCCCGTTGGTTAATAGGAGAAGGCAGCAGTACAAGATGGCGGGTATCATAGAGCCTCAATGAGAAAAACGATGCACGAGCTGCATGCAATTTTGTCGTAAAAGGTTCGTATTTTGAAATGACTGAATGGAAACAATAAGTCTCACCGGTGGAGCAGTGGTCTAAGCGCTGGCTTATGGCCATTGGTCCGAGATGGGTCCGGGGTCGAATCGATGCATGGATGTTGTGTTTGTCTTACGGTACTGGCTCTCTTCCTTCCCTGGAACCAGTGACCCTAAATCAAAGAAGAAGCCTGGATAAATCGACCGGTTCTGCTTTTGGGTAAAAAACACTCCTTGTTCTAGGCTAGAAAGCGAAATAAGGCTATGGGAGCCCCAAAAATATTATATTTTTCACACATCAACATTTAAAGATTTACAAGAGTTGCGTTATCAAAGGCACCCCCTACAAGGCGTCACAATGACTTTCTTGAAGGCTTGAGCCTGCCCTGAAGACATTTCGGCACTGAGAATGAAGATTATACAGGAAGGCCACAGTTCCACAAAATTTGGGTGCTGTCAACGATATGAATCTGGAGCACCCAAGAATCACTGCATAAATGACAGCGGATATTTTGGGGATGTGCCGTGGACGTGTTGGATTCATCATCCACTAGATGCTGGGCATAAGGATGTTCTCGGATAAAGGGGTGCCGAAATGCCTGACTACGGATCAGAAAAATCATCGGTCTGCAGCATCTAAGGCAACGCTGCAGCGTTTTCAGCAGGATGCGAAGAGCAGTTTGGCTCGATTGGTAACTTTGGATAAAATGTGGATACACCTGTAAGTCCAAGGAACAATCCCAAAAATTGAGACATAGCGGTTTCCCTTCGCTCAAAGAAGTTTTGAGCACAGAAGTCTGCAGCATAGATGATGGCGTCTCTATTTTTGGACAAGTAAGGTGGTTATGTTAGTGATCTACCTGGAAAAAAGGTTTCACCATCACAGCAACGTATCACACGTTCCCTGTGGGCAAACTGAAGTAGGAACTGTAATCAAAACACAAGGGGAAATTGTCAGAAGGGGCGTGATTTCTGAAGGACGATGCTTCTGCCTACACGACTGACATCACGCAGGAAAAGTTTAACAAAATTCACTTTAAACTGTTAAAAGATCCTGCTCAGTCACAGGATTTGATACCGTCAATTGATGAAGTTTTTTTTTTTTTTTAAATTATAGAAACATTTGAAGGTAACAAAATTTCAGTCCATTTCGAATGTCACATCAGCCGTTGACACGTGATTTCAGGCACAAGTTGACACGTGGTTTCAGGCATAACCGTCAGATTTTTATTTGGAAGGTATGGGGTCTTAGATATCGGCAGTAGGATTAGATGATGTGATATAGCATCATTATTTCTGCTTGATGGTATTCATATTTTCAGTTGGAATTTGGGATACCAGAGTGTTTGTGATACAGAAAAGATTCAATGAAGACACCTTGGTTTAGGAAGAGACACATTTCTTTTTTATCACCAGAATCACGGACGGCGAAGCTGAAAGTAGGAAACTCAAGACGTTCAAATATTGCTTGAAACGCATACAAATATTCGCAAGCGGAGTTAACATGACGAAATCAGGCTCAAACTTTTCATGACACCATGTATCGTCACACGCAGAGGCGGATTTAAAAATTGCAGCGCCCTGGGCTAAACATATTTTAATGTAAAAAATTTACTTTCAATCGAAATTTCGTATCTAAATTATGCGTAGATATTTTTTCACCACAGAAGAATAATCACATTCTCAAGAACTCTGTCGAATTTTTAGCGCATGCGCACTGGCGCAAGCAGGATGCTTCGTTGGCTGAGGGCTAGTGTGTCCAAATGGGGCGCTCGATTGCAGTCGAAACAGAAAACAAAACAGTAGCGCATTATTATTATTATTGAGGAAATTTATTACTAAAACTGAAAGTGAAGATTAAATTTTAAAAATCTTGAAATATTTTGTATTTCGTTTTAGATATATTAAACCATATAACATTAAATTTATTTTTACCCCCTTACTTTTCACTCTATTATGCACTCGTATCTCAAAAATCACTGAGGGCGCTTATAATAAAATATAATTCTGGTGAGAGTATGGTGCAATTTCTTCTGAGGTTTTTCCTTTTTATTGTTAGAGAGATGCACTGAAAAATGAAAAAATAATAATATGGAACTGAAAAAGAAATAGTTTCATTTCGAGAGCACTACGAGCCTTATGCTCCTACGTTAATGCGAGTGAATTAGCCATTTTATTTGCTATTGAGGCGAATTATTTTTCTGAATACATTTTCAATAATTTGTTGTTGTTGTTTTTTCTGCAGGATGACTTATTATACAAATTGCGCAGTTTTTTCATCGCGATTTTGCGAAGGACTTGGGATCTTTTTAAACTGATAATGACCTTCAGTTATCTTTAAGAAAAAGTAAAATGTACTGTTTTATAGCATTATTTCACAAATCTCCCAAATATAAAAGTTTCTCTTGTTAGCTTAAATGAAAAATTGACTTTAAAAAACATTTTTTTTTCGATTGGATATTTAATGACCACCTTGAGCAAGTCAGTGGGCTATAAGCAATAGCCCGTTCCTAATCTAAGGCCACTGGTTCCAGGGAAGAGAGAGAGAGCCGGTGCCGTAAGACAAACACAACATTCATGCCTCACCGGGATTCAAACCCGGACCCACCTCGGACGAAAGATCAGAAGCCATCGCTTTGAGCACTGCGCCAACGGGCGGCCTTCAAATAATTAAACTATTAAAATGGTCAAAAAAAAAAAAAAAAAAAAAAAAACACAACGGCAAAAGCGCGCCCTTTCCTCCCCATTATTGAATAACATTTAAGTTAGCGAGTCAATTAAGGACTAGCATAAAGCTCTCTGCCCAGAAATAGAAAGATTAGGGGTAAGCCCAGAATGTCTCAAATAAATGAAGTGGAAAGCCGCAAAAAAGTCCTCCTAACCAAGTTTGCCTAAAAAAACAAAAACAGTTGGCAAAACTGAGAAAAAAAAACCTCCAAGTAATTTATGTAGAATAAAATAACGGGGACCCCCCCGACCCCCCCCCCCCCAAAAGCATAACGTGTCAGAAGAGAGAGAGAGAGAGAGAGAGAGAGAGAAGGGGACACTAATGCCCAGTGGCGTGCTCAAAGGGGGGGGCGTTACCCCCACACGAAAAATTTGAAACCTTTTCGATATTTCAAAAATATATTGTTAGTAGATGCACTCATAACACAAATATATTTAGTAAATGATCTCATTTCAAAGTACACGGTCGAGTCACATTATTGTGACCACCAGCTAATATCCTGAGTAACCGCCGTGTGCAGCGCGGACAGCAGCTAGACGGGCTGGGAGTGACTTAATAAGATGCCGTAAAGTGTATACGGGTACGTGGAGCCACGCTGACTGCAGTGCATCTGACAGCTGCTGGAGGATGCGTGGTGGAGGACCCATAGAGCGAACAACACGATCAAGGTGGCCCCACAGATACTCAATTGGGTTTAAGTCTGGGGAATTAGGAGGGTCAGGGAAGTACTTTGAAGTACTAGACAATGCGACGTGTCACACAGCTAGAAATGTCCGAGATGCTCTTCCAACCACTCTCGGACATTTCTAGCTGTGTGACACGTTGCATTGTCGTGCTGGAAGATCTCATCCGCCCCATGGAAGACAATCAGCATGTATGGATGTACCTAGTCTGCAACGATGAATTCATAACGAATTCGGTCCATAGCGCCTTCCACAGATATGAGCGAACCCATAGAATGCCACGAAAACATCCCTCAGACCATAACGCTACCTGCCCCCACCAGCTTGTGTTCTGCCAGCAATGGTTGAAGAGTGTTTGTTCTGTGATGTTTCTCGCCTTATACGCCAACGTCCATCCGTTCGATGAAGCAAAAAATGTGACTCATCGGAGAAGGAAATCTTTTCCCAATCAGCGGAGGTCCAATTCCTATACTACCGTGAAAATGTAAGCCTTTTCTGCCGACGCACCTTTGTTAGCATAGGCGCAGTGACCATCCCTCTGCATCGGAGCCCCATACGCAGCAGGGTTCGCTGAACTGTCGTTTTAGAGACACTTCCGGTAGCCCCTGGTTCATTCGGCCAGTGAGTAGCTCCACTGTAGCGTGTCGATCGGCCCTCACTCGCCTTCGAAGCCTACGTTCGCCTCTCACATCAATGGCACGTGGTGCTCCGCAGTTTCCACATCGCTTATCGCAATGGTGCTATTACTCCAATCACGATACACTTGAACCAGAGCAGCACGCGAACAGTTCACAAACTGCGCTGTTTCAGAAATACTGCCACTCTTTGCTCGAAAGCCGATAATCATCCCTTTTTTGAAAATCTGATAAATCGCTCTTTTTATCCATGACAGCAACGAATGATATGTTTTCAGAATGCCTACAGCACACCTTATGTACATTCCAAGCCAGCTCACGAGACGCACCTTCTTTCATTAGCTGCGCGCTGTTGACGTTAAAAGTAAGAGGTGGTCACAATAATGTGACTCGACTGTGTATATACTATCCACAATGTCCGATCGCACTACAGAACTTCAAAATCAGATCTTCCTGGTAGACAACTGAAATTTAATAATTATTAAAATCTCAAGAATCCCCGCGAATCGTTCCTATTGCCGAATATTTTCCATCATACAGATGCGGAAATAGTGAGAACATAATTTTTCCGTGAATATACGAAATGAGTTGCTGAAAGGTGTCTGAAAATTCAAAATTTTTCTTTAGCATAAGCATCAAGCTACTGTTTTCGATGTGGCAACGGATCTGTTGTTTACATTCGAACGCAAACAGCATGGGAAGTGGAAAAGTGGTTATCTTTGCATTCTGTGCTTACTTTTTTTAATTCATCATAATGACTGACGTTGCTTTCATCAAAGAAAATGTTTCATGGACTACATGAAAAACATTGACTGAGATACTGAAAAAGAACTAAAAAAAAATGAATGAACTTACCACTATATACGTTCGGATACTGATAAAAAAATTTACTTTCGTATTTACGAGTAGTGTTTTAATTCGCATTACAAATATATAGAAAAAGACAATTTTAAAACAAAAGCATCGAAGTTGATTGCCATTCGTGATTTCTTATTATTTGAAGCATCTGTTCGTAGACTGCTCCTGGCACTACTATCCCTTCGGAATATGAATTCCATCAATCGATCACCTAGATTTTCTTTATGTACACCTTGTTTTTATTATTGTTAAATCAATATTCATTTTATTATGCTACGTTTTAAATGTCTACAAAAGCATATTGTTTGCGTTCGAATGTAAACAACAACAGATCCGTTGCCACATCGAAAACAGTATATAGCTTGATGCTTCTGATACATGCTCGCGGAGCCGTGCTAGCGTTTTTTCTTTCTTGTGCAAGGATATCAGCTGTCTATTTATCTTCATAAACACGTTATTATCATTTATTATGGAAGCAATCATTTTGGATTACCCTGTATTTAAATGAAAATGCCTTGGCCTCAGCGAAGGGAGTAAGTTCGTATGCTGAACGATGTTTTTCGAGCAAATGGAATACTCAAGCAACGAGTTTTGATCAAATGAACTCGATTTCCAATCAGGGACATAATTTGAAAAGGAAAAAGAGTGAGGGGGCAAATGTGATGTCTTGCTCACGTATTTATTTGCGCTCTGGGGCAACCAACCACTCCCCCAGTTTCGCGTGGTTCGGACGTCGCTGGAAAGGAATTGTGGAAAGATTTCTGAAAATTCAGAATTTTCCTAGCGTAAGAAATATCCGTGATTTTGAATTTCAGAAATTTTTTTCAGTACGTCGTAGACAGCTATCTTCAACGTTTTGAGACACTACTTCTGTGCAGTCATGGTAACGTGACTCGGCCATCCGCGATCGTCATGCTCGCCTAGCTCTAATATTTCCTAATGTCCTGTATAGTAATTGGCAGCTACCTCAAAAATTTTGTGACGATATACATATACATACAGTAATTGTAACCGGCGTTTTATGACTCTGTGAAATCAGTGACGGAGTCGTGTTGACGTGGCGGACAAAATTTCCTCAAGGTGGGGGTGACCCCCTCCTAAATTTACCGGGGAAAATAGTCAGGTGCCATAACAATAAAGAAGGAGGTTGACTTTTGTGTTAGGTGTACAAATAAGTTTTAAAGCGTTTTTTGTGTGACGTATACCGCTAATTTACATATCCGACATTCCCCCAAGTTGTTGTCATGTGACTCTCACTGGTCCAGGGTATAAAATGTGACACAGAAGTTTGCCCAACAGTCAAACGCACTTTCACAACGGTAGGTGAAAAACCGCAAGCGATACTGCATTTATTCGACACTGCATTCGTTACGAATTTCATCAAGGAAAAAGTGCTGCAAAAGCATGTGCATCGATCTGTAATGTTCTGGGGGAGAATATTTTATCGAAAAGCACGTGTGAGTTTTGGTTTAGACGGTTTAAAACAGGTTATTTTGATGTTAGCGATCGAGAACGTAGAGACGCCCCGCATAAGGTTGCACATGAGAAACTGCAAGCATTGCTGGTTGAAGATTCGTCTCAAACGCAAAAAGAACTACCTGAACAACTGGGGGTAACTCAACAAACCATTTCCAATCGTTTACGCGCAGTGGGAGAGATTCAGAAGGAAGGAAAATGGGTGCCACGTGACCTGAGCCAGAGGAACGTGTCATGAAGTGTTCACACTTCATGAGTGTGTCATGAAGTGTTTGAACCTGTTGAACAAACAACACAGAAAGTCTTTCCTGTGGAAAATCGTTACGGGTGATGAAAAGTGGAAATGGTACAACAATCCCAAACGCAAAAAACACTGGGTAGACCCCGATGAAGCAACGACTTCGACACCGAAACGCACTATTCACTCCAAGAAAGTTCTGTTGTGTATCTGGTGGGATATGAAGGGTGTGCTCTATTATTAACTATTGGAACAGGGTTACTGCCGATCGCTACAAGCAACAATTGCTGCGATTGAACCAGGAAATCTGTCGCAAATGTCCATTCACATACAAAGGGGTGCGTCCCGTGAAATTACTGCATGACAACGCCAGGCCGCGAGTCGCGAAATCGGTCAAGGAAACGTTATTAACGCTTGGCTGGGAAGTTTTGGAGCACCCGGCGTATAGTCCCGACATAGCCCTTTTTGACTACCATTTGTTCCGATCGATGCAACATGGTTTGTCTGATGTACGGTTCCAGACGTGGCGAAGTGCAAAATTGGGTTGACGACTTCATCGCGTCACACGACGGAGTATTCTTCATGGCTGGAATCCGCCAGCTGCCCGACCGATAGCGGAAGGTGATAGATAATGACGGCGCATATTTTGATTCGTAAAGGTATTGTTGTTTTCTCTAAAAATACATGTTGCGTTATCTTAAAAAGCTTTCAAACTTATTTGTACACCTAATACATTTATTCTTATCCACTTACTACTAATGGTACAGTACGATAAAGTTAAATGATTAGAAAAAGCAGTAGACGAAATTCTTTTGCTGGATAGATTTTTCTAAATTTGTTTACTACTCCTTTATAATTATTGTATGTTATAATTATACGATACATGATTAAGAAGTATATGTAGATCGCGTATCGTGATTTATTGTTTCAAACTTCTATCGGCCCCTCTCCGTGTGGGCGCCACTTTGTGAAATCGTCATGGTCAGTTATACTCAAATTTTTACTGTACGATGTCTTGTCTCCGACATTTTATAACACCATGATCATCATAATTACTTGGCTTTAAGTTTTTGTGACTCTATGAACCGTTATGGGAACTTGGCTACAACTTCGCATAACACTTTGAAAAGCAACGCATCAGCTAAAGTTTTAATTTGCACTGGATAAAATATAATATACAGGAGGAGCAAACTTACAGTTTTCCAGCCACCACATTATCCCGATTTTTTTAACTGGGATATATCCGACCAATTGATCTTCACAACTTCTGTCCCACTGTTCTAGCAGCATGAGACATAATTCCACGAAATAGTGTTTCTTCCTTTTGGCAAAATTCTTGCTCACTGGTACACTTGGAACAGCGTCGTTATGAATTTAACCGCTGAACAGCTGGTCACGTTTAGGTATCGGAAGGTGCTGCATTTAATGAAATGCGAGCTAAGAAACTAGTACCAATGAAAAAGAAGACATGACAGAAGTAATTGACCCTAAAGAAACGCCTTCTCGGAGACGAAACTGGTTTTGCATTTCTGATCTCAGCGATCACATCTTGTAAATCATACTCTCTGTTGTTTTCCGTGTCTTCTTGCTCTTGGTATTCTTTCGCCGAGAAGTTCCTCGAAACATGAAACTTCAGTTTTCATTTAAAACAAAATAAATTATAAAGATATATTTAAACACTCATTAGCCAGTCAAAAAAAAAAAAAATAACAATTATAAGATGAGTGTAAAACTTTATTGATGTGACAGGAAAAGTAAAGAGAAATTACTTTGGGATTATATAAACCAGTCAAGGTAAAACGCACGAAATGAAACCGTGACGTATATACTCTAATTTAACCTCCTTTTGTAGTTCCTGTGCTCCTATGGAAATTTGGGTTTATTTTCGTTAAACGTTTCGCAGCCTGAACGCCACATTTTATTCTCTCGATAAATTTGTGTTTGGCAACACTTACAACAGGTTTGCTTGTTTGCGGGTAAGCGACCCACGTGAGCAACTCGGGGAACTACACCGAAGAGCCATTGAGCCTAGAGAAATGAGCGCGCCTGGAGACCGAACGGTGGCGCAGGTGAAGTTCACAGAGCAGTATATAAACAACCCGAGGGCCAGCTTTCGGTTAGTACAGTGTTCGGAGTTAGAAAAATGGGAAAAGCTGCCGACTGATCGGAGTTTGATAAAGGGCAAATTGTGATAGCATGGCGCCTCGGAACTACGATCTCGGAAACGGCCCGGCTTGTGGGTTGTTCACGTGCCACTGTAGTGAGTACGTATCAAAATTGGTGCCCAGATGGCCAAATGACGAACCGTCGTCCGGCGGTGTGTCGTCCGCAACTCACTGATGCCAGAGGGGAGCGCGGAGACTGTCGCGCATTGTTAACACCGGCCGCAGGTCCACACAGCGACAAATCACCGGCAGGTACAGCAGCGATGATCAGGGCAATGTGTCAGAACACACAGTTCATTGCAGACATCTGCGCATGGGCCTGCGTAGCCGAAGACCCAGCTGGGTTCCCATGCTCACTGCACGTCTTCGCCAACAACACACGAAATAGTCCCAAGATCATCGATTTTGGATCGTGGATGATTGGAAGAAAGTGGCCTGGTCTGAAGAATCAAGTTTCCTGGTGCATCACGTAGATGGCCGAGCGCGGATACGAGGATTACCAACAGAGACTATGGCACCTGGATGCGCTGTTGGGCGGAAACAGACGGGCGGCGGCGGTATTATGCTGTGGGCGATGTTTTCTTGGGACACTTTAGGCCCCATTATCCCAATGGTACCGCACCTTGGAGCTACGAATATGAAATGTACAAAAATGTATAAATACCACATGAATCAGTACGGTAAGACAAGCAAAACATCCATGCCTCACGGGATTCGAACGCAGACTCATATCGGGTGCATAGTTTTTTAGACCACTGCGATACCAGTGAGTCACACATTTGCAAGTATAGTCGGATTTTTTTTTCTTGGCACTTGACGATAATGGAATCGCCTGATTTTGGAGGTGCATCAAGCACTTCCCGGGTCTAAACACATGTGATTTGCAGCAAGAAGGGAGCAGGCGAAGGGTTTCGTAGTAATCTCACTCTAGGGCGGAGTTCTTGTGGAAAGCATGGCAGTAAATATTGCTTAATCTGAAAGGGGGAAGAAGGCTTCTTTGTCTTTTAAGTGATCCTTCTTAAGGGAACAGTGAGATCTCTCTCCCCAGCAAGCAATGTGAGACAATGGGGAATACAACAGGGGAGTGGCGGATGAACCAAAGGGTGGGACTGCCGTTGTAATGGGTCATAAAATCTTAGCCCGGCAGGGAACAAGTGACTAGGGAAGTTCTCGCCTGTTGTCTCTGAGCATTGGAAACGATCTCCTTCGACGTCGCACCAAACAAAAATAGGCGATTCCTTAATCATCAAGTGCCAAGTAAAAAAATGAAATATATACACTTACTCCCTCTAGCTGCAGAAATGTGTGCTATGAAATATTAGAAATAGTATTGTTTTCATAACGGAAGATACCTAAAGCAAAACAGTATGTATTGTTTTCAAATCAAACATGTAGAATCAGAAATATGGAGGAAAACCTGATAACTTTACACCCTTTATCGAAAAAATTGTGCGCTATTTGAAAAAGCAAATGCATAATAATGTTTTTCATGGTCAATGACAACCGTCCTACAAAGGATTTTTTCAATTGGATATTTAGAAGCGGAGATACTCTTGCAAAAAGGAAAATACACTGAAGCATAACTGAATTTATTTCTTCGTCTTCAGCAGATGGTCCTTCAAGATTCTTGGCTGCAAGCACAATCTTCTTCCATCCTCTCTCTAGCACCACAGTAGACTCTTCATCTTGTTCAATTCTTAAAATATCCCTTTCCGCATTATGCCCTCAGTTTCTTCAAGGTCTTCCTCTTGGTTTGGTGTCAGTCAGTGTCATTTAGAACATCTACCTCGCTTTATACTCTTTACGCATTCTTTCACATGTCAACAGGTGCGGATTTACGACAAGACCAATCTAAGGCAGTGGCCTAGGGTCGCCGGGTTGCCAATCTAAGGCATTGGCCTAGGGTCGCCGGGTTATGGGGGTCGCGCGAATTTCTGAAAACAATTCGTGAGAAGCAATTAACTTCACTCTTTCCTAACCTGGGCATCGCATTAAGAATTTTTCTGAGCGTGATGACTTATAACGTATTTGGTGAAAAGTCTTTTAATGTTCTTGAAAGAGTGAAAAGCTACCTCAAGAATTCATTCACGGGTTTGAGACCCCCCAGTTTATTTGAAAATGCTGAACTGATAAAGAAACTAAATGCTGAACTGATAAAGAAACTAAATGCTGATATTATAAAGAAACTAAATGCTGAACTGATAAAGAAACTAAATGCTGATATTATAAAGAAACTAAATGCTGATATTATAAAGGAACTTTATTCTGAATATGTCATTAAAGATTTTGCAGCCATGAAAGCACGTCGAGTGGACTTGTAAGAAAAGGTGTCGTTAAAAACGTTTTTCTAATATTGATAATAATGGTTCAAGATGAATTTTAAATCGTTAATGCAGTCAGACTTCTTGAATTATTATTTGTTTCTATTTTTTGCAGTTAAAATGATAGTGTTCTGTATAGTTGATTCATTAGCAGTTTATTTAAATATAAGAAAAAAAAATACTTTCCTTTTCCTGTCAGCGCTGTTGCTATGATAAAACGCATTCATATGCAATTTTAAAGAAAGGTACGCAAAAAATAATGCAAATGGCCTAAATGATCAGTGATGAACATAAGTTTGTTAAGTTTTTTTTTGGATGAGGAGGGAGGCTCCACACATACACAGTCAAGGATGGCTTACGGCCCCAAAAGTTTTAAATGTCACTTAACTAATTCATTGGTGCAGAATGGCCTAGGCTAAGGTAATAGTTAGATTTTAAGAGAATCTGGCTGAAATAATTTTTGTAGATCATCACACATGTATGCAAAAAAAAAAAAAAAAAAAAAAAAAAAGGAATACTGCATTTTATATAAAAAAACAAAAATATGCGTATCTTTGCTGAATGTTCATGTTGCAGGGATTATACTAAAGAGGCGTATTACGCAGCAGGAAGTCTCACGAATTATAAGGGTTCGACAAGCACAAAAGGGTTCTACAGGCAATCATGTTCGACAGGCACAAGAGTTCTACAAGAAGCCATGTTCGACAGACACAAAATACTTCTACAGGGAGCCATGTTCGACAGACACGAGAGTTCTACAGGAAGCAACGATCGACAGTCCCGAAAGGGATTTTACAGGAAGCTATGTTCGACAGGCACAAAAGAGTTCAACAGGAATCCATGTTCGACAGGCCCGAAAGGGTTATACAGGAAGCCATATTCGACAGGCACAAAAGAGTTCTACAGGGAGCCATGTTCGACAAGCACAAGAGGGTTCTACAGGGAGCCATGTTCGACCGGCACAAGAGTGTTCTACAGGAAGCCATGTTCGATCAACGCAAGAGGGTTCTACAGGAAGTCATGTTCGATCGACGCAAGAGGGTTCTACAGGAAGCCATATTCGGCAGGCACAAGAGGGTTCTACAGAAAGCCATATTTGACAGGCGTAAGAGCGTTCTACAGGAAGCAGAGTGATGGCAACTCTTTTCTCAAGACAATAGTCCTGAAAATTAAGTTATAGGAAGTGGCTTCATCGTGGATTAAGACTGCTCTGCTCGAATGGAAAACAGGAAATACTATATAAGTATGAAGGCTAAGTGACAACTCTTTTATTTTGGCGCGGTTGTTTCTACTAAGCAATTAGCCACTGGCGAACGGCTCCGATAAAAGTAATACCTTGATCTCATTATTTTTTGAGGGGGGAGGGGAAACCACGAGCAGCTCTAAGGTCTCCCAACTTAAATTTAGGGCCGCTGGTGTCAGGGAAGGGAGAGACAAACACACCTCTCATACTTCATCGGGAGCACTTAAACCGCGCCCAACTTGAAAGACTACTCAGCAACCTTACGCCTCTGACCACTCGGCTATCGCGGCGGCTGAGCTCATTCGCTAATTCCTTATGAGTAACACAAATATCCAACGCCCACCTCGTAATCTTAAGATAAAAGGAGTGTGTTAGTCACATATATTCAGTTCGGTTGTTACACATTATTCACTGAATATTTGGAATTGTGTGGAATGAAAGAGCAGCATTTGAAAAAAACAAAACAAAAAAACCTTATTATTCTTAGTATGTAAGTCTCAGGTAACACATTCTTTTATTTGGAAATGTTAAAAGTAAGAAATTTTATTAAAAACTGACCGAAATAGTATCGATAAAAATGTTAGATAACAACAACAAATCAAATTATTATAATTTTTTAATTTTAGTGTCTTTTCTTTTTTTTCTTTCTGGGGTTTCGTCTACACTTTTAATTCTTTCAAAAATAAAAATGAAAAATGTTCATTTTTCCGCCACATAGGTGCTTTTTTTTAAATTTGAGGTTTTAAATCTTGTGTTTGTGTCATTTTCTCTATTCTCCTGTTACTCCATCCTTGACAAATTTAAATATTTTTCTTGAAGTCTTGTATCCTAAATATTGAATGAATTTTTCATCGCTGCCGGTAAGACTGAAACTTCGGAACAGAATAAAACGTCAGACTTATGAATGGTTTCATTAGCATCGAATTTGATTCTGTATGGTAAAATATTGAAAGAAAGCACATACTGTAAGGTAGGGCTGTACGGAACTTTTGCGGGATCCGGGGCGAAATTTCGTTGCGGTGCCCGGAGTAAAATTTCATTATGGACCCTAGAAAATAAATTTCATATTTTTCCAAAGTTCTATAGTAAAAACAATCGTCCGTAAAGAACACACATAAAAACTAGCATGTAAGAAAGAATATTGTCAAAGTAGTATTTGGTTTAAGCTTAGGAATACGACCATAATATGGGTTGAAAGTTCAGACAGAGAGAGATAGAGAGAGAGACCGGCAGATAGAGAGAGAGAGACCGAGAGACAGACAGAGAGAAGACAAAGATTGAGAGGAAAAGAAAGACGGAGGGATAGAGAGGGACAGACCGACAGAGAGAAAGGGGTAGAGAGAGAGAGAGAGAGAAAGGGGTAGAGTGAGTGAGAGAGAGAGAGAGAGAGGAAAAGAAAGAAAGAGGGAAAAGAGACAGAGAGACAGATAAGACCGACTGACAGATACATAGAGAGAGAGAAAGGAAAAGAAGAGAAAGAGACAGACAGAGAGAGAGAGAAAGAAAAAAAGAGAAACAGACAGACAGGCTGACAGACAGAGAGAGAGGGGGGGAAGAAAGAGAGAGAGAGAGGGACAGACAGACCGGTTGACAGACAGAGAGAGGAAAAGAAAAGAGAGAGGAAAGAAAGAGAGAGCCAGAGAAACAGACTGACAGACAGAGAGGAAAAGAAAGAGCGACAGACTAACCAACAGAGAGAGAGAGAGAGAGAGAGAGAGAAAAGAGAGAGCGAGACAGACAGGCCTACCTACAGGCATGGAGAAAGAGAGAGACAGACAAACAGACTGACAGACAGAGAGAGGAAAAGAAAGAGAGAGAGAGAGAGAGAGAGAGAGAGAGAGAGAGAGAGAGAGAGAGAGAGAGAGAGAGAGAGAGAGAGAGAGAGACTACCCGACCGACAGGCATGGAGAAAGAGAGAGAGAGAGACAGTCA
The DNA here is from genome assembly GCA_039090855.1 of Macrothele yani. Lineage (NCBI taxonomy): Eukaryota > Metazoa > Arthropoda > Arachnida > Araneae > Macrothelidae > Macrothele > Macrothele yani. Next base: position 149,880,877 of record CM077010.1, on the reverse strand, counting down.
GACAAACAGACTGACAGATAGAGAGAGGAAAAGAAAAAGAGAGAGAGACAAACCGACAGGCAGAGAGGAAAAGAGAGAGTGTGAAAAGTGTTAAAATCTAAGATTTTCTTCCCGAGAAGAGGTGTTTCAGGTTGTATTGTGATTCTTACAAAAATTTCCTCACAAAATGATAAAAAGGTAACTTCAACTAATCTGCGAAGCGAATAGTTTTGTATTGTGAGTATTCTTGCGTAGCGAATAATAACGATCCCTCTAAAACAAATTCGCATGTTTTTTGCCCTTGATACGTGTTTTAGTGCTTGATTTTTCTCGCAAGGTGGAGTAATTGACAAATTAGTGATTTTTTTAGCTTTTATACCCTCTTATATATGATTTTTTTTTAATTTCCAGTACTGTTTTTTTAATTTACGGAACAAATGACCTTTATATAATGCTCAAGAACAACTTCAATAGTATTATTTTTGTTTAAAATTTAAGTATCTGGTTTACACACAAGTTGTTAAATATATGAAAGTAGGAAGCCATAAAATGATGAAATTTAATTTGCTATTTCATAAATGTGGAAAAGATTAAGGTGGTCATAATAATCATTTGAAACTTGCAAATCTCGATATCTGAACGATGAAGGGTAATAATTGATTTTAAATTGGGGGGATAGAAACTGAAAAAAATAAAAAACGTTATAAAAATATCTTTTTCAGGGCCTTACCCTCCAAAACTTAAAAAAAATGACAATGTATTTTTATTTCCTAAACTGCGGGGATGGTTGTCCTGATGGTCCAACCGGCCCTGCTGTAGGGAATAAGAAGTTCATTAACTGCTTGAATTTTGGCCTGAGTTCTAGAATTTGTTTTATTAGCAGTGTTCCAAGATATTTAAAAGATATAACGTTTAAAAAGTTTTAATTGTCTTTTGAAGATTGACTTCTATCATTATTATTTATTTTCCTTGAAACTTTCAAATATTTGATATGTATATATGTGCACTAATAGAGTGAAAGACATCATCATCATCATCATGATCAGAGTAAAATCCCTGAAATGGCAATGGGCTGCACATGTTGCCAGAAGGACGGACGATCGATGGACAACCGAAATTCTAGACTGGATTCCAAGGGACAGGAAAAGACTCAGAAGACCACATTGGGGGATGGGTGGTTGAAATTCGAAAGCATACAGGAGTGACATGGAGGAGACTGCTGCAAGACAGACAGTTGAGCAAGAAACTTGGGGAGACATTTATCCAGCAGTGGATTGATAATGGATGATGATGATGATGATGTACACTAATACTTACATTTTGTTGCAAGACAAATATATACGTATGCTTTTTCCCCCTTGATCAATTTATTCTTTTAATTTTGATGCACACAGCATCCTAAAGTTTTATTTTTTATTTTAAATAGTGCAATGTATTCTGATATAAGTTAGACGAATACAACGTCATAAGTATCACAGCCATGGAATGATGTTATAAAGGAGTTCTGCTGTATTTAAAAGCAGAGAAAAAGGGGGAAATGTCTGAGAACTAAGTTTTTCAAACATCATTTTTAGGTGTAGCAAGTAAAGAATTTTCTTTCTGCTTTTTTTTCCCCTCCAAGAATTAGTTGAAGACAAATGTGCTGTTGAAATGTTCTCAAGGAAAGTAACTTCCATGTCCTAATAACGCGGGAAACCGGAGGTAGCTTGAATTGACCTTGAAATGCTCAGAAGCAGAACACGCTCAACTTCCCCATCGGAGATAAACCAGATAGCATCCAAGATCCTGAAAATGCAAAACCTGTTTCTAAATTTAAAAACCGGAGAAAGGCAGAGACGTACCCAAAATTTCATTTCGGAAGGGACAGGAGATGGATTTGACTTCTCTGTTCATGAATATATATGTATTTGTATAAACATAGCATGGAGTGTTTCAGAGAAATCAGTGAAGCGACAATTTGTTTCCTAGACAGTTTTGACGCAAAACTAAATTGAGTATAGAAATGAATAATGTACGAGCGAATTGTTCATCAGCATCTCTCAAATTTCAAAACATGCTTTTTTTTCAAATCTTTTTGTAGGGAATTTCAGTATCATTAGTATTCTAAGTTACTGTACTAAACTTAGGGGCAGTGGCGGTCCGTGCCGCTGAAAATGTGCGTACTACGACTTACTCTCTCCACCCCCTCCCCACCTCCCATCCCGTCCTTTTCCAGCAGTGACGGACTGGCGATCCATAAACGGCCCTGGAAGTTCAATTTGAGCTGCCCACTTTTGGGAAATATTACCAATATATTTTTTTTTCTACCTCATTCCCGTAAAAAAAAAAAAAAAAAAAAAATAGTTATGTCAGCATGACCTTTTACAGTTTAAAGATATTTTTAACACACGTCTACGAGTCAAATACGGTCCCCCTTCTCCCCAAGAAAAATGTGTAAAATGTTGTTAAATGCCGTTGAATACAGAAAATTACTTCCGTTGCTGAGAAGCAAGAGACGTTCTCTGACAAACACGAAGACTTTGTTCCATTCTTATGAATTTTATTGTGGTAACGGAATTCTTTTTTTTATTGGAGGTTTAACGACCACCGTGAGCAACTCAATGGACTATATGCAGTCGCCCGTCCCTAATTTAGGGTCATTGGTTCCAGGGAAGGGAGAGAGCCAGTGCCGTAAGACAAACACAACATCCATGCCTCACGGGATTCGAACCCGGACCCCGTTCGGGCGAATGATCAGAGGCCATCGCTTAGACCACTGCGCCACCGGGGCGGCATTAACGGAATTCAGAATTGGTAATAGTTTCGTCGGTTTCGATGAGAACGGAAATCCAAATGTGCCAAAAATTTATTTCTTTTTTTTTTTCAAGGCTTACTTACCTATTACTAATAAAAGAATAACAAAAAAAAATCTTGGAATTTTTAAATGTCCAGAATTTCAGTGCAAATTTAGGAACTGAGAGAATTCAAAGATTTCGATTTTTTTTTTTTTTTTTGTAATTTCTTTTAAATGAAAAGTCTTTTTTTGCTGTAGCTGATTCAGACTTACCAGAACTGCAGTTCAAGAATTCGCGTAACTAGAAGACCCAAAAAGTAGCAAATCAGATGAAGATCTCTCACAAAGAAGAAAAAAGAATGTTCATATAAAAAATAGCCACCCAAAAATTTTGCCGTGGGTGAACCTCAGTGAATTAAGGCACACAATGAATTTCGAGTTTCTAACCTAATTGATAGCATATTTTACTAGATTGTATTGATTATTCAACTGCAAGTGGGAAAAGCGGGCTGAGGTAGAGCATATCAGCTCAGATGGACGAACCATAAATTAAGAATTCGAGAAAGGGGAAGGGGGTGTACCAAAACAGGGTTTGACTCAAAGGAACATTTGCTATGTGGGTTTCTTTTTTTCGAATCCATCAAAGTGGTAAACAAACGTGGTGGTATGCAAATTGCGAACCAAAATCAGACCGCCATTAAAACTTTGTATGTAAATTGCGAACCAATGCCCATGACCGCTATATGTAAATTCCGAACCCACTTGTCTCAAGGAAGTTATATTACTGGACACCACTCCTATCCACGCAGCATTGGCCGCCATAAGTCACCGTCTGTGCTGCAAATGACGTCATGAGCTGGCACGACGCATCCGCAGAAGAGAAGATGCTTGGAAACCAATGGAACAAAAGCTTCTAAGCGTATAAACAGATAAAATGTGTAATTAAATAATCTTTATCAATGATATACAAGCATACTGTTTCATCAACGGTATAGTTTAGTTCATTTTTGCCTGCTTGTGACGTCACACCACAGATTAGCTGTGACCTATGGCCGCAGAGCCAATGGTGTCTCCAGTAATATAACCTCCTTGACTTGTCTGAAGATCTGCGGGAATTGGTTGGAGGTTTAACGACCACCGTGAGCAACTCAATGGGCTATAAGCAGTCGCCCGTCCCTAATTTAGGGTCACTGGTTCCAGGGAAGGGAGAGAGCCAGTGCCGTAAGACAAACACAACATCCATGCCTGACCGGGATTCGAACCCGGACCCCGTACGGACGAATGATCAGAGGCCAACGCCTTAGACCACTGCGCCACCGGGGCGGCCTGCGGGCATTCAACGTTTGGGATCTGGCAACAGAATTTCTTACAAACCGTTGTGATCTGGCAACTGATTTTGTCACAATCTTGTTGCCTAAGCTATACTGGCTAGAAGAGATAGTGTATATATCGTGCGCTTCTGCAGACGGATTCTTGAAATCATTAAATCATAGAGGGCGCTGCACACAGCATCGATGCTATTGCATTGAATCTACGTGTCATAAGGAGCCAGTTAATACAAATACATTACTGGACGCAAATTTTCTCCGGAATTATTGGGATTTTTGCCTAATCAATCATCGTATTGAATTCTCTTCCGATCCTGTTGCAACTCTTTCCTGTCTCTACTTCTCTGCAGGACACAAAATGTTTAATTGGGCATCACATGATACTGTATCTAGGCATAATCTTCCCATGATAAAGTTTACTGAACTTTGGACAACCCCCCCCCCAATTTCAATAATTTTAGACAAAGTACGACGATTTATAAAAGACTATTATAAAAAACAAAAAACAGTGGCACATTTAACTAAGTAATTACTCAGTGGCTGCCAACTTGATTTCGGACAAGTAAAAAAAAATTCTATTCGTTCCGCCTTGCCAGATTTTTCGGAACGGTAAATAGTTACCTTTTGTTTACAGAACCTGGAACCACTGTTGCATCTAGATACGAAACACATTCTCAACGTTACACTTATTACTACTACTTTTCATGACCGATCTAACAAATAAATCACATTTTTAATGGCTATTCATCAAGCACGCCATAGAAAAGCATGCTAATGCTTAGAAATCATAGCATCGAAACTCACAGGAGCGCCATCTCGCGGTTTCATGAAAAATAGGAACAAAAATTTAAACAGTGCGGTATTAACGCACGGCACACTATCTCTTCTAGCCACTATACCTAAGCCTAGACCAAGGAGGTTATATTACTGGAGACACCACTCCTATCCACGCAGCATTGGACGCCATAAGTCACCGTCCGTGCTGCAAATGACGCCATGAGCAGGTACGACGCAGCCGCAGAAAAGAAGCAGCTTTGAAACCAATGGAACAAAAGCTTCTAAGCGTATAAACAGATAAAATGAGTAATTCAATACTCTTTATGAATGATACACAAGCTTACTGTTTTATGAACGGTATAACTTAGTTCGTTTTTGCCTGCTTGTGACGTCACACCACAGATTAGCTGTGACCTAGGGCGGCAGAGCCAGTGGTTTCTCCAGTAATATATTCTCCTTGGCCTAGACCCACATATGATTAGAGAAAAATCTAGCCAAATGGCAAACTGCAGCGTCTCATTATTTCAATATTTTACATGTATACTTCCTGATCTCTGATCTCAAAGACCCGTACAACTCACGGCGGCCTAGATAAATTTTTCATTGCTGTTGTGTGTTCTTAAGTGTGAATATCTCTGCAACTTAACAATCTAAATCACTAATTTTTGTTTTTGCACTTGCATCATGCGATGCTGTGTACCGTTCTCTATTTCATTTTCATGTGTTAAGTACTCCTGTTATTCTACTAGTGACATATTTCATGTCTTCATATTTTCCACTAAGATCTACAGTATATACATGGCATTTATGTTCATACAGCATGTCGTGCTACTACGACCTCTGTTAGTTTCTTTTTTCACGAGTACATTCTTCAAACTGGCTGATAGTCAGTTTTGCTATTTATTTCAAATTCTACGCAATTTTCTTATTAAATACTTCGATACTGATACTAGACAATCTGTAAATACGGAAAGTTGAGAGAATGAACTTCTGGGCATTCCCAACAAGAATAAATATCTCCCAAGTCATTCATACAATAAATAGCGGTTAAAACGAGGGCGCTAACTAATTTCAGTGAAAATATAACTTATGCATCACTTGGTTCAACACTTTGGACTTCAGAAAAGTAAGTTTCAACGGCAAATTCTAAACAAACTTCAATATGGCAAAGGCGTGAATTGTGAGGATTGTGCCAAGGAGGTTATATTACTGGAGACACCACTCCTATCCACGCAGCATTGGCCGCTATAAGTCACCGTCCGTGCTGTAAATGAAGTCATGTGCAGGCACGACGCAGCCGCAGAAAAGAAGCTGCTTTGAAACCAATGGAACAAAAGCTTCTAAGCGTATAAACAGATAAAATGAGTAATTCAATAATCTTTATCAATGATACACAAGCTTACTGTTTTATCAACGGTATAATTTAGTTTGTTTTTGCTTGCTTGTGACGTCACACCACAGATTAGCTGTGATCTATGGCCGCAGAGCCAGTGGTGTCTCCAGTAATATAACCTCCTTGGATTGTGCCTGTAACTAGAGCCACCATACGGTCATTTCTGGCGTAACTCAAACAAAAAAATGGGACTATTTTTCGGCGTCATTTCGCGTTTTGAGCAGGTCGTGCTTCTAATCACATGTGGGTCTAGCCTAAGCTGGCTCGTCTTTTTTTGATCGCCTTGCTCTAGATATATCTTTTGTTGTTCGACAAGTTTTACGATGGAAGTGACGCTCTCGATCTCTGAAAAAGGAAAAGATTTGTTAATCGTAGACGCCTACACTTACCGCAAAACGAAGATATTGAAAAGTGAGAAGTGTTTCAGGTTATGCACAGTTAAAAACTGCAAAATAAAGGTTTTTACAATCGGACCGGAAGATGTGGTAACTAGAAGCGACCCGTAATGCGCATGAAAAAGATGTACAAGCAGTCGCTAGAAAACTCCTAAGCAATAGTACAAAAAAAAAAAAAAAAAGCGGAAGAGGACATTACTCAGCGACCATCGAAAATTATCAACGCAGCAATTGAAAAAAACGTGCAGTCATTCGAAAAAATATTCGAAAAGGATATTAGTTGTGTCCGACGGAATTTATACAATCACAGAACAAGAAAACAGCCGCCATTAGCCGACAGTCACGAACTGTTATGTGCTCCCTGGAGAAAATGAACTTACTAACAATAAAATCAGAAACATTTTTATTGATTTCTGATAAAGTCTCTGGCGTAGTGCTGTTCTCTTGTGAAAGCAACATGCAGCCTTTGTGTAGATGCCTTAAAATTTATATGGACGGAACTTTTGAATACTGTGCAACGTTTTGGAAACAAATGTTCACCGTACATGTTGTTGAAAATGAACTTTACATTCCTGTAGCATTTTGTTTGCTGCCTAATAAAACCGAAGAATGTTACAGAATGCTTTTAACCTTCTAAAGAATAAGTGCTCTGAGTTAGGTTGTACTTTTGAGCTTGAAGTAATTGCCGATAATGAAAAAGCGATTCCTTATGCTGTACGCGTCATCTGGCCAAACACACAGTTGCTTGGATGCAAGTTTCATTTGGGCCAAGGCTAGCATAGAAAAATTGAGAAGCTGAGTTTGAGCAAAGAATATAAAGACAAAACCAGTGAGGTAGTCCAGTGGCTGCGAATCTTGTTCGGACTGTCATTTTTTGCATCCTATAGAAGTAGGTGAGTGTTTTGCAATTGATTTAGCCGAATTCCAACCGATCATCTAAGTGTCACGAAAATGGCAGATTATTTGACTGGCAATTATATTGACAGTAGTTCGAATTTTTCTCCAGATTTGCCGGCAGAGGCCAGTGCATCTAATGAACATACTACAAATGCATGCGAGTCCTTACATTCTAGATTCGATGCCCATTTTTATCATCCGCACCAAGTTTGTATAATTTCGTAGAAGTGTTAATATTATTTCAAACGCAAAGGTACATTAAAATTCAAAGTGTGAAAGCTCCAAAGAGAAGAATCAGTAAATCCAACGAAAAAAAAAATTGCTAGAAAAAATAGACGATTACAAAAGAGGACTTATTTCAAAAGTTCCTTATGTAAAATTTGCATCGCATCATTATAAAATGTGATGGTTTCCAAAAATGGGGAGAAGATTAGCATGGCCCCTGCCGCAAGGATGACAAACTGATTTTCTTGTTTTCGTGAATACATTGCTTTACATTGTTTTCATCATTATTTGTTTACTTTTGATGCCGTTTATGTACATATATACTTCCTGATCTCAAAGACTACAGTCTTGTGACGATTATATATATATATATACACTATCTACCTACAAGTAATTGGACACCTGTGATAGCAAAGGAAAACGAAGTTTATTCACCTTCAATAGTTGGTGGAGTCTCCACGAGCGGCGATTACAGCTGTGACCCTCCGGGGCATACTCTCAACCAGGCGCTGTACGACGGCTATCGGTATTTTCTTCCACTCGGCTTGGAGAAGACAATTTAGTTCCTTCACCGATTTCGGACGGTGGGGCTACCCCTTAAGTTGACGCTCCAACTCGTCCCAGAGGTGCTCGATAGGGTTAAGGTCCGGGCTCTGCGCAGGTCAGTCCATTCGATTAACCCCATTGTCACCATATCAAGCCATGGTGGACCTTGCAACATGACAGGTGGCATTGTCATCCTGAAAGTAACACGGGTCCGCACCGTAAAACTGCCACAACGTAAGAAGCGCATGGTCATCCAAAATTGTGCAGTTGGTCTCGGCGTTGAGTCTACCAGGAATTGCGACCAAGGGTCCCGTGCCATAACAGGAGAAACACCCCCATAGCATAATTCCACTGCCGCCGAACTTCACAGTTGGCACAATACATTCCGGCAAGAGGCGTTCTGCAGGCAGACGCCAAACCCAGACCCTGCCATCCGAACGGTAAAGGGTGAAGCTTGATTCGTCGCTCCAGAGAACCTGTTTCCACTGTTCAACGGTCCACTGTCGACGTTCTTTGCACCGCGTTAGCCAAGCAGCGCTATTGGACTTGGTGATCAAAGGCTTGTGGGCGGCAACACGTCCATGATAACCGAGCAGATGGGCTTTCTTACGGATGGTATTCATCGAAAGAACACTCCCGGATGCCTGTTGAAACTCCTCGCGGATGTGGCTCATCGATTTGGTGCGGTTCTACCGAATTTCTCTGGCCAGCACCCGTCGGTCTCTGACTCCCAGTTTTGTGGGTCTGCCGGGTCGGGGCACATTCCGACAGTCACCTCTCATCTTCCACTTGCAAATCACGTATACCACTGACGATTTTGAGTACTTCAACTTGCTGGATATGTCACGTATGGATCGGCCATTTCTGTGATACCGGACGATTACACCTTTCTCGAAATCAGAGAGCTCCGAACTGCGTGGCATCTTGCATGCGACTGGTTGCGTTGTTGTTTCCCACACGATATTTAACGGGGGCGGCCGTGACGTGTATCAGGACCGCAGATGTCGTCGATTGCAGGGATGTCCAATTACTTGTTGGTAGATAGTGTATATATTAAGAGAATACGTGAGAATTAAAAAACCCCAAACCTTTAAGTTTAAAGTGATTTTTAAACCCATAAATAATATGAACTTTTTAGGATCAAAGGACTATGTTGAAGACAAAAACTCGTGGGGAATTTATCAAATTCCATGTGAATGTGGCACTTCGTATATAGGACAGACCCGTAGAGCCTTGCGTTTTCGATTGAAGGGGCACAAGTCCTACATTCGGAACTATGACCTAAAGAAGTCATCGATGGCTAAACGCTGCTACGAAAAGGACCATAAATTTCTTTTTGAAGAAGCAAAACTGATTGACAAGCCAGATTCAACCACCAAACTTGATATTTTGGAAGCTTTCCATATATATATATCAGAAGTCTTTGAAACTTGTTAATGACATGGCATCCACTCCATTTCTATCAAGCGCGTGGAAACAACTAACCAAAACCGGTGACTGTAAACACTGTTTAAGATGTCATATACAATTTGAATATTTACGTGCCATTCGTCCTGATAAAGCTAGGTCAATACCCAGCGAAACCATGATCGACTTGAGGAAAGAAAAAATATATTTGTGGCAAACCACGTTGTATTCTCTTAATATATACACATACGTATACTTACTTAACACATTGATTGTTTTCGTGAACACATTGAATCAAGCACATGTACTAAATATGGAGCATTGCAAGGGAAATTAACATGGCCCCTGCGCAAGGATGACAAACTAGTTTTGTTATTTTTCGTGAATACATTGCTTTAAACTGTTTTACATTGTTTTAATCATTATTTTTTCGTACTGGTATATTTTTTGATATCGTCCGAATGGGTGCAGAAATGTTGGTTCGCAATTTACACATAGGGTCTAGAAAAGTTGGTTCGCAATTTACACGTAGGGATGTTGGGCCTTAGTTCGCAATTTACATATAGGGATTGAGGGCGGTCCAGGTTTGGTTCGCAATTTACACACTCCGGACAAACGTTGTCATTTTAGCATTACTTGTTTTTCTTCTTCAAGAATATTGAAGTGCAAGTATGTATTTACTTTTTTCCCCCTTCAGTTAGCATAAGACCTACCGGCGCAGAAAAAGGCGGCCCACTTTATTTTTTCTTGAGTTAGCATAAGGCCTACCGGCACAGAATAAGTCGGCCCACTTTTTTTTCTTGAGTTAGCATAAAGCCTACCGGCCCAGGATACGGCGGCCCAGTCCGCGCCTGCTTTCTAGAAAGAGCTTGGATTTGAGATTCAGTGCGTTCAGACTCCTCTACCATCCGCCGTGAAAAGAAAAAAAAAAAAAAAGGAGAAAAAAAAAGATTAAAAAAAAAAATTTAAGGCAACTTCAAATGTTTTCCGTATTTATATAAAAAATTATGTTAATTGTTAATAATTTTCTTCACATTTTAGCGTCAGTAATTACATTAATGGCCTTTTTAGTGACAGTAATTAAATTTACAACCATATATTCGATAAAACACTACGCCTAATATTTTGCATACTATGGTATACGTATTTATTAATTTGCGGCGACTTCAATTGCCGAGAAAGCATTCAGCTGTGGATCATATAAAAAATCATTTATTTACTCAAGGTTTTTTTTTTTTTTTTGAAAAACACGGTTTTATTTATTATTTATTTATTTTTAATAGGAAATATTTTTTGTGATGTGTTTGTTCAATGTGCCATCAACAATCACCCTTGCAATCTTATTATTTGTGGTTTTAATGCACTTTTGAAGAGCTGAAATATAAATTAATAATTATATTGGGTTGGAACGAATGAAATGTCCAGCGAAGGACCTGCACACGTGGACGGCGAGAACGGAAAAGTAAGACTAAGCAAGATAATCCTCCTCGGCATCGACAGATAGTTGCTATCTGTCAGGCAAGGCCATCATCCCGGAAGGAAAACAGTCTTGTGGCTGGGACCCGAAGAAGTCATCAACTGCACGTTAAACCTCGTTGTTTGTCGTGAACTGTTTCCCAGACAGAAAGTTATCCCCGCGACGTAAAAGATGATAGTCTGTCGGAGACAAGTCCGGGCAATAGGTAGAATGAGGCAGTGCTTCATAGCCCAAGGCATTTACTGTCAGCATTGTTCGTTGTGCGATATGAGGGCGGGCGTTTTCCTGGAGCAGAAGAACACCATGTCTGTTGACCAAAACCAGTTGTCTCTGCAGCAATTTCCGGTGCATCTGGTGTAATTCAGCACAATAGCGTTCTGCAGTGATGGTTTGGCCTCTTGCCAAGAAACTCCGATGAATTATCCCGGCTGTGGACCACCAGACAAGGAGCATCATCTTAATATTTTATTTCGTGCCTTAATGTTTACACCTCAAGATAAAACTGTCTTTGCACGATTATAAAAACCTCCATCTAGTACATCACCATTCACAAGCTAAAATATTTATTATTTACACTTAAGAACAATATGTACAGATAAAAGCATCAGAAAATTAACCAGGCGAGATCTTTTGGGTCCCCCAGGGATCCATTATCAAGCCTGAAAGCGCCACCCAAGTGCAGTGCACAAGACTTCTTATATAAACAGAAGACGCCCGTCATGCATCTGTAACCATGGACACAACAATGTATACAAATGTTATTGTACCCGGAAATGAAACAACTCATTAATACATATTATTTATAAACTGGGAGGTTTTAGGGTCTTTATATATTGGCGCCAAGATAGTGGTATGGCGGTGGGTAATTCTTCGTTACAACACAAATCATCAAACCACATAATGAACATTGATTCAGTGAAAAAAGTGTCCCTCTTGTTTCTGGTAAAGGCCAAATGGTGTATGTCCGCCCAACATGGGGTATATCGTCCACCAGACACCAATCGAGCAAGTGCTGTGGTTGTTGCTCCGGTTCTGACATCATATTCATGTTCCGACACTCGAACCCTTAACGTCCGTAGTGTGGAACCGATATACACCATTGATTTATTGTCAGGGTAATCTGCTTGTAGAGGTATATAATATATACCATGTTTTTGTTCATTACACACTTGGTCGCGGTCCTGTCTTATCGTCTTCTGTTTATATAAGAAGTCTTGTGCACTGCACTTGGGTGGCGCTTTCAGGCTTGATAATGGATCCCTGGGGGAATCGAAAGATCTGGCCTAGTTAATTTTCTGATGCTTTTATCTGTACATATTGTTCTTAAGTGCAAATAATAAATATTTTAGCTTGTGAATGGTGGTATACTAGATGGAGGTTTTTATAATCGTGCAAAGACAGTTTTATCTTGAGGTGTAAGCATCATCTTCTTGGTGTGTAGGGGTGGCTTAGGATGCCGTACAGCAGGCTGTGCCTTGCTTAATCATTGTGCAGTTCGTTTCCGATTATCATAAAAGACCTACTTCTCCTCGCAGGTGACGATTCGATGCAGTAGAGGTTGTTATTTATTCCTGGTAAGCAGCGACTGGTGCAGGCTTCCAAACGCCTAGTCTTGTTGGCAGTTGTCAACTCATGCGGCAGTCACATGTCCAGTTTTTTTTTCTTACCCAGCGCAGCCAGATGCCGAACAACTGTCGTGTTGTGGACACTTACCTCTGCCGCTTCCTCAAGACACGTTTTCCGGGGGTCCGCTTCAACCACACGTAACAGAACTTCGCCAGAAACAGCAAAAGGTAGGTGACCACGTGCTGCGTTTTGAAGGTCCGCATCTCCGCTTCGAAACTTCACGAACCATCGCCGAATGGTTCTTTCATTGGCTGTATTCTCCCCAAACGCTTTGTTAACGTTTCGAGCGGTAGTTGCTGCAGAATGGCCCAGTTTAAATTCATACAAGAAAATGACTTTCAAATCCTGCGTCTGTATGTTTCCTTTGCAAGCCACATCAAAACAAACCACGTCTGAACCTTGTTGTTCACACACTTGCTAGCTATTTATAGTAACTCTGTGACGTAATACCCGCAACACCTGTGGGTGGTTCCATTCCGCTGTGGTGGGGGCCTGTCTCCACTGCTCGTTCGCGTCTGACATTTCATTCGCACCAACCAAACATATGAATTAACTAAATTACTTTACGTGTAACACAATTACGAGTTTATGAAATGCAGAAAAGTATAAATAACTGCACATGGATCAAGTTTCATTTTTAGTCCCTCCCTAAAAATCTGGAATCTTTAGGGTTTTACTTAGGATTTATTTTTACTTTTATTTAGGATTCTCAAGATTTTACTTCAATTTTTCCCTCTAAAGTTCTTGAAGAAAATGGTCGTTTCAACAAAGAATCTACTTAATTACGAGGGAATGCTGAAAAGTTCTCGGCCTAACACACTTCCTGTAATTGTGACATTATTTTGTCACTGCAGCTCGAAAAAGTGTTCTTTTGTTTTGTAAAGTGCCAATTTTCAGACTAATAGCTTTTTTTTTTCAGATGTTTGACGTCCTGAACTGAATCATGTCAACGCAAAGTTTTGAATTTTCCAGTGTGGAACTCCGGGCTGTCATGAAATTTCTCTTACTGCAGAAGAAAACTGCAAAGGAAATATATGAGTGTATGACGCAAACATTAAGTGACAAGTGCCCTTCATATTGCATTGTGAAGAAATGGTGTGTCAACTTTCAGCATGGAGACTTTGAGACCCAAGATGCAGCAAGATCTGGGAGGCCTTCAACAGTGACAACACCCGAAATTGTTGATCGTGTTCATGACTTGATTTTGTCAGATCGGCGAATCTCGGCTAAAACAATAGCTGAGACACTTGAGATATCCAGGGAACGCGTTGGGTTCATAATTCATGAGCACTTGGATATACAGAAGATGTCAGCAAAGTGGGTGTCCAAATGTTTGAACGCCGATGAGAAATGAAAACGAGTAGACACTTCCAAATCAGGTTTGAAGCATTTTGAGCGATCTCGTGATAATCTTTTTGCAGCGACTTGTCACTGTTGATGAAACATGGTTACATCACTACGATCCAAAGAAGAAACAACTCCGCAATGCCGGCACTCCGGTTCTCCATGGCCAAAGAAATTCAAGACTCAAAGGTCTACAGGAAGGTCATGGCAATGGTTTTTTGGAATTCGGAAGGTGTTTTACTGACTGACTATCTCCCGAAGTACCAAACAATAAATGCTGAATACTATTTCCAATTTGCTGTGCTGGTTAAAGGAGCCGTTGAAGGAAAAAAGGCCAGGAAAACTGCAGAAAGGTGTTGTCTTTTTGCAGGCCAATGCGCCGGCTCACAAGGCTGGCAAGACAACGGATGTTTTGGGGGAATCTAGCGTTTAAGTGCATAGACCATCCACCCTACTCACCGGACCTTGCTCCATCGGACTATTTCCTGTTCCCAAACCTTAAAATTTTTTGAAAGGGAAGCATTTTTCAAATGCTCCGTAGGTGATATCAACTGCACAGCTGTATTTGAGTGATCAGACTTCAGATATTTTTTGGAAAGGGTTAAAGAAACTCCAGAAACGCTGTGCCAAATGTGTTGAACTTCGGGGTGAATATGTGGAATAGTCTGTAAGTTTCATGGCTCTAGCCCATTTCTTTCTTGGTGAGACCGAGAACTTATCAGCATCCCTTCGTAATCACAGGCGCCATTCACGAAATTAAAGGACTACGAAAATTTTACTACAAAAAAAAAAAAAAAAAAAAATAATAATAAAAGCGCACAAGAAGAACTCAACTGATCGCGCAAATTTCTTGAGAGCAGGTTAACAATCAGATAAGCTTCCCTTCTGGTTTGGTCAACTACCGCACCCTGTAGGAATTGTGGGTAAAACTTGGCATTACCCCCAGTTGCAAAAGGAGAAAGTTGGGGAGGGAGATCTCACTGTAGTTTGCTGCTAGCTACAGTACTCAGAGAAGTTCAGCATGCTGCAAGCTCTTTGTGGTTGCCTGAGAAAACCAGGGGATGTGACGTATGCTGGAGGAGCAGTCACACTGTTTTGGCCGTGCTTCCCCACATGCAGCACGAAAGACCCATCGGCGGAAAAAGCTTTCTTTGCCTTAAAAATAACATTCTGTTCTGGCAACAATTCATATTAGGTGTACAAATAAGTTTCAAAGCATTTTAAGGCAACGCAACATGCAATTTGGGAGAAAACAACAATACCTTTACGAATCAAAATATGCGCTGTTATTATCTATCACCTTCCGCCATCGGTTTGGTAGCTGACGGATTCCAGCCATGAAGAATACTTCGTCGTGTGACGCGATGAAGTCGTCAACCCATTTTTGCACTTCGATACATGTCCGGAACCGTACAGCACACAAACCATGTTGCATCGATCGGAACAAATCGTAGTCAAAGGGGGCTATGTCGGGACTATACGTCGGGGGCTCCAAAACTTCCCAGCCAAGCGTTAATAACGTTTCCTTGACCGATTTCGCGACATGCGGCCTGGCGTTGTCATGCAGTAAGTTCACGGGACGAAATCCTTTGTCTGTGAATGGACATTCCCGACAGATTTCCTGGTTCAATCGCAACAATTGCTGCTTGCAGCGATCGGCAGTAACAGTTTGATCCTGTTCCAATAGTTCATAATAGAGCATACCCTTCATATCCCACCAGATGCACAGCAGAACTTTCTTGGAGTGAATATTGCGTTTCGGTGTGGAAGTCGTTGCTGCACCGGTGTCTAACCAGTGTTTTTTGCGTTTGGGATTGTTGTACCATATCCACTTTTCATCACCCATAACGATTTTCAACAGCAAGGACTTTCTGCGTTGTTTATTCAACAGATTCAAACACTTCTTGACACGCTCATCCTTGTTCCCCTGGCTCAGATCATGTGGTACCCATTTTCCTTCTGAATATTTCCCATTGCGCGTAGACGACTGGAAATGGCTTGTTGAGGAGTTACCAGAGTTGTTGTTCTTTTTGCGTTTGAGACGAATTTTTATCCAGCAATGCTTGCAGTTCCTCATGTGCAACATTCTGCGGAGCGTGTCTGCGTTCTCGATCGCTAACATCAAAATCATCTGCTTTAAGCCGTCTAAACCAAAACTCACACGTGCTTTTCGATACAATATTCTCCCCCAGAACAGGACAGTTCGATGCACATGCTTTTGCAGCAGTTTTTTCCGTGATGAAATTCGCAACTAATGCAGTGTTGAATAAATAAAAGTATTGCTTGCCATCTTTCACTTACCGATGTGCAAGTGCGTTTGACTGTTGGGCAAACTTCTGTGTCACATTTTATACTCTGGACCAGTTACGGTCACATGACAATAACACGGGGAAATGTCGGATATGTAAATTAGCGGTATACGTCACACAAAAAACGCTTTAAAACTTATTTGTACACTTAGTACACATGCATGCATGGTTGGTTCACATGCATGTTGATGGTGAAGATTAGGTTTTTCTAAGTTCAGTTTCGAAGCTTTCTTTCGTTCAACGTCTTTCCACAAACAATCAAAGCTGTTGTCGTTGTTTCTCTGCATCTGGAGAGAAGTGGCTAAGGTTTTTTTTTTATATTTGAATTTGCTTCCTGAAAGTTAAATGACTTTTTTTTGCATCGTTGTATTAAGTACTTCAACGCTATCAAAAATAAAAATCAGCATGCATCTTTATAAAAAAATAGAAACTTGAAATTATGCAATTTACGCAAGAACCCACTAGCTTTTGCGCCTGCGTCACTGGCTTCAGAAGAGATTTCTTCCATAAATGCCAAGCCTGGCATTTATGGAAGAAATCTCTTCTGTGTGTGTTTAGGTGGCGCAGTGGTCTAAGCGATGTTAGGTGGCGCAGTGAAGCCCGTGTGAGTTTAGGTGGCGCAGTGGTCTAAGCGATGGCCTCTGATCATTCGTCCGAAAGGGGTCCGGGTTCGAATCCCGGTGAGGCATGGATGTTCTGTTTGTCTTACGGCACTGGCTCTCTCCCTTCCCTGGAACCAGTGACCCTAAATTAGGGACGGGCGACTGCTTATAGCCCATTGAGTTGCTCACGGTGGTCGTTAAACCTCCAATCAAAAAAAAAAAAAACAATGAACAAAAGTTGCTTTAGGCTCGACGTTAATTATTCTTGATTACAGTCATGACAAATGGCCGCTCACATTGGAAGCTCCGTCGTAGCCCTGTCGCCTGTCGGCGACAATTCCTGACGTCCATCTCGAATCGACAAAGAACATCTTTTACGATATAAAATGGACTCTCAGCATCTGCGAACGGAGTTTCATGGAAACCCATGAAAATTTCCTGTACTTCAAGATTATCATTAACAATTCTAAAACATATAGATGCTTGCTCCACTGAAGAAATATCAGTCGTCTCATCCATGATAATTGCATAAAAAATGGCACTTTTAATTCTTGACACAAGTTTTACTTGTACGTTCTTTGATATCAAAGAGAGGATTTCATTTATCATTTCATGCGATATCAATTTGTAATTAGTGCGTTGAAGCCACGTTTTTAGCTCAGGAACATCATTTGCGCAAAGGGCAAGTACATGTAGTATTCGGATGTTGGAGTTCTCATCATTCATGTCCATGTAATGCCAAGCCTTGCTGGGCCAGAAACAAAACCGAAGAAATTATTTCCCGAAGTGCTTGTTTTGTTTCTTTCATATCTTTCAGTTTAGCATCAGAAAGACTCGCGCATATATTTATGCCTTTGTTCACCGATGAGCATGCTGAGACCGCAGCTCGGTGCAATGCGCTCTTTTCGTGAGTTTTGAATCTTTCAAGGGCTTTATGCCAGGAGCAAAATCCGTTGCACACAAGAGCTTCGAATGCACCGCGATCGTTGACTGTCAACACAGGAAGTGAAACTTTCAAATCAGTGCAGTTAAGTAGTAGTAATAATAATACACTTTGCCGGTTTCATATTTGATCCAAGAATAAGATTTCTTCCATTTTTCTTGGAACGACCTTACACATTTTTTGTCTGAAGTTTTACAGGAAATAACACCCTTTTCACTTGAAGTGACGACAGACGCAGAAGAGGAACTAGTAAGTTTGTTATCTCTGTCTTCGGAATTATGTGGCGGTGCTTTTAATCGAATAAGGAATTTCTTCATTGTAACCGTAGTCCGTAAATCGGTAATCAGAATAATGCTTTAAAAAGAGAAACAGCTCTCCAAACTATGGACTAAGAACTGAAAAATAAAGAACCGAATAGAATAGACAAGCATGGACGCCGGCAGAGGGGGGGGGTATAAGAGGGGTCACTTGACACCCCACCCCACCTCCTGTAGAATTATTTTTCCCTTTATTTTATTTTATTTTATTTTATTTATTACTTTTTTACACTCACAGAACGGGACCACAAGGAAAGATGGAGTTTGGGGTGTCTAATTTAGTATCCCAATTTTATTGGAAATTTGGAATTAATTGGAAAACGATAACGTGAAAGCGGAAAACCTAGCAAACCGTAAGGTAGTACGCCCAAACAAGTTCCGCTCAGGGTGGTGTGTGCTGAACTTAAAAGGCTTGGCGTGGCCCTGCTCGACACTGTTCATTATTTTGAAAACAGTTACCAATGTACATGATAATACATGACTATTACTAACATAACTTTCTTCAAGAGCAGCATCAATTAATCATAATAATAGTGTTCTAGTGTAGTAAGTAGTAGTAATAATCTTTCATTTTCACGAATTACTGTGGTCTACATATTAGCCAAACTTTAATTACTGTTTTCTACATATTAGCCAAACTTTAATTACTGTTTTCTACATATTAGCCAAACTTTAATTACTGTTTTCTACATATTAGCCAAACTTTAATTACTGTTTTCTACATATTAGCCAAACTTTAATTACTGTTTTCTACATATTAGCCAAACTTTAATTACTGTTTTCTACATATTAGCCAAACTTTAATTACTGTTTTCTACATATTAGCCAAACTTTAATTACTGTTTTCTACATATTAGCCAAACTTTAATTACTGTTTTCTACATATTAGCCAAACTTTAATTACTGTTTTCTACATATTAGCCAAACCTTAATTGCACTTGACCCCCCTTGAAAAATTTCCTGCAGGCGCCCATGTAGACAAGTGACGTACGCAAAAACTACATATCAATCGCATCATCAGTGTCTTTACTTAGCATGCCTTGGTAAAGAAACAGGGCTGAGCTAGAGCCTAAAGGGTTCTTTCTGCTGGTTTCTAAACGTTCAGTATTTTGTTACTTTCAAGACCCGTCAATGCCTGGCTCTCTGTTTTCATCAAAATATCCCCATCGGCCCCCTTCCCTCCTCCCCCATAGCCCCTACAACACAGGACCTGGGAAGATCGTAGACACTTTAGACCCATCTCACTGCCTCCCCTTCTGAAAAGATATTCTTCCTCACACCCACTCAAACAAAAGCCTCAAAGTAAAGATCTTCCTCTGATCCAATTCCCATTAACGAAAATGTCGGCCACTTTAATTAGCAAAAACGGATTGCAGCAAAGAAACCCAACATTGAATTGAAACTGATGTTTCCGACTCAGGATCGAAAACTGCCGCCAACAGCTATTATTTTTCTTCCCAAATAAAAGGAAATGGATGCTCAGCCTTCTGCCTCCCCGCCCGGTGGGGAATACAAGAGCGGTATCATTCCGAGTCACCCTCAATCTGTCGCAGTCTCACTGTGTGTCTTCTGCTCTCAGACGGTCATTCATTACTCCCGCTCTGACATTTATGGCTTTATGACCCTACCGAAGCTCATTGTGTGCATGGTGAGCTGCTGACAACTTACTGGTGTGCAACAAGGAACGTGATTGCGAAACAAAAAATCGGTAGCTTTAAACAATTAGGAAGGTAGGGTACAACCCCCTCCCCCACCCCCCAATTTCTAGTTTGCTTGGCCGTCTTATTTCTTAAGTGTTTATTCTGTATCGGTAGTTAAAACACGACTTTTTGAAGATATTGATTTTTTTTTTATAGAAACCAAATATTTGCGCGAATATTCCGATTATCTTATTTAATTTTATGTAAAGTGGAAATAAATATTTAAGTATGAATCCAGTACATATAACAAAACTTCGGAGGGGGTGAGGATCACCCCTAAATAATTACAAGGGGTGCTCAAGCCCCTAAGCACCGCCGTAGTTGGCGCCAGTGGTCAGAGCTCAGCTGAGACATAAGGAGCCTGTAGGCGTACTTGCAAATCTTGGCTCAGCTGAGACATAAGGAGCCTCTAGGCGTACTTGCTAATCTTGGCTCAGCTGAGACATAAGGAGCCTCTAGGCGTACTTGCTAATCTTGGCTCAGCTGAGACATAAGGAGCCTCTAGGCGTACTTGCTAATCTTGGCTCAGCTGAGACATAAGGAGCCTCTAGGCGTACTTGCTAATCTTGGCTCAGCTGAGACATAAGGAGCCTCTAGGCGTACTTGCAAATCTTGGCTCAGCTGAGACATAAGGAGCCTCTAGGCGTACTTGCTAATCTTGGCGTACTTGCAAATCTTGGCTCTTACATTTTGCAGAACCACATATATGAAAATACGTTTTTGCTCAACAGAATGCGTTTTGAAGAAATTTTGGGGTTCCCTAAAAATGGGGTCCCACGGCTTGGGCCCTATGTACAGCTGAAACAAAACTTGAAAAAGAAATGTTCTGTTTATAGTTCACTAAGAACCGCGATGTCGTTAGACTATAGCTTCTGCAATTAACTTCTGTTGGTAAATGTCGCTTATTCTGTCACACTTATCTTTCACTACCGGCATTCATGTTGCTGCTCATGCAAACCGGTTGTAATCCATTTACTATATATCACACTTACGAAAACGTGTATCACACTTACGAAAAAAAAACCAAAAAAAGCAATCTGTCATGGTCAGATTGAAAGCGTTACTTGATTGGATTTCTCATTTCTACGAAATGGAATTATGATTCTCCAAGACTGATAGGTAGAGATAAGAAAAGGCAGTTCCAGTTGGTATTAGGGATGTAAATTTCCCTGTAATACACTCTTAAAAAACAAAAAACAACTGCAACACCAAGAAGTAGGAATGCGGTTTGCATACAAATTGACAGACAAGATTGTGACGTTGCAGATGAGCTGAAGCTGTTGCAACGTCACAATCTTGTTTGAATGCGGTTCTCCGTGAGTAAAAGATCTTTCCGAGTGACCAGCCAGCGGCTGATTTACAGGGAAGCCAACGAAGCGCAAACGTGGAGCCTCGCGATGCTGGAGGGCCTCAAAAAATAATGTTTTATAATTTTATTTAAATTTTGGTTTCCAAAAAAAAAGAGAAAAATCATAGAGTGAGGGATAAATTTGCTGTTCTGGGTTTGGGAAGATTTGGGGGCATAATTCCGCCCGAAATCGAAGCACGTCACCTACAAGTACGAACTTACTAGCTTAAATGCCAGCTCACTAAATATCATTTTGAGGGTAATATTATTTAACACTGTATTGCAACTAAGCTTAAAAATTGGGGCGTTATTTCTGGCCAATTTTCTTAAAATGCAATGAACATTTAGCTCTTTAATTCTGTGTTTTAATATGACCCCATCTTTCTCTTAAAATTTCTTTTCCCCCGTTAAATTTAGTTTAAGGCTGTCTTTGAATGAGTGTTAGGGTTCATTTTCTGCGATACATGGCGCAAAAATCACTCCTTCGGCGTGACTTTTACGTCTTGAGTGACAGTACCAGAAGGTGGCGTCAACAAATCACTACAGACCTCACCGTATTCAGAGTGTAAGCGGTCTCTCGCTGGCTCCACAATGAAAAGACAAAATACGCAATGTTACGCTTTAACCAATGACGTTATTTGGGGGTGGAGGCGCTCAGTAAGTAGATGGAGCTTAATAAGTAGGCGGAGTTTCTAAAGCTCAAGTTCAGGGGTTCTCTGCTAATGTACACATTTTCTCTTCAAAGAATGAACGTACAGTAGGACTTAAGATGATTTATGGAAGACAAGATTGCAATCTCACTTTTGGCCCTATTCAATTATTTCTATTTGCCATATAAAATTAAAAAGATCAGACAGAAATGAGAGATTTCGTTTCTTCCAGGCAGAAACTCTGCTAAGCTAACTTATTGCGCCATCTAGCGCCAAATTGGAATATTTTCAAGTCAGATAAATTGAATTAGAAAAAAAATCCTAACAAATGTTTCGGAATGATAACTGTAACATATATTAGCTATGGGTCGTTTTTATTTGTGCTCAAAATTTTCAAACACTACAAAGTAATAGTCTTCGAGAAAATATGTACAAAAAGATTCACATTGCAGATATAGGATAGAATTTCTCTTACACTCATTCAAAGACTTAATAACAAGACTGTTATCGTACGAGTAAAATGGTATTGGAAAACGTGTTATACAAGGCACAGGAATAGATTTCATTCGTGTTCGGACTGTCTGTAAGGGAACTAACTGTCAGTGGGATGGAATCTGATGATATGCGACAGCAGGTCCCACACCGCATGTAACATAAATATCAATTAAAGCAGTTCTATAAACTAACCTTACCTAACATTTTAAAGTACTGTGGTTCAGTGGTCATCTTTATAAAAGTTCCTACTTTTCTTCCTTAACAAAAGGCTTTCCACTTTTAACTTCAGCCATTTCCTTCCCGTCAGGGTATTACAAAGCTCTCAGTATTAAAATTCGCCTTGATAGTTATAACAATTTTTGAGTTACGGCGACAACAAAGCAGACACACACACACACGTGTGGCGGAAGGTAGGGACACGGGGGTCCGGACCTCCCCATTCCCATTGGAATTTCAAGGTTCCCCTCACTGGGGCTCTTTCTATGAAAGATTTCTGGCTCACATGTTGTGAGTTATAATAAGTAGGCGAATCATACCCCATAGTCAGGGAATCGCGATTCAAGAACACGAATGTATTGAATGCATTTTGATAGATAAAAATTTCAAGCTTGATGAAATCAACACCCACACCCTGACACCCTGCCCCCCCCCCCCCCCCCCCCCGTTCAGTTGAAGAAAGTTTGTTCTTGAAATGTTTGAAGAAGTAATTACTATATTAGGAGCGTATATAGAATTTTTTTTTCGGCGGAGAGCGACGAAAAATGGAAGTTTTTGAAATCCACCTGAACAAAGTTAAAGTTAATGAAAAATAGAAGAAAAAGCATTTTTTTTTCTAATGTAAGTTGCTGCATTTTTACTAAATTAAGGAACTTTTTTTCTAATGTAAGTTGCATTTAACCAAAAACTTAAAAAAAATAAACACTTTCGGGGGTGGGGGCAAGGCCCGCCTGACCTCTCTCAATACGCCCCTGTACTGTATATACACAGTCTAGTCACATTATTGTGACCACCTCGTACTTTTGACATCAACAACGCGTAGACAATGAAGGAAGGTGCGTGTCGTGAGCTGGCTTGGAGGGTATATAAGTAGTGTTGTTCGCAATCTGAAAACATATCCCTCGTTGCTGTCATGCATAATAGGAACGATTTATCATATTTGCAAAAAGTAATGATTATCGGCTTTCGGGCCAAAGCTGGTAGTATTTCTGAAACATGGCAGTTTGTGAATTGTTCGCGTGCTGCTGTGGTTAAAGTGTATCGTGATTGGAGAAATGGCACCATTGCAAATAAGCAACGTGAAAACTGCGGAGCACCACGTGCCATTGATGTGAGAGGTGAACGTCGGCTGCGAAAGTGCGTTAGGGCCGATCGATGCGCTACGGTGGAACAACTCACTGACCGAATGAACCAGGGGGCTACCGGAAGTGTGTCTAAAACGACAGTTCAACAAACTCTGCTGAGCATGGGGCTCCGATGCAGACGGATGGTCATTGCACCGATGCTAATGAAGGTGCATCAGCAGAAGAGGCTTACATTTCGTATTGGAATTGGACCTCCGCTGATTGGAAAATGATTTCCTTCTCTGATGAGTCACGTTTTCTTCTTCATTAAACGGATGGACGTTGGCGTATAAGGCGAGAAACATCGGAGAACAAACACTCTTCAACCATTGCTGGAAGAACACAAGCTGGTGGGGACAGCATTATGGTCTGGGGAATGTTTTCGTAGCATTCTCTGGGTTCACTCATACCTGTGGAAGGCGCTATGGATGGAATTCGTTATGAATCCATCGTTGCACACCACGTACACCCATACATGCTGATTGTCTTACCTGGGGCGGATGGGATCTTCCAGTACGACAATGCCACGTGCCACACAGCTAGAAATGTCCGAGAGTAGTTGGAAGAGCACGATGAAGACTTCAAAGTACTTCCCTGGCCTCCTAATTTCCCAGAGTTAAACCCAATTGAGGATCTGTGGGACCATGTCGATCGTGTTGTTCGCTCTATGAATCCTCCACTACGCATCCTCCAGCAGCGTACTGCAGTCAGCATGGCTCCACATACCTGTGAACACCTTCCAGCACCTTAATGAGTCACTTACAGCCCGTCTAGCTGCAGTCCGCGCTGCACAAGACGGTTACTCTGGATATTAGCTGGTGGTCACAATAATGTGACTCGACTGTGTATATGTGTGTATTTTTATACATGTTATGCAGTTTTTATTTTATACCCACGTATATGATAAATATTTAACGTACTGGAACAAAGTTTTTATTTATTTTATGCCCACATATGTAATAAACATAAAGGTACTGGAGTAATGTTTTTATTTATTACTAAGGGTGTATCTCTAATATACAAGGGGTGCGCAGTTTAGTTAAATATTCCCAACGGGTACTTGAAGAACGAAGGTTTGAGAACAACTGAACTAGCGCAAGGGCTGCATTTGATAAAAGAACGCCGAAACATTCAAAAGGGCCGAGGGGACAACAGCTTCCAATTAGATGAAAGTGAAAATTGTCAAACTGCATCTGTCGACCACATAAAGTACCATCCTGTCCTCGCACAAGTAGCAAGAGAGAGAGAGAGAGAGAGAGAGAGAGAGAGAGAGAGAGAGAAAGAAAGTGAGAGAGAGAAAGAAAGAGAAAGAGTGAGAAATAGAGAAAGAGGGAGAGAGAGATAACGGAGATATACACATATGTAGAAAACACAATCATCTGTGGAGAAAATATTGAATAGCGGACAAAATATAATACTTAAAGTCATTTATCAAATTACAGCTAAGCGCATAAAAGTTGCAAATTAGAGGGGGAAACAGTATAAAAATGCTGTTATTATACCAGGGTGAATCAAAAAGTAAGGTCAATGCTCTCGTTATATAGGCAAGCAGAGCTGCGGCAGATTGCTATTTGGGGACGGGGAGGGCACGTGACCTTGAGACGTGGCGGATGCAATTGCTAATCTTCTAATCGCAGTTACCCAGCAGCTGTAAGGGCGTAAACATGGCCGCTCGTTTATCGGAATGCTCCATCGTCGAACAGCGAAGTGTAGTAAGATTTTTATGGGCTGCGGGTGTGCAACCAGCTGAAATTCATCGTAGTATGCTTGTGCAATATGGGGAGGACAAGTGCATGAACCAAAGATATGTGTGCAGGTAGAGAAAAAAGTTTCAAGCCGGTAGAACGAATGTGTTTGATGAAGATCGCACGGGCCGTCCGTTGACCTCTCGCACAAAGGACTATCTGGATCGCATCGATGCGCTCATTGAGGTGGATCCACCTAAAATCTGTGCCTTGTATTTCCAATGGGGAAACATCTGTAGCCATTTTTTTCACACTTGATACGTTCCCAAGAATGAATATTTGAACATCGATAAAAAATAACTTCATATTATAGCCTAGTATACTTAATATTTTCTAAAATTTTACCATAATTATTTTAAAAATCAATAACTCTTCCTTTGGTGGTGTTGAGACCAGAAAATAGATGGCGTCACATCTACGTGTGGCTTACTAAATGCTATTACGTCGCTCTTTTTTTTTAATAATTTTATTAATTTTCGGAATGGAATCAAAATTTGAGTATACATATGCGGCAGTCTGGAATGTTTATAATGATTTCAGCCTCTTAGATTAAATGTTCTGGAAATAATTTAGCTAAAAATGTTAACAGAATTGTAGACGCTGCTGATTTTTAATATCGAAATAAACCAGCAAGCACATTCTGCAACATTTCCAGCTACGTTTGCATTTGGTATATTATCTCCGCTTTTAAGCATCCTATTGGAAAAATTCCTGCTGTAACGCACTGCTGCAACTCCATTTTCTGATGTAAAATGTTCCATCTGGTTACACGCACGTGGTTTTTTAACGATAATTCACTTACCGCTTGTCGGAAAGGAAAAAAGGACTGACATCGACTGAATTTTTTAAAGATCATTAGAATGCAGATATTTTCTGATTTTCCGATATTTTCTTATTACTTGTAAAAGCAAATGAAATTCTTGCGTATGAGAAATATAATTTGATATATGTGTCAGTTCAAGACCGGGGTAAAACTTTTCGCTATTATGAAAAAAAGTAAAGATCGAAATCATCTAAAAAAAACAGAGTAAATACATCTTCTTAGAAAATTCCATAAAGTTCAAAATTTACAGAAAAATAATTTTGATACGAGGGATTTTGATCGTATTTGTATTGTCGCACTTGATGTGGGGATGACCAAAGTAACATTTACTGTATTCTGCTATGTGAATGAAAGTCGTAATGTAACGTACCAGGAGATGTGACGTACCTGCCAGAAGGACGCACACGACATAAAGGCAGATAGCAATTAGAATCAATGTCTGCGTAGCTCAGATGGTAGAGCGACTTGTTCCGGAATAAGCGTACTCGGGTTCGAATCCCGGCGTAGACTAAAAATGACGGAGAAATTTACTTCGTTATAATGGCGCCCGAACTACCCGGATGACCTGACCGTTCAAAATCTCGCATTGGTGTGATGTTATTTCCACACCGCGACACAGGAAAAATCAGAGAATCCCTTCTCCAGCAATTCGAAAAAAAAAAAAAATAAGGGGGAGATGATGTAACGTACCAGGAGATGTGACGTACCTGCCAGAAGGACGCACACGACATAAAGGCAGATAGGAATCAGAATACATGTCCGCGTAGCTTAATTGGTAGAGCAACTTATTCCGGAATGAGTGGACCCGGGTTCGAACCCCGGCGCGGATAAAAATGACGGAGAAATTCACTTCGTTATAGTAAATGACTCCCCATCTTGTGAGAAAAATTATAGCGTGGTTATTATCATTCCTTGAATATGTTTTTTTTTCAAATGTAATTTAAAAATTCAGTATGTAAAAAACTGTTTCAAAAGACACTAACATTTTCGTCCATCGGCGAAAAGAAATTTTACTCTGAAAAATACATTGCAATCGGCCAGATTTCAGTTTTTTTCAACTAGTATCCAATACCATTTTCACCCAAATAAAAAAAAATAACATTGTTGTACTAAACAATATCAAAATCTGTTAAACTAAATTGATATTTTAATCTACATTTTATGCTATTTCATGTTTTAAATTTGCTAAACTGACTAAATGTCGGACTTCGAAACTGAAATTCTTTTGTTGGCTTCCATTGCTTTACTCTTCATTTATTTATTTATTTATTTGGTAGGTTTAAGTACAGAGTACACGAAACTAAAAAGCATAAATGTCTTTCTCTTGCTTTTCGGACTACGAAACTGTCAATCCCTCACACTCCTAAGACGCTCATCAAAATACAAACGGACGTGTGTTAGTTCGCGCTGCTTGCTAAATTCATATCGGTTAGATGAAACCGTATGTTTAATTCGGTGTTTGGAATGAAGAAACCAAGACACCCACACACCCACACACACACACACACACACACACAAGAATTTTCACAATGATAACACATGAAAAGAAAATGACGAAATCCTTTTATGACACTTTCCGTGTTGATTTCCGCCGTCTTTACGCGATAATTATTCTAAAAACAGATTCAAATAAACACATTTGACTGTTTAAATGATTTAATGTGATGAATTTAATTATTAAATTCATATATAAAAAAAACATTATAACTTTCAGGCATGCAACGGACCCATCTTCAGATGTTATTAACAGAATGGAACTGAGCATGATTTAAATACATTAATGTTATGTAGTTTTCTTGATATTGTGACCAACTCGTGATGGACAGAAAGTCAACGTAAGCACGAAATGAACATTTACTTAGTATTACTTTTATGACACTTTATAACTTTATGAAGTGTTGTAAGTCACAGTACACCGTACATCAAAATTAGAATATGTTCTAGATTCCAGAAACGCCAAGAGCCTAAAAAGCATCAATAAATCCTCTTAATATGCATACTTAGCAAGTCCTCGACCTTGTCCTTCGTCAGTTAAAAGACTTTCAAACAGGTTTATGTGTAAAACAAAAAGGAAAACTACCGCTATCACGTTTTGTTACGCTGAGGTCTGCAGTCAAGTTCTGAGAAAATTCATTTTCCTCAAGTGAAATCGTCGACCATTTATTCATCTGGATCCGATCTAATAAATAACTTACACGTGATGCGAAGTTTTCTAATATATCGTCGTCACTGCATATGCTTACGGAAGAGCAAGCATTGGTATAAAATTTTCAGATGATGTAGGAAGTGACATATATTTTCTCCTTTTATGGGTTCATTACAAAAAACGAATGTATACGCCTTTGGAATTTTATTAATATCTTTTTCTCTGGACACGTGGAAGAAATAGAATTACATTTGTCTAAATTAGTATGGAAGTGAGGGTTAGTTGATACACGAAAATGAAAGTACAATCTCAGGCCTGGCTGCCTTCAAAATGCGGCGAATGACTGGGATTTCCATAGTTGTAAGGAAAGTTGTTGCTGAAGAAAAATGAGCAGTGTGGTTTTTCTTTTATTGGAGGTTTAACGACCACCGTGAGCAACTCAATGGGCTATAAGCAGTCGCCCGTCCCTAATTTAGGGTCACTGGTTCCAGGGAAGGGAGAGAGCCAGTGCCGTAAGACAAACACAACATCCATGCCTCACCGGGATTCTAACCCGGACCCCTTTCGGACGAATGATCAGAGGCCATTGCCTTAGACCACTGCGCCACCGGTGCGGCCCAGTGTGGTTTAAAGAGATCAACCACGATCTCTAAATCTGGCAGCCACCGAAATGTAATGAAGTTGCATGCCGTAGATCATGCGATCCTAACTCTCGACAGTAATTTTTTCTGGTCTTTGCCTGGGTAAGATCCATCGAAGAAGGACTAAATAATTCAAAGCCTGCACGGAAGTGAAGAAGGAAGTTGAGAATGCTGACTTCGCACAATTCACAGAATACATTTCCTAGTTCAAGGAAATATTTGAATCTAGATTTTCGGATTTTGAACACTTGAAATCAACATTCCAGTTTTTTGTCAACCCCCTTTGAGCCAAAATTGAGTGGCATGATCCCGCGCTACACATGGAAATGTACAAACTTCAGAGATACTTCTTTCTTCATTAAAAACAATTTTCAGTTTCAGGAGTTTTGGAAACGACTGGCAAATGAACAACATCCCAATCTTCATGATTTTGCTTTAAAAGTAAGTTCGATATTTGGCAGCACATTCTCTTGAATGAGGGTGATCAAATCCAAGTACGTCCGAAAGGGGTCCGGGTTTGAATCCCGGTGAGGCATGGATGTTGTCTTTGTCTTACGGCACTGGCTCTCTCCCTTCCCTGGAACCAGTGACCCTAAATTAGGGACGGGCGACTGCTTTTAGCCCATTAAGTTGCTCACGGTGGTCGTTAAACATCCAATAAAAACAAAAAAAAATCCAAGTATAGGAGCAGATTATTTCAAGATGTGTGACTTCAATGAGTGGAAAAAGTGAACAATCTACTTTGCCGTTCGAACAATCATCAGTCAAAGTACAAAAAGTGAACTAGTAGCAGGTGCTCACTTAGCTTTAATGTATTAAATATACTTTCTTAATGTTGCTCAAGAATTAGTGAAACTGGGAGCAACGTATGGAAATATAGATAACAGTGTATGAGTGGGCAGGAAGACAGTAAGTTTCTGTACAAAGATGGTTGAAAGCGTGAAAAACAATATTAAATATTCCTTACAACCAGCCGTAGAAGAACATGCTGTATCTTTTACGACTGCCTTATGAACTGATAGCATTGTACAGAGAAGTCATTTGGATATTACATTCTTCTGAATTGAAGAACAAGGTGCTGATAAATGATATAGGAGTCTCAACCATGCTACTGACTGGGGCTGAATCTAACAACAACAGAGAAAAAGTGATCTGGTAAATCTCAGAAGCATATAGAACGTGACGAGAAGGCTCTACAAAAAACTATCCACTCAGAACCCAAATCAATATTGTCTCAAATCACGAGAAATCTATGTGAGGGACTGATGTAAGCACCATTACAGCGCACAGGAAGCTGCAAAAAATGAGTTTCCACAGTCGAGCAGCCATTCACAAGACGCTAATCACTTCGACCACGCTGATTATCGTGGTGTGAAGAATATCGACCTTGGACTGTAGACCAATGAAGAACTGTGCTTTGGATTGACGAGTTACGGTACACAATATACTAGTCCGATGATCTTTCCTGAGTTTAGCGGGTACGGGGAGAGAAGTATCATATGGACTGTAACGTCCCGACAATGAAGTTTATTGGAGGCAGAGCGATTGTGTGGAGGTGTGCTTCGTGGTTCGCCTTGGACTCATCAGTCGTTTCGGACAAAAGAATCAATGTTGATCTCTAGCTGGTCTTTCTGTAAAATTATGCCCTCCTAGCAACATTGTGGCAGTTCTTTGGGGAATGTCCATAGTTAGTAAGACAATGCAGCTTGTCATACCGCTCTCGAAAGTCTCTGTTAGTAAGACAATGCAGCTTGTCACACCGCTCTCGAAAGTCTCTGTTAGTAAGACAATGCACCATGTCATACTGCTCTCCTTGCTACAGATAGTTTTAAGGATATGGCGTCGAAAAGTTGGATAGATCAGCCCAATGTCCTGACCTGAACCCTACAGAGAATTTCTGGAACGAATTGAATTGTCGGGTGCGTGGAATAAGAGATTGATCGATAAACAAAGTTGAACTGGCCACTGCTTTAAAGGTCAAACATATTGTTAGACATTTACAAAAAACAGATGGATAGTATTCCACGAAGACTAGATGCCGTCATAAGGGCTAAAGGTTTCAGCACACGATGTCAAATTCTCTGTAAGTAAAGATTATTTGTAGGCATGCAGGTGTCCGGATACTAGCGGTAGGGTAATGTATGTGAATAGCATTGTTCTCCCACTGTTTATATAACTTCTTCAGAGCACGCTGAAAGGCACATTTCAGCACCATAAACCCAAACCACATGCAATACGAGCTATCGTGACGGTACGGTCGAAAATAGGGATGAGTACATCGGTGGTTATTCATTCCCGAAACATTACTGCATTCATAGTATCGGTAAAAACCTCGATGTTTTTACTAATAAGCCAAAGAATTCCTACTTTTCCATCTGCTGCAGTAAATGGCCACATCACTAAGTAAAATTCTCTGTTTAATAAAATGAGGATTACTCACCAATTCAACATCAAGTAAGCAATAACACTTGTTAAAACGTTCGATGTATCGGCGAAAACCTTGATGTTTTTACTAATAAGCGGAAGAATTTCCAATTTCCACTTTTCCACCTTCTGCAGTAAATGGGCACATCGCTGATTAAAATCTGTGTTCAATAAAATGGGGATTACTCATCAATTCAACATCGAGTAACCAATGATATTTGTTAAAAATCTCGATGCATCGGTGGAAACCCGTTTTTCTTTGCTGTATGGGTAAAAACCTCGATGCTTTTTGCTAATAAGCAGAAGAATTGCTAGTTTTCCATCTGCAGCAGTAAATGGGCACATCATTGGATAAAGTCTGTGTTCAATAAAACGATGATTACTCACCAATTCAACATCAAGAAACCAATAATATTTGTTAAAAAACTCGATGCGTCGGTGGAAATCTCCGTGTTTCTTCGATGCATCGCCCTCTGTGATATCGAGGATAAGAACTCGATTTTCGCCGAAGAAACAGCGAAAAAATTGCTAATCCGTGATACAGAAATATAATATTCCCTTATTCTTTATAAGAATGCAACAAATAGAAATTCATTCACTTCATGTAGAAAATATTCTTCCGCGGTTCCAAACATCGGTCATGAAACTTCGATGTTTTTTCAATGTATCGGTTCCTGTAAGCGTACAGGAACAGAACTCCATTTTGTCCGACGAAAGATCGATCAAACCAGCCAGTTCACGACATAGAAAGATAATAAAGCGAAACCTCGGTTGTACGTTTTTCTAGGGGATAACCTTAAAAAACTTATTTAAAAAATTCCAAAATGTTAAATGCTATTGTAAAATTTATGCTTTAGGTATAAGATGTTTTTTAATAATGATTTATTTAAAGTAGAATTAATGGCTAAAGGAGAGAAAGACGTTACAAATTATAATGTTATCTACACATGATCCAGTTTCCCCGACAACTCTTGAATTTCTGGAAATTCACGAATTCCAGTCTCCTGCTGACTTTCTTCTTCCTGCACGTCGGTCTCCGGAAGCTGTGGGGATTCTTCCCTTGGTGGAACTTGCTGTTGGTCCTGCTGCTCCAGTTCCGGTATTTTTACTTCCGCTCACTGCCGAAGTTTCGTCAATGGATTTCGTTCTACTCCTCAGTGCTGTGTTTCGTCTTTGTTGGAAGGACATTCATACCCCTCTAGCAGAGTTTGATAACTCTGAGTACCGTGCCTCCTGTGGACTTATTACTTCAAACGACGTTAGTTGAGAACACATCTACTATCACGTCTACCATGTCCAGAACTCCAGGACTTTGCCTTTAAATATACCACAGATGTTTTCCTTGATTATTGTGCGAATGTTTCGATAATATTGATGATGTGGATCATCCCGTATAATATGATCAATCTCGTATAATAGATATCAATGTGATAATATGATCGTATAATACGATCAATCTCGTATAATAGATATGATCAATCTCGTATAATAGATATAATCAATCTCGTATAATTGATATTATCAATCTCGTATAATACACCGAAGAGCAATTGAATTAGAGATACCTGTCTAGAAACGTGTAGCACCACCTTTCATCCTGATGACGGCGGTGATTCGTCTTGGCATGGACTCGACAAGACACCGGAAAGGGTTGAGAAGCCATACGGATCCACGACCCCTGAACAAGCTCCCACAGTTCACGATGATTTGATGGAGGGGAGTCAGAGCCTAGAACATCTCTCTCGATGGCATCTCAGATGTGCTCGATGGGATTGAGGTCAGGTGACCTAGTTGGCCAAGTAAGCGAGGTCACGACGGTGGAGTGTTCATCCAACCATTCGGATACAATTCGGGAGCGATGACACGGTGCATTGTCTTGTTGCAGGATGAGGTCCTCAGTGGGATGTTGAAAACGCACAAACGGGAGTAAATTGTAGTTCAGGATATCCCGGTAACGTTGACCTGTGAGGGAAGATGTCACACGTACCAGAGGTCCCATTTCAGTCCACGTAAACAGTCCCCAAACGAGAATGCCACTCCCACCAGCTTGAAGAGTACCCTGCTGGAAAGAAGGATCCATCGCTTCATGTGGTTTGCGCCGTACTCGTATCCTGCCTTCCGTATGTACCAACGTGAATCTCGACTCATCAGTCCAGGCAAAAAAAATTCCACATGTCTAAGGTCCAGTGGCGATATTCCCGCGCCCACGCTAATCTTTGCACCCTGTAATGTGCGGTCAGCAGCGGTATCCTCGTGGGACGATGGCTTCTGTACCCCATAGCAAGGAGATGGTTATGGATGGTGTGGCTTCTCACACGTTTTTGTGCACCAGCCTTAAATTGCCGAGTGGTTTCTTGCACTGTGGCCCGTCTATCCGCTGTTACAGTGTGAGCTAGCCGACGATGACCCCGCTCATCCACACGCTGTTGTCCACGGCAGTTGACCCTTGCAGAGATGGTTTTACCGGATTCGATGTACTCACGGTGCACCCGTGACACAGCGGCTCGTGAAATTCCCAGTGCCTGCACGACTTCCGAGATGGAGTGACCCATTCGTCGGGCCCCGACAATTCGCCCACGATCAAATGCGCTTAGATCCTTCGTCTTACCCATACTACTTCCGACTCTTTCTGATTCCCGTCGGATCCTTATATTGTCGGATCGCTGCATACGTCATGTCGTTTCAGTTTACAGGGCCGCCCGCAGCGCCACATTTTTATAACGCCAGCTGTCTCTAATCCAATTGCTCTTCAGTGTATGTATAATATGATGTGGATCATTCTGTATAAATATCGATGATGTGGATCATCCCGTATTTGATGTTGATAATGCTGATCAGATACCTGCCCGTAAGAACTTCTAGAATTTCCTGTTCGTGTGCTGTAGATTACGTTCTTAAACTTCTTATAATATCTTTCTTTGCTGGTCTTGAGTCTGGCGCTCTTTGACCAAACATGGTCCTTGGGCAATAAAACTCAACCAACCAACCAAATTATAATACGTTTTTATAGCATTGCACAAATTATAAAGCACATGAAAATGTATCTTCTCTTTTGATGACTGTATATAAAAATCCTGATTCTAGATTAAGTGAAATCTTCACGCCTAAGAATCTGAGACAAGTTCTTCAGCGTAGAACTCACGAATTAACAGCGCTTTACTTTTAATGGGGATCCTGAGAGCATTCATTTGAAACCAGAATGTTGAATATTGAGGATACATTTATTATTCTGTTCTACTATGTCACGAAATGGTGGAGCCACCAAGTTTCATCCCAGAGATTTGTCAACTTTTAAATATCGCATATGTGTGGGAGTCCTGAAATGTGAAATCATTTTTTTTTTCATGGAAACCAGGGCCGGATTAAAACCTTATGGGCCCCTAGGCTAAGATATTTGAGTGGGCTCCAAGGCTAAGACATCTGAGTGGACCCCCAAATAACTTATGACGGGTACTTATTATAAAGTCCGTTAAAACACGGAACTGTAATTACTAAATTATCTGTAGAGTTTTCATAATGAGTCACTGTATTTTCCACTGTTTTCACAAGAACACGAGTTGTAAACTTAAGATTCCTAGATTTTGCCTTGGATTTTCCAATGATTTAGCATTGTATTCTTTTCTTTGTGCATCTTTTTTGTCATGCAATGTAAAGCCACAGGGGACTTCCGACTGTTAACGGTTACAAGTGCAAATTAGGAAGTGTGAGTTCCAAGGAAATTAGGAAGAACATACCATCAAGGTTCAACAACATGGTCTTTGGTCGTGAAAAAGCTGAAACTGTCTCGCCGATCCCGCTGTATACAGCGGCATGAAACACTTGGTGAGTAACTGCCTTGAAATATGTTCGTCTTCCAGCCTCTGGTTCTAACCAAGTGGAAAACATACGAGACAAAAGTACAATTATTTTATACCCCCCCTCTCTCTCTTTCTCTCTATATCTGTCTATCTATCTATCTATTATTTGCCCAGGCATGCCTTCTGGGCCCTTGGTAATAGTGGGCCTCAAGGCTACAGCCCTTGCAGACTCCCATCCCCCCTCCCCTTAATCCGACCCTGATGGAAACCGAAAGTTAACAACATACCATCAAGGTTCAACAACATGGATCAAGGTTCAACTTTGACTTCACCAAGAGGGAGCACAACAACGCTGTCCCAATTCTCTGAAAGTTGTAACATGTTGGGTTACGTATAAAAGAATTAAAGAACCGCGTGTTTTTCATAATCTGAAATTCAGATTTTAACGTAGAATCGCAAAAATCATATAAATGAATTACGCATAGCCGAGTTAAAAAAGCGATGGAAACTACAGTAAAATATCGGGAATAATGCTGAATTTCGTATAAAAGTGAAAAACGTATAACCGAACCGAGGTTCCACTGTAGTTCCTTCCTTTATATAAGAATGCAACAAAGAAAAATTTATTTACTTCACGTTGAAAATATTCTGTTGCATTTTCAAACATCGGTAATGAAACCTCGTTGCTTTCTCGATGCATCAGTTCCTGTAACATCGAAGTTAAAGCATCGATCATCGGTGGAAAAACATCGATGCCTTTTGCCCATCCCTAGTCGACAGATCTATCATCGGTGGCAAAACATCGATACCTTTTGCCCATCCCTAGTGGACAGATCTATCATCGATTGAGAACACTCCGTACGTCATGAAAAGACGCCTGAGAACAGAACTGATTCCAGTGCACAACGCAACGTATTTTAAGGTGCTGGTCCAGCAAATAAGGAGAACCGTAGCCAAGGACATTACAGTCATTTGCAAAAGTTTAAGACCACCTGTCAATTTAATGAAAATTAAGATTTACTAAGAAACAACTAATTACTAGTCAGAGATATCTGAAAAAAGGACACCACACATGAATACTTACATTCTTTAGAACACAAAAAGACCGAAATCAGTACTTTGTATGGCCACCTTTGTTTTTTATAACGGACAGAATACTACACTGGTGTGCAAAAATTAAGGACGAAGAGGAGAAATTAGCATAACAGCGGAACGAGCAGGCAGAACGGACCGAAAGACCACTCAGGAGATAGACTAGGGTCCGGTATGGTAGGGCATGCGCATATATGCAGCATGACGTAGGGAGGGGGGTGTCGGAAGGGTATAAAGCACACGGGCGGTGTACGCTCAGCAATTCGGTGAAAGCTATTGCACGGTGTTCATCGGTTTGAACGACGTCGATTTGCTGCCTCCGTGTGATATGGCCAACAGGCAATCCAGTAGACGACATCTGGATGACTTTACCCGAGGTCGCGTCATTGGAAGTTGGAAGAAGGTCGAAGTGTGACTGGTGTGGCCGAGGAGATCGGGATCGCTCACAGCATCGTTTCACGAGCTTGGAGAGCATTTCAAACGACAGGAACAGCTGTCCGAGAGTCTAGCAGTGGTCGTCCACGAGCAACAACGGCCGCGGACGACCGGTATATTGTCCTACAGGCGAGAAGAGACAGACTACAGACAGCGGGATAAATCGCATGGCATATGCAACAGACAACTGGACGTCCGGTATCGCGTTTTACCGTGGCCAGGAGGCTACACAAAGGTGGTCTATTTGCTCGACGACCAGTACGGTGTGTGACTTTAACGCCTGCTCATCGGAGACGGCGGTTTCTGTGGTGCCAGGAACACAAGAACTGGACACATCAGCAATGGGGTCGAGTTCTCTTTACGGATGAGAGCCGATTTAGTCTGACGAGCGATTCTGAACGTATACACATCTGGAAAGAGCGGGGAACACGTAATCACACCTCCAACATCATCGAAAGGGGCCAGTTTGGAGGTGGCGGAGTTCTCGTTTGGGGCAGTATCATGCTTGGTAGCCATACTGACCTCCACATCTTCCAAGGAGGTTCCGTCATTGGTGTCCGCTATTGTACCGAGGTTCTCCTGCCTCTCGTGGGTCTGTTTAGAGGTGCTGTGGGTCCTGAGTTACTCTTCATGGACAACAACGCTACACCTCATCGTACAGTGGCTATCACAGAGCTGTTGGAGAATGAAGATATTCAACGCATGGATTGGCATGCAAGGTCCCCGGACCTAAATCCAATCGAACACGTGTGGGACCTTCTCGGGAGACGCTTGGCAGCACGTCACCAGCCGCCAGCAACGATTCCGCTGATGCGATTGGCGCTACAAGAGGAATGAGCCGCGATGCCTCAACAGCTCCTTGACAGCCTCGTGCTCAGCATGGACAGACGTTGTAAATCCTGCAACGCAGTCAGGGGTGATCATATCCCCTACTAAAGACTGGATTTTTCTTGGCAGCCGCCTGTCACATGGACGTTTTTGTCTTCTGTCTAGTTGTGCTCGAAGCTACCTTTTCAATAAAGTGCCTTTGTATCCTTTGGATTCCTTGTTTGAACGGTTTTGCTCATTTATCCTATATTCTTACATCTTGGGGATTTTATGGTATGATTTGAGTCGGTGTGGAGCACTTCTGCACGACGTTACATTCGAAAAACTATCTCGTACTTAATTTTTGCACGCCAGTGTATGTGGAATATACTCTCAACGAGGGATTTGCAGAAGTCACCTAAAATGTCTTTGCACCACACGCACTTTATCGCGTCAATCAAAGCTTGGAAATTTAATGGCTGATTTTCTGCTACCTTGTCTTTTAGAATGGTCCACAAATTTTCGATGGGGTTAAGGGCGGGACTATTACCTGGCCATTCAATCACAGTTATGTTTTTCCTCTGCAGGTAGTCTTTTACTGTCTTTGATCTGTGGCACGAAGCACCATCATGCAAAAAGATTGTGCATATGTGCACTTGCATATGAGTTAACAGCTTCTCACGTAACATTTTTCCACATACAAAGGACCAGTCATGGTAGTTCCTGTCTGCAAAAAGGACAATGAAGCAGTACCGGATGCTAACATAGCATCCCATATCATTTTACTTAGCGGATGTCTCACGGTGCTAACGCTGTATTTTTCATAAAACCTTTTGCCTTTTGGTCGTCGAACATGTGTTTCACGTGATTCAAATTGACGCACAGTTGATTCAGAAAAACAGAACTTGGCTCCAATTTTCAGCAGTCCACGATTAATGACGCTTCGCAAACTGGAGTATCTTCTTGCTCATGACAGAGGTTAGTTCATGTACAGGTTTATAAAAATTTAATCCAAAATCTTTGCTAAGACGTCGGGAAACAGTACTGATACTAATATCAGACCCTTTTGAATGTAGAAAGGCCTTGATTTTCTTGCACGAATTTCTCGGAGTACGCATAACTATTCTCCTCATGGTATTGTAATCACGCAGGGTTGTTTTTCCTTGGATGTCCACTTCTTTTTCGGTCGCTAAATTCACCTGTATCTCGATATTTCACGATCGTATTATGAATAGCAGTCTTGCTCACATTCACCTTTCTGCTTATTTCACATTCGGATTATCTTTCATGATATAAAGTCACTATTTGTGCTCTCTGAGTAACATTTAATGACGCTTTTTAGTCCCTTTTTTGCTATACAGAGAATAACGTACAAAACCTATCTGTATGAAAACTAGAAGCAAACTGACGCACGCACGCTTCCTCCAACCCTATCAACAGCTGCTTCTGTAGGACGATGCAGCACCGACAGGAAGTTGAGTAATACAGACAGTATCTGACGCAATCTGCAGAAATCTACTAATACCGACAGGTGTTCTTTTTGCAAATGACTGTATTAGGAATCTTTACTTTCTCACAGTATCAGATCTTGTACTTCCACGAGAGGCGGCTACATTTCGCGTCATTGCCACCTAAATGTCCATGTATCCGCCTAGTTAAAAAAAGGCCGCAAATATGGTCGTTTGTTACTTAGCACTATTACGTTTTAGCATATCGCCTTTGTACTATGTGACGACCCTGTACCTCAGAAGTGACGAACATGCCAAGACGTCAAAGTTGCAGTGACAAACTTCGTCGGTGTAGCTTAATTGGGAAAGCATTCTGCTCCCGAGCAAAAGGGTGCAGGTTCGATTTTCGCCACCGGAAAATGGTTTTTACGCTATACTGGCACTCGAATGTAAAATGAATCTGCTTGACGTTGGCAGGTTTCAAAACTCTTTCCAGGACTAATTACATCATTTTCCAGGTTTGCATTTTTTATCACCATACGTAATATAAATACATTAGTTTATTAAAATAATTATTAATATGGAAAGAAAAAATTACCTCAATAACTGTAAAACAGCTCAGATTGATTCTTTATCACCCACTCTTTATTATTATTATTATTATTTTTGGTGCATTGCATTCTTATTTACTTGTTGCATTCTTATTTTACTTAGTCAATATTACACACACACACCCATACACACAAAAAGCATTATAGTTATGTCGAATGACTTTTAGTTAATACTTTAGATTTATTTCGCCTCATCATGTGGCTTTTCAATCCAGATACACCTATGTTGAAAATGCCAAAGTTTTTCATGCGCAATTTGCAACGATTTCTAGATTTGTTACTGATGTTGGGTAAGAGCCAACCTGAAAATAAAATATTTTATAACCAAACTTCTTGGAATACACATTTTCTAGCCATACTCCAAAAGAAGTAATAAAATAATCTGTAACCAATGATCGAAAAACAGCGAACAGCAAAACACAACCTGGCTTGGAAGATGTGAATCTGTTTATTAGTGTAAATATGACACGGATGTTAAGTCAGATTATAACGAAGTAAATTTCTTCGTCATTTCTATCCGCGCCAGGATTCGAACCCGGGTCCCCTCATTCCGGAATAAGTTGCTCTACCAATTGACCTACGCGGACATTTTATTCTGATTCCTATCTGCCTTTATGTCGTGTGCGTCCTTCTGGCAGGTACGTCACATCTCCTGGTACGTTACATCATCTCCCCTTATTTTTTTTTATTTTTTTTCGAAGTGCTGGAGAAAGGATTCTCGTATTTCTCCTATCTCGCGGTGTGGAAATAACATCACACCAATGCGAGATTTTGAACGGTCGGGTCATCCGGATAGTTCGGGCGCCTTTATAACGAAGTAAATTTCTTCGTCATTTCTATCCGCGCCAGGATTCGAACCCGGGTCCCCTCATTCCGGAATAAGTTGCTCTACCAATTGAGCTACGCGGACATTTTATTCTGATTCCTATCTGCCTTTATGTCGTGTGCGTCCTTCAGGCAGGTACGTCACATCTCCTGGTACGTTACAAGATAACATTCGAAAACTTGAAAATTTCGTCGTCCTGGAGCGGGAATCGAACCCACGTCTCCCGGATAGCGTCCGAGTATGCTAACCAATACACCACCTAGAACGACCAAGTTTCAAGTATCCGATTAATTTGAACATAACCATCACAGGATTCGCTAGTTGAAGCATTAACATCCATGTCATATTCACAACAGTAAACGGATTCACATCTTCCAAATTTGTATAGTACAATGGTGTAATCCCGTATTTCATTCATTGAAACCACAACCTTGCTGTTAAAAGAACAAAGTAACAAAAATGCGAGCCATGGAATGGAAAACAAACAGGTGAACATGAACAAACAATTAAAAAAAATGGAGCTCAGGCGAAGATGGAAGTTCTTAACGACAAGTGTAGTCCACAAGCACTTCTCAGGACACGTGAAATAGTGAGCGCTGGGCAGGGATTGGTTATTGAGCCCAGATGGCCACTGCTTGATGCTTCGGCTTCAGTGATGGAGACATGATAGTTTTAATGGAGGCCCCCTTTTCCCACATCACTGCTTTCGCCCCCAAATTCTCTTTTAGCTAGTCGGGGAGTGCATACATGTCTGTTGCCTGCTACACGGTCCTCCCTTCAAGGCCACTATGCATCATGGCTCATGCTTGAATTCTGGCGCGACAGGCATGTTCACAGAACCTGCAAAGAAACTTTTCTGAGTTCCTAAGATGTTAACTGATTATCTGAAAATCCGTGACGTATTTTCACCTTTATTGCTACTGTTCAGGCAAAACCGTCTCTAAAAGAAAGCCTCAGAACAGCTTTGTGACGCCACAGTCAGCAGGTCGACCAAGGCTGAAGAACACCGATCGGGAACTACGTTGCCTCGGTGGAGAAATATTTCCGCGAGTTCGATGCTACATAATTCTCGCAAATGGCAATAAACTGACCATGTTATTATTATTATTATTATTATTCTTTTGCTTGTCTGTTGTTTTAGTTCTTTATCGTTAGATAACGTAAGCAGATGACATCTGAATTTTCATTCGTTGTCACCATTTCCTGCATTATATGCAAATCGGGGAATTTCAAAATTGTGCTCTGTTGCGCTAACAATGTACGGGTCTTAAAGATAGTTACGGAAAAATTCCTTATATCACGAATGTTAAAAAAACTATTATATTTGAGTTCCTCTACGCATAATATGAGAAGCTTAGCATTTTAGCTCCTGGGAGTTCTTTCTTTTTTTAAGTATTTCACTTAAATTCTTTAAAGAATTAAAAAAAAAAAAAGAACTCTCTAGCTGCATAACAAACACGCAAGCAAAATTTATGATTTAGTGAGTACATTTGCAAAACTATTTAAGGAGCTCTGAACATCTCTAAATCGAAAATCTTGCCACTATTTTTAGAAGGTAAATTTTTTTTGCAAAAGTGAAAATAACTCAAGGAAAAAGTTCTTTGTCAAATATATATAGAAGGTAGTAATTCGGATATCTTCAAATTTATACAAATAACATCACAAATTTTATGCTGCGAATTCTGAACGTCATATATATACACTGAGTGGCCACTTTATTATGACCACCTGGCAGTTTTAAACAAATGAGCTATGGCTGCACGCTGTTGCAGCCAGAGGGCGAGGCTAGTATAAAAAGGGAAAGCTTAGTGCTTGCGACAGTAGTAGAAGTGATTTTTGGGTGACGAGATGGGTAAAAAATGCGATTTGACGGACTTTCAACGTGGGATGATTGTAGGAGCTCGGAGCCATGAAGCGAGTATCACCGAAACCGCCGCACTCGTGAAATGTTCCAGAGCAGCTGTTGTTAAAGTGTTTAAAGACTGGACTGTCAGCCAAAAAACTGGGTCTCTACGTGCAACGTGTGGTCGTCATCGGCCAGTGACTGCTCGGGCGGAACGAAGAGTTTCCAGACTGGTAACAGACAACAGAAGGGCAACAATGCAGCAAATTGCAGCCCATCTTAATCAAGGATCCCCTCAAATGATCTCTGCACGCACTATTCGCCGTACAATGCATCGGATGGGATATGGCAGCCAAAGGCCTGTTCAAACACCTTTGCTGTCTGCAGTTAACAAGAGAAAACGTCTCCAGTTCGCACAGGAGCACAAGGATTAGACAGTCGATAATTGGAAACAAATTATGTGGTCCGATAAATCACGTTTTCAGTTACACCATGCCGATGACCGAGTGAGAATTTGGCTGAAACAGTACGAAAGTATGGACCTCAAATGCATTGCTACAACCCTTCAAGCTGGTAGAGGCAACGTTATGGTTTGGGGAATGTTTTCCTGGCATGCTTTGGGCCCTTTAATTCGTGTTGATCAACGTCTGACTGGCACATCATATCTAAACATCGTTGCGGACCAAGTGCATCCTGTCATGTGGATGGTTTATCCCAATGGCGATTGCTACTTTCAACAAGATAATGCGTCCTGCCAT
Source organism: Macrothele yani (assembly GCA_039090855.1). NCBI lineage: Eukaryota > Metazoa > Arthropoda > Arachnida > Araneae > Macrothelidae > Macrothele > Macrothele yani. The sequence continues at coordinate 149,837,610 of CM077010.1, read as the reverse complement.
AGTGCTCGTATTGTACAGGATTGGTTTCAGGAGCATGCCGGCGAGTTTACTTTGCTTAGGTGGCCCCCACAATCTCCAGATCTCAACCCCATTGAGAATTTGTTGGATGAAGTTGAACGAGCCATCAGACAGCTAGATCCACAACCCTGCAATCTCACACTCCAGGAAAGTGCTATTCATCAAGCATGGTCTCCGATTCCACAAACCACCTATCAACATCTCGTGGAGTCCATGCCACGAAGAATCGATGCAGTATTAAAGGCAAAAGGTGGCCCAACGAAGTATTGACGGGGTGGTCATAATAAAGTGGCCACTAAGTGTATATATTTTCCTTCGTTGAAAAACATTTTACAAAAGGCATTAATTTTCTCTAGTAGTCAAGGTTGGGAAAATGTATCTAACAAGTCAATGGCCATTTATTCTGGCTCTTATTTTTTCAGCTGAAAATGCACCGTTTTAATGACGTTTTTTCGTGGTTAAGAGAAAATATCGAAATGTCAATTAATATATTAACAGAGACCAAAAAAAAAAAAAAAAAAAAAGAAAAGAACAAAGAAAACAGTACTACCAACTAATGTGTGCCCCTTCGTTACACGTAAGTCGTATTGAGGTCTTGAGGAAAGCTGAAGCTCAAGACTGGTGCTTTACGATTTTACTCGTAATTTGATTTGAACATGGGAACACATTTCCACGACATTTTCTCTTTTATCTAAAATTGTGTACGAGTGATAATTAGTAAGCGAAACACCGAACACACAAGTGAATTTAGCAATTACACTCAAAATTGCCACGGTGACTGAACGGGCGGAGAGATGACCTCTTGCACGTGACGTCACAAGTTTTCTCTCCCAATGAGGCTTCCTATTTAGAGACGGTTATGGTTCAGGTCGGTCGTAAACATCAAAGATCATAGCCACAGCACTTGCAATGACGATATTGCTGACTGAGGGTTTATTTGGATGGTTTTAAAATACAAAATGATATTACCTTTTTACTATAATTATAATTTCCTTTAGTACCGAGTATTACTGCAAAACAAGGGTATGCCTTAATCTAGGAGTCTTAAATGCATCAACTAACTGACTGCTACTTCACGTAGATGTAATATTTTGAATGTTGACTGGGGTTTAAATATAGGGTGACCAGAAGTCCCCGATTTTTGTTACGATCTGGACCAATTCGTCAAATAGCAACTATTTTGTGGTTTACTGTTTTTATATGTTCAACAATTTGGGTGTAAACCACATACTTAAGGTAAGTTTCCGGCAAGTTTTGACACTAATATTCAGACCAGAGTATATTATCTCAAAGAAGTATTTGCTTTAAGCTTAAGAAAAAAGACCATAATATGGACTGAAAATTCAGTGAGAGAAATAAAATTTTTGCGGAGAGAATAATAAGGATCCCTTTAAAATAAATGCATATATCAAAGCTGTTTTTGTATAATACGAATTTATTTATCACTAAATACACAGATAATACGAATTTAGTAACAATTGATGACATGGCTCTTCCTAGATTTAATGCATTACAAATATTTCATATCATGGCTTTTACTAAGGAATAAAGGAGATTTTTAAGTCAATTTTTCGGAAGGGGAGGGTAGGAAACTACCCGAAAATTTGGCTTAAAAATCTCCTTTATTCCTTAGTAAACCCCATAAATTTTAAATATGTTCTTATTTTAAAGGGATCCTTATTATTCTCTCCGCAAAAATTTTATTTCTCTCACTGAATTTTCAGTCCACATTATGGTCTTTTTTTTTAAGCTTAAAGCAAATACTTCTTTGAGATAATATACTCCGGCCTGAGTTATGTCAAAACTTGCCGGAAACTTACCTAGACCAATTCTTCCTTCTTTTCAAGCTGCATAATTTTACAGGCGTAATTTTCGGGGAAATTTGATGTTATTATTGTAACATTGCAATCCATGTTGATATTAATCACTAAGACAGCTTTTCCTTTTTCTTCCCGTTCGTTTCTCCCACGTAGCGTGTCACGTGATTACGTAAGCCGATCACGGAACATTGAGCATTCTTCTAAGAGTTTCTTTGCAGGTTTTTGGGAACACGCGCGCGACAGCCCGGGCTCCGGCTATCTGACCTTTATTGCCCAGTTTACGACACATAGGAGGTAGCTACATCAATAAAAACTCGATAGGTAACTCGATAGGTAACTGTCGATAGGTAACTGTCGAGTTTTACCGAAAGAAAGAAAAAAAGAACAAAACAAGAAAGATGACACCGAATTTTCGGATGTAATGAGCACGTCTTTTGAATCCGTTTCTGGCGCGAATTAAATTCATCAAAGCTATTCAAACTCAATGAGACCGGTTTGGAAAACAATCAACTGGTTCCACCAATCAATAAAACATCCAGAAATAGAAACATCTATTTAGTTCCACCAGCGACTAAAAAGCATATTACGAAAATTAACAAATGGCGAACAAAAAGTTTCACATACTACAAGGAACCTACCAGAGCCGCCTCGGTGGCGCAGTGGTCTAAGGCGCTGGCCTCTGATCATTCGTCTGTATGGAGTCCGGGTTCGAATCCCGGTCAGGCATGGATGTTGTGTTTGTCTTACGGCACTAGCTCTCTCCCTTCCCTGGAACCAGTGACCCTAAATTAGGGACGGGCGACTGCTTATAGCCCATTGAGTTGCTCACGGTGGTCGTTAAACCTCCAATCAAAAAAAAAAAAAAAAAAGAACCTACCAGAGACAAAGGAGATTTTCAAATCGAACAGTTAAAAGGAGAAATATAGAAGGAAACATGATATAAGTCTACGTCTGCTAGCGAAAAAATTTTGCAAAACGGAAAAGTTAAAAATAGGCGAAAAATATTCGTCCTGGAAAAAGCTATGCTAAGGTAAAAGAATTTTTCAAATAAGTCCCCTGGGAACAGATATAGCGAAAAAAGAAAAAGGTTTCGACCTTTACGCAGCTAGCGGAGAAATCCTTACGTTATTTAAAGAGGATAATGCTCCACATCTGTGTTGTAGTGAATGTCATACAGTAAAGAAGAAATTTCTCAATAGCGTTTTTAGAAGCGGCGATAGAGCTGTAAACTGCCAAAACACCACCTATCGACATAACTGTGAACTACAAAATTCCTTATGTACTAGCCTAAAGTGTTGTACAAGAGAAATGGCATCCGGTGTTGAAAGAATTTTTTAAATCGTACATGTAAAAGCAGTGATATTGAGAAAAACAGAATAAGCATTTGCGCTCCTAGCGGCGAAAGGATGCACTATTTTTGAAAGAAAGTACACACACAAAGTTTGCTCAGTTAGTGGTATCTGACCGAAGAAAGAAGTTTTTCAATCGGGTTTTTAGTCCCGCTGATTTTGCTGTAAACGGAAATGTGAACTTACGCCCTCCGGTGGCAGACTTGTGCACTAAGAAAAGTTTGAAATTATATGAGAAACATTTCCCCACGGAAACGCTCTCTAACAAAGAAATAATTTTTCAAATCGGACTCTTAGAAGCAGAGATATCGACAAAAATAAGATATGACTTTACGCCTCTGGTGGAAAAAACATGCATTATTTTAAGAAGAAAATATTGCCAAAAGGTTTTTCGATGTGGGCAGTATCGGTCCACGGAAGACTTTTTCAATCCAGTTTTCAGGAGCTCAGATTTTGATGCAAATACATCTGACGCAGAAAGTAACACTTACGCCCCCTGGTGACCAAGCTATTATTTATCAAATATTAGAAAATATATACAAATCATTTCCTATCAGGAGCTGTATCTGGTGCAAAAATAATTTTTCAAATCGGAGTTTTAGTAGCAGAGATATCGAGGAAAACGCCATTCACCTTTACGCCCCTTAACGGAAAGTCTATGCATTACTTGAAAATTTTGAAATTATATGAGAAACATTTTACAGCGAAAACGCTATCTAACAAAGAATAAAATTTTATAATTCGACTTTTAGAAGCAGAGATATTGACAGAAATAAGATATACGTCTACGCCACCTGACGGAGAAACCATGCATTGTTTTAAGAAGAAAATATTCTGAAATGTTTATCGACATGAGCGGTATCGGCTCACGAAAGAATTTTTTCAGTCGAGATTTTTGAAGCTCAGATTTTGCTGCAAATACCGACGAAACCAAAGTTAAAGCTTACGGCCCCTGGTGGCCAAACTATATTTTACAAAAAATTATAAATTACAATCAAAACATTTCCCATCAGCAGCTGTATGCGATACAGAAATGATTATTCAAATCAGAGCTTTAGCAACAGAAATAACGCAGAAAACGCAACATGCCTTTGCGCCCCCTAGCGGAAAGTCTATGATTTACTTGAAAATTTTGAATTTATATGAAAAACACTTCGCATCGGAAACACTATCTAGCAAAGAAGGAATTTTTCAAATCGGATTCCTAGAAGTAGAGATTTTGACAAAAAGAAGATATACATCTACGCCCCTGGCGTAGAAATCAAGCATTATTTTAAGAAGAAAATATTCCTAAGCGTTTGTTAACGCGAGTAGTATCGGTCCACAAACGAAATTTTTTCAATCGAGATTTTAGATTAGATTTTGCTGCAAATACATCAGAAGCGGAAATTAAGACTTACGCCCCCTGGTAGCCAAACCATTTTCTACCAAAATTAGAAATTATATGAAAAGGATTTCCCATCAAGAGTTGTATACGGTTCGGAAATAATTTCAAATTGGAATTTTAGAAGCAGAGATATCGGGGGAAACACAATTGACCTTTTCGCTCCTAGCGGAAAATCTATGAGTCACTTGAAAATTTTGAAATTATATAAAGAACATGTCACACTGGAAACTCTATCCAATGAATTTTTTTTTTTTTTCAAATCAGACCATTAGAAGCAGAGATATTGACAAAAGTAAGATATACATTTACGCTTCCTGGCTGGGAAACCATGCAATTTTTTAAGAAGAAAATATTCTAAAAAGGTTTATCGACGTGAGTGGCATCGGTCCACGAAAGAATTTTTCAATCGAGACTGTAGAAGCTCAGATTTTGTCACAAATACATCAGAACCAAAAATTAACGCTTACGCCCCCTGATGGCCAAAGTATTTTTTACCAAAAAATTAGAAATTATATGCAAAAGATTTTCCATTAGGAGTGGTATCTGTTGGGAAAAAAAAATTCAAATCGGAGTTTTAGAAGAAGAGATATCGGGGAAAACGTAATTTAGTTTTACGCCTCCTAGCGGAAAATTTATGCGTAACTTGAAAAAGTACTGAAATACTCTTCGACATAAATGAAATCGAAAGATACAAGAATTTTTCAAATCGGAGTAATAGTTGCAGAGTATGGTGTCTACAGACGGACGGACGGACAAACCGATAACATAAGCACGATCTTGTTTTACAAAGACGTGCTAAAAACTGTTCTAAACAAAAGCATCTGAATGTTTTCAAGTATGTGCCACATCGGTGGTATAATTAATTTAGTGACCCAACTAAAACCACGAGGTTCTGGCAGCCCCGGTGGCGCAGTGGTCTAAGGCGCTGGCCTCTGATCATTCGTCCGTAAAGGTTCTGGGTTCGAATCCCGGTCAGGCATGGATGTTGTGTTTGTCTTACGGCACTGGCTCTCTCCCTTCCCTGGAACCAGTGACCCTAAATTAGGGAGGGGCGACTGCTTATAGCCCATTGCGTTGCTCACGGTGGTCGTTAAACCTCCAATCCAAAAAATCCACGAGGTTCTGGAGGAGTATGTAAAGTTCAAGAATGGCTTTAAACTTACCGTTTTTGCTCATTTTGTTTGTTTGTTTTATTGGGGTTAACGGCGCAAAAGTCAGGTTTGTCCCAAGAGCGCCAGGTACAGTCGAAAAACAGTTACATGTGGTCAGCTAGAGCCGTGGGGACGCCATGCCTCAATCAGCTGGAGCTCCAGCTGACCTCAAGCGAGTTTGCCCATTTTCCACAACCGACTATCAGACAATAAACTAGGTTGCGTTGCATTTTTTTTTTTTTTATTCACGGGAATGGAATTTCCAGTAGGTCTACAAAACTTCTAGCACTGTGTTTAAATTTGTTTTAAGCTACAAGTGTTTTTTATTATTATTATTTCCTTTCTCTTCTCCTCCTTTTAGATACGACAAATCTTAAAATAGAAATGGAATAGATACGCCTCTGCAGTGTGAGTCAGAGTTGAAAAATGGCATAATGCAGATATCTTGTGCCACTTAGTCAAAACAGTGTTTGACGGATGCCCCCTTCAGAGCGTGAGGCCCTCGGCGAACGCTGGGCACGCCCATGCAATAAAACGTCTCTGAGTAAATGGGTTTTCAATTCAATTCATTTATTTTGCTGAGCGAAAAACAAAAGAACAGTACTACAGATAAATCAGTTGAAACGATGCCCAGTCAGGAAGCAGAGGGGAAAGGCCAGCCAGGCCTGACAAGGTCCCATGCTCATCTCGATATACAAGTCATTATGTTAATATAGTTCCCATCCACTGTGATCACCAAGTGGAGGTGCCGCAATTCATTATATAGTTTTTTAATTTTTTTTTTAAAAAGGTTAAAGTTATTTAAGGAAGTTAGCTCCGTGGGTAATGAGTTCCAATAATGTGGGCCAATGTAGTTCAAACTTTGCTTCATGGCTTCCGTTTTCGGAAGAATAGGCCTAATATGTGATTTAGTGCGTGTGTATGCGTGTGCATCTGGGGTGTAATGTGTATAATATCGGAATGTAAATTAATGCGCTTGTACATAATTTTCCCAATATTGTAATAATATAATTGGTTAATCGTTAGAATATTATATTTATTTGGGAAAACTCTTGTAGTATTATATAGTGTTAGTTGTGAATTTCTATCAAATTTTAAGTCAAATAATTTTATATATTTGTATTGAAGAATTTGAAGTTTTTGAAATTATATTTAGTTGTCTGTCCCCATTATAACATAGCATAATTAATATGAGTCTGGGACATGGTATAATATAAATGAACTAGTGTTTTGTAGGTAAGGTTTGTAAATATCAGGCTAATAACTCCAATGTTTTTAGACAGTTTGAGAAGAAGAAAGTTAACATGATGGTTCCATTTAAGGTCCCTATGTAAGGTAATCCCCAAATAAAGTAAGGAGTTAACCACTTCAATATTAGTTCCATTAATAGATAATGTGATAGAAGTAGGTAGTGAGATATTTTGTTTTGAGAAAATTAAAGATTTTGTTTTGGTAGTACTTATTAGTAATTCATTGGAGTTTAGCCAATCTGAGATGTTATTAAGTTGAGTATTAATATTCATAGTAGTGTCTGTCATTGAATTGAATGAGGTAAGAATGGTTATATCATCTGCATAGAGGAGCAGGTCTAAATCACTTATTGAAACAAAGATATCGTTAATATATATAGTGAAAAGCAACGGTCCCAAGATTGAATCCTGTGGGACACCCGTTGCTGTAATTTGAAGCATGGATTGATGTTGGTTAATTTGTGTGTATTGTTGTCTACTTGATAAATAATTTTTAAAAGGAGAATGTTTAATGTTCCTAATTCCTATCGTGTGTAACTTATGAAGTAGAATATTATGATTTATGGTATCAAAAAATTTGGATAGGTCTTAAAATAATGCAATGGTATGTAAGTTGTGTTCAAAATTATGTTGGATAGTTTGGTGTAGGTACAGTAATGCTGATTCTGTTGATTTTCCATATTGGAAACCATGTTGATTTGGATGGATGATTTTTAGTTTATGAATGTACGAGATTAATCTATTGTAAATTAATCTCTCCAAAATTTTAGCAGAAATAGATAAATTGGCTACAGGGCGGTAGTTATTTGCATCATTTATCGATCCGGATTTGTATTTTGGAATAATTTTTGAAATTTTAAGTAGATCTGGAAATTCACCAGTTTGGAATATGTCATTGAAAATAAACAATAGAGGATCCAGAATAAGATTAGCATAATTTTTAATAATGAATGACTGAAGATCTGAAAATCCAGGGCCTGACCTGGAATTTCTATCGTTGAATTCTTCCAATAGTTCTGTTTCGGTAATATTGGTAAGATGAAAATTATTAGCCCAGTGTGCACTTCCTAGGTAATCAGTGAATGGAATTTTTGGGGTAGTTAGACTATTTTTCAATGTTTGTGGAAATAGAGCAAAATGTCATTTAACACGTTTGTAATATCTTGTATGTTTGTAAGCTGAAAGTTATTGCAATCTGTTAAGTATTGAGCAGCCGTTAGATTTGATTTGTTACCCATTAGTAAACTTAAATGTTTCCATGTTAGTTTTGAAGAGTTATGTGAAAACAATGTTGAGATAGTAATTACGCTTAGTATGTCTAATATCGCTGTTCAGTTTATTACGAAAATTCTTAAAATTCCGAAAGTCCTGGGGTTAATCTATTGTAAATTAATCTCTTTTAAATTTATCAAAAGTTTGCTTTTGATAAATTTCGCGAAGAGGTTATTTTTTTTATTTATTCTTTTTAATAAAGCATTGGCGATCCATGGCTTACGAAGTTTTGTTTTTAGTTTATTTTGTTTTAAAGTTTTTGGAAAGGATTTATTATACAGTTGTGTAATAATTGTGATGAACTACTCATAATTTTTGTTAGCAGAACCACGAATCAAGATACTACTACAGTTAATATTTTCTAAATGAATTCGAAGACTTTCCATATTTCTATTATTAATTTGCCTGGAGGTGTAGCTGTCTACAGGTGTAGTAGTTAGTTGTTTAAGAGGGTAAATTGCAAATTTAGGAAGGTGATCACTGATATCATACTGTAAGGCCCCCGAAATGATAGTCTCAGATAATACATTTGTGATGGAGAGGTCGATCAATGTCTGTGAGGTAGGGGTTATACGAGTTGGGACTGAAATAATGTTTTTGTGTCCAGAAGCATTAAGTGATTGTAGAAGATGAAAAGAATGATTGGTGTTTTGTAGTAAGTCAACATTCATATCTTCCATAAGAAATGCTATTTTTTTTTCGATAGGTTAGAGTAGTTAAATAATTCCGTAAGTAATGATGGGAAAACTGCAAGATCTGAGTTGGGTGGCCTATAGCAGACAATAATTATATAAAATTGGTTATGGATAGTTAGAACTTCTGTATTTTGATTCGAGATTGTGAAATGTGGAATAATTGAAAAATCATTACAAATATCTTTTACAATAATTGCAACCCCTCCACCAGTTGAGTAAGTTCTGTTTAAATGGAAACTTTTATAGTTAGTAATTTGCAATGAGTTATAATGTAAAGGAAATAAATATGATAAACGTTTCAATACACATTTCGGCTTTGTGTTTCTTGTTGAAATAGTAAAATATGACGTTACTTAATTTACTACTCTCTCGCAACGGTTCGATAGCATCAGCACTATTCAGAAACACGCATTAAGGGTTTTATGAACACAAACTACAGATAAAGCATCTCACTCACGTTCCATTTTTGTTCAAGCAGCTCAAAATTTGCATTTTGTTGATTGATGTGGCGCATAATTTATAGTTAATTCATAGAGTTTATATTTGTCCATGGATATTGCAGACCCACTAAGCCGCAATTTTCTCCATGCAAGAAGTGTACATAATACTACTCGCATATTTATGCCGGAACGACCAAATACTATGTTTTGAAATACAAAAGCTTTGCCTGTTTTGAAGCGATACGATAAATGTGGTTAAAAAGCAAATTGTCGTACGTCTACGAATTGTCTAACATGCATAAGGCCATTATAAGATGCAATGCACTGTAACTTCCTCAATCGAGGATTTTCTAATTCTTACGACATCTTAGTTTGTGAGCAGAATAAATATTAGTTTATTAGTTCCAAAAAAGAAAAGTGCAATAGTTGAAGGATTATCCCTTAAACACTTGCGCCTTTGGGGTTCACTTTAAAGAAAAAGCAGTAAGACAGGTTATTTTTCTTATTCTCCTTCAGGAGCAAAATGAATCAACGAGGGTTTCAAGGTTATTTGTTTTCCAGGTTACAGAATTTACAAAACAGAAAAAAAATACCATGTGAAAATTCTTGTTTAAAAATATGCACGACGAAGAATGGTTTGGGAATAAGACCTTGAAAATAAAGTTACATTTTTTATTTGTTGTTGTGAAGTACTTTCTTAACCACATAGACGAGTAAAATAATGACGAATGAAATGTTTATAGACGAGTAAACCTTGACGAATGAAAAGTTTATAGACGAGTAAACCTTGACGAATGAAAAATAATGACGAATGAAAAGTACATAGACGAGTAAACCTTGACGAATGAATAAGTTTATTATTTTACTAATCTACGACTCGTCAGAAACAAAAAAATCTCTTAACACTGAAATGATATCATCTTCAATAGTTGGATAGAATGTCGACTGAACACGATAAAAACAAATGCAGTGCACAACGTACCACATGTTAAAGTACTTTACTAATAAAAAACACATCAGATCTGTTGAAGACACATCGTCTTCATCATTAGATGATACAGTTGTTCCACATGTTAAAATACTTTACTAATTAAAAACACATCAGATCTTTCGAAGACACATCATCTTCATCATCAGATCTAATGATGAAGACGATGTGTCTTCGAAAGATCTGATGTGTTTTTTATTAGTAAAGTATTTTAACATGTGGTACGTTGTGCACTGCATTTGTTTTTATCGTGTTCAGTCGACATTTTATTCTACTATTGGATTTTAACACGAATTAGTTTCATCAACGATATCATCTTCCACTCTTTGTAAGGGAGTCGAGTAAATATTGCTATGCCCGCTTTTGCATTACTTTCGGTAATACAAAAGCGGGCATAACTTTCTTATTAACCGACAGAGGTCGTTCAAATTGCACATGTTGGTAGAATAACTCTTTCTCTATAGTAAAACTTCTTCTTCATTGCAGGTAAATAATGGATTCCAGCGCAGAAGCAACGTGGCGGCATTGAGTTCTTGACGAAGGAATAGTGCAGGCTGTCCGACATCCATAGAAGGCTACACAATGTTTACGAAGATGAACCATTGGCAAGAGCAATGTGCACAGATGGATGAAGAAGTTTAAAGCGGGGGAAACCAGCACTGAAGACAAACCACGCAGTGGGGGACCATCATCTGCGACCACTGACACGAATTGTCAGCCAGCGGATGAACTGATTCGCGCGGAGAGACTGGTCGCAATCCGTGAGCTTGTTGCACAACCGGACTGTGGTCACAAAGCCCTACAAAAGATGAAGGAGAGAAGGGTGGAAGTCTACTCTGATCTGCTGGAAGCGTTTGAAGCCAATGGGGACACGTTTTTTACGATCTGGTGACAGGGGAAGAAACGTGGACGTATCTTTACGATCCGAAAACGAAGAATCAATCCATGGAATGGCTTCACACTTCTTCACCAAGTCCTCAGAAGTTCAAGAGCCAGCGATAAGCACAGAAAGTCAGGGTGACTTTTTTTTTTTTGAGATGACAGGGGTGTCATTCTCCTTGATTTTCTGGAACGTGGTCATGCCGTGACCAGCGAACGGTACATTGAGCCACTCAAGAAGCTTAGAGAAGCCATACGGAGAAAGAGACCGAACAAGAATCGGAAATGTATCCACATTCACGATGACAATGCGAAACCACACACATCTTTGGCAACAAATCAGGCGATCAGTGAACTAGGCTGGTCGGTGGTTCCCCATCCATGGTACAGCCCAGATCTGGCGCCATCTGACTCCCACCTATTCGGTCCAATGAAGGACAGTCTCCGGGAACAAAGATTCCATGACACAGACGAGGTGAAAGTGGCTGTGAAGAAGTGGGTACAACAGTCCACACCTGAATTGTTTCAAAGAGGATTCGAGAGTTGTGTTCAACGCTGGCGCGAATGCAGCGCTTGTGATGGAGACTATGTTAAGTAAAACCTTTGCATAGGAGAAGAGTTACTCTACAAATATGTGCAATTTGAACGACCTCTGTCAGTTAATAAAAAAGTTATGCCAACTTTTGCATTACTTTTGGTACAATCCTCATATGTACATTGGGACCTCCGTTTAACAATGTCGCAGTGACTGCAGAAATATTTGTTATATAGGAAATCTGTGTAGAATAGATCTTTTTTAACATCAATACAGAATGAAGTTTGGCCATAATAGCAGAAATGCTGATTGTTTTGCCATTTTAAACTTATTAAAGTTAGTTTTTATTAAAAGCTTTTAAGTCATACACTGTAATAAAGTCTTACTAACATTTGTCGGTCTTTATTAATACATTATTCCAACAAAGTACTGTATTAATTTGATTCCATTTACACCATTTTGAATTTAGAGAATAATTTAATACCAGTGCCCACAATACTTTTTTTTTTTTTTTTTTTGATTGGAGGTTTAACGACCACCGTGAGCAACTCAATGGGCTATAAGCAGTCGCCCGTCCCTAATTTAGGGTCACTGGTTCCAGGGAAGGGAGAGAGCCAGTGCCGTAAGACAAACACAACATCCATGCCTCACCGGGATTCGAACCCGGACCCCTTATGGACGAATGATCAGAGGCCAGCCCACAATACTGTTATAAAACGCTCGTAATGTACACGTATAAGACCTTAAATCAAATTTTTACAAAAGTAAAATGATACTACTTTGAAAATTTTTTTAAAAGGTTTAGCGACCACCGTGAGCAACCGAAAGGGCTATAAGCCGTCACCCGTCCTTAATTAAGGCCACTGGCTCCAGGGAAGGGAGAGCGCCAGCGCCGTTAGACAAACACAACATCCATGCCTCATCGGGATTCGAACCCAGACACTTCTCGGACGAATGGTCATAAGTCAGCCCTTAGACCCCTGCGCCACCTGGTCTGTGTCAAAATGTTTTATTGATTATGCTTCAAAGAAATCAGCCTTTTTTTTTGTGTGTGTGTGAATTTTAGCACAAGATGTTTCTTCGCAGGAAGTGTCACATCTGTTAAGACAGCGAAAAATATCTTCTGGCACATTATCAGTGATTTCAAGGCCATTTTGACTCGTCTGAAATTTTCAGATCATACTGTCTGTAGTTCGTCTGGAGTCTTCATCTTCAGTCATCATTGGAGTCTTCATCTTCAGAGTATCAGTAATCTCAAAAAAATTTCTGAACACTTTGGGGAATGTCCTCGTCAGTAAGATGATCAGCAATAGCAACATCGTCATAATTTCGAATACAGCAAAAGGAAACATAATGGAAATAACTACTACGCAGGTATTTTTGAATGCATTTTCGCTCAAATTTCAAGGTTTTCTCATAAAGTTCGTTAAATAGTGAACGTTGCTAAACAGAGTTTCGTCTGATATTCCCCGATATATGTACAAGCATCCATTGCTTTCAAAACGACGCACACGCACACGCACACGCACACGCTCCTGGCTGTCCACGTGGTGCAACAAATAACGAGATTCATCGGACCAGACGACCTTCTTCCAATCATTCCAGGTCCAATTTTGATGCACGCGTACAGGCACTTTCAACGGTGAATCGAGGTTAGCATGGGCACTCGGAGCGGCCTGCGCTCTGCAGCCCCGTTTTCAGCAAGGTTCCCTGTGCTGTGTGTTGTGACACATTACTCTCGTCATGAGCACTAAAATTACCGACGAGTTGTGCCACACTATCCCTTTTGTTAGCTCATACCATACGGGATAGCTTTCGCTCACTTCTAGCATCGATGGACTGCGGTCGGCCCACATCTTGCCGGCGGTTCGATGTTTTTCCTCTTCGGACCACTTTCTGAAGGTACTAACTATGGCTGACCGTGAGTACTCCACAAGCCTTACCCTCTCGGAAATGTTCTGATCCAGTTGTCTACCTATTACAATTTGGCCTTAGTCAAACTCGCTTAAGTACGCTGCTTTCCCATCTGAAGAACAAGAATAATACTGATTCACACAGCTCAGTACCAGGTGTTATTTATACCATTTCATGACCTTCACAAGCGCCGATGTTTATCTTCAGTTGCTTCAATTTACATAAAGACGCACTGGTCATAATGTTTTGGCGCTTCGGTGTATATATATATATCAAGAAATTGAAGGGCTTTCGATATTTCAAGGAATTAAACTCGTTCGCGAAAAATTCTTTCCTGAAAATCCTCGCTTCTGTAAAAGAGCCCATTCCCTCAAATAATCGGGGCTTTCCATTAGACGTCAAATGTTCACCAGAGTGTCTGGATTAGGCTCATGTTCCGGCCGGAAAATGTAACCTTTTTCAAAAGTGTACACTGTTAAAAAAATCTACTTAAAAATGAGAACCGGAACCTACTCGTTTTTTTTTGTTTTTTTTATAAGTGCAATATTATCTTAAACAAGTGCATGACATGCTCAAATATAAGTAATCATACGTACTTACAAATAACTGCGTCAATAAATATAAATATAATATCGTGCTACTTTATTTTAGATATTAAAGATTTCAAGAGAAATTGTTTAATAAATGTGTAAAGTGACACATAAATAATTAATACAACAAAGTCACTGATCACAAATAATTTAATTATGCATAAAGTATCTTTGTGTACTGTTTTTGCGTTAACTATATTTGTGTCAATCTCATAAATAATATATTGTCGCTTCATCACTATATTTTTCATAAAATTGTGCGGCCCATTTACACAGCATGTGACAATGAGTATATCTTTTATCCCAGATGTGCCATCGAATAATATACTTCCGGTTGATTCTAATGAATAATGAGTATGAATGTATTCCGAAGTTTAAATCGAGCCGCGGATGGCTAAGTGTTTAGAGATTCAGACAGCTGATGGAGGAACCCCAGGTTCAAACCAAGCATGCTAGTGAGAATTTCTAACAATCGCTGAATATCCGCCGTTCATCGTAGTGCCCCTGGGTAAGAATACCCCGGTTACATATAAAGGTTTTTATTCCTAAGCCCCCCCCCATTTCTCTCTGCCTTTTGTGTGCAAAATCGTGGCCTGCCAGAAAGGGCACAGAAACTGAATGATGTTAGAATACATGTATTTGAAATATAAGGATTTTTTAGTACACATATTTGAAATACCAGATATACTCACAATTGATTCCCTGCATGTACTCAAAAATGAGTACGTGTCTTTTCCAAAAATGAGACACAAGTACTGGGAGCTATTATAAGCCCACAATGTGCTCAAAAACGAGTACATTTTGCTTATTTCTAAGTATCAATTTTTAACAGTGTAAAAAATGCTTTAAATTTTCAGAAATGTTTTGAAATCGTCTTACCTAAAAACGGAAAAAAATTCCGTAATATTTGAAAATGAATTTAAACTGAAAATCGTTTACTGAACCGGAAGAGTCAACAAACGACATAAACAGATTCGATCCTGCGGAAATTATTAACCGGAACTAATCCTGCGGAAATTATTAGCCCTTAGAATTAGGAGGATTTGGGCGAGAATGCCCGGACAGGAAAGTCGCGCGGAAGCGAGGTACAAAGACCCTTATTTTTAACCAGTTAGCCAGTATCTGGGGTCCGACGGCTTAACGTACCCATCCGATGCACTGCGGATATTTAGTGGTTCGTACCTGCCTGGGATCGAACCTGAGGTCTTCTCTCTGGCAGTCATGAACGCTGACCACTAGGCCACCCGCTTCCCGACAACCAAATTATCTACGAGTAATTGCTATTTAGATTTCACAAAGTGAGTGGCAAAATGTTAAATACACTGGCGAGACTCGAACTCACGATCTCCTGTTCACTAGACAGGTGCTTTAACCAATTAAGCCGCACCCTCGCTTTATTATGTCAGGGGTTTCATAAACTGTTAGGCCAAAAAAAAAAAAAAAAAAGAGAGAGCAGGCACCGGTGAGATTCGAACTCACGATCTCCTGTTTACTAGACAGGCGCTTTAACCAACTAAGCCACGGCGCCACGCTTTGAGTGCAACATTTAATTGTCATTTGGTAGATTTCGCAGAGTAGCAAAATGTTCTGATTTATGACATTGATGATCCGCCTGTTTTTACTGGATATACGATTTAACAAAATTATGGCTCTGAATTACTTATTCATACAGCGTCAAACTTAATCAGAGTTTTCATAAATTATGCGATAAAAGTTCGATGCACTAGCGAAATTTACCCACGATCTGTTGTTCACCAGACAGGGGCCTTAACCAATTAATCCGTGGCGAGATACCTCCATGGGTTTATCGTAGGAATTAGTGCTCATTGTTTTTCTGAATAGTTTCTCAAGAGTTTAAATTTTCTGTAGGAGGACTTATTACAAATTACGTATTTCTTTTCATCGTGATTTTCCAACGCAACATAATTTTTTGGAACTTGAGATTTTAAAAAGTTCTATAGCATTGTTTAAAAAAACTCCTAAATATAAAACTTACTCTTGATAGCTATATATATATATAATAGCTTTTGTCTTTCAGGTGTCCACAGACAGTATTTATGCTCCCGTTATTGCATAGTCATCGTGCAGTCACAATTTAAATGCCCGGTTTGTTATGATTACAGTATGCAGTAATTGGTGCATAAAATGGGAGAGAGGGGATGGAACAACCGGCGACACAACAACCAAAATATAACGCGATGTGCTATCCACAATATCCGATCGCGCTACAAAATCAAATTCTTCGACACACGATTGAAATTTAACAGTTAATCAAAACTTACACAGTATTTCCGCGAATCGCTCTCATTACTGAAAATTTACGCTCATATGGATAAGAAAAGAGTGGAAACCAAAATGTTCCGTTAATACCTCTTAAAAATGGCTATTTATCTTTAATATGTGGAAGAAATTGAGGAAAGGTTTCTGAAAATTTCGAATTTTTCTAGCGTTCGAAAAATCCGTGAAATTCAGTTCTCCCCCGTCATTTCACGGAAAAGGTTGTATCAGGAATATGCTTTGTTAATTCACGAATTTCAGAATTTTTTTTTACATGTGTTAGCAAATAAAAAGATAACAAGTTGGTTCTCTAAACGAAAAAAGAGACAAAATTTGACTTACACTCGAGAATTGATATCCCCAAAATACATGTATTTTAAAATAAATTTCAGTTAGATTTAATAACAGAAGTGTTACCGACTGAAAGTATCTTTGTACCCCTGTTCACACACAAGCACACACACACAGGGCCGGATGAAGCTTTTGCGAGGGCCGGATGAAGCTTTTGCGAGGACCGGGGCGAAATTTCTTTGCCGGACACCGGAGCAAAATTTCATTGCAGACACTAGGAAATAAATCTTGTATTTTAATAAAGTCGTTACGTGAAAAATATCAGTAAAGAACATCCACGATGTGAAATCCACAAATTTCCCGGTGTGGCGACGAATCCTATTACTCCGGAGCCGAATGCTTTCTCATTTAAGCTACACCAACAGAATTTATCGCTGTAACTTTTACGTCTTGTTATGTGCTTCACTTTTGTAATACGCCATAACAAAAGCTATCATAAAGACCAAATGATTACCTCAAAGAAGTATTGTATTTGCTTTAAACTTAAGAAAAAGGCCATAATATGGACTGAAAGCTCAAAAAGAGAGAGAGAGAGAGAGAGTAAAAGTGTTAAAATCTACGATTTTCTTTCTGGGGAGAGGTGGATTGAGGTTTAATTGTGACTCTTATAAAAACTTCCTCACAAAATGATAAAAACATACCTGCATACTGAATATTTTTGTGTACAGGAAATAATAAGGATACCTCTAATATAAATTCGTATGAACAGTTTTTTTCGCCTGATACAGTTTGGTAATTGATTTTTAATGAAAAGTGGAGTAACTGACAAATTAGTGACTTTTTAAATTTTTATACGAGCTCATATATGATTTTTTAGATTTCTAGTAATGTTTTCAAAGTCCCTGAATAAATGGTCTCCAAAGTTAGCCCGAAACTAACTTTGATGTTGCTATTTTAATTTCTTTAAATTTAAGTATCTGATTTGCACGCAAACTGTTAAATATATAAAAGGGCCACAAAAAGATGAAATTTAATTTGCTGTTTCATGAATGCGGAAAATATTAAGGTAGTTACAATAATAACTTGAAATTTGAAAATTCTCCAAATACGTGGCGTCAGTGAATAAGCAAAGAACATCGCTCTTTCCATGTTTTCGCAACACACAGCAACCGAAAAGTTGTTATTCAGTCACCGCCGGGGAATTGAATCCCCGATCTCTCGATTCCTAGCCGAGAGCGTTGAAAAAAAAAATGAATAACAATTTTTCGGTTGTTGTGTGTTGCTAAATTGTGGAAAGAGCGATGTTCTTTGTTTATTCACTTCAAATCTGCAAATCTCAGTATTTCTACGGCGAAGGGCGATAAGCTATATTCGAAAATGGGAGGATTGGAAACCAAAGAAAAAAAATCTTAAAAACAACACCTTTTTAAGGGCTTTGCACCCCAAAACTTAAATACAAAAATTAATAATTTAAAAAAAAATTCTACCGAAAATGATTTTTTCCCTAAACTGCTGGGCCGCTTGAAGGCGAGGGCGCCCAGGGCGACCGCCCCGATTGCCCCTATGGTCCATAGCTAGCCCCGCACACACACACGCACACACACACACACACACACACACTTGACAAACTGAAGTCTGAAACGTTGAATTTTATTTTCGCTCTGTGATATTTTTTGATGGTTTTTATTATCTTTAAAAAGGTTTTGGGTTGACGAAGATATTTGAGTAAAACTAAAGACATGAAAACGAACATTGCAAAAAAAATTCTGAAATTCACGAGCAACTTTCCGTGATTCGTTTCGAGAATTAACACGAAACGAATCACGGAAAGTTGCTCGATACAACCTTTTCAGTGAAATGAAAGAAAGTTTCACATACAACCTTTTCCGTGAAATAAAAGAAGTGTAGAAACCAAAATTTCACGGATTTTCCGTACGCCAGGAAAATTTTGAATGCTCAGAAACCTCTCCACAATTTCTTTCGTATATCAACGAGAAAACTTTCTCACTTTTTCTGTATCCACCTGGTGTCAGACATTCCTTTCCTAAAATCCTCTACACATGATCTGATCTGATCTGCTCGGGACAGAACGGGTCGCGGATGGCCTAGTAGTCAACGTTTGTGACTGCCACGGTGAAATCTCAGGTTCGATCCCAGGCAGGTACAAAAGCTCGAAGCACTAAATGTCCACCCCGTTGTCGGATGGGCACGTTAAGCCGTCAGACCCCGGGTACTGGCCCCCAGTAATAAATAAAGGCGTCTTCCTCACCTTTCTACCTAGCTTCCGTGTGACTTTCCTATTGGGTACTCTAGCCCAAATCTCCTAGCTTCCTGTTTCTAAGGGTTGTTTAAGACCTGGGTTCAGATACTCTCTTCCTCAAATCCTCTACATATGATCTGATCTGATTCGGACTGACTTTTCTTCAGACGTTTTAGTGACCAGTGAGGCTTTTTTTTCTGCTGACGTTTGGAGCAGTGTTAGGTGGTCGGACGACGACACCGTTACGAAAGGAGAGGTTCACGCTAACGTAGTGAGTGGTCCTCAGGGAATAACCTGGGTGCGAGGAAGAGTAGCATTGTCTGGAAGTCGGTTTTCTTCGGGGAGCAGTCGATCTACCGAATATATATATATATATATATATATATATATTTTCATAACCCATTAAAATTTTTTGTTGTGTTTAAACAAAGACTGATTATTGGCGTTCTTCTTTTAACTCGGAGATCACGAAATAGCTAGCCATACATGGCACCCCGGAAGCTCAGTGGTCTATAGTGAAGAATCTGCATCGGGACCGTTGGGAATGACGGAATTGTCGGGCCCAGTAACAGACGAATCCAGCGAGTCCCGACATATTTTGGCGTAGTCGGTAGGGCACTTAAAAAAATTTAAAGTGCTTTAATTTTTTTTTAAATGGAAATTTCGTTAAAAGACGGATACCTTCCGGAAGCTTTGCTGCTTTTTTTAGAAATTTCCTGTAAAATCACACCACCTATTTTTTTTTTTTTTTACGACTTAGTTCATTCATTTATTATACCGGAAATCCAATGGCCTGGCCATCAGTTGAAAGCCTTAAACGGAAACGACCGGGCTACAAAGTGATCACTCTAAAACGCTCAGAGTCTTAAACGTTCGGGTATGGGCCATGCCGAGTTTCCATATTCAACGCCTGTACAGTTCTGCGAGGTGAACATCATGCCAATCACAAAGAGTTCCATCAAGCTTAAATATATGAAAAAAGAAAACCAGTGTTTTACATGAAAAGAAGTTTACATGAAAATGACAAGTGAGCAGTGGCGGCTCTTACCAAGGAATTAGTGAGTTCCGTCTCCACCCGAACTATGAAAACCAAATCCTTTATTTTTTTAAATAGTGATATGTAGAAAGTCTCCTTAGATGCAACCGCGTTCAGTCAACTTGTTTAGTTTTCTCTCTTTCTGTTTTTCTGTTTTACTCTCACTCCTGTCTCGCACCGTCACTGCTTCTACCCCTTCGCCAAAGCGAGCAGGCACCAGGTGCTTCTCCCTCGTAATTTACAACAAGAAAGATGACACCGAATTTTCGGGTGTAATAAGCACGTCTTTTGAATCCGTTCTGACGCAAATTAAATGTATCAAAGCTATTCAAAGGCAATGGAAACGGCATGGGAAACAATAGTATCTGACGGAAGAAAGAAGTTTTTCAATCGGGTCTTTTTTCCCTCAGATATTGGTGTAAACGGAATCTTGAGCTTACGAACTCCACTGTGTTGCCGCTGCCGAACCGTCAATAAAATGTCCGGGCGGCCAACAGAAGGGCCAGCAGTTCAGGCCAACAGTTGGCACCCCATCAGTTGTCATATGCCACAACAGGGCCATCAGTGGGCCATCAGAGGCAGTGACTGCCACAAGTGGCCCTGCAAGCACGTGCCAGAAATGATGGCTAGCTTAATGTGGTCCGCTAGTGTGCCGTTAGGGGCAGCCGGCAACCACGTGACGTAACTGGTGGCTTGCCGAATCTTGTCCGCCAATTTCCCAGTAGTAGCTATAATAATAATAATAGATAACCGCAGTTTCCCAAAGCTAGAATTTTTTTCTTTTTCTACCGTTACGAAGCTTGTGAATTAACGAAGTGCGCTGGAAATTTTCTCAACATATCGGAAAAGCACCAGTTTGTAGCTGAGTAGATTTGAAACTGGACCGTTTGCGTGATAGCTAAGCTCTCTACCGACCGGACTAACTCATCACGCTCGAGCGTATGCTTAAAGCTGTTTGTTTGGTATGCAATGGGTAATAGAGCAGCCCCGGTGGCGCAGTGGTTTAAGGCGCTGGCCTCTGGTCATTCGTCCGTAAGGGGTCCGGGTTCGAATCCCGGTCAGGCATGGATGTTGTGTTTGTCTTATGGCACTGCTCTCTCTCTCTTTCCTGGAGCCAGTGACCCAAAATTAGGGACGGGCGACTGCTTATAGCCCATTGAGTTGCTCACGGTGGTCGTTAAACCTCCAAAAAAAAAAAAAAAAAAAAAATGTGTAATCGAATGCTTTCATTTTACAATATTGCGAGGTATTTTTCATAAAAGTCAGTTTCATATAATTGATAAATTTATTTTTTCAACGTAACGATAGTTTTTTTTTTTTTTTTACCTTAAGGGAACTTCACTCATTTTCAAGGCGTGTACATACTTAGAGTCGCTTTCCAAAGTTTTGTACTGTCCTTGCCGTCTTGAAAATAGATTGTTGAATAAATATATATTTACCCGGGTTCATGTCACATTCTGTTACATTTTTAACGTTGTGTCTTTCCTTTCCGTTGTCCGAAGCTACATTTGTTTTAAAGAGTAAAATATATTTTATTTTACTTCTCGTTATTTTTAGAAGCGAATTCCTACCAGTGTTGTGTATTCAACCCATGGATGAGAACACCACATAGCGTTGCTTTTTTCTTTTCTTCCAAATAATTAATAAATTTTGTACGCGTATAATTTTTTTTTCCAACAAACGTTGTTTTAATGGTTTTCCAGGATATTTGTTTCAAGCGGTTTCAAATTTGTTCTTGTTATTCATCCACTCCATTCAATGAATTGTTATTCATGGGAATAGAGTGGGTGTATTTCATGGCTGTAATCTAGTATTTCACGGCTTAATCTGATATCTTCGTCTACGTAAAATTTCATTAGGAAATTAATTCGCCTCTCCACATATGGATTTTTTCTTAACATCCACTAAAATAACACGATGGTGATAGCGTTGTCTTCAACTAACTGGTGCCATGAGAGACACAGCAAGTGTTGCTTCTGCGCATGCGCAGTCCCGTTGCTTCCCCCTGCTGTTGGGGGTTGCATTGGTTGCCAGCAACGGGCCACTAGTGGCACTTGCTTGGAGGCCCACAATTCACAGCGATGCTGCAGGGCCATCAATGGCTCGCCAACTGATAGCGCTGCCACCAACGGACCACTACCGGGCCGTGAGCGGCAGATTTCAGCCGGCAGTGACCCATCACTGCCAGCTGGTGGCCAGCAGTTTCCCAGCACTTGTGTTTTTGCTGGGAGAGTTATCGACAAAAATAAGATGTGACTTTACGTCCCCTGGTGGGAAAACCATGCATTATTTTAGGAAGAAAATATTCTCAAAAGGTTTATCCATATGAGCGGTATCGGCCCAAGAAAAAAAAATTTAGTCGAGTTTTCAGGAGCCCAGATTTTGCTACAAATACATCAGAAGCAGAAATTAACACTTATGATCCCTGGTGAAAAAACCATTCTTTACAAAACATTAGAAATTATGTGAAAAATATTTTCCATCAGGCCTTGTATGCGATACAGGAAGAATTTTTCAAATCGGAGTTTTAGGAGCAGAAAACGCAATTTACCTTTATGCGCCCTAGAGGAAAGTCTTAAATGATTTACGTGAAAATTTTGAATTTATAGGAAAAACATTTCGCATCGGAAACACTATCCAACAACGAAGGAATTTTTCAAATTGGACTTTTAGAAGTAGAGATATTGACAAAATAAAGACATACATCTACGCCTCCTGGCGTAGAAACCATGCATCATTTCAAGAAGAAAGTGCTCCTAAAAGGTTTGTCGACATGAGTAGTATCGGTGAACAAACGACTTTGTTTTTCAATCGAGATTTTAGAAGCTCATATTTTGCTGCAAATACATCAAAAGCGGAAATTAAGACTTACGCCACCTGGTGGCCATACCATTTTTTTACAAAAATTAGAAATTATGTGCAAACGATTTCAAATCAGGAGCTGTATCCGGTGCAGAAGGAATTTTTCAAATCGGAGGTTTAGAAGCAGAGAAATAGTGGGAAACGCAATTTACCTTTACGCCCCCTAGTGGAAAGTCTATGAATTACTTGAAAATTTTGAAATTATATGAAGCACATGTCATACTTGAAACACTATCCAACAAAAAAGGAATTTTTCAAATCGAACCCCTAGAAGTAGAGATCTTGACAAAAATAAGATATATATCTACGTCTCCTGGCGTAGAAACAATGCACTAATTTAAGAAGAAAATGTTCCTAAAAGGTTTGTCGACATGAGTAGTATCGGTCTACAAACGACGTTTTTTTTAATCGAGAATGTAGAAGCTCATATTTTGCTGCAAATACATCAGAAGCGGAAATTAAGATTTACGCCCCCTGGTGGCCAAACCATTTTTTTACAAAAATTAGAAATTATGTGCAAACGATTTCCCATCAGGAGCTGCATCCGGTGCAGAAAGAATTTTTGAAATCGGAGATTTAGAAGCAGAGATATAGGGCGAAACGCAATTTGCCTTTACGCCCCCTAGCCGAAAGTCAATGAATTACTTTAAAATTTTGAAAGTATATGAAAAAAATGTCACACGGAAAACACTATCCAACAAAGAAGGAATTTTTCAAATCGGACTCCTAAAAGTAGAGATATTGTCAAAAATAAGATATATATCTACGCCCCCTGGCGGAGAAACTGTGAGATATTTTAGGAAGAAAATATTCCGAAAAAGTTTATCGATGTGAGTGGCATCAGTTCAAGAAAGAATTTTTTCAATCGATATTTTAGAAGCTCAGATTTTATGGCAAATACATCAGAAGGAAAAATTAACACTTACGCCCCCTGGTGGCCAAAGTATTTTTTACTAAAAAATTCGAAATTATATGCAAAAGATTTTCCATGAAGAGATGTATCCGCTGAAAAAGAGATTTTTCAAATCGGAGTTTTAGGAGAAGAGTTATCGGAAAAAATGTACTTTACTTTTACGCTTCCTAGCGGAAAATGTATGCGTAATTTGAAAAAGAAACTATATCTAAAACACTCTTCGGCATAAATGGAATCGAAAGATAAAAGAATTATTTCAATCGGATGTTTAGAAGCAAATATGTGGATTAAAACGTAATTTTGAATTTGACATCATCTGCATTTACGCCCCCTAGCGGCAAAATTGTACACCGTATGAAAAAAAAAAAAACGAAATGAAGGATAAAAAAAAAAGATTGGAGGTTTAATGACCACCGTGAGCAACTAATGGGCTATACGCAGTCGCCGTCCCCAATTTAGGGTCACTGGTTCCAGGGAAGAGAGAGAGCCTGTGCAGTAAGACAAACACAACATCCATGCCTGACCGCGATTTGACCCTGGACCCCTTACGGACGAATGATCAGAGGCCTTAGACCACTGCGCCACCGGGGTGGAATGAAGGATCATCATTCGTATGTTTCAAGCTTCCGAACGCGAAAAGAATGTTTCAAATCGGACTAATAGTTGCAGATATACCTTGGGTACAGACGGACGGACGGACTGACGGACGGACAAGCCGATAACAGAAGCACGATCTTTTTTACAAAAGACGTGCTAAAAAAGGGACGATTGCTATAGTCCGGACACACCTAACCTGATAACCGGAGATACGCTACGGCGACCTATTCACACCTACTGCACGAGTATCTCTACGTCACTTCAAATGAATTGACGAGACTCCAGACAGCAGAACCGGTTTACTAGAATTCCACTGAACGCCAGTTGTACTCCCGCGAAGAGAGAGAAGCCGTGGGTGTGGTCAGATCATTGTATGACGTCATACTCTCGCTCGCTCGCTGTAGTGGATATGCTTCCGTAAATACATTTTTTTTTTTTTTTTTTTTGATTGGAGGTTTAACGACCGCCGTGAGCAACTCAATGGGCTATAAGCAGTCGCCCGTCCCTAATTTAGGGTCACTGGTTCCAGGGAAGGGAGAGAGCCAGTGCCGTAAGACAAACACAACATCCATGCCTCACCGGGATTCCAACCCGGACCCCTTACGGACGAATGATCAGAGACCAGCGCCTTAGACCAAACGTAAGGATATGTGTGAAATTAAAACGTGGTCTGTAAATACATTACAGACCACGTTTTAATTTCACACATATCCTTACGTTTTATCAGTTCAACCATTATTTTAACGTTTTATGTCTGAAATATATCTTTTATCAACTCTGTTAACAGGCGAAAGTGGGAACTATATTGCAATGGCGGAATCATCCTGCTCTAGGCTTTCCACCCATTATCAGGTTAGGTGTGCCCGGAGTATTTTTGTTTTATAGTGATCTCCTGAATCGTACGTCTTCTGCAGTGCCCCATTGAAGGTTCCCCAGCGATCGAGAAGCACGCGTGAGCGCACATGCGTAGAATACCTAAAATATCACTGCTTAGACGTTCGACCTTGAGAAGTTTGTAGACGCACGTGAGTGACGTGCCGCTTATTTCTCCATCACTCCAGCTGTAAAAGGGATTCGGTAGTCATGCAGTCCATCTTGTGTGGATGTGTGAAGCGTGAAATGTTAATATAACCATGTTTTTTCCGCATTGTATTTAATGAAGCGTGAACACAATCGTAATATTAAACCATTTTCATAATGAACGACGATTTTCTCGAAATTAAAAAATTTTAAGTTTAGAAAAACAAAATGCAGATCTTTTGCACACCAAAAATGTTAGATGTATAACATTTCGGACCAAATCGACCTGGTGATTTTGTTCTTGTCAATAGTAAAGGCGAATTGGACATAATTTAGAGACAAGTTGATATTATTATTATTAGAAACAATTTTTATGATAAGTTATTATTGTTAGAAACAATTTATAGGATCTGTAATTATTAATAGCAATTTATAAGGCATGTAATATGTTTGGTATGTACGGCATTGTGTTAAATAGTAGTTATGCGATACGCACTGCATACGCATATATGCATTCCAGTGTACTACAAACTTTTTTTGATATTTCCACTTGTTAAAATGCATTAGAGCCGCCATTGCAATTGGGCATGCACTTTATAGATTTGGGCAGTATGAGCCAGTGAACCACGTCAAAAACAATATCATAACAGTGAATCCGTTTAATAAACCCATAATAATAATAATAAATATACAATAAACCCCTCGACGGCATTTTGCATCGATTAATGGCTAAGGCTCCTGTCTAGTAAATCGTTAGTGTGAATTACGCCAGTGCCTCTGGCTTTTATTGCATAATTTATGAAAATTCTGGAATAGTTTGACGCTGACAGGGTAGATAATTCAGAGCCATGATTTGGTTAAATCATATATCTACTAAAAATAGGCGGTTTGGTCAGTGCCGTAATTCTAAGCATTTTACCACTCAATTTGTAAAACTGTTAGATAGCTAGTTTTAGAGGAAACTATTCAACATTAGACCAAATCTTTACATTACACCAACGAGCAGAACTCAGCTGGAAAGGCCACATAAAGAATGGAATTGCTGCTTTGGGGATTTTAAACAAGCTTTTGATAACATCAACTGAGAAATTCTACTTAAAGTTCTATTAGAGAAAGCAACAGATAAATATATACAGAGGATGAGTCGAAAGTTTTGCAATATTTGGATCACTTTATATCTTCATACATACCTTTACGACGAAAGCTTACTAGCATTCAAAGTATAGGCCATCGTGTTGCAACAACTTTAGCCATCTGTCTGCCAGTTCTTCGATTCCGCGGAGGTACCAGTTCTTGCCTTCGAGGCGATGAACTCTTTCACTCCAGCTGTCACCCCCTCCTGGCTGTTGAAAGGCCGCCAAGAAAGAAGTTTGCCATGGACTGGAACAAGTAATAATCCGACAGGGCAAGGTCCGGACTGTATGCTGTGCGTGGCATCAGTTCGACGCCCTCACGCTCCTGGAGTTTTGCTTGGGTCGTTCGCGCGGTATGAGGCCGAGCGTTGTCCTGCTGTAGGACAGCGCGCTTTCTGTTCACGAGGGCCGAGTACTTCTCCTCCAAAGCGGCATACATCCGCTCCAACTGTTCAGAGTAGAGGTTGGCGTTGATGGTCTGACCGTCTGGAACAAATTCGTAATGGATTATCCCCTCGACATTCCACCAGGCGCAGAGCATCACCTTGTGCTCGAAGCGCCCACGTTTGGCAACAGGTTCAGGAAGCTGACCCGAGCTCAATCACTGCCGTTGTGTGTTAGGATTACGGAAATAGACCCACTTTTCATCTCACATAACAATTCTCTTGATGAAACGTACATCGTTCGGGTTTTCTAGGAGTTTCGTGCACACCTCCACCCGACGGTTTGCTTCAGCTGGCCTCAGTTCATGAGAGATGATGCGGCAGCTCCTGTAGACCTTGCCTAGGTCTTAAAGGTGACGAACCACGGTGGTCTGTGATATGCCGAGCTTGCCTGATAATCTCCCAGTGCTGCTTGTCGGATTTGCCCATCTACGCTCATCTACGGTTCGCGGCCTGCATGACCTTGGCTGATTGTCGAGGTTTCTGTCACCTAAGCGAAATTTCTTGAACCATCTGGTAGCGGTGCTGTGGTCCACGGAACCTTCCCCTTTCGTATGACAAATGTTTCGTGTTGCTTGAGCAGCGTTATGGCCGAATTCAAACTCATAAAGTAAAAGTTCCCTAATTAGATGGCTGTGGTTGTTCATCCTTTAGGCGTCTCAATCACAGCCAGAACGACGACATGCAATGCGGTTCACAGTAACGACTACCATTTTATATCCCTTTCGACTGAATGCAGTGCGCGATTAGAACGAGTTTAAACACGTGACATACCCGCTGCAGCGCATGCGTTTATGCAAATCTTGCAAAACTTTCGACTCACTCTCTGTAATAAAGTTCTTGATAAAATACTACTCTAAGACAAATGCAGTAATTAAAAAGGACGTACTTAAAACAGAACCAATAGAGTTCCAAAAGGGGGTAATGCAGGGATGCCCAATATCCCCATGTCTATTTAACATATACTTAGAAGAAGTTGTAAAGAATGCAACAGATAATGAAACTGGAATTAATATCAGTGGTCTAAATATAAATAATTTCAAATATGCAGATGATCTCGTTCTTATTGGAAGAACCCCAAATGAACTATAGACGTTGGTAAATAAACTTAATGAAACCTGTAAGATATATGATCTTGTAATAAATCTGCAAAGGACAAAAGTTATGAAAATAGGTAGAAACACAACTAACATCGCAGTCACCCTAAATAGTGAACAAATAGATCAAGTTGAGAGCTTTATTTATATAACTTGGATCCAAAATAACAGAATCAATAGATGCACTAGAAACCATCAAACACAGAATAGCAATAGGATGGACCGCCATAGAAAAATTGCAGAAAATCTGGAAAGCAAACAAAATATCCAAGCAAGCCAAAATCAAATTATATGAATCAATAATTATACCAAGGGTCATCTATGGAGTAGAAGCATGGACAATTTAGCCAAGAGGGGAGAAAAAATTAAAAAGAAAACAAATAGCGCAGTCAGAAAAGAACTGTCATATCAAGTGACAATATTGGAAAAAATTAGAAAACAGCACCTGAAAGATGGTTCGGTCACGTTGCACGCATGGGCAAAAACAGATTACCTAACATCTTAACAGAAAAAAGAAGACAGAAAAAAGAAGACCTGGGAGACCAACACTTGCCTGGCTGAAATTAATAAAGAACATCTCGGGTTATACATATGATGAAGAACATATGATGAACTTTTTCGGAAAGCAAGAAACAGAGAAGATTGGGAGAATCTGTTCAATGTAGAAGATTCAACCTGTCTCAGACGGGAAGAAGGGGGTGGGGGGAAAAAAGAGAGAGAGAGAGATAACATTTTGGTGCTAAGCGGCGCCGTGGCTTAGTTGGTTAAAGCGCCTGTCTAGTAAACAGGAGATCGTGAGTTCGAATCTCGCCGGTGCCTCTAGCATTTTACCACCCAGTTTTTGAAACCTGTTCAATAACAATTGGACAGCGCGATCAGGGTACGACGCCGTCGCGTAATTGATTCAACTGCAAGTCCAGTAAATCAGAGTTCGTTTATGTTGTCGTTGTACGAGCGGTTTGTGAATTCTGTGAATGAGCAGCGCTCTGTCTTTATTTGTTAACGTGACTGTTTAATGATCCTGCCGTCGCAGGTGCTTTTGAATTTTGCCATTTACATTGGGGTATCTATGAAATAATAATTAGAGACGTAAAGTTCAACTCCAGATAGATGCCTTGACTTACTTGGTTACAGTATACCCAGTGGTCAAAACGGAAATTTTGAAGTGCCGGTATGCTCATATTTAGCTAAAAATCTACCGGAAAAAAATGCCTTCGCCAGAACATCTCCAAAACGGAAAAAGTACAAAAAATCCCTGGACGAAGAACTCCTTTGTTTGAAAACGTAATTGACAATTCCAGGAATACAATTGCACCATAAGTCAGAAACGATGGCGGTCGATTTCAGTTCGATGGTTTGTGGATCCAGCGAGCACTACTTATGCTATACCGAAGACTGGGGTTAGACTTGTTTATAACGAGGAGTCTGTACCCCGGGACCAGCGGATTACCGAGACTTCCGAACATCGGCTAATCATTAGTGATTCAGCTGTACTTATGGGCGGCGGAACTCAATAATTACAGGAGGGGGGGCATTTTCTTTTTTTTCTTTGGTTGGATGTTTAACGACTACCGTCTCGAGCAACTCAGTGGGCTATAAATAGTCGCCCGTCTGTAATTTAGGCTCACTGGTTCCAGGGAAGGGAGAGGGCCACAACATTCATGACTCACCGGGATTCGTACCCGTAGCCATCTTAGACAAATGGTCAAAGACCACTGAGACCACTGCGCCACCGGGGCAGCAAAGCGTTTTCCAGTGATGACGTACTCCACGAAATCTTCACTAAAAAAAACAAAAACAAAAACGCGTTAAATCATAGGTGAACCACAAATTTTTAAGACGTTTCATAGGAAGACTGCCGCAGAAAGGAGGACCATGAAATTTCAGGTGGGGGGTCCGAACCCCCGTGTTACCTACCTTCCGCCGCCTTTGGCTGGACTTGAACCCAGAACTTTAAAGTCCCGAGCCGAGAAGACAGCTCCGTTACAACAGGGACTTTCATGAAGTAGAAAATCGGGCAAGTAGAATCTCAGCAATCAGAATGAATACACACTATATTGACAAAAGTCACCGGACACCTAGAAGGGAAACACAACATAGCATTTATTGACATACATTAGTACGCTGTTGGTCCACCTTTGGCCTTAATACATGCACTGACTCTTCGAGACATGCTTTCGACAAGGTTTTGGAACACAGCGATAGGTATGCCCTTCCATTCAGTACATAATGCTGCCGCTAACTGTTGCCTAGTAGTAGGCCTTAGTTCCAAACTTCTTATGCGGCGCTCTAATTCATCCCATAGGTGCTCTATGGGATTAAGATCAGTGCTCTGTGCCAGCCAGTCCACACACGATACGGAATTATCGTCAAATCACGCCGTAACAGTCCTTGCTTTATAGCTCAGTGCATTATCCTGCGGGTACCAACAGGGCTCGGTTCCATAGCATTGCCACAGAGTTGGCAGGGCATAATTGTCCAGAATATCGACATATACGTGCTGGTTAACAGGTTTGTCCACGATAACCAATGGGCTGGGACCATACCATCAAAAACACTCTTACACGAGTACACTGCCAGCTCCAAACTTGACCGTAGGAACAGTACACTGTGGTAAATAGCGATCCCCCGGCTACCGCCATACCCACACCCGGCCATCAGACTGATGGATCGTGTATCTGAATTCATCAGTCCATAGGACCCGTTTCCATTAATCTACGGTCCACGATAAATGTTCTTTACACCATGCTAAATGACGAGTAGCATTCCGAGTGGAGATGAAATTCTTATGAGCAGCAGCACGACCACGGTAACCCATGGAATGAAGTTCTCTGCGAATGGTGCGTGTACATACCGAGGTTCCAGCATTGTTACTCACCTGGTAATCAACGACAGTACTCCGTCGATTAGCTGTAACGACTCTCCTGAGGCTTCGACGCCCTCTATCACTGATTTTCTTTGGTCTACCAGTACGTTTTGCTGCTTCAGGCATGCCATGTGTCTTCCACTTATTCAGTACACCCAAAACAGTGGACTTGCTTATGTTTAAACGCCTCTCGGTTTCTCTTATGGACAACCCACTAATATAACACCCAACAGTCTTTCCTTTCTCAAAGTCAGTTCTCTCTCGCCGCGGCATTTTCACTCAACCTCACAGTGCGATATGATCGCGGTCAGCTAAAGGCTTGTTTTTATACCATTTGCAGCTGTACCGCGCATCTTAACAACTCAGCGGATCCTTTCATTTATTGTTAAAGGGGTGTCCGGTGACTTTTGTCAATATAGCGTATATTCAGCCTTAAATTAATAGCAATTTCACCACCCTAAAAGAAAAAAAAATCAGGAAAACTCCGCAGAGGAAAAGTTCATATTCATTGCTGAAAAACTAAATTTTGTGTTTAATCTATTACTCACAATTCTTCATTCTATGAAGAAGCTCTTCAAATTGAATATATTAAGTCAATGGCATAATAAAATTTGCATATATCTTTAGCGTGATTATCTGGGTCTTGGGCAAGATGTGATCATGAGCTATGGGTATTGGGTAGCTTCATTTCCATCCTTTGAATGATTGAATTTATAGCCCATGAGTACAGCACTCCCCTACCCTTTACGGTTCCCATACAGCTATTTCCCAAGGGCAGGAGGCACATAAGATTTCTATGTTTAAGAATGAGCGCTCGTAAGTCAGGAACAAAAAAAAAAAAAAAATCATTTTTGCACTTCTCACTACTAAAATTAGTACCGGTATGGAATATTAGGAAAAAAGAAGTGCCGGTATGCCGAGTACTGGTTATACCACCTGTGTAGAACAGGCGATCTAAATTCTCATCTTGTCAGTGCTTGAGCGTTTTGACACACAGCTTGTGAAATCTTTTAAATAATAATAATGAGACGCACAGGCAACTAGTGGCTTAGTAAGCTAATAGGCTTGTCAAGACTGTCTAGTAGATGGAGGAGTGAAGCTCGCAGTCTGTGAATTTCTTGATATTTGTTTTGTAAAATCTTTGAAATAATAAGTAGATGCAGCCGGAGTTTATTTAAGCTGTTTATGATAAACAGCTGCAGGCGCAGGATATTTCGAGTTTTCTCTTCTGCGAAACAACGGCGCCAGTCAGTGTAACTGTCTATTTCCTCACAACACCTGTCAATCTGTCACATTTGTCTTTTTCCTTTTTTGTTGAAGCCCTGCATGATTTTATTGATTAAGCCAGTCGTTAATCGAAATGTTCCAACTCTTTGGTTTGTTTCAACATCAATGCCAATATGTTTGGCATTTTGCTTTCTTAAAATGGAATTACGGAATTCCTCAGAGCGTCCCGAATGTCGCGTTCTCAAAAGCACTGTTAAATAACAGCGAAGCCCATATGCAGAAGAAATTGAAGTTCAAAGCAGTAATCCAGAGGCGCCGACTTCACCGAATTATTGGGGGCGGGGGGGATGGGGCAGGCGTGAATTGATTAGACGTGGGAGGGGCATGTCACTTCCGTTGTCAGGAGGAAAATCGAACAAGGGAAAAAATATAAACTATGAGTTTCGACGCATATTTTAAAACGCAATTATAATTGCTCATCAGAAAACGAGGTAACAGAAATATTCTTATGCTGAATATTAATGTTTTTAAAAATAAAATTCAGCCTGTGATTTTATAAAAATATCACGAGATTTTATATTCAAATGTTAATGAAAAATATGAAAAATTAGCGCGGTTACTCAAGGAAAGGGAAACGCTAAAAATACAATGATAAATAAAGGCGCTAGAGATTATACGTTTCTTTATTTCTATTCACGTATTTTACTTTTGGTAATTGTTTTAAAAATCTACCGTATATCACGAGAACGTGTCAAACACAATACGGGGCTGGCAATCCAGTTTCTTATCAAACGAGAAATGCTGAACATGGACAAAAAGGTTTTACTTATTTTCTTATTTATTAATTTTTTGGAAATAAATCGCATTGGCCTCATAAGATGAAGCTTGGTCCACCTTATGAAGCCAAAGCGATTATTTAATTACAACAGGACGAAAATATTGGGTGCGCACTGCCCCATAGTATAATTATTGGGGGAGGGGGGGGGCAAGATTCACTTTATACGTCCCTTAGTCGGCGCTTATGCCGTAACCACGATTCGGTACAGTTGATAAGCTCATACCTCTTTTTTCTGTGAAGAAATCTAGAAATTCTAGGCTCGTACTCTGTAAAAAATTTCTGAAATTCACGAGCCAGTTTTCATAATTCCTTTCGTGAATTAACAAAGTATATAGACCTTCATCCAGCAGTGGATTGATAATGATTGATGATGATGATGATGATTTCTGATACAACCTTTTCCGTGAAATGACGGAAAGAAACCCGAATTTCAGCGATTTTTCATACGCCCAGAACCTTTCCGCAATTCCTTTCTTATAATGACGGTAAATTGTTGTTAAGGTGGTTCCACCCTGGTTCCACCTAAAATCTCTGCCTTATTTTTCAATGATAAAACTTCTGTACATATTTTCTTCTGAATCAGTGTATTCCCACGGATGAAAACTTGCACATCGATAAAACTAACTCTAAGTTACAGCACGAGATACTTAATGCTTGCTTAAACATAACCAAAAACAAGCAATTCAACATTTGTTTGTCTACTGAGATGATCAATGCACAGATCGCGCCATCTATTAACAGGTCTGAACATTACTGAAAGAAAAATGATTGATTTTTAATAAAATTATGGTTATGTTTTAGCAGGTATTAAGCATCCCATGCTATAACTTAGAGTTAGTTTTATCAATGTCAAATTTTCATCCTTGGGAATATGTTAATTGTGAAGAAAAGATTTAAAGAAATTTTACCATTGGCAACATAAGGCAGAGATTTTGGGTGCGCACTGTCCTCTTGTAAAATTATTGGAGGGGCAAGATTCATGTTATGCGCCCCATAGTCTACGTTTGAAGACTCATAAACTGTGCTGTAACCACAATTCGGCATAGTTGATGAGCCCATACCTCTTTTTTCTGTGAAGAAATCTAGAAATTCTAGACTCGTACTCTGTAAAAATTTTCTGAAATTCACGAGCCAGTTTTCATAATTCCTTTCGGGAATTAAAGAAGTAAAATTTTGATAGAACCTTTCCCGTGAAATGAAGGAAAGAAACCTGAATTTCAGCTATTTTTTGTACGCCGAGAACCTTTCCGCAATTCCTTTCTTATATTGACGGTAAATTGTTGTTAAGACGTATTACCGGAAAATTCTTAACTTTCAGACACCTTTCCGCAATTCCTTTCGTATATTAACGAAAAAAATATCTTCTCTCTTTTTCTGTATCCATATGGCGAAAATTTTCCGGGAATAGGAGAGTTTCGCTGGAAAAAGTTTCATTAACTGTTAAATTTCAATCGTCTTGCGAAGGATCTGACTTTGAAGTTCTGTAGTGAGATCGATATTGTGGATAGCATATCGCATGAAATTTTGGTTATACGTGGCACCTGATTTTCCTTTCCTCTCCCCTCCATTTTGTGCTACAGCTATTGTATATTGTGTTACAGTAAGAAACCGGGTACTTAAGTTATTGTACAGCTGACTGTACGATGTCTATGTATGTGGAGTCCTTTAGATAAAACCTATCATAGCTATCAAGAGTAAATTTTATATTTAGGAGTTTTGTAAAAAGATACTATAAGCACCACATTTCACGTTTTCTTAAAGATAAAAGTCATTGTCAGTTCAAAAAGATCTCAAGTTCCAAAGCATTTTATTTCTTCGAAAAATCACTATGAAAAAATACTTAATTTGTAAGTCCTCCTACAGAAAAAACAAAATTATTAGAAACCTACTAAAAAAATAATAAGCTCCAACAGAAAACAAAGTGACTAAATCATTCGCATTAATGAAAAAAAAAAAAAATCACATTCGCGCTGTTAGTTTTGCGGTGAACATGACTACGACTTTTGAGTTTTTCTGGCTCAAAACTCGCGAAACAGCGCGAATGTTAGGACGCGCCGTTTCTGATGAGCAAACCCTAATGATGTCGGATCGAATCCTACCAGTGCGAATGGATTATCTGGTTTAACGGCTGAAAAATTCAGGGTCATCGGTTTTGCAAAATTTCTGTACGAATACGGAAAAACTCGAAACCGAGTTTTCTGAAATAAACGGAATTACTGAAATCTGTGAAAATACGGTTGTTAAAATACACGGGAATTTTTGAAAACGCGAATTTCGTAAAAATACGGACACCAACCGAAAACTTTGCTGCACATGATTTTCAGGAATTTCCCGTGAATTGACACCACTTATTCTTTACAGTGTAGGTTTGATAGCATAAGAAATGACGCGATGAGAAATATTAATTGTTGCACCGAATGGGGTGGGGGGGGGGTGACATATGTGTCAGCTGAAACCGTTTAACAAAAATGAAGATGAAAAACGCCAATCATCTCATCTTGCGCTGAATCATCATTTGACTGAATTTGTGGGTGTGTCGTTATCAGTGCTTTTAGGTCAATAGGCTATCTTGTCAATACATTTATAACTCTCATCAGTTACGATCACGGGCTATAGAATTTTTAACTTCATATTCTACTGACCTTAGCTTCCCGAAGGGGGAGGGGGGGCTTGTTCTCCTCAGTAGTTTCGGTTTGAATGGCGTTGAGATGGCATGTTTCTTTGCAGCAACGACAACGACGAAATTCTTGACGAAACTAAAGTTCAAAGCAGATGTAAATCATCGGAAATTTGCCGATTAACAGTAGTTTTTACCTACGGAGTCCATTTTACCCCAATTTGTTTTTGCAGTCCCTGTAGCCCCAGTGATGCGAGCCGTTGGCTTCTTACCAGGGGCGGATTGGCCCACCGGGACACCGGGACATTTTCTGGTGGGCCCCTTCCGTATATTTTGTCTCTTTCTTTCTTTCTTACTTTCTTAGAAATGTTTTCAGTTCATTTGTTTTAAACACACAACTGAACCACAACATTTTTTTGTAAACGAAATAAACATAATGTAATTATAACAAGCGGGGGAAAAAGCTTCTATTTTGAATTAGGAAAGAAAATCCCCTCAGCAAGCAACTGCTTGAATCGCAACTACAATAGATGGGCCACGTGTCTTTGCGAACTTCTAGGTTCACGTAGTAGTTCAGGAACGAGAATGTATTTACCGTGTGTAGCGGGAGGGCGGGGGTGTGTACGAGATGTTCTATACAGGGTGATTCCTAAAGTCCTAAGTCACCTCAGTAACTTGGGAACAAAGACAGCTAGAGCTATGAAAGTAAGGTATGGTATAATAAAACAACTATGCGCTATCGGATGAGAGTGACTGGAGCGCTCCTAGTGGCAAAATGTTGAAGTTAGCATTCCTATCTCGGAAACCATGAGAGATACGGGGAAGAAACCCATTAGAAACTTGTAGAGCATCAACGAATTAGTAAGAAACGACATATGGTAGAAAGGGCTGGGGTAAGTAGAAGGCTAAAAACGCGAACTTGTGCAAAGCCGGTTCGTGTCGTTGTCGCGGTAACAGTCTAGCAGAGAGAAATGTATGACGTATGCGACCGCACGCATGTGAGTGTCGTATGCAAATTCATCGACCGCACGCCTGTGAGTGTCGGTCCATCAACCAAGAGCGGTACAGCACTTCCTGTCCGACACTTTCGGGCAACAGATCATCGGTTATGGTGGTCCCGTAGCGTGGCCTCCACGATTCCCGGATCTAAATCCCATGGATTTCTTCCTCTGGGGGTTACCTAAAGAATCACGTGTACAGGGTGGAACTGACGAGTCACCACGATCTCCGACTGCGTATCGTCGCTGCATGCGAGAGCGTGACACCTGTTATGTTGGCGAACGTAGAACGGGAAGTTCTGTCTCGCATTCAAATGTGTATTGTGGCAGATGGTGGCCATATCGAACCCTATTTACGTTAAACGCAACGTTATGTAAGTACCGCTGTTGCGTTAAATACAACCAATGTACTCCATTTGTATTCATGCCTGAGTATAATAAACCTTGTGTTTCCTTCACGTTTCCAGCCTTCTACTTACCCCAGCCATTTAAAACATATGTCATTTCCCAATAATTCGTTGATGCTCTACAAGTTTCTAATTGGTTTCTTTCCCGTATCTCTCATTGGTTTCCGAGATAGGAGTGCTAACTTCCACATTTTGCCACTAGGGGCGCTGCAGTCACTCTCATCCGATAGCGCATGATTGTTTTACTGCACCATACCTTACTTTCATAGCTCTAGCTGTCTTTGTTCCCGAGTTATTGAGGTGACTAAGGACTTTCGGAATCACCCTGTATATTCCCCAAGGAAGAGGGGGGGGGTAGTTGATTTTACTCCTGTTGGTTGTAGGAGTCATTAGTGCTGCGCTCATAAGAGCTGAGTTCGGGCTTAATTTTAAGAGTCCGAGCCCGAAGTATGTCAGCTGTAGCCGAATTTTATATTGCAAGATACAGCCCGGGCCCGAACGAGCCCGAAAACTATTGATTAATCCATTTAGGCATTAATAAAAAATCTCCTTTTCCAAACTTCCACTCCTTCGTCCCCGTGCAATTAACCGATGTCTTTCTCAACTGCGGAGTGGGGAAGGGATGTCTATCTATTTCTATAGTTTCTTTGACCATTCATTTCATCCTGAAATGTTTCGAGAGGCCTGGCATCAGGAAAAATCGGGAGGCACAACACTCTACGAATGTTAACAGCATTGGGGTGGGGGATGAACAGAGCTAAATTTTTCACTACTTTAGTTAAAGTAGTGAAAATATTCGCTCATGTTTGATAAAGTTGCAGAACAATGCTAGATAATGGTCATTATGGGAGGTACTATCCACGATATGACAACACAGAATTTAAAGTGAAAGCTAATAATATCAAGAACTTTTTTTGGAAATAACTGTAAGATTATTTGCGGGGGTGCTCATATACGATCCCTTTCCCCCGAAATGTTCTACCTACGCAGCCTACGCTTCTTGTGATAACTGACAAATGCTGCAGTGAAGGCATTTACGGA
Source organism: Macrothele yani (assembly GCA_039090855.1). Taxonomy (NCBI): domain Eukaryota; kingdom Metazoa; phylum Arthropoda; class Arachnida; order Araneae; family Macrothelidae; genus Macrothele; species Macrothele yani. The sequence goes on along the minus strand of CM077010.1, from coordinate 149,799,399 downwards.
GATATCATTTCAACATGAAGTTGCAAAATGTTTTGTTTATGTTATTTAGTAAGGTGTCTTTACAATACATAACCGCAGCATAAAAACACGTTTTGTAATTGAAACACATGCGAATATATGATCACTAAATGAAGAATCTGTTCGCCACGATATTTAAAAATCTTTAAATTTCTAACTATAATTGTCCACAATAGAAAAATTACAAAAATTGCAGTACAAATAGAAAAGTTTAAGGCGTAAAAGTCCTGTATTTTTTTTTTTCATTTATTTAAGTTTAAAAATCATATCTTATGCGAAAGGATTTTTGTTACAACTCCAACACAATTTTGGTAGTAGCAGTTCTCTCTCTCTCTCAAATATTTGTTGGAATTTCAGCCCACTTCGTTGAAAATTTAAGAACTGGAAGCTTAAAGGTATGAAAATCAATATTATTTTACGATCTATCAAACATGAAAAGGCTATATAAGCATTGTTTTTGGAAAAAAGTCAATGTTCTTACTTCAGCGTTCTTAAGAGAAAATTTTAAACAAATATAAATATTGAGTGTCCAAAATTAGAAGCTTCTCCAGCGCAATTACATACATAACTAACTAAACTAGTAAGTTAAACCAGGTTATTCGCTTTTTCCACGTCGATTAAGTGAGTTTGCCACGATATTTAAACATCTTGAAATTTCTAACTGTGATTGTCCACAGCAGAAAAATTCCAGTACAATTTTTCTGCAGTAAAATCTTGGCATAGGCAGATGAAAATTTTTCCGCAACACCTACTTCAATTTAAGGATAACGGGTGTACTTTTACCCCCCCCCCCCAGTACTATGCTTGCCACTTTTTCCAGAGCAACTGTACTTTTGTTTTGTTTCTTAAATAGATAAAGGGATTCTCAGTTGTAATACAATAGTATCGCAGAAGAACTACAACTGAACGGGCCCATTCGCAAAAATTTCCCCGGGCACTTTTCCTACCGCCAATCCACCCCAGCTTCTTACCAATTGTCGGAGATCGGCCCGGTCTCGAATCCCAGGTGAGGCATGGGTGGTGTCTGTCCGTCTTTCGGCACTGGCTCTCTTCCTTCCCTGGAACCAGTGACCACAAATTAGGAACAGGCGACTGCTTTTAGCTCATTGAGTTTCTTATGCTGATCATTTAACAAACAAATAAAAAATAAAAAATAAAAAAAAACCCCTACCTTAAGTGGAATTACTAAAATACCACTGTAATTCGCTAAATATGCTATTGTTTTAAAACACACTAAAATGGTGACCGTTCGTCCAAACTCGGACTGGGTTCGAGAGTGCCGGATGAAACATTGGTGGTGTGTTGGTCTTAACGGCGCTGGTTCTCTTCCTTCCCTGGAATCCGTGACCTTAAATTAGGGACAAGCTGCTGCCTATAACCCATAGAGTTCAAAAAGAATTAACCAAAATTGGCAACCCTGGTGCTCGAGTAATCTGAGAGTAGTCCGGGAACCAGATACAAGGGCCTTGAAGATATTATGAGAGCCCCTCCCCTGAAATTCGCGCTACTTCACTAAGAATTTTTTTTTCTCCAGGCAAAGAGATTTGCTAATTTTCATAAGTACTTTGAAATCCCAATTTTTAGAAAGAAATAATGGCGGGAATAATAATATTAATAAAAGGAGCCGCAAGCCCCCTCCCCTCAAGGCTAGAATAGTTGCTAATTGATCATATGTAGAGGATTTTAGGAAGGGAGTGTCTGACCCCAGGTCTTAAACAACCCTTAAAAATAGGAAGTTAACCCTTTAAGCGGCCAATTTATCTTAACAAAATGTTGCCAAAACTTTTCTGCCCTCCTCAAACAGAACTCTTGACATAGTGGCCGGGTTATACCAAAGCTACGGCAAAACTATTCATTTCCCTCTCTTATCTCTGCAGAATCGACTATACATACGCGTCTCTGGTAGTGAGCGCTCCCTAATGGTCTTTAGTCTTATAGTCTATTGTCTGATTCCCTTATAGTGCTTTCTGCTCTTTTCCGTGACCAAAGGAATGATTGGGAAGGGCTAGTCCCCCCCCCTCCCCTGATACGGATGTCGTGCCACTGGGAAAAAGCAATTTACTCAAACAACTTCTCTCTCCTTTCTTCAGTTCTTCGCTATTTTTGTCGTATTTTTGAAAGAAAAGGTAGTATAATACAAAGGATTAAGGAAAATCATTCCCCTTAAATGACCATTTTGAATTCCAAACCTAAAGAAAACGCTACACTTTCTGGTGTGCATATTCACTCGTTCTTGTTTAGTTCGGCCCACTTATTAGACAGCGAATATATATAATCGTTAGAGCTGATTTCAAACAATTTTTCTAACCCCGAGTTAATTCGTTCCAGCCGGTTAAAGGGTTAAGAGATATGGGCTAGAGTGTCCGATAGGAAAGTGACTCGGAAGCGAAGTAGAAAGGTGGAGGAAGACGCCCTTATTTATTACCGGGGGGCAAGTACCTGGGGTCCGTCGGCTTAATATGCCCATCCGACGCATGGCGGATATTTAATGGATCGAACCTGATGTCCTTTCCGTGGCAGTCATGAACGTTGCCCACTAGGCCACCCGCGGCCATTACAGTTCCTAATTTTCAACACAGTACTTTGAAATTCAAATTTTTCGGAATAAAATAATGGTGAGAATAATAATAATAAAAATAAAGGAGAAGCAGAATTTTTCACCAGAGGCTAGAAGAGTTGCTAATTTTCAACTAGTACTTTGGAATCCCAATTTTGAGAATGACATAATAGTGGGAATAATAAGAATAAAAATAAAGAAGCAGCAAACTTTTCACCCGAGGCAAGAAGATATGCTAATTTTCAACTAATACATTAAAATCCCAATTTTTGGAATGAAATAATGGTGGGAATAATATTAAAAAAATAAAGGAGCCGCAGATTTTTTCACTCGAGGCTAGAAGATTTGCTAATTTTCAACAAGTACTTTGAAATCCCAATTTTTGGAATGGCATAATGGTGGGAATAATAAGAATAAAAATAAAGGAGCTGCATTTTTTTTCATCCGAGGCAAGAAGAGTTGCTAATTTTCAAATAGTACTCTGAAATCCCAAGTTGTGGAATGAGATAACGGTAAGAATAATAATAATAATAATAAAGGAGCAGCAGATTTTTTTCACCCTAGGCTAGAAGAATTGCTAATTTTCAACTAGTACTTGTAAATCCCAATTTTTGGAATGAAATAATGGCGGGAATAATAATAATAACAAAAATAAAGGAGCAGCAATTTTGGCTAAAAGAGTTGCTAATTTTCAACTAGTACTTGTAAATCCCAATTTTTGGAATGAAATAATGGCGGGAATAATAATAATAACAAAAATAAAGGAGCAGCAATTTTGGCTAAAAGAGTTGCTAATTTTCAACTAGTACTTTGAAATCCCAAGATGTGGAATGAAATAATGGTAGGAATAATAATAATAAAAGTAAAGGAGCCGCAGAGCTTTTTCACCCGAGGCTAGAAGAGTTGCCAATTTTCAACTAGTACTTTGAAATCCCATGTTTTGGAAAGAAATAATAATAATAATAATAATAATAATAATAATAATAATAATAATAATAATAATGAAGGAACAGCAACCCCCCCCCCGTCCCCAAGGTTAGAAGAGTTGCTAATTTTGAACTAGTGCTTTGAAATCCCAATTTTTGGAATCAAATAATGGCGGGAATAATAATAATAACAAAAATAAATGAGCAACAAATTATTTTCTCCAAAGCTGAAAGAGTTGCTAATTTTCAGCAAGTACTTTGAAATCCCAAGTTTTGGAATGAAATAATAATAATAATAATAATAATAATAATAATAATAATAATAATGAAGGAACAGTACCCCCTTCCCCGTCCCCAAGGTTAGAAGAGTTGCTAATTTTGAACTAGTACTTTGAAATCCCAATTTTTGGAATGAAATAATGGCGGGAATAATAATAATAACAAAAATAAGGGAGCAACAAATTTTTTTCTCCGAAGCTGAAAGAGTTGCTAATTTTCAACAAATACTTTGAAATCCCAAGTTTTTGAATGAAATAATGATGGTAACAATAATATAAACAAAAGGGCGGCAGAAAAAGGTGTTCAGTTTCATCCTTCAACCACTAAAAAGATTATGTAATTATGTCAAGCCACACGAGGTTTGTAGGTGAACTTTCCTAGCTGATTTCGGAAAGGGAAGAGGCGTCAAGTGTGGCACGTAAATAGCTAGAACGTTTACATGTCTACAAACCAAAATGAAAAAGATAACCGATCTGTGTCTGTTCGTAGAAGTGACGTCGAGGAAAATCTCTACCGATCGGTAATTGTGGTACAAGAACTTCATTCAACAGACCTGTGGATCTAATTGAGCAGTTTTCGTACAGGTATGAATAAAGGTCATTAATGACAGGTACCTCTATACCTGACACCCTTTCTTTTCTTTTAACCGGAGAAAAACATGCATAGCAATTATATCGCGTGCGATCTGGATCTGAGCTCTTGGATTCGGCAAGTTCGTGTCCCAGATAATATTCAATGCTAATCACCGCTAAGAGTAACATCCTTTAAAAAACAAAAACGGAAAAACATTACCTTGGGGGGAAAGGAACGGAGAAAGATTTTCTTAGGGTAATGAGCTTACCAATAGGTTTCCGCATAAGCTCTTGTACGACAGAAAGTCCGGTTGCTTAAGGAACTGAGGATTTTACTGAAATACAGGTGTAATGTGCCGACAACTAACTTTTGCTTTTTATATTTAAACATCGGATGTTCTGGAATTTGGGAAACCGTTGGGAAATATTTTTTGGAAACTTTTACGGATATCTTTTAGCTGTTTGTTATATAATGTAAAGTAGTACTTTTTTTTGTGTTGTTGTTCTGCGCGATAGCAAATTTCGATGTGCGAGCCTTTTGTAGCTTGTCCAATATGTAACCAGAGATTTATTTCTAGAACTGAAAATGCGAGCAACACTTGATTGTTTTTCAAGGTTGGCCGTTTGGTACGGATACTCTGCGCAAGTTCTCTCAGTGTCTTGGCCTTCGCGTTTATTGTTTAATTTTTTGCTAAGTACTGAAACAGAAGGATACCATGTTTATCTCAGAAGACAGTAGCCATAACTTTGGACACCGACGAACCAACTTTGAACTTATTTGAATGGGGTAAATTCGGATGACGCCATTGCATACTTCGCCGTTTTATTTCCGGTTGGAACAGAAGAATCCACGTTTCATCGCCTGTGATTATGCATCCCAGGAATGCGTCATCCTTCTCATCGTAGCTGACCAGTTCATTGCATATGTCTAGCATTTAGCGTTTATGCACCGCTGTAAGCATTCCGTGTACCCATCTGGCACAGATCTTCCTATAATTGAGGTGTTCATAAATAATTCGTCCGACAGAATCTTTACTGATATCCATTTCATCAGTCACCGCCGTGTTAGGCCTACCTGACTGTGCCTCACCTTCAAGACTCTCGTTGCCAGCTTTGAACTTCGTAACCCATTCATAAACACTGGAACGAGACATAGCCGCATCACCATTCAGCGTCCGAAGTCTTTTCGTAATGTCCACGGCATTTACGCATTCTTTCGTTAAAAATGCTCACTGCTCGAACAGAACACTTAACGTAGCCGCTCACTAAAAAAAAATCAAAAATTATTAATTACATCAAAAACATCGCAGGAATCATGCAGAATGTTTCGAAAACAATTTATTACATCAAATAACCCAGAATTGTTGAATTGTTGTAAGTAAGAACGGAGTTCTTCCGTTAATACAGGAAAGGAAGTGCGGAAAGGTTTCTGAAAATTCAGAATTTTCCTGGCGTATGAAAATTCCGTGAAATTCAGTTTTCTTTCCGTCATTTCACATACCAGGTTGTATCAGAAATACGCTTCGTTAATTCACCAAAGAAATCACGGGAAGTGGCTCGTCAATTTCAGATTTTTTTTTACAGGCCAGCAGATTCGCATAACAAGAAAACTCCTCTAGTCTTACGAACTTTGCAACAATTTGGCACTTCAATATCGACAAAGCGTAATATTCAACGTGAAATAATTAATCAAATGGTATAAGATGAAACGCAAATCGCATAACATCAAGGTAGTCTGAACTCTCTCACAAAGCTTTCCCCAAAGCAATTGCAACGTTTTCATGCTCTGTAGCCGTCTCCTAAGTAGAGCCCTCATACAATCCTAAACATTGGTCTAGTTAACATACGCAATCCACCCTTTGACCTAGCACCAGGTTGCTAAACTAAAATTCAGCAAGAGAGAAAATGTAGCGTTAAGTTGGAAACTGCTTAAAGAGAATGAACCAAAAATTGCATAAGATAACAGGAACCAAAATGGAAAGTTAATACGTTACAAGTAGTGGCAAAGCTACCAGGACTACAGAAAACGAAAGATTGTCTTTAGTCGACAACACTGGGTGATTTGAAAGTGTTGGTATGGGAAGAGTTGAGAAACCTTTATTGTCTTCCGAGATGACCTTGGCCAATACTGAACAATTAGTAGTCGCTCGGCTAGTCAGTGTTTCCCAACTAAAGTGGATCACGTTGCGTGGGTTGCAGACAATGAGTATATACACATTATGACCACCCACAGCCTAGAGAGATGAGTGCGCCTGGAGACTGAACGGTGGCGCAGGTGAAGTTCACAGAGAAGTATATATATATATAACCCGAGGACCGGCTTTCGGTTAGTAGACTGTTCGGAATAGGAATGGGAAAATCTGCCGATTTATCGGATAAAGGACAAATTGTGATGACACGGCGCCTCGGGACTACGATCTCGGAAATGGCGCGGCTTGTGGGTTGTTCACGTGCCGCTGTAGTGAGTACGTATCAAAAGTGGTGCACATATAGCCAAACGACGAACCGTTGTCCAGCCGTGTGCCGTCGGCAGCTCATTGATGCCAGAGTAAACGGAGTCAACCGCAGGCGATCGGATGTCAACCGCACGCTTCTCCCATTTACTTTTCATGGAAACTTTGCCGCCCCACAACGCCCGAACCGTTGCCCCAATCTCATTTTTCTCTTCGACTGGCACATCTACATGGTAAGACCTTTATTTTGATTCCTCAACCATATGTTTACGTTCAGCCGTTCACTCACGACTGGTTTTACAGTAAAAAAGCTTATAGTATTAATACATAGATGGCGTGGTATATCCTTCTGACATATTCAACAAATTAAAGGGAGATGTTCATTCAGTTGCAAAGAATTTTTCTACATGTGAAAAGTGTATGTTTCCATTTTGTAAAATGACTTGCAGAGGCTCATTTGCAACTTCAGCAGCAACTTCTTTCGAGCCTCTTTGGCACGCCCATGAACGCCCGGGAGCTACAAAAAGAAAAACTAACCAGTTCTCCTCTATAAGAGCAAAGGGATCACCAATCATTAATTTTTCAGAATGTAACTTTGTTACAATGCATTGCATGAGAGTTTTCTGTCTCAAACATAGCAGCCTTGCCCATTCCCGACATTACTCGCATTACAAGTTAATCCACCTCAAGTAATGCTGTGATTAATCGCTTTTCAATCTGCTTAGATGTTTCAAATATTTTTAATTTCCCGTGTTTTCAGTTAAAAAGACTGTTGGTTTCATCCAATTGCGCCGGCAGAAGTTTAGATGTTATTTCCTTTTTTTAAGTTCCTTTCTTAATATTACTGGAACACATTTCAATTAAATGTTTCCGCGCATTATATCCTCTTCGTATAAGAAGTTGTTTGAAGTATGTGAAAACGATGAAGCAGACGTGTTTTTACTTTTTCTCATCGGTTTTTCGTGCAATCGCGATTTTACTTTTAGATGTTTCCAAACATTGAAGGACAAACGTATACAGTTCATCGTCGTGTTGCAAGATTTTCAAAATAAAAGTGTCCCATCCGTTGAAAATACACCAGACCTGTATTCTTGCATACAATCTTTCAATTTGGTATTTTCACGTTTCAAGTTGAGCTATAAAAATCCGATCAGAGTAAAATACAATACAATGGAGCCACTGCTGGCACTCAAGAATATGTGCTCTTTGTTCCCTTTTACTAAGATCTGAAGATTCTTTCACTCATGTGACTCATACCTTTGCTGCTGAGCATCATAAAGAACTCAGAGTGTTGTTTTTATCTTTCTATTTAGCCATCCTTTAGACACGTCAAAGAGATTTAACTGTGGATACTAGAGAGAAGGAGTTGTAAGATTCTGTTGGAAACCGAAATACTGTAAAATGCTGACTAGGTTGCGGAATTTTTGGAATACGAGAGATAGCTCGCACAGTTCGGTCGGATGTTAACGGTATCGTACAAAATTCGTAGAATTACTTTCTGGTCAGGACACACAGTAAATATAGGTCTGTATGTATCAGTTTGAAAGAAGAGAAAAAAGACATTTCATTTTCCCAATATGATTCAAACATAGTTTACTGAGAAACGTTTTTTTGCAGACTTCTTGCTGGAAATTTCATGGGTGAATACGCAATTTGATATTTGCTAGCAATATCAGAAACAACTCATTTGCTGACAATTTCATACTGTGAAAACATTTGAATTTGGAGGAAGGTGTTTTTTTTTCTGTTTCCCCATTTGCGTTTCGGTGTTTAGCTACCTTCCATAAGCATCAACGGAGTCTCTCATTCTTGATTTATAATAACTGGTTACAAAAAAGAGGCAGAACCAGAACCGGAAGAACAATCATGACATCAATCCATGATTATACCCCAATTGGGAAGTATAAGAAATAATAATCCCGCACCTCAGACCATTCATTTGCGAAACGTTAGCATATTTCGCATCATCATGTGGAACATTAGCAATAGATGTAATGGGATCACAGATATATACAGTTCCAAAAAAATATTTAACACTCATCTATATTCAGTATTAAGGAGAGAGAGAGAGAGAGAGAGAGAGAGAGAGAGAGAGAGAGAGAGAGAGAGAGTGAGGGAGCGAGTGAGTGAGAGTGAGAGAAAGAGAGAGAGAGAGTGAGCAAGTGCGAGAAAGAGAGAGAGATAGAGAGACATACAGACAGAAAGATAGAGACAAAGAGAGAGCAACAGAATGAAAGACAGAGAGGTAGACAGACAGAGTGAGAGAAATGAAGGATAGAGATAGAGACAGGGACAGAGAGACACAGAGAGATAGAGATAGAGAAAGACAAAGAGTAGGTCAGAAAGAGAGAGACACAGAGAAAGACAAAGAGTAGGTCAGAAAGAGAGAGAGAGACACACAGAGACAGAGAGAGACAGAGAGAGGGAGACACAGAGACACACAGAGATAGACGTAGATACAAACAATATAAGTCTCGTGCTAAAATCCAATGATAAATTAAGAACCGTCTAAGCACGATATATGAGATGAAAAATTAAAAAAATACTTTATTAAGATTAAAATGCAAATGAGATCTTTCGGACCCCGCCTGCAGGGTCCATCCTCAGATTAAAAGACGAATGGAACATTGTCGCCAAAGACACCGTTTTTATAAGTGTGCTATGACAGAACGATCGATTTAATTGTGGACATGCGCAGCTCATGATTCGTTCTGTCACAGCACACTTACAAAAACTGTGTCTTTGGCGACCTTGTTCCATTCGTCTTTTTAGTCTGAGGATGGACCCAGCAGGCCGGCTCCGAAAGATCTGATTTGTATTTTAATCTTAATAAAGTATTGATACGAAAATTTGGGGTCTAAATTAATTAATTATAAAAGGGGAACGGGCTCTATAAGCGTGACTAAATTATGACAATGTTTTAATTAAATATTTGGCCTATCACGAAACTAACCTGACAAATTAATACGCTTAATTGGGGAAGTCTGGTAATTCGCTTTTGCTGGGTGGAAACAAAGAAATTGTAAGGTTGCCTCTGGAAAGCCCACCCAGCAACAAGGAGACCACCCAGTTCCGCGAAAAGTGGCATCCAGGCCCTCATAAATATGCCTTCTGTTATGCGATTTACGCCAAAAAGCTTTTAGGCGACGCTCAAATTATGGATATCGTGGGTCGGAGGTCAGTAACGACGGCTGTCTAGGACCGGCGATAAGCGCTCTGTACGAAAAGGGAGAGCAATGCTAAGATGTTGACGGAGAAAGAACCAGGCAGACACTTGACAACAGAAAGGAACAATTTTTTTTTTTTTGCTGCCAAGAAGGGGCAGACGAGAAATAGTGCAGTTGGTTTTTGCAGTCCGCGGTGCTAAACCGGGCAATGGGCTGACGTCCCGGAGAAAGAAATAGCGACGGTACCCGCATCGCAGTGGTCAGACGATTCGGGTACGGATAATAAAGAAAAGTCTAGCCATACTATGTGGCTGTTGTAAGACCACTGAAATTTTTGAGGGCGTCAGAGGAATCAGAAGGAGGCCGCCCGGAATAGTGATTCGACCGCTGGATAAAAGAGCGGTGCGATCTATTTGCAGAGGTCATAAGCCGCTGTCAGAGCGCTTAGATCGTCGGAAGTGTCTCTCATAGTATATACAGCACCAGCCATTCTCCCGGCCGTTGAGTGAATCCATAGCAAATTGCTAGCGAGGAATTAGGAATGGATATCTGGCACTCCAAATGAAGGAATCCTCATCCTACCGAGGAGTACAGCAACGGAAGAGTTTCTTTCCTCAGCCGAAGAGGAGTGTAGGTCGCTGATCCCCGAGACACCGCCAGCCACTATACGCGCCAAGCTGAGAGCGGACCCCTCTGCGCGGTCAAAGAGTGCTAACCCCTGTCCATCCTGCAGCCATCCACATCCGCCGGGTCTCTGCGGGCGTAAAGAAAGTTGGTTCGCTCATCGAGGAAAGCGAAACGAAAGGAGTGACCATCCTCCCGTATGTCATACAGGTAAAAGGCTACTATATAAAAGCCTTCGTGTCGCCTGCGTCGGTGTCAGTGTGTAGTGAAAGCGTGAAGTTAGCGACAATTTGCGGATTCGGTGAGACAAGCCATTCTGATAGCTTGGATTACCCATACCCTGCAAGCTATAGTATGTGAGTACTTTTTCTTTATTGTTATTATTTTACATAGTTTTGCGGACTAAATATCTGCGGATCCCAAACTTTTGGAACTCTGGTACGCCTAGCGACGAAAATCTGTTTCTCAGACTCTAGTGCAGTTAAGACGAAGGAGAGACGAACTCGTGTCTGTAAAGCCGGCGGCAGCGCCCCGCCGAAAGGTTCTGCCAATAATAAAAATGCTTGAGTGTTTAACTCTTACTCTCTGTTTTCTATAGGCTCCGGTATCGAAATTCCTGTCTGATGGCTGACTAACAGTCGTGCTCGTCTAACCAAACCAGCTCCCGGATGGTACGAACGCCAAACCACACGTAATAAACAAAACCGCTCGGACACGCATCAATTTATGGTCCGCGGTGGGATCACGATACCGCATAAATTGGTGGCGAGCGTTGTAATGCATAAACTCGCTCGGCACGATACAGCATAAGAATTTTAATTTATCATCTCATATATTGATTTTATTATGTGTAACAAAAAATTCGTCATCGAAGACTGCAGTGTGCTGAACAAGTTCAACACAGGTAGTGACCATAGATTGGTGAGATGTAAGATGCACCTCAACACTAAACTGGAACGTGGCAAGCTCATAAGACAAACAGAATGTATTGACATAACCAACCTTAAAAAACACCATAATACTTTCAAGTTGGAACTGAAGAACAGATTCTCTGCTTTAGAAGGCCTAACATCGGAAGAAGTGGATATTTCGGAAGTTAACAGAAAAGTAACCAAAGCTCTTATGGAAACAGCAACAAAACTAGCTGGGTCTAAGAACAAGTTGCATGTAAACAAATTATCAGGAAAAACCAAAATGTTGATGCAAAAAAGAAGAGAGATGAGGACAACTAAAGAAGATGTGACTTCCAAAGTGGAATATATAGAGCTATACAAGACAGCACGAAAAAGTATCACTGAAGACGTATGAAATTCAACTGTGAGCTAGTGAGGAAAGCAATTGAAAACAACCAAAGCCTAAAGATAGCAAAGGGACATCTCAGTAAGGGAAGAAAACAGATTATGGCTCTGAGAAAAGAAGATGGTTCTATAACAAGAAATAGAGGCGAAATTTTGACAAGAGTGAAAGATTTCTACTCCAAATTATATGAAAGGGATGATACATGTACTCCAGACATCATGAAAGGTACCAGAGTTCTTCCAGTCCTCCCAGCAGAAGTTGCTCATGCAATCAAGAACATGAAGCGGGGGAAAGCTCCAGGAGAAGATGGAATTACTATAGACATCATACAAGAAGCAAGTGGAGAAATTGAAACAGTACTCGCCCAAATTTTCACTCGATGCCTTAATGAAGGGAAGATTCCTGAGGATTGGAACAATGCTGCAATGATCCTGCTACATAAAAAAGGTGACATTGAGGATCTCAGGAACTACAGACCTATCAGCCTCCTATCAGTGGTTTATAAAATCTTCACTAAAGTTCTTTCACACCGCTTGAAGGTAACACTGGACATGGCTCAACCGAGAGAACAAGCTGGATTCAGGAGTGGCTACAGCACAATAGATCATATCCACGTACTGAGAGAACTAATTGAAAGAGCGAGGGAATATGAACTTCCATTGTGCATGGCTTTTATCGATTATGAAAAAGCCTTTGATTCGGTGAAACCATCAGCAGTTACCACGGCTCTGAAATCCTGCGGTATTGAAGATGCATACATTAATATTATTAATAACATCTATGAAAATGCAAGTGCAAAGATTCGGCTGTTTGAAAATACAACACACATAAAAATTGGAAAGGGAGTGAGACAAGGTGACACCATATCTCCGAAGCTCTTTAATGCCACATTGGAAAATGTCTTTCAATCACTGAACTGGGAAAACAAAGGGATAAAGATTAATGGAGATTATCTAACCCACCTTCGTTTTGCTGATGACGTAGTCATTTTTGCAACTACCCCATCAGAGCTGCAGAGTATGATCCAGGAACTTGCTGACAAGAGTAAAGAAGTGGGATTAAAAATGAACTTTCAGAAGACAAAAGTGATGTTCAATGCTTTTACAAGAAATGAAGATTTATCGATTGATGGAGAACAACTGGAGATAACAGATACGTATGCTTATCTTGACAGCAGATATCAAGTGAGGGTCACATTGATGAAGAAATTAATCGGCGTACAAAACTTGCCTGGAGAGCTTTTGGAAGAAACAGCATAATTTTCAAGAGCAATATGCCATTATGTCTTAAAAGAAAAGTGTTTGATCAATGCATCCTTCCAGTGCTTACGTATGGTGCAGAGACGTGGACCTTAACTAAAAGAGACATACAAAGGCTGCAGACAACTCAAAGAATTATGGAGAGGTGCATGCTTGGTATAACCAGGAGAGATAAGAAGAGGAACTCGTGGATCCGAAAAATGACGAGAGTGGAAGACATCATGATCAGAGTTAAATCCCTGAAATGGCAATGGGCTGGACATACTGCCAGAAGGACAGACCATAGATGGACAGCCGAAATTTTAGATTGGATTCCAAGGGACAGGAAAAGACCCAGAAAAAGACCACATGGGAGATGGGTGGATGAAATTCGTAAATATGCGGGAGTGACATGGAGGAGACTGGCACAAGACAGACCGTTGTGGAGGAAACTTGGGGAGACCTTCGTCCAGCAGTGGATTGATAATGGTTGACAATGATGATGATGATGATATCGTGCTCAGACGGTATTTTGTTTATCATTAGACGTGGATAGACAGAGAGTGGGATAGAAAGAGAGACAGAGACACATAGAGAAGGACAGAAATCAAAATTGGAATCAGGATGTTATACAACATCTTGTCCTCACCTGTGGCCCATTCCATTGTCGTTGTCTGGACAGTATAGCAATTTTTTGCTCTCTAATACTATTGGCGCATGAAAAATGACTGCAGATTATAGTAAATGTTGTGTTTTTAAGATTCTTTCCAACGTCGTGTTTTTAATGTTCTAGAGTCAGTTGATTGCTTCGTTTGACGGACTCACGGCAAGAGAGCCGACTATGATTGGGGCCAAAGTAAATCTTGTCTACCCAGAAATTTAACGGCGGGGAAAGGGCCTATCCAAATTGGAAACAGAATCTCTCTGAACAGTTTTATAAACTGACGCGATGAATATTTTTAAAAATATTATTATTCAGCAACAATATTTGTATTTTCATGCTTATTTGCTTATGAGAAATTATAATCGCGTTTTAAAGTTTTAAAATATAAATCGAATCTCGTAGTTTTCCATTCTCAATTTTTTTTATTTTGCTCCCAAAAATCGGAGATAGGTTATAAATACCCCTCCCCTTTCTGCCCTCCGAATTATTTGGTGACTACATACGCAAGCAACGCTGTGTGAGTGCTTCCATGCAGGTTACGGGATTAGGAACATTGGTATGAAAATCTTGTGCTACGTTCGTACGACTCCCACTTTTTTTTTTTCCTGGTTTTACTTTTTCTGTCATTTTCACCTCTTGATTATCCCCCCCCTCCTTCCCGCTGTAACGTCTTATACTTTTTTTTTTTTTCAACTTGTCTCTGATTCATCTCCTTTCTTACAGTCTGTACGCGGAATGCTTGTTTACTTTTTTAGCACGTCTTTTGTAAAAAAAAGATCGTGCTTCTGTTATCGGTTTGTCCGTCCGTCAGTCCATCCGTCCGTCTGTACCCACGATATCTCTGCAACTATTAGTCCGATTTAAAAAACAAATTTTGCATTCGGAAGCTTGAAATATGCAAATGATGATCCTTTATTTCGTTTTTTTTTTACGATGCACAATTTCGCCGGTAGAGGGCATAAATGCAGATGATGTCGAATTCAAAAATACGTTTTATTCCACATATTTGCTTCTAAACATCCGATTGAACATTTTTTTTTTATCTTTCGATTCCATTTATGTCGAAGAGTATTTTAGATATAGTTACTTTTTCAAATTACGCATAGACTTTCCGCT